>JAWZYU010000028.1:19390200-20640200 GCA_038380435.1 Ryuthela nishihirai | reverse complement strand
GTAATCTGTAGTTCCCAGGTTCGAGTCCCAGCTGGGTCAGCGTTGAGATTTATCTCCGCAAAATTCCCCGCCCTGCCCACGGTCAGTAGGGGACACCGATGGGCTTGGAAAGGCCGCCGTCCGTCGGATGTGACGTTAAGGCGTGGCCCCGTGTGCGGGAGAGCCATACTCTGCGCACGTTAAAAGAATACCCTGGATGGCCTTGACGGGAGGCTAACATCTGTCTCCCAACAGCTGTCCCAGTGGGTCCCCTCCCCCAACCTTCTCTGAGCCTTCGGGGTCCATGTGACCTGGCCATTTAGCCCATGTTGTGCAAAAAAGTGCCGCTCAGGGGTAAAACAACCCAACCCAATTCTCTGTACTCATTGAAGAAATAAATTTTTGTCTTTTAATCAAAATATTATTTTTTGATTTCCTTAAGAGCACAGTTTTTTTCCAATTCATTACTCATTAAAAATGTATGCTCTAATTTTTAAGTAGGGAATATTTCCTTTCGCTCTTTACGAATATACAGCAGTGCTGAAAAGTTTGGCAACTTCTTTACGAATATACACTGGTGCTCAAAAGATCTGAAATTTCAAAACAGCTGCAAATGCAAAAATCAGCATTGACAATAAATAACAAATGCCAGATCTTTTACATAAGAAACGATGCTGAGTTCAAATCTACACATGAAATTTGAATTAAATCTCAGTCGCGCATGAGAAACAGGTTGGTCTAAAAACACTTCCTATTTGCACTAAAGATTTCACAAACACAACGCTGTACGTGAGCATCAGTTCATGCTAGAGTCTTGAAAGTACGACATCCAAGATAGCCAACCATTAGAACTTTTCAGTGAAGAAATGAGGTGGCATGTAATTGGAAGGCTCGAGGCAGGACTACGTCAGCTCAGAGATATCAGATGGCTAAATGGGAATCATAGCAATGCAAGCCGCCTTTGGTATCGATTTCAAGCAAGCCAAATCATTGCTAGAACATATGTTCCTGGACGTCAGAAGGAACCCACTGTTACGGGCTACTAAATGAAAGGCGCCATAGAACCCATACATCACACGAGCTCGTTTTTGCCCTTCCGCACCTATGGGACTACTGTATCCCAGCAAACTGTGCTCAGAAGGCTTCATGCAGGTCACCTTTATGCAAGACGACCAGTTGTGTATGTCCCTTTGACATCTGAGGGGCGGGGGTGGCTCAGTCGGTAGCGCGCCAGGCTCCCAGGTTCGAGTCCCAGCTGGGTCAGCGTTGAGATTTATCTCCGCAAAATTCCCCGCCCAGCCCACGGTCAGTAGGTGACACCGATGGTCTTGGAAAGACCGCCGTCCGTCGGATGGGACGTTAAGTCGTGGCCCGTGTGCGGCAGAGCCATACCTTGTGCACGTTAAAGAACACGCT
This sequence comes from Ryuthela nishihirai, assembly GCA_038380435.1. Lineage (NCBI taxonomy): Eukaryota > Metazoa > Arthropoda > Arachnida > Araneae > Heptathelidae > Ryuthela > Ryuthela nishihirai. Next base: position 20,638,805 of record JAWZYU010000028.1, on the reverse strand, counting down.
AGATGGCCTTGACGGGCGGCTACCATCTGTCTCCCAACAGCTGTTCCAGTGGGTCCCCTCCCCCAACCTTCTCTGAACCTTCGGGGTCCATGTGACCTGGTCATTTAGCCCATGGTGTGCAAAAAAGTGCTGCTCAGAGGTAAAACAACCCAACCCAATCCTTTGACATCTGACCAGCGCAGAGCCCGATTGAATTGATCTCGACAACATCGCATCTGGACTTAACGTCAATGGGGGGAAGTGTTCTGTTCACCGCTGAATCCCGATTTAGTCTGCAAACTGATTTCCGACGACTATTGGTCTGGAGATAGTATGGAACCAGATATCCCATTAGCATGCGGGAAAGATGTAGTTTTGGAGCTGGTGTTATGTTGGTGTAGGTAGACAACACTCTCAATGGCCGTACCAAACTTCATAACTTCCGAGGAGGAACTGTAACAGCTGTAAAGTATCGCAATGAGATCCTCGAACTTTACATTCGTCCATTTATCGCAGCAATGAGCCCTGATTCCGTGCTAATGGATGATAATGCGCTCCCGCACAGAGCTCACTTGGTGGACCAATAACTTGAGAGTGAATTCATAAACCGCACAGGCTGGCGTTACCAATCACCTGATGTAATTCCAATAGAACCTGTTTCGGAAGTTTTAGAACGACGCATTGCTGGTCGCAATTCACCGCCTAGGACCCTCCAAGAGTACTGATCTGTACTTATGCATGAATGGCAATTACTCCCTCAAACACTCATTAACAGTCTGATTTGCACCATGACGAGTCGTTGTGCAGCCTGTATCGCTGTCCGCAGGACGTACCCAGGATTTAGTTTCGGAGATAAGATTTGAGTAGGGTTTACCAATTACTAAAATATTCTACCGGACATTAATAATATAATACCGGAATAAATTTACGATTTATTCCGGTATTATATTATTATTTATACCACAAATTACACACAAATTACACACAATTTATACCACAAATTACCACAAATTATTACCACAATTATTACCACAATTTATACCACAAATTATTACCACAATTTATACCACACATTACGATTATAATTTGTGGAATTTTTTATTCGATCCGGGGGGGGGGGGCAAGTGTCCCGTTTGCTCCCCCTCTGCGGACGTCCATGTGATGATGTATTTGATGCTGCAGAAATAATCAACAAGTTGTTGATTGTCATCTCACCCCAGTTGCGAATAGTGCTGTTCGAAGACCGCCTTTTTCAAGGATTGAAGCATTCATCTGTGGTAGTGAGAGAAATGGTGCTTACACAGTTGGAACTTGCTGCTCAAAATAATACAGCACTAAAAGAAATAGCTTCAAGTTAAGAACTTTTGAGCTGTATTACAGGATTTTTAGGAAACGATAACATGTGTGTGGCAAAGCGTAGTATGTCTGTTTTAAAAGCACTTGGCAAAGATTTTGAAAGAGTCAAAGTATTATTATCTCCACCAGTCAGCAATATATGTTCTACTGGTTCAAAGAGATGCATCAAATTTAGGATTTGTGTGGTTATCTTAAGCAGTGTATGTACCTCTCCAGTATTACTGGGGCGGGGGTGGCTCAGTCGGTAGCGCGCCAGGCTCGTAATCTGTAGTTCCCAGGTTCGAGTCCCAGCTGGGTCAGCGTTGAGATTTATCTCCGCAAAATTTCCCCGCCCTGCCCACGGTCAGTAAGGGACACCGATGGGCTTGGAAAGACCGCCGTCCGTCGGATGGGACGTTAAGCCGTGGCCCCGTGTGCGGGAGAAGCATACCCTGTGCACGTTAAAGAACACGCTGGATGGCCTTGACGGGAAGCTACCATCTGTTTCCTAACAGCTGTTCCAGTGGGTCCCCTTCCCCAACCTTCTTTGAGCCTTCGGGGTTCTTGTGGCCATTTAGCCCATGGTGTGAAAAAAAAGTGCCGCTCAGAGGTAAAACAATCCAATCCAGAATTACTAGCTGAAACAGTAGATAGTGGTGATTTTCAGACATGATGAATGAAGTTTGTAAAAATGATTTCTTAGTTGTTCTGAACTGCTTGGAATTGTTGACTCAGCTGACAATAACAAATCATAGTCTGAAGCATTTGATTGATGATGGTCTGATAGCAATATGAATGATGAAACTGATTTCTTTTGGCCATCCCTTTTACACTCTAACATTGACAGGATTAATGAAATCTTTTGGAAGTATTGGTTACCTGACCCCGGATTATTTATTTAACAGTCATTCACGTATCATTGTATTGACATTTTCACTGTTAGACTTAGAAATGTTGCTGTACACACAATTGGATGGTTGGGCAACACAGTTGGGGGATAGTTAATGCTGCACAAACAAGGTGCAAAAATGCTACAGTGTATGAAGATTTTTAGTCATCTTTTGCAGAGAAGTACATCAGATGGAAAAATACTGAATTGCTGAAGGCTATTGCAAATCTGACGAAGATTAAGGAGTCTGAGAAGAATTCCAATCTAGAAAATATTCTTGAACTGCGGTTTCGGCAAATAAAAACTGATCCAACAAGCTTCATCATGAGTCTATGTAAACAGCCATTTGAGAATCTTATAATGCAGTGCTTTCAATCTTATTATGGTGATGGCAAAATATATTTGGGGCCAGAAGGAATTGGTTTCCTTTCCACAATTTGTGGAATATTTATTTGATAGGTCAAAAGAGAATGACAAAGAAGAGAAAAAAGCCAAATACAATATTGCCTGTGCTCTAGTTGAACCCTCTTCCACTGTAAATATATTTGATGCAGATACAGTACTTAAATTTGAAGAATGTTATAAACAAGGCCCATTCTTTATTAAAGCATATGCTACTGTTGCAGTTGGGGCGGGGGTGGCTCAGTCGGTAGCGCGCCAGGCTAGTAATCTGTAGTTCCCAGGTTCGAGTCCCAGCTGGGTCAGCGTTAAGATTTATCTCCGCAAAATTCCCCGCCTTGCCCACGGTCAGTAGGGGACACCGATGGGCTCGGAAAGGCTGCCGTCCGTCGGATGGGACGTTAAGCCGTGGCCCCGTGTGCGGGAGAGCCATACCCTGTGCACGTTAAAGAACACGCTGTATGGCCTTGACGGGAGGCTACCATCTGTCTCCCAACAGCTGTTCCAGTGGGTCCCCTCCCCCAACCTTCTCTGAGCCTTCGGGGTCCATGTGACCTGGCCATTTAGCCCATGGTGGGCAGAAAAGTACCTCTCAGAGGTAAAACAACCCAACTGTTGCAGTTTAAGGAGCCTCGTGAAATTTCTGTGATATGAGTGTTGAGATTTGGATTTGTAAACACAGTATGTATATTTTTCTGAGTTACCACTGTTATCATTGAACTTTTACGTGCCATTTTTAGCTAATGATTTCAAATTTTGAATATCTCATTAAATATTCACGGGAATTCGATTGTTTTTCAGGTATTAGTGAGATATACGATCATGAACTTCAACTGTGTGTTTCATTGAAATCCAACGAAGAACTTTTTGGGCGTTTTTGTAATTCGTGTCGCCTCTTAAAAAGCGTTATGACATGTTTGTTCAAAAGAACGGATAAACTCCTTTCTTTGGAACAAATAAAGTATATTGAATTGATCTCGACAACATCGCAACTGAACTAAACGTCAATGGGGAAATGTCCTGTTTACCTCTGAATCCCGATTTAGTGTGCAAACTAATTCCCGACGAGTCTTAGTACTTTGAGTATTTAGAAATGTCGCTGTAGAAACAATTGGATGGTTGGGCACAGTGGCGCACTCAGGATTTAATCTTGGGGGGAGCCGAGGGGCCCGCTGGCCCGGCTCGGGCAAACGAAGTAACGCTCGGCCGCCCGAACACTACTTCGTTCGCCTTGTGTTCACAGCGGCCTGATTCCCGAGAGCTATAATGTATTCCCACCTTATGTGATCGCTAATTCATAAGGAGTATAGAAACAGAAGATACGACACAACACAAATATAAAAAATGAATTTTAATTAGGAAAAGATTTTTGGAAAATTTTCTAAGGTTTTTTTTATTTTTTTTGGGGGGGAGGGATGCTAGGACCCCTTGGCCTCCCCTCTGGATGCGCCACTGGCTGGGCAACACAGTAAAATCGCTAGCCTTCCTTCAGAGTTTTTAAATTAATGTAGAATGTTTGTTTTACTAGCTGAACCGCACCCAGCGTTGCTTGGGTCTTTTAATCTGAATATTTTATTTTTTACTGCATTAAAGATTATTTTAGAGAGTTCTGCCTTTCCCCAACACTTTAACATAGATTCAATACGAAGGATTACCCGGCGTGGCTCAGGTCGTTTCTGATGTCCGCGCTCTCTCCCATAGCAAGTGGCTTCGTCGCAAACTATCGCAAATTTTTCCCCCGACAAATTTTGGTATTGTGGTTCCCGATATACTTGATCGAACGGTCTCAAATTTCGTAGAGGGTTTCCCCCTTCCTGATCCCTTGTTGGGTTAAAAAATCAGGTCTCTAGCTACAATGGACGACTTAAAATAGTAATGCCTTCGGAAATGTGGGGAATCTGGCAACGGCAGAAGATTTAAATGTTATTATGACTCTTAATTTCAAAAGTTAGGGAGCGGTAAATGGCAATAGTAAATTTAACTGCGATTACCGTTTCTGGCAAGAATAGTATGGTAAATATATTTGCTTCTTTTGAATTTCGACTTGAAATTTGGCACTACAACCCACACAACAACCGAAATATTCTTTGAAAATTTGAAGCGTCCACCATAATTTCCCGATGAGTTATGGTTGCCACAGACATACATAGCTGTCATGAAAGATAAAAATAATACTTGAAAATACCTGAATTTCATCGTTTGCTAGATTTAGGCAGATGATGTTAAAAATCTAAAGTTTGATTTTTCTTTATTTCTGTATTGAGAAAAAAACCCAAAAAAATCTGATTTTTTTAGGAACCAAATTGTACGTCAGTTAGAAGCTAATAGAAATATTCGTTTCCCGTCAGTGCATCAAGTGATGAATTATGAATTAATAAACATGGGAGACTTCGAGAGATATTTTCCCGAAGGGGGAGGGGGTGGGGCAAAGCTTTCCCGAAGGGGAAGGGCAAAAAATCAGTGTTTCAAAACACAAATATTTAGGTCTACCGTTCACTGAGTGCAGTTGCAAATACAGAAATCATGCATTCATCATACTTATAATACAACTAATGATTCCTTAAAAATAAAACGAATTTAAAAAGGAAAACTATTGAATAGGAATGCAAAAAATACGTTTCATAATAATTGGTACTTTTCAAACTCTTGGGAAATTTTAATTTATATCACAGAAGGCACTAAATATGGAAATGGTGCAAGCTAGCGAGGAATGGATCTACCAATACCTATCATCTCTGGAGCTGAGCGAACATTGGGGGAGACATCCTCAGCAGCCTAAATGGATTAAGGTCATATTATGTTATTTCTTTTCTGTTATCATATCTCGATACGTTAAGTTATTGAAAGGAGGTAACTATGTGACCGCCAGATATTAAATAAGGCAACGCAGGATATATGCAAAGAGTGTATAGTGTTTTATAGAAGGAGAAATGCTTTTGATGTTGTATAATTACTAATAAAATACTACTATTTGGTTTTCCCAATCATACATTAGTTCGAATTCAAACTTCTTAAGAATGTATTCCAAAGATTTCATTTTGACTTGACTTGTGTTATCGACGTGCTATCGATGTGTTTTAATAAAAATCTTTCAGATTTTATCAACTGGGATCTTGTATTTATCCAAGCTTTTTCCAAATTTTGGTATTAATTTTTGATTATTTCAAGCCATAGATTGGACAAATATTTAAAACAAATACCGAGTTATGATTAATTATATTTATTATTATATTTATTTTAAATAAAATGCATTTAACGAAACTTCAATTTTCCTCTTTTTACGTAACCATCAAAAATTCTTTTTTAGGTGTGCCGCGGAAAAAAAATAGATTCACTGTGCCTCGGGAAAAAAATTGATTCAGTGTGCCGTGGAAAAAAAATAGATTCAGTGTGCCGTGGAAAAAAAATAGATTCAGTGTGCCGCAGAGTAAAAAAGTTTGCGAGACACTGTTCTAGTTATTGTCCGTATTTTGTGTCTGATGCATCGATGCAAGAAGAAAAGAAATTCCTTTTTATTGAGAAACGTTTATTATTCTACCTTTATTCGAATATTCATGTATTCATGAAATAATGAGCTGAAAAAAAAATTTTTTCAGCTCAATATTTCATGTCTACAGGACTTATCCTGTGATTCTTTACTATTGATGTATTCAATCATCATATATTTTTTATTGAATTTCAGAGGCGGATCGTCCCCTAATGCCACCTAGGGCAGTGCCCCAGCAAAAAATAATTGCAAAAATAAAAAGAATCGAATTCGAAATTTAGTATTCATTATTTGTCATATGTAAATCAATATAATATCATTTTTATATTCGTTTTGTGATCATTATTTGCCTTGTTACGCAGACAATCATAGTATTTACTTTGCAAATCGGGGCTGTGTCGACTGTTTTCGTATTATCAATCTTAACATTAGCTATTATAACGATGACACAAATGGGCATGCGCTGAAACAGAGCCGTGCCGTGCTATGATAGAGAGAGGCGGCCACATCAGACGGCACCGTAAGGGGGCGGCATAAGCAGCGAAATCAAAATACAATTTGAACCATTCAATAATTAAAAATCTTTACGCAACGCTTTTCTATATTGGTCTATGATATTCCGATATTGATGTATACGATTTATGATTTATCGTACGCCTTTGCCTAAGCGCTTTCGGTACCCTTTGATCTCGGTTTCTGGTGCAGTTGCATCGTTGGCGAGCGCTCGCCGAAAGACTTTTGATCTGACAGCGCAAAGCTATTATTTTTGTTTGTAATATACCGCGCGGCCGCTCCTAAAAGCTGAGGCGGCAATTATCACAAAAGACAGTAGCACGTGTTACGTGTTGATAGTTCTGCTTTGAGCTTACAATTATTGACAATATTTGATTTTAATGTTAGTTTGTCATGAGAAGTGGCAAGTGGCTGTGCTGTATTTAAATCAATAAATCAGATATATAATATATCAGTATAATATTTGTGCATTTATACTAATTCAGTTGTTGTATTTAAAAAGTAGATCAGGTAAGAGAATTATTGTTTTTTACAGCAATTGCAGTTACTTATTATCATTGAAAATGATTATGTTATGACAATAGGGACTCGAATTAAAAAGTAGCATTTGCATGTACTGGGTGTATCTCAGGTGCTGAACGTGTGCCTCTGTGTGATAGATAGAGTTATAGGTTATACTTTTGGGTTCTGTATGTGATAGAGAGTTGCTTAGGAAATATTTGCATTTGTCTACTTTTGCGTTCGTTATTTATTGCTCTATTTTTACCAAATTCATATACGTTGAATTGGAGACAATACAATAACAAGTTAAAGGCATATGTCAAAACGGCTGCTAGCTGTCAATTTGACAGCTATTCGTTATCTATTTATTATGTTCTGTTACCTACAAATCTTACTAGCTTTGCAACTCATTTCTATCGTTATTTTATCTACCCTACTTTAATAGCATGATAAGCATCATCATATTTAATAATTTTCAATGACCCCCCCTCCCCCCCGGTTGCATCTTTGCGAAGGACTGTGAATTTTTATTTAATATTTTTATTACAGTGTGGAACAGAAAAGGAAAAAATTGTCTGGAAGTCAATATAAAAAGAAACGCTTAAAGAAAGAGGAACAAGGAAGAAAGCTAAGCTATGTTATGAAGGAATTCTTAGTACAAAAGTCCTGTTTAGATGAGCCGTCCATATCCACATCAACAGCGACTGCTTTGGATTTGGCAAATAAAAACTCAGTGCCGCCCCAATCAAATTAGACTATTGGCCTCACAATGCTTAGTTTTTCGTGGAACAACTGAACATTTGTTTCAGCCTAATAACGTACACTTCCTAAAGTTGGTAGAATTGCTTTCTGAGTTTGATCCAGTTATGGAAGAACATATCAGGAGAGTTCAACGCGAGTCTGATAAATGGTCTGTGACTTATGTAAGCAATAATACAGGGTGATTCAGAATTCAGCATCAATATTTAGTGGGGAGGAAGGGAATAAGAAAAGAAAGAGATTTCGCATAGGAAAGTATGGGGGCAGACGAACGCATGGTGGTGTAGAGGGCGCTGTGTGTACACACCTCTCATACAGAAGCACAGCTGTTTGACGCGTGCAGTCAGTTGTCATTCGACAAGGTGAATTTGCAGAAGTAACATGAACCAGTATACGTGGAATGAATGTGCAGATATGCATGCAACTTACGGTGCGGCAGGAGAAAGATGTCTTCGAGCCAGGCAATTGTATGCAGCGCTTCCCAAACCGCCGTGTGCCACAGCATCAAATGTTTTCACGTATTCATCGCCAACTGCGTGAAACAGGATCGTTTGCTGCTAGTAATGTTAATCGAGGGAGGCACAGATCGGCACGGACAGTAGCAATAGAGGAAGCTGTCCTACAGGAAATCGAGGAACAACCTGGTGCTAGCACACGAGATATGGCTAGGCAGTTTGGAATTTCGCAAGCAACAGCGTGGCGGATATTACACGATGAAGGGTTACATCCATTTCATCTGCAAAGAGTGTAATTATTGGCAGCAGACGACCATCCCAAGCGTGTTATTTTTTGTCAGTGGTTCATGCAGAGAACAGCCGTTGATCCCAATTTCCCAACGTATGTTCTTTTCACCGATGAGGCGTTGTTCACTCGAGAGGGTGTCTTCAACACACACAATTGGTATGTGTGGGCTCATCAGAACCCACACGGTACAAGACCTGGAGCTGCGCAACAACGTTTTGCTGTCAATGTGTGGACTGGGATTGTCGGTGACTGTTTGTTGGGTCCGTATTTACTACCATCCCGTTTGGACGGTGCCAAGTACCTAACATTTCTTCAGACTGTGTTACCGGATCTTCTGAACGAGGTTCCTGATGGTAGTCTCCGGCGAATGTGGTTCCAGCATGACGGCGCTTTTGCACATTTCGAAAATGCTGTGCGTGCTTACCTACGCAGACAGTTTGGTGGTCAATGGATTGGCCGCGGTGGACCGGTTTCTTGGTCACCACGTTCACCGGATTTATCTCCAATCGATTTCTTTGTATGGGGTGCTATGAAAAACATGGTGTACGAGACCCGTGTTGATAGTGCTATGGATCTTGTAGCACGCATATCAGTTGCTGCCTCAAACATCCGGAAAATGCCAGGCATCTTCCACAGGGTCCGGCTGTCCATGCAACGCCGTTGTGAGTCATGCATTCTAGCACATGGTCGGCAGTTCGAGCACCTCTTGTAAGTCTGTACAACCAATGCAAAGAAATGTTACATGTAAGATAATAAATGTTTTTTCCTTACCACTTCCTTCTTATGTGTTCTTTCCATCATTGAACTGGGGTCATTTTGCCCTACTACATGGCATATGCGCCCATGCTTTCCTATGTGAAATCTCCTTCGTTTCTTATTACCTACCTCCCCACCAAATATTGATGATGAATTCTGAATCACCCTGTATACAAGATGAATTAGATGGGAAATGTAATTTTAAGCAAAATTGTCGAAATAACAAAAATTGCTAAATATTTTTCGATAATCGCCGATTGTACCCCAGACGTAAGTCATATTGAACAGCTCTCATTAACAATAAGAGTTGTCGCTTTAAACTCCATTCAAAATAAATATGAAATTGAAGAATTCTTTATTGGTTTTTTTTTTGAAGCTAGTGATTCAACCGGAGAGGGTTTGACAGAACTTATTCTGACACATTTGGAAAAGTTAGGTTTTCAGTTAAAGTGGCTTAGAGGACAAGGCTATGACAACGGAGCTAATATGAAAGGAGTAAGAAAGGGTGTACAAAATAGAATACTTGAAAAATATCCAAGGGCGTTTTATGTGCCCTGCGCATGTCATTCTTTAAACCAGTTGTGAATGATGCAGCGTCTTCTTCTACAGAAACAACAACTTTTTTTTCTATTGTGCAAGAACTTTACACTTTTTTTTTCTTGTTCTACAAAGCATTGGGAAGTGCTAAAAAAATATGTTTCACAATTAACTCTAAAACCATTGAGTGCTACTAGGTGGGGGCAGGGGTGGCTTAGTCGGTAGCGCGCCAGGCTCGTAATCTGTAGTTCCCAGGTTCGAGTCCCAGCTGGGTCAGCGTTGAGATTTATCTCCGTAAAATTTCCCTGCCCTGCCCACGGTCAGTAGGGGACACCGATGGGCTTGAAAAGGCCGCCGTCCGTCGGATGGGACGTTAAACCGTGGCCCGTGTGCGGGAGAGTCATACCCTGAGCACGTTAAAGAACACGCTGGATGGCCTTGACAGGAGGCTACCATCTGTCTCCCAACAGCTGTTCCAGTGGGTCCCCTCCCCCAACCTTCTCTGAGCCTTCGGGGTCCTTGTGGCCTGGCCATTTAGTCCATGGTGTGCAAAAAAGTGCCGCTCAGAGGTAAAACAATCCAATCCAACCACTTGGTGGTCAAGCACAGTAGATGCGTTAAAACCTTTACGATTTCAACTTTGCGAAATCTGTGATGCATTATTCCAAATAATAGAAGACATCAACAGAGATGCAGAAACTAAAGTTAAAGCAAGAGGGTTAGCAAAAAATATTAAAAATTACAAGTTTATATGCGGTGTAATTCTTTGGTATGATATTTTATTTGAAATAAATTCAGTCTCGAAGCTGTTGCAATCTGTAATTAAAAATTTGTCAGATTGTGTAAGGATGTTATCAGAAACCATACAAAAAGTGAAAAGTTATAAATAATCTGGATATGATCAGATGAAAATTGCTGCTAATGAGATTGCAGAGAAACTTGAATGCAGTGCAGAATTTCCTGCCGAAACTGAAGTTAGAGCCAGAAGAAAAAAGCGTCAATTTGACTATGAAGAAGCTGTCGATCAACTCATAACAGAGGAGAATAAATTTAAAATAAACTTTTTCAATTATATTCTGGACATTACCCTTAATTCTCTGAATGAACGATTCACGCTTCTGGAAACCCATAGCAAAAATTTTCAGTTTTTATATGACATTTTAAAACTCAAGGATATAGATGACAAAACGCTAGAAAATTATTGTACCAGTCTCCAGTCAATACTTTCGGTCGAAAATGAATCAGATATAAATGCAAATGATCTTCAAGAAGAATTACGTGAGGATGACCTTCTACTATGGCATATAAACTGACAGGCTCCTGTCAGACCTCTGTGGCAAGCAGCTGCTTGAGGGGGTATTTATTATTTTTTTTTATTTTATCCCGACTGCTACCATATTCTATGAAACCTTTGGATGTTTTAAATTATTTGTGCCAAAATAACTTAATTACTTTGTATCCGAATACTGTTGTAGTTCTGAGAATTTTATTAACACTCCCTGTCTCTGTAGCTAGTGGGGAAAGAAGTTTTTCCAAAATAAAATTAATAAAACACTACTTAAGAAGTTCAATAAGCCAAACAAAACTTAGAAATCTGTCATTAATTTCTATTGAATCTACATTGGCTGCCACTCTAGACTACACATCCCTAATTAACGAATTTGCTAAAGTTAAAGTTAGAAGGGTAAAACTGTAGTAGATTGTTGTAGTTGATATCATTATTTTAAAGTAGTTTATATTTTCAAATTAAAAATAGTATTCGTACATTTTGTACAGTTTTTTTTTTTAAATCACAATCGAAGGTTATTTTAAAGAAAAAACATTTAAGGGGCGGCATTTCGAAGACTTGCATCATAATGAGAAAATCTACCGCACGGCCCTGCGCTGAAATACAATAGCCCTGAACTTCAGGAGCCAGGTCACCATTCTGTAGTGGCCCGTGACACTTGATTGGCTGATTCTACCAGTCCAATCAATAGTCGAAGATCGTCATTTGACTGTGGCAGATGACAAGCCGGAAACGGACCTCTCAGAAAACTGTAACGTTCAGCAGCAGCAAGATCTTGACTAGATGTGTTTGAACAGGGTTACTGACATTTTATTTTGCCAAGGAAGGATAGTTATGTATGAAGAATTTAAGAACAACATTAGATATAAAATGTGTGGAGTATTTGGTTTGTAAGAGAATGCTAGTAATATATGTTAACATAACATCGCATTAGCAATGTGCATTTCAGTTGCCTAAACAAATTGTCTAGTTTTTTTTACTTTCAACTTAAAGGTTACCTGTTCGATCCCAGCCGATGTCATTGCAATCTATTTTTTCAGTCTTTTTTTATAATTCGTTTTATAACCATATTCACTTTTTTTTACCATCTGTTTTAAGTTAGCGTATATAATAAAATAATATTACAAATTACATATAACCAGAATAGACAACATTTAAAGTGATAATTTCCCATGAGTAATTAATCTTAAAATAATTTTGAACATCTTTCGAGTTTTTTTTTTTCCAGAATATTTTTAAATAATGCGATTTGAGTATAGCTGAAAAAAAACCTAACAAACAATATATGCAGTAAGAAAAGTCTTTTCCGTCCTCTTCGGTTTCATTGAATATCAACCATCTCCCCAATTATTTTTTGGCACAACATAGCCTTTGTTGCTCTTGAGACATAAATCCTGAAACAACCAACCAACCTCAAATATTTTGTCGCACATCCGTGCCACCAAACATTTTAGTCATCAGCCGCCATTGTCAAACTTATCCTTTGTTAATATTTTGCAGTTTTTTTAACACTTTTATGTCCCCGTCCGTCTTTTCAGACCTTCGTGTCCAACTTTCTGCTGCTTTTCTTTCTTTATTTGATTCTGACATTCTTGTACACTTTCTATCATTTTATTCTTAACTAGCTGAACGTACCCGGCGATGCCCGGATTTGGGTTGGGTTGTTTTACCTCTGAGCGGCACTTTTTTTGCAATGGCCAGGTCACATGGACCCCGAAGGCTCAGAGAAGGTTGGGGGAGGGAACCCACTGGAACAGCTGTTGGGAGACAGATGGTAGCCTCCCGTCAAGGCCATCCAGCGTGTTCTTTAACGTGCACAGGATATGGCTCTCCCGCACACGGGGCCACGGCTTAACGTCCCATCCGACGGACGGCGGCCTTTCCAAGCCCATCGGTGTCCCCTACTCACCGTGGGCAGGGCGGGGAATGCGATGCCCGGATGTCACTTTTAACCTGTATATTATTATTTTCACTAAAGATAAATTTTGTAAGACCCCCCCCCCCAACACTTTAGCACAGATTTTCAACAGGAAGAAATTTTCCCAGATTGTTGTTGACGTCAGCGAGAACTCCTCAAAGCCCGTGGCTTAGTTTTTGCGTATGCTATCGAGATTTTATTTCCGTTACCGCAGATTTTGCTATCCTATGGCCCTCGTGATATTCGTTCGCACCGTCCAAATTTCCTGCACAGCGTCCCCCGTGTGCCCCAGTGATTGGTTTAAATTTCAGGTTCTCGTTTTTCTTGGTTTCGCTTCGTTTCTACGTAAATTGTGACATGTCGTGTCTCACTTTTAATCTGCATATTCTGTTGTTTCCTGCACTAAAAGTTAGTTGTGTGAGAATTAGAATAGAGAGTTTGCGCTCTCTCTCAGATTTTGGCATTCTGTAATTCCCGACGTATTTTACTGAAAGGTCCCAAATTTCGTAGGCGGGTTCCCCTTGCCCAACCCCATGTTTGTTTAGAAAATCAAGTCCCTAGCTGCAATGGAATGACTAAATAATGTCTTTGTAAATGGGGGAAATGTGGCAACGGTAGCAGATTTAAATGCTCTTTTAACTCTTTACTTTCAGAGTTAGGGAGCAGGTAATGGCAACAATAAATTTGACGGCAAATTCTCGTTCCCGGTAGGAATAGCATGGTAAATGATTTTGCTTCTAGCAAGCCCCCCTTTCGGACTTTCGACTTAAAATTTGGCACTGCAATCCAGACCTAAACCTGAAACATTCTCTGAAAATTTGGAGCGTGTACGTTGATTTCCAGATGAGTTATGGCTGTCATAGACAGACACACAGCAGACAGATAGACACCCAGACAGAACAGACAGACATCTTTTATTATGTAGATTACGTTTATCCACATTGGGCATTTTTTTCTCTTAACGCATTGCTTAGTGCTTTACTGCACACACTACTTTTCGCATTTTATTCCTTTACTGATCATTTCGTTGTTTTTGGTTGTTCATGGATCCATATCGAAAATGTGTTTTTCCTTTTCGTTTCCAATGTGTGTGACCAGGTGTTGTTCTGAACCTTTTCCTTCAGATGCGCACTTCGTATTCGACAACCAACTTGAAATAGAAAAAATTACTAAGGAGCAGATACTAGCAACAGTTCCCTAACGTGTGCTGAACGTACATTATTTATTTTATTCCGCTTCTGTTTTGCTAATGATGTCATCAAGGAATGCTGCCACATCGCATTATTGATTGAAACCTTGAGCAACGCTGTGTCGACAAGGAACAGCACGATGTCAATAGAAAGAGGATCGTTATTTATTTTGCATAAATGTTCACTTTAATTTGGAGTGGAAGTCATGGCTGAACCATGTCGTTCTGACGTACAATAACCTCCAGCAAGAATTGGGACACAAATATTTAGAATGAGAGGCGATTCAAAGATATAATCAAATTCTTTGAAAATATGAATTTTTTTAAATGTGTCACTCCCCGTCCTGCCCTCGGTCAGGTAGGGAACCCTAATGGGCATAGAAGGGCTGCCGTCCTTTGGAGAGGATGTTAAGCCGTGGCATCTCTGCGGGAGAGCCATACCCTGTGCACGTTAAAGAACACGTGGAATGCCTTGACGGGAGGCTACCATCTGTGTCCCAACATCTCTCCCCAACCTTCTCTAAGCCCCGGGGGTCCTTGTGACCTGGTCACTTACCCCCACCGCATTGAAAAAAGTGCTGCTCAGAGGTATAACAACTGGGGTAGCACGGAGAAATCCTGAATGTGAAGTTTGGGACCGAAGGAGAAGTATCTAGGTATTTACGAGGAGCAGACCGGAATCTCGAAAAAATAAAGGTTTGTGTGTGTGTGTGTGGGGGGGGGGGGGCAAGAAAAAAGAATCGAGTAAGAAAAAGAGTTACCAGGGGTGGGACAAGAAAGAGACTGGATTTCCATTGAAGTATAACATTTCCCTCTTCGTTTTAGAGATATTAAAAAAATTCATTACAAAATGCATCAAATATGCACAAATTTATTCATTTTGTCCTCCATTATTCATTATTCTCAAAAGTGAGGAGAGCATGACGTCCCTAGATCCGTTCCTGACGAGAAGTACCAACCACTTAGAGAACAAAAAAACGCAGAAACATAGAAGAACGGTAAGAAAAATAATTCCTGAAATTTAATTCCCGATTCTGTTATAGACAGAACCTTGATTTTTGAACGCAATGTGGATTCGGATTGATTTGAACGCATTGTGTGATTTTGGAGGCAATTCAAATGTGTCCAAAAATGTGTCCAAAAATGCTCGAGAGACCAGTAAAAAATTGCGGACAATGTTCAGGGGAATTACGGTATATTACACGGTCATAATATCTGCTACAATTTATTTGAGAATCTTCTGCGATTCGATTGATTAAATAAAATATTTTTATTGGATTGCCAGAGATTGAAAAACATTTTTAAAATTCTTTTTATTTACCGGTTAACCCTGCATTCATCGGATATTTAAAATTATTATCTGATAACGGCGGTTATCGAAAAATCACCATATTTGGAAACCGTATGTGCAATTGTCGGCAGAAAGAAGTAAACGATTCGGATGCTACAGTGGGGAAATATTTCTGGCAACAATTCTTCCGGTAATGTATCTCACGGCATCTATCTAATAAGTGGGGCGGGGATGGCTCAGTCGGTAGCGCGCCAGGCTCGTAATCTGTAGTTCCCAGGTTCGAGTCCCAGCTGGGTCAGCGCTGAGATTTTTCTCCGCAAAATTTCCCCGCCCTGCCCACGGTCAGTAGGGGACACCGTTGGGCTTGGAAAGGCCGCCGTCAGTCGGATGGGACGTTAAGCCGTGGCCCCGTGTGCGGGAGATCCATACCCTGTGCAGGTTAAAGAACACGCTGGATGGCCTTGACGGGAGGCTACCATCTGTCTTCCAACAGCTGTTCCAGTTGGTCCCCTCCCCCAACCTTCTCTGAGCCTTCGGGGTCCATGTGACCTGGCCATTTAGCCCATGGTGTGCAAAAAAAGTGCCGCTCAGAGGTAAAACAACCCAACAACTTAAAACAATCTTAACGATCATTTTCCTTTGCAGCACTATAATATAAGAGATATTTCACTCTAGCTAGTTAACGCAAACTAATCTGGCAACCTTCGTGTCACGTGACACGAAGGTTGCCAGATCACTAATTTCTAAAAAAAAAATCGTTACCAGATATTTTTTCTGAATTCTGTAATCAACCATAGTGTTCGGATATTTATTTGAGCGACTGTACACCTTTTTTAATTTCCCTATTCACTTTTACTTCTTGCTAAAAGGTAGCTTTTAAACCAATTATAAATATGTCTTTTTATAACGCCGGCAAAGAGTTTTTTAACGGTATTTCCTGATCCACTGTATCGGAAACTTTGTTTGTAGATTCAGAAACAATGTCAATGTTTTTTTTACCCGCATCATTGCTTTTGTAAATACATTCCGTTAGTTTCAGAATACATAGTTCAATGTTTTTACCCTCCCTTAAACCAAACTGGTTCTTAAAAAAAGCTATGTTGATTTAAAAACTCACAAGTCTTTTTTTAATAATTTTTTCAATTAATTTAGAAAACACCAACAACAATGAGATCGGTCTATAAATAGTCAACAATTGCTTTTCATCCGATTGGTAAATCGGGAAAATTAAAGCATATTTTAGTTGATCAATAAATTTTCGTTGTTGTAGTGATAAATTAATTAAATAAGTAAAAACATGTAAATTATATTTAGAAATAATTTGTAACATGGACACTGTAATACCATCATACCCAGAGGCTTTATTTTTACTCATTGCTGCAAGTTCTTTACCAATTTCTGCATCATCCGTATTTTCCATATAAAAAGAATCTGATATACAATTTATATTACACCAATAACTTAAAATGTGCTGATTATCAATTTCAGGGTTCAGATATGTTTTCGTAAGAAGGTATAACATTTTTTTTTACTTTTGTCCCTAACTTATCATTAACATAATTCCATTGTTTCTTATTATTTTTTTACACAGCTTTGAAAACCATACATATAGTAATTATTTTTAGCTCTCTTTAATTCTGCTTTTAAATAGGAACAAAATGTTTATATTCTGTTTCAAAGGATATAATCCCTGGATATATTATATATTTTTTGATATAATTTTTCTTTTTCATTAATTAATATAATTATGTCACTTGTAACCCAATTTTTCTTTTCTTTCTTTTCTTTTTCTTTATTTTGCATACATATTTTTCTGTACAAAAAAACATTTTGTACCAAGTGACAAATACAACATTCACGTCATTATACACATAACTAAAATCTAAAATTTTCACATATTCTTCAAATTTATAATGATTAACAAACCTTAGTTTCTATAGTTCTAATTCCTGGTCCTTTCCCCCCTCTATTCAGACTAACTTGATTCAAATGTATAAATAAATGGATAATGATCAGTAAATGAGGATAAATGTGGATTCAATAATGTACACTTCAGCTCCCAAACCTTATAAAATTTTATAAAAACGTGATCTAAGCAACTTGTACTACATTTACTTACTCTAGTACAGTGTCTCGTAAACGTTTTTACTCTGTGGCACACTGAATCTAATTTTTTTTCCGCGGCACACTAAATCTAATTTTTTTTCCGCGGCACACCTAAAAAAGAATTTTTGATGGTTACCTAAAAAGAGGAAAATTGAAGTTTCGTTAAATGCATTTTATTTAAAATAAATATAATAATAAATATAATTAATCATAACTCGGTGTTTGTTTTAAATATTTGTCCATTCTATGGCTTGAAATAATCAAAAATTAATACCAAAAATTGGAAAAAGCTTGATAAATACTTACAAGATCCCAGTTGATAAAATCTGAAAGATTTTTATTAAAGCACGTCGATATTAAAGCACGTCGATAACACAAGTTAAGTCAAAATGAAATCTTTGGAATATCTAGTGTCAATTTGAAAATTTCACGCTTCACACTACTGTGCCGCGGCACACAGTTTGCGAGACACTGCTCTAGTAGGTGACCTAAACACTGACAGTAACCATTCTCACTCATTATATTTAAATAACCATTTCTTTCTTTGGATTCTTTTAAAACATCTACATTTATATCTCCAATAAAAAGAATATTATTTATCCTCAATGAATACAGTTTCTGCTGCAGTTTATCATTAAAAAAATTTATTGTGTGCTCATGAGTCATCTCTCTATGGAGATGTTCTGCGTAGATTTTCATATATACGCAGAAAGGTATCAAAAGTGCTTCATAACTCGTTGTTCACTATTGTCGGCACAGGGACAAAAGACTCGCAAACCATTTCCGCCAAATTCTGGGTGGCTGGTGCCTGTTACTATCAGGCAAACGTTAAAAGTGGCTGGAGTGAGAGCCGCATCTACAACCTGGGTTGGGTTGGGTTGTTTTACCTCTGAGCGGCACTTTTTTGCACACCATGGGCTAAATGGCCAGGTCACATGGACCCCGAAGGCTCAGAGAATTTTGGGGGAGGGGACCCACTGGAACAGATGTTGGGAGACAGATGGTAGCCTCCCGTCAAGGCCATCCAGCGTGTTCTTTAACGTGCACAGGGTATGGCTCTCCCGCACACGGGGCCACGGCTTAACGTCACATCCGACGGACGGCGGCCTTTCCAAGCCCATCGGTGTCCCCTACTGACCGTGGGCAGGGCGGGGAATTTTGCGGAGATAAATCTCAACGCTGACCCAGCTGGGACTCGAACCTGGGAACTACAGATTACGAGCCTGGCGCGCTACCGACTAAGCCACCCCCGCCCCACATCTATGACCTGCTACAAAGACTTCTGCTAAGAGGTGATGACGTCTCCAGAGAGTAGATGGGAGCGACAACTCTTCCCCTGTGTCTGGACGTGCAAAGGCTCTCTTACCATCTGATGCATTCCCAGGGAGGCAATCAGAACCATGGCATCACGGCGTCCCTGAGAAAGTAAGCGACCTACATGGTAGAGAGCGCAACATCAAAGAAAACTCAAGCCCCACTAATATTTGCTCCTTCTGATTGGTGGTTGCTGATCAATGGAATGGCAGATGACACCTTTTGTGAGGAGTAAAACCCGGGTACAGAAGATCAGAGAAAGAGACTCAGAGAAGGTTGGGAGAAGATTATAGAGAAGGTTGGGAGAAGATTATAGAGAAGGTTGGAGGAAGACTCAGAGAAGGTTGGGAGAAGGTTATAGAGAAGGTTGGAGGAAGATTCAGAGAAGGTTGGAGGAAGACTCAGAGAAGGTTGGGAGAAGGTTGGAGGAAGACTCAGAGAAGATTGGGAGAAGATTATAGAGAAGGTTGGGAGAAGATTATAGAGAAGGTTGGAGGAAGACTCAGAGAAGGTTGGGAGAAGTTATAGAGAAGGTTGGAGGAAGACTCAGAGAAGGTTGGGGGAGGGGACCCACTGAACAGTTGTTGCGAGACAGATGGTAGACTTCCATCAAGGCCATCCATTGTGTTTTTTAAAGTGCACAGTGTATGGCTCTCCCGCATACGCGGCTACAGTTTAATGTCCCGTCCGATGGATGGAGGCCTTTCCAATAGAGTTTTGATGGGAGTTTTGCGGGAACTGTAGATTACGAGCCTGGTGCGCTACCAAATGAGCTATTACCGAATGATCTGTGCGTTGAACAAATAATGTTTCAGCATTGAATATATTTCATGAATTGGGTCTTCTATTAAACAAAAATGTAATCATATTAAAATGCTTATATTAAAATCATTTCTATTTACATTTTAAGAACGTTGTTGCAGTTTCAACGTGCTAAGCGTGTAGCCTATGTTTTTTCTAATAATATACATGGGTTTACCAAAATAATGGAAACACCGACTGGAGGACACGCAATGCGCCGTATGCATATCACAGGGACGACGTCACCCGCGATGTGAGGTATATAAAGGGGAGAAATAGATATCGGCTATCACGTAGCAGTGCCACAGGCGCAGGTGAAACAGCTGTTGTGGTGTAATTGTCGATATCACATCTCAGTGACCTTCAAAAAGAATGATCATTGGTGCGTGTCTTACAGGAGCTTCAGTAACCAGAACGGCGGAAATGGTAGGTGTAACACGAGGAACTGTATTGAAGATTGCGACTACTTATCAAAAAGGAAAGGGAGTTGCCTCCAAACGTGCAAAGTTGAAAATTCTCAAATTTTGTGGACGTCATATTAAAAACGTTGTGGACGCCATACAAAGTTGTCAAATGGAGATAGACGATGGTTGACACGGATTGTGCAATGGCACAAGACCACGGCACTACAAATAGCAGCAGAGTTGAATACCAGTCGGAATGATTCCGTTTCCATCATAACAGTTCATCGGGAACTTCATCGGGCAGATATTATGACCCTGCTGCAATCCACAAACCTGTGATTACCACATCAATGCAACAAAATGTGTAAGGTGGTGCAAAGAACATAAAACCTGGGATGTTAAAGATTGGCAACGTGCCATTTGTTCTGAAGAATCGTGCTACACATTGTTTTCCACCACTGGTAGAGTGTACGTTTGGAGAAAACCTGCAGAAGCATACTGCCCAGACTGTTTGGTTCCGACTGTGAAGCATGGAGGTGGATCCCTGATGCTGTGGGATGCCATATCATGGGATTCCTTAGGGCTATTAGTTATTCTGCAGGGTCGTATCACATCCACAACGTACGAATCCATTCTCGGGCACCATCTGCATCCAATGTTGCGAGCATTGTTCCCTAATGACCGTCCCTGGTTTCAAGCAGATAATGCACCCATGCATTTTGCGAAATATGTCAAGTTGTGGTTTGCAGAGCATGAGGATGAGGTACAGCAGCTACCCTGGCCATCTTAATCTTCAGACCTCAATATTATTGAACATTTGTGGGAATATCTGGAGCCCAAGGTCAGATCACACTTTCCACCTCCAGCATCACTGGCACAGTTGGGCCATATTTTATAGGAAGAATGGTCCCACATTTCATTACCGTATGTGCATGACTTATTAAGTCTATTCCACGTCGAATTGGGTCTGTTCTGAACGCCTGAGGTGGGCCTATAGCTTATTAATAAAATGCTCTCCACAAACAGTACGTGTTTCCATTATTTTGATAAACCCCTATATGAGGCCCATTGGTCCCTTCATACGGCCTTGGACTGACGATACAGACGAATTGTTCCAGGATTTCTAATATCTGGCACACTCCTTGAAACGCAGTCGATTCGAAATTTCTCCCTTGGTACGAATAGAACCTCAAAAGAATCCCCAATTCACCTGATCAAGTTGTTCATTAGGGCTTCAGTGACTGTAGTCACCTCTTGATCCACAATGGGATATAGCTGTGATCACTTCGTGAAATTGTTCTGTAATCACTAAAACGTAGCAATTTCCTTCTTCAGACATGGTGAACGAATCTATGAAATTTATTGTAGCTCTATCTCAAATGGGGCCCTTGAGTTACATTCAGTCATCTTGCCAAGTAGAAACAGAAGACAACCAGTTCATAAAGCCCACGCGATGGACATTGAGTTGGGTTGTTTTACCTCTGAGCGGCACTTTTTTGCACACCGTGGGCTAAATGGCCAGGTCACATGGACCCTGAAGGCTCAGAGAAGGTTGGGGGAGGGGACCCACTGGAACAGCTGTTGGGAGACAGATCGTAGCCTCCCGTCAAGGCCATCCAGCGTGTTCTTTAACGTGCACAGGGGCCGTGGCCCCGTGTGTGCTCTCCCACACACGGGGCCACGGCTTAAAGTCCCATCCGACGGACGGCGGCCTTTCTAAGCCCATCGGTGTCCCCTACTGACCGTGGGCAGGGCGGGGAATTTTGCGGAGATAAATCTCAACGCTGACCCAGCTGGGACTCGAACCTGGGAACTACAGATTACGAGCCTGGCGCGCTACCGACTGAGCCATCCCCGCCCCACGATGGACATTGCCAAGACTTCTAGTCTTGGAATCTTTTTTTGGCAGCGCAGGCTTCATATCATATACACCACTGACCACAGATAGAGGATGATCTTAGCGTCTCCGATGTCCATCTTTACTCCACCAGTGTCTCTGATGTCCATCTCGATTCTCCCAGTGTCCATAATTATACAATTCCAAAATTCTTCTCTAAGATTCTGAGTTCTGTAGTTTCAACAATGTGCACTCACTGTTTGAATCACAGCAGTAATGAAAAGCATTTGTCTACGGGACATTTTCCTCTGGTACTTTAATACCGAATTATTTATATAACCCTGTGATAATGGTGACAAATATTACTTCCATCATAAGAAGCAGCTCGATTGGCCGATTCCCGATATAGCGCCTGTGGCGAATCAACAAAAAATACGCAATGCTTATATGTCAAATTGTTGAAGACGACGATTAATCTCTGATGGTTCTATCGGTTATGACGCCTGGTATGCTTCTGGGAGACATGGGTTAGGATCCCTCTCAGAACAAAAAAAAATTCCAGTCTTTCCGTTTATTCTTGCTTCAGTCACGTGAATAATCACGAGTTCATTATAGTTATTGGGGCGAAAGTTGACTGTTGGTAGCGCGTCCACCTCGTAATCTTCAGTTCACATGTTCGAGTCCCAACTGCATCTGCGTCGAGATTTATCTCCGTTATCCTTTATTCTGCACTCAATGAGCAAGAGGATACCGATGAGCTTGGAAGACTCTGCCGTCCGTCGTGTGGACTTTATGAACTGGTGGGCTTCCGCTGAAGCAAAATCTATCACTGTTTTCTGTTGTTTTTTGTGTAAAGACACCTTGTGCAGGACATCACTACCTTATGCACGTTAAAGAGTACGCTGGATGACCTAGATTACAAGCTACCATCTGATTACCAACTGTTGTTCAGTGGATATCTTTCTCCAACAGAATGAGTTCTATAGAGCTTCTGAGCCATTTGGAAAGCTATCAATCTGGCCATTTAATCCACTGCGCGCAAAGAAAAGTGCCTCTCAGATATATCCAAATGTATTTTTAATATGGCTATAATTCTTACTAAAACACAATTACAATTCTGTTTCATGCAGCCAAATGGAGGATAATCACAGAGGAAATTTCAAATTTAAGGAAAATAATTATAGGATATTCACCAAACAGCAACATTTCTACCTGGCATCAAAACTACGAAGAGAAAAATTTCGTAAGCTATTCTTCACTTACAAAAAACACTTTGACACAACATTGAAAAAATTCCGAATAAGAATATCTTCTGCGAAATAAGGTGTATCAAAACACATCAGAACTGCAGACTATAATTTGGCATTATCCTCTCTCTTTGGTAGGCGAGACCGTATTACTTACGAAACGGTAATATTTCGAAGTAAGAATTGTGGGAGATGTGCTGATATTGAGTTGTACAACGAGAGAAATGATTTTGTATTGAATTTCTTAGTCTCATTTTTTCCTTTTCTTTCCCATTGAAAAACTCTCACATCGATAGATCCGTTCACTTGGGAGTGTGAGAGCTTCCAAAGGTGAGATGAAAAATGCGTTGTGTGAAATAGGAAACTGGCACGCTAAGAATTATCCGTCTTGACAACATGTGAGGTTAGATTGGTAGTTTCATCCAGTGAGCATCCTGCCCAGTGTTATCAATTCACACGTAAGAAAATACTATAGACCAGGGGTGGGCAATTGTTTTCGTATCTACACTGCGCATGCGTATTGACGTGGCCGTCGTAGTGGAAAATACGAGACGAATCTTCGGTCGCGTACGGGAAGGAAATCTCGGTTCAAGGCGGATTTTTCTGACTGTCTTGGCGGGCCACAAAAAACTCTTAGCGGGCCGAATGTGGCCCGCGGGCCGCTATTTGCCCACCCATGCTATAGACCAAGCTTTGAAAAAAAAATATTTTAGCATGAAAAGTAATTAGTTCTTTTATTGTTTAAGAAACAATAAAATTTTAATTTTTAAAAGGAAATTCTAGAAACGCAAAACTCCAGGATTTTGATTAAAAATAAAGCACATAAAAAAATTTTCAAGCTAGACAACTGCTAAAAAAACTATATTTAGCTTAAAAGAATCTATGTTGGCAACGCTGATTCTTTCCAATGATAAGGAGAATATTATTTTTTGGCAGTTTCCTCCTCTTCTGCTGGTTAATATTAGTTTTCTTTGCCGTAATATATTTATGGCAAAATCTGTGCTTTATTAGAAAAAATTAATCCATTTTTTGTCGACCTTCCTTTCTCTTTAAAAAAGGTAGAGAACATAACGTAGGGCTCAGATTTAGTTATCTGTCTTTCAAAAAAAGTGTTCTGAATTTTTAAAATGGATAGGCATTCAGCGTGAGTATTAATAACTATATTTTCAAACCAATTACTATACAATGCAAATTGTTACAAAAATATGGATGAAGTATTTTATAAACAAAATGACTACTATGATACATAAGTCATTAACCCTTTTTAAATGGGGCGGGGGTGGCTCAGTCGGTAGCGCGCCAGGCTCGTAATCTGTAGTTCCCAGGTTCGAGTCCCAGCTGGGTCAGCGTTGAGATTTATCTCCGCAAAATTCCCCGCCCTGACCACGGTCAGTAGGGGACACCGATGGGTTTGGAAAGGCCGCCGTCCGTCGGATGGGACGTTAAGCCGTGGCGCCGTGTGCGGGAGAGCCATACCCTGTGCACGTTAAAGAACACGCTGGATGGCCTTAACGGGAGGCTACCATCTGTCTCCCAACAGCTGTTCCAGTGGGTCCCCTCCCCCAACCTTCTCTGAGCCTTCGGGATCCATGTGACCTGGCCATTTAGCCCATGGTGTGCAAAAATGTGCCGATCAGAGGTAAAACAACCCAACTAAAATACTACCTCTTCACTTTGTTTGCCATGTCACTTGAATACCTTCAGACGTAAACAATCTCTCGTCCTGTGCTAGTTCACTAAACTTTTGTTACTAACAACAGAAAACAAACACCCGCGCACGCACTAATGAATATACTTCTTATTTTCTCTTATCGCGCACTGATTCAGACCATCTGAATGTCCTTTCAGATCTCACAACTTTAACACACTTAACGCGTAAATACTCAGATGAACTTCCCAGGTTCGAGTCCCAGCTGGGTCAGCGTTGAGATTTATCTCCGCAAAATTCCCCGCCCTGCCCACGGTCAGTAGGGGACACCGATGGGCTTGGAAAGGCCGCCGTCCGTCGGATGGGACGTTAAGCCATGGCCCCGTGTGCGGGAGAGCCATACCCTGTGCACGTTAAAGAACACGCTGGATGGCCTTGACGGGAGGCTACCATCTGTCTCCCAACAGCTGTTCCAGCGGGTCCCCTCCCCCAACCTTCTCTGAGCCTTCGGGGTCCATGTGACCTGGCCATTTAGCCCATGGTGTGCAAAAAAGTGCCGCTCAGAGGTAAAACAACCCAACCCAAAACAACTCAGATGAACTTCTTCATCTTTCACAATACCACGCACACTACTGCATTACATTTCTCCCGTTTTCATTCTTCCGAACTGTTCTTTTTCGTTGACTAAAATGAATCTCACGCAGAAGCACACACGAGCGTTCAAGTCACGTTATGTCATGAAGTCACTGTTGCTCGTTCATCTGTCGTAACAATGTCATTTCTCAAAATGTCAATTTTAAACGAATAGGTTCGTAATTCGGAAATATTTTGTATACACGGATATAATATCCTATATTTTGAGAACACGGATATAATATCCTATATTTTGAGAACACGGATTAATTTATTAATTTTCGAAAAAAACCGTTAAAAAATGAGTTAATATCTATTTTTTAACACTGAGTTACTGAATTCGACTTCATTCTTTATAATACCTTTATGTTATATTTTATAGAAATGGAAAACACATAGCTGTCATCTGCATATACTGTATAGGGATATAATAAAAAACTTTACTGCCGCTCAAATTTATTTACTGAAACAAAATTCATTCGAAATTCAAATGATATTAAAATCCATCAAAATATGAAAGACAATGACTTTCGGCACTTCTGATACATTGCTATCGATTTTGGGTTGGGTTGTTTTACCTCTGAGCGGCACTTTTTTTGCACACCATGGGCTAAATGGCCAGGTCACAAGGACCCTGAAGGCTCAGGGAAGATTGGGGGAGGGGATCCACTGGAACAGCTGTTGGGAGACAGATGGTATAGCCTCCCGTCAAGACCATCCAGCGTGTTCTTTAATGTGCACAGGGTATGACTCTCCCGTACACGGAGCCACGGCTTAAAGTCCCATCCGACGGACGGCAGCATTTCCAAGCCCATCGGTGTCCCCTACTAACCGAGGGCAGGGCGAGGTGTTTTGCGGAGATAAATCTCAACGCTGATCCAGCTGGAACTCGAACCTGGGAACTACAGATTGCGAGCCTGGCGCGCTACCGACTGAGCCACCCCCGCCTCTGCTCTCGATTTTGTTTTCTGGCTTGCTACGTAGAACTCTTCATGAAAATAAAAACAATTGATGCGAATGCAAGATAACAGGAAACTAGATGCTTTTGATTCTAGATGCTTACGCAGTATCTTGGGTATTAGGTGGTTTAACTTTGTAACTAATGATGAGGTTAGGCAAAGGAGTCTGCAACCTCCTTTAAGCAGCATATTGTGCAGAGAGAGACTCCGTTGGTTTGGCCATGTTGCCCGTGTGGATAATTATAGATTGGCAAATAAAGTTATGAACAGTGTGCCTAAAGGCCTCAGAAGGAGGGGGAGACCTAGGATGCGGTGGGCAGACAATGTCAAACAGGACCTGGTTAGAATTGGTGTGCAGTGGCCAGATGCAGCAGATGTAGCTAAGGACAGACTTGCTTGGAGAACTAAATTTCACGGTCTGGTTGGACCTCCGTAGCCATGGCTGCTTGAGGATGATGATGATGAGAGGACGCTATTAAAGCTATTGAGAGATCTGAAAAAATATTAAATGTGATATTTCATTAATATGTATCCAAATCAAGAATAATTTTTCACTATCTTTGAAAGAAAAAGGCTGAATATTTATGGGAGGACAAAGAATTCTGCAGTGTGACATTACAATGTGGGAAAATATTGGTCAGTTTCCTTTTCTCTTCCAAAATGAGCTAAAAAAAGGAACAAACCAAAAATTCATCGCGAATTCGGGGGAACAAACTTTGCCACGAACTTTAATCGTTTAATCATGGTGAAGTAAGAACCAAGGCCACTCATTAGAAGAGAGATTGTAAGGAGAAAACGTTTTTAGAAGCTAAGTAATGAACTTGGCAAGAATTCAGAACGGAACAAATAAGCCCCTAAAATGTTATGTGATCAATATTATTTGGAATTCTGAATAGGTAATACGGAAATTGAAAGGAGTAAAAGAAATTAAATCCCTATGTTGCTTTCGTCTACACGTCAAGCACTATACATTGCATCAGTTTCATTAATTCCACCATTTTTTTTAACTCATTTGCATTAAGAGTAAAAATAATTGAAACGGAACAAAGTGTTACCATACTTTCGAGGTTGTAGAATGAAAATACGAAATTCAACCAGGGTTGGTTCAGGGCAGTCAAGTCACAATGGGTTTAGGAATCAACATTATTATATTTGTATATAATATTTATATAAAACGTTAACTATCAATAAATGAACTGTAAATAGAACACAGCTTAGGAAGAGATGATTTTTATTCCTCACCCCTATTTATCAGCAATTCTGAAAATGTATGCAATTCCAACGCAGAATACCAGTATTATCTTTAAAAATGTTTACGACAATACACAAATAAAAAATGCTGTTCAAAACTCTTAACCCAATAATTTGTAGGTAAAGAAATCGCTCAAAAAGATATATGATCACATATTCCTTACACAAACTACTTATCCACTTTGTAAAACTTTCTGCATTGATCTATATTTTTTACATTGTCAGCGAATTTAAATTCACACAAGTTTGAGCTCGATTTCGCAACAGCAAAATATTTTTAACCCATTAGTTTCCTTGCTTTGTGACTACACAAGGTCAGGCAAACTAACGGGGGCCGGGGTGGCCCAGTCTACAGATCGCGCCAGGCTCGTAATCTGTAGTTCCCAGGTTCGAGTCCCAGCTGGGTCAGCGTTGAGAGATATCTCCGCAAAATTCCCCGTTCTGCCCACGGTCAGTAGGGGACACCGATGGGCTTGGAAAGGCCGCCATCCGTCGGATGGGACGTTAAGCCGTGGCCGTGTGCGGGAGAGCCATGCCCTGTGCACGTTAAAGAACACGCTGGATGGCCTTGACGGGAGGCTACCATCTGTCTCCCAACAGCTGTTCCAGTGGGTCCCCTCCCCCAACCTTCTCTGAGTCTTCGGGGTCCATGTGACCTGGCCATTTAGTCCATGTTGTGCAAAAAAGTGCCGCTCAGAGGTAAAACAACCCAACAACAACTAACGGAAGTAACCCAAACTCACAAGGTTGGGTTGGGTTGTTTTACCTCTGAGCGGCACTTTTTTGCACACCATGGGCTAAATGGCCAGGTCACATGGACCCCGAAGGCTCAGAGATGGTTGGGGGAGGGGACCCACTGGAACAGCTGTTGGACAGACTCCCATCAAGGCCATCCTGCCTGTTCTTCAACGTGCACAATGTATGACTCTCCCGCACACGGGGCCACGGCTTAACGTCCCATCCGACGGACGGTGTCCTTTCCAAGCCCATCGGTGTCCCCTACTGACCATGGGCAGGGCGGGGAGTTTTGCGGAGATAAATCTCAACGCTGACCCAGCTGGGACTCGAACCTTGGAACTACAGATTACGAGCCTGGCGCGCTACCGACTGAGCCACCCCCGCCCCCCAAACTCACAAGGAAAGCAATCAGTGCAAATCGCTATTCACATGAGAGATCTTTGAAGAAGGTTAAGCACCTTCAGGAAACAAAACGTAAATCTTTTACCATACCAAATGAGTGTTATATATATATTTTTGAATTTTCAGTGTTTGCGTATTTGATCATTTTAAAAACGTAGATTTCAGATTTTATTCAGTATGCATGTCATGTCCCTCTAATTTATTTATTTTATTCATTTGTGCGTTTTATTATATTTTTGTTATTGTTATTATTTTTACGTATTAAGTGTGTTCTTCGAAGTGCTATTGTGGGAATGTGACTCGTAAATGTTTTTTTCGAGCCTGAGCTGGCAACCTGTATGAGAGGATGGATCTCACAAGCCCTTTTATGGCCTTTACAACTAACCTGGGGAGCGAGTGTCATCGTGGGAGGCGAGCCGCGAGTGAGGAAACAACAATCTGTGCTTTGCTGTCAAACTGGAAGGACGTTTGATGCGCGTTAAGGGGACGCCGCTCTGTCTCAAAATGGAAACCCTTAAGGTGAGGGTTCGATTCTATGTGTGAATCAAAGTCTTGAGGGTAGCTGTCAAACAGGAAAGACGTTTGATGCGCGTTAAGGGGACGCCGCTCTGTCTCAAAAAGGAAACCCTTAAGGTGAGGGTTCGATTCTATGTGTGAATCAAAGTCTTGAGGGTAGCTGTCAAACTGGAATGACGTTTGAACATGCGTCAAGTGACGCCGCTCTTACTCGAACAAAACCCTTAAGGAGATGGTTCGATTCTAAGTGAGAATCGAGATTCTTGGTGAATCTGATACGGTTCTGTGGATTCTGTGTGAACCATATTGTAGGCAAAGGTTAATTATCTTTTCGCCGAGTTGGAGGTCGGTAAAGCGAGAATCTGCAAAGTGTGCGGTTCTCCACCTCATTGCGTAATTGTTTGCAGCAGTAAACCAGCAAAGACCTATGGAGATGAGAGTATCCCCAGCACGTGATTGTATATAGTGTGAATAGACTGTATTGTCCCTATATAACTCTCGTGCGTGAATTGTTGGACATATTTTTATACATCACTTGACGCAACAAGTCTGAGGCATACGTCAGTAGTTTAGTCACAACCGAGGGATTCCCTTTGCACAGTGCTTTCCCCCTATGACGTCATCGACCACGTCCCCTATGACGTAACATTACGTAGCATGACGTAATCATTACATAATCATTATGTAACAGGCCACGCCCCTTTATCAATAATTAATAATTCCTCCCCCTTTATTAAACCCCCCTTTCACCCTCAGTGGCGCCATCTGTTGACAGTGAGAAGTACTATTTTCCCAAAAACCCTTTATTTTCCCTCTAATTTCTCGTTTTCGGACCCCCCGGTCGACCTACCTATATTTTAAGCCCTCCCCCTTATTAAAAACCCTCCTGGTGCCATCTGTTGACAGGGAGAAGTACTATTTTCCCAAAAACCCCTTTATTTTAAGTCTAATTTCTCGTTTTCGGACCCCACGGTCGACCTACCTATATTTTAAGCCCTCCCCCTTATTAAAAACCCTCCTGGCGCCATCTGTTGACAGGGAGAAGTACTATTTTCCCAAAAAACCCTTTATTTTAAGTCTAATTTCTCGTTTTCGGACCCCACGGTCGACCTACCTATATTTTAAGCCCTCCCCCTTATTAAAAACCCTCCTGGCGCCATCTGTTGACAGGGAGAAGTACTATTTTCCCAAAAACCCCTTGATTTTAAGTCTAATTTCTCGTTTTCGGACCCCACGGTCGACCTACCTATATTTTAAGCCCTCCCCCTTATGAAAAACCCTCTGGTTGACCATTTTAAGGCCCCAACTCCTTCACTCGGCTGATGCAAGTCTCAGAATAATTGCATGGAACGATTGACTGGTCTTAGAATAATTGTACAGAAAGGAATGATACAAAATTGCTTAGTAATTAAACACTCATCAAAATTCCCTTACCTCTATTAAAAATCGTCCTACAGTTGAAACTCATTTTACTCTTACTGTTTCCATAGAAAATACCATAGGGTGAAATTAATAATGGTTTAAATTATTCGTAGGGATGACATGTTAAATCGGCTTTTAGAACACACATCTGCAGTGGAAAAATTTTCAAACTCCGTTAATCAACCCCCTAGTAATTAAACACTCGTCAAAATATTCCTCACCTTTATTAAAATCAGTTTTCTGTAGATGTGTTTCACCGGAAAAAAAAAAAAAAATCGTCCCTCGCTGGGTGGATTTCAGGACTATGCCGTGTACTAGCTGTGGCTTAGATGCGTGTCGAACAGGTCAGACATTAACCTAGCATTCTTTATAACTAACTTTTTCTATGTATTTCTTACATCAAAACCAACACTACCACTGAATGCTTTTGAATGCGGATCTCAAATTGTAAATCAAACTCGCAAAGCTGTATTTATTCCACCAAGACGGTTAAACGATTTTCTTATAATTAAAATTCCCGGCTATTAAACTCCCTAGTAATTAAACACTCGTCAAAATATTCCTCACCTTTATTAAAATCACTCCATGGTCGAAATAAAAATCAGTTTTCTGTAGATGTGTTTCACCGGAAAAAAAAAAAATTCGTCCCTCGCTCTGTGGATTCTAGGATTATAACGTGTACTTGCTGTGGCTTAGATGCGGGCCAGACATTTCAGATATTAACCTATGCGTGGCCTGTTACGTCATAGGGGGCGTGGTCGATGACGTCATAGGTGGGGGAAAGCACTGTGCAAAGGGAATCCCTCGGTTGTGACTAAACTACTGACGTATGCCTCAGACTTGTTGCGTCAAGTGATGTATAAAAATATGTCCAACAATTCACGCACGAGAGTTATATAGGGACAATACAGTCTATTCACACTATATACAATCACGTGCTGGGGATACTCTCATCTCCATAGGTCTTTGCTGGTTTACTGCTGCAAACAATTACGCAATGAGGTGGAGAACCGCACACTTTGCAGATTCTCGCTTTACCGACCTCCAACTCGGCGAAAAGATAATTAACCTTTGCCTACAATATGGTTCACACAGAATCCACAGAACCGTATCAGATTCACCAAGAATCTCGATTCTCACTTAGAATCGAACCATCTCCTTAAGGGTTTTGTTCGAGTAAGAGCGGCGTCACTTGACGCATGTTCAAACGTCATTCCAGTTTGACAGCTACCCTCAAGACTTTGATTCACACATAGAATCGAACCCTCACCTTAAGGGTTTCCTTTTTGAGACAGAGCGGCGTCCCCTTAACGCGCATCAAACGTCTTTCCTGTTTGACAGCTACCCTCAAGACTTTGATTCACACATAGAATCGAACCCTCACCTTAAGGGTTTCCATTTTGAGACAGAGCGGCGTCCCCTTAACGCGCATCAAACGTCCTTCCAGTTTGACAGCAAAGCACAGATTGTTGTTTCCTCACTCGCGGCTCGCCTCCCACGATGACACTCGCTCCCCAGGTTAGTTGTAAAGGCCATAAAAGGGCTTGTGAGATCCATCCTCTCATACAGATTGCCAGCTCAGGCTCGAAAAAAACATTTACGAGTCACATTCCCACAATAGCACTTCGAAGAACACACTTAATACGTAAAAATAATAACAATAACAAAAATATAATAAAACGCACAAATGAATAAAATAAATAAATTAGAGGGACATGACATGCATACTGAATAAAATCTGAAATCTACGTTTTTAAAATGATCAAATATGCAAACACTGAAAATTCAAAAAATATATATAACACTCATTTGGTATGGTAAAAGATTTACGTTTTGTTTCCAGAAGGTGCTTAAACTTCTTCAAAGATCTCTCATGTGAATAACGATTTGCACTGATTGCTTTCCTTGTGAGTTTGGGGGGCGGGGGTGGCTCAGTCGGTAGCGCGCCAGGCTCGTAATCTGTAGTTCCAAGGTTCGAGTCCCATCTGGGTCAGCGTTGAGATTTATCTCCGCAAAATTCCCCGCCCTGCCCATGGTCAGTAGGGGACACCGATGGGCATGGAAAGGACACCGTCCGTCGGATGGGACGTTAAGCCGTGGCCCCGTGTGCGAGAGAGCCATACCCTGTGCACGTGAAGAACAGGCAGGATGGCCTTGATGGGAGTCTGTCCAACAGCTGTTCCAGTGGGTCCCCTCCCCCAACCATCTCTGAGCCTTCGGGGTCCATGTGACCTGGCCATTTAGCCCATGGTGTGCAAAAAAGTGCTGCTCAGAGGTAAAACAACCCAACCCAACCTTGTGAGTTTGGGCTACTTCCGTTAGTTGTTCTTGGGTTGTTTTACCTCTGAGCGGCACTTTTTTGCACAACATGGGCTAAATGGCCAGGTCACATGGACCCCGAAGGCTCAGAGAAGGTTAGGGGAGGGACCCACTGGAACAGCTGTTGGGAGACAGATGGTAGCCTCCCGTCAAGGCCATCCAGCGTGTTCTTTAACGTGCACAGGGCATGGCTCTCCCGCACACGGCCACGGCTTAACGTCCCATCCGACGGACGGCGGCCTTTCCAAGCCCATCGGTGTCCCCTACTGACCGTTGGCAGAACGGGGAATTTTGCGGAGATAAATCTCAACGCTGACCCAGCTGGGACTCGAACCTGGGAACTACAGATTACGAGCCTGGCGCGATCTGTAGACTGGGCCACCCCCGCCCCCGTTAGTTTGCCTGACCTTGTGTAGTCACAAAGCAAGGAAACTAATGGGTTAAAAATATTTTGCTGTTGCGAAATCGAGCTCAAACTTGTGTGAATTTAAATTCGCTGACAATGTAAAAAATATAGATCAATGCAGAAAGTTTTACAAAGTGGATAAGTAGTTTGTGTAAGGAATATGTGATCATATATCTTTTTGAGCGATTTCTTTACCTACAAATTATTGGGTTAAGAGTTTTGAACAGCATTTTTTATTTGTGTATTGTCGTAAACATTTTTAAAGATGATACTGGTATTCTGCGTTGGAATTGCATACATTTTCAGAATTGCTGATAAATAGGGGTGAGGAATAAAAATCATCTCTTCCTAAGCTGTGTTCTATTTACAGTTCATTTATTGATAGTTAACGTTTTATATAAATATTATATACAAATATAATAATGTTGATTCCTAAACCCATTGTGACTTGACTGCCCTGAACCAACCCTGGTTGAATTTCGTATTTTCATTCTATAACCTCGAAAGTATGGTAACACTTTGTTCCGTTTCAATTATTTTTACTCGTAATGCAAATGAGTTAAAAAAAAATAGTGGAATTAATGAAACTGATGCAATGTATAGTGCTTGACGTGTAGACGAAAGCAACATAGGGATTTAATTTCTTTTACTCCTTTCAATTTCCGTATTACCTATTCAGAATTCCAAATAATATTGATCACATAACATTTTAGGGGCTTATTTGTTCCGTTCTGAATTCTTGCCAAGTTCATTACTTAGCTTCTAAAAACGTTTTCTCCTTACAATCTCTCTTCTAATGAGTGGCCTTGGTTCTTACTTCACCATGATTAAACGATTAAAGTTCGTGGCAAAGTTTGTTCCCCCGAATTCGCGATGAATTTTTGGTTTGTTCCTTTTTTTAGCTCATTTTGGAAGAGAAAAGGAAACTGACCAATATTTTCCCACATTGTAATGTCACACTGCAGAATTCTTTGTCCTCCCATAAATATTCAGCCTTTTTCTTTCAAAGATAGTGAAAAATTATTCTTGATTTGGATACATATTAATGAAATATCACATTTAATATTTTTTCAGATCTCTCAATAGCTTTAATAGCGTCCTCTCATCATCATCATTATCAAGCAGCCATGGCTACGGAGGTCCAACCAGACCGTGAAATTTAGTTCTCCAAGCAAGTCTGTCCTTAGCTACATCTGCTGCATCTGGCCACTGCACACCAATTCTAACCAGGTCCTGTTTGACATTGTCTGCCCACCGCATCCTAGGTCTCCCCCTCCTTCTGAGGCCTTTAGGCACACTGTTCATAACTTTATTTGCCAATCTATAATTATCCACACAGGCAACATGGCCAAACCAACGGAGTCTCTCTCTGCACAATATGCTGCTTAAAGGAGGTTGCAGACTCCTTTGCCTAATCTCATCATTAGTTACAAAGTTAAACCACCTAATACCCAAGATACTGCGTAAGCATCTAGAATCAAAAGCATCTAGTTTCCTGTTATCTTGCATTCGCATCAATTGTTTTTATTTTCATGAAAAGTTCTACGTAGCAAGCCAGAAAACAAAATCGAGAGCAGAGGCGGGGGTGGCTCAGGGGGGTGGCCTGTTACGTCATAGGGGGAAAGCACTGTGCAAAGGGGAAACCCTCGGTTGTGACTAAACTACTACTTACGTCGGTACGAGTGTAACAACCCATGAACCTGTCATTTCACCGAAATAAGGGTGAAGGTAATTAAGGGGCAAATTCATCGTCCTCCTGGCGGTCATGACATTTTGTGCAGCCCATTACATCCGGAGCGAGTCCATCACA
The DNA here is from genome assembly GCA_038380435.1 of Ryuthela nishihirai. NCBI lineage: Eukaryota > Metazoa > Arthropoda > Arachnida > Araneae > Heptathelidae > Ryuthela > Ryuthela nishihirai. The sequence goes on along the minus strand of JAWZYU010000028.1, from coordinate 20,603,407 downwards.
ATGCATAACTAGAATTTTTTAGCATTATACAGAAGAATAATTTCCTTGAGAGTGACATTTAAACGTTTATCTGGAATTAAGATACAGTGGATCCCCGATATAACGCGCATGTCGGGCGGGAAACAACACCTGCGTTATAAGGTGAACCGCGTTATACCGAGCGGTGCGGTGGCGACACAATAAATTTCGCACTGTAAGCTTTTCTTTTACTCATCATGCATACAATAATTAAACACTATTCAAAATACATGCAGGAACTCAATACATACACAATTACTCAATACGCAGTAACAATAAAATGCGATACTCACTAACGCCGCACGGACCTGTATAAACATGTTTGAACTTATCGCGAACATCGCCAGCGATATAACCGAGTGCGCGGTATAGCGAGCAGCGCTATAACGAAGGTCCACTATTTTGTTTTTATTTTTTTCCCTTATACTTATGTACAGGGCCTTTCAGTGGTGGTACTAAGAGGGTCATCTGGCCTCGACCCAAACGGAAAGGGGGCCAAGAATTTAGACACTTGTCCATTTTTTTATTTTAAATAAAGCAATAAAAGGTTGATTTAGTAATAGGTATATTTTTTAACTGACAAGCATCAGATAAGGATGGATGTTTGTTTTTTTCTGGCGTCTTTCTGCTGCGGTCTTGATTTACTCATTAATCTTCTCCGTGGTATACCATACTGCGAAGAAGCTGAATGAATAGATTTTAACAAATTAGAATTGAAAGGATTAGATTGTTTTACCTCTGAGCGGCACTATTTTGCACACCATGGGCTAAATGGCCAGGCCACAAGGACCCCGAAGGCTCAGAGAAGGTTGGGGGAGGGGACCCACTGGAACAGCTGTTGGGAGACAGATGGTAGCCTCCCGTCAAGGCCATCCAGTGTGTTCTTTAACGTGCACAGGGCATGGCTCTCCCGCACACGGCCACGGCTTAACGTCCCATCCGATGGACGGCGGCCTTTCCAAGCCCATCGGTGTCCCCTACTGACCGTGGGCAGAACGGGGAATTTTGCGGAGATAAATCTCAATGCTGACCCAGCTGGGACTCGAACCTGGGAACTACAGATTACGAGCCTGGCGCGATCTGTAGACTGGGCCACCCCCGCCCCCGTTAGTTTGCCTGACCTTGTGTAGTCACAAAGCAAGGAAACTAATGGGTTAAAAATATTTTGCTGTTGCGAAATCGAGCTCAAACTTGTGTGAATTTAAATTCGCTGACAATGTAAAAAATATAGATCAATGCAGAAAGTTTTACAAAGTGGATAAGTAGTTTGTGTAAGGAATATGTGATCATATATCTTTTTGAGCGATTTCTTTACCTACAAATTATTGGGTTAAGAGTTTTGAACAGCAATTTTTACTTGTGTATTGTCGTAAACATTTTTAAAGATGATACTGGTAGTCTGCGTTGGAATTGCATACATTTTCAGAATTGCTGATAAATAGGGGTGAGGAATAAAAATCATCTCTTCCTAAGCTGTGTTCTATTTACAGTTCATTTACTGATAGTTAACGTTTTATATAAATATTATATACAAATATAATAATGTTGATTCCTAAACCCATTGTGACTTGACTGCCCTGAACCAACCCTGGTTGAATTTCGTATTTTCATTCTACAACCTCGAAAGTATGGTAACACTTTGTTCCGTTTCAATTATTTTTACTCTTAATGCAAATGAGTTAAAAAAAAATGGTGGAATTAATGAAACTGATGCAATGTATAGTGCTTGACGTGTAGACGAAAGCAACATAGGGATTTAATTTCTTTTACTCCTTTCAATTTCCGTATTACCTATTCAGAATTCCAAATAATATTGATCACATAACATTTTAGGGGCTTATTTGTTCCGTTCTGAATTCTTGCCAAGTTCATTACTTAGCTTCTAAAAACGTTTTCTCCTTACAATCTCTCTTCTAATGAGTGGCCTTGGTTCTTACTTCACCATGATTAAACGATTAAAGTTCGTGGCAAAGTTTGTTCCCCCGAATTCGTGATGAATTTTTGGTTTGTTCCTTTTTTTAGCTCATTTTGTAAAAGAAAAGGAAACTGACCAATATTTTCCCACATTGTAATGTCACACTGCAGAATTCTTTGTCCTCCCATAAATATTCAGCCTTTTTCTTTCAAAGATAGTGAAAAATTATTCTTGATTTGGATACATATTAATGAAATATCACATTTAATATTTTTTCAGATCTCTCAATAGCTTTAATAGCGTCCTCTCATCATCATCATCCTCAAGCAGCCATGGCTACGGAGGTCCAACCAGACCGTGAAATTTAGTTCTCCAAGCAAGTCTGTCCTTAGCTACATCTGCTGCATCTGGCCACTGCACACCAATTCTAACCAGGTCCTGTTTGACATTGTCTGCCCACCGCATCCTAGGTCTCCCCCTCCTTCTGAGGCCTTTAGGCACACTGTTCATAACTTTATTTGCCAATCTATAATTATCCACACAGGCAACATGGCCAAACCAACGGAGTCTCTCTCTGCACAATATGCTGCTTAAAGGAGGTTGCAGACTCCTTTGCCTAACCTCATCATTAGTTACAAAGTTAAACTACCTAATACCCAAGATACTGCGTAAGCATCTAGAATCAAAAGCATCTAGTTTCCTGTTATCTTGCATTCGCATCAATTGTTTTTATTTTCATGAAGAGTTCTATGTAGCAAGCCAGAAAACGAAATCGAGAGCAGAGGCGGGGGTGGCTCAGGGGGGTGGCCTGTTACGTCATAGGGGGGAAAGCACTGTGCAAAGGGGAAACCCTCGGTTGTGACTAAACTACTACTTACGTCGGTACGGGTGTAACCACCCATGAATCTGTCATTTCACCGAAATAAGGGTGAAGGTAATTAAGGGGCAAATTCATTGTCCTCCTGGCGGTCACGACATTTTGTGCAGCCCATTACATCCGGAGCAAGTCCATCACAATGCATAACTAGAATTTTTTAGCATTATACAGAAGAACAATTTCCTTGAGAGTGACATTAAAACGTTTATCTGGAATTAAGATACAGTGGACCCCCGATATAACGCGCATGTCGGGCGGGAAACAACACCCGCGTTATAAGGTGAACTACGTTATACCGAGCGGTGCGGTGGCGACACAATAAATTTCGCACTGTAAGCTTTTCTTTTACTCATCATGCATACAATAATTAAACACTATTCAAAATACATGCAGGAACTCAATACATACACAATTACTCAATACGCAGTGACAATAAAATGCGATACTCACTAACGCCGCACGGACCTGTATAAACATGTTTGAACTTATCGCGAACATCGCCAGCGCTATAACCGAGTGCGCGGTATAGCGAGCAGCGAAGGTCCACTATTTTGTTTTTATCTTTTTCCCTTATACTTATGTACAGGGCCTTTGAGTGGTGATACTAAGAGGGTCATTTGGCCTCGACCAAACGCAAAGGGGGCCAAGAATTTAGACAATTGTCCATTTTTTTATTTTAAATAAAGCAATAAAAGGTTGATTTAGTAATAGATATATTTTTTAACTGACAAGCATCAGATAAGGAAGGATGTTTGTTTTTTTCTGGCGTCTTTCTGCTGCGGTCTTGATTTTCTCATTAATCTTCTCCGTGGTATACAATACTGCGAAGAAGCTGAATGAATAGATTTTAACAAATTAGAATTGAAAGGATTAGATTGTTTTACCTCTGAGCGGCACTATTTTGCACACCATGGGCTAAATGGCCAGGCCACAAGATCCCGAAGGCTCAGAGAAGGTTGGGGGAGGGCACCCACTGGAACAGCTGTTGGGAGACAGATGGTAGCCTCCCGTCAAGGCCATCCAGTGTGTTCTTTAACGTGCACAGGGTATGGCTCTCCCGCACACGGCCACGGCTTAACGTCCCATCCGACGGACGGCGGCCTTTCCAAGCCCATCGGTGTCCCCTACTGACCGTGGGCAGAACGGGGAATTTTGCGGAGATAAATCTCAACGCTGACCCAGCTGGGACTCGAACCTGGGAACTACAGATTACGAGCCTGGCGCGCTACCGACTGAGCCACCTCCGCCCCCATAGAATTGAAAGAGTTCGTAACTAATAATGACAATCAATTTCTATTTTGGATAAGAGCTTCAAAGGTTGGAAAATGCCCGGGTCTCTCGGGACCTGTGAGAGGCCCTGTTTATGTACAATTTTTTTGCATTATTTATTTTCATTTCGAAACATTTCTACATGCATGATTATTAAACTCAATCGATGTGATTGTTTTCTTTGAGTATTGGATATTGAAATTTATTTTTTCTTCCTTAGATAACAGCCGACAATTACCTACGATGATGAAGAAATACAAAGTGTCTGCAGTTAATGTAAGTTTGGACAACTTTTCTGTTTCATTATTTCACGTTTGAAGATAAACCATTAGAAAAATATTCAGTTTGATATAATTAATTAAAATTCGATTAGTATTCATCTGTTTTAATATGAAAAGCAATTACAGAGAAAAATCAAGAGATTTTCAAGTTTATATCAGGACCGGAATAAGAATCTCTTGACCCCTGGTGATTTTCGGTCAGGTGCCTCCTTTCTAGCGTAGTAATACATGATTGAAATTAAATATTAAGAATACATTTACTTAATGATTAATACTGTTAAAACCATTGAATTATGCTTCTCAATTAACAACACGGAGCACCAAATGACATGATAGATATGTACGGGACCTTTATTTCGGGGTGGGGGGGCGGGTCCCGAAGGATCCGCCCACCATGGGGAAAGCTCGTATTCCATCTCACGACACTACACGTGATTGAAGAGAAGCCTGGAAGTAGAAGATGAAGTTTGTCTCATAGGAGACCAGTAAGGACTTGGAGTATGTGAGGTGGGTATATGGGTGGTATTAAAGGGGGTGCAGAGTGCATCCTGGGTTGAAAGTGGAAAATAAGAAAGAGAGCGAAAACAGCTCCAGTCTCAAAGTAGAGAGTCCCGGAGCCAGCAGAGGAGCCAGCCCATGTCCCTCAGATGCGCCCTAACTCGGGCACTCCCGATGGACACCATGACAGATCGCCTGTACCTCAATAATCACCTGAGAGCACCTGAGTTCATTAGCGAACCCTTCCGTAATCGGACACCGAAGGATATAATGCCCGACATCTGCATCTGGAGCCCCACAGCCGCAGTAACTGTGGGTAGCGATCTTAAAGCGCTCCAAGATATTTTGGGAAACCCCCGTGTCCCATCAGGACCTGCATCAAGTAGTGGTCAAAGGACATCAGGGATAGACTGACCCTGTACAAGAATGTCTTTGTTTGAAGACCATTCTCGGTCGTATGCCAGAGCCTCTGCCACTCGTCCATTGCTCTTTGACATAGTATAGACTTCAGGGTAGTTTTCGAAGTCTTGACCGCTATCACAGGTTGAGTATTATTACCTGCTGAGCGGGCCAGTTGGTCTTCCCGCTCATTCCCCTCATGACCTACGTGTGCCTTGATCCAGGAGAAGGAAACTCTGGGCATATTCTGATTACCCAGGATAAGCTCGATTTCGTTAACCGTTTGATGCCTGTTGTTTGCATCTTCAAGCGCTTGCAGAGCTGCCTGGCTGTCCATGTACAGCTGGATGTCGCCATTATGCCTGCCGTCATAGAGGGCCCAGTTAAGGGCCTCTCTTACGGTGAGCAGCTCTGCTTGGAAGGCTGAGCCATTATTAGAAACCTTCTTTTTATCATCGTACACTTTGGCTCCTTGATTGTAGACAGTGTAGGCTAAGCCCACACCATCCTCGCTCTTGGAACCATCAGTGTATATCTCAATTCGATAACCTGATGGTAGCCCCGTGGACTATGACACACTCAGTCTTCTGGTGTGATGGATATCCCACTGAGTGGTTTCTCTGTCGTAATCCTCGGGGTCATACTGGATTTCAAGGAATGTTGCTTTCTCCTTAGCTTGCAGGACTCTGAAAATGGTCGCTTCTTTTCCGAACGTCAAAAATAGTGGAGGGATCCCTGCTAACACCAGGAGGGCATCGGTAGATGTGGTCCTATAAGCCCTGGTGATTCGCAGTAAAGGCGGTCGTTCGGCTGCAATCAGCTTTCTACACATGACGTAATGGTCCGTTGGGCACCACCAGATGCCCGCTCCATAAGTTAGGATCCGCTCCGTGCCCCTGAGATTAATTTCTTTGAGGACTTCTCCTCTTAGTACCCATGAGATGCGAGCCATTCACCCCAGTTTGCACATAACTTTTGTGCATTTAGCCTTTAGGTCCTGCAAGTGTGGGATCCAGCTCATCCTCTCATCCAGAGTGATCCCCAAGTACTTTAAAGTCGTCATGTGGCGAATATTATTGCCATGTAATTTGTAAATCGAGTACCTCTTTTTGAGGACACCCTCTTTAGCCACTGTCATGGATGTTGTCTTTGCAAAGCTGAACTCAAGCATATTGCGCAGACTCCATCCCCCAAGTACTGACAATGCTGCGTTGCCGACAATCTCCAGTCTCGCTCTGGAGGATGCCGATATGACAAGCAGCATGTTGTCTGCATAAGCCTGGAGCCAGACACCCTCAGGCAGAGTCAACTCCAGGGCAGTATCGGCAACCAAGTTCCAGAGGAATGGTCCACTGCATGAACCTTGTGGACAGCCTCTCTCCAAGTTTCTTGAGACTGTCCCGCTGGCATGGGAGTAGTTGACCACCCTCTCACTGAGGTAATTGGCCACTAGAATGTAGATGTTCCTAGGACAAGAACAATCTTTTAGTCGACTAAGGATAGCAGGCCACCAGACGTTGTCGAAGGCGCCCATCACATCCAAGGCGATGAGAGAGGTATGCATCTTGTGCATTTTATTAACTTTAATGATGTCACCACTCGTTTGATAGCGGCAGTGGTGGACTGGTCTGTCCTGATCCCAAATTGCTTAATGTTCAGGAAGTTGTTCTTATAGCAGTGGAAATACATCCTGTTTGTCAGGAGCTTATCTAGAATTTTTCCCAGCACCGGCAGCAGACAAATTGGTCTGTATGATCTTGCGTCTGCCGGATCTCTGTCTGCCTTATTAAATAGGACTAGGTCTGCCTGTTTCCAGTTTTTTGAGAAAATCTCCAGTCTCAAACAGATGTTGAAGAGCTGGGTGAACAGATCATTATGTTCATTAAATACCTGTGACACTATCTCCACTGTCAGACCATCATAGCCAGGGACTTTACCCCTAGTCATATCCTTGATCACCTCTCCCACTTCTTCCATGGAAGGAACGTCATCTTCCGTGTCCGGTGGAAGCCTACTATATTCCCGCAGGGGTTGATGTTGGGCATCATCAGAGCTCCTGTCATCTGGCGGGACACACCACAGGATGTGAAGATCGCATGTAGGAGATCTTTTCACTCCAGCAATTACTCTGCAGAGCGATTTACAGACCGCCACGGGTAGCATGGCCACCGTGCAAACCATTAGACAACATTTGCATGACACAGGAATGAGGGCGAGACGTCCAGCGCGGTTCCTGCCATTCAACGATATTACTGGTTACGCTGTCTTCATTGGTATTGAGCGAGGTAATATTAGATTACGTAATGGAGGAGATTGTTGTTTACAGACGAGTCCCGAATCTGTTTTGGCATGACAGACGCAGTTGGTCCTCATGGCATCAGCAAAGACATGAGGAAGCCTATTCCATTAGCCGCTATACAGCTTCCTACTGTGTGCAATGGTATGGGATGGCATAACATATGGCAGCTGGATATGATCCATGGTTTCCTGATCCATGTCCATTAATTTCCTGACCCTTTTGTCGTGGCCGCAGGAGGACGATGAGATTATTACTCGATTTATCTTCACTCTCACTTCGGTGAAATGAGAGATTCGCGGGTTTTCAGACGCGTATCACCGTAAGCCTCAGATTGTGTTGAATGTTGAATAAAATCAACATAAATTCAGTTGTATTGAATGATGAATAAAATCAACATAAATTCAGTTGTGTTGAATGATGAAAAAAATGTTTATTTACACTTCATACAATCACGTGCTGGGAATGCGCTCAACTCCATGGGCCTTTGCTGCTTTGCTGCTGCAAGCATTAATACAATGAGGTGGAGAATCGCACGTCGACGTGGGAGTAAAAGGCCATAAAAAACTTCTGCGACTGATCTCAATGCAAGCAGCCAGCTTTAGACACGAAAACAACATCAGCGAGTCACGACCTTTCGCTCGACGTGCATGCACCGAAACTGTTCTTTCACTCTCCCCACCCTAACCTCCTGTGCAGACCTCGCACCCCAGGCTAGTTGTAAAAGGCCATAAAAAACTTCTGCAACTGATCTCAATGCAAGCAGCCACCTTTAGACAGGAAAACAACATCAGTGTGTCACGACCTTTCGCTCGACGTGCATGCACCGAAACTGTTCTTTCACTCTCCCCACCCTAGCCTCCTGCGCACACCTCGCATTCGCATCCCAGGCTAGTTGTAAAAGGCCATAAAAAACTTCAAACTGGCAAGCATCCAGCTGTAGACGCGAAAACAACATCAGTGAGTCACGCATACCCGACTAGCACTTCAAGAACACACTCAATACATAAAAATATCTGCAAAAACAAAAATACAATAATAAATAAAAATAAATAAATTAGAGGCACATGCCACCATTAATGGCGAGACAATGCATTGATTGCATCGTTAAATTTGTGACACGACCCTTCCTTAGTACCATGCTTGGACTGATTATGCAACAGGACAATAACACGCCACAAACTGCACCTGCAACATTAGTCAGTCTTCAAGGTGTGAACATTCTCCTATGGACGCCATATTCCATGGACTTATTGCCCATTGAGCATGTGTGGAAGAGTTTCTCCAGCTCTTTCTGCTGGTAATTTGGAATAGGAGCATTCCCAATTAGGTTCTGTTTGGTACGCCATACTTCAGGAAATCATTGATCATCCGATTGATGGAATGCCGAGATGTCTACAGGCTTCTATAACTGACCGAGGTGGGCCTACTATGTACTGAAGAATCTGCAATAAATGCACGTACCTTACGTTCTCACGTTCCGCACATCGACCGTCATAGCTTCCGTCATATCAGTTTCGCGTTTATACATCATTTCCTTTGCATCGATTTCCACTTTGAGCAGTGTAGCTGTCTGCGGAATAAGAGATATATTCTTTGCCTCTTGGAAATTTCTGAAGTATACAAAATCGCATTCAAATCGTATTATTATATTATTATTATTAATTACATATTTTTGTAGACGATCTATGAAAAACAAATGGATGAAATTGTAAAATATTAAATATCTACAATTTATCATGAACTCTGATTTTTGCATTAAAGTCACAATATATTTGGCTTTTTTACTGAAAATACTGGGCAACAAATTTTCATGAAAGTCATGTCTCTCAGATAAAAGTAGACATTTCTTAAAGATTTCATGGTACTATATATACAATATAGTACCATGACAATGAATATGACAATGAAAATGCAAAATTGGCTACGATTTCTGAGAAATCCGCAATAGTTTATTATATAATAGGGTAATACGTACATGTGACATGTATCGTAAAACTCCGCTTCTATTTCCGACGTCGCTTGCACAGCTGCTCGGGATCATCTCTGGCGAGCATCCAACAGTAGTCAGCCAACATTGAAGTGGACCAGTTTCCCTGGTATCGTTTTTCCATCGTTTCAATATCCTGGTGAAATTGATGTTCACCGTGCTCATCACTAACCATGCCGTAATTATCAAGGAAGAAATCTAAATGGAAATAGAGAAAGTGGATCTTTAAGGACATATTGCAGCCAAGTTTTTGATACAGAGACAACATGTCCTTAACCAGTTTCTTGTAGTCCTGACATACCTGAGGAATTTAGTTGACACCAGACGAAACGCGTCCCAAGCCTCTTTCTCGTCACCCTGAAGCAGGTTTTCTAACTTCTGGTCTCTGAACAGCTCGTGGAGCTGATGACCCACAAAAATTCTCTCTTTAATTTTCCTTCACTGAGTCGAGGAAATTTGCAGCAAAGTATTTGAAAGCTGATGCAGTCCAGTCCATGGCTTTTGCGAAGCTTTTCAGCACAACAAGTTTGATGTGTAGGGAAAGTAGCATGATTCTGAGCGTTTCTGCCAGTGCATGCTGGGTGTTCCACATTCTTCTCTCCGACCTTCAGAGATTTCCTCTGAGGCCAGTTTCTCTTCACGTAGTATAAAGTTTTTGCTCGGTTGTCCCATTCACATGAGAAACAGCAGTACTTCGTATATCCCAGCTGCAGACCCATTAACAGAGACACTACCTTCAAGTCACAACAGAGATGCCAGCCATACTTGCTGTATTGAAAACAGTTCAACAGCTGTTTTAGGTTGTCGTAGGTTTCTTTCATGTAGACAGATTGTCCACCGGAATGGATGGAAGTCGATTTCCATCATGCAGCATCACCACCTTGAGACTCATTTCCAAGGAGTCTATGAATAGTCGCCATTCTTGAGGGGCATGTTTGATTCTGAGAGCATTCATCAGGAATCTACATCGGAGCAGAACACAAGGTCACTTCTCACTTCCTTTCTGAAGTGAGGCACAAACTGCTCATGACGAGCTCTAAACGAAGTCACTCGGACATTTTCCTTGAGAAGATTTCATTGTTTAAATCTTGATCCAATTTACTCTGCTTTGGCTTTGGACAGCTCCAGATCGCGAATAAAATCGTTCATTTCTTGTTCAATGAGATTGTATGGCGCAGATGACCCACCGTGGCAGACGTAAGGATCATCATTAGACACCAAAGGCTACGGAGAACCCGACGCCGGTTCGTCTCCCTTCTCATCGTCTGAATCGATGGGAAATTCTTTTGGAGATTCGGGAACGTGAAAGCCTTCGCCGTGAAGAACTGGTCGGAGAGCAGATTGTATATTCCTTTACGCTATTTCCCACTTCTTTTTCCTTTTGACGCCTCCAGAAACAGGTGGAACCATGCAGAAGTAGCAGTCATTTGCGTGATTGCTTGGTTCTCTCCAAACCATAGGAACATCAAATGGCATAGCTACCTTTTCGCCTTTCATCCACTTCGGAAGATTTCCCGCACACGTACTGCAGAATATGTGTGGGGCCCTGTCAAGATGTTTCTCATTTATGTGAGAGATCTGTTGGCGTAATGTCTCTACTAAACTTGACTCCCACTGCAACTAATGTGTTCATTAAGAAAACCACTCACTTGGTATCTCTTTGTTAGAATAACATTTTATATCACAAACTTCGCTTTACATAAACATATATACTTTACTTGGGCAGAGCCTTAGTTCACTGCCCCACCAATACAATAAGTCAAGCACTCCCTGAATGCTGTGAGAAATGCCAGACCTTAGCAGAAAGATAGCGCAAGGAAGTCACAACCACAAATTTTATAATGGGTTTGATCCCAGGTTCGTAACATCAGTAGCCAAGCAAACTAACCATTCTGCCACCGAGACGCCGATGAACAAGCTGTTTCTTAAAAATAAATTTCCTCAATGAGATGATTGCACTCTCAATCCTCCTCTCCACCTTCAATACTAAACAATATATTGTTGCGGATTACAAAAATGGATAGCCACTGAGCGTGAGTATTAAAAGCTATATTTCAAAACCAAATTCAATACAAGGTAAATTGTTACAAAGGAAATATGGATGAAGTATCTTATTAACAAATCAACTATTAACATGCACAAGTCATCAATCTTCCTGCGTGAGCACACAACATCAGCTCTGTGTATTTTACTAAATACTACCTTTTACTTGATTTACCAGGTCACCCGAAGATCTTCACTCGTAAACCAATTCTCGTCCTGTGCTAATAACTTTTCACACACTAGCCGAACAAAAAGACAGTCCGTGTAGACATTCGAAGTTAGCCATAAAAGTTCCCACTTTTATACTTCCGCGTATACACAACACATCAAGTTACTTCTTGATACTTAACGATAAAAGATCCCACTTTTATCCTTCCGCGTATACACAACACATCAAGTTACTTCTTGATACTTACGCGCACTGTCTCAGAACAGCCCACCGGCCATTTTCGAACTCTCCGACCGTTACAACACAACGACCGTTAACGCTCCACTCTTCTTCTCCAAATTCTCCCAAAGTTCTTATTCGTTGGCTGGAACTTTTTGCTTTCGGTTGCCAGATTCCTTCTGTCGTAACACTGCCCCCTTCCTAGGTCTTGTTCGTCCCGAACAATTCTGGATTCCAAAGTTTCTTCAGTTCTTCGATGAAACGGGGTCAAACGATCCACTTGAACCACCTTGCTCTTTGTAGCTGGACGTCGACGAATGCGATATTCCACGTCTGTGTCAAAATGAAAGCGAATCTCATTATGACTTAGATTTCTTTTCTGACTGAAGCCTCGTCCACAAATATAATACGTGTAAGGCCTATAGCCCTTGTGAACACGTTTATGTCTCCGCAGGGAGAAGAATCGACTAAGAGTTTTCGTGCAAAACCTGTAAAAAGTTTTCTTCTTTGTCGAAAGTTTTCTTCTTTGGATTTTTACTTCTATCAACAGTAACAAGGAATGAAAGTCATTAGTGACATAAAATCTAGGGAGAATTTTCATCCTGCAATCTGACCCTTTTGTCAGTTGACTTTCACTTAATTCAGAACTGTCGTGATGAACCTTCAGCCATATTTCACCTGATTCAATTTGATCCCCAAGGTGCTTCACAAATATAATATCAGCTCCATAATTCTTTTTAGCGCTTCGGTCCATCTCCTCCTTCCATACTCTTGCTAGAACTGCAGCTTCTAATCCGACAACCTTACCTGTTTCTCCTGTATAAGTGAAATCAGTGATGTGTCAGGCTGCTAGCAATATTTTTTCTGTTTTACCTTCACATAGCCAGCTTGCAACATCTTCAGATACTCCTTGTTCTATTAACATGTTACGAAACTTGTTCAAAGCATTGCCGTTATGCAGAACCTTGCAGACACGTGATGCTTCATCTACCCTATTATCCACAATGTTCACCAAACGCAGAAGTTCTCCTCCTAACTCTTCGACGAGCTCTTGCAGTTCCAAGGATCCGTTACCAAGGAAACACTGAACAGCTTCCATCACTTCCAGAGAGTTGTCAACAGAGTTTTCAAGAGGTGAATCCATGTTGCTGATAACAGCTGAACTCTTCATTCCACGAGCCTGTGATGCTGCAACCATTTTCTTAACTAAATCAACAGCGTCTTCTGTACTGATGAGATCAATAGCTCCTTTTCCGAATTCAACATCATAAACCAAAGCGCACACTCCTTCAGCCAGCTTTTTGGACACAATTGAGCATCTCCTTAGAGGAACGCTATCTACGGTAGCCGTCAGATCCTTGCAGCGGTAAATCTCCTTATCTGTTGGCACCAGCTCCTCTGTCTGTCCTACGATGCAGCATCCGACGTCTTCCATCATCTGCTCGATTTTATCTTTAGTGCAGTCGACTGTGAAGCCAGGGATGGATTCCAATTTGTCCAGAGTATCTCCCGTCAATTGGAGAGCACGACCGGAGATCATAGGGACCTTGAGACCTAAAGCAGCAAGTGCAGGAGCCAAGACAAGACTCACTTTGTTGCCGACACCTCCTGTGCTGTTTTTATCTACCATCCGATGGCGCCACTCGGGTCTCCAGCAAAACACATGACCCGAGGAGGTCATATTTGCTGTTTCTTCCGAATTCACTTTCTTGGAGCTCTCATTGTAATTAGCCAGGGAAATATCAGTCATGATTGCCAAATTGTTCATTCTGGAGATCAGCGACGAGTTCTGTAACATGATATTGTCCACTTTAGAGCTCTTGTAGTCGTGATAAAACTTTTCTATATCCTTATAATCTAAATGGTTATAATGTCCAAATCTGCACATTGACTGTTCAGAAAAGAAATTCAGCATGGTTTCGTTGAGAATGTCTGAGGGCTTTACTTCTCTCTGATCGTAACTCTGAGGCTTAGTTTCATCCAGAAAGTTAGTCTTTGAAGTACTGTCTCTGCCTGAAGCTCTTTTACTAGCATCACCTGTTATGCTTCTAAGCCATCCTTCGGAATTCCTCTTCCTTAAATCCCCACTTTCTATAAACGATTCGAGTGTGGCTATATGCTTCGGAAAAATCTCTCCGACTTCCGCGGTAAAGTCGAATGGCACTTTGTATCTATGATGAATGGACGCCTCTTCTTTACTCGGACCACTCTGCGAAACGTAAACTCTGTTTCGTTCCCCTTCATTACCACTCGTTACTCTGCCTTTGCGATAATTGTCCATGACGCATTTTGCTGAGAGCGAGGAATAGAATACCTTTCGTGTGGATCTCTCTTCAGATCGTGCCAGACTTGTATACCTAGGTATTTTGAAGTGCAAAGCGTACTGTATAGTCTCGCAGCTCTCTGATCTGTGTGATTGTTCTTCACAGTTCCTAGACATGTCATCAGCGACATAGACACTCTGCCATGCATTACCAGTAGTTGCGTGGTCAAAGGCATTATCTGCGCTATCTCTACGATTCTTGATTTCCAGTAGCAGATCCACATTTTTATATGCGTTGCCTTTCTCTTTTTCTTTTCCATGTTTACAATCTAACTTAACACTATCAAGATCATCTTTTTCACTGACAAATTCAACATTTAAACTATTGCATTGTCTATTGAGTTCGGTTTTATGATCCTTGAAGTGATCAATAAACTTACCAACTTGAGAAGCCACTTCAGCTCTCATCTCAGTATTTTGTGCGGCCATTTCGGCTTTCAAGTCACCTATTTTATCGCTTTGGGCAGCTATATCACCTTTAATCTCAGTATTTTGTGCGGCCAGGTCACCTATTTTGTTAGCCATATCAGCTTTCAAGTCATTATTTTGACTTTTAATGTCATTCATCTGTGTAGCCATATCGACTTTCAAGCTATTTATCAACTTTACTAATTCATCCATACTTCTAGTTAACGGCATTCAATAAATTATCCCGCTTCTGACACCAAGTGTTGCGGATTACAAAAATGGATAGCCACTGAGCGTGAGTATTAAAAGCTATATTTCAAAACCAAATTCAATACAAGGTAAATTGTTACAAAGGAAATATGGATGAAGTATCTTATTAACAAATCAACTATTAACATGCACAAGTCATCAATCTTCCTGCGTGAGCACACAACATCAGCTCTGTGTATTTTACTAAATACTACCTTTTACTTGATTTACCAGGTCACCCGAAGATCTTCACTCGTAAACCAATTCTCGTCCTGTGCTAATAACTTTTCACACACTAGCCGAACAAAAAGACAGTCCGTGTAGACATTCGAAGTTAGCCATAAAAGTTCCCACTTTTATACTTCCGCGTATACACAACACATCAAGTTACTTCTTGATACTTAACGATAAAAGATCCCACTTTTATCCTTCCGCGTATACACAACACATCAAGTTACTTCTTGATACTTACGCGCACTGTCTCAGAACAGCCCACCGGCCATTTTCGAACTCTCCGACCGTTACAACACAACGACCGTTAACGCTCCACTCTTCTTCTCCAAATTCTCCCAAAGTTCTTATTCGTTGGCTGGAACTTTTTGCTTTCGGTTGCCAGATTCCTTCTGTCGTAACAATATATATAACACCATTGGGCGGGGGTGGCTCAGTCGGTAGCGCGCCAGGCTCGTAATCTGTAGTTCCCAGGTTCGAGTCCCAGCTGGGTCAGCGTTGAGATTTATCTCCGCAAAATTCCCCGCCTTGCCCACGGTCAGTAGGGGACACCGATGGGCTTGGAAAGGCCACCGTCCGTCGTATGGGACGTTAAGCCGTGGCCTCGTGTGCGGGAGAGCCATACCCTGTGCGCTTTAAAGAACACGCTGGATGGCCTTGATAGGAGGCTACCATCTGTCTCCCAACAGCTGTTCCAGTGGGTCCCCTCCCCCAACCTTCTCTGAGCCTTCGGGGTCCATGTGACCTGGCCATTTAGCCCATGGTGTGCAAAAAAGTGCCGCTCAGAGGTAAAACAACCCAACCTATAACACCATTATTTTAAAAACATTTAAAAAGTATAGAACTACTTTCACTCGACGATTCTGAAACACCAGGTGTCGGCACGGCGTTCCGGTTAAGTGATTCGGAAACATCGAGTGCGGGAACGAGTTTCCGATTTAGTAGCAACACTGCTCTTAATAAATGGCTCTATGAAAAAGGTCACGCATCGCCACTGATATGTGTTGATTGTTCTCCGTGTATTTGTAGGAGAAAATAAGTTGTGGGAGCTTCCTCAAGGATGTTGCTGTATGCTGCAGAAGTTACCTATCCTCTGTAGCATACAGCAAAGATTGCAAATGCAATTTACATCAAAATTGCAAGAAAATGTAATTTTTTTTTCAAAGATTGCAAAAATACATAAACATAAACATTTGTCAAAGATTGCAAAATGTTTTGGTGATTAGCGATACTCAACTGCAAGTAAGAAGAAACTTCTGCAGCATTTACTGCGAAGTACCTGAATCCTACTTATTTGAATACTTGGAGAACAACAGTAACAATTTTAGAACAAAAGTGTGAAATAAATTTGTAATGAATTGAACGTTAATGTACGAAAAATTTCCAAATTTATGTTCAGATTTTTAAAGAATTATATTTGAAATATACGTAGTCAAAATACAATTTAAATACGTTTAGGGGAATAGTTGCTGCTAATATTGTATTAGCTGGAAAATATAGACTGGAGGCTACCATCAATCTCCCAACAGCTGCCCCAGTGGGTTCCCTCTCCAAATCTTCTCTGAGTCTTCGGGGTCCTTGTAACCTGGCCATTTAGTCTATTGAGTGAAAATAAAAATGCCGCTCAAAGGTAAAACAACTTAGCTGAATTAATAAAAAATGATTCTAAATTATCAGTGTATACTCTTACTATTTTGATTGACTATATCAAATTGTTTCTTATAGGATTCGGGGATTTTCACTTTCCACAGAAATGAGCATGGAAAACTAGAAGATGGTAACGGCGTGGATCTTAAATTGCTAACGGTTTTAGCAGAGAAGCTCAATTTTAGGTCAGTACACTTCAAAGGATAAAACCTGAAAAAATAGAGAAAATATATAGGTAAAATATATATATATAGATAAAAAAGTCTTTTTTTTATATTGATATTTTGCTGAAAACATTGTCGTTAACTACAAAAAAATACACCAAATGTCACAAATGAATTTGGAAAGCTCTTAGTAGTTATCATATACTGCCAAACAATTTTTAAATGGTGGGAATTTTTTCGTGGTCCAGAATGATGCAGTTACTCTGACCATTGAATATTGATATGTCAGGAAGCATATTCGGCTGAATGTGATTGAGGCACAAAAAATTATCATGTAACAATAAATAGCATACTTATGACCTTTGTCAACGTATCGGCAATCAAAAAACATTTGGGGAGAGATAGAAGAGAATCTAACAGTAGCATACATATGACCTTTGTCAACATGGGCGGGGGTGGCTCAGTCGGTAGCGCGCCAGGCTCGTAATATGTAGTTTCCAGGTTCGAGTCCCAGCTGGGTCAGCGTTGAGATTTATCTCCGCAAAATTCCCCGCCCTCCCCACGGTAAGTAGGGGACACTGATGGGCTTGGAAAGGCCGCCGTCCGTCGGATGGGACGTTAAGCCGTGGCCCCGTGTGCGGGAGAGCCATACCCTGTGCACGTTAAAGAACACCCTGGATGGCCTTGACGGGAGGCTACCATCTGTCTCCCAACAGCTGTTCCAGTGGGTCCCCTCCCCCAACCTTCTCTGAGCCTTCGGGGTCCATGTGACCTGGCCATTTAGCCCATGTGTGCAAAAAAGTGCCGCTCAGAGGTAAAACAACAACAACACAACACCTTTGTCAACGTATCGGCAATCCCAAAACATTTGGGGAGAGACAAGAGAATGTGACAGTAGCATTCATAACACTGAGCAACAAACAAAAAAGGCTTCGAAATGAAAATATTCAATCTTGACTAATTTTGAGGTGCTGAACACGAAAATGACAATACAATTTGTCGATTGACTCTTTTTTAAGAGAGACAGATGGTGATGCATAAACGACTCAGTCCGCATTGAGTACATAGGTAACCATTTCGCAACGCTGTATTTTAAACTCCAGATTGCGTTGTATTGCATCAGCCACCCATACACACAACCCCCGGTGGTATTGCATCAGCCACCCATACACACAACCCCCGGTAGTATTGCATCATTGTCTGATGCAATGTAGTTAAATCATGACAACGCGGCTTTGCGATCGCGGACAAAAGATGATGCAATCGTTAGTTGTAAGCGACGTCTCGTAAGGTGAGCAAGTCTTTCGAGCGACTCCCATTTACCCCTGAGTCATAAGTAGAACACAAGTGATCCTTGCAGTTTTAATCCAGCAGTAGTGATGCCTCGTAACTGCGTTAATAGTGCAGATACATTTTGTTACATTTGCGGGGAAGTGACGTTTGCAAGCCAGAAAAGACCATCTCTCCAATAGTATAAGCAGTATATGCGTTTTTTTTAACGCAAGATCGGGGACCAGGACAAGGCCTGATCCCCACACATATGCTGCAGTACGAGTGCAAGAAATCATCCGAAGTGGATGAAAGGGAAAAACCGTTCGCTGTTCCTATGGTTTGGAGCAAACGACTGCTATTTCTTCATAGTTCCACCTGTTTCTGAAGGCATCACAAGGATAGAGAAGTTTACCATAGCGTACCCGAATATACAATCTGCTCTCTGACCAGTTCAACACTGCAAAGGCCTTCACGTTCCCGAACCTCCAAAAGAACTTTCCATCGATTCAGACGATGAGAAGGGAGTCGAACGACGTCGGGTTCTCGCAGCCTTTGGTGTCTAATGATGATCCATACGTCTGCCACGGTGCGTCATCTGCGCCACACATTGTCAAAGAAGAAATCTCACATTCTCGAAGAAGAAATGAACGATCTTGTTCGTGATCTGGAGCTGTCCAAGGCTAAAGCAGAGGTTACTTGGATCAAGACTTAAACAATGGAATCTTCTCAAGGAAAATGTCCGAGTGACTTCGTTTTTAACTCGTCATGAGCAGTTTGCAACTTACTTCAGAAAGAAAGATGACCTTGTGTTCTTCTCCATTGTAGATGGCCTGATGAATGACCTCGGAATCAAACATGACCCTCAAGCATGGCGACTATTCATAGACTTCTTGAAATTGAGTCTCAAGGCGGTGTTGCTGCATAATAGAAATCGACTTCCATCCATTCCGGTCGAACATGCTGTCTACATGAAAGAAACCTACGACAACCTAAAACAGCTGTTGAACTGTCTTTAATACAACAAGTATGGCTGACATCTCCGTTGTGACTTAAAGGTAGTGTCTCTGTTGATGGGTCTGCAGCTGGGATATACGAAGTACTGTTGTTTCTTATGTGAATGGGACAGGCGAGCAAAGACATTGCACTACGTGAAGAGAAACTAGCCTCAGAGGAAATCTCTGAAGGTCGGAGAGAAGAATGTGGAACACCCAGCATGCACTGGCAGAAACGCACAAAATCCTGCTAACTTCCCTACACATCAAACTTGTTGTGCTGAAAAGCTTCACAAAAGCCATGGACTGGACTGCATCAGCTTTCAAATACTTTGCTGCAAATTTCCTCGATTCAGTGAAGGAAAATTAAAGAGAGAATTTTTGTGGGTCATCAGATCCACGAGCTGTTTAGAGACCAGAAGTTAGAAAACCTGCTTCAGGGTGACGAGAAAGAGGCTTGGGACGCGTTTCGTCTGGTGTCAACTAAATTCCTCGGGAATGTCAGGACTACAAGAAACTGGTTAAGGACATGTTGTCTCTGTATCAAAAACTTGGCTGCAATATGTCCTTAAAGATCCACTTTCTCTATTTCCATTTAGATTTCTTCCTTGATAATTACGGCATGGTTAGTGATGAGCAAGGTGAACATCAATTTCACCAGGATATTGAAACGATGGAAATACGATACCAGGGAAACTGGTCCACTTCAATGTTGGCTGACTACTGTTGGATGCTCGCCAGAGATGATCCCGAGCAGCTGTGCAAGCGACGTCGGAAATAGAAGCGGAGTTTTACCGATACATGTCACATGTACGTATTACTCTCTTATATAATAAACTACTGTAAATTTCTCAGAAATCCTAGTCAATTTTCCATCATATTGTCATATTCATGTTCAGCACCTTGGAATCTTTAAGAAATAGCTACTTTTATCTGACAGGCATGACTGTTATGAAAATGTTTTCCCAGTGATAATTAGTGTTGAAGCAAATGGTATGACGACTCTTCACTTCAATCAGTTCTCCTTCATTTGGATATAAATTGAGAAACACGCTCTTGGATATTAAAAAATTGCTTGTATTTCGCGATAATATCGCTGAAATCAGGCTTTGTCGCCAGAAATGCGGTTTATCGCAAATATCTGTGGATTTGCCATTATCTTGCGGTTTAAAATATATTTTAAATTGTTTTTAATCTCCTCTGGATGGCGAAAAATTGATAAAAATACGTTTTAAAGCAATTCGCTTCAACTAAAAAGAAACATGGCCTTAATAATATGCTTTGAAAACTGTTTCATGCAAACAGAAAGGAATTAATAAATAAATAATAAAATAAATACCCACTCAAGCAGCTGCTTGGCCACAGAGGTCTGACAGTAGCCTGTCAGTTTATATGCCACAGTAGAAGGTTTAGAGGATGGCAGGACCTCAGCAGAAAAACGACACAAACAGCCATGCCTTACCCGGGGCTCGAACCCAGGTCCCGTAGATCAGTAGCCAAGCGCTCTAACCACTCGACCACGGGACGAACGGCATGGCATGGTAAATGGATCATTCGTTTAATCAAAATGTAAGATAAGCAATAACTAATGTTAATTAAATTTACTAGCAATTTAGAATAATAGATCATCGCAAGACAACATGAAAAGTTCATCGATTTCTGATTTTATTTTCCGAGGTATGAAATCGTGGAAGCAGAAGACGGAGAATGGGGATCCAAGGAGGCAGACGGAAATTGGACTGGGATCATTGGAATAGTCACGAGAAAGGTAATCGGATTTTCGTTTCAATCAGCAGAAATGAAATTACCAAAGTTCAAGCAAAAAATACATTAAAGTTAATAAATGAAATATTTACGTAGGTATTTATTCAAAAAAGTTAATTGAAAAACCTTCGGTTTAATATACGAAAACAGAAAAATATTTTATATTGATTTTCGAAATATATATATTCAGTGTGCATTTGAACTTTATAGAAGTTAAAAATTTAAGAAATGTTGAACAATTTTGAAGATGTTTCTTTGAAACAAAACTCAGTTACTCTATAGTACAGCAAGAAATGTTTTATTACAGTCAGTTGTAGAAGGGTTGGGTTGGGTTGTTTTACCTCTGAGCGGCACTTTTTTGCACACCATGGGCTGTAATGGCCAGGTCACATGGACCCCGAAGGCTCAGAGAAGGTTGGGGGAGGGGACCCACTGGAAAAGCTGTTGAGAGACAGATGGTAGCCTCCCGTCAAAGCCATCCAGCGTGTTCTTTAACATGCACAGGGTATGTCTCTCCCGCACACGGGGCCACGGCTTAACGTCCCATCCGACGGACGGCGGCCTTTCCAAGCCCATCGGTGTCCCCTACTGACCGTGGGCGGGGAGGGGAATTTTGTAGAAGGGTAATTTTATCAGTTTTGAAACGTTTTTTTTTGCTTCGTTCAATTTTTAAGAAATAAATATTTACGAATATCACTGAAAATGAAAACTTGAAATTTCGATTTCGATTTGATCTTTTCTTCCAAACGCAATTTAAGCGTCATCCAGTTTTATAATCTAAAGATATTTCAAATGATTTCGAGTTGATAAGGAGAAACTCATTTCTTTTATGATTTCATAAAATATGTTATTTAAAAAGAAAATGTTTCGTAACATTCTACTTTCTCGTTCGGAAGATATGTTTAAGTTACATGTATATGTGACATCTAATCAGCACTCACGCACACGATTGCCAATATAACAGAAGCATTGTAGAACATCAGGTCAGAACAAGGGCTTTCAACAAATTACATATTGGGGCGAGGGTGGCTCAATCGGTAGCGCGCCAGACTCGTAATTTGTACTTCCCAGGTTCGAGTCACAGCTGGGTCAGCGTTGAGATTTATCTCCGCAAATTTCTGCGCCCTGCCCACGGTCAGTAGGGGACATCGATGGGCTTGGAAAGGCCGCCGTCCATCGCATGAAACGTTAATCCGTGGGACCGTATGTGGGAGAGCCATACCCTATGCACGTTAAAGAACACGCTGGATAGCCTTGACGGGAGGCTACCATCTGTCTCCCAACAATTGTTCCAGGGGGTTCCCTTCCCCAACCTTCTCTGAGCCTTCGGGGTCCATGTCACCTAGCCATTTAGCCCATGGTGTGCAAAAAAATGCCGCTGTGTGGGAGAGCCATACCCTGTGCACGTTAAAGAACACGCTGGATGGTCTTGACGGGAGGCTACGATCTGTCTCCCAACAGTTGTTCCAGGGGGTTCCCTCCCCCAACCTTCTCTGAGCCTTCGGGGTCCATGTCACCTGGCCATTTAGCCCATGGTGTGCAAAAAAGTGCCTCTCAGAGGTAAAACAACCCAACCCGAAACGTTTAGGTAAAATTCGGTGTTGATGGTTTGCAGCAGAGCTACCAAATTGCCCACGAGAAACAACTAAGTAAACATGAATGTCCACATATTTTTGGAGAATAACGTGCATGTGTGAGTGGTGATTATATCGTAGTTTGATAATTTTTGTGTGTATCAAACAAACATGGACACATATGTCTTGTACTTTTTCGCCCGAGAATTTAATCAGAACCTCTCCATGTAGAGCGACCATATATAACTGGGATATTTACATGAATACATAACCTTTACATAATACTGTTTCCAGAAGGTAAAATTTTAAGCTCCAGAATGACTCCTTTTCTTTTAATTTTTTAAATACAGGAAGCTATCAAAAAGGAGACCGACATTGTTTTTCACCAGTGATCACAGCCGAAAACTAGCAAGATATCTTCAGATTAGGGGCAGGAGTAGTTCAATCAGTAGCGCGCCAGGCTCGCAATATTCAGTTCCCAGGTTCGAGTCCCATCAGTGTTGAGATTTAATTTCGCAAAACTCCATGCACCGCCCTCGGTCAGTAGGGACATCGATGGGCTTGGAAAGGTCGGATGGGATGTAAAACCATGGCCCGGTGTGCGAAAGAGCCATACACTGTCTCAAAACACTCTGTCTGAAAAGGTGAAACTGCAGCTATCAGGACGACTACGAGGAAACTTCGAGTAAGGCGACGACAGAGAAACGGAGTCAAAATTTTTCAAGCTTCGGAAGAAAATATTGTCATGTCCTTCTAATTTATTTATTTTCATTTATTATTGTATTTTATTGTATTTTTGTTATTGTAGATATTTTTATGTATTGAGTGTGTTCTTGGAAGTGCTATTGTGGAGATGTGACTCATAATATGTTGTTTTTGGGTCTAAGCTGGCGGCCTGCATGGGTGCATGGCTGAGAAGCCCTTTTACGTCTTTTACGACTAGCCTGGAGCACGAGCGTCATAGCGCAGACGTGCTGCGAAGATTGAAAAGCAGTTTGAGTGTAGCTGTCGAGCAAGAAGGTCGTTTTCGACACGCATCAAAAGGACGCTGCCTTACTCGAAGGAGACCTTAAGGAGAGGGTCGATAGCTCCCTTAAGGAGCGATTCCAAGTGAGAATCGAGATTCTTGGTGAATCTGATTACAGTCTTGTGGATTCGATGTGAACCACATTGTAGGCAAAGGTTAATTATCCTTTTTTTTTTGCCGAGTTTGAGATCTGTAAAGAGAGAATCTGCAAAGTGTGTGGTTCTCCACCTCATTGTGCAAATGTTCGCAGCTGCAAAGGCCTAGGGATCATCTGTAAGCGCATCCCCACCACATAACTATATATAGTGTTAATAAGCTGTGTCGTCCCTATACAACTCTGGTGCAGTTAATCGTTGGACATATTTTCATTCGTCATCTAACGCAGCGAATCTAAGGCATACTGCGGTACGGGCGTAAAAATCCGCAAACCTGTCATTTCACGAAGTAAGGGTGAAGGTAATTAAGTAAAAAATTCATCGTCCTCCGGCGGCCACGACATTTGGCCCAGCCCCATTGCATTCCGAATACGGAGAAGGACATTACATCTAGTGCAGTCCACAGGATCGGGGGAAAACATCACATTCTGGCGCAACCAAATAGGATAGATCAGGGGAGGACATCACAAATATAACTTTCATTTAATTTCTGTTTGCCAGTAGTTTGTAGGAAAATTTATGGAAACTTGTGTTAGATTTAAATTACACATTATGTCGGGTAGTAATTTTAATTTGAATAATATGGAGGGTAGTGACGAATTAGATACAGGATCGAGTAGTAAGGAAATATTTGAGATAGGTAGTAATAATATGAATAATTTTAATTTTGAGGGAGGCTGACAAATAACGTAGCAAAGATAATGCTCATGAAGATAATTCAGATGGTAAAATTAAAATTATGCAGTTGGAAAATGAGAGATTTAGAACAGAGAAAGATATTGAATTACAGAGAGAGATAATGGAAAGGGGTTATGATATAAGATTAAGAGAAATCGAATTAAAGGCTAATAAGAAGATTACAGACAGGAAAATAATAAAACTTTGGAAGTGTAAAATAATGAAGACCATGATGCCAAATCCACCTAAAATAGTATTGAGGACGTAACTCAGATTTTACAGACTACCGAGAAATTATTTGCTTTGCATGAAATTAAGAGCGAGAATCAAAGTAAAATGATCATTGGTTTAGTTGGTAAATTTTCCGGAAATGTAGTTGCCACACTAAATATTCAAGGACTGAACGATTATGATAAGGTTAAACAGGCAATTCTGACAGAGTGCAGATTAACACCTGCACGTTACAGATTGAGGTTTGATGAAGTTGCACGTAACCAAAATGAAACGTGGACCCAGTTTGCTGCTCGTTTATCCCATATTTGGACTTACTATATAGAGCAGTGTCTCGCACTAAATATTATATAGAGCAGTGTGCGAGACACTAAAGAACAGATGTCGCAATTGCTGACAAATTAAAACTCTATTTCCCACAATTGGGTTGGGTTGTTTTACCTCTGAGCGGCACTTTTTTGCACACCATGGGCTAAATGGCCAGGTCACATGGACCCCGAAGGCTCAGAGAAGTTTGGGGGAGGGGACCCACTGGAACAGCTGTTGGGAGACAGATGGTA
The DNA here is from genome assembly GCA_038380435.1 of Ryuthela nishihirai. Lineage (NCBI taxonomy): Eukaryota > Metazoa > Arthropoda > Arachnida > Araneae > Heptathelidae > Ryuthela > Ryuthela nishihirai. The sequence goes on along the minus strand of JAWZYU010000028.1, from coordinate 20,578,158 downwards.
GCCTCCCGTCAAGGCCATCCAGCGTGTTCTGTAACGTGCACAGGGTATGGCTCTCTCCCGCACACGGGGCCACGGCTTAACGTCCCATCCGACGGACGGCAGCCTTTCCAAGCCCATCGGTGTCCCCTACCGACCGTGGGCAGGGCGGGGAGTTTTGCGGAGATAAATCTCAATGCTGACCCAGCTGGGACTCGAACCTGGGAACTACAGATTACGAGCCTGGCGCGCTACCGACTGAGCCACCCCCGTCCCAAAATATGTTTTGAGTGTGGTATATTTGGTCATTTGGAAAGAGATTGTCCCAGGCGCCAAAATATGAGTGCTCACACACAAAATTCAGGTTAATGATGATAATAGTAAAATTGAGGAAGCAGTTATTGTAGTTAATCTAGCCAATCAGGTTTCTACGAATGGAATTTCTGAAGCTTCTTGTAATGTAAAGAATTCAGTACCATTAAGAAATTACAGGAAGCAATGATAAAATTAGCTGAGGATGAAATTAAAGGTATTTTAGACACTGGTGCTGAAATAAATTTTATTCGTTCTGATTTGGCATTCCCTTCACTTGCTAAACCTTAAAAAGTGCTTTTGGTCATGCAACTGAAGCGAAGTTAATCAAAATTAATATTTCTTTCGCTAAATGTGTAGGAAATCAGGATTGGGTTGTTTTACCTCTGAGCGGAACTTTTTTGCACACCATGGGCTAAATGGCCAGGTCACATGGACCCCGAAGGCTCAGAGAAGGTTGGGGGAGGGAACCCACTGGAACAGCTGTTGGGAGACAGATGGTAGCTTCACGTCAAGGTCATCCAGCGTGTTCTTTAATGTGCACAGGGTATAACTCTCCTACACACGGGGCAACGGGTTAACGTCCTATCCGACGGACGGCGGCCTTTCCAAGCCCATCGGTGTCCCCTACTGACAGTGGGCAGGGGGAGAATTTTGCGGAGATAAATCTCAACGCTGACCCAGCTGGGACTCGAACCTGGGAACTACAGATTACAAACCTGGCGCGCTACCGACTCAGCCCCAGTAAATCAGGGAATAGCCTGCACACCAATAGAGTTACTGTGTGCAGTAACACCTCAGTATTTTATCCCATGTTACTGACTAAACAGTCTTATGATTTGATATGGACAATTGCTAAAGGTGTATCACAAAACAAAAGTATGACCGAAATTGAAATGCATAAGAGTGACAATCATCAATTTTACGTTAAGAATAAGAATGATGGCCTTGAGGAAATTGAAAAGTATTATTATAATGATAAGCTAGAAAATAGCTAAAAAGTTAATACTGATAATTTGGATTCCAAGTTTGATGTTCCAAACTTTAGTATGGATAATAATAATAATAATGATTTAAGTATATTACCGGATGAGAATATAAGGAGCAACGCAAATGATGAAAATACAATTCAAAATTTTGTTTCTGAGAGCATTGAAGAAAACAGAAATAAATCTGTTTCTCTAACAAATATAAAAAATCATTTGCCTAAAAGAATGGAGTTAATGATAATGTTAAGAACGCTGACAATTGCTTTTCCTCAGAGGTACATTTCCTTCAATGAAAATGATGAATTGATGCACTTAAATGGTTTTGAAGTAGAGAATATCTGTAAGAAAATCAAGAAGCAACTTAAAGGTGTTGAGATTAGTAGCCCAATTCAAAGAATTAAAGCATATAATTCAAAGATCCGGAAGGGAACTGTGAAACCTAAAATTAGGAATTTAAATAAGAAAAGCAATTGGAATATTAAGTGGTCTAAACATAAGGCAAAATTTTAAACCACTGAAAGGGTTATTAGTGAAACAGATGAAATAACTCGTGGTAAGAAGGATTCTCTCTGTAAAGGAAAGGGCAATGCCAATAGATCTTTCGGGGCGGGGGTGGCTCAGCCGGTAGCGCGCCAGGCTCGCAATCTGTAGTTCCCAGGTTCGAGTCCCAGCTGGGTCAGCGTTGAGATTTATCTCCGCAAAATTCCCCGCCCACGGTCAGTAGGGGACACCGATGGGCTTGGAAAGGCCGCCGTCCGTCGGATGGGCCGTTAAACCGTGGCCCCGTGTGCGGGAGAGCCATACCCTGTGCACGTTAAAGAACACGCTGGATGGCCTTGACGGGAGTCTACCATCTGTCTCCCAACAGCTGTTCCAGTGGGTCCCCTCCCCCAACCTTCTCTGAGCCTTCGGGGTCCATGTGACCTGGCCATTTAGCCCATGGTGTGCAAAAAAAGTGCCGCTCAGAGGTAAAACAACCCAACCCAATAGATCTTTCAAAAAGGTCAAGCCTCTAGCAATTGCAAGTAATAAAACTAAGTCCATGTCTAATGCAAAAAGAATCGTTTTCGTGACGAGTATTTTTTGCTTGCTCGCTCTCCCAAGCTTAGAGTTCTTACTGGCAGTGAAAAACACAGTTAGCTAGCCATGTAATTGTTTTGGCAAGCTAGAATTTTTTTGGATAATTATTCTATCGTGTGTAAGCTTGTATCGTGATTTTAGTGTTCTAATTTTGTGTGACTGAAAAAGTGAAAAGACTGTCCACAAACTTTGACATTTTAACTATGGACTTAGTGAACATTAGAATAATTGTCAACTTTCGATAAAAACTTGTTAATTAGTGACACTAGACTCTGAACTCTGAAAGGGCAACGGATAACGAACATTTTTCTGGTCAAGAGTCATCAGAAGACTTGACCAGAATAATGCCTGGATAACTCTTTAGAGGGAAGGGGCGGGGGTGGCTCAGTCGGTAGCGCGGCAGGCTCGTAATCTGTAGTTCCCAGGTTCGAGTCCCAGCTGGGTCAGCGTTGAGATTTATCTCCGCAAAATTCCCCGCCCTGCCCACGGTCAGTAGGGGACACCGATGGGCTTGGAAAGACCTCCGTCCGTCGGATGGGACGTTAAGCCGTGGTCCCGTGTGCGGGAGAGCCATATCCTGTGCACGTTAAAGAACACGCTGGATGGCCTTGACGGGAGGCTACCATCTGTCTCCCAACAGCTGTTCCAGTGGGTTCCCTCCCCCAACCTTCTCTGAGCCTTCGGGGTCCATGTGACCTGGCCATTTAGCCCATGGTGTGTAAAAAGTGCCGCTCAGAGGTAAAACATCCGAACAACTTTAGGGGGAAAGGGAGTTGTGAGGGCAGGGGCCTCGCTCCCCACCATTTTAATTATGTAAATATTAGTTTTTTTTATGTAATTTTCAATATATTCATTTCGTATAGGCTCATAATTGTACCGTGGCAATATAAGCCGCAGGGAGAGAGCTAGTCAAACAGTGTGTAAATATATGTAATAAAACTGTAAATATCTCCAACATCAAAGTGCTTTATTATTTTGTTGAAAGCCTAACTCTGTCATCTCCAGCCTTTTAAGGAACTTAAGCAGAGAATAATACTTCACAACCGGCCGCAACTCATACACGATATTCACCTCTGCAATATATCATGATGAGATCGCTAGGGCGCATTATGGAACTAGAAATCCCTACACGGTGGGTACCAGATGTCTCTGGTGTGCGGCTCGGAAAAGTTAAGGACAGCATCCCTGATGAGCTCGGAAAAGTTAAGGACAGCATCCCTGATGAGCTCGGAAAAGTTAAGGACAGCATCCCTGATGAGCTCGGAAAAGTTAAGGACAGCATCCCTGATGAGCTCGGAAAAGTTAAGGACAGCATCCCTGATGAGCTCGGAAAAGTTAAGGACAGCATCCCTGATGAGCTCGGAAAGGTTAAGGACAGCATCTCTGATGAGCTCGGAAAAGTTAAGGACAGCATCCTTGATGAGCTCGGAAAAGTTAAGGACAGCATCCCTGATGAGCTCGGAAAAGTTAAGGACAGCATCCCTGATGAGCTCGGAAAGGTTAAGGACAGCATCCCTGATGAGCTCGGAAAAGTTAAGGACAGCATCCCTGATGAGCTCGGAAAAGTTAAGGACAGCATCCCTGATGAGCTCGGAAAAGTTAAGGACAGCATCCCTGATGAGCTCGGAAAAGTTAAGGACAGCATCCCTGATGAGCTCGGAAAAGTTAAGGACAGCATCCCTGATGAGCTCGGAAAAGTTAAGGACAGCATCCCTGATGAGCTCGGAAAAGTTAAGGACAGCATCCCTGATGAGCTCGGAAAAGTTAAGGACAGCATCCCTGATGAGCTCGGAAAAGTTAAGGACAGCATCCCTGATGAGTTCGGAAAAATTAATGACAGCATCACTGGCGAGTGGAGCGTGAATTGCACTGTGTTCTTCACGACCAAGAAAGGAAGTACTGTCGTATTTTTCTGCTCTGGTCTCCCCCTTGTTTTTTAGTTAGAGAAATATGTGTCGCGCCTCCCGGTTGTAGACCTTTATAAAGGTTCATCGGAGATCCCTGTACCAGTCTGATGAAGGAGGGTTGGGTTGTTTTACCTCTGAGCCGAACTTTTTTGCAGACCATGGGCTAAATGGCCAGGTCACATGGACCCCGAATGCTCAGAGTAGGTTGGGGGAGGGGACCCACTGGAACAGCTGTTGGGAGACAGATGGTAGCCTCCCGTCAAGGCCATCCAGCGTGTTCTTTAACGAGCAGAGGGTATGGCTCTCCCGCACACTGGGCCACGGCGTAACGTCCCATCCAACGGACAGCGGCCTTTTCAAACCCAGTCCCCTACTGACCGTGGGCAGGACGGGGAGTTTTGCGGAGATAAATCTCAACGCTGAACCAGCTGGGACTCGAACCTGGGAACTACAGATTACGAGCCTGGCGCGCTAACGACTGAGCCACCCCCGCCCCGAAGAAAGATTAGCCAGCATCTGATAATAAATTAAATATTGGGCATCAGGCCCATTTTTCTGCTTTTCCTGCACTGCTGAGCCTGATGAAACGCTCTGTCATTTCCCCTTCCCCTCATTTTTTATAAGCCACCCCAAAACACTCAGGGGTGGTCATAACAAGACCTCTGAATGGGCAGGTCACAAGGACCCAGAATGAGATAATTGTGACTTGGCCATTTAGCCCATTGTGTGGAAAACGTGTCTTTCAGAGGTAAAACAACTCAAACCTATCTTCATATTATGTCAGAGAAAATCACCATGATGCCATCAATCCGCACCATGCCATTGCAAGGTCTGGAAAGTGTCTTTTAATAACAATTTCATTATATTTCCAAAATAAATAAATAAATAAATAAATACCCCCTCAAGCAGCTGCTTGCCACAGAGGTCTGACAGGAGCCTGTCAGTTTATATGCCATAATCCAAGGTCTGAGAGGATGGCAAGACCTCAGCAGAAAAACAACACGCACAACCATGCCTTACCCGGGACTCGAACCCAGGTCCCTTAGATCAGTAGCCAAACTACAAAACAATTTCAGTTCGAATCGTGTCATCAAGCAATAACTATAAATTTTACCACTCCTTTGTGTAGTATTGATGCTACTAATAAATAATGTTACTTACCTTTTTCAGGAAGCGGATTTAGGCATTGATGCGATTTTTGTTTCGTACGAACGTGCTGATGCAGTGCATTTTTCCTATCCATATTTCATTGACATGACAACCTTTGCTATGAGGGCTCCTAGACTCTTGTCTAAAGATTTCGTATTCGTGTATCCTTTTCACTATGTGGTAAGTATACTATTGAATTTAATTTTCCGTACTGTTCATTAAATACTATTATTCCATTGCAGAGATACGTCAATAATAAAGAATTCCATTCCGAACACATGACTCCTAAATATTAGTGGGTTGCTTTGTTGTACCCCCCCCCCCCCCCAGCATTAGAGGTTGAGTCACCCTTTTTCCTCATGGCTCGTCTTCTGTCAACAAACTGCACAGAACCTCGGCTTCTCACTAGGTTAAGCGACAGTGTTTTGGCAATATAAAGCCCTCTCTTACTCCTCTTTTGCATAGCTTCACTTAGCTCGGCAATACCCCTTTTGCATAGCTTCACTTAGCTCGGCAATACCCCTTTTGCACAGCTTCACTTAGCTCGGCAATACCCCTTTTGCACAGCTTCACTTAGCTCGGTAATACCCCTTTTGCATAGCTTCACTTAGCTCGGCAATACCCCTTTTGCTGGGCAAAAGTTTTGTGTAATCTTCTTAGTTTCTTAGTAAGTAACTCGTTATTGGGTTGGGTTGTTTTACTTCTGAGCGGCACTTTTTTGCACACCATGGGCTAAATGGCCAGGTCACATGGACCCCGTAGACTCAGAGAAGGTTGAGGGAGGGGACCCACTGGAACAGCTGTTGGGAGACAGATGGTAGCCTCCCGTCAAGGCCATCCAGCGTGTTCTTTAACGTGCACAGGGTATGGCTCTCCCGCCCACGGGGCCACGGCTTAACGTCCCATCCGATGAACGGCGGCCTTTCCAAGCCCATCGGTGTCCCCTACTAACCGCGGGCAGGGCGGGGAATTTTTGCGGAGATAAATCTCAACGCTGACCCAGCTGGGACTCGAACCTGGGAACTACAGATTACGAGCCTGGCGCGCTACCGACTGAGCCACCCCCGCCCCTCACTCGTTATTGATTTTAGTATTAATTTCCTTTAGTATACAAGATAAACCATATGGATTTTAGGTTTACTCATATTGTTTCTATATTTTAAATTGTAATATGATGATATAAAATTGATTAATGATTGATTGCTTTTATTAGGTATTTGCAAAGGAATCCAACGTCCATTCAATCACGAAATCAAAAGCATATCATTTCTTAACAGTTCTACTTTAAAGCATTTTACAATAGCCGACTGATGCTAGGAGATCCTGGATTTTATGCTGGGTTCAGAGGCATTACTGATAGGACCCGCAACCCTCACGATGCGGGGAAGTCTTCACGGTTAGAGGGTTGGGTTTTTTTACTTTTGAGCGGAACTTTATTTGCACACAATAGGCTAAATGGCCAGGTTACAAGGATCCCGAAGGCTCAGAGAAGGTTGGGTGAGGGGATTCACTAGAACGGCTGTTGGGAGACAGATAGTAGCCTCCCGTCAAGGCCATCCAGCGTGTTCTTTAACGTACAACAAACTATGGCTCTCGCGCACACGGGGCCACGGCTTAACGTCCAATCCGATGGACGGCGGCCTTTCCAAGCCCATCGGTGTCCCCTACTGACCGTGGGCAGGGCGGGGAATTTTGCGGAGATAAATCTCAACGCTGACCCAGCTGGGACTCGAACCTGGGAACTACAGATTACGAGCCTGGCGCGCTACCGACTGAGCCGTTCTCTGTCCCTTTTCTTACGGAAAGCATGGGTTAGCGTATAAAATCTGAACTCAGATATAGTGCGATAAACGATCCTGGGAACATCAATTCACTTCCGGTGTGATTCATTTCATTGCTATTTTTAACGCAAACAATGCGAAACACATTTAGAGGAATTACCTCTTGAAGGTTTCGTAAAAGAAAGAGGAACCACAAGTGTCCTTTTATGAAGGTGTTCATTGTGAACTAGCAAATTTCGCATTGAAAATCAGCGAATTATTGAAGACGAAGAATAAAACAGATTTTGATCTCGAATTCGAGTACCACTAGAGATAGAGGCTCAGATTCTTAATGCTACAAGGGATGGCAGGGGGATACCTGTGAGCGCATTTTGGGACTGGGAGGTCTGGTACCTATGATTTTATATGGGCGTGGCCTAAATCTATTAGGGGAGGGGATAGTTCAGTTGGTAGCGCGCCAAGTTCGTAATCTTCAGTTCCCAAATTCGCGTCCCAGCTGGGCCAGTGTTCAGATTTATCTCCCCAGAACTCGTGGTCCTACCCTCGGTCAGTGGGGTACACCGATGGGCTTGGAAAGGCTGCCGTCCCTCGGATGGGACGTTAACCCATGGCCTCGTGTGCAGGAGAGCCATGCCTTGAGCACGTTAATGAATACGCTGGATGGCCTTGATGGAGGCTACCATCTGTCTCCCAACAGTTGTTCCAGTGTATCCCCTTCCCCCAATTTTCCTTGAGCCCTCGGGGTCCTTGTGACCTGGCCATCCAGCCCATTGTGCGTTAAAAAGTGCCGCTCAGAGGAAAAACAACCCAACCATATTGAATATTATATGCATTGAAAAAAAGATATAAAAGCCTTCAAAATTGAGAGCACGCGCATTCTACTGGAAAACTGTCGGTTCACATGTATTGTCTCAGAAGGCGGAAGTCACAAAAATGATGTAACGAGTCAAACTGTATTTCATAAATATAGTTTAAACTCAGAATTGTTCCGAATTGCCTTTTTCCGATTTTTAAGATGCTTTTTGGTGATCAATAACATTTTTAACAAATCGTTCGATGGATCGACGCGAAACTCAGGATGATGTTTTTGGTTAGGATTGGATTGGATTGTTTTACCTCTGAGCGGCACTTTTTTGCACACCATGGGCTAAATGGCCAGGCCACAAGGACCCCGAAGGCTCAGAGAAGGTTGGGGGAGGGGACCCACTGGAACAGCTGTTGGGAGACAGATGGTAGCCTCCCGTCAAGGCCATCCAGCGTGTTCTTTAACGCGCACAGGGTATGGCTCTCCCGCACACGGGACCACGGCTTAACGTCCCATCCGACGGACGGCGGCCTTTCCAAGCCCATCGGTGTCCCCTACTGACCGTGGGCAGGGCGGGGAATTTTGCGGAGATAAATCTCAACGCTGACCCAGCTGGGACTCGAACCTGGGAACTACAGATTACGAGCCTGACGCGCTACCGACTGAGCCCTTGGGGTACGCGGTAAAAAACTTTTAGGGCACTCCGTGAGAGCTCAAGGGTTGCTAGATCTAGTAACAAAATCGCTAAGCTGGCATTATTATACTATAACTATAGTTTTATCTATCTGTTAAGGGGTGCGTCAGTTACATACACATTTCCAGGGGGTACATGAAGCATAAAAGGTTGAGAACCACTGATCTATATAAAGAAAGTGTATGTGTGTTTGTCTGTGAAAGCCATAATTCATCGATTAATCATAACAGATGCTTCAGAATTTCAGAGAATGTTTCTGGTTGTAATCCAGGTTGCAGTGCCAAATTTAAAGTCGAAAGTCCAAAAAGGGGTTAGCTAGCAGCAAAATTATTTATCATGTTATTCCTACGGGAAACGATAATCGTTGTTAAAGTTATTGTTTTCATTTAATGCTCCCCTAACTGTGAACATAAGAATCAAAACAACATTTAAAACTGCCGCCTTTGCCACATTCTCGCATTTCCAAAAGCATTATTATTTTATAAAGGCGTGTCATTGCAGCTAGGGACCTGATATTTTAATCCAACGCGGGATCATGCAGGAGGAACCCGCCAACGAATTTGGGACCTTTCGGTCAAGTACGTCGGGAATCAAAAATCCGGGTTGGGTTGTTTTACCTCTGAGCGACACTTTTTTGCACACCATGGGCTAAATGGCCAGGTCACATGGACCCCGAAGGCTCAGAGAAGGTTGGGGGAGGGGACCCACTGGAACAGCTGTTGGGAGACAGATGGTAGCCTCCCGTCAAGGCCATCCAGTGTGTTCTTTAACGTGCACAGGGTACGGCTCGCCCGCACACGGGGCAGCGGCTTAACGTCCCAGTCGACGGACGGCGGCCTTTCCAAGCCCATCGGTGTCTCCTACTGACCCTGGGCAGGGCGGGGAATTTTGCGGAGATAAATCTCAACGCTGACCCAGCTGGGACTCGAACCTGGGAACTATAGATTACGAGCCTGGCGCGCTACCGACTGAGCCACCCCCGCCCCGGATCATGCAGGAGGAACCCGCCAACGAAGTTTGGGACCTTTCGGTCAAGTACGTCGGGAATCAAAAATCTGGAATCTGTCGAGAGAGAAATCTCGATAGTTTGCGATGAAGTCACGTCCTATGAGGACGCGCACCGAGTCAGCAATAACCTTTGCAACAGCGGGAAATTCTTCGTGTTGAAACTGTGCTAAAATGTCGGAGGGGGGTGTCACAAAACTAGCTTTTAGTACAGTAAAAAAGAGAATATGCAGATTAAAGCTGAGAGCCGAGCAGTGACAATTTGTATAGAAACGAAGCCAGAGGTCAAATAAGGAATCTAATTGCTTTAAGTGACCATCGCGACACAAGGTGGCCATGCAGGAAATTTGGATTATGCGGTCAAGAGGTCAGGGAGCCATATGGCAGCAAAATCTGTCGTAAGGAAAATGAAAATCTCAAGCGTTTAGGTAGAAAATAATTATTCTAGTATATAACTTATATTCACACTGATGCAAGTAGTTTAATACATATATATAGTAAAACGTTTAGTTAGTGTAAAATTGAGGGTCTCCAGACCTATTGGGCCTATTGCATTATTTCATCTGGACAAATGATCGTTTTTTCTCGAACCTGTATTTTATCCCATTTAGTGATTTCTTCTTAATAATATCCAATTTCGCTCCTTGATGAAACGTGACATTGATTTTAGTATGACACAATTCATCTTTGTTTAGTTATTCACTTATTTTTCTCTTAGGTGTGGCTATTGATCGGATTCTCTCTTTTTCTGTCTTCGTGGCTTCTCTTGGCGTTCAATAAGCGTGGACATCAGAACGACAAGATGGGAAATGGTTCAGTCATATCTGAATGGGGAAAACAGCTGCAAATTCTCATCACTTTATTCCTTGGACAAGGTAAATAAATAATAAGCAAGTAACTTAATAAAACTGCAAATTATAAACTGATTTAATAATTATAAACGAATTTAGTTTACTCACCAATGGATTATGATATGTGATGTATTGTAATAATAATTATAATAAAATATAAATTACATAATTCGCAGGCAAACGGAGCAAAACGGATTTACAGACAAGCGTAATGTATACTTAGAATAGTTGAAGAAAAATGAGTTCGTGGTAGTGGAATCAAAACCTTTAATAACCTGAAAATTACATCAAGTGCTCTAGCTCATCTATTTATTTCAGTTCATGACGCCATGTTTGTCCTCTCACTGGCATGGGAGTTGTGGGTTCAATTCTCCGTGTTGCCAAAACTCAGTTTTATTCCAGCTAATACTTCAATTGTTTTAAATTGACACTGTCTACCATTTGGACTAATATTTACATACTCATATATCTATACGTCCTAAAGAGAAATTTAGATTTAGGTTGGGTTGTTTTACCTCTGAGCGGCACTTTTTGCACACCATGGGCTAAATGGCCAGGTCACAAGGACCCCGAAGGCTCAGAGAAGATTGGAGGAGGGGACCCACTGGAATAGCTGTTGGGAGACAGATGGTAGCCTCCCGTCAAGGCCATCCAGAGTGTTCTTCAACGTGCACAGGGCATGGCTCTCCCGCACACGGGGCCACGGTTAACGTCCCATCCGACGGACGGCGGCCTTTCCAAGACCATCGGTGTCCCCTACTGACCGTGGGAGTGAGGGGAGTTTTACGCAGATGGAAATTTAGATAATTTCCATATTATCCTAAAGGCCCCCCCCCCGATAGGGGACACCTTTTCGTGGTGGGGGGGCCTAGGGCCCAGCAACCCGGCTGAAGGCTGTGCCGACCGGATTGGTGCCCCGGTTGGACATGGCTAAGGCCAACCGAGGCCGGAGACGCCGCTGACCGGTCGGAAGACCGGTTGGATGGTGACGGTGTCCGAGGCCTCACCTATCAGGAGCTCTGGGGAGCTGTTCGAGGGCTCTGCTGAAAGGTCTTGCCCGCCTTGTAGGCACGAGCCCTCAAAAAAGTCTGGGTTTTACTAAGAGTCTCCACCCTGGGTGCCGATCGAACTTGGATCTATATATCCTTGTACATTTGCAAACCGGGGAATAGATTAAAGTAAGGTTTCTTCCGGTGGTCAACTTTCCTTTTATAGGACTGCTGCCATGTGATGCTGGGGTTGAGGTGCGCCTATAGGGCGTATTCCTTGCCCCCGGCTCTAGATAAGCACGGCTCTTCATAACCAGGTAGTGCTGTACAAGCGGAACCGGGAATTGCCGTGGTTGCATAAGATCGCAACACAAGAGATTCATTATCCTAAAGGACTATCAAATTTAGTTTCTCCGTAACTTAAAAAAAATCATATTTTTCCACTAAAAAAAAGCTTACTTTAGAAGATTTCATTTATTTATATTGCCTTTGGCATCACATAGAAATTCTCTAAGTTTTCGTCTAGATACTATGAATTTGTACAGGGAGTCTGGAAAACGTTTAACACAAATGGAAATTTATAATTCCAAAAATAACACTTGTATTTTAACAGATATTATACATATTTTTAAGACAGATGAACAGGCACAATGAATTTGTGATTTGAGGTCCCATTTTGATGCTCGCATATGCTTCAGCTTGAGAATTCCGTCACCAACTACTTGGAACGAACTTAACTTAAAAGCAAAAGAATTAGTTGTTGTATGAAGAGGAATTAGAGTATGAAGGAAAACGTAGTTTGTCTTTGTATGTGCATTAAAGTATAAAAAAAATGATTTTATTTGGTGTGTTCGAGAGAGGTTAAATAAGATTTTTAGTGTTGATCCTGTTAGCGGACTGGCAAGAATAAGAAGGATGTTTAGGACACTTAAAGATGTGGCTGAGGAGGTTATATGTTAGTCGAACAAGCAGAACTGATCTCTACTTTTCTGAGGAAGAGTTCATCAATTGATGCAGAGTTATATTTAGTTTGTTTAGGAATTGATAAGGTTATTCTTTATAGATTGCAGGTTTGTTCACAGATATGATTGTGCCACTTATCGACTGTTGTAAAAGCCTTATTTTCTCTCTGTAGGAATAGTAAAAAGGTGCTTTGTTCTTCTGAAGGTTTATTTTTTATACCAATAAAGATTTATATTTTGAGTTGAGTTTATATAAATATTTTTATTCATAGTTTTGTAATAAATTACATTATTTTAGAATTATAATTGTTCAATACTATTTTTTGAACTCATGATCAGTTTCCATCAGTTTAATTCATAGCGATATAATAATAGAACATTTCCGTTTATTTCCTTTTCATTCCAACAGAATTCCGATTTCCAGTTCGGTAAATATCCTAGTAAAATTTTACCATTTGTAAAACGCTTCACCATATGCGTCCATAGCTTTCATTGATACTCTGATAAATTTGGTTTCACAAAACGTCAGGATTATCTGCCTTCCTTAATGCACGATGCTTTTAACGTAGCTTTAAAGGAAAGTAGGGTTACAGAAGATAGTAATTCAGCTTGTAATTGCAATCCGGACAACTGATTTCCTTCACCCAAGCTACGAATTTAAAAATTGCTTCATTTAAAAATAAGAGCAACGTGATTGAAATGCAGAGGAATTTCTTCTTGTTAGACCATTACAGTCGCTCAAATGTTGGAAAATCCTGATCAGAGGCCATCTCAGGTACCTGAACTCTAGCTTCTACGGGCATCATCAAACCTACATTGAAGGAGTCTTCCAGTGTAGATAGCTTCAGCCTTTAGTTGTTGGGGAAACAGGTCTTTGCTTCATGTCTGCGATTAGTGGGCTATTTCATACTGTCGACATTCCCTCCCTCAACAAACATAGTTTCTTTATACATCCCACCAACCATTTTCTCTCTGCATGTAGTTGGAATGTAAAGACCCTGCACAGAGATTATTATCTTGATGTCTTCACACAAGAATTCCACCATCAGAACTTAGATCTTCTCGGCTTGCAAGAGACTAGATGGACAGATAAATGTCAGATTCTTAAAAAATAATCTTAAATTTCTCTTTTCAGGGAGGGACGACAATAAGCATCACCAAGGCGTGGGTCTGCTTCTCAGCAGACATGCTAGTGATGCTCTTCTAGGATATGAGTGCATTAATGAAAGGTTTCTTATAGCAAAATTTCAGACAAGCATTAAAGACTTCAATGTTATCTTCTGTTATGCCCCCATTGAGGATGGCGATGAGGATGAGAAAGATAGGTTTTAGGAAGAACTTCAGGATAGTTTGGATTCTGTCAAGAAAGGAGATATTACCCTCTTTCGAAGGCGACTTCAATGCTAAGGTTGGTACTGGCTTTGAAATTTGGGGAGGGGTGATAGGTCACTTTGGTATTGGTAGCTGCAATGGCAATGGGCAACATCGCTACAGGTAAGTAAAGTTAATGGTTGAGAATAACTAACGCTTATTTCAAACACCGCGACATACATAAGTATAAATGGGTTTCACGAGATGGACTGCATAAGATTATGATTGATTATATATTAATTAACAGCGAAGGGGCTACTTCTGTTAGGAATATCATTTCATTTAGGGTAGATGAAATTGGATCTGACCATTACCTTGATAAAAATGTTTTGAAACTTAACTTTAAAAAGTGTTGTGCTAAAGTTAAAAAAAGTTACCTTTAACACGGTAACTCTGAAACACCGAGTTATAGTTAATGCATACAATGATAGGTTACTTAATCATTATGACAAACATAGTTTGCTTACTACTGAAGATGAGGAAGAATGGGACCGTTTTAAACAGACTTTCTTGGAAACTAACAGTACTCTTTTAGGAAAAAAGGAGCAGCGGAGACAGAATTACTTGAGTGATAAGGACCTTGAGCTTATTTCACAAAGAAAAACTGCAGAAAACTCAGTAATCAATACCCTACTAGTCCTAATAGAAAGCATTACAGGGAGCTTAATAAACGTGTAAAGGATCAGTTAGCTACTGATAAGAATCTTTGGCTTGATGGCTTGGCTGACAAAGCTGAGGAAGCAGTTAGACAGCACAACAGCAGAGAGCTGTACCAGATAGTTAAGGTTTTGTGTGGTAGAAAATGGACAGGTATACAGGGATTGAAGGATGAACAAGGTAAGGTGAGGATTCTGTAATGGTTAGGTGGGCTGAGGATTTCAATGATGTTCTAAACAATGTAGTTATTTCTATTCCCATTGTTTGTAATGATGATAGATGCATTACTGACTTTAATGTTGGCCCTATAGCACAGTCTGAAGTTATTTTGGCTATTTCTACACTAAAACTACATAAATTCCCAGCAGTAGATGAAATTATTATGGAAATACTTAGAGCTGGAAATGTTTCTGTTACCACATGGCTGACTGAAATTTTGAATATCTTTTATGATAAATGCATTGTTCCTGATAATTTTACCAGATCTATTATTATCCCTACTTTTAAAAAAGTTGATCGCAGTTCTTGTGATAACTATAGGGGTATCAGCCTACTTTCTGTTCCAGGAAAAGTTCTTTACATGATTGTGCGTAATAGAATTATGAATCTGGTTAACGAACAATTGTGTGATGAGCAGTGTGGATTCAGAAGTGAAAAGGAATGTGCAGATCAGAATTTTTCACTTAAGCGCATTCTTGAAAAATGTTTAGAGTTTCAGAAACCTGTGGTTACTAGCTTTGTAGATTTCAAAAAGGCTTCTGACTCTGTTGAACGCTATAATTTGTGGTTGATCGTGAGATCGCATGGCATAGCTGACAAATTAGTTAACATAATGAAAGCACTCTATAATAACACTGAGTCGTGTGTGAGAGTTGGTAAAGCTTGAAGCAATTGTGTTATTATTGTTTTTGACAAGGTGCAATTTATCTCCTTTCCTCTATAGTTTTCTTATTGCAAAATTTGTTTCAAGGAAAATTTTGGTTTAAATGGTTTGTAGACCTTGATATTTTTGATTTAGATTATGCTGAAGATTTAGCCCTTTTGACAAATGGTATTTATGAGAAAAACTCTTTCATTAGAGTTGGCTAACTAAAATGAGACTAGTAGAGTAGGTTTGGTGATAAACAGAGAGAAAACTAAAGTGATGAAAATTGGTTAGGTTGTCAGTGGTTCAGTTAATCTGAATAGTTTCACTCTTGTATAAATGTCTGTTTAATTATCTTGGGTGCTATGTAACAGATACTGGTGAGGTGTGGCTGAGATATATAGATAGATAGAGATTGCCGCTGGGACTTTTAAGCATCTATGGAGAGTGTGGAGAAATAGGCGCATACACCTCAAGATTAAAATTAGCCTGTATAATAGTTTCGTTCTTTCTAGAGTTAGTTATGCAGTGAAACTTGAACTCTTTGTAAACAAGATAACAGGAAACTTGTTGCTTTTGATTCTAGATGCTTACATAGTTTCTTGGGCATTAGGTAATTCAACTTTGTAAGTAATGATGAGGTTAGACAGAGGAGTCGGCAACCACTTTTGAGCAGCATATTGTGCAGAGAGAGACTCCGTTGGTTTGTCCATGTTGCCCGTATGGATAATTATACGTTGGCGAATAGGGTGAACAGTGTGTCTAAAGGCCTCAGAAAGAGTGTGAGACCTAGGATGCGGTGGGCAGACAATGTCAAACAGGGTCTTGTTAGAATTGGTCTACAATGGCGAGATATAGCTCTGGAGTTTTCTCCGTATTATCGAGGAGGGTGCAAAAGAAAGTTTGCTGGTCCAGATCCTTCTTTTATTGAAGTTACGGATATTTTGTGGTTCCATCACAATCATTCATTTGGCATACAACTGATCACTACCGACTAGAGAAATTTTGCTTCGCGTTATTTTTGGTTGGCCGAAAGATTTCCTTCCATGCTTTATGTCAGGGTGAGAATATCCCCTATACCGAATTCAGTGATCCTAGTTATTACCATAAAGGGTCAGGTCACAAGAACCCCAAAGGTTTGGGGGGGAGGGACCTACTGAACAGCTGTTGAGAGACTCCTCCTGTCAAGACCATCCAGCATGTTCTTCAACGTGCACAGGGTATGGCTCTCCCGCACATGGAACCACGGTTTAACGTCCAATCCGACGGACAGTGGCCTTTACAAGCCCATCGGTCTCCCTTACTGACCGTGGGTAAGTGTGCGTGGGGGGGGGGGGGGGGGGGGCGAGCTTTGCGGAGATAAATCTCAACACTGACTCACCTGGGAACTGGAGATTACGAGCCTGGCGTGCTACCACTGAGCCACCTACGTCCCCTCGAACCTGGAAACGGCAAATTACGAGCTTAGCACGCTACCGAGTGGACGACCCTCACCCCTAACTGAACAGTATGCAATCAGTTTCTGTAGTTTTCTCGCTTTGGAAAAATGTCATTTTTTGTGTGCGATTTTTTTGCAGACTATGGCTGATCTTTAAACTTAGTAGCGGTATGTGATATCTTACTATTATTTACAGTGTTACTACTATTATTTTATTATCTTACTATTATTTTTATTATTTACTATTATTTTTATTATTTACTATTATTATTGTTCAGACTTAAGTGGTGCACAGACAGTCGCAGAAATGACTAAAGTGTATGGAGGACAATACTTGGTTGCCCAGTCATTCAGTAAAGCATCGACGAAATGTCTGTGAAGCGTTTGCGACACTTGAAAATCGCGCTTTCTTTCAAGTATCCAATACAATTTTAGGCCACTCCAGCATTTTGGCCCCGGTGTTTAATTTGTCATATACTGTATATGGAGTCAGATGGAGCATAGCAAAGATACACCACGTTTTAGCTCATTTATATAAGAGATAATCCCGACTGAATAGCAATCACTTTCGTGGGACATTTGGAGGTTGGTGCGGGATATTTGATGGTTGGTGCAGGACACTTGAAGGTTGATGTGGGACATTTTAATGTTGGTGTAAGACATGAGACATATTGATGCTTTGAAGAACCATATTTTTACCAATATTACTTACGAATTCTGCACTCTTAAGCAGCTATAATTCAAGCAAAATGTTACTATTCAGGTCAGACCGCTATTTAAATATTCTGCACTATTACCCAGCTACGTTCAAGCACAGGTATAGGCACACATTTAGACAGAGCATTTATATGTCATATAGGGTACGATGTAACTGGTGTAGTAGAGCGTGCATTAAACAAAGAGCAGAAAATTATATAAGAAACATAAAATATAAACTTATTTCACAAAAGTCAGTATATTTTCATTCGTCATTAAATAACTTTTTTTTGAGTAATAGTTTTCGAATCTTACTTTTCGTCACGGTGTATGATAATAGTCGCTGTGTTGCCACATATCACGTATTAACTCGTAAGAAAAACTGCTAATTTTCTTGGCGACGGCAGTCCACGAATTAAATGATCCACCCACGTACATTCGTACAATTTAAAAGTGTGAAAATTTTTTTTATTAACCTTTTTTGTCTATTTTTTTAGGGACTTACGAGGTGTTTAAGGAGTCAGTGGAAAGGATCTTCATTACCTTCTGGTCCTTTTCGAGGTCTGTGCTTGTATACAGCTACGCTGGGCTCCTCCTTTCCTTCCTTATGATTCCCTTGAAAGAACCTTCGATCGAAACTCTTCTGCAATTGAGGAATGCAGTAGTGAAGGGAAACTTCCGTTGCTTAGCCTACCGAGGAGGAATGCCGCTCTCTCTAATCACAGTAAATTCTCTTCATTATTTTAACGATTAGTTTTCAATTAAATTAATATTTTATGCTTCTTGATTCTGTACATTTTTTGGTTTTATTGACAATTTATCGTTTTTACCTCGTTTTCATAAAAAAGAACGAAATAACATGTTCTCTTTGTTCCTTTGCCTTTTTTGTTGTATGTACAGTCGCTCAAAAAATATCCGAACAGTATGGTTCATTACAGAATTCAGAAAAAATATCTGGCAACGTTTTTTAGAAATTAGTGATTTGGCAACCTTCGTGTCACGTGACACGAAGGTTGCCAGATCACTAATTTACATTTAATAACAGGAAAGCTGTTTTTTTAAATTCATTAATAAAAGAGAAGTACTTTTTATGTTGCACAATTACTAATAATATAATAATACTTAAATTTAGCCCATTATCAATTAGCTGGAATTAAAACTTTTAAGGAGTTAAAAAAGAGTAAAAACCTTATTCTCTTTGAAAACGAGATTACCAGGGGTGATATGATTTTTTTCTAGTTTAGTAATTTATTATTGGAAATATTTTTTAAATATAGAACTCCAGAACTTTTCCCCTTTTCTTATTAATAAGCAATTTCTATTATTTCCAATGCAATTTCTGCTTTTCATTATCATTACTGAGATGATGAATTAGATGAATTAGAAGTTATTGTTCTTTATTAAACATTGATTTTAATTTTTTGTTAAACCAAATATAATTAATTTGTTAATTAAATTGTATTGTTATGATGATGAACTGTTTAGAAATTTACTCGTAACTTAGCGGAAATTTTGATATTCTCAAGTGAGGTTGTTAACGAAACGTTTTTTGTTAACTATCCTATTGTGTATTCTTTATTACTTGCAATGTCGATTACTTATAAAAAGATAACTTGGTATAAACTGTGGTAACATATATCGAAAACAAAATGAGATAATGAAATCATCAGTTCTAGTCTGTCTTAACTTTTTCAGAATTAATTTCATCTCCAGCTCAACAGATGGCAGCACAATGCAGTTCTAAAATTGTGAGTGGTAGCCCAAGACTGGTTTTACCCAACATCTCCTGTAGCAGAACGCCCGTGGAGAAAATTATGACGTCAGCTTTGGTAGTCCTATAATTCAGACATTTCTTATTTATTACTTTCTATTATTATTAGTGGTGTACTTTTATACTAATCTTTATAATAATGTTTCTTAATAAATATAACTTATTTAGAATGAAAATTATTTGTGATGTATGAATGAATGTAATTATATAATGTTAATAAATGCAAATATTTTTCTTTCTAAATAAAGCATATTTATAAATCAATATTGCTATAAAAATCGGCAGAAAAGTATATCAATAATAATAATAGAAAAAAAATGTATAATATAAAATTTGGTATAAAAGTACACCAGTAATAATAATAATAATAGAAATAAATATAAAGTAATTCTGTATTATAGGACTACCTATGCTGACGTCATAATTTTGTCCATTGGGCTTCTGTTATAAGAGGTGTTGTTTTACGTCGAGGATAAGTGGTGCGCTACCCACTTAGCCAAGATAATTCGCACAGTCCACCCTGCAAAAAACGAGGAAATAAAGTTTAAAATTAATTTTGAAAGTGCAGTTGTTTTTAACGAAAAATGACATTTTTGAAACCCTCCGAATTTGTAAGCTAAACAGTAGATTTCATTTAAATGCACATAATGAAATTAGCAGCCTCAGACATTTAGATTCAATAACACCTATGACATGCGTTATGTGGAAAACGTTATGGTGTCCGACGTTTTACCACTTTACTTTTAGGTGCGGGGGTGGCTCAGTCGGTAGCGCGCCAGGCTCGTAATCTGTTGTTCCCAGGTTCGAGTCCCAGCTAGGTCAGCGTTGAGATTTATCTCCGCAAAATTCCCCGCCCTGCCCATGGTCAGTAGGGGACACCAATGGGCTTGGAAAGGCCGTCGTCCGTCGGATGGGAAGTTAAGCCGTGGCCCCGTGTGCGGGAGACCCATACCCTGTGCACGTTAAAGAACACGCTGCATAGTCTTGACGGAAGGATGCCAACTGTCTCCCAACAGCTGTTCCAGTGGGTCCCCTCCCCCAACCTTCTCTGAGCCTTCGGGGTCCATGTGACCTGGTCCCCAAACGTTTCTAATCACGCACCCCATATCAGCAAAACAAAAATAGCACGCATCCCTTATATGTATGAAGATACTACATTTATTTATTTTATATATTTATAAGTATACAACTGAAATAAGATAAGATGAAATTAAACATAAAAATATAAAATCCAGATGATAAATCCATTGGAAAGCTAATCCTGTCAACCGTGCTTCTGGCTACACATGGTGTGCCCAGACATCTTCATGAAAGTAAACGGTTTCGCGTACGAAAAATGACTGCAAAATTGAAATATACTAGGAAATATTTCTTTTTCTTGGAAGCTGAAAAACTTTCTAAAGAATGACAAATTAGAATCATTAAATTTTTTCTGCACCCCACTTGGGAGACCGGTGCTCAATAGATGCTAACTCTTATTGAAATTTCAATTCGTTTTTGTCAATACTTACTTTTATTTTATTCTATGAGAAAGAAACATTATACCAATCTAAACTGGTTAATATGAACCTTATTGCCGACATATAGAACTACATATTAGAACATCGAGTTATAAACAATATGCATATATGCCAAGAATCGGATGAACTAAATTGCAGTTTGGTTAAACCTTCGTAGCAAGTGGCTGCTTGAGGATTAGGTGAGTTCATGAAATATTTCAGTATGTTTTTGATTGAACCCTTTTTCTGGGTTGTTTTACCTCTACTGCATTTTTTTGCAATCAATGGGTTAAATGGCCCGACCACAAGGACCCCGAAGTCTCAGAAAAAGTTGGGGGAGGGGACCCACTGGAACAGCTGTTGGAAGACAGATGGTAGCCTACCGTTAAGACCTTCCAGTGTGTTCGTTAACCTGCACAGATTATGTCTCTCCTGAACACGGGGCCACGACTTAACGTCCCATCCGATAACTTTTCGAGCCCATGGGTGTCCCCTACTGACCGTGGGCAGGGCGGGGAGTTTTGCGAAGAAAAATCTCAATGCTGGCCCAGTTGGGACTCGAACCTGGGAACTAGCAGATTACGAGCCTGGCACAATACCGATTGAGCTATCCTCACCCCTCTTAAACCCTTTAACAAAAAATAAATAATAAATAAATACCCCCTCAAGCAGCTGCTTGCCACAGAGGTCTGACAGGAGCCTGTCAGTTTATATGCCACAGTAGAAGATCTGAGAGGATGGCAGGACCTCAGCAGAAAACAACACGAACATCCATGCCTTACTCGGGCTCGAACCCAGGTCCCGTAGATCAGTAGCCAAGCGCTCTAACCAACTGTAAGTTAAAATATTTTGCTTTTGAGCGTTGGTTCATATTCTCGGTGGTTTTTAATACTTTGATTCACCCTTTATACATATTTGTAATGTATTAGACTGGTAAGAAATAAGTTTTAACAAGTAACAAAAAAATGAAAAAAAATTTTGAAAATTCTTGTTCTAAATGTGATATTTATCTGCACAATAAGAATAATAAAATTCTCACTTTGCAAACGATTGTATAGAGTGCTGAAGATGGCGTCGTGAAAGATTTCAGTGACAGTTTAAAGCAACATCCTGAAGACATTGTGGGCACAACGGACGAAGCTTTAGAGCGCCTGAAGCAAGGAGGCTGCGCCCTCTTCTCATCAAGACTCTATTTTAATGTTTTCTTTAACAAGATCGGACCCGAAAATTTCTTCGTCTCCAACGATTCAGTTGGACAAAATCTGATGTCTGTAGGATTTAGGAAGGACTTCTGTTGCATTCGGGATTTTAACAAAATGTAAGTACTTTATTTAGAACAGGAGGAATTTTATATTTTAACAAATTCTGAATATTGGAGGTGGAAGTATTACATTTTTTCGAAGTATACGGCGAGAAACAATATCTTGTGGCATGAAAAAAAGTATGATTAGACAAATTAACCAACAGTATACGATTGATCATTATTAGACTTTTATTGGGGCGGGGGTGGCTCAGTCGGTAGCGCGCCAGGTTCGTAATCTGCTAGTTCCCAGGTTCGAGTCCCAGCTGGGTCAGAGTTGAGATTATCTCCACAAAACTCCCCGCCCAGCCCACGGTCAGTAAGGGACACTGATGGACTTAGAAAGGCCGCCGTCCGTCGGATGAGACGTTAACACTTGGCCCCATGTGCGGGAGAGCTCATACCCTGTGCACGTTAAAGAACACGCTGGATGGCCTTGACGGGAGGCTACCATCTGTCTCCCAACAGCTGTTCCAGTGGGTTCCCCCCCCCCAACCTTCTCTGAGCCTTCGGGGTCCTTGTGACCTGACCATTTAGCCTATGGTGTGCAGAAAAGTGCCGCTCAGAGGTAAAACAGCACAGATTAGATTTTTGTTTAAATATCATGATGACAATGTCATCAGAGAGCAGGCGTGTATTTAAGGGGGAAATTTGGCGAGTGGGTTCAAACCTCCTCCCCTCCTCCCGAAAAAAAAAATATATGTTTCAAGTTTTATTTTTGCATTTTTATGCTTTTAAAGCATTTAGCAACTATTAAGCATTGATGCAAAATATACCAATGTTTTTTTTTATTTATATTTTTTTAAAAATATTTGCTTATTGTTTATCTTCATTTTAATCTTTTGAAAAACGAAATCCCCCCTCAAACATATTTTCAAAATGCGTTACTGTCAGGAAGGTAGTGGAACCGGATCCCACCCAGCTCAAGACGATTTTTCCTCTACACCTGTTGTCATCATGATATTTAAATAGTCTACTGCTGATCAAATATTTAGTAAATTAATGATGCGTCGTGGATTAGTCTGTGTAACTGTAAGATACTACTGATCTTAACAGAAGTAAAACAAATTGAGATTTGCTCAAAAAAAAATAGTCAGGACATGCTTGTGGGGAGTGTGGGGTTGTGTACATGCCTGAAGTGGATCGGGGGGGGGGGGGGGGTCCAGATGCACTCAAAGATAGTAACTGGGTTGGGTTGTTTTACCTCTGAGCGGCACTTTTTTGCACACCATGGGCTAAATGGCCAGGTCACAAGGACCCCGAAGGCTCAGAGAAGGTTGGGGGAGGGGACCCACTGGAACAGCTGTTGGGAGACAGATGGTAGCCTCCCGTCAAGGCCACCCAGCGTGTTCTTTAACGTGCACATGGTATGTCTCTCCCGCACACGGGGCCACGGCTTAACGTCCCATCCGACGGACGGCGGCCTTTCCAAGGCCATCGGTTGTCCCCTACTGACCGTGGGCAGGGCGGGGAATTTTGCGGAGATAAATCTCAACGCTGACCCAGCTAGGACTCGAACCTGGGAACTACAGATTACGAGCCTGGCGCGCTACCGACTGAGCCACCCCCGCCCCCAAGATAGTAACTGACCCTATGGTGTTTAGCCTAACATCAGCAATAGAGCAGAGATTGCTCAGTGCCCAGTAACTCAGGGATCAGAAGATCAATCCTCTAGAGGTCAGGAGTTCGCGTCCCTTCGTATTGGCAGTTTTTCCTCTACACTTGTTTGTTGTTATGAAACCTAAACAGCGTAATAGTGATTAAATACGTAGTAACTGAAAGATATGAGTTATCTAGATTTAAATTCCTCGAAACGTATTTTCTGAAAGTTTGTAAAACTTATGTTAATTTTTACATTGCAGCAATATCATCAGAGGGATTACGTCTGTAATGATTATCGCGAATTCAACATTGCTCAGCAGAGACACCTCAACTAATTCGACGCTTGAAAAAATAATCCTGGCTGTGGGCCAGCCATCGCTGAGAGTAGTTATTTACCTTCCAATCCAAATTAATCATTCTAAATTTATTTCGTGACGTGTTGTACATGATGTTTATTTCACTGAGTATTAATAACGTTTAGATTTGCATAACTCTCTGCAGACATCATACAAACTCAAACTCTTTCTGAAAACTCTTCTCATCATTACCTGACACATTTTAACTAAAATATAAATCTTTATAACGAGGGTGATTTCTGCTGAGCTGCCTTAACATGACATCCAAAACTTGCTGAAGGGCTATTCTCCGATCTCCTGCTTTTTCTCTGGCACAATAAAAGTTGAGTGTTGTACTATGTAGGAAGGGCGGGGAAGTGATGCTCTGCCGTGACCACCGAGAGACAAGGCCAAGGAACTCATTTGCCGGGGGGGCGGGGGGGCTCAGTCGGTAGCGCGCCAGGCTCGTAATCTGTATTTCCCAGGTTCGAGTCCCAGCTGGGTCAGCGTTGAGATTTATCTCCGAAAAATTCCCCGCCCTGCCCACGGTCAGTAGGGGACACCGATGGGCTTGGAAAGGCCGCCGTCCGTCGGATGGGACGTTAAGCCGTGGCCCCGTGTGTGGGAGAGTCATACCCTGTGCACGTTAAAGAACACGCTGGATGGCCTTGACGGGAGGCTACCATCTGTCTCCCAACAGCTGTTCCAGTGGGTCTCCTCCCCCAACCTTCTCTGAGCCTTCGGGGTCCATGTGACCTGGCCATTTAGCCCATGGTGTGCAAAAAAGTGCCGCTCAGAGGTAAAACAACCCAACTCCTTTGCCGGAAGAGCTGTGTCGTCACGAACATTGGTGTTCCGGTCGCCATTTTTGAATAGCTTTAGTTTCGATCGAGTTACGCTGGTGGAGTTGATAAGTATTTTATATTTGTGTTTTCGCGTTTTCAGCTATGCCTAGTTCGTGGATAGTGCCAAAGTGTAAATAAAGGAACTTTTGGAATGTGCACAATGTCCAGGATTTCAGTTCCATAAGGGTACTTCTCATAAAGAAGCTAGGATCAATTTCACATCGACAGTTCATAGTAAGGTACGTAACATAAGTTCTCACTTTTATTTTCTTTAACTGTATTCTATATATTCAAAGGGTTATCAGGATTTAAACTGAATTTTTACCAGGAAATTGTTAAGCTAAGCGGCTACGCTGCAGTATAGGGTCCTCAGCCGCCATGTACTTTTCCCCAGGAAAACCTGTAACGTTGGGGGGCGGGGGTGGCTCAGTCGGTAGCGCGCCAGGCTCGTAATCTGTAGTTCCCAGGTTCGAGTCCCAGCTGGGTCAGCGTTGAGATTTACTCCGCAAAATTCCCCCACCCTGCCCACGGTCAGTAGGGGACACCAATGGGCTTGGAAAGGCCGCTGTCCGTCGGATGGGACGTTAAGCCGTGGCCCCGTGTGCGGGAGAGACATACCCTGCACGTTAAAGAACACGCTGGATGGCCTTGACGGGAGGCTACCAACAGCTGTTCCAGTGGGTCCCCTCCCCCAACCTTCTCTGAGCTTTCGGGGTCCTTGTGGCCTGGCCATTTAGCCCATGGTGTGCAAAAAGTGCCGCTCAGAGGTAAAACAATCCAATCCTGTAACGTTGAGTTGCAATACGATATCCATCCGCATGGTCCAATGTTTATAACGATATATGCTATTTAGAATAGTTCTCTCTAATGAGATTATTTGTTTTCGGGGCTTTTCTTAAGTTTATTCTTGAAATTTACTTTCGATATTTATTTTAGGGCTTTTTTCAAGTGCGAAACGAGGTTTCATTGTTTAGCGATAAGCATTAATGAAATCTTTTGATGAGAATATTTATTTTTGGGGCTTTATTTCAGTAAGTATCAAGGAGTTGTGTTTTAGCGATAAGAGTTGTTAATGAAATCTGGTCTTGATGAGAATATTAATTTGGGGGCTTTTTTTAAGTGCAGAACGAAGGTTTATTCTTTAGCGATGAGAGTTGTTAATAAAATCTAATTTTGATGAAACTGTTTAATTTTCGGGGTTTTTTTAAGTGAGAAACAAATGTTCATTTTGTAGCGATAAGCATTGTTAATAAAATCTTGTTTTGATGAGATTATTCTCAGTAATTTTTTTAAGTACAGAAACATGATTTTCTTCTGTGTAACGTTGCATGTTTCTTTTATATATATATATCCTTTAAATTATATATAAGGGGCGGGGGTGGCTCAGTCGGTAGCGCGCCAGCCTCGTAATCTGTAGTTCCCAGGCTCGAATTCCAGCTGGGTCAGCGTTGAGATTTATCTCGGCAAAATTTCCCGCCCTGCCCACGGTCAGTAGGGGACACCGATGGGCTTGGAAAGGCCGCCGTCCGTCGGATGGGACGTTAAGCCATGGCCCCGTGTGCGGGAGAGCCATACCCTGTGCACGTTAAAGAACACGCTGGATGGCCATGACGGGAGACTACCAGCTGTCTCCCAACAGCTGTTCCAGTGGGTCTCCTCCCCCAACCCTCTCTGAGCCTTCGGGGTCCATGTGACCTGGCCATTTAGTCCATGGTGTGCAAAAAAGTGCCGCTCAGAGGTAAAACAACCCAACCCTTCAAATTATATATATATATCCTCAATACGCATTAAAGGTAGATGCGGAACGGACTACTTTTACCATTCGGACTTTTTTTTTTCACCTCGGCCAAATATAATACGATAGCGGCTGAGGATCCTATACTGCAGTTCTGCCCGCTAAGCTAATATGGTCAGTTAATCCAAAGTAAATTTTTGTACTTTTATTATCTAACTTGTTTCACTGTACAGTCGCTCAAAAAAGTATCCGAACGCCATGGTTGACTACAACATTCAAATAAAATATCTGGCAACGATTTTTTCAGAAATTAGTGATCTGGCATCCTTCGTGTGCAGTACACGAAGGATGCCAGATCATTAATTTCTGAAAAAATCGTTGCCAGATATTTTTTCTGAATTTTGTAATCAACCATAGCGTTCGGATACTTTTTGAGCGACTGTACCAAAACAAAAAATCTTGTAATATGAAATTATTATGGAAATATTATTTATACTATAAAACAATATCGATTGGTTCCTTCCTCAAAAAGATGATTCCTTCTAATCCTTTATAATTTTTTAAGATTCAAAATTTCAGCGATTTGTAATTTATTACAATGGTATTTGAAAAATGCTGGTTTGTTTGCAGAGTTCACTATGTCAATCCTTGTTGCAAAACGCACTAAGTCGGTGCTCTCTGATTATATATTTTTTAAATGTTAACTTCAAATTAAATAATTCTGACAGTAGTTAATGAAAGAAATTTCACAATTTGCAATATTGCACAATTTACAACCCACAGAAAAAATTGACAATGCATTCTGCCAGCAATCCCACAGTATATCAAATTAAATAAATAATGTGTTGTCTAGGTATTAAGGCCACTTGATGTTTAACAAAATAAATATTAAATCTCTTACTTTGATATAATATTAATATTATTTGCAAAATCAAGCATTATATGTTAAAAATTGTAATAACCAATTTGAATTATTGAATTTACATGCATTTCAGTATCATTATACTTAGCAAATATTTATAGGAATAAAATAATCGGTATTTTTTCAGATTAGTTAACCTTGGCTAGCATAGAGGAAATGCAGTTTAGGGTGTTTGTAACGTATAAGTTACTGGTGCCAATCAATTTTGACTAAAGTTTATGAATTCAAATTAATTGAAAAGCTGACCATTAATTTGCCAGTCAGCATGGAAGTAAAATTTTAAAATATTTGGAATAACCAGAAAATGCATTTACATGAGATCATGTCATAAAAACAAATTGTGAGAAATCGACAGTTAATAAATTTCTTGTCATATGAAAGATTTGTTTCTACATATATACTTTGTTTTATAGTTTTTTTTTAATGAGTAATGCATTCCTATAAAAAAGAAATAAATAAATACCCCCTCAAGCAGCTGCTTGCCACAGAGGTCTGACAGGAGCCTGTCAGTTTATATGCCACAGTAGGAGATCTGAGAGGATGGCAGGACCTCAGCAGAAAAACGACACACACATCCATACATACTCTATTATTTTTGCTACCAAGACGAGAATATTCAAATATATAGATTAGAACAGTAAAAATTAATTTTCACAATTAGTTCTAATGTTCCAACATACTAAAATTAAAAATTTCCTGTAGGTATGTGAAGTTCATTTTAAAGCCAGTGAAATTCAGCATGAGACAAGCTTGTGTGATGAAGTCACAGGGAGAGTAATAACAGCAAAGTTAGAAAAGCCTAGACTCATCAAAGATGCAGTTCCTTCACAAATGCTGCTAACTGGTATTATGTCTCCTTTTAAAGATAATCATATGTGTTTCAGTGACATTGCTATCCTATTCATAGAATTATTGTCTTTTTTCACCAAACCACCTTCATTGAATATTGTGTATCCCCATCCTGTAGACAAAGTTAGACCATTGTTTTTCTGAATTGATGTTGTGCACTTGTTAAAATGTATAAGAAATAATTGTATTAATAAAAAAAATACTGTTCAGTGCACGTTTTATCCAAAATTTAGATCAGAGGGTTTAGTTGAAAGGCATGACTTTTCTACAGCAGCATTTTCAACCCTTAGAAAGCTTCATTACATTGAAAACAATAGTTATTAAATATAATTATAATTTGTCTTTGAAAGCCTTGTCACTTTCTAACTTAGAGAAGCAAAATGTTAAGCTGGTTCTTCAAATTTTTAATAAATTTGTTGCAGAAGCACTTTTAGAAATAGGTGAAAAACAAAGTGAGGTACTGTAGAGTACATTAAGACTGTTAACACATGGTGGGATATAATAAATGTTAAATCTCCCTTTAAAGGAACTTGACTAAACGACATATATGAAATGCCTGTCACAGCATCATCTTTAGATGAAAGGAATTTTTTTTAAATAAATTATTGGATTGGCTGGATTCATGGCAAAGTATGGGTTGTGATACAGGCATGCTGACCAAAGAAACACATACTGCTTTAAAATTATCAACACATGCTTTGTTGGAATTAGCTTCATATTGCCGTGAAAAGTTAAATATGGCATACATATTGCCTGGGAAATTCCAAACCGATTGTTTAGAAGATAGATTTAGCAAATACAGGCAACTAGCTGGAGGCCAATATTACATTTCAATAAGGCAGGTATATGAGTGTGAAAACAAATTAAGGATGCATTCAATACTGAAATTAGTGTTATCTACTAAAAGTATGTATCCACATTTCTAGTTTTTCTAGAATTTACTTCAAAAGCTAAAATACAACTGTTGTATCAAATAGTTCACTATCAAAAATGTACCATAAAATATATAAATGTTTGTTCAGTTTTCAATTTGGGGGGATACTTAGAAAGTTTGTAACAGTGGATTGTGCTGCTACATGTTCCAGCTCCTATAACTCTTTAAATGTTAAGTAAATGTTGTAGAAAACTGAGAACTAAATTAAATCTTCAATTTTTTACCCTATTGACACTGAATAATTACTGTGAAAGTGCTTATTTTTTCAAAGTTTGGCAACTTTGAATGTTGCTGGAAGTGTCTGGGTACTCTTTTTATTACAGTGTATAATTTTAGGGGTTTAGAGTGTTCCTTTTATTTGTGCAATTAAAAGCTTATCAGTTATCAATTATGTTAAAATTTTACAAGGTGCATTTTTGCTGAATTTTGGTTATTATATTGTCTTGGACATTTTTTCCTAAAGGCCCTTAGCAATCAACAAAACTGAGAAATTTGTTTTCATCTCAAAATATGATTAAATTACCATTAGAATATAAATCAAGTAAAATCAAATCTTTAATATATATATATTAAATGAACAGTAATGGTCTGTGAATTGACGCTGAGGTGTTATAGTAAGCTTACAGTATCATTTGTGAAAAAAAAATTGTAAAAAAACATTAATGAACTCCAAAAGATGATCATAATGCCTACATAGCACAATTGCTTACAAATTAAATCTAGAGGATTGACTACTAATTATTCTATATGAATGCATAATTCAGTATCATACTGGATTTAAGAAATTTTGCATTATCTTTTAGGAAATTCCATGTTGTTGATGACATGAAATCTTTTCTAATGTTGGCTGTTAATAGCAAAGATGAGAACTTTGCAGTAAGCTCTGTTTCAATCACTCACAAAATAGGGTTAAATTTTGAATTTATATTTTTTCTAATCATTTCAATCCTAATGAAACCTTTATCATTTATTCGAAAATAAGCACTTTCACAGTAATTATTCAATAAAATAGGGTTAAAGTGGAATATAATGCTAGTTACCTCTTTAACCTTTTTTATATCAGATATATTGTATTGTAGGAAAATTGGTCTGTAAATTAGGTGCTGTGATGAAAAGTTATTTTCTGAATTTTCAAAAATATGTCACTGAGATGACTATTAAAACATTCTAAATGAATCCTAAATTACAAAGAATACTGTGTTAATCAGGAATTCAACATTAATTTATAGAAATTGTATATAGCGGAATTTAGGATTTTGTTTTTTTGCGAAGGGGAGTCAGAATGTCAGTTTAGTAAAATGTTGATCTTTAACTGATTTATGTAAATGACATGACACACAGTAAGAATCTATAAATAGATACTTTAGGTACTGTAGAGAATTAGCTCTATCAGTTATTAAGAAATTTTCAGTCAGTTAAATAGAGAAGAATGATTATTACACATTCTGAATGAAGGAATTGTGATTTAAAATTGGGAAATCAACAAAAACCTTTCAAGTAATTGCCTGTTAAAGGAATTCAGTATCAAAGTATCACATGAGCCGTCCTGTTCACATGGGACTCATGAATCAGTTAATAAGTTATTAATTTTTGGTTAGATCACTCAAGAAATCAATAAATGTTTTGTGTAACTGACCTTTGCTTTCATCAGTGCCATCACTGAACAAGATTGAAGTGTGATTAGAATATGAGTTTATGTAACATTTATATACAATATACAAGTAATAATATCTGTAAATTAATGATTGAAGTATTCTTTAGATTTGTGTATTATTATTATTTCTTTAAACATAAATTTTATTAAAAACTACAGCACCAAAATACGTCTTATGTTGGTCACTATAAATCTAAAGTTTTTTACTATGTTCAAAATACACGTATATTTTTCTTAATAATCTAGTTATTATACTTATATTATCCTTTATATTTTATAAAAGCAAAAGATAAACCTCAGGTAACAGCATGATTTCAGCAGTTCTTTTTATATGTTATTTTAGTGATTGAAGTTAGGAATATTCTGAAATTTAAATTTTAATCGGGAAATACATTTTTGAAGTGAAAATGGATGAGAACAAGCAATTCCGATTTTAAAATGTAAATATTATATGTGTGAAGCACTAATATGATTGTTGTCGAACCTATGCATTTAATCTTATTACCTTCAAATTCTTATTTGTGTAAAATAAATATCTGGGAATAAATCAGAAATTTTTATTACCATTGTCTCTGTTTCATTATTTTAAAATGTAGTTTCTTCAATGCATATAAAAAAATCGGTATTGAATAAAAATAGTTTAATGTACTTTAAAAACGCTCATTTTTTTTGATATCGTAAGGAAAATTTACACAAACGGAATATAGGAAACATCACAATACTTGTGAAAGAAATTCCATGGCACGATTTAGCTCGATTTCTTAGTCACGGCAAGTACCACTCTTAGTGACGTCATAAATCAGTCCCTTGGCCTTGTCTCTCGATGGTCACGGCTCTGCGCGATAATCGGGGCCAGTGTGCCTAATAGGCGTCGAAAAGCCCTTCTGCCTGGTGGGACTGTCTCTGGCAAAACGGCGAGAATCTCTGGACTCAAACCAATCCCTTGTACGAGGTTCCGTGTTCCTATTCAGTGCGTTTCGGGGGTTCTTGTGGTGGGGGTATGCAACGGGGTCGAACGTGGAGGGATGGAATGGTATGGGGGCCATGTCTAACTTTCCGAAAATAATAATAACAGATAAGCGAACTAATATTATGTAATACACTAATTCCAATCTCTTATCAAATTACGTACTTAGTTGCACTATACTATATTTCACAACATCTTCGAATCTAAATAACCTTCACAAATATAATGTCTAGTAACCTTAAAAACCTCTCTCAAAACAATTTCCATCCATATCACGCTAACATGATTGCTTAATTCACAAATACAATACTAACTCCTCTTATCCTTATTAAGAAATCTCAAAAATGCAATACATATACAAAATCCAATAACTCCCGAACCAGCTTATCTGTAGCAATTATTAAAAACTACTAACATGGTACATCGTAATTAAGGGGCGGGGGTGGCTCAGTCGGTAGCGCGCCAGACTCATAATCTGTAGTTCCTAGGTTCGAGTCCCAGCTGGGTCAGTGTTGAGACTTATCTCCACAAAACTCCCTGCCCTGCCCACGGTCAGTAGGTGACACTGATGGACTTGGAAATGCGGCCGTCCGTCGGATGGGACGTTAAGCCGTGGTTCCGTGTACGGGAGAGCCATACCCTATGCACGTTAAAGAACACACTGAATGGCCTTGATGGGAGGGGCGGGGGTGGCTCAGTCGGTAGCGCGCAAGGCTCGTAATCTGTAGTTCCCAGGTTCGAGTCCCAGCTGGGTCAGCGTTGAGATTTATCTCTGCAAAATTCCCCGCCCTGTCCACGGGCAGTAGGAGACACCGATGGGCTTGGAAAGGCCGCCGTCCGTCGGATGGGACGTTAAGCCGTGGCCCCGTGTGTGGGACAGCCATACCCTGTGCACGTTAAAGAACACGCCTTGACGGGAGGCTACCATCTGTCTCCCAACAACTGTTCCAGTGGGTCCCCTCCCCCAACCTTCTCTGAGAGTTCGGGGTCCATGTGACCTGGCCATTTAGCCCATGATGTTCAGAAAAGTGCCGCTCAGAGGTAAAACAACCCAACCCAAAGGCCTTGATGGGAGGCTACCATCTGTCTCCCAACAGCTGTTCCAGTGGGTCCTCTCCCCCGAACCTTCTCTGAGCCTTCGGGGTCCATGTGACCTGGACATTTAGCCCATGGTGTGCAAAAAAGTGCCGCTCAGAGGTAAAACAACCCAACCCATCCTAATTAAATTTGTTGGTGTTTCCACTCATTTGTCCCACCATTCCTCGAGTACTGTGTGTTGTAGTGGTGTCCGTGTAGTTTGTATCATTCGAAAGTGCAGGAAGGTGTGTCACAGAAATACAGTTACATAAATAAAAATCACTCCTAAGATAAAGGTTGAGTGGTTTCCTAGTCGACTCTCTGCTTTCTCCTCACACAATCTACACCTGGCCCTATCTATTTTCTTAAAACTATTAAAAAAAATAAAAAAAAATACCCCCTCAAGCAGCTGCTTGCCACAGAGGTCTGACAGGAGCCTGTCAGTTTATATGCCATAGTAGAAGGTCTGAGAGGATGGCAGGACCTCAGCAGAAAAACGACATATACATTCATGCCTTACCCGGGGCTCGAACCCAGGTCCCTTAGATCAGTAGTCAAGCGCGCTAACCACTCGGCCATGGGACGGCTTAAAACTATTACTATGCACAATAATTCACATTTCATGTTATTTCACTATAACCAAAAGTATTCTTTTTTTTAACAGATATCTTTGAAATTCCTGTCTGAAACATAAATATAACTCTAGCTAGTACTAGTTTTCTAATATTTTCATACACCGTTTCACATATACACTCTTAATTTCACTCTTTCGTAATATTTCACTCTTAATTTCTAAAAATTTCCAATTTTTTTTTTGGCTACCTCATTTCAACATAACAGTTTGCAGTATATATATATCCTAGGACATCGGCCTCCTCCAATCTTTACAACTATTCATAAATTTATATACTTTCCCAAACATAATAATTCATTGATACATTTTTTGTATGACCCTACTGTCATATTTCTGCTATTTGGCCGCAATAACCTACAGGTTTAATAAAATCCTGGTCACGAAGGCAACATGGTTAGGGGGGAAAGGAAATATTTCTTCGTCCCTCTAAATATATTTGCATATCTATATTATTTTTTTTATTCAATATAGATATGTATCAATAGAAAAATTAATGAAATATACCCAGCTAAAGTAACTGAATACTTGAGCGCTGGGTGTATAATTATGACAAAAATGTAAATAAAAAAATTAACAAGGCAACGATTGATAATTGAAACAATCAATGATGTAGAAGTCAAAAAATTGGTCTTACATACAGTTATCATTCATTGTTTAGTATCCATTCAGAAAGAGATTTATTAAATAAATATTTAGAAATAAGGCATGGATGTGTGTGTCGTTTTTCTGCTGAGGTCCTGCCATCCTCTCAGATCTCCTACTGTGGCATATAAACTGACAAGCTCCTGTCAGACCTCTGTGGCAAGCAGCTGCTTGAGGGGGTATTTTTATTTTTTTTTTTTATAGTTTATATTACGGGTAGTAACTTGCTTTGATATAAGTGGTATTTGCAATTTAAGTGATGAGTCTCTAAGTGGTATATATGCCTGTCGAACCTGAAATAGATGTAAATTGAAATGGACATATTCAATAACTTTTAAAATGTAAATTTCAGACAGCGTCAGTAACCCCAATTTCTTAAATATATGACGAGATTCAGAGAAGCGACCTTTATGGTCAATAATTCTAACTATAAATTTTCGCAGAATCAACAGCCTTTTTAAATTTGTTTTTGCAGCTCCTCCCCAGGCTTTTGTTGCATATTGTAGCTGACTATATACACAAGCAGAATATAGCATTTTTAAACTTGTTTTATCGAGTAAGAATCTTAGTGTATAAAATTTTGCTATGAATGGTTTTATCTTATCCACAGTATAATCAGTGTGATACTTCCATGAAAGTCTTTTATCAATAATCACTCCTAGGTATTTAATTTGGTCAACCTTCGTAAGACGTTCGCAACTGCAATTTAGGATGTTGTAACAGTCCTTGTGATGAGAAACCACTCCAGAGTCACTGCTACCATCAGTTGATGCCTTCAACTGGAATTTTATATAGCATGTTTTAGCCTTATTTAAACTTAATTTATTCAACATTAGCCATTGATAGAAACGATGAATATCTCTGTTTTCCATTTGGTATAACTGCTCGTTGGTGTTACTTTTATATAACAAAACATATCATTAGCTTAAGAAATAATTTCTGCCTCAAAATGTTTGTCAAATATATCGTTTACATATAATATAAATAGCAGAGGTCCCAGTACAGAACCTTGTGGTACACCTGTATTAACATTTTTCATAGAACGATATATATATCATTTATCCTACCGATTTGTGAACGTTTTTCCAAGTAGGATTTTAGCCATGTAAAACTGATACCTCTGATTCCATATTTATAAAGTTTAGCCAGCAATATTTCATGATTTACCAAATCAAAAGCCTTTGATAAGTCCAAAAAAATTGCGAGTGTTTTAAAATCTTTATCCAGAGACCACGTTAATGAATTTATTAAATGTAAAATAGCATCTTCTGTGCTTTATTTCTGCTGAAATCCATATTCGTTTTTTGCTATTATGCTAAACTTTAATAAAAAAAATTGTTCAACCTGACAAAAAATAACTTTTCCAATATTTTTGACATTATCGGAAGTAAAGCAATAGGTCGATAATTTTCTATAAGAATTTTGCTTCCTTTTTTGTAAATAGGACCTATTATTGAACATTTTAAGGCATTTGGGAAAAGACCAGAAGATAAAGACATATTAAACAAATAGCACAATGGTTGGTTGGTTGGTTAGTTGGTGTAACTTCACGCTCACTGAGAGGTCCGATCTCCGGCTTTCTCAAAACTCAGATAGTAAGTTAGTAGCACAATGTTGTTCGTATCGATGGATATATTGCTTTAAAATTATCCACGTTTATGTCATCCCAGCCAACCGAATAAGTCCTTTTCAAATTTTTTACTATGCTGTCTAATTCTTCCAACGAAACTGCTATCAGACCCATTGAATTGCCCTGGGAAATGATTATTCTGTCTTTTAACTTAAGATCTTCAGGCACTACCAAATCTGATTCCCAATTACAAGTTTCATATTCAGTAGCAATATTTATAAAATAATCATTAAAAGCCTTAACTATTTCAGTGCAACTATCTGCAAAATGTACCATTTTATTATTTAAGTTCATTTCAAACAGATGATTTTGATTTGTTTTTCTACTATTTGTATTAATTATTTCAGTTATAATATCCCATTTCTTCTTTGTGTTATTTCCAGCATATGCCAGTTTTTCTTGAAAATATGAATTTTTAGCTTTTAATATTATGCTATTTAAGGAGTTTCTGTAACTTTTATAATAGTTAGCATCAATTCTATTTTTTTTCCATAATCTATGTAAATGATTTCGGTACCGTATTGACTAATAAGTTCTGTGGTTATCCACGGAACTTTAATTTTTTATTCACATTTCTCTTTACTGTAGCTTTTTTAACTAATTTTTTAAAGTCCTCAAAGAAATAGTCAAATGCTTCATTTACGTCATAATAATTTTGTATATGATTCCAACTATAGTCCTTGAAGCCTTGTTGTAATTTCATTTTGTCTGTGTAAATAATTGACTGTATTGACTCCTTAGCTTTGACTGAGACATTTGTTGTTGAAGAAAAGGTGAAATAAATCATATAATGATCTGCGATGTCCGTAGTTACAATATAGGCGCAACAAGAAAAAGAACTTATTTTCCTTATGAATAAATGATCTATACAAGTTTGTGATTGCGATCTTGTAATCCCCGTAATATAATTTGACAAGTTGTATAGAGTCATAAGATCTAAATAACTATTTATATGTTCTGTAGATTTTGAAATATCCAAGTTTATATCTGCGGTAATAATAATATTACGATCTGGAAATTTATCGACATGTTGAAACAATTCTTCAATGAAATTTATTTCTCCACCACCAATATAACGATAAATCGACAATAAGACTACTGATATTGTCGAATTCAATTGAATTTTTAATGCAATAACTTCGGCTGAGTTCATTTCGAAATCTAACTGGGAAGCACACCAATGCTGCTTGATGTAAACCACGATTCCGCCAGATCTGTTAAACTGTCTACAGTTAAAAAATCCTTTGTATCCCTCAATATGATATAAAGATGTTTCATTGTCAGGTATCCAAATCTCAGAAAGGATTATTACATCCGGTTTACAATTACTACTTTCTATCAATGCCAAAAACACATCAAAATTCGCTCGTAAACTTCTGATATTCAAATGAATAAAACTAATTCCTTTTTTGAAATCAGAATGGATCAATTTAAGTTCTTCGAGGTCAATATAAATACCCGATGTTCCTTCCATTTTATGGCTACAAAAAAATTAACCAAAGCAAAAAATCAAAAACGCATTTTAAGGAACTTTATAGCGCATCAGATATTAATTAAGTTTTCGGTACCGTATTGTACGGTACCGAATTTTTTCGGTACCTCTTGACTCATTGTCAATTCTGATGGCATTTGAGTCGTCGTTTTTCCTTAGGAATATTTTTCCCAATTTAATCCATACATATTTATATTTAAATTCATTTTGAAGAGCTTTGACTTTATAGAGCAATCTCTTCCTTTCTATTGTTAATTGCTCATTTATGTAAAATGGTTTCTCTTCCATTTCTTCATTTAGCGAATTTAGAAATAACTTCCCTTTTCTTTTCCCGTCTAACCACTTATTTCTGATGTCTTCGTTCTTAAACTCTATTACAATATTACCAGGTTTATCAGCATTACGAGACTGAACCCTTTTAATTAATTTTATATCCTCTTGTTTCTAGGGAATTTGTAATATAGCAGACACCTTATTTACAATTAATTGTAAATTTTCCTGCGGTTGTTGAGGTATACCAACAATCACTAGATTTTTTTTAATGCATCTTGTCTTAAATCATTAATCTTAGACTCTAATATGTTAATTTGTTTTTTCAATAAAAATACATTTTCCTCAGTTTCGTCAAGATCAGACCTATGACATTTAAGCTCATTCATAATTAATTCTACACTGCGTTGTTTTTCTAAGAAAACCTTTTGGCCGTTGTTACTCGTTTTCTATATAAACAAAGTCATTAGTGCAGCTTAACAAAATGAGATTGATTCTTTTCTATACTATAAACAAAATATTTTAATAAATAGAAATGTTTACAAACTTAGGAGGTGATCTCTAAACAGTAGATAAACTCCCCTCTCCTGAGTAAGAGTTCATGCTGACTCTTACAATTCGAACAACTATTTCACAAAATCGATTAAAGTCTTTCAAGGGCTTCTATCCGGCCTACGACTAATTATAGTCCTATCTGTTTTTGCTGCTACTGTCTATTAGTTTTTATGCACAGACTGATTTAAGCGCTCATAATACTTTCTTATCCATAAGAAAACAATGGGTCATTCCCTACCTCTTATTGTGATCGTGTCCTTAGCAGTTGGTGGTCCTCACACGAACAGGGAGTGAAAGTCCGGAGAGCATTTGTCCATGACCGCGTCTCTAACGTTGCCGGAACCATCAAAATTTTGCGCGTCAGGAGCAGGTGGCCACTAGAGCATTTTGGCAAGGCAATTGTTCAGTCCGACGGCATCCCCGATCATCAGGGGGGAGTCTCTTATTTAGATGTTGACTTTAAGACGTTGTGAGATTATCTCGCGCACAATCACCATCTCTGGGCGACTTTTTCTTCTACATCAGAGCAATGGGAACATTCTTGAAGGGGACTAGGCGCGCTCTCTTCGAAGTGGAATAACACAAGAGCACCTCTTTTCTCGTTGACTTTTCTTTCTTCTCAACTCCTGTCTGCTTCTTTCTAATGGGGCTCATAGAAATAAAACCATCTCTTTTCGATGTCGGATCCTTTGTTGGCCCTCCCTCCTTCTCATTGGTCGCCCCTGGGTCCCGTTGTCTTGCGATTCTGGGATTCTTCCCAGGAATTTTGTTTTCTTTCTTGTGCCCGTTGTTCCCAGAATAGTGTGGACAGCCATTAAGGGACTATCTGGACACCAGGGGGCGGTCGGTGTCTTATTTCTCCCGTGCACTAATGGTAGGCTTTTCGACAGGCACCGTCCCACAGGGAATTCGTGCGACGAGGACCATAGTTCATAGTGGCGGCGGACTCCATTGAAGTACGGATGCGTCTACAGTTTTATGGCCTGTTCACATTGTTTCTTTGATAGAACGCTGCACTTAACGGCATATCGGAAGGGTGTGGAACAATCTACGGATGTCTCTAAATGTTTCTCTTGGGACAAGAAATTGGTCGCGTTTTACAGCCTCTTTTTCTTAGGAACGAAAGCGACCTGCCAAGGTCATATGACGCGCTGGTGAAATTAGTTAGTTTTTGCAGAAATGTTTTTATCAAGTTTTGAACAGATTGGGATCTGTCCATAACACTCACACACACGACTCAGTGCTAATACTAAATAAATAAACATCATTACGTTAACTAACTCAGAAATGCCGTACGATCATGAGGATTAACCCACAAATTTTGACGATGATGAATTAATCAATTTATGAAATAATGAGCTGGAAAAAGAAATCTGGTTTTCCCATGAGTGGGATTCGAACCCACGTCTCCAAGAAACATGCCTGTTATGCTACCACTACACCACCAATGGCTGAGCTTTTCTCAGCTTGTGTGACGTTATAAACATTCCGGATTTTTTTATTTGATTCGCACAGTGGTGCCATCTATCTGGGAAGTGGACAACTCTGTTGCCTCATTAGAGATGGAATTAATATTTGTCACTCATTCTCAGGGCGTTAAATCAATAAATCAGTAGTAAAGAATCACAGGATAAGTCTGTAGACATGGAGCATGAGTGACAAATATTAATTCCATCTCTAATGAGGCAACATAGTTGTCCACTTCCCAGATAGATGGCGTCACTGTGCGAATAAAGAAAAAATCCGAAAGTCTATAACGTCATACAAGCTAAGAAAAGGTTAGCCATTGGTGGTGTAGTGGTAGCATAACAGACATGTTTCCTGGAGACGTGGGTTCGAATCCCACTCATGGCAAAACCAAATTTTTATCAGCTCGTTATTTCATGAGATCCATGTCTACAGGACTTATCCTGTGATTCTTTACTACTAATCAATTTATTTCCATAGATATGAATACATGGGCAGAGTTACATTAATGACAACTATAGCTAAATATTAATCGCGAGCTTTTCGTTATTAAAATGACAGCGGTAACTAAACGTTTACAGTGATGCTTAACTCACATATACAGGGTGAATCTGAAAAAGTGGGCAAAACTTTACGGGGTGGTAGAACGCAGCTATACGAGCAATATTCGTCATAGAATGTATGGTCGGAACGCAAACGGCGAGCCGCTAGGTGGCGCTGGAAATGGTATAAAAGGGTCGGTCCTCGCACCCAAGTCTCTTCGCAAATGTGCGTCGGTCCCTATCCCGCAGGTGTGAAGCCTGCATTACAGCTGGCGGCAGCTCTTTTGAGCAATTTCTTTGAGCATGTACCTCAATTACATTCCTGTTAATAAAATG
The DNA here is from genome assembly GCA_038380435.1 of Ryuthela nishihirai. Lineage (NCBI taxonomy): Eukaryota > Metazoa > Arthropoda > Arachnida > Araneae > Heptathelidae > Ryuthela > Ryuthela nishihirai. The sequence goes on along the minus strand of JAWZYU010000028.1, from coordinate 20,537,573 downwards.
TTTTCTGAAGTATCTCCTCTCCTTCTTGTGTTCATTCTTTAAATGTGACGTGGAAAACTACCTTTTAACTTCTCACCGCTTGCGTTCCGACCATACATTCTATGACGAATATTGCTCGTATAGCTGCGTTCTACCACCCCGTAAAGTTTTGCCCGCTTTTTCAGATTCACCCTGTATTTGAATTTTCATTCAAAATAAAAGAGAATATTAAAGATAGTTCGCGTTGATTTGAATTTGCGCAATGATATAGTCATAACGCAAACTCTACTATATTTTATGAAGTGAAATAAGTTTTCATTATAAACATATTTCAATTTACTATACTAGATCGGAAAAAGAAGAATACAAGAATCCATCTTCCTCTCATATGCTTTTTATTTCAACACGACAACATATACATTAAAGCAATAACTCATGTCGCCTTTGGCGCCAGGCTCATAATCTGTAGTTCCCAGGTTCGAGTCCTAGCGGGGTCAGCATTCAGATTTATCTCCGTAAAATCCCCCGCCCTGCCCACGGTCAGTAGGGGACACCGATGGGCTTGGAAAGGCTGCTGTCCGTCGGATGGGAGTTAAGACGTGGCCCAATGTGTGGGAGAGCCATACCCTGTGCACGTTAAAGAACACGCTGGATGGCCTTGATGGGAGGCTACCATCTGTCTCCCAACAGCTGTTCCAGTGGGTTCCCTCTCCCAACCTTCACTGAACCTTCGGGGTCCATGTGACCTGGCCATTTAGCCCATGGTGTGCAAAAAAGTTCCTTTCAGAGGTAAAACCAAATAACATGGAATTTCTGTAATATTTTTACAGAGCAGTGTAGTAGACAAATGACAATAGACAAATGATTCAGTTGAATTTTCAGGGAGATCACCTTCTCTGATGCTTTTTTCCCGAATGCAAACCTAAGTCAATGGTTGTTTATTTAAATAAATTAAATAAAATAAATACCCCCTCAAGCAGTTGCTTGCCACAAAGGTCTGACAGGAGACTGTCAGTTTATATGTCATAGTAGAAGGTCTGTGAGAATAGCAGGACCTCAGCAGAAAAACAACACAAACGTCCATGCCTTACCCGGGGCTCGAACCCAGGTCCCTTAGATCAGTAGCCAAGCACGCTAAATTTGCATTGTGATATTCCAAGTTTCGTGTGATCTGAGACGTTCAGTGTGTACTGAAAAGTGCTTTGTGTGAGGGGAGAATGGAAGATTGCCATTTGTCCTTAAAATGAACTATTTTAAATTTGCCATCGAGTAAACAGGGCCAGAGAAAAGGAGCTGAATATATCCTATTTGGGTGTCGAAAATCTGAGAAAAAAAAAAATAAATCCTTACTTTAAAATATTAAATGTGATTAATATGAAATATTAGCAGTCATATTTGCCTTGATGGGAAAGTTTTAAGATATTCTTAACCTCTCTTTTATGTCCTGTTACAGGATTCTTCGCATTCAAGCAGCTGGGTTATATGAGAAGTGGATGAGGGACACGTTCTTCCAACTTCAGCTAAAAGTCGAAAGAGAAATTGATGAAGATCTTATTCGACCTCTGGCTCTAAGTGATGTCGTTGGGGCCTTCTGGGTACTCCTTCCTGGTTATGGCCTGTCAATCATTATTTTAGTATTTGAAGAAGGAATTCATTGCTTTACCACCAGAAGGCAAAGGCGATATTAGTGATTGTTTTAATGCATATGTTGTCGTATTTAAATAAAAAACGTATGAGAGAAAGATTTTTTTTTTGTCTTCTTACCGTAAATTGAAACATCTTTGTTTTGAAAATTTATTTCACTTCAGAAAATATGGTAGAGTGTATGATACGAGTTCTTTACCGTATTAGAATTACCATGCATTTCGGTTGGATGGTTGGTTGGTTGTTTTATATCAGCGCAACACTTTTTTGCACACAATGGGCTAAATGGCCAGGTCACAAGGGCTGAGAGAAGGTTGGGGAAGGAGAGCCACTGAACAGCTGTTAGGAGACAGATGGTAGACTCCCGTCAAGGCCATCCAGTGTGTTCTTTAACAAGGGAGAACCATATCGTAAATATTTCAGGATATGACTCTCCTGCACACGGGGCTACAGCTTAACATTCCATCCGACGGACGGCGGCCTTTCCAAGCCCATCGGTGTCCTCTATTGACTGAAGGCAGGACGGGGAGTTTTGCGGAGATAAATCTTAATGCTGGTCCAGCTGGGACTGGAAACTGCAGATTACGAGCCTGGCCGCTACTGACTGAACTCCCCCGTCCCCACACGTATTTAGGGAAAGCGTTTTACAATATTTCATGTCAAGTGAAAACTTTTGTCACGTCAAAATAATTATCAGTTTTCATCAAGTTTTCATTATTAATGTAAGATACTCGTAATGCGTTGCTCTTCTGAAAATAAAAAAAGGATTGGGTTGTTTTACCTCTGAGCGACACTATTTTGCACACCATGAGCTAAATGGCCAGGTCACATGGACCCCAAAGGCTCAGAGAAGGTTGGGGGAGCGGACCGACTGGAACGGCTGTTGGTATATTAATCTAATCCTACTGAGATGGTAGCCTCCCGTATGATCATGAATCCTACTGAGATGTATATATATAGTATACTGCTGAGATGTATATATATAGTATAGTCAGTATCATCATGAATCCTACTGAGATGATACTGACTATATGATCATGAATCCTACTGAGATGGTAGCCTCCCGTCAAGGACATCCAGCGTGTTCTTTAACGTTGGGTTGTTTTACCTCTGAGCGGCACTCTTTTGCACACCATGGGCTAAATGGCCAGGTCATATGGACCCCGAAGGCTCAGAGAAGGTTGAGGGAGGGGGACCCACTGGAACAGCTGTTGGGAGACAGATGGTATCCTCCCGTCAAGGCTATGCAGCGTGTTCTTTAACGTGCGCAGTGTATGGCTCTCCCGCATACGGGGCCACGGCTTAACGTCCCATCCGACTGACGGCGGACTTTCGAAGCCCTTCGGTGTCCCCTACTGACCATGGTCAGGGCGGGGAATTTTGCGGTGATAAATCTCAACGCTGGCCCAGCTGGGACTCGCACCTGGGAACTACAGGTTACAAGCCTGGCGCGCTACCGACTGAGCCACCCCCGCCCCATTAAAAAAAAAAGTGCGCTAACAAAGTCAGGTCTATGAAAAGGAAAAGGGGATATCACCTCCCCTCCCCTGTTGAGAAAACTTGTAACTTGAACGGAGGCGAAAAAAGCATTAAACCTATGCACAGTATATATTAACCGTACTTTTTAAGGAATTTGTTAAAGAGCACTAAAATGTAGTGATAGAGTTTATACCAGAACAACCTTTCCTTTCATTCCGTTCGATCTTGCCCTCCCCCCCCCCCTTCACTTGGATCCCTTTCATTTTTATTATTATTATCCCCCTCTTTATTTTTTTTCATCACAATTATAATAATTTGGTAAATGTTGAGCATAAGGATCATAAGCGTGCTTCTATGAGATTTGTGAAATCAAAATCCTTGAATATAAGTAATTTCTTAGGACTCGAAAATTTTATACTTTCCATGACAATTATATGCAAAGATCATCTCGAATATATACATTAAAAAAGATTTTGCACCGCCCAGAAGTTTATGCCAATGTAAAGAGAAATATAAAGCTGGGTAAATTTAAAAAGAAGATCTGTTTAGATATATTTTCGATGGCAAAACGTCAAAAATAAATACTCCCTCAAGCAGCTGCTTGCCGTCACATGGCCGAGTGGTTAGCACGCTTGGCTACTGATCTAAGGGACCTGGGTTCGAGCCCCGTGTAAGGCATGGATGTATGTGTCGTTTTTCTGCTGAGGTCCTGCCATCCTCACAGACCTTCTATTGTAGCATATAAACTGACAGGTTCCTGTCAGACCTCTGTGGTAAGCAGCTGCTTGAGGGGGTATTTATTTTTATTTATTTACAAGCAGCTGCTTGCCACAAAGGTCTGACAGGAGCCTGTCAGTTTATATGCCACAGTAGAAGGTCTGAGAGAATGGCATGACCTCAACAGAAAAACGACACATACATCCATGACTTACCCGGGGCTCGAACCCAGGTGCCTTTGGTTAGTAGCCTAGCGCGCTAAGCACTCGGCCATGGGACGTCAAAGATCTCAATCAAATTTATCTGAACTTTAATTTTCAACAGTATTTCTTTAGTACGTAAAAATTTACGGAAACTGAAACATTGAATAATCGAACAGGGAATTTCAAACGTTTTCTAAAATTTAAATAATCACTCCACAAAGTTTAAAAATGCACACTTTAATAAACTGTTAAACACGGAAAGTTCGTGTTTAAATTAACTCAGAAGTAAAGTTTATGAAGGGCAACACAGGCTCGAGTCATCAAAACTCTTTAAATATTGAAATAATATTGTTAGTTGCTAACATTAAAGAGATTTAATCTTGATATTAAACGTAATTGTATGTCTAGTGACATAATTCAATAAAATACTTTTTCTAAAACACGGATTTGAAGACATTATGTAATAACCATCAGTACAAAGTTACTGGTGGCGGGTTTGACTCAGTGAGTAGCATGCCAGGCTCGTAATCTACCAGGTTCGAGTCCCAATTGTGTCAGAGTTGAAATTTATCGCCACTACTCCCCCCACCCATGGGTGAGAAAGGTGACACCGATGGTCTTGTAAAGGCCGCCGTCCGTCGGATGATACGTTAAACCGTGGTCTCGTGGTTCAGGAGAGCCATATACTGTGCCCGCTAAAATTGTCGCTTGTCTTAATGGGAGCCTTTATCTGTCTTCTAACGTGTCCAGTGAATTTCCTTCCCCCCAATCTTCTCTGAGCTCTCGGGGGGGGGGGGGGGGGGTTCCACGTGACAGTGCCATTTAGCACGTTATGTGCAAAAAAAAGTGCTGCTCGGAGCTAAAACAATCAAAGTTACTGATTTAGGAATTAGGCTCATTTGGCTTACAATGTGGATGGAGCAAAACTTATTTCGAATGAACGCATTTCAAACGTAATTGAAAATAAGTTTCTAATCATTGTCGAAACAGAGACATAAGTAGTGACGTCCCAACTTGGGGACCCCACGCACAGTGCTTTCCCCCTATGACGTCACCGACCACGCCCTTATTAATATTAATAATTACTAATTCATAATTAACAATTAATCAATAATTAATTAATATTTTATATTTCATAATTAATTAATCCCCCTCATTAAAAACCCCTTATTGAAAGTTCCACCCCCTTATTAAAAAATACCTCCTCTTTATTAAAAACCCGTGGTGCCATCTAGTGTATATTATGAGTACTATATTTAGAAAAGCCCTCAATTTTAGTCGTAATTTTTCCAGTTTTGACTCCCCTTTATTAAAAAACCCTTATCAAAAGTTCCACCCCCTCATTAAAAAACTCCCTTATCAAAAGTTCCCTTTCCCTTTATTAAAAACCCTATCAAAAGTTCCATCCCCTTTATTAAAACCCTATTAAAACTGGCCCCTGGTTGACCCACCTGTATTTTTAAGCCCCCCCCCCCTCTTTAAACACCCCATGATTGACCCACCTGTATTTTTTAATCCCCCTTATTAAAAAAAACTCCTCTCGTAAATGAACACGAGATTTCTAGGTCTTATAAATCAACTCCCAAATATTTTTATACTTTAACAGGGTAGTTGCATATTCCCTGTATTTATTACGAATTTTCATTTTTATTAATTAAAACACTTATCAAAACCAACACCTCACTTTATTAATATGTAACCCCCTCATTAAAAAACCCTTATCAAAAGTTCCCTTCCCCTTTATTAAGAACCCTATCAAAACTGTTACACCCTCGTTAATTAAACTGGTATCAAAAATCCCTCCCCCTTTATTAAAAAAACTCCTGTCGCGAATTTTTATTTCCTCGTAAATTAAAACTTAAGTTTATGTGAACCAGTGACAGATGGAATCACTCAATTTCCATAATAATATACTATTTATTAACTTGTGAATTTTTATTCCTTATTAATTAAACTTTTATCAAAAATTCCATCCTCGGACCACTAAGTTCTCCTGCAACGTGCATGTCACAACAAACGTGCAGAGCACGTGACACCGGTCTCTTTTTATCGGCGGGGTCAATAGGGTGATTGCAGATCGAACTGCCGATGCACGCTACCCGCTCCACAGTATTTGCATTTGTTGCTGAAAAGATCTGAATTCGTATTTTTAATATCTACAAGCTTTAACCTCGCCAGAGCGAGTGACAGGGGTCGGTTCTTATCGCTACAATGTCAAAGGGTGATTGCAGACTGAACAGCCGATGTGCGCTATCCGCTCCGCAGTATTTGCATTTTGTTGCTGATAAGATCTGAATTCGTATTTTAATATCTACAAGCTTTAACCTTGCCAAAGCGGGGTGGCTCAGTCGGTAGCGCACCAGGCTCGTAATCTGTAGTTCCCAGGTTCGAGTCCCAGCTCGGTCAGCGTTGAGATTTATCTCCGCAAAATTTCCCCGCCCTGCCCACGGTCAGTATGGGACACCGATGGGCTTGGAAAGGCCGCCGTCCGTCGGATGGGACGTTAAGCCGTGGCCCCCGTGTGCAAGAGAGCTATACCCTGTGCACGTTAAAGAACACGCTGGATGGCCTTGATGGGAGGCTACCATCTGTCTCCCAACAGCTGTTCCAGTGGGTCCCCTCCCCCAACCTTCTCTGAGCCTTCGGGGTCCTTGTGGCCTTGCCATTTAGCCCATGGTGTGCAAAAAAGTGCAGCTCAGAGGTAAAACAATCCAATCCAATTGCAGGCTCTTAAGAAAGCATCTGAAAAACGTTTACCAGATATCTTAGCATGAGCGCATCGAATTTATCTTCATGCCGACACTGCAGCATCACTTCATACGAATTTTTCTTTCTAATTAGAATGTACATGAAACATTACTTTTCTTATTCTTCGAAGGATTCCTCATGTAATTTTCTACTGCAAAACTACATGAATAAAGTTTTTGTTCAACATGATAAAACGAAATAAAAATTACCTGAAAGACTTCACAGAGAGAGATATTTGATATGTACCAAGCGAAGAACAAAAAAAAATACGAAAGAACGGACGATTAGGTAAATCTTTTGGCTGAGATCTCCCCGGTGTGACGTCATGGAGCACGCCCCCTCAGCGACACTCAAACGCCTAGGGGAAACGTTGCCGTTTCGCCTCACCCTATATATACTCACGCTGTTATGATACACATACACCAAAGAGCCAAAACATGATGACCACCTGCCTAATATGATGTTGGTCCTCCACGTGCCGCCACAAAATTTCTAAAGGTGTCTTGTGGTATCTGGTATGAACACGTTACCAGCAGATCTTTTAATTCTTGTAAGTTATGAGGTTGAGCCACAGAAGATCGAATATGCTGTTCCAACACAAACCAAGGATGGTTAATGATTGGTATCTGGGGAATTTGGAAGCCAGGCAATACCTGAAAGTCTCTCTCATGTTCCATGAACCATTCTCCAACAATCCGGACAGTGTGGCATGGTGCATTATCCTGTTGAAAGATGGCACTGTTAGAGGGTTATACCATTGTTATGATAGGGTTGGGTTGTTTTACCTCTGAGCGACACTTTTTTGCACACCATGGGCTAAATGGCCAGGTCACATGGACCCCGAAGGCTCAGAGAAGGTTGGGGGAGAGGACCCACTGGAACAGCTGTTGGGAGACAGATGGTAGCCTCCCGTCAAGGCCATCCAGCGTGTTCTTTAACGTGCACAGGGTATGGCTCTCCCGCACACGGGGTAGTGTATATTATGAGTACTATATTTAGAAAAGCCCTCAATTTTAGTCGTAATTTTTCCAGTTTTGACTCCCCTTTATTAAAAAACCCTTATCAAAAGTTCCACCCCCCCTCATTAAAAAACTCCCTTATCAAAAGTTCCCTTTCCCTTTATTAAAAACCCTATCAAAAGTTCCATTCCCTTTATTAAAACCCTATTAAAACTGGCCCCTGGTTGACCCACCTGTATTTTTAAGCCCCCCCCCCTCTTTAAACACCCCATGATTGACCCACCTGTATTTTTTAATCCCCCTTATTAAAAGGGGTGTCATGATAGGATGTGCCTGGCTTGCAATGATGTTTAGGTAGGCGGTAGACATCATAGTTTCCTGCACATGAATAACTGGGCCCAGGGTTTCCCAGCAGAACATTGCCCAAAGCATTACACTTCCTCCACCATATTGTTTTCGTCCCATGGTACATTCTAGTGCCAACACTTCCCCAGGTAAATGACGCACACATACCCAGTCATCCACATGGTGCAATAGGAAGCGAGATCCATCGGACCAGACAGACTTCTTCCAATCATTCAAGGTCCAGTTTTGATGCTCATGTGTCATTTGTAGGGGCTTTCGACAGTGAACCGAGGTTAGCATGGGCACTCTGAGCAACCTGCGGCTACCCAGCCCCATTTTCAGCAGGGTTCGATGTACTCTGTGTTGTGACACATTACTCCCGTCACCAGCATTCAAATTACAGGCCAGTTACGCCACAGTATCCCTTCTGTTGACTCGTACCATACGGGATAGCCTTCGCTCACCTCTAGCATCGATGAGCCGTGGTCGGTCCACACCTTACCATCGGTTCGTAATTTTTTTCTCCTCAGAATCTCTTGGTTATGCGCCACTTTCCGTACCAAATAACTGTTTCTACAAAATAACTATCACTGCTGGGAATTTTCCCACAAGCCTGGAAACAGGCCAACCTGGCGCTTTTTAACAAGGCAGGCAGGGATCTGGCAGACGCAAGATCATACAGACTGATATGTCTGCTGCCGGTGTTGGGAAAAATACTGGATAAACTCCTGACGAATAGAATGTATTTCCACTGCTCTAAGAAAGGATTCCTGAACGCCAAGCAGTTTGGGTTCAGGATAGACCAATCCACCACAGCCACGATAAAACAAGTGGTGGATATTACTAAGGTGAATAAAATGCACAAGGTGCATACCTCTCTCATAGCCTTGGACGTGACGGGCGTATTGAACAACGTCTGGTGGCCTGCTATTCTTAGTAGGCTAAAAGATTGTTCCTGCCCTAGGAACATCTTCGATCTAGTGGCCAATTACCTCAGTGAGAGGATGATCAAATATTCCCATGCCAGCGGGTCAGCCTCAAGAAACTTGGAAAGAGGCTGCCCACAGAGTTCGTGCAGTGGGCTATTCCTCTGGAACTTAGTCGCCGATGCTGCCCTGGAGTTGACCCTACCAGAGGGCGTCTGAATCCAGGCTTATGCTGATGACATGCTGCTTGTCATATCGGCATCCTCCAGAGCGAGACTGGAGATTGCTGGCAATGCAGCATTATCTGTACTAGAAGGATGGTGTCTGCGCAATATGCTTGGGTTCAGCTTTGCAAAGTCAACAGCCATGACGGTAGCCAAAGAGGGTGTCCTCAAAAAGAGGTACCCTATTTTTAAATTACAAGGCAAAAACATCTGCCATAAGACGACTATCAAGTACTTGGCTCTCACTCTGGATGAGAGGATGAGCTGGATCCCACACCTGCAAGATCTCGAAGCAAAATGCACAAATGTCATGCATAAACTGGGGCGAATGGCTCGCGTCTCATGGGGACTCAGAAGCGAAGTCCTCAAGGAAATTTACCTCAGGGACACGGAGCGGATCCTAACCTATGGGGCGGATATCCATCAGGCGCCACAAGGCGCCCAATGGACCACTCCATTATGTGTAGAAAGCTGATTGCAGCCCAACGACCAGCTTTACTGTGAATCATCAGGGCTTATAGGACTATATCTACGGTTGCCCTCCTGGTGTTAGCAGGGATTCTTCTGCTATTTTTTATGGTCGGCAAAGAAGCGACCATTTTTAGAGTCCTGCAGGCTAAGGAGAAAGCAACATTCATCGGAGTTCAGTATGACCCTGAGGATTATGAGACGAATACTGCTAAGTGGGATCTCCATCCCACCAGAAGACTAAGTGTGTCATGGTCCATGGAGTTACCATTAGGATTAGAAACTGAGATATACACCGATGGTTCCAAGAGCGAGGATGGTGTGGGCTTAGCCTACACTGTCTACAATCAAGGAGCCAAAGTGTATGACTATAATAGGAAGGTTTCAAATAATGGCTCAGCCTTCCAAGCAGAGCTGCTCACCATCAGAGAGGCCCTCAATTGGGCTCTCAATGACGGTGGTCATAATAGCGACATCCGGTTGTACACGGACAGCCAGGCAGCTCTGCAAGCACTTGAAGATGCAACCAACAGGCATCAAATAGTTAATGAAATCAAGTGCATCCTGGGCAATCAGAACATGCCCAGAGTATCCTTCTCCTGGATCAAGCACATGTAGGTCATGAAGGAAACGAGAGGGAAGACCAACTGGCCCGCTCAGCAGGTAATAATACTCAACCTGTGATAGTGGTAAAGACTTCTAAAATTACCCTGAAGTCTATACTATGTCGAAGAGTAATCACTGAGTGGCAGCGGCTCTGGGATACGACTGAGAATGGTCTTCAAACAAAGACATTCTTGAGAAGGGTCAGTCTATCCCTGATGTCTTCTGACCACTATTTGACGCAGGTCCTGATGGGACATGGGAGTATCCCCAAATATCTGGAGTGGTTTAAGATCGCTACCCAGAGTTACTGCGGCTGTGGGGCTCCAGATGCAGATGTCGGGCACTATATCCTCAGGTGCCCGGTTATGGAAGGGTTCGGTAACGAACTCAGGAGCTCCCAGGGGATCAATGAGGCAGCAGGCGAGTTGGTCACGGTGTCTATCGAGAGTGCCCGTGTCAGGGCACACTTGAGGGACATAGGCTGGCTTGTCTGCCTGCTCCGGGACTCTCTTCTTTGAGACAAGGAGCTGCTTTCGCTCTGCTACTTATCTTCCTTTTTCAACCCTATCTGCACTCTGCACCCGCTTTAACACCACCCATACTCCAAGTCCCTACTGGTCTCCTCTGAGACAAATACAAAATGGATGCCACTGATAATGAGGGATGGAATCAACGGAAAGCTTTTGTGAAGTCTACTGGAGTCGAGTTCATTTCGTGGATTCATGCCGATTTCTTTAACCAAGAATGCTGTCTCTTAAATCAAGTAGATTTGAGAGTTCGATTGTTACGTTCTCGACCCGAATTTAGTCTCCTGACAGCTGTAGAGAATCCTAGTTACAGAGTACAGATCCAAGAACAGTTTTTCGTTCGTAAAGTGAAACCTAGTTCAGATGTCATTCTTGCAAATGCCAGACTATTGAGTAGCGAAAGTGCCAAGTACCCTATCCGACGAACAGATGTTCAAATGTTCTCCATTGCTGCAGGTCTCACCAGTGTAAACCGAGACAATTTATTTCTCGGTCAGTTACCGGTACACCTTACACTGGGTAATGATGGATAGTACCGATTTCAATGGTGAATATGCCAAGAATCCCTTCAACTTTCAGCATTTTGATGTCAACTATGTCGGTCTACACATAGACAGTGAACAACAATCTTACACCCTCAATTTTACCACGAGTCATTACCTACGTTGTTATCAAGGATTACTGGAAGCTTTGGATATTTGGAAATCGGATAACGGGAACCACTTGTCGAGAGAAGCAGAGGGTTACACACTTTTAGGTTTCCAGTTTACACCCGAACAGCGAGAGTGGGGCCAAGTGTTTTCTTTAATAAAGAATGGGAGTGTGAGATTAGAGTGAAAATTCGTTAAAGTTCTAACCCAGTGATTCCCAACCTTTTCTGGACCATCGCCACCTTTAGAAGAGAACAAAAATTTCAACACCCCCCTAGTCCATAATAGTTAATTTTATGTGAAATATTAAAATATTGTTGCATATTATCTGTTTATTTATCTATTAAAAATCATAAAGCAGTAATTAATAAAACGACAACCAAATGTACAATAAAATTGTTTATTAAAATTTTTAAAATAAACACAGAATTAATAAGAAATAAAAAATAATGAGATAAACACAAAATTAATAATAAATAAATAAAATTAATGAGATGGTTGAGGCTGGTGGAGTGTTAACAATTTGTTAATGTCGGGTTCCAATTTCGTTAACATCAATCGCAAATCGCCACGTTCAGTGATGTGTAGTCTGTTCCTCTTCTTTGACAGTAAATTAGCTACTGCACTGAATCCACGCTCAGCCATATAGGACGAAGGAAATGCGATTAAAAACTTCTGTACTATTGCCCACAATCCAGGGTAGAGAACTGGTATTGATTTTTGAAGCCAGAACTCTTGGTATCCATGTTTGAATTTTACTTTGAGTACTTCGTTAGTCGTGAGTTCTAAGAGTTCCTCTTCCAAATTTGATGATTCTTCAGTATCTGTGTTTGCGAAAGGATCTAAAACCCAACTCGGTATATTCATGTTTAAAATATCTTGGAAACGTTCCGTAAAATCAACATGAAGAACTTCCAAGTGTTGGCAGTAAGTAAGTAAATCTTCCGGTTTTGCAGAGACTGCTGATTATGTGGGAAAGTGGTTGTATTCTCCTCTACCTAGATTTCGTTTGAATGGAAGTTTTCCCGCAAAAGCAGCTATGACTTTTTTGTTTTAATTAAATTCAACTCATCACCTTGCAATTGTAAATTAACTTGATTAAATATTTTAAACAGGTCTGTGAAATAAGAGATGTCATTTTTTGACGCAATCAGGTTTTCGCGCAATTTTTCGTCTCTGTCTTCAAGAAAGTCCAGTACTGAGTCAAATAGATTGAAAAAACGATTCGGACAAACACCTTTAGAGAGCCAACGTACTTCTGTGTGCAGCAGCAAGTGATTGTAATCTTCATCATTTTCATTACAAAGCTTACCAAATAATCGATCATTCAATGAATTGCTTCTAATCTTATCGATTGCTTTAATAACGTAATGGAGCGACGTATGCAGACGTTCATTCAAATTTTTTGCAACCAAATGCTGACGATGAATAATACAATGTACAGCGAGTACATTTGGTACTGCTTGTTTCAAATGCGCTATGAAACCCTTATGACGCCCTGTCATTGCTGGAGCACCATCAGTAGCAGCAGACAAAATATTGCAAATAGGAATTTCTTTCTCTTGAAAAAACTTTTGCATGGTATTAAATATAGATTCTCCCTTTGCATCAGATTCCAAATTTTTAGAAAATAATAACTCTTCATGAATTTTTTCTTCTTTTATAAATCGTACGTATGATAAGAGTAGAGCTTCTTTATTTGGTAGAGTTGATTCATCGAGTTGAATGGAAAATTTGCAAGTCTTTAAGTAATCACATAATGATATTTCAACGTCTTTTGCCATTTCATCTATTCTTCTTTGCACTGAATTATTACTGAGAGGTATTGTTTGATGATATCTGACGGTGTCTTATGATGAAGAACAGTTTTTAATATCTCTTTGACTGCCGGCAAAATTAATTCCTCGCCAATTGTGTGTGGTTTTCCTGCTTTTGCGATTAACAATGAAACGTTCTATGAGGCTCGTAGTCCATCATCATCTTGTTTAGAAGACGACGCAAAAAGGTTTGACATAGTTGGCTGTTTTAAATATTGCTTTTCCAGTTATTGAAAATAGGATAAATCTTTGTTCTTCTTATCAGCATGCATTTTATTTAAATGCTCTTGTAGCCTAGAAGGTTTCATAGCTTCATTTGAAAAAACCTTTCGGCAAATTAAACACATAGGTAATGATTGGTTTGTAGGAGAGTACGTAAATCCATATTTCAAATACTAATTCCGGACTGCAGGCATTTCTTTTTAGATGTAGATTCAGACATTTTCAAATACAAATTAACTTCTCAACAGATTTATAGATAATTATAAAAATAATGTTTATAATGACTTCTAACACTTTTCACTCACGACTATTTATCACGGCGAAGCACATAAAAATAATAAAACATTCCTAGAGCTATCGCTTTTATAGATTTGATTTTGTGCACGCATTAACTTGTATGTTTGCGATGCCGGCGCACTTGCTCCGTAAACAAGTCATTTCAAGCTCCCATATTCTTGTCGAAACATGTTAAATTGCAAGAACCGCGTGTTTGCCTACCAACTTGCAAGGACTTGTCACCGTAAATCTATTCTAAACTAAAACAAATTAGGTATAGGTATACCTAATGCTAATTTAAAAATGCTTAGTAACGCGATAACAATAAGATAATTTACATAGCTAGATAAAACATTTATTCATGAAAACAGGTATTTTCAAAGTATTTTATTATATTAAAAAATAATTATAAAAAAATATTAAATATAATAAGTTTATTATTGTTATATTATTATTGCATCAAGGTTGATTTGCCTATCAGGACGGACACACATGTCCAACATAATAAGCCTGATATAGTAGTGCATGTTAAGGTATTGAATGAGATTGCAATTATTGAAGTAGGAATAACATCTCAGGATAACCTGCAGACAGTAGAGGTTGAAAAGAAGAGGAAGTATGATCTGCTGGCTAATGAGTTGAGCCTAATTCACAAGTGTAATGTTAATATTATACCTTATGTTCTGACGTGGGATGGTATTGTAACTATGTACCATAAAGCATACTCAAAGCGACTTGGAGTGGGAAAACATATTGAAGCTTATATCCAATCTGTGATCTTGAAGAGAACTTTTGAGAGCATCTCAGTCGACTTCAGACGTACCAGTACGCTAGTAGGCGGTGGCAGGGAACTTATTGTCCAAGCTGCAGTTGAAAAGCTGTACATGACGGATGAGGTAGTGGATGACCAGAATCACCAGGAAGACACCACAGAATAGACGAGATAAAAAGGTTGTCACAGAAAATTCCATTAAATTTATTTATTTATTTGACCGCCCCTCTTGACTGCCTCAACGCCCCCCATTTGCCTCTGGATCCGCTACCGCCACCATGGAAGGCTCCAGCGCCCACTGGGGGGCGGTATCGCCCCCGTTTGGGAATCTATGCTCTAACCAGTTCAGTCACAGTGATCTTGTATGCCGAGTATCAGAACTTGCTTGAAATCCCTCTGGATCGTAAAATATTATTCGACTACTCATCATGAAGACGTATCAACTAGAAGCCTTGCTGTCCCAGTTCCTAAAGCAATATTCATCTTCAATACCGAACCTTCCACCAGACCAGGGACACACAGGATCACCGTTTACAAAACATGAAGAACGATTGATCACTTTGATCCTCTTGGAATGGAACCTGATACCAATATTCAAGAATATTACAGCCAGCTAGGAGTGCGTCATGTGTTTCATTCCTCGATCCCTGTGCAAGGTCTAATGAGAGTGACACGTGTAGTGTACACTGTCTGAATTTCATGTTCTTGTTTAAAAGACTTGTATTCTTGTTTAAAAGAGTTAATGGAACGAGTCTCGTGTCATTGCTTCATCAGCATTACACCTATGAACCACGCCACAACGACTGCAAAGTGCTTGAATGGCTCTTCAAACTCCTTCAAACATCATCATTGCAGCACCCTCTCAGTGTGGAAAGACAACCTTCACACTGAAGCTCATCAAAGAAGCGCTGCAAGTGTTCTATCCTGTACCCCAACGCTTCGTTTATTGTTATGATGAATTTCTGGAAGCCTTTCGCTCATTAACTAAGAAGGCAGATTTTATGAAGGGTTACCCGATGATCTGGAATTTGACCCCCATAGACCTACACTTTTGGTGTTGGACGACCAAGGTGCCAGCGAACGTATATCGCAACTATTTATTCGTGGTGGTCATCATAAAAATATTACGATTGTACTTATTTTGCAAAATCTGTTTTTAAAGGGAACAATTTTCATTAAGGAATTTTTTAAGGAATTCGAGAGCAGTTTCGTTGAATGCACACTTTATATTTTTGTTCAAAAACGCAAGGGATGGATCTCAGGTCACCCATCTGGCTAGACAATTGTTTCCTCATCGTTCCAAGCTACTGACTGATGCATATAGACCCCTTGTGGTTATTTGTGTGTGGACCTTCATCGGAGAACATTAGACGAGTTGGGTTGGGTTGTTTTACCTCTGAGCGGCACTTTTTTGCACACCATGGGCTAAATGGCCAGGTCACATGGACCCCGAAGGCTCAGAGAAGGTTGGGGGAGAGGACCCACTGGAACAGCTGTTGGGAGACAGATGGTAGCCTCCCGTCAAGGCCATCCAGCGTGTTCTTTAACGTGCACAGGATATGGCTCTCCCACACACGGGGCCACGGCTTAACGTCCCATCCGACGGACGGCGGCCTTTCCAAGCCCATCGGTGTCCCCTAATGACCGTGGGCAGGGCGGGGAATTTTGCGGAGATAAATCTCAACGCTGACCCAGCTGGGACTCGAACCTGGGAACTACAGATTACGAGCCTCGCGCGATACCGACTGATCCACCCCCGCCCCCCAACGTTAGACGGTGAAAGGCTCCGAGCTCGAATACTTCCTTCTGAAGCTTCAGAGATTCTGTACATCAGTAATGAGAATTAGCACTCTTTCGCCTTTTTTTCAGTGTTTAGCCAAACTAAAGGGGAAACAGCGTAAGAAGTTGCTGCAACATATCTCAAACACACAGATTTATGCTATGTGTGAATTGTGTGTTAATTTTCTGAAAGGTCACATTCAGACTGCCCCGGGAGTACTTAAGAAACTGAGACAACATCGTCATGCCATTCGAACACTAGCTTCCCGTAGAGTGAGTGTGAAGAAAAGAAAAAAATTGTCCAAACAGGTACTGGATTTATTATCCCACTAATCTCTGCTGCTCTTCCCATAATTGCATCCCTGTTGCGAAAATGATGAGTGTAAAACCTGTGGAACGACATCATCTCCAGAAAAAAGTGATTGATTCAAACCAGGAGATGAAAAAAGTACTGGAATCCGATGCTTCTGACAAAAAATACTGGAATCCGATACTTCTGACAAAACCGAAAAGTATTTGGCAGTACTTAGCAATTATTTACTGTTTTCCAAACAACTCGAAGCTTCCGAAACCATTAAACTGGACATCCCACTCTTAAGGCACGAAAACCTAGCCGAAATCCCTAAGAATAAAAGAAGAGAAGTGAGAGAAAAATTAATTTCATTACCAGATGAAAGAATTACCTGGGACAGTACTGGTCGTGTGAGTCTTGATGGCAAGCGATTCCCCAAAAGCGACATTACATTTTTTTTAAAGCCTACTGTGAAAAAAGAACTCTCTGACTGGATTTCTTATTAATTATACCCTATGACTGCCTACGAAAATGTAACTCTATATTGTATTCAAAAATGTAACCCATGATTACATTCAGAAAATTGTAACCCTATGATTGCATTCGTCAAATTGTAACTTTGTGCTTTAAATAAATGATTAAAACTGAATTCTTGTGTTGGTGTGAGTTTTTATAAAGATCAAGTGACAAATTGAATAATAAATCTTAAGTTTATTCACATATACTTGAAATCATTCACAGAGCTTTACATTCAGTTCAAGAACACTAGACAATAACACTAGATGAAAGAAATTTGAATAATTTCAGAAGAACACAATTAATATTACTGGGTAACTCTAATAATAATAATCACATAAGCAGAGATCACAGATAAAATCCGTTAGTTTTGATACAGCAATGATTTACAAGGTTGATACTTTCACAGATAAAATGCAATAGTTTTGAACTATTGCATTTTATTGATAGAAAATCATTATGGTATCCATAATGATTTTCTATGAGTATAAATTTACATAAATATTTCCAATGTTAAAAAATAGTATGACCGAGAAATAATTTACAAAGTTGTTGATTTCACATAAGCAGAGATCGCAAATAAAAATTCATTAGTTTTGATACAGCAATGATTTACAAGGTTGATACTTTCGCAGATAAAAATCATGAGTTTTGACACCATAATGATTTTCTATGAATACAAATTCGCATAAACAAAGAGAGACATTTCCAATGCGCATAAATTCACATAAACATTTCCAATGTTAATAAATTAGCTATGAGACAGCAATGGTTTACAAAGTTGATATTTTCAGATAAAATGCAATATTTTGATACAACAGTGAATTACAAGGATGAAATACTATGACACAACAATGATTTTCTCTGAGTATAAATTCACAAAATCAAAGAGAAAATTTCCGATGAGTATAAATTCACATAAACATTTCCAATGTTAAAAAATAGTGTGACACAATACTGATTTTCTATGAGTATAAATTCACATAATCAGAGAGAACATTTCCAATGTTAAAAAATTAGCTTTGAGACAGCAATGGTTTACAAGGTTGATACTTTCACACATAAAATCCAATAATTTTGATACAACAGTGAATTATAAGGACGAAATCACATAAACAAAGAGACATTTCCAAAGTTGAAATTAGAGCTATGATTATTTGAATTATTGCTATGACAGAGCAATGACTTACAAAGTAGTTCATTTCAAAGAGAGAAACATTTCTAAAAAACATTTTTGAAGGTTACAAACAGGGTGGACTCTACATTTATTTCATCAAATCCGTCAACATATCTAGAGCAGTGTCAGAGTAACCAAAAAGAACTAGCATTGTTTCGCCATCAGGCAAGCACCTTTTATCTAATACAACACTAAAGTTTTTTGTACAGGGTTTTTTCTTCATAGTAGCAGTTACCTTATCTCTCACTATGTTGAAGGGTAATTTCAAAGTCACATTCTTTTGTACTATCTACTACCATTGACTTTAACAAATCAAAGTTATATTTCTGCTTGTTCCTCTGGTTAAGCGTAATACCTTTAGCTCTGAGGATCTGATCACCATTGCTTAACCTCAAAGCATAACTTTTCAGGGCAGTGCTGACATAATCAGTTATACCGACAGCACCATACTTGGAGTCAATCTCTGACACCCACTCACAGCGTAATACCTTTAGCTCTGAGGATCTGATCACCATTGCTTAACCTCAAAGCATAACTTTTCAGGGCAGTGCTGACATAATCAGTTATACCGACAGCACCATACTTGGAGTCAATCTCTGACACCCACTCACAGCGTAATACCTTTAGCTCTGAGTATCTGATCACCATTGCTTAACCTCAAAGCATAACTTTTCAGGGCAGTGCTGACATAATTAGTTATACCGACAGCACCATACTTGGAGTCAATCTCTGACACCCACTCACAGCGTAATACCTTTAGCTCTGAGGATCTGATCACCATTGCTTAACCTCAAAGCATAACTTTTCAGGGCAGTGCTGACATAATCAGTTATACCGACAGCACCATACTTGGAGTCAATCTCTGACACCCACTCACAGCGTAATACCTTTAGCTCTGAGGATCTGATCACCATTGCTTAACCTCAAAGCATAACTTTTCAGGGCAGTGCTGACATAATCAGTTATACCGACAGCACCATACTTGGAGTCCATCTCTGACACCCACTCACAGCGTAATACCTTTAGCTCTGAGGATCTGATCACCATTGCTTAACCTCAAAGCATAACTTTTCAGGGCAGTGCTGACATAATCAGTTATACCGACAGCACCATACTTGGAGTCAATCTCTGACACCCACTCACAGCGTAATGCCTTTAGCTCTGAGGATCTGATCACCATTGCTTAACCTCAAAGCATAACTTTTCAGGGCAGTGCTGACATAATCAGTTATACCGACAGCACCATACTTGGAGTCAATCTCTGACACCCACTCACAGCGTAATACCTTTAGCTCTGAGGATCTGATAACCATTGCTTAACCTCAAAGCATAACTTTTCAGGGCAGTGCTGACATAATCAGTTATACCGACAGCACCATACTTGGAGTCAATCTCTGACACCCACTCACAGCGTAATGCCTTTAGCTCTGAGGATCTGATCACCATTGCTTAACCTCAAAGCATAACTTTTCAGGGCAGTGCTGACATAATCAGTTATACCGACAGCACCATACTTGGAGTCAATCTCTGACACCCACTCACAGCGTAATACCTTTAGCTCTGAGGATCTGATCACCATTGCTTAACCTCAAAGCATAACTTTTCAGGGCAGTGCTGACATAATTAGTTATACCGACAGCACCATACTTGGAGTCAATCTCTGACACCCACTCACAGCGTAATACCTTTAGCTCTGAGGATCTGATCACCATTGCTTAACCTCAAAGCATAACTTTTCAGGGCAGTGCTGACATAATCAGTTATACCGACAGCACCATACTTGGAGTCAATCTCTAGCTCTGAGGATCTGATCACCATTGCTTAACCTCAAAGCATAACTTTTCAGGGCAGTGCTGACATAATCAGTTATACCGACAGCACCATACTTGGAGTCAATCTCTGACACCCACTCACAGCGTAATGCCTTTAGCTCTGAGGATCTGATCACCATTGCTTAACCTCAAAGCATAACTTTTCAGGGCAGTGCTGACATAATCAGTTATACCGACAGCACCATACTTGGAGTCAATCTCTGACACCCACTCACAGCGTAATACCTTTAGCTCTGAGGATCTGATAACCATTGCTTAACCTCAAAGCATAACTTTTCAGGGCAGTGCTGACATAATCAGTTATACCGACAGCACCATACTTGGAGTCAATCTCTGACACCCACTCACAGCGTAATGCCTTTAGCTCTGAGGATCTGATCACCATTGCTTAACCTCAAAGCATAACTTTTCAGGGCAGTGCTGACATAATCAGTTATACCGACAGCACCATACTTGGAGTCAATCTCTGACACCCACTCACAGCGTAATACCTTTAGCTCTGAGGATCTGATAACCATTGCTTAACCTCAAAGAATAACTTTTCAGGGCAGTGCTGACATAATCAGTTATACCGACAGCACCATACTTGGAGTCAATCTCTGACACCCACTCACCCAAGAAGTCCCCAGTTTCAGGGATATAAGTATCGCCAGGGGAAGTCGTGAAGATGCAGAAATCTGTATCGCAATACAGAGCACGTCTTCCAACTTTGCCAAGGAGACTGTATAACTTTAGTTTAGCTTTAGTCTAGTTGCTAACACCACATTTCCTTTAGGGTTTCCAGGGCATGCTTCTGCGATTGGCTTGACTGACGAGAAGAGCATCGTCATTAATCGGAGTTGGGTTGGGTTGTTTTACCTCTGAGCGGTACTTTTTTGCACACCATGGGCTAAATGGCCAGGTCACAAGGACCCCGAAGGCTCAGAGAAGGTTGGGGGAGGGGACCCACTGGAACAGCTGTTGGGAGACAGATGGTAACCTCCCGTCAAGGCCATCCAGCGTGTTCTTTAACGTGCACAGGGTATGGCTCTCCCGCACACGGGGTCACGGCTTAACGTCCCATCCGACGGACGGCGGCCTTTCCAAGCCCATCGGTGTCCCCTACTGACCGTGGGCAGGGCGAGGAATTTTTGCGGAGATAAATCTCAACGCTGACCCAGCTGGGACTCGAACCTGGGAACTACAGATTACGAGCCTGGCGCGCTACCGACTGAGCCACCCCCGCCCCATATTAATCGGAGCAACATTTGTCACGATCAATGTGGAATCGTTCAGTAACTTCAGGTACTTTAGGGGACAGGTGACAATGGTGGTTCGAATTTTATCCAACTTTTCACCAACTTTCTCCCAAGAACTGTTAAGCGCCAGTTTCGCAGCAAAACGAGCACAGAATTCTTCGTTACCTCGTGAGTTTCTATTCAGATCCCCTCAGCTCGGTAGACGGCATCACAAAATGCAGTTTTTTCTTCATCTGTTGTGACATTAGGAGGATACCCAGAATATTTCTGCTTAGCAGAAAGGAATGTGTCTATATACTCAGTGTCAATACCACCTTTTCTGGTTACTGGATCATATTTCATGGTGACATTATAATGCCACACGTCATGCAGCTGTAGAAGTCGGTAGCCTGCTCTCACAGCGTCATAAATCTCAAAGGTAGTCCAGCTACCCGTTAGTGCCCGCTGATGATCTGTGTGCTCACATGGGGGAGCAAGCTCGCAGTCTGCACATACACGACACAGGGGGAAAATAAGTTTTCCCCTGGTGCGGTAAGGTAGAACTGGAATGAAGAGATCATTGGGTGGAATCAGGATAGCATGGGCAATACCAAAGTACCGATCCAGGTCGTAATCAAAGTTCTGCAGGATGAGATCAATTCTAACAGGATGAGATCTGCCAAATTCACCTTACTTGCAGACATAGGGAAAGAGGGAGGTCACGTGGAAATATTTTATGCTGTGCCCCTGATCTGTCGAAGAATAGATAGCAAACAATTCAGAACGTCCTCCGTAAAGAAATTCTCTTGCTCCAATTCTTCTCACAGGCTCAATTGCTTTATAAATCTGAGCCATCTGAGGAGTTGTTCGAAGGAGGTGCTCAAATTCATGTTCCCAGAGCACTTCAAACGTATAACCATCCATAAGGAGTTTCATTTATTCAAACAGTCCAACGTATGATCATAAATTGCTGGGAATGGTTTCTGGGTCGAAGGTTGAATAGCCTCAGGGTTAAAGCATTTCGGGCAAGCGCGAAAATTACAACTGTCAAATTCAAAGACCCTCTTTGTTTTGTGACACACACTATCAAATTTATGAGGTCCAACTTTGAACTCGCCACCTTCCAGGTTTTCCATAGCAGCCACGTACTCTAACCACGCAAAAGCCTTCAACGATTGCCTGTCATTGGAAGAGTACCCTTGGGGTGGATCCAGAGTATTTTTTGGAAGGAACCTGGTACGCAAAACACGAATGCAAGCCCCTACTATGGTTAAATCCGATGCATATGGGTCAATTCCTGTGAATTCAATGAACTGAAGTCTGAATGCTTCTGCTCCTTTGCAAAGAACTTTAGTGTCTGCTCTACAGTAATAGAGGAGTTCCTGTTGGAAATTCCATTCTGTTGAGGATTTTGAAGCATACCATACGTCAAAGTCTTTATGCAACTCGGCGTTCATATATTCAGGAGCAAAACATAAGGGGTCAGGAATAGGTCCCACATAGTTCAGGTAGGGGCGGGGGTGGCTCAGTCGGTAGCGCGCCAGGCTCGTAATCTGTAGTTCCCAGGTTCGAGTCCCAGCTGGGTCAGCGTTGAGATTTATCTCCGCAAAATTCCCCGCCCTGCCCACGGTCAGTAGGGGACACCGATGGGCTTGGAAAGGCCGCCCTCCGTCGGATGGGACGTTAAGCCGTGGTCTCGTGTGCGGGAGAGCCATACCCTGTGCACGTTAAAGAACACGCTGGATAGCCTTGACGGGAGGCTACCATCTGTCTCCCAACAGCTGTTCCAGTGGGTCCCCTCCCCCAACCTTCTCTGAGCCTTCGGGGTCCATGTGACCTGGCCATTTAGCCCATGGTGTGCAAAAAAGTGCCACTCAGAGGTAAAACAACCCAACTCAACAACAACCCATAGTTCAGGTTTTCCTCCTTTGTGAAAATATGAGGGAAAAATCCTTTCACTTCATCCAAGTTAAACGTTTTAGAAAAACTTCTTAATAGTGCTTGGATAAAAGACAGTGTGTCCGTGAAGCATATTTTTAAACCCTTCAGAAATATGCCTAATATTTTCGATCTCTGAAATACAATATCAGGCGTCAGATATTTTTTATAAAGGTAATCCAGAATGAACATATCATCAAACCCTTTAAGGTTGTGAGCCATTATGGTGACATCTTTGAAACACTGAACACCTGGACTACTACTCAGTTAAAAGCCACTCCATAAACTTATCTACATCCGGGAAAAAACATAAGTCCACTTATCTCCCTCAAGTAAGTGACTACACATAGGATCACTTTCAGGGTGCCATCATTCAGCTGAACTGTCTCCACATCAAAATACATATATGACTGCTCAGTCCGGTTGTCTTACATGGCTCTACAAAACGGGGTTTATCCTCTCCACAAAAATGGTGCTTAGCTGTCTCAAAAAACAAGGAACATTTTGTGCAACGGTGACGCTTAGCACAAGTAGCTGTCTGATGTGCTACATAGCATTCAGGTCCACGAAACTAAGAATTGCAATGCAAGCACAGTAGGGGATCACCAATGTGATACGAGTTCTCAGATAGACGTCTAGAGCATGTGCCAGTACAGATGTGGCCTGGATTATCAAACTTTTTTAAACACTTGGTGCAGAACCCATTACATCCAAAAAAAAAAAAAACAGCTGGTTTTGTGATCACATCAAAATTTTGGTTTGAGAACAGTAAAAAAATTGATTCAGGTGCATCAGGCCCAATACAAATAGGTGAATAACCATCATCTGCTGAATACACCACGATCCTATATTCAGGTAACATAAATTGCTGGAAAAGTTTAAGTTCTTGTAATCCACAACCACCGACGGGTACACCTGCATCCTCAGGGTTCGTTGCAATGGACTGGCGAACGGTAAATTTCAGGGTAAATGTCGGGTTACTCTCTCTTCATCAAACTTAAATCACGTGCCACTACTAAAGCCCTGGCTAAGCACATTTGATCATTGTTCAGGATTTGAAGAACAGAGTGCTTACTATTTATGAAAGATGATGCACTCACTAAGGAGCGCTTTTGGGGTGGTCTACGTATCCCTCCTGACCCTAACCTATTCATGTCGGTACATACAAAGTCAAACTCCATTTCACTAGAGGAATTCAAACTTTCGTTTGATTGCATGACTCTCTCTAGTGACTCCATGAATCTCTTTGCTGTTAATTCCGAGCGCTGAATCATATGGAGGTTCACAGGATTCTTTAGATCTGGTGAGCGAAAACAAAGTCTAACATGGGTATAATCACCTTGAGGTACAAGATCCTGGAGCATTCGTTCCTGTAAACTACGAAGCATAGGAACAAATTATGAACTTCAACATGCTCCATACCCTTTAATTTTGCTGTAGTGGAGACAAACATAGTTTTGAACTTTATCGAATTGTACTTTCTTACATTTTTAATACTGTAGGATGGGACGTTAGAATGATCATTAAGTACCCGTGAATTCAAATTATGCTGGCTGGTGGACCCTTTATCTTCAGGTTTGGATGGAATGACAATGAGATCTAGAAGGTCCAGGTTTTGACCCATCATCTGACCTAGCTGGAATGTAGTTGTGATCCACAGTTTTTATGCCTCCACCTTGCTGGTGTGTTGTCTGAGAAGCACAAGTGCTATAATCACCAACATGAGGTCGCTTAACAGAAGGCTGATGAACAGGGGCGTAGGTAGGGTATAATCGTTTAGTTGGTTGAGGTTCAGATGCATCAGGCCCAATACAAATAGGTGAATAACCATCATCTGCTGAATAGACCACGATCCTATATTCAGGTAACATAAATTGCTGGAAAAGTAATTAGAATTTAAAGTAATTGCATAATTGCAACCTATGCTCCTGTGCGTCAGAACGCTGACGCACAGGAGCATAGGTTGGATACACTCGCTTAATTGGCCGAGGTTCAGGGTTCTGAAACCGGCTGAACCTCGGCATGAACAGGTGCATAGGTTGGATACAAACGCTTAGTTGGCCGACGTTCAGGGTGATGCAGAGGACGCTTTTCAGGTCCCTTACTCTGACGAACAGGTGTATACACTGGATAACGAACCTCTTTGCGTTCGGTTGGGTTGTTTTAAGTCTGAGCGGCACTTTTTTGCACACAATGGGCTAAATGGCCAGGTCACATGGACCCCGAAGGCTCAGAGAAGGTTGGGGGAGGGGATCCACTGGAACAGCTGTTGGGAGACAGATGGTAGCCTCCCGTCAAGGCCATCCAGCGTGTTCTTTAAAATGCGCAGGGTATGGTCTCCCCCACACGGGGTCACGCCTTAACGTCCCATCCGACGGACGGCGGCCTTTCCAAGCCCATTGGTGTCCCCTACTGACCGTGGGCAGGGCGGGGAAATTTTGCGGAGATAAATCTCAGCGCTGACCCAGCTGGGACTCGAACCTGGGAACTACAGATTACGAGACTGGCGCGCTACCGACTGAGCAACCCCCGCCCCACCTCTTTGCGAGTAAGTTTGATATTCTCAGTATCTTCTGCACTAGATCGCTGAGCAACTCTAGCCAAGTTATCTACCCTAGATACTAGAGCATCAAAGTCTAAAGTATTCTTCTCCCTCTCATCAACTGATTCTAATTCGGGAATTTTTGATTAAAAACTGGGCATTTTTCAAATAATTATATTACTTCCCTTGCAAATAATCGACAAATATAGTTAAATAATCTACACAACAATTCTAGTTAATAGAAAACAGTATTTTCTAATTCCTTTAACACAACAATTATATCTAGCTAGAATTATTTCCAAAAAATCAACACAACAATTTTATCCACTTAGGAATATTTTCGAAAAATCAACACAACAATTCTAGCTACTTAGGAATATTTTCTGATTCCTTTAAATCAACATTACAATTAGGAATATTTTAAAAAAAATCGACAATTCTAGTTATTTGCAAACAGTTAGGAATATTTCCAAAAAATCAACACAAAAATTTTATCCACTTAGGAATATTTTCAAAAAATCAACACAACAATTCTAGCTACTTAGGAATATTTTCTGATTTCTTTAAATCAACATTACAATTAGGAATATTTTCAAAAATATCGACAATTCTAGTTATTAGCAAACAGTTAGGAATATTTCCAAAAAATCAACACAAAAATTTTATCCACTTAGGAATATTTTCAAAAAATCAACACAACAATTCTAGCTACTTAGGAATATTTTCTGATTCCTTTAAATCAACATTACAATAGGAATATTTTCAAAAATATCGACAATTCTAGTTATTAGCAAACAGTTAGGAATATTTCCAAAAAATCAACACAAAAATTTTATCCACTTAGGAATATTTTCAGAAAATCAACACAACAATTCTAGCTACTTAGGAATATTTTCTGATTCCTTTAAATCAACATTACAATTAGGAATATTTTCAAAAATATCGACAATTCTAGTTATTAGCAAACAGTTAGGAATATTTCCAAAAAATCAACACAAAAATTTTATCCACCTAGGAATATTTTCAAAAAATCAACACAACAATTCTAGCTACTTAGGAATATTTTCTGATTCCTTTAAATGAACATTACAATTAGGAATATTTTCAAAAATATCGACAATTCTAGTTATTAGCAAACAGTTAGGAATATTTCCTAAAAATCAACACATATAGCTACTTGAAAACAGTTAGGAAATATCGATCAACTAAAGCTAATAAACTCACAAGCCGAAATAACGAAGCAACAGACTGGAGTTCAGAAGAAACTAATAAATTCCCTCTTTTCCCAAGCCGTTTATATACGGCCAAATCGATGACCTTTACCCTAGCAGCGTCTGATAAACACCGAGCTCAAGCGAAATTGTAAGATACATTTCCTAACCTTTGAAATTAACATTCGGCGAAGTTCGTGTATGACGGATCGAAAGTCCGTATTGGAACATTTGGATAATTGAAACATTTGTTTCAAAGGATTATTTACTCAAGCGCTTTCGTTAATGAAGGGAAATAGTTTATCAGCAACAAATGCAAATATTGCGGAGCAGTTAGCGTGCATCCCTAGTTCAATCTTTAGTCACCCCCTTGACAACACACCGATAAAAAGAGACCACGACCTCTCTCATAAGAAGAGAACACGACCTCTATCACGATAAAAAGTTAACATGACGTGTTAAAACTTGCAGTAGATGCTTAAAATAAGTGTTTTTAAAACGTTTTTTTTTTTAACCTTTTTTTTTCTTGGATCCATACTTTTTAACAATTATGTTTCAAACGCGATTCTAGCCCCTTTTTTTATTAATTTTTTTTAATCTCCCAGGAATTAACGATGATATTAATCAGCTGTGCTTTCAGATCAGCTGCTTTCAGAGGGGGCTTTTAAAGGTGAGAAAAAATCGTGGAATTTTAAGCGGGCTTAAAAAATTACAGGTAGGTCAACCAGAGGGTCTCTAAAGATGGGGCTTAATAAATTTAGAATGGGTGACCCCCCTGGTCACCCATTCTAAATTTATTAAGAGTCTGTAATCAAGTCTGTAATTATTAATTAAGTCTGTAATCAAGAAAAATCGGGAACTTTTCGAGAAGGGGTCGTGGTCGAAAGCGCGATACCGGAGGGACTTTCCTTTAAACGATTACGATTGTTATATCGATATAGATCGATTTACTGATAGCAGAAGTGCAGTGTGACTACTTATATCCATTTCTTATGTACGTATTAGATTGTACAGTCTTTGGCACGAAGGTTGCTAGATCACTAATTTCTAAAAACAATCGTTGCCAGATATTTTTCCTGAATTCTGTAATCACGTGACACGAAGGTTGCCAGATCACTAATTTCTAAAAACAATCGTTGCCAGATATTTTTTCTGAATTCTGTAATCAACCATAGTGTTCGGATACTTTTTTGAGCGACTGTAGGTGGTCATCGTGTGGGCTCACTCACGGAAATATTGAGCGTGTGCAGTTTACTGTTCACAGCAAACTGGAAATATCCGAGAGATATTTTTTTTGAGCGACTGTACAGATTAATACATTTAGACAACTTTTCATTGATATTATGACAAGGGAAATAATGCTCAATCCAGTAGTTTGATTGATGATCCTTAAATATGTCGAATTTCAGGAAGGAATGAAGAAGCAACTTGTGCTGTTGCAGTCAGACGTTCAATGCTCGCTATTTAATTTATCATTAGGGTTGTGAGACCAAACCGCACAATTCTACCACAATATCGTCCAGGTCTGAACGTTGCCAAATAATGGCTCTGGTTTTTTAAAAGAACAGGTTACCTACACGCAAACTACCTATGATAAATCCATGCAAACTATCGATATCGAAGACTACTGTGGATGTTATAATCGACGAATGAACAGGTGTGGGTTCTATTATGTAAATTTTTGTTTATCGGATATTTCCATAGCAACAGATTCTTATTTACAGCGAGAGCTGTAGAGTTGCAGAAATAAAATAAATCTTTTATAATGAATTCGCTGAAATGAAAGTTTTCTTTTTCTTGGGCTTGGCGATAGATTTTTTGCTTTGGCGATAGAGAAGGTAATTGGATTTTAGAACATTAAAATATTGCAATGAAAGCTTCCGTAACATTCACTTAAGCATTGATTTGCATCTTTCATACAAATGTCTCTTTAGGTGAGACGTGAGATATGTAGGTGATATTTTTGAAACCTTTATGCAACTGTCATCGTCAGGCAATTGTAATGTTATTCGAAGATATCCCCGTTCAGGATTTATCCAATCGAATGAGGTCGTATTTGACGAAGGCTGAAAGAAATAGAAATGCTCAGAAAGTAATAATAAAATAAAAGAAAGCAAAATACATTAAGCATTATCCTTTTTGTGTGGTGGGTGCAGTATGTTCATAAGTGTATGAAGGCACAAGGATATTGACGCACACTTTGAGATTATGTTAGTGAACTAATTTCAGTTAATTGTTTCAATTTCTTGGTTTCAGAAATTCTCGCAACAACGGATTTTCATTTTCTGGGCTGTTGCCATCGTATTTTGCAAAAAAAAAAACAGAGAAGCTTCGGAATTAGAGAAATCACTCTATTCATTGTGCAGACTACTTGCAACAAAATAGATAAATTTTCATTCCACCCAATAAGCCAGAGAAGGAACTTTAAAGACAAAGCCTACTTTCTACAAGAAGGGTAAATATATCTTTCAACGTGTTTTGCATTAGATGTCTTCTAAATATTATTAAGATAAAAAAGCTGAAAGTTAAAAACATCTGCATTTGGTTATGTAAGAGTTATTGTGAATATGAAAATTCCTCTTTTGTGTGTACCTTAAAACAGGTTAAAACCATAAATCTTGATTCCTAGCTTTTACTGGCAAACATTTAAGTAGTTCAAAAAGAAATTAGTATTAGTAAGTCAATATCAAATAGAAGCCGAAATAGCAGTGATAACCTGAAATATAACATTTAAATCGTATGCTTGTGGGAAAAGTAAAAGAAACTTTGTTTTACAGTATATTAATAGCAAAAGTAATTTGAAAAAAGAAATGCGCCTTTCATTATCAATAAATGTGATCTAAGTATAAATAAACTATTTTTCGTCATCGTCATCATCAGTTTATTATTATAATAAGGTTACAAACAGCATATATTTGTAATACTCTTATTAACCCAAGAGTATCTAAGCTCATGTAGGTTAACTTACAAATTATTTATGTACATAATTTTAGCAACATTGACACTTAACTTTACATAAAGAAAAAAATATATATATATATACAAAAACAATACAGAATTTATAAAAACGAATTATTTTTTTTACTTTAACACCGAAAACAGGCTGTCAGCATTAGTAATGCTCATTAGATAATTAGCAGTGAGAGATCTGAAATGCATAAAATTAGTTTCATTTCGAACAGGGGCGTAGCCATGGGGGGGAGGCTCTCCCCCCAAAGTAACTCGAGTTGGAAAAATTCAAAGCGACTTCGTAAAATCTAGGTGATTGTGAAAATTTGTAAACTTTTTTGGAAAATTAAGGGGAGTTGTCGAAATCCAGGCAACTTGTCAAATCTAAGGCAGTTTGGAAAATGGAGAGACGGCAAAATTTAGAGCAGTTGGCAAAATTCGAAGCCACTTAGTAAAATATAGGTGAGTTGGCAAAATCGGGACAACCTGGCAAAATCTTGGGGAGTTGGAAAATTCGGAGTGACTTGGTAAAATCTTGGGGAGTTAAAAAAATTCAGAGTGACTTGACAAAATCTTGGGGAGTTGACAAAATTCGGAATGACTTGGCAAAATCTTGGGGAGTTGGCAAAATTCAGGTAAGATGTAAAAATTAGGATTTTTTTTTTCTGTAAAATTATGGCGAGTTGGCAAAACTTAGGGAATTGGCAAAATCTACGGACAGTTGGGAAAATTCGGAGTGACTTGACGAAATCGTGGGGAGTTGGCAAAATTCAGGTGAGATGTGAAAATTTGGATTTTTTTTATCTGTAAAATTATGGCGAGTTGGCCAAATCTAGGGGTAGTTGGCAGAATTCTGAGTGACTTGGCAAAATCGAGGAGAGTTGACAAAATTCAGGTGAGATGTAAAAATTGCAATCTTTTTTCTGTAAAATTATGGGAAACTCGCAAAATCGAGGGAACTTCGCAATATCTAGGAGAGTTGGAAAATCTTGGGGGAGTTGGGAAAATTCAGAGTGGCCTTGCAAAAATCAGGTGATGTAAAATTGGAATTTTTTTCTGTAAAATTTTGGCGAGATGGCAAAATCTGGCGCAGTTGGCAAAATTCGAATCCATTTGGTAAAATACGGGCGATTTGTGAAAATCGTTTTTTTTTTTGTGAAATTAAGGAGAGTTGTCAAAATCGAGAAAACTTGGCAAAATCTAAGGAAGTTGGCAAAATTGGAAACCACTTGGTAAAGTACAGGTGAGTTGTAAAAATTGGGATTGGTTTTGTGAAATTAAGGAGAGTTGGAATAACCAAGAACTCTTGACAAAATTTAGGGGAGTTGGCAAAATTCGAATCCACTTGGTAAAATATAGATGAGTTGTGAAAATTGAGATTTGTTTTGTGAAATTAAGGAGTGTTGGACAAATTATTGAAGAAACTTAACAAAATATAGGGCAGTTGTCAAAATTCGAATCCACTTGGAAAATACGGGCGAGTTGTGATAATTGGGATTGGATTTGTAAAATTCAGGATAGTTGACTAAAATCGAGAAAACTTGGCAAAATTTTGTGGAGTTTTAAGTGACTTGGCAAATTTAGGAGAGATGTAAAAATTGTGATTAGTTTCGTGAAAATAAGGAGAGTTGGCCAAGGCAAGGGAAAAATTCACATTGACTTGCTACAATTCAGACGAGATGTAAATATTATATCTCGTCTGTATTGTAGCAAGACAGATTGTAATTCTGTATTGTAATTCATCTCGTCTGTATTGTAATTCAGACGAGATGTAAATATTACATCTCGTTTAAATATTGGAATTATCTCTTTGAATTTATGGCTAGTTGGCAAAATTCGAAGTGAAATGGCTAAATGGCAAAATTGCAAGAGATTTGCGAAAAAATTGCCTTGACTCCCCCCCCCCCAAGGAGCGAAAATCTAAGTAAGTTTGCTCAGTTGGCAAAAATTTGAATCTGTAGTTAGAAAATTTTTGATTCCCTCCCCCCCCACAAACCATAGTCCTTCGCCACGTCCCTGATTCCGAATTATAATCGGTAAAGAATTAAAAATTTTTGGGGCCAAATAATCAAAATGTTTATGCATAATTTCATTTTTTGCAAGTGGTAACAGAAACCTTTTCCCATTATCTCGCATAGAATAATTTGTATAATGCAGCACTGCATTGTTTTCAAAGAAGTAATTTAATGTTCTATAAATAAATAAGTGTCTCAGTGGAAATACACCTGAAATGGTATACTTACAAAAGGTGGTAACAGTTTTATATTTATTTGGCAATATTTGAAATATAAATTTATTTTGCATTGAGATTAGACTCCTTAACGATGAAATGTATGTTCCTCCCCAACTTGTAATACCATACTGTATAGCAGACTGGACCCAAGATTTGTACAACATTATTAACATTTGATTACTGAGGATTTTTTTAAATAATAAAATTTATATGTCATCTGTCTAAGTGTGTTTATTAGTTTTCCAATGTGCATTTTCCAACTTAGGGAGCTATCAATATAAATGCCTAGGTATAGTAGACTTTGAACCTGTTCAATTTCTTCACAGCAACAAGCTGAGTAATTATTGCACGAAAAGCTATGCAATTTTAATTTAATCAAATTTGGATTGTATGATTTCTTTTTTAGGCTAAATAGAATATACTTTGTCTTTTTCATATTTAAATGTAACCTATTTAAATCCAACCATTGCATCACACATTTTAGATCAGTATTCATGTTATAAAGGAGATTTTCTTGAGAATCAACACATAAAGTTAATGATGTATCATCTGCAAAAGAGTTAATATAGCTATTTATTTTTAATTTACATAGATCATTTATGAATATCATAAACAAGGTTGATCCCAGGACTGAACCTTGTGGTACACCACATGAAATATGTTTTGGGGTACTAAGTGTATTAAAAAGACTAACACATTGCGTTCTGTGTTGTAAGTAGTCTTTAAACCATTTTAATACAACACCACGAATGCCAATATTTTCTAGTTTGCTAATTAAAATTTCGTGATTAACGGTGTCAAAAGCTTTCTCCAAGTCCATAAATACGGACAGAGTAAATTGATTCTTATCTATGGAATGTAACACCTTTGACGTATAATTCAACAATGCAGTTTCTGTACCTCTATCCTTCCTAAACCCAAATTGGTTTTCAGAGAGAAAATTAAAACTATCTAAAAAATTTATCAGTCTATTATTAACTAGTTTTTCTAATATTTTTGAAAATATTGGGAGAAGAGATATCGGTCGATAATTCTAAAAATCATTTTTATTTCCCTTTTTGTAAACTGGAATTACAATAGCTTTCTTCATTAAATCTGGAAAAGTGCCAGTTTCGAAGGATAAATTACAAATGTTAACCAATGGTTGAATCAAGTTAAAAGAACATTTTTTAACAGCGATAATGGAAATATTGTCATACCCAGCAGATTTTTTATTTTTAAATCCTTTTATAATGTCAGTCAATTCCTTTCTACAAGTTGGAGCTAAAAACATGGATTTGACATTTTTACTGATATGGCTATTTTGATTTCTTACAATCCTATTCTTTGACAGATTTACTGCTATATTTACAAAGTGTTCATTAAATTGGTTTGCCAATAACTTAGCATTTTCAGTTGAATTAGAACCACTTTCTAATTCTGGATATTTATTTTCTACCTTCTTCTGATTTATTATCTCTCTTATCAATTTCCACTGCTTTGATATATTTCCATCACAATTTTGAAACTGAGTTGCAAGGAAACTGTTTTTTGCATCTCGTATTTTATAATTTATTTGATTTCTAAAGTTTTTAAAGCTACTTTCGTAAGTTTCATTTAAAGGGTATTTTTTGTGTTTTTTATATAGCTTATCTTTTTCTTTTAATAAGCTCAGAATTTCGGAAGTAATCCATGGCTTTGCTGATTGTGATTTATTTTGAATTTTTCATTCTCTAGTTGAATCTTTAATTATGAGATTAAATGTGGTTAAAATTTTATTATAAGCTTCATTGGCATCATTAAGAGTTAATACCTCGTCCCAGGATCATTCACTTAAAAGCCTGTTCAATAAAGTATAGTCTATGTAGTGATAAAGAATAGGCTCTGTATAATTATCACACTGAATATTCATATTATTGTTAAAATTAACTGTTAAGGCTATGGGATAATTATCAGTCACTGCTAATTTAACAATACTACTCTTGAATGAACTTTCGATTTTGCTTTTAACAAAAATGTGATCTAAACAAGTAGAAGATATCATACTTTCTCTGGTCGGTGAATTTATGAAACTTTGAAAGCCATTTGATAACAGCAAATTTAGATATTTCATTTGTGTAGTGATCCTAGTATATTTATATTTAAATCACCGATTAAAACAACTTCGCTTTTATTATCAAATGATAAGAGTAGTTCCTGAAATTCTACTAGGAAGGTGGTAAGTGGGATACAAAGAGATCTATAGATACATACGAAATATTGCTGATAATTTTCCAGATAAATAGCAATATATTCACCTGAACTTATATCGTTAAATGCAATTTGCTTGACTATTAAAGAACTTTTAACGTAGCAAAGTATTGTACCAGATTTACTGTAATCTCTACAACAATGGAATATATGATAATCATCTATTTGATACAAATTTAACTCATGTGGTTTGATCCATATTTCAGAAAATATTAAAATATCCGTTTTACCATTTAAATATTCAAGAATAGCTTCCAATCTGTTCAAATTTATTTCTTAAACTTCAGATGTTAAATTGTAAAATTTTTAAACTTGAATAATTTCCAGAATTAAAAGAAAGACAGTAATTCTTTAATGTCGTTACAGATCACAGAACAGTATGGGTTCAACAGAACTAAAAGGTGAAATATTTTCAGCAGCCATCTTGTTCATTTAACATATTTAGGTCATTGTCATCTCTGATCCGCCAAATTTTGGATCTTTCACTTTTACGGATGAAAACTTTTCCATATTTCATCCAAACGAATTTATCTATTTTTTAATTTAAATTGCTTAGCATTATACAATAAATTTTTAGTACTAGGTATTAGATGTTCATTTAAAAATAATTTTAACTCTTTAAAATCAGGGTTAATGTCAATACTTTTTAGAGGGAATTTAGATTTTTTGTTGCATTCTAGCCAATTGTCCCTTATTTCTTTCGTTTTTAGTTTCACAATAATAGGTTTAATCTTGTCTTTGTTAATTGCAGGAACTCGATGAGCCACCTGAATATCATCATTACTCACCTTTACTTGAATTTTGCTAGCAATTTTCTTAACAATGGCCAGAACATTCTCGCCTGGAATTTCTGAAACATTTAAAATTTCTAAGTTCTGGTTTCGCGAATACTTCTGCAATTCATATCACTCAAGGTTAAGCTCTTTCAAGTCCGAAACTTCTTGAGTAAGTCCCTGCATTACATTTAAAAAGGGGGCGGGGTGGCTCAGTCGGTAGCGCGCCAGACTCGTAATCTGTAGTTCCTAGGTTCGAGTCTCAGCTGGGTCAAAGTTGAGATTTATCTGCGCAAAATTCCCCACCCTACGTTTTTCTGCTGAGGTCCTGCCATGGTCAGTAGGGGACACCAATGGGCTTCGAAATGCTGCCGTCCGTCGGATGGGACGTTAAACCGTGGCTCCGTGTGCGGGAAGTCATACCCTGCGCACGTTAAAGAATACGCTGGATGGCCTTGACGGGAGGCGACCATCTGTCTCCCAACAGCTGTTCCAGTGTGTCCCCTCCCCCAACCTTCTCTGAGTCTTCGGGGTCCTTGTGACCTGGCCATTTAGCCCATGGTGTGCAAAAAAGTGCCGCTCAGAGGTGAAACAACCCAACATTTAAAACGTCATTTATTTTGCCTGATGAAAATTCTGTTGAAGATCGAAGTCTAGATATTTCATTTTTCAGCACTTTGATCTCATTCTTTAGGTCTACAATAATATTTCGCAAAGCACCTACCTCTTCTAACATTGACTCCTTTTCACTGTTCTCTGCATTTTTCTTCGCTCTAGAATTTATATTCACGGGAGCCGCTAACACAACTGCTTCTACGGCGTCGCGGGAACTTGCCTCGCCGAAGTCATCGTGTCCTCCGATGCCTGATGTATGTGACCCCGGAGATGGTGGATTCCTTGCGTGGGGTAATTCCCTGCTCGATGTAATCTCCTTTCGTTTTCGCTTTTTAAATTTGCACTGGCCACCTCGCTACTTATTTCTGGCCTCCTTAGATAGTTTGCGATAATTATTTTCACTGAATCCTCCACAGTAGAAATGCACAGAGCGATTGCAACTGTCAATTAAAATTAAAAATTAAATACCCCCTCAAGCAGCTGCTTGCCACAGAGGTCTGACAGGAGCCTGTCAGTTTATATGCCATAGTAGAAGATCTGAGAGGATGGCAGGACCTCAGCAGAAAAACGACACACATCCATGTATTACCCGGGGCTCGAACCCGGTCCCATTAGATCAATAGCCAAGCGTGCTAACCACTCGGCCACGGGACGCAATACATTTAATTATATCGCTTACGTCGCGAGCTTCTTTAGAACACACTCCACACTTTAAAACCATGTTGCCAAATTTCAACTCACTCTACAATATGTAGACCGTCCCTTATGTTTTACGACACGTAGACCAATGGCCGAGTGGTTAGCGCGCTTGGCTACTGATCTGAGGGACCTGGGTTCGAGCCCCGGGTAAGGCATGGTTGTATGTGTCGTTTTTCTGCTGAGGGCCTGCCATCCTCTCAGATCTTCTACTTTGGCATATTAACTAACAGGCTCCTGTCAGACCTCTGTGGCAAGCAGCTGCTTGAGGGGGTATTTATTTTTTTTATTTTAGGCCAAGGTCAAGGTCACTAGACTGCCACTGGTCAAGCTTTCGCTGTCGCAGTGATTTGGTTGCAAACAAAGGAACAACCAAATTGACTATTTTAGTACTTTGTAGCATTTACCAGTAAATTATTTGGGAAAAAACTAAAAGCATTCAGCAACTCATCGTCCTTTCATGTATTGCATCACTTGAAATCAGAAGTCTACAATTAGTGGTTTATTAGAAATTTACAGAAAACTATGGAGCTCGTAATCATTGCTCCTGAGTGACATACTGTTGCCACCAGTACGAATTTACGAATAAGAATACTATAATAAGCTATTTACGATTTACGAATGAAAACGAAAAGCAATCATTTCCAAGATTTCTTGCAGTGTAAGGCATTAGAAAGACCTACCAATAAATTATGCACTCTTACCAAGTAAGTTACAATAAGTTATTCAATATCAAGAAAAAGTATCAGAAAGTCAAGAGAATGTACAGTTAGGTCGCGTTGACTTTTTTGGAAACAATTTCCAGAATAGTTGGATGAAGCCACGGATTGGCATTAGAAAATAAAATCGTTCTTTCTTCAATTGGAAAAGAGAAGTGAGATGATATCGTGCCAACAAATTATCTGAAAACTGAGAAAGAAAAAGATTTCGACAAGAGTTCAGCAAATTCTTAACAAGAGAAGATCATGTAAGAGGAAACCAATAATCTCTATATTTCTTACTGACACACATCGGGTATTTTGTCTTAATTTGTGTTCATCAACATATTCATGTATTCTCGGAGCAATGTGAAACGGTAATTTTTTCTGTGGTAAGTCTCAATTTAGATTGTAGAGAGATTTCAGAAGCCGCTTGATCTGGGGAAGACATGGAATCCGTTACCATTTCTCCAATATTAGGGAAAAGCAGTGGCGACTCGTCATTAGGGCCCAGAGGGGCCTTCAGCACCGATATTTCTGTAATATATATAAAATAAATACCTCCTGAAGCAGCTGCTTGCCACAGAGGTCTGCAGGAGCCTGTCAGTTTATATGCCAGAGTAGCAGGTCTGAGAGGATGGCAAGATCTCAGCAGAAAAACAACACGCACAACCATGCCTTACTCGGGGCTCGAACCCAGGTCTCTTAGATCAGTAGCCAAGCGTTCTAACCACTCGGCCATGGACGGCAATATATATATATACTAAAATATTAAACTCCGAATTGGAATAAATAATAAAAATAATATTTTACAAGGATATTTGCTTTTTTTAAATATTTTACCCGTTTTATTTCATTTCAATAAGCATTTAGTGAAGTAATACATTCGAAACTGTCATGTGCACCTTAATTATTAGCGGGAAATATTACAAGAAAGTTTTAAGTTACACCTCCCACCTCAGAAGCTAAATTCTCGAACCCTCTCCTGAACTAAATTCTCGAACTAAACTCCCTCCTGAAACTGAACCATGGGATACGTACCTGATATAAACCACAATATAAATATGGAAATTTTACTACACGTACAGTCGCTCAAAAAAGTATTCGAACACTATGGTTCATTACAGAATTCAGAAAAAATATTTGGCAACGGTATTTTTAGAAATTAATGATCTGGCAACCTTCGTATATACTGTACACGAAAGTTGCCAGATCACTAATTTCTAAATATTTTTTATGAATTCTGCAATCAACCATAATGTTCGGATACTTTTTTAAGCGACTGTAGGTGGTCATATTATTTTGATACTAGATCGTGTGGGCTCACTCACGGAAATATTGAGCGTGTGCAGTTACCGTTCACAGCAAACTGGAGCGTGTGCAGTAACTGCACACGCTCCAATTTGCTGTGAACGGTAACTGGAGCGTGTACAGTTGCTGCAAACGCTCCACATATTTTTCCTGAATTCTGTAATCACGTGACACGAAGGTTGCCAGATCACTAATTTCTTAAAAAATCGTTGCCAGATATTTTTTCTGAATTTTGTAATCAACCATAGTGTGTGGATACTTTTTTGAGCGACTGTACATGTATATGTATGTTCTTTTCCAATCCAATCCCAGTTTTTCACCGAGGACGGAATTGGGGTTAGCGGGGGGGGGGGGGGGGGGGAATCGCCCACGTTCCTGAGTACCATCTGAGCAATCACCTGCCTAGTTGGTTTTTCTGATAAAATTATTATGCTGGCCTCAACTATTTAGAAACTCACGAGTCGCCATTGGTGGAAATGATAGCTATGGTAAAGATGTGATGGTCTGGGATGACTTTGCATTATTGGTCCTACTCCTCTGATGCTTCTGATGGAGGATCTGATGATAATACAACTGGGTTGTTTCGAGTGGCACGTTTTTCACACAATGGGCTAAATAGCCAGGTCGCAAAGATCCCAAGAGCTCAGAACAGTTCAGTTGAGAGAAGTTTTCTTAGGGAAATGCATTCAGTAGGCTGCTATAAGGAGAACGATGGAAGCTTCTCTTCAAGGCAATCCAGCCATTTTGATAGTGCTCTTAAAAATGCACTGAATAAGATGAACATGAAGCAACGACATAACATCCCATCCAACTGACGGCTGTCTTACGAAGCTCATTTGGCATATCCTTCCTTGCCTAGAAGAGTTTGGTCTAGGATAGGTTAGTAGTAGGCCCCCACTACAGTGTACTTTCGGTATGACATCACCGGCCACGCCCCTACCGCCCCCTATTAATATTCATAATTCATAATTAAAAAATAATTAATTAAAAATTAATTAATCCCCCCTTTATTAAAATTCCCTCCCCTTTATTAAAAAACCCCCTTATCAAAAGTTCCCTTTATTAAAACTTCACTGATCACAAACTCCCTTGAAATCCACGTTCATTTTCCAAGCCCAGCTAAACTTTTGGTGGCAACGATCGTATGATGCAATCCTCAAAATAATTGCAAAACTTTCGGTGGCAGCCCCTCACATAAAATCAACTCCCGAAGTTATATATTTTAAGTATTTATTGCTTATTAATTAAACACTTACCAAAACAGCCTCCCCCTCATTAAAAAAAAAACCCTTATCAAAAGTTCCCTTTATTAAAAACTTCACTGATCATAAACTCCCTTGGTATCCACGTTCATTTTTTCCAAGTCCACTAAACCTTTTGAATGGCAACACTCAGAATGGCTGATGCAAACCTCTAAATTTTTGTGTATTCGACCTTCATCAGGTCATACATGTCCCGACTAGTGGGCAGCGTACGTGACCAGGTCTCTTCTTATCGGGGTGAGGGGTCAAGAGAGTGAATGCCGCTACACGCTCTCTGCAGCACAGTATTTGCATTTGTTGCTGATAAGATCCGAATTCGTCTATTAATATCTACAAGCTTTATCCACGCCTGAGCGAGTGACGGTTCTTATCGCTACACCGTCAAAGGGTGAATGTCGATGGGGGGTTATCTGTTTACATTTGCTACTGATAAACGAAAATATTTCGGATGACGCTTTAACTCACGTACTTTGTATCTTACGAGGGGGAGGGGGGCTTATCGGATGAAGATCGACTTCGATCGCTTTCGACACGACCTTGATCGTGTCGAAAGATGTATCAAAGGTTGTTTATCAGATAGCGATTGACCCTATATAAGCGCTGTCCATCTCAGCCTTCGTTATTTCTTTGCTGCTAGTCAGAAGTTTCACTGCTAGTCACAAGTTCGAAGTTCTGCTCTTTGTTATTGCCCTCTTTGTTATTGCCTTGCTTTGTTATTGGAAACGCCCAACAACATTTACCTTCTCTACGATGTTACTGAGATATCTGCAGATGACATCACCAACGTCTTTGACGATCTGGTTGCCAGCGTGAATAGGCTGGAGGCCATCACCAAGCACTCCTCATCACCTGAGGCCCCCTCAGCCAAACGTGTCTGTCTGCCAGCGCTCCAACGTGGTGGAAAGGCGCTCCGTACCACACATCAGGTGTCCGCTGTGGCAAGACACCCGTCCAATAGCCGCACCTACATCCTCGAGCACCCACTGGACATATCACCTGCCGGGCCTTCCCGCACTCATGACGTCACATCTGCATTCTCTGTTCCAGGTGTGAGTTCTCCAGCTGTCACACCTCACTACACCATCAATAACATGAGGAACTTTAATTCTGCTAAATTTAAGGCGCAATTCATCTTAATGAGCGTCCACCTTGGGGGTATGCAGAATGTGGAACCCCACAATTTCCTACCAGTGCTACGCTCCCTGCAAGCGAAAATGCTTGAAGATGTGGTCCCCGCAAGTGATTATAGTCACGTCAGGCTGTGCTTCAGATCAATGGACTTGAAGAACCCAGTGAACTTAAGCCTGATCCGTTGAAACGAGTTGACGGCAGAATGCTTCATGACTGCCCTCGACAGAGTGATTCAGTCTAATGAAAGACTTGGTGCACACAGGGAATTGGAATTAGATTTCATCTGTGCTAACATCGAGCGCCAAGGTAGTGGATGTACTGGCAATCCCCAGACACATTGCTTGCTGACGTGTCTGGTCCTCGCTGACGTGTCTTGTCCCTCGCTGACGTGCAATCGTTCATGAAAAACAAGAGAGCTGTAGTAAGAATCGTCAATAGAGATTCCATCTGTCTGGCAAGAGCTCTCATGGTTGCCAGGGAGCTGTCCTTGAAAAACAGAGGTCTGCCTAACCGGTATGATAGTGCGAGGGACCCTCGTCTCCTGCATGAGGCGAAATTAGCACGGCAACTTCACCTTGAAGCCGGCGTTCCCCAGGGTCCCTGTGGTCTTCCTGAAGTGCACCTACTTCAGCAGCACCTCACACAGGACTATCGCGTAATTGTCTATTTCGCGGATGACGGATTTGTGACTATCTTTGCCAGCCAGGAAACGCCCAACAACATTTACCTTCTCTACGAAAACGAACATTATGACGTGATTACAAAACCGACTGGTTTTCTTGGCGTTAAAAAATTCTGTCCTATCTGCCTAAAAACATGCGATCGCAGTCACACCTGCAAAGGCACCTGCAATCTCTGCCTATCCCCAGACGTCGTTCATTTTGAAGACCCTCTGCTCCGCTTGCAACATGTATCTGAGAGGCCCCAAATGTTACAAGGCACATCTTTCCCAAACCTGCAAGACCAAACATCACTGCGTGAAATGCCTTGATATTTTCGACCCGATGAAAATCTGAAATCTGACCCGATGAACCTCTGCAAATCTGAAAAGCCACAATACGTCAAACCCTGCACGAAGGACGATATCGAAATGGACTATATATATTTCGACCTTGAAACAGTTCAGTTTCCTTACGGGGTTTTGCAAACCATCTTGTGTGTGGCCACCTTTCATGAGGACAATGATTGGAAATTTTGTGACATCTATCTGTGTAAAGGAATTCATGGACTGGATACTGAGCAAACGTTCCCCAGGTGTTCACGTTTTAAAAACTTAACCCTAATGGCTCATAACCTGAAAGGTTTCGACGGTTTTCCAATCTTGAAAGATTTATAGAGTAGGTTCTTTAAACCCGAGATTATATTTCAAGGCAGCAAACTTCTGGGGATTTTTTTAACTGGATTAAAAATAAGGTTCACAGATACCTTATCCTTCATCCAGGCGCCACTTCATAGCTTCACGAAAGCCTTTAACCTGCATGAAGAGAAAGTTTTTTTCCCCCATAAGTTCACCTGTGTGGAGAACCTCCATTACGAAGGACCTGTTCCTGAGCGTACATATTCTGGGGTGTGCGACATGGATTCTTCAACCCAAGCAATATTTAAAGATTGGTACATTGTAGCGCGTTCTAAAACATGGAACTTTTAATCGGAGTTGTCCCATTACTGTAGAGTGGATGTAGATGTTCTGCGCCGTGGTGCTGAGTGTTTTCGTCTACAGTTTAAAAACCTCACCGGTATCGACCCCTTTGCTCAAGATCTAACGATTGCAGGTGCCTGCCTGAGGGTATTCAGAGCCAATTTCCTAGAAGAAAACGTTCTCGGCGTCTATCCTCCTCGAGGTTACAGTGCAAGTAACGATAGGCAATCATTAAAAGCACTAGCCTGGCTCGATTACATAGCGACTAAGGAAAACATCGAGATTCGAACTGCGCGCTCTGCTGATGGAGAGGCCAAGATTGGCACATACAAAATTGATGGGATTAATGAAGAAAAAAAGATTCTCTGGGAATTGTGTGGCTGTTTTTTTCACGCTTGTGAAAAATGTTACCGCCCCGATGCCATTCATCCTACCTCTAGAAAACCCTATGGAGTTATCTACACGAGAACCCTGGATCGACTTAATGCGCTCAAAGTCCTGTTACCTGACTACGAACTTAAAGTTCTCTGGGAGCACGATTTTGACAAAATGTTGAGAACGACTCCGCTTCTAGCAAAGATATATAAATCCATAGAGCCCATCAGAAGGATACGAAGCCGTGATTTCCTTTACAGCGGACGAACAGAAGTGTTCTCCACATATTCATCGGTCGGTCAAGGTGTGCAATTAGAGTACTGCGACATTAATTCCTTGTACCCTTATGTGTGCAGGTACTCAGAGTTCGGCAAAGGTCATCCCATCAGAATAACCAAGGACTTCCATCACGACATCGATTTTTACTTTGGGATAGCTCACGTGACTCTGCTACCCCCCTCTGATCTGTTCATACCTGTTCTGCCCTACAGAGCCTGAAGAAAACTGCTCTTCCCGCTCTGTCGTATCTGCGCAGAGTGCAAAATCCCCATGTGTACACATAGCGAGAACGAGAGGTCCTTGACAGCATCTTGGCCTACCATCGAGATTTACGCTGCAATGACAGCTGGATACCTCCTCGTGAAATTTCACGATGTCTGGCATTTTAATGCCAGAATGAAATACGACCCCAGCAGTAAATCAGGAGACTTGTACACATCGTATATTAACACATTCTTAGCAGTTAAACAGCGATATACAGCATTCCCAACTCACGTGAAGACAGAGGCCGAAAAGGAGGAATTTTGCGAGAATTTCTACAGAACAGAGGGGGTTCGGATCCATCCCTCCGAAGTTGTGAAGAACAGCCTCCAGAGGTCGCTCGCGAAATTAGCACTCAACTCCTTGTGGGGTAAACAAGCAGAGGGTATGGAGAAGACGAAGACCCAATTAGTCACCTGCCATCTGGAATACATGAGACTGTTAACCGACTCTACAGTCATAGGGGGCGGGGGTGGCTCAGTCGGTAGCGTGCCAGGCTCGTAATCTGTAGTTCCCAGGTTCGAGTCCCAGCTGGGTCAGCGTTGAGATTTATCTCCGCAAAATTCCCCGCCCTGCCCACAGTCAGTAGGGGACACCGATGGGCTTGGAAAGGCCGCCGTCCGTCGGATGGGACGTTAAGCCGTGGCCCCGTGTGCGGAGGAGCCACGTTAAAGAACACGCTGGATGGCCTTGACGGGAGGCTACCATCTGTCTCCCAACAGCTGTTCCAGTGGGTCCCCTCCCCCAACTTTCTCTGAGCCTTCGGGGTCCATGTGACCTGGCCATTTAGGACATTGTGTGCAAAAAGTGCCGCTCAGAGGTAAAACAACCCAACCCAACCCTTCACATCTCCTGAGGACACTTATTCACCTCAAACAGGGGACTTCCTTGATCGTGGGTTTCGGAGATATCGTCAAATATGGCCCTGATGTCTATATTACGGACTATGTGTCGGCAGATTTTTATCGTAATTATGCATCAATCGGTTGCAAATAGTTATCAATGATAGTAGATTGATGTACATTTTGGCATTCCTGACTTTGCACATTTTGGATGT
The DNA here is from genome assembly GCA_038380435.1 of Ryuthela nishihirai. NCBI lineage: Eukaryota > Metazoa > Arthropoda > Arachnida > Araneae > Heptathelidae > Ryuthela > Ryuthela nishihirai. Next base: position 20,492,999 of record JAWZYU010000028.1, on the reverse strand, counting down.
TTATATTTGATGAAAGTCATATATTTCAGTTTTCGCTGGCAACTTTCTGTTGTTTATGACGCCAAAATATTTATTTCGGCCGCAAGCCTGATGATTACGAAAATTTATAGATTCATGCAGCCCATCCACAATGGGTTAAGCTAAATTCCGTAAAATAGGACCAATGTCTTAAATTTTACAGCAGTGGTTCTCGAAGAGTGTACAGCGAAATTTCGGATGATATTGCAGATGAAAAGAAATTTATAAACCATTTTATTGTTACTTTCTGGCCCTGATTTTCCTTTCAACTTTTTTTTTCTTTTTAATCAAAAACGTATCCATATTAAATGTTATTGTTATCCAAAAGTAACACGAAACATGCCCATAACACGTGTGCGTATGCAGTACACTCAATACGTCAGAACTTGAACAGAATAACTTTTGAGTTTACAAACGATTTCACAGAAATGGCTATTATTGGAGGCAAATTGTGCATGCGCGAGTCACCCGTGGTGTTGCCAACTTAAATGCTTAGTGTACCGTGAGTATTCACAGCGAAAAATGATGTATCTTGAACAAGAAAAGTTTGAGAATCTCTGTTTTACAGGTTCAGAAGTTGGGTTGTTTTACCTCTGAGCGGCACTTTTTTGCACACCATGGGCTAAATGGCCAGGTCACAAGGACCCCGAAGGCTCAGAGAAGGTTGGGGGAAGGAACCCACTGGAACAGCTGTTGGGAGACAGATGGTAGCCTCCGCGTCAAGGCCATCCAACGTGTTCTTCAACGTGCACAGGGTATGGCTCTCCCGCACACGGGGCCACGGCTTAACGTGCCATCCGACAGGACGGCGGCCTTTCCAAGCCCATCGGTGTCCCCTACTGACCGTGGGCAGGGCGGGGAATTTTGCGGAGATAAATCTCAACGCTGACCCAGCTGGGACTCGAACCTGAGAACTACAGATTACGAGCCTGGCGCGCTACCGACTGAGCCACCCACGCCCCGGTTCAGAAGTAGGTAAAAAAAATAATAATTTTCTTTTTTCATTATCTTTTGGGACATTCTATACAAGTTCTCTGTGCACAAAACATATCAACGATTAAAAGTTTTCAACAAACCTCTCCTGTTTGTCCTGTCTCTTATACTTTTCATATGTGCACAATAAATGTAAACACTTTTAGGATGTTGTTACTAGGAGCTAAATTTCCTTTACAAAATTTGCGTGTTCAAAAATAAAAATGCTCTTTCCTTCTAGATTAAAACTGATGATCAGCTCTTTGCAAGTAATGAGGGTGAAGAAATACAAAGTGGCTGCTGTAAATGTAAGTTTCTTTATAAATATATTGTAGTGTATATATTACCGCTAAAGTGCAGAAATCAGTTATTCTACAGATTATCTAGGTATTGTGCAGATTAACTAGGGTGATCCGTTAACGTGCGGAAAATTGTTTCATTTCTCAAATTACCTAGGTAATCTGCAAATTACCTGGATAATCTGCACATTACGTACTAGGCACTCGTTAAAGTGAAAATAAGATCTTTGCTGGAACAACAGGAACGTTTCTGTACGCTTAAATTAACATAATGTTATTTATCTAGTGTCCGAGAGTAGAGTTGAAACCAGGGTCATCCCTCTGTCAACATGAATCAGTCGTCCAAATTATAAAAAAAGCCACCAAAATGAGCAGGCCAAGTGAGAACGAATCATTTTAGTGATTCGTTATCAAGAATGAATCACTTTACCGATTCGTTCTCACTTGGCCTCCGCTCATCCGGGGCGTTTTTTATAATGCGGACGAGTGAATCACGTGACACGAAGATTCATATTCAAGAGATTCACCACTATGAGAGAAACAAACTTTTGAACTTTAACGATACGGAAGCCGTTAATGTGCACATTACCTAGGTAAAATGCGGAAAACTCTTGATTCCGCACGTTAACGGAGCAAATCAGTTAATCTGCAGATTAGCTAGGTAATGTGCACATTAACGGCTTTCGAGCTTTAGCGATAACATATATACCGTACGTTGAAAATAGTGTCCAGACACTTCCATGTTATGTGAATGGAAAGCCACTTTCAAAGCTCCATAACATTGAAAATAAACAGTTTATGCAAAAACTTTTATTGTCGATGAATTGTAGATGCCACTCAAATCTCTCTAAATATATTTCCCGCAATATTGGATTAATACTTAAAGAATGAATGGAAGCTGAAGCATTTTTTCTTCAACTTTTGACGCTTGTGAAAAAATACTTCAATAGATAAAACACAACTTTTATAACAATTTGTTCACTAACATAAATTAAATATATGAAGTTTGTATGACGATTTTTTTAAGATTTCATCAATTTGGAGGCAATGTGAAAGTGTCGTCTGCTGTTAAATGGTACCTCTTCAATGACTCTTTAAATATTGATCGAAGATTGTTGAAAATTGACACTGTCACATTGCCTTCAAATTGATGAAATCTTAAAAAATCGTCATACTTCATATTTTTAATTTATGTTAGTGAACAATTGTTACAAAAGTCGTGCTTTATCTATTGAAGTATTTTTTCAAGAGTGTCAAAAGTTTTAGATAAATGCTTCCATTCATTCTTTAAAGATTAAACTAATATTGCGGGAAATATATTTAGAGAGATTTGAGTGACATCTACAATTTATCGCCAATAACAGTTTTTGCGTAAAAGATTTATTTTCAGAGGGAGCTTTGAAAGTGGCTTTCCATTCACATAACTTGGAAGTGTCCGGACACTTTTTTTTAACATAGCGTATATTAATGCATATTAACCATTGTATATAAATCGTAGAAATGTTTTCACTTCTCTATAATAGTATGGGTCTGTAAATGGTAGCTAGGTAGTCACTGGAAGGAGAGCTATGCACCAATCCCCTGTGATGATGCATAGAACCGGCCAGGCCTAGCACCTAATGTCCAACCCCGCCTTCTCGTGGTGCGGACCGTTAGTAACTTTCAAAAGAGATACTCTCTTGTGGAAGTGAACGGAAGGGGAGGGCTGCCAGATTAGTGTGGCCTACTGATCTGGACAACTATGGCTACTTTTCTTTTTTTTCTACCCTGCTGAGGAGTGGTCAACCACACAGGGTCCTGGTGCTGACCATGTAAACCTACTGGACTGGACAGATATATGGCTCTGAGCTTGATTATGGATCCTGATTTTGCTGCACTGGTGGGCTTCTGTGGAGGGAAAATCTTCCGCTGTGTTTTCTTTTTGTTTGTGGGTTGACAGCCCCAAGTGAATAGATCCACAAGATATGTTTATCAGCTGGTGGATAATCCTGAGCAGAAGTCATCGCAGGCACCTGAACTCTTTGCTTCTATTGGCATCGTCAAATTCTACATTGGAGGAAGTCTTCCAGTGTAGATGGCTTCAGCCTTTAGTAGTGGGGGAACGGGTCTTTGCCCCATGTCTGCGATTAGGGGGCTGTTTGATATTGTCGGCATTCCCTCTCTCAATAAACATAGTTTCTTTAAACATCCCACTAACCATTTTCTCTCCATAGGTAGTTGGAATGTGAGGACTCTGCACAGAGCTTTTTCTCTTGATGTCCTCACACAAGAATTCCACCGTTATAATTTAGATATTCTCGGCTTGCAAGAGACCAGATGGACAGATAAAGGTCAGATTCTTAAAAATAATCTTAAATTTCTCTTTTCAGGGAGGGACGACAAAAAGCATCACCAAGGCGTGGGTCTGCTTCTCAGCAGACACGCTAGTGATGCTCTTCTAGGATATGAGTGCATTAATGAAAGGTTTCTTACAGCAAAATTTCAGACAAGCGTTAAAGACTTGAATGTTATCTGCTGTTATGCCCCCACTGAGGATGCCGATGAGGATGAGAAGGATAGGTTTTATGAACAACTTCAGGATATTTTGAATTCTGTCAAGAAAGGAGATATTACCCTTGTTCTTGGTGACTTCAATGCCAAAGTTGGTACTGACTCTGACCTTTGGGGAGGAGTAATAGGCCCTTTTGGTATTGGTAGCTGCAATAGCAATGGGCAACGTCTCCTACAGGTAAGTAAACTCAATGGATTCAGAATAACTAACACTTATTGCAAACACCGCGACATACATAAGTACACATGGGTTTCACCTGATGGGCTGCATAAGAATATGATTGATTACATATTAATTAACAGCAAATGGACTAGTTCTGTTAGGAATACCAGGGCATATAGGGGAGCTGAAATTGGATCTGACCATTACCTTGTTAAAAGTATGTTGCAACTTAAACTTAAAAAGTGTTGTGCTAGGGTTAAAAAATTTACTTTTAAAACTGAAGCTCTGAAAGATCCAGTTATAGCCAAAGCTTACCATGATAGGTTACTTAGTCATTATGACAGTCATGGTTTGCTTACTACTGAAGTTGAGGAAGAATGGGATCATTTTAAACAGGCTTTTTTGGACACTAACAGTACTCTTTTAGGAAAAAAGGAGCAGAAGAGGCAAAATTATCTGAGTGATAAGGCACTTGAGCTTATTTCGGAAAGAAAGAACTGCAGGAATGCCCTTAATCAATACCCTACTAGTCCTAATAGAAAGCATTACAGAGACCTTAATAAACTTGTAAAGGATCAGTTAGCTGCTGATAAAAATTTTTGGCTTGATGGTTTGGCTGACAAAGCCGAGGAAGCAGTTAGACAGCACAACAGCAGAGAGCTGTACCAGATAGTTAATGTTTTGTGTGGTAGAAAACGGACAGGCATACAAGGATTGAAGGATAAACAAGGTAAGGTTATAGAAGGGGAGGATTCTGTCATGGCTAGGTGGGCTGAGCATTTCAGTGATGTTCTAAACAATGTAGTTAGTTCTACTCCCATTGTTTGCAATGATGATAGATGCATTGTTGGCTTTAATGTTGGCCCTATAACACAATCTGAAGTTAGTTTGGCTGTTTCTAAACTTAAACTTCATAAATCCCCAGGGGGTAGATGAAATTACTACGGAAATGCTTAGAGCTGGGAATGTTTCGGTTACCACTTGGATGACTGAAATTCTGAATCTCTTTTATGATAAAGGCACGGTTCCTAAGGATTTTACCAGAGCTATTGTTATCCCTATTTTCAAAAAAGGTGATCGCAGTTCTTGTGATAACTATAGGGGTATCAGCCTACTCTCTGTTCCAGGTAAAGTTCTTTCCATGATTGTGCTTAATAGAATTAAGAATCTGGTTGACAGGCAATTGCGTGATGAGCAATGTGGATTCAGAAGTGGTAGGGGATGTGTAGATCAGATATTTTCACTTAGGCAGATTCTTGAGAAATGTTTAGAGTTTCAGAAACCTTTGGTTGCTAGCTTTGTTGATTTCAAAAAGGCTTTCGACTCTGTTGATCGTCATAATTTGTGGTTGATTGTGAAATCATATGGTATACCAGACAAGTTAGTTAACATTATGAAAGCTCTCTATAATAACACTGAGTCGTGTGTGAGAGTTGGTAAGGCTTGTAGCAATTGGTTTAGCATTACTTCTGGTGTTCGACAAGGGTGCATTTTGTCTCCTTTTCTCTTTAGCTTGGTTATTGATTATGTTATGCGAAATTCACTTCAAGGGAAAGATTTTGGCCTTAAATGGGCTGGAGATAGGAAAATTTCTGATTTAGATTATGCTGATGATTTAGCCCTTCTGGCAAATGATGTTGATGAGATGAACTCTTTCATTCGAGCCGTTGATGAGACTGGTAGTAGAGTAGGTTTGGTTATAAACAGAGAGAAAACTAAAGTGATGAAAATTGGTCAGGCAGGCTGTGATTCAGTTAATCTGAATGGTTGCAGTCTTGAGCAGGTGTCACAGTTTAATTATCTTGGGAGCTATGTAACAGATAATGGTGATGTGCGGCATGAGATTAACAGACGAATAGGGATTGCTGCTGGGACTTTCAAGAATCTATGGAGAGTGTGGAGAAATAGGCGTATACACCTAAAGACTAAAATTAGACTGTATAATAGTTTGGTTCTTTCTAGGGTTAGTTATGGTAGTGAAACTTGGACACTTTGTAAACAAGATAACAGGAAACTAGATGCTTTTGATTCCAGATGCTTACGCAGTATCTTGGGCATTAGGTGGTTCAACTTTGTAACTAATGATGAGATTAGGAAAAGGAGTTTGCAACCTCCTTTAAGCAGCATATTGTGCAGAGAGAGACTCCGTTGGTTTGGCCATGTTGCCCGTATGAATAATTATAGATTGGCGAATAGGGTTATGAACAGTGTGCCTAAAGGCCTCAGAAAGAAGGGGAGACCTAGGATGCGGTGGGCAGACAATGTCAAACAGGACCTTGTTAGAATTGGTGTGCAGTGGCCAGATGCAGTAGATGTAGCTCAGGATAGACTTGCTTGGAGAACTAAATTGCACGGTCTGGTTGGACCTCCGTAGACCATGGCTGCTTGAGGATGATGATGATGATGATGATGATGATGATGATGATGATGATAATAGTATGAGTTCAGTTACTATGAGAAAATATGAGTGTAGAGCTGATAGCTCACAGTTAAAATAAATGGCTCTGATAAGTTACTGGTTTATTGAGGTGCCAATCACTAACAAGAGTCCTGCGCAGATTTGGCTATCCGTGAATAAAATACAGTGGACCCCCGATATAACGCGCATGTCGGGCGGGAAACAACACCCGCGTTATAAGGTGAACCGCGTTATAAGGTGAACTGCGTTATACCGAGCGGCGCGGTGGCAACTCAATAAATTTCGCACTGTAAGCTTTTCTTTTACTCATCATGCATACAATAATTAAACATTATTCAAAATACATGCAGGAACTCAATACATACACAATTACTCAATACGCAGTAACAATAAAATGCGATACTCACTAACGCCGCACGGACCTGTATAAACATGTTTGAACTTATCGCGAACATCGCCCGCGCTATAACCGAGTGCGCGGTATAGCGAGCAGCGCTATAACGAAGGTCCACTGTATTAAGGTTGACGTGGATATAATCGCGTCTAAAAATTTTGATGTTAATGCGGATAGTGGATAAAGTCGTAGTGAAATAGGCAAACACTTCTCCATTATTGATGGCTGACATAAGTGAAAAAACTTCTTTAGATAACGAGAAAAAAAACTGATTTAAAACTCGAATGATGATACTCCCTTTCAAAAGATAAGATGCATTGGGACAAAGCCACAAATTAAAAAAGAAATTTTATGTGAGAGAAGGGATCTTTTTATTGACAAAACAGAATATAAGTTACAAACATTACTCTAGTGTTGCGTAGAAGACTGTAATCAAATATATGAAACTTTCGACCTTCGAAATCTCGAAATTTACAGAGTGAAATGTAGAGGAGAGTTACTATGTAATGAAAAGGAATGTCTTCACATACCCGCGGACAGTTGCATTTAAATGAGCAAAATTTACTCGAAAAAGTTTGCAAAATTGCATTCTGGTAAATTTTTATCTAATGTTTAGTAAGGCATATTTATCTGAAATACAGGCTTTTTCTATCACAGTATGTTGTTTTCCTAAAAACCTTACTAGTCATTAATAAGCATTTAGACTGACATACTCGCAAACATACATCAGACCTCAAGCATTTGAAAGACCTCAACGGTTATTAAGCAGCCAATATGTGCGGATGCTTATGAAGACCTTGCCGATGAACATAAAGCTTTAGCTATCATCTCAGAGCTCTAACTATAATTCTACCATTGATCAAAGATATTTCTGATTGATCTAGAATCACTGTTGATTGACAAGTAACTGATCCTCAGTCAACCACAGACCTATTAAAATCATGGTTTCATCAATTGCGTTGTTGGGTTAGGTTGTTTTACCTCTGAGCGGCACTTTTTTGCACACCATGGGCTAAATGGCCAGGTCACGTGGACCCCGAAGGCTCAGAGAAGGTTGGGGGAGGGAACCCACTGGAACAGCTGTTGGGAGACAGATGGTAGCCTCCCGTCAAGGCCATCCAGCGTGTTCTTTAACGTGCACACGGGCCACGGCTTAACGTCCCATCCGACGGACGGCGGCCTTTTCAAGCCCATCGGTGTCCCCTACTGACCGTGGGCAGGGCGGGGAATTTTGCGGAGATAAATCTCAACGCTAATCCAGCTGGGACTCGAACCTGGGAACTACAGATTACGAGCCTGGCGCGCTACCGACTGAGCCACCCCCGCCCCATTTCATCAATTGCACTCTCCTTTTCTCAACTACTTCCACTTACACTTCACCACTAAAGTAATCGATGACACAGTTTTAAACTTTATGTTCTCTTTGTTGAGAGTTCTTCTTCTTCTCTCCTACAGATAAGTATCGATACATGCTTTATGATTCACTTGTTCAAATAATCTTTTATAACTAATAAGAATAAGAAACATCATCTTTCAAAAAATGATGAAGCGTCTATGGATCATTTGTCGCATCGAAGATTCTCATATGTCATTGCTTATTGAGCTATCAATCATTTGTCAGTTAACCAACGATGAATTATCAGATAACAGAAAAAAAAGTAATTAATTATGAATTAGCCTTTGACTGAGAATCTTAGTTGCTTTATCTCTGCAGTTTCATTGTCTCAGTCGGTCTCTGTCGTGTCGTCTGACGAGTGGTGGTCGCCTTCTTAACTTCCTTTTAAATTCTCTGTTATTATTCCAATTAATTAATCTACACCCGTGATTCTGGGTGAAATTACAAATTCGCTGGCCTTAGCTGAGCTCAAAATTTCTCAAAATTAAAAGACTGTAAAGATGTTATAAAATAAAAAAAAATTGGTTCTTTCTAGGGTTAGTTATAGTAGTGAAACTTGGACACTTTGTAAACAAGATAACAGGAAACTAGATGCTTTTGATTCCAGATGCTTACGCAGTATCTTGGGCATTAGGTGGTTCAACTTTGTAACTAATGATGAGGTTAGGCAAAGGTGTTTGCAACCTCCTTTAAGCAGCATATTGTGCAGAGAGATACTCCGTTGGTTTGGTCATGTTGCCCGTATGGATAATTATAGATTGGCGAATAGGGTTATGAACAGTGTGCCTAAAGGCCTCAGAAAGAGGGGTAGACCGAGGATGCGGTGGGCAGACAATGTCAAACAGGACCTTGTTAGAATTGGTGTGCAGTGGCCAGATGCAGTAGATGTAGCTCAGGATAGACTTGCTTGGAGAACTAAATTTCACGGTCTGGTTGGACCTCCGTAGCCCATGGCTGCTTGAGGATGAGGATGATGAGGATGAGGATGAAAGATGTTATTTGAAGACTTTTTCCAATCAGATTAATTTAACCTGAATATTGCTTTACTTTTGCAGGCATTCATTTAATGAGATGAAAATCTGTACTTTACGGAAATCTCTTTAACGACCTCGAAACTCGGTGAGAGGATATCTTAATCCCTGCCTATGTCACCTGGTTCACACAGAACCAAACCCTGCTGCTTAGGGTTCCCGAGAAAGAGCTACGTCACTTCGACGCACTAAAAGAAATTTAACCTTTGTATTTGTCACCAACCCTCAGTCTGATATTTTGTCCTTAGCATCTGCCTGTCGCTGCTCCCGGTGATTCACACCCTACTCCCTTCTGGCTACAAGTTGTGGTGGAGTGGCAGAAGTATCATAAAGCCATTTAGTACGCTCGCTTCCCAAGCATATGGAGAACTGCCCAGCTAGGCCAAAATGACGACTAATCAGCAACATTCCCATTTACGATACTCAGAGCATAAATATATATAATAATACTAATAGATACAATAATAAGATAAACTAGAGGGACACGATAGCTTCTCCACACTTCGTAGATAGCAACTAGGAAGACTACGCTGCCATAATCATCATATTTGCCACTATGGGGCACAATCTTCGTAACTACCTCTCGTGACTCGCTGCTGGTTCAGTCAAGCATTACTAAATTTGCTACTCTCTATGAACTCTAACAGTATTAATCAACTTTTAGCCAACCAAGAAAAAAATATTTAATGAACATTTAATCAGTGATTATCTAACGTTCCAAAGAACAATGTTACAATTATCCCACAATCATCCAATTCTTTGTGACGTTTAACCAATCCGCACCTAGATACTGGCTCCAAAACATATGCATTTTGATTCAAGAGAAGTCATAGATATATGTAACTCACGACTATAAATAGAGAAAAAAATGGTGTTTCACCATAAAAAAATAAATAAATACCCCCTCAAGCAGCTGCTTGCCACAGAGGTCTGACAGGAGCCTGTCAGTTTATATGCCACAGTAGGAGATCTGAGAGGATGGTAGGACCTCAGCAGAAAAACGACACACACATCCATGCCTAATACCGGGGCTCGAACCCAGGTCCCTTAGATCAGTAGCCAAGCGTACTAACCACTCGGCCACGGGGAGTTTTAAAATAAAAATAAAGAAATAATATACGAAAATTATTTTTTTGAATTAAAATATTTTATATCTGACAATAAAGTCATATAAAATATTTTATACGGGACACCGTCTCGTAGCTGAGTGGTTACACGCTTGGTTGCTGATCTAAGGGACCTGCTTTCGAGCCCCAGGTTAGGAATGAACGTTTGTGGCTTTTTTCTGCTGAGGTTCCGCCATCTTCTCAAACTTTCTACTCTGGCGTATAAACTGACGTGCGCCTATCAGACCTTTATGGCAAGCAGCTGCTTGAGGGGGTATTTGTTTTTAATACAGAGATATATGCTTAAAATATTTCTAAAGAAACTTCGTTGATGTTAATATCCTTGAATTTTCAATTAAATTATTTGTATAGCATCGGCGAAGTGAGAATAGAAGCATTAGAGATAATGAGAAATGAAGTTTTCACGAAACCATGGTTCTCATAAGTCATTGGTTGATTCAAAACAAATTACTTTTTAGTCAATGAATGGTCTCATGGATGAAAACAAGAATTCACAGATTATTGTTTTATTGCTCAATTGATAAATGATTGCTGCCTCAATCAACGACAGATTTATGAGAACCATTGCTTCTACAAATGCACATTATTCGTTGTTTCAATTTTTGACTTCACACTGCGCCTTTGATTTAGGTTCATTTTACAAACAGCTGCTAAATTGATCTCTGGACTCTCTGCCATAGTATTTCCAGGAAAGTTTCCTTTAAAGGAAGAATGTAAAAATCGAAAAGAGTTCATTCGAAATATTTCACTCAAACAAACGTATCTAAGGTATTATATTACAGAATATATATATTTATATTAATATATATATATATTTGTAGAATATATAGTATTATATATAGAGAGAGAGAGTGGCAACAGTGCTAATAGCACACAAGTATGTTATTTTGAATGATCTTCAGTTTTTGTTAATTTTCTTTTGTGAATTGTGTAAAGTATTCTTCCAAATTTGTTTGATCTTTGCATCATTGATTGGAGAATATAATGAGTATGTTATGTGTTTCTATGTGAAGTAAAAGACATAATTTCAATAATTCTTTTTTGATTTGCGACATATAGGACAGAGAAGAATCCTTAGAAGCTACTCCTAGCTTTTACAGGCCTTCTCATACAAAGGACATGCCCTACTAAGACCGAAGTCACTGCTGACCACTGCCTTAGTTAGAGCTAACACAACACACAAAGTTTGCCTTGCTGGAACAGTCGCTAGCTGCCTAACCACTAAGCCAGTTATTGAAGGTTAGGAGTTGATAAAAAGAACAAGGACTATTATTTCGCTTGAATAAGGTGCACAACTCGAGAGACGTTATAGAATATCATCTGTTCCTTCGCGCGGAGTGTTGTTACTGCGCGTTTACCATCATCTATTGTTTCACACTAAGATTGTAAGAAGCAATTACTGCTATCTTCTGATTCTTGATATTACACAATTATCAATATTACAACGATGGTTAACTCTTGTATTCAGTGTAAAAAAGAAATTCTTGATACTTCGGAAACATTACAATGTACAGGCAAGTGCGGATTACAGTCGCTCAAAAAAATATCCGAACACACGATTTCTTTTAGAAATTAGTGATCTGGCAACCTTCGTGTACGTACACGAAGGTTGCCAAATCACTAATTTCTAAAAAAATAGTTGCCAGATATTTTTTCTGGATTCTGTAATCAACTATAGTGTTCGGATATTTTTTGAACGACTGTACAATCCTACTTTCATTGCGTGGGTATGAAAGAAATAAACTTCAGAAAAATAAATCTTGAAAATATGACTAAATGGAAATGCAATAAATATAAAACAGATGTGGTAGGAAAAAGGAAAAAGTGTTAGACTGAAATGTATAATGCTAGTGAATCTCATGTAGAGAGGGGGCGGGGTGGCTCAGTCGGTAGCGCGCCACACTCGTAATCTGTAGTTACCAGGTTCGAGTCCCAGCTGGGTCAGCGTTGAGATTTATCTCCGCAAAATTCCCCGCCCTGCCCACGGTCAGTAGGGGACACCGATGGGCTTGGAAAGGCCGCCGTCCGTCGGATGGGACGTTAAGCCATGGCCTCGTGTGCGGGAGAGCCATACCCTGTGCACGTTAAAGAACACGCTGGATGGCCTTGACGGGAGGCTACCATCTGTCTCTCAACAGCTGTTCCAGTGGGTCCCCTCCCCCAACCTTCTCTGAGCCTTCGGGGTCCATGTGACTTGGCCATTTAGCCCATTGTGTGCAAAAAAGTGCCGCTCAGAGGTAAAACAACCCAACCCAACCTCATGTGGATAGGATACATTACTAAACTCTGAGGAAAAAGTGTTGTCTACTGAAATAATTAAGCATGTGACTGAAATGTTTAGTGAACAGATGAATACATTTAAGAAAGACATGAGAAAGATGAATGAAAAGTCTAAAAATGAATTATTAGGAGAATTAGCTGAGTATAAAAAATGTACTTTATATTGTTCAGAAAAACTTGATGATTTTTTTGAAAATTGTGACTGAAATGTCTAAACAATTGAAGGAAATGCAACATCAAAACGAAAAGCTTACAGCTGAAAATAAAATGATGCAAATTGAAATCAAAGAACTTAAATGGAAAGTAAATGATTTGGAACAATATAGTAGGAATACAAACCTAGAAATAGTAGGAATACCAGAAACACCCAACGAAAATGCATCTGAAATTATAACCTCTATTGCTCAGAAACTACAAATTGAAACAAATGACTTTGATATACAAGCTATACACAGAGTGCCAACTAAGAATAAACAGAAGATTAAACCTATTTATTGTTCAACTAAAGTCCAGAAAAATAAAAGAAAATTGGATAAATCTTTGGAAGGCAAAGAAGAATTTAAATGCCAAAGATATACATCATTCCTTACCAGACAGCAGAGTGTTTGTCAATGAACATTTTTACACAAAATAACAAACAGTTACTTTATGAACTGAAGAAAATAGAGAGAAAAAGGATACAAATATGTATGGGTTAAAGACTCTAACCTTTATATTCGCCAAAATGAAAGGTCAAGAATATTTAGAATTAGAAATGTTAATGATTTAAATTTATTGAATGGTAATAATAAAAATTATTATATTTAAGTAAACTTTAATGTGTAACAATATTACAAATCAAATTTTTAGTTTAAATACGAAGACGCATATTGATCTCAATACTGATATTTCAGATTCTTGGTATAAAGTTCATCAAATAGAGAATGTTTATGAAAGATAATTTTATTATTGGGGTGGAGGATTACAATTAATAATGGGCAATATAAGAAGTATGAGAAAAAATTTTCACCATTTTTTGCTTTATTTAAACCTAGTAGATTTTAACCCTGAAATAATAGTCCTAACAGAAATTTGGATAACTGATGATGAATTACAATTATATACGATACCTGGTTATAAAATATGTTATAAATTTCAAAATAAAATAAGACCTGGAGGGCTAATTATTTTTTTTTTGAAAGAATATATTACAGTATATGAAAATTAATATAAATTTTGTTAGTGCTGATATGCCGGAAATTAAATTTAAACTTAATAATTTAGTTTTTATTTTAATGACATTTTATAGATTACATTCATACACTAAGCAAAATTTTATTAATGAATTAGAATATAAATTAGCTTATTAATTATCAAACTTATTAGGAAAAATTAATATTGACTTAAAAAGTAATGATAGTATTAGACATGAATATTTTAGAGTAATTCTCTCAAATGGTTTTAAGCAGGGTCATGAGGAAATTATTAGGGAGGAATCAAAGACATGTCTTGATAATGTATTTATAAGAAGTATCGCTGCAAATAATGTAAATACTTATATCATTAAGCTGCACATTACTGATCATTATTTCATAGGTTTAAACATTCAGTCTAATATGAACAAAAGTATAGAAAGTTTAAAAGGAATACGTAAGACAAATATTACAAAATTCAAGAAATTGTTGAAGGACAAAGACTGGACTGAAGTTGAAATGGAAAAAGATATAAATAAATCTTTCGAAATATTTTTATTGCAATTACAAATATTAATTGAAAAATCAAAATACACAATACAAGTAAAAAATAAATAAAAATAAATGCCTCCTCAAGCAGCTGCTTGCCGCAGAGGTCTAATAGGAGCCTGTCAGTTTATATGCCACAGTAGAAGGTCTGAGAGGATGGCAGGACCTCAGCAGAAAAACGACACACACATCCATGCCACTGAAACAAAATAAATTTAAACCTTGGATGACAGATGAATTTATACAATCTATAAAAAAAGGAATACTTTGTACAAATTACGGAAAAATTCAGCCTTTTAATACTGATTTAAATAATTATTTTAAAAAGTATCGAAATTTACTATTAAAATTAATCAGAGAAACAAAGTCAAATTATTACACCAAAAGATTATTAGACAAACCTGGCAATGTAAAGCAGAAATGGAATATAATAAATGAATTTTCTGGAAGGAAACAACATATGCAAATGTCTCCAATAGAAATAAAAATAAATAATACTTTGTATTCTTCTAATGAAAATACGATTCTATTAGCTGAAAAGTTTAATAATTATTTTACAGAAATAATAGAAAACTTTTTAACGGAAATTCCAGAATGCATTAACCAGAAAAAGGATGAAATATCTGTTTCATTGAATTCGATTTTCATCGATTTCTTAACAGAATATGAAATTAATGAAGTAATTTCTTCTTTGCAAATAAGAAAGGCGACAGGAGCTGATTGCATATCTGTGGAGTTAATTAAAGAAATAAAAAATAATATTCAGCTATTTTATGTCATCTTTATAATTTATCTTTGCATTCTGGATATTTTCCAACAATTCTTAAAAATTCAACTATAATACCTGTTTACAAAGGTGGCAAACATTTCGATATTAATAATTACAGACCAATAGCGTTATTATCGGTGTTTTCAAAAATATTCGAAAAGCTAATTAAGATTAGACTTTTAAATTTTCTAGAAAGAAAGAAATTTTTTTCAAAAAATCAGTTTTGGTTTAGGAAAAACACTGGAGCAGAGGATGCTATATTAAAATTAACATCTTCAATCTGCAGTGCAATAAATAAAAATTTAAGAACAGCAGTAATATATTTGGATATAAAGAAAGCGTTTGATTCAATTTCACGTGACATATTATTATATAAACTTGAGAAAGCAGGAGTTCGAGGGACAATTTTAATATGGTTTCAGACTTCAAAAAATAACTCAAAAGGTTAAAATATGGAATTATTACAGTAATGAAAAGAAATTAAATATGGTGTTCCACAAGGGTCTGTGTTACGTCCGATACTATTTAATATTTTTTTAAAATGATCTTTGTAACCTGGAACAAAAAGGAAAATCAATAGCATTTGCTGATGATACTGCTCTGATATATACAGCAACTACTGAACATATTTTGATTGAAAAAATAAATCAAGATTTATGGAATATCAGAAATTGGTTTATGAAAAAAAAGTTGTTTCCAAATGTAGAAAAAACAAAATGTATATATATATTTTCGATTGAGAAAAAAATCAAAGATATAATACACTTAAATGCATTGATATTTGTTGTTCATGCAAGCCACTAGAAAGTGTTGAGTGCTATAAATACTTAGGAGTACATATTGATAGTAAACTAACTTGGAAGAAGCATATTGATTCTTTAATAAAAAAAAACCTTAATACAATAATACCACAATTATTTTACATCAGAAATGTTTTAAATGTTACACTTTTAAAACTCATTTATAATGCATGGATTAAATCTCATTTAACATATCGATTGCTTTCTTGGGGTGAGGTATATCACAGCAATATTTAACCATTAATTAAAACTCAATATAGAATAAATAGATGCATTTTAAAGAAAAGGAGATATGATAGTGTTAGACACTTTTATAGTGAATTACATATATTACCTTTAAGAAAATTATGCATGTACAATATCATTATATATCTTAAAATGCATTGGATTGAAAATGATATTAGACATATAGATTATAATACAAGAATATTTAAACATGTAAATCTTACTTTACCTCTTCCTAAAAAAACCATTGTACAAAAACATTATATATATTTAGCACCTGAAATATTTAACAATTTACCTGGAAATTTTAAAAATGAAACAAACTTTCACTCTTTTAAAAAGAAGTTGAAAATCTGGCTTTTTGAATATAACGATACTGAAAAACTTCTTCCAAACTTTTCAAAAAATTTTTAACTAAACTAACACTATTTTTTTTAAATTAGATAAATTGTTGTAAGGCAAAAACTTTTCTAAAAAATTGTTAATAATCATTATTTTGGTAGGCATACGTTTTGTGTTTTTGAATATCTGTCTTTCATTTTTTTGAAAATAGAATGGAAAATTATATCACACCTAAATTTTGTATTAAATTTATTGCCTTTTTTAAAATGTTTTACCAAATTGTACAAACCCACATGCGAGTTACTTGAACTCTTATGGTTATTTTCAATGTTCCTAAAATTGAACATAATTTTATAAAATATATTATACAAAATTCTTTATATGAAATGTATAATTTAATGTGCAATAAATGTCTATTTAATAAGAATAAATATCTATGTCTATGTGTTTTTCAATTAAAAAAATATTCAAAGTTTACCTACGTACTTAATTTTAAAGTAAGTCCAATTTTGGAATCTCTGATTCTGTTTCATTTCTGCTGACTAGTCCACACTGTTTACAGGAAACAAATATTTTTACTTTCCATACAAATGAATGTGGACAGTATGAAGTTGATAAAGGGATTGATACTAATTTGTTGAAGGTTTTAGCCGAGAAACTTCATTTCAGGTAAGCAGATTTAATGATAAAATTCCATAAATTCGTTGTTTGTAGGAAAATATTTTCGCATTTCATTAATATTATAATAATAATGAAACATTATTCGTTCTAAAATCTCTCCAATAATTCCGATGTACAAGCTATTGAGACAATGAGACTGCGCAGTTCAAGCACTGATGATTCTCATAGGCCATCATTGGATTGAGCTATTAATTGCTTGGTAATCAACCAATGATTCCATAGAACATCAGACATCATTGGTTGATTCAAAAGTGATTGATAGCTGAATTAGGCAGTCAGGGTTGGGTTGTTTTACCTCTGAGCGGCACTTTTTGCACACCATGGGCTAAATGGCCAGGTCACAAGGACCCCAAAGGCTCAGAGAAGGTTGGGGGAGGGGACCCACTGGAACAGTTGTTGGGAGACAGATGGTAGCCTCCCGTCAAGGCCATCCAGCGTGTTCTTTAACGTGCACAGGGTATGGCTCTCCCGCACACGAGGCCACGGCTTAACGTCCCATCCGACGGACGGCGGCCTTTCCAAGCCCATCGGTGTCCCCTACTGACCGTGGGCAGGGCGGGGAATTTTGCGGAGATAAGTCTCAACGCTGATTCAGCTGGGACTCGAACCTGGGAACTACAGATTACGAGCCTGGCGCGCTACCGACTGAGCCACCCCATAGGTAGTCAGGAGAATCATTGATGGGTGAATTGCACTCATTGCTTTCATCGGTGCAATTACTTCCATGCTCTCTTTGCCATTCTTCTGACTTTTCTGTGGGTCTTTTTTCCATCCCTTTGTATAATCCATCGTTTCTGAATCTCGTATTATTCACGATATGTTTTAACACAATTAAATGGTAACGAAACATTTTAAAACACACTATGTCCATCAACTTCTGTCCATTAAAAAGTACTGGAGTATCCAATGGATTATTGATAATAATTGAACACCTTTGAGGACTTCTATAATGAACATATTGCTACAAAGATGAACGAGCAGCAATGATGAATAGCATGATGTGATGTATCATTTTGATGCGCATCTTGTGCTTCAGCGTGAGAATTGAATCACTAGATGATTCGAACAGACAAAACTTGAATGTTTAACGGTGTTAAAAAAAAGAGAGAATTGAAAAGTTGTCAGTCAGTGGCTGAAAGTGTAAGTTCATTTTTCTTTTAGTGAATTAGTATTAGATTAATCTTATGAAAGTTGTTTAAGAGATTTGACGATCGAAGGCAATATGCTAGTCGAGCAATCTGCTGACTGGCTTTAATTTCTTCATAAGAATAGTTAATCGTCTAATGAGTGATGATCTTAATACGTAAAAAGAGTTGGTAAAGTTAATCTTGGTAATTTACAGATTTTTTACAAAGATAATTGTGTCACTTATTGAATGTTGTAAAAACGATTTCCTTTATGCTTTGAAAAGAAACTGTAAGAATTGTAATACGACTGTTTGAAGAATTAGTAGTTAATGTGAAATATTCTTCGGATGGTTTAGCTTCATACAATGAAGATAAGGATTTGTGTTAGTTGAATTTATTTTTTGTATAACAAATTAGTTCATTTATGAATTTTTGTTGCTAAACATTCTTTTGAAATCACACTCAAGATTTCCTATTAAAAATTCATAAAAACATTTTTTCAGTCTCAATATATGTATGGTAGCTAGGTAGTACTGGTAGGAGAGCTATGCACGAATCCCCTGTGATGACACACAGGGCCGGCCAGACCTAGCATGTAAAGTCCGACCCGACTTCTCGTGGTACAGACCGGTAGTACTTTTCCAAAGAGATACTCTCTTGTGGAAGGGAACGGAAGATGAGGGCTGACAGATTAGTGAGGCCTATGGGTTTAGACTACTATGGGTACTTTTTCTTTTTTTATTTACCCTGCTGAGAAGTAGTCAACCACACAGGGTCCTGGTGCTGATCATATATTGCAACCTGAACGGAATATTGACACTGAGCATGATACATATATCATGCTCAGTGCTATGTATTCTGAATTCTGGTTGGCTTCTATGGAGGGAAAATCTTCTGCTGTGTTTTCTGTTTGTTTGTGGGTTGACAACCCCAAGTGAATATATATTTTCTCACACAAGAAAAAAGAAATTTAAAAGATTAAAATCACTCAGATTCAATCAAAGGAGTCAAATATGATCAAGAGTTCCTTGTGGATAATCCTGATCAGAGGCCATCGCAGGTACTTGAACTCTTTGCTTCTATTGGCATCTTCAAATCTACATTGAAGGAAGTCTTCCAGTGTAGATGGATTCAGCCTTTAGAAGTAGGCGGAACAGGTCTTTAGCCCATGCCAGCGATTAGGTACCTGTTTGATATTGTCGGCACTTCCTCTCTCAATAAACATAGTTTCTTTAAACATCCCACTAGCCATTTCCTATCCAGAGGTTCTTGGTATGTGAGGACTCTGCACACAGATTATTTTCTTGATGTCCTCACACAAGCATTTCACGTTATAACCAAAATATTCTCGGCTTGCAAGTGACCGGATGGACAGATAAAGGTCAGATACTTAAAATAATCTTAAATTTCTCCTGTGAGGAAGGAATGTTGAAAGCATATTCAAGACATAGTTTTGCTTCTCGGTGTACACGCTTGTGATGCTTTTCTAAAGTATCAGTACATTAATGAGAGGTTTCTTATAACTAAATTTTAAACTCTGTTGAAGTGTTGTTATGCCACTACTGAGGACGCCGATGAGGATAAGAAAAATAGGTTTTACGGACAACTTTAGGATATTTTGAATTCTGTCAACGTCTCCTACAGGTAAGTAAACTTAATGTTTTGAGAATAACTAACACTTATTGCTTACACCGCGACATACATAAGTACACATGGATTTCAGCAGATGGGCTACATAAGAATAGGATTACTATATATTAATTAACAGCAAATTGGTTAGTTCTTTTAGGAATACCAGATCATGTAGAGGAGCTGAAATTGGGTCTGACCATTACCTTATTAAAAGTGTCTTGCAACTTAAACTGAAGAAGTGAGTTAAGGTTAAAAAGTTATCTTTGATACTGAAGTTTTGAAAGAACCATTTATAGCCAAAGCTTGCCATGATAGATCACTTTGCTATGCAAATCAACACAGTCACATTACCTTCTAATGAAGTTGAGGGGGTTCAGTAGTTAACTGATAATTTTGCAATTATTCCTCTTAATTCGAAAATAACTTCAGGTGTGATATAAATGAGCTCTGGTATCCACACGATCTCACGATCAACCACAAATTATGCGAAAATAACTTCAGACTGTGATATAGGGCCAACATTAAGGCCAGTAATGCATCGTCGTAATTACAACCAATGGGGATAGAACTAACCACATCGTTTAGATAGGGGTTTTCAACGTGGGTTACGCGTACCCCTTGGGGGTAAAACAACATAACCCAACCTGTCATCTGTGTCTTCATCCAGTACACCTATTCACCTAGGTTCGAGTCCCAGCTGGGTCAGCGTTGAGATTTATCTCCGCAAAAATTCCCCGCCCTGCCCACGGTCAGTAGGGGACACCGATGGGCTTGGAAAGGCCGCCGTCCGTCGGATGGGACGTTAAGCCGTGGCCCCGTGTGCGGGAGAGCCATACCCTGTGCACGTTAAAGAACACGCTGGATGGCCTTGACGGGAGGCTACCATCTGTCTCCCAGCAGCTGTTCCAGTGGGTCCCCTCCCCGAACCTTCTCTGAGCCTTCGGGGTCCTTGTGAGTGGCCATTTAGCCCATGGTGTGCAAAAAAGTGCCGCTCAGAGGTAAAACAACCCAACCCAACCTATTCACCTACAAGTGCTATATAGCATACTGTGATGCCTCATTTTTATCTTGCTGGGCAGGTACTACATCAATGTCATCATGTGCATACATTTGTGATTCTTTCTGTGGTGTTGCAGTATTTGGTGGTGGCTAAGCATCGAGCATCCAATTTTGAATGATGGCATTATAGTCTTCCATCCATTCATTTCGTGCTTACCATATATTTCCTACTATTTAGAAGATACTCTACAACTTTGTTTACAGTTTTTCTCTATCTCTTGTGGTTGTTAAGTTAGGTTTGTTTACTTCATAAATTTTCTACTAGGGGTACAACAGTCACTGTCATTCGATTGAACATGGTCACTTTCCTATAGAATTTCCTATGACCCCTTGGGGGTATGAGGTAAAATTTTTTTGGGTACGTCGTTAGAGCTCAAAAGACGCTAGATGTATGTTATATATATATGTGTGTGTTTTATTTTATTCCCATTGTTATACTATAACTATAGTTTTATCTATCTATACAAGGGGTACGCCAGTTACATACACATTTCCAGGGGGTACGTGAAGCATAAAAGTTTGAGAACCACTGATATATGTGTTTTATTTTATTCCCATTGGTATACTATAACTATAGTTTTATCTATCTATACAAGGGGTACGCCAGTTATATACACATTTCCAGGGGGTACATGAAGCATGAAAGTTTGAGAACCACTGGTTTAGAGGATCACTGAAATTATAAGCGATGTTCTAAACGATGTGGTTAGTTCTATCCCTATTGGTTGTTATGCCATTGGTTGTGGTTATCCCCATTAGTTCTCTCCCCATTGGTTGTAATTACGATGATGTATTACTGGTCTTAATGTTGGCCGTATATCACAGTCTGAAGTTATTTTCGCAATTTCTTAACTTAAACTACACAAATCCCCAGGGGTAGATGAAATTTCTACTGAAATACTTGGAGCTGGGAATGTTTCTGTTATCACATGACTGACTGAAATTTTAATATCGTTTATGATAAAGGCATTGTTACTATGTATTTTACCAGCTCTATTATTACCTCTGTTTTTTTAAAAAGGAGATCGCATATTTTGATATGGGTCTCAGCCTCCATTCTGTTATAGTTAAAGTTCTTTGCATGATTGTGCTTAATACAATTAAGAATTGGATAGGAAGTGGTAGGCGTAAACAACAAAGTTATTTAGGTAACTTTGTTTTTTTATTAAAAAAATTATGTTAAATTATTTAATGAATTGCGTGATGAGCAGTGTGGATTCAGAATTGATAGGGGATGTATACATCAGATATTTTCACTTAGACAGATTATTGAGAAACGCTTAGTTTCAGAAACCTGTCGTTGCTAACTTTGTAGATTTCAAAATGGTTTTTGACTCCATTGATCGTCATAATTTGTGATTGATCGTGAGGTCGTATGGCATACCAGACAAATTAGTTAACATAATGAAAGTCTTATAATAACACTGAATCGTATATGAGAGTTGGTAAATCTTGTAGCAATTCGTTTATGATTGCTTCTGGTATTCGACAAGGGTGCATTTTGTCTCCTTTTCTGTTTAGTTATGCAGAATTCACTGCAAGGGGAAGATTTGGGGCTTAAATGGTCAAGAGATCTGAAAATACGTGATTAGATTCTGCTGATGATTTAGCCCTTTTGGCAAATGATATTGATGAGATGAACTCTTTCATTAGAGCTGTTGATGAAATTGGTAGTAGAGTAGGTTTGGTGATAAACAGAGAGAAAACTAAAGTGATGAAAATTGGTCAACAGATGGTGCTTCAGTTGCTTTTAACGACTGCGCTCTTGGGTAAGTGTCTCAATTTAATCATGTCGGAGGCTATGTAGGAGATGTTAGTGACATGCGGCTTGTGTTAAATAGAAGAATAGGGATTGAAGGTTGGGTTGTTTTACCTCTGAGCGGCACTTTTTTGCACACAAAGGGATTGAAGAATCTATGGAAAGTGTGAAGAAATATGCGCGAATAAATTAAAATTAGGTTGATAATTATAGATTAAAATTAGGGTGTTTAATAGTTTGGTTCTTTCTAGGATTAGTTATGGTAGGGAAACTTGGTAGTAACTTTTGTAAACAGCAAAACAAGAAATTTGACGCCTTTGATTCTAGATGCTTATGCAGTATCATGAGCATTGGATCGGTCAACTTTATAAGTAATGAAGTGGTTAGGTAAAGGAGTCGGCAAACTCCTTTGAGCAGCATATTGTGCAAGGGAAAGACTCCGTTGATTTGGCCACGTTGCCTGTATGCCTAATTATAGATTGGCGAATAGGGTTATGAACAGTGTGCCTAAAGGCCTCAAAAAGAGGGTGAGACCTAGAATACAGCAGATGTAGCTGAGGACAGATCAGTTGGGGAACTAAATTGCACATTCTGGTACCTCCGTAGCCCTTGGGCTGCTTGAGGATGATTATTGTCTCTCAATATATTTTTAAAGAAGACCCCCCAAAACTAGGCACTCTAGTACGTCAACTTCCCCCGCCCCTCCACACACTCTCACTGGAAGTTTCCAGGTAAGCCACGGTTTATAAGATACGTTAAAAGTAAAGTGAATTCTTAAGGAATAGTATGCAAAAAGAAAGCTGCAGGTCATATAGCGTTCGACAAAACGTTTTTTACTTTAAATGCTTTGTGCTTTTACTTACAATAATTATTGGAATTCAGAATTTTATCTTCTCAAAATGAATAGTGCTGGAAGCAACATGAGATTTGTGTTGAGGATTATAGAAAATACGTTATTATGTTTGAGATCTATAATAAAATGTAAAGGGAGATTTTTCTCTGGGATGATACTGAAATTTCGAAACATTATTTTGTAGCTTTGGACGAATTATGAGGATGATTTTTTCTTTTAAAGCATCCCCTCTCCCGATGTTACCACAAAAACTGAGTTCTCCAAAGCCGTTTGAATAGAAAACCTGATGTCACGTGACTGGCATGGCTAATGACGTCGAAAGCTGGGGCCGCAAAAAGCATTTTGCCGTCATAGTTTGAGTCAGCGGATCTAATTCGTTTCTAATTCGAGGTGCGCGTTATTTAAATGATTTCATTTCCTATACTGAATTGAATCAAAGATCAATTATAAAGCAAATTATCGTAAATGTGACAAAGAATTTCATTCTTGTAGGAAATATTTTATTTTCATAGACATAAGAACACCCTCATTTCTCAATGGTAAAAATATTCAATAAACATATTATCTAAAAATAGTTACACATATTTTTATTAATTATATTTAATTTTAAACGGTACTTTAAGAAAACGGGATTTTAAAGCATAATTTATTGATTTTTTAAAAAAATTTGTAAAAAATTTTTGAAACGAAATATATGAGCTACATTTGCAAACATATTGGAAAAGTTAAATATCTATTCTCAGGTTAGCAAAATATATACATATTAACTTCATTGAGGGTTTAACAATATTGATAAATATCATATATACCGTCTGTCACTAAAAGTATGGTTATAGTTCACATAAAATTTTTAAATTTCACATAGTTTACGTTCTAAAAAGAAAGCCACTGAGATCAGAATTCATTCAAAGCTGACCAAATCATCAGTGCATTCTGTTATTTTATTAATAACTTAGAATTATTTTCTTGCTAAGATTTAAATCATCAGTATCACATAATTGAAATAAACCCCAATAAAAATAAATAATAAATACCCTCTCAAGCAGCTGCTTGCCACAGAGGTCTGACAGGAGCCTGTCAGTTTATATGCCACAGTAGGAGATCTGAGAGGATGGCAGGACCTCAGCAGAAAAACGACACACACATCCATGCCTAATCCGGGGCTCGAACCCAGGTCCCTTAGATCAGTAGCCAAGCGTGCTAACCACTCGGCCACGGGACGGCGTAAAATAAATAAATAAATACCCCCTGAAGCAGCTGCTTGCCACAGAGGTCTGACAGGAGCCTGTCAGTTTATATGCCATAGTAGAAGATCTGAGAGGATAGCAGGTCCTCAGCGGAAAACAACACGAACATCCATGCCTTACCCGGAGCTCGAACCCAGGTCCCGTAGATACACACACCAAAAAGAAAGACTTGTTTAACAAACACGACGACATAAAAATTTAATACAATTATTACTTTGAATTATTTACAGCTAAATATATTGACTACAAATATATCCAACAAAAAAGTAAATATTTGAAATCCACATAAAATATAAAATTGATAACTCAATCATATTGTATGCTTCAAAAAACATTTTGCAACAACCAATGTCTATCACTGAGAAATACCAGTAGACAAGTGAAAATTAATAAGCACACCATGGGAGCACTATTATCGCCTTATATAATTTGTAAGTGAATACATAGGAATATAAAAAAATTATAGGTTTCACTGCAACATTGAGGATGTTCCATAATAACAAGTAATATAACCGATACAGATTATTAACAAAAATGATAATATTGAATAACATATACTGATGATAGCTATTATTTTCACTTGTCTTCTGGCTTCTAGTCAATCAACGTTTTGATTTTGAAGAGAAATGAAAAATTCTACCTCCAAACGATAATTACTGAATAAATATTATGAATCTTTGAGTAGTTTTCATTTCCAGTTTAAATAGTGCTAAAAGTGGATAATGGTAGCACTTTAATTTTAAATGACTTATTCATGATAATATTGATAATAATAATTATTATTTAATTGTAAATGACTTATTCATGATAAAAATTTGAAATTTGTTTAATAGAGTGTGGTGGTCAAGGGGTTTGCATTTGACAACAGCAAGGGGGGGGGGACGTAATTTTTTATGAGAGAAAGCAAAGGATCTTTTTAGGTTGTATAAGTGCTAATGAAATATTGCTTTTGCATTTTTCGAATCATCCATTAAGTGAAATTTCTATCGCTAGAGAGTGCTACTTTAGACATCGGCAAACTTCATTTTCTTTGTAAACCAGCATTCCATATTCACTAGAGAACCTATGTTCCTCTACTATTAGTTTTTATCTCTTTCCTACTAAAATATCAGAAATTCAGAAACCTCAAAAAAAAGGAGCAGAAAATATCTGGATTTTAAATGTAATTTGGAGCCCAAGTATAAAATAACCAATTGAAATAGAACTCTCTATTGTATCTACATCTGTATTATCCAAGTTCAGTTAAAGTCTATTGATTCTTTCATTCCTGCCTTATTTTCGATTAAATTACGAAATTATGAATCAGAAGAAATTACTTAACTGTTTAACTTTCTTTTTGGAAGGTACGAAATAGTGACACCTAACGATGGACAATGGGGAGCCAAAACAAAATATGGAAATTGGACTGGAATGATTGGCTTACTTGACAGAAAGGTACTTTCAATTCAGTAGCAATTTTAATCAATAATATTTAAATCAAAGCTGAGTTAGAGTATGATGAATTTAGCTATTTGGAACAAATAAGTATTGAAAAAAAAATGAAAAATGCATGTATGAACAGAAAATCTTAATTAATCCATACATACATTTTTTCAACTTCTATTTATCCCTAAAATCATATGACATAACAGCTATATATGGCATTTTAGGAAACAAATATAGTTATAAAGAACAACATTAATGGCAATATCAATGACAATAACGATAACAATCACCAATGAACAAAAAAAAAATAGGTTGGGTTGATTTACCTCTGAGCGGCACTTTTTTGCACACCATGGGCTAAATGGCCAGGTCACATGGACACCGAAGGCTCAGAGAAGGTTGGGGGAGGGGACCCACTGGAACAGCTGTTGGGAGACAGATTGTAGCCTCCCGTCAAGGCCATCCAGCGTGTTCTTTAACGTGCACAGGGTATGTCTCTCCCGCACACGGAGCCACGGCTTAACGTCCCATCCAACGGACGGCGGCCTTTCCAAGCCCATCGGTGTCCCCTACTGACCGTGGACAGGGCGGGGAATTTTGCGGAGATAAATCTCAACGCTGACCCAGCTGGGACTCGAACCTGGGAACTACAGATTACGAGCCTGGCGCGCTACCGACTGAGTCACCCCCGCCCCTCCAGGTTTCGAGAACGAGTAAAGATTATAACATGTGGCAACACATACGTTGATTTATCTTCAGTAATAAACAATGTTTCGAATTTAAAATTATATATCATTCATAAAGTCAGATAACCACTTGAAAGCAACACCCAACTAAACACAAAGTTAATAAACATACATATGATATATTTTAAAAAGAAATATAAATTTCACAAAGCATCTTGTCACACGTTTAACTTCACTTCGGAATGATTTTAAAAGTATTTGAGTAGATTTTACTCTCTCCAGTCGACAGGCAAAACGCTCTCACCCAAATAAATACACTGCTTTCCCCCTCTTTAACTATTCACCGCAATGTAAAGGTATAATATTTTTTTGTCTCTTAGATTGTGAAGATACAGAGTGATTGTTGCATAATGGGGTTTAAAAAATTCCCTATGGTTTTAGAGTAAAGTATCGAAATAGATAGATTTATCTCCGTAAAATTTCCCGTCCTGCCCACTGTCAGTAGGGCACACCGATGGGCTTGGAAAGGCCGCCGTCCGTCGGATGGGACGTTAAGCCGTGGTCCCGTGTGCGGGAGAGCCATACCCTGTGCACGTTAAAGAACACGCTGGATGGCCTTGACGGGAGGCTACCATCTGTCTCCCAACAGCTGTTCCAGTGGGTCCCCTCCCCCAACTTTCTCTGAGCCTTCGGGGTCCATGTGACCTGGCCATTTAGCCCATGGTGTGCAAAAAAGTGCCGCTCAGAGGTAAAACAACCCAACTCGAAATAGATATGGAGATATGCGATTAGTCTTGGCTTCCGTTTTACGGGGAGATCATGGATTATGGAATCGTCAACTGTTTATGTCAATCTCTTGATGTTTCTAGTGATTGAAGACTATATACACTGAAGTGCGATTGAATTAGGGATAGGATACGTTATCCAAATTCAGCACTGCAAATCTCGCATTTGGGCGCATGAGTGGCTTAAACTCTGGTCATACATAGGTGTCAGTTTTGGCTTCCCCAAGCATTCGTCGTGAGAAGTGTAATGGGAAAGGTGCGGGATTTATATGCATTTGACAAAGAGCAGATCGTAGGTGCCCGACGGATGGGACACTCGATCTTCGAAAATGTTAACGAACTTGGATTTTCTCGTACGAGAGTTTCAAGAGTGTTCGGGGAATATAAAAATTCCGGCAAATAAAAAGCACCCGAACAAACTGCAAAGGACAACCAGCCTTGAATGATCGTGGTCTTTGCCTTCTGAACCACATTGTACGGACCGATAGGGGCCAGATATTATCTGAAATCACCTCCCATCTGAACGCGGGTTCGAGACGGGAAGTCAGTGCACAGACCGTGCAATGCTCCCTTCAACGTCTCAACTTAGGGAGCAGCCGACCTACGAGAACCCCACTTCTAATGGCATGACTGGACCATCGAAAATTGGTAACGGATAGCCTGGAGTGATGAATCCCGATTTAAACTTCATCACGCCGATTGGAGACAGGGTATGGCGCCAACCCCATGAAGCCATGGATCCTGCATGTCAGATCGGAGCAGTACAAGCTGGTGGTGGCTCTGATGGCTGGGATGTCTTCAGTTGGAAGTCTGTGGGATCTTTGGTACGTGTACCGATGACTCTCAATGCATCCCGGTATGTAGAACTCATGGCTGACCATTTACACTCATTCATGACCATCATGCATCCCAATGGAAATGGCATCTACCAGCAAGACAACTGTTCATCTCACAGGTCCAAATTGGTTATTGCATGGTTGCAGGAGCATTCTGCTGACTTTGAAATAATGAATTGGCCACTTAGAAGCCCAGATATAAATCCCATCGAAAATCTTTAGGATACCGTCGAGCAGAGTGTTCGGGTCCGTGTCCCATCAGCGACAACCTTGAGAGAATTGTGGACAGCTCTGGAGGATGCATGGGTCGTCATAGCTGTGGAACATTTACGCAAGCTTGTGGAGTCCTTCCCTCGTCCTGTGGCGACCATTATCAGAGACAGAGGGGGTCCAAAACGTTACTAGGTTGCTATCCCTAATTCAATGGCACTTTAGTGTATCTTAGCATCAAGGTGAATGTTGTACCATAACCACCGTCTGCCAGATGGTGTACCTTTGTTAACTCTCTCCAATCTAAGATGAATTAAGGATTATTTCAGGTTCACCCCCTTCCCTAGAGGTGAGAGAATTTTTAACCCAATGATAAATGGCAAATATATTTTTCCCTTCCAGCAATCGGACAGAGAGAAGGAGAAGAAGGGAGAGTTTTTTGCCGACTATGTCACTTGTCCCATATCAACGACTTCATTACTCAGTCTCATTATCTAGATTGCTTCTACTCAAGCTTTGCCACTGCCATTGACACCTCATACCTTGGACACTTCACACCACAAACACATCATGCTAGAGATAATTTACACCATAGACACTTTATGTCATACTGTGTGCTCACTTTGTACCAGAACAGACGATCTTAGATCTCTTCATACAAAGGATCAGGCATGTATTAAAAATTTGTACGCTAATGAAAATTTTAGATTTTTTAGTTAAAGCATTCTCGTAGATCAGTAGTTCCCAATTTTTTTTCAGCCTAGCGCCCATTTTACCTTTCATAAGCTCCCTTTACTTTTCCTAACTTTTTTCTTCTTCACGAAATTCACTTGTTTTTAGTGTACAAAACTAGTAAATAATATTTCCTGTGTAATTATCATAAATTTAATACTGTTTTGATATTGTATACATAAAGTTCTAAATGTTTTTTGCCACAACCAAATTCTCATAACTATGTCAATCTAAGAACCTTTAGATATTCTACTTAATATATTTCTACCGAAAACTCCAGAAAACGTCAAAAAATCTGTAAAATGACCTCTTTTCGAAGCAATGCCGTGTATCATTAGCAATGTTTCTAATGCATTATTAATTGAGCTATCTGTCGTTTGACGAATTGTGGAGAATTAAGCAATCACCCATTATATCGTCGCGAGTTCGCATGTAATTCATAGCTTAATGATTTATGCCAGTGTTCCTCAAACATTTTTTAATCGTGGCACCCTTCTGAGCTTTACTTTCCTCTGTGACCCATTTATGTATGCAGACGATTGTCTGGGGCGGGGGTGGCTCAGTCGGTAGCGCGCCAGGCTCGTAATCTGTAGTTCCCAGGTTCGAGTCCCAGCTGGGTTAGCGTTGAGATTTATGTCCGCGAAATTTCCCCGCCCTGCCCACGGTCAGTAGGGGACACCGATGGGCTTGAAAAGGCCGTCGTCCGTCGGATGGGACGTTAAGCCGTGGTCCCGTGTGCGGAAGAGCCATACCCTGTGCACGTTAAAGAACACGCTGGATGGCCTTGACGGGAGGCTACCATCTGTCTCCCAACAGCTGTTCCAGTGGGTCCTCTCCCCCAACCTTCTCTGAGCCTTCGGGGTCCTTGTGGCCTGGCCATTTAGCCCATGGTGTGCAAAAAAGTGCCGCTCAGAGGTAAAACAATCCAATCCAAAACTATAAACAGTTGATATTTCACACATGTGACATTTTACAATACTAATAGCTTACACTTCACATAAGTGACATTTTGCACTACAAACAGTTGATAAACTTTCATGACATGGACTGTCGCAAATATCCTTTACTCGACACTTTAGGATATGAGTACTTCCTACCAGGACATTTCGTAAAACAGATACTTCTTACCAGATATTTCATATAAGGAACACTTCCTATCATGTTCACTTTATATTGCTAGTATTCATGCTCGTTCATTTTACGCTATCATGTACATTTAATATCATTGACTCTTGGATTAAATATATATACACTTTATAATATGGCAACTACAGAGTGTGAATGAAAGCAATTAAGGCAATGAAACCTTGCAGTTGGTGTAACTAAGATTTTCGCAAGCAATTGTTTTATTGAGTTGCCAATCACATTTTTTATCCAGCGGGAACGCGCATGCAGATAAAGGAAGTTGTTGATTGTTTTACCTCTGAGCAGCATTTTTTTGCACACCATGGGTAAATGGCCAGGTCACAAGGACCCCGAAGGCTCAGAGAAGTTTGGGGGAGGGGACCCACTGGAAGAGCTGTTGGGAGACCAAGGCCATCCAGCGTGTTCTTTAATGTGCACAGGGTATGGCTCTCCCGCACACGGGGCCACGGCTTAACGTCCTATCCTTAACATCCTAATAAAGGAAATTGTTGATTGTTTTACCTCTGAGCGGCATTTTTTGCACACCATGGGCTAAATGGCCAGGTCACAAGGACCCCGAAGGCTCATTGTTGATTGTTTTACCTCTGAGCGGCATTTTTTTGCACACCATGGGCTAAATGGCCAGGTCACAAGGACCCCGAAGGCTCAAAGAAGTTTGGGGGAGGGGACCCACTGGAAGAGCTGTTGGGAGACCAAGGCCATCCAGCGTGTTCTTTAACGTGCACAGGGTATGGCTCTCCCGCACACGGGGCCACGGCTTAACGTCCCATCCGACGGACGACTGTCTTTCCAAGCCCATCAGTGTCCCCTACTGACCGTGGGCAGGGCGGAGAGTTTTGCGGAGATAAATCTCAACGCTGACCCAGCTGGGACTCGAACCTGGGAACTGCAGATTAGGTAAAGAAAGCATGACGTTACCAGTGGTGAACTCTTTGTGTTCTCCTACTTCAATTTGTTTGTTCACAGCAAGCAAACAGAGTAAGCTTGTCGAGCACCTCAGTGCGTAATTAAGATTATCTGAAGGTTTCGCCCGTAAATGATCAGTATGCCATCCATTGCTGTGCCAGTAAATACACAGAGCATTCTCATTCTAGCCACTCCCAAGCGAATGAAAACTGCCACCAGTTAACCCTTTCAGGACCATAAGGTTTCTAAGAGTAAATTGGGGCCTTAACCCTTTCAGGACCATAAGGTTTCTAAGAGTAAATTGGGGCCTTAACCCTTTCAGGACCATAAGGTTTCTAAGAGTAAATTGGGGCCTTAACCCTTTCAGGACCATAAGGTTTCTAAGAGTAAATTGGGGACTTAACCCTTTCAGGACCATAAGGTTTCTAAGAGTAAATTGGGGCCTTAACCCTTTCAGGACCATAAGGTTTCTAAGAGTAAATTGGGGCGTTAACCCTTTCAGGACCATAAGGTTTCTAAGAGTAAATTGGGGCCTTAACCCTTTCAGGACCATAAGGTTTCTAAGAGTAAATTGGGGCCTTAACCCTTTCAGGACCATAAGGTTTCTAAGAGTAAATTGGGGCCTTAACCCTTTCAGGACCATAAGGTTTCTAAGAGTAAATTGGGGCCTTAACCCTTTCAGGACCATAAGGTTTCTAAGAGTAAATTGGGGCCTTAACCCTTTCAGGACCATAAGGTTTCTAAGAGTAAATTGGGGCGTTAACCCTTTCAGGACCATAAGGTTTCTAAGAGTAAATTGGGGCGTTAACCCTTTCAGGACCATAAGGTTTCTAAGAGTAAATTGGGGCCTTAACCCTTTCAGGACCATAAGGTTTCTAAGAGTAAATTGGGGCCTTAACCCTTTCAGGACCATAAGGTTTCTAAGAGTAAATTGGGGCCTTAACCCTTTCAGGACCATAAGGTTTCTAAGAGTAAATTGGGGCCTTAACCCTTTCAGGACCATAAGGTTTCTAAGAGTAAATTGGGGCCTTAACCCTTTCAGGACCATAAGGTTTCTAAGAGTAAATTGGGGCCTTAACCCTTTCAGGACCATAAGGTTTCTAAGAGTAAATTGGGGGATTAACCCTTTCAGGACCATAAGGTTTCTAAGAGTAAATTGGGGCCTTAACCCTTTCAGGACCATAAGGTTTCTAAGAGTAAATTGGGGCCTTAACCCTTTCAGGACCATAAGGTTTCTAAGAGTAAATTGGGGCCTTAACCCTTTCAGGACCATAAGGTTTCTAAGAGTAAATTGGGGCCTTAACCCTTTCAGGACCATAAGGTTTCTAAGAGTAAATTGGGGCGTTAACCCTTTCAGGACCATAAGGTTTCTAAGAGTAAATTGGGGCCTTAACCCTTTCAGGACCATAAGGTTTCTAAGAGTAAATTGGGGCCTTAACCCTTTCAGGACCATAAGGTTTCTAAGAGTAAATTGGGGCCTTAACCCTTTCAGGACCATAAGGTTTCTAAGAGTAAATTGGGGCCTTAACCCTTTCAGGACCATAAGGTTTCTAAGAGTAAATTGGGGCCTTAACCCTTTCAGGACCATAAGGTTTCTAAGAGTAAATTGGGGCCTTAACCCTTTCAGGACCATAAGGTTTCTAAGAGTAAATTGGGGCCTTAACCCTTTCAGGACCATAAGGTTTCTAAGAGTAAATTGGGGCCTTAACCCTTTCAGGACCATAAGGTTTCTAAGAGTAAATTGGGGCCTTAACCCTTTCAGGACCATAAGGTTTCTAAGAGTAAATTGGGGCCTTAACCCTTTCAGGACCATAAGGTTTCTAAGAGTAAATTGGGCCTTAACCCTTTCAGGACCATAAGGTTTCTAAGAGTAAATTGGGGCCTTAACCCTTTCAGGACCATAAGGTTTCTAAGAGTAAATTGGGGCCTTAACCCTTTCAGGACCATAAGGTTTCTAAGAGTAAATTGGGGCGTTAACCCTTTCAGGACCATAAGGTTTCTAAGAGTAAATTGGGGCCTTAACCCTTTCAGGACCATAAGGTTTCTAAGAGTAAATTGGGGCCTTAACCCTTTCAGGACCATAAGGTTTCTAAGAGTAAATTGGGGCCTTAACCCTTTCAGGACCATAAGGTTTCTAAGAGTAAATTGGGGCCTTAACCCTTTCAGGACCATAAGGTTTCTAAGAGTAAATTGGGGCCTTAACCCTTTCAGGACCATAAGGTTTCTAAGAGTAAATTGGGGCCTTAACCCTTTCAGGACCATAAGGTTTCTAAGAGTAAATTGGGGCCTTAACCCTTTCAGGACCATAAGGTTTCTAAGAGTAAATTGGGGCCTTAACCCTTTCAGGACCATAAGGTTTCTAAGAGTAAATTGGGGCCTTAACCCTTTCAGGACCATAAGGTTTCTAAGAGTAAATTGGGGCGTTAACCCTTTCAGGACCATAAGGTTTCTAAGAGTAAATTGGGGCGTTAACCCTTTCAGGACCATAAGGTTTCTAAGAGTAAATTGGGGCCTTAACCCTTTCAGGACCATAAGGTTTCTAAGAGTAAATTGGGGCCTTAACCCTTTCAGGACCATAAGGTTTCTAAGAGTAAATTGGGGCCTTAACCCTTTCAGGACCATAAGGTTTCTAAGAGTAAATTGGGGCCTTAACCCTTTCAGGACCATAAGGTTTCTAAGAGTAAATTGGGGCGTTAACCCTTTCAGGACCATAAGGTTTCTAAGAGTAAATTGGGGCCTTAACCCTTTCAGGACCATAAGGTTTCTAAGAGTAAATTGGGGCCTTAACCCTTTCAGGACCATAAGGTTTCTAAGAGTAAATTGGGGCCTTAACCCTTTCAGGACCATAAGGTTTCTAAGAGTAAATTGGGGCCTTAACCCTTTCAGGACCATAAGGTTTCTAAGAGTAAATTGGGGCCTTAACCCTTTCAGGACCATAAGGTTTCTAAGAGTAAATTGGGGCCTTAACCCTTTCAGGACCATAAGGTTTCTAAGAGTAAATTGGGGCCTTAACCCTTTCAGGACCATAAGGTTTCTAAGAGTAAATTGGGGCCTTAACCCTTTCAGGACCATAAGGTTTCTAAGAGTAAATTGGGGCGTTAACCCTTTCAGGACCATAAGGTTTCTAAGAGTAAATTGGGGCGTTAACCCTTTCAGGACCATAAGGTTTCTAAGAGTAAATTGGGGCCTTAACCCTTTCAGGACCATAAGGTTTCTAAGAGTAAATTGGGGCCTTAACCCTTTCAGGACCATAAGGTTTCTAAGAGTAAATATTAGTATGTAAAACTGTTTATTTTAGTTTGTTTAGACGTAAAATAAATAAAAATCATAAGAAAAATACATAACGATGTGTAGTTTTTTTTGGAATTTTATGGGAACTATTTTTCCCAATGGACTATAAAGGTAACACAAATTATAGTTAGGCTTATTATGCAATGTCTTTTATTTATTGGTTTATTAGAACAAAATGTTAACTAAAATAATACAAAATTATGAAATAAATTTACTATACAAAATGATGTGCTAATTATGATATTCTGCGAAGCAATTTCTTTTGCTAGTGAGGCAAAGATGGACATTGCACATAGTACATATATTATGCGTCCTGACAGTTCTGTTTTTGTTTTCTAAACGTTCCCGTTTACGTAATTGCGTTCGGCATACGTTCTATTTTGACATTCTGTATAAAAAATGCAGATAAGGTTATAATTAAATACGACAATCACCAATTTTAAAATTGGGAAAAATGTTTCCCTTAGTCGTGAAAGGGTTAAATAACGATGTTTAAGTCCAAAGAGGAATCTTTCACAGTGGGCAACGCTACTCAAAGTGGATTGAGCCGGCAAGGGCCATTTTGTCTTTCATACCTTGCTCACCACTTTTTAAGTTGTATAATTAGTGTGGTATTGTAGGAATAGGAGTTAGTTAATACACATAGGACGGTTAGGATTATTCTAGTGTAGTTTGTAAAGTTTGTTAGGGACAATCTCTGAATATCTAGCAGTTGTTTTATGTGCATTTATTCAAGTAGAATCCTTTAAATGTCCATATCGATAGTTATTTTCAATTAGTAATAGCTGTTATTAGCAAGAGTGTACAGTCGCTCAAAAAAATATTCGAACACTATGGTTCATTACAGAATTCAGAAATAATATCTGGCAACGATTATTTTAGAAATTAGTGATCTGGTAACCTTCGTGTACTTTGCACGAAGGTTGCCAGATCACTAATTTCTAAAAAAATCGTTGCCAGATATTATTTCTGAATTCTGTAATCACGTGACACGAAGGTTGCCAGATCAGTAATTTCTAAAAAAAATCGTTCCCAGATATTTTTTCTGAATTCTGTAATCAACCATAGTATTCGGATACTTTTTTGAGCGACTGTAGGTGGTCATATTATTTTGATACTAGATCGTGTGGGCTCACTCACGGAAATATTGAGCGTGTGCAGTTACCGTTCACAGCAAACTGGAGCGTGTGCAGTAACTGCACACGCTCCAGTTTGCTGTGAACGGTAACTGGAGCGTGTACAGTTGCTTTACACGCTCCAGATATTTTTCCTGAATTCTGTAATCACGTGACACGAAGGTTGCCAGATCACTAATTTCTAAAAAAAAAATCGTTGCCAAATATTTTTCTGAATTCTGTAATCAACCATAGTGTTCGGATATTTTTTTGAGCGACTGTATTTCCATGTTATCTCTTCTTCTGCAACAGGGGATCATTAATCGCTAACTTGGATGACAACCGTAAAACCTTGCAATATAGAACCTTATGTCTGTATTCATGGACCAAACCTCTTGGCTTCTGAGTGTTTAATAAACCCAGTTTTATTATTTTTATACTAATTGCCAGATTTGAGTAGTGACTTCAAAATACATTCTGTTTACTTGCGCGGAAAAAAGAAGTTTTCACAGAGCTAACTAGCGGATATCGAAAAGAAAGGATGGGAGAGTTCATTAGGCTGCCACCGCACTGCTGCTTAATCCTGTGGGCTTCCGAAGCTCAAGCGGTGAAAGGAGAAGCTGAGGGAATAGAGGGATTAGCCAGGTATCCATATCTTGTGTGAAAGACATTCAAATAGCCTGGTTTTGCAGAATTCTGCTAACTAGCGTGTTCGAAGCTAATTGACTTTTCTTCTCATTGGGGGGCGAGGCGGGGGGGGGGCTGCTCAGTCGGTTGCGCGCCAGGCTCGTAATCTGTAGTTCCCAGGTTCGAGTCCCAGCTGGGTCAGCGTTGAGATTTATCTCCGCAAAATTCCCCGCCCTGCCCACGGTCAGTAGGGGACACCGATGGGCTTGGAAAGGCCGCCGTCCGTCGGGTGGGACGTTAAGTCGTGGCCCCGTGTGCGAGAGAGCCATACCCTGTGCACGTTAAAGAACACGCTGGATGGCCTTGACGGGAGGCTACCATCTGTCTCCCAACAGCTGTTCCAGTGGGTCCCCTCCCCCAACCTTCTCTGAGCCTTCGGGGTCCATGTGACCTGGCCATTTAGCCCATGGTGTGCAAAAAAGTTCCGCTCAGAGGTAAAACAACCCAACCCAACTCTTATAATTGGTGCCTAGGTTAACTTGTGGGACATAATTGTGTGAGGGAAAGAAAGAGCTTCAACCAGAGTTTCCCTAGTTACCTCATCTTCAGTGGGTGCTACATGGTAACCATAAATTTTTGGCGAGCGATATAAGATAATCCTAACACTTCAGCCAACAGAACCTACGTATCCCAACCTCTGGGGTGAGCATGGCATTAGCTCTAACTGAGATATTGGTCAGCAGTAGTTTCGATCTTAGTTGGGCATGTCATTGTATGAGAAAGCCTGTAAAAGCTAGGAATAGGATTCTAGGATTCTTCTCTCTCATATGAGTTGTAGGGGCAGGGGTGGCTCAGTCGGTAGCGCGCCAGGCTCGTAATCTGTAGTTCCCAGGTTCGAGTCCCAGCTGGGTTAGCGTTGAGATTTATCTCTGCAAAACTCCCCACCCTCCGCAAACCTGCCCACGGTCAGTAGGGGACACCGATGGGCTTGGAAAGGCCCATCGGTGTCCCCTACTGACCGGCCGACTGACCGGCGGCCTGGAAAGGCCGCCGTCCGTCGGATGGGATGTTAAGCCATAAAGCCGTGTGCGCGTTAAAGAACACGCTGGATGGCCTTGACGGGAGGATACCATCTGTCTCCCAACAGCTGTTCCAGTGGGTCCCCTCTCCCAACCTTCTTTGGGCCTTCGGGGTCCTTGTGACCTGGCCATTTAGCCCATGGTGTGCAAAAAAAATGCCGCTCAGAGGTAAAACAACTCAACCCATTAAAGAACACCTGGATGGCTTTGACGGGAGGCTACCATCTGTCTCCCAACAGCTGTTCCAGTGGGTCCCCTCTCCAAACCTTCTCTGGGCCTTCGGGGTCCATGTGACTTGGCCATTTAGCTCATGTTGTGCAAAAAAGTGCCGCTCAGAGGTAAAACAACTCAACCCATTAAAGAACACCTGGATGGCTTTGACGGGAGGCTACCATCTGTCTCCCAACAGCTGTTCCAGTGGGTCCCCTCCCCCAACCTTCTCTGGGCCTTCGGGGTCCATGTGACCTGACCGTTTAGCTCATGTTGTGCAAAAAGTGCCGCTCAGAGGTAAAACAACTCAACCCATTAAAGAACACGCTGGATGGCCTTGACGGGAGGCTACCATCTGTCTCCCAACAGCTGTTCCAGTGGGTCCCCTCTCCAAACCTTCTCTGGGCCTTCGGGGTCCATGTGACCTGACCGTTTAGCTCATGTTGTGCAAAAAAGTGCCGCTCAGAGGTAAAGCAACCCAACCTATACGTTGTAAATGAAATGAATACTTTTAATAGGGAGGAAAAGTGTCACTTGCGTATAAAGTGAGCAAGTCAGCCAAGAGATATGTGATTTAAAACCAATAAATATTATTATGTTTGTTATTTCAGGAAGCTGACTTTGGGGTTGAAGCTATTTCTGTTTCATACGAGCGTAGTCAGGCAGTCCATTTCTCCCACTCTTATTTCTGCGACAAGACAACTTTTGCTATGAGGGCACCAGCACTCTTATCTAAAGAATTTGTATTTATTTATCCGTTTCATTTCTTGGTGAGTATCATTTCAATTTCATTTATAAATCACTATCTTAATGCTTCATCAAAAATCTGAGTTCAAAGCGCACAGACATAAAATAATACCCATATCTTAAAGTATTATATTTTATTAAATAATTAAGAAACCAAAGTAATTATGCGTCAGAAATGTCAAGAAACTCTGAAAGCTCCCTTGTTATGATGGCAGGGAGGAATATCACATTTAGCAGCTAGTATCACATGCATTGTTTTAAATGTCAAATATCCAAATTCCTGGATTGATAGACGTTGACTAATCTTATGGTCTCCGAAAAGTGTCGACTTTGACCATTGGAAATCGTTTTCCGGAGATGTATTAAAACCATTATCATGAAAATATTCGCAATTTACAGCATTTAAAAGAAAGAATCACTTTCTGTTGTGCTACATCACACATTCTCATCGAGTATCGACCGATTTGGGTTGGGTTGTTTTACCTCTGAGCGGCACTTTTTTGCACACAATGGGCTAAATGGCCAGGTCACATGGACCCCGAAGGCTCAGAGAAGGTTGGAGGAGGGGACCCACTGGAACAGCTGTTGGGAGACAGATGCTAGCCTCCCGTCAAGGCCATCCAGCGTGTTCCTTAACGTGCACAGGGTATGGTTCTCTCGCACACGGGACCACGGCTTAACGTCCCATCCGACGGACGGCGGCCTTTCCAAGCCCATCAGTGTCCTCTACTGACCGTGGGCAGGACGGGGAATTTTGCGGAGATAAATCTCAACGCTGATCCAGGTGGGACTCGAACCTGGGAACTACAGATTACGAGCCTGCGCGAGGCGCGCTACCGACTGAGCCCCCCCCGCCCCCCTGGATTGATAGACGTTGACTAATCTTATGGTCTCCGAAAAGTGTCGATTTTGACCATTGGAAATCGTTTTCCGGAGATGTATTAAAACCATTATCATGAAAATATTCGCAATTTACAGCATTTAAAAGAAAGAATCACTTTCTGTTGTGCTA
The DNA here is from genome assembly GCA_038380435.1 of Ryuthela nishihirai. Taxonomy (NCBI): domain Eukaryota; kingdom Metazoa; phylum Arthropoda; class Arachnida; order Araneae; family Heptathelidae; genus Ryuthela; species Ryuthela nishihirai. Next base: position 20,453,328 of record JAWZYU010000028.1, on the reverse strand, counting down.
CATCACACATTCTCATCGAGTATGGACGGAAATTCAATATCATGATATCAATGGGTGCCCACCAGAGATGTACCCAAAGGGGTGGGGACGGACAGGCCAGATATCACCCCCCCCCCTCGCATAAAATCCGGTTGTCTTACACCAAATCTCAAACTTGTCTATATACTTTGAAATCCAAAACAATTACCTTTGTCTAATTTTGTTTTGTCATCATCTAGTTAGGTGTCAAATGACATTTTCACATGTACGTGTAAGCATTTCACATATTACCGTCATTTACATATAAATATATATGAACTAGAAAAATTGCCTATCAGTTCTGCTGAATATGGGATGTTTGTTTTGGAAGAAAATTAAGTTTTTCGTTTTCCGAATACATGCGAAATACATTTCCTTTAACAGTAATAATTCGTACTAACGGATTATTGGGAAAATGTAAATAGTAATAAATATTATTAGTTATTAAAATCGCTAAACACGATTATGACATTAAACATTGGTGATTGGCTCTTGTTTTGAAAATACAGGAAGCTGCGTCCATATACAATGTATACAGATTTGAGTCCTTCGCGCGCTATATGAAGTGCTGCGGTGACACAATACCAGGAAGCTATTGCATCATTCGAGGCAATGCAATACCTGGGAGTTATTTCATCATTCAAGACAACGGAATACCCTAGAACTATTGCAACATTCGGGAGTTATCCTTCCTCAGTTAACGTTCGTTCAGGGGGCGGGGGTGGCTCAGTCGGTAGCGCGCCAGGCTCGTAATCTGTAGTTCCCAAGTTCGAGTCCCAGCTGGGTCAGCGTTGAGATTTATCTCCGCAAAATTGCCCGCCCTGCCCACGGTCAGTAGGGGACACCGATGGGCTTGGAAAGGCCGCCGTCCGTCGGATGGGACGTTAAGCCGTGGCCCCGTGTTCGGGAGAGCCATACCCTGTGCATGTTAAAGAACAGGCTGGATGGCCTTGACGGGAGGCTACCATCTGTTTCCCAACAGCTGTTCCAGTGGGTCCCATCCCCCAACCTTCTCTGAGCCTTCGGGGTCCGTGTGACCTGGCCATTTAGCACATGGTGTGCAAAAAAGTGCCGCTCAGAGGTAAAACAACCCAACGTCCGATCATGATTGTTTGCGGATGCTGTATGTGAGCGATATGCCCCATTCTTGTGTTAACAATGCGGACCATTTTTGTTACATTTGTCGTGAAGTTACTTTTGCTTCACAAAAGTGTAAAATAATGCCTGTCATCAAAAAGGCCTACCACTTTTACTTCGGGTGTGAGATTGGAGATCAACAGAAGAGCTGGTCTCTGCATATAGTGCGTAATAGCTGCAAAAACACGTCTTTGCTAAATGGCAACAGATGGGTTGTTGTTGTTGTTTTTACCTCTGAGCGGCGCTTTTTTGCACATGGAATGGCTAAATGGCCAGGTCACAAGGAATGGGCTTTTTTTGCACATGGAATGGGCTAAATGGCCAGGTCACAAGGCCCCGAAGGCTCGGAGAAGGTTGGGGGAGGGGACCCACTGGAACAGCTGTTGGGAGACAGATGGTAGCCTCCCGTCAAAGCCATCCAGTTCTTTAACGTGCACAGGGTATGGCTCTCCCTCATATGTTCCTCTCCGTCAAGGCCATCCAGTTCTTTAACGTGCACAGGGTATGGCTCTCCCGCACACGGGGCCACGGCTTAACGTCCCATCCGACGGACGGGGGTCTTTCCAAGCCCATCGGTGTCACCTACTGACCGTGGGCAGGGCGGGGAATTTTGCGGAGATGCAACAGATGGGAGATTCCATTTGACTCTCCTATGATATGGCGAGAACGTCCAACCACTGAGTGACTGTTACTTTTGTGTGACACCACCGCTCAGAAGCGATATTTCTAAAAAGAAAAAGTAGATAATAAAATACCTCAACATATCATCTGCCATCCGGCCAATGCCACATCAGGAAAACTTGTCCGGAACCACCAGAACATTACGATGTGGACTCAGAGGAGGAAGAGAAGGAAGAAGCAGGAACACAGGAAATAGCATCTGTAGATCCCGATTTCCCACCCACAACATCGGACCCACCACACAAGGTCACGCAGAATGAGTTGAATGATCTTGCTACAGATCTGTGCTTTCAAAGAACAAGGTGGAATTCTTGAGATCCAGACTGAAACAGTGGAATCTTCTTGATAGAAACTTCACATTTCAAAACTGAAATTTCAAAAAAATTTAGCATAATGCATTGTAGCATAAATACATCGGGAGATGTATTTATGCTACAATGTGGCCAATGAATATGGAGCGTGTACAGTTGCTGTACACGCTCCAGATATTTTTCCTGAATTCTGTAATCACGTGACACGAAGGTTTCCAGATCACTAATTTCTAAAAAAAATCGTTGCCAGATATTTTTTCTGAATTCTGTAATCAACCATAGTGTTCGGATATTTTTTAATATATATAATGCGTATGAATATATAATGCAATGAATATGGAGCGTGTGCAGTTACCGTTCACAGCAAACTGGAGCGGTTGCGGTTAATGTTCACAGCACATTGGATCGTGTGAGCTCACAAAGACCTGGATCGTGTGGGAGCACTCACGGAAATATTGAGCGTATGCAGTTGCGGTTAATGTTCACAGCACATTGGATCGTGTGAGCTCCAGTTTGCTGTGAACGATAACTGGAGCGTGTACAGTTGCTGTACACGCTCCAGATATTTTTCCTGAATTCTGTAATCACGTGACACGAAGGTTGCCAGATCACTAATTTCTCAAAAAAAAAAAAATCGTTGCCAGATATTTTTTCTGAATTCTGTAATCAACCATGGTGTTCGGATATTTTTTTGAGCGACTGTACATGGAATGGTTTGGGAAGGCGAGCTGAGAGCCGTAAACCCCGTCCAAGGACCCTTAATGAGCTGAGAAATGCTCTTATGGAGGAGTGAGATTGGCGACGCTCTGCATTGTTGGATAACCTTGTTAGAGGCACGAGAGGTCGTTTTGCAAGGTATATTGATGTTAGGGTAATCATACTTCTCATTAAACAACAATATTAGCGGTGATCTATAATTTTTAACTATTGGAAAAATTTTGCAATATATTCTTTGATTGAAATTTTAATTTTATAATTGGAGAAGTATTCCGATATATGCTTTATTTCAAACGTAAATATAAGGGGGTCGTCATTAGGGCCAGAGGGATCATGGCCCATCAACATTTCTGAAATATAGATATTACAATAATAAATTCTGAATTGGAATAAATAATAAAAGTAATATTTTGCATGGATATTTGTTTTCCAAAATATCTTTTCCGTTTTATTTCATTTCAATAAGAATTTGATAAAGTAACAACTCGAAATAGAATGAAAATAATAAATACCCCCCTCAAGCAGCTGCCTGCCACAGAGGTCTGACAGGAGCCTGTCAGTTTATATGCCATAGTAGAAGGTCTGAGATGATAGCGGGACCTCGGCAGGAAAACAACACAAACATCCATGCCTAACCCGGGGCTCGAACTCAGGTCCTTTAGATGATTAACCAAGAGCGCTAACCACTCGGCCACGTATCGTTAATTATGAGATCGAATTATCAAGGGACAAGCTTTAAGTGTGCCCAGAAATTCCATCATTTACCATACTACTGTCAATCATTTGTACACGTCCTATAACCGTATAAGGTGAGGACTGGGCCGCTATGACACGAGCACACAACAATCACAATCGCAAGCGAATTTCTTTTAACCTAAATAATACTAGTTGGTCAAATTCTTTCGTAATTTTTGGCGATGCACTGGCCTGTTCGCTTATCTTAAAATCGATTTCTTTGCTTTTGTTGCAGTAAGCATTATTTCTCGTTGGGTTGTTTTACATCTGAGCGGTAATTGTTTTGCACACCATGGGCTAAATGGTCAGGTCACAAGGACCCGAAGGCTCAGAGAAGGTTGGGGGAGGGGACCCACTGGAACAGCTTTTGGGAGACAGATGGTAGTCTCCCGTCAAGGCCATCCAATGTGTTCTTTACGTGCACAGGGTATGTCTCTCCCGTACACGGATCATGGCTTAACGTCCCATCCGATGGACGGCGGCCTTTCCAAGTCCATCGGTGTCCCCTACTGACCGTGGGCAGGACGGGGAGTTTTGCAGAGATAAGTCTCAACGCTGACCCAGCTGGGACCCGAACCTGGGAACTGCAGATTCTCGTTATCAATTTAGTTCTTTAACGTTACATCCAATCTGGGTATATTATTTTAGTTAGTTACACACTTCCCACCCAAAGCAATTAGAAAAATATACATTCAGGATAAATATATGAGAAATTATATATATATGACAGTTCAATTAAGGAAATATTTAAAACAACTCTCATTGGTTGAGAAAGCAGAAGCTCTCTCAGATGTTAAAAATCGAAACAATAACCATAGCTTATATACTCTTGAGTATAATTTGCAAAGCCGTCCCGTGGCCGAGTGGTTAGCGCGCTTGGCTACTGATCTACGGGACCTGGGTTCGAGCTCCGGGTAAAGCATGGATGTTCGTGTTGTTTTCTGATGAGGTCCTGCCATCCTCTCAGATCTTCTACTGTGGCATATAAACTGACAGGCTCCTGTCAGACCTCTGTGGCCAAGCAGCTGCTTGAGGGGGTATTTTTTTATACAGAGGATATTCCAGCAGGATAACGCCCGCCCACACTCCGTCCGGGAAACTCTTTGAGTAGTATTTGAGTCAAGTCTGACTGAAGTACCGACTCCAGTTGGAAATGGAATTTTTGAACTAGAGATATGGCAAAATAAAGTCTATTCTTTTACACCCACACACCCACACACACATAAAAAAATAATTACACGAAATAACAGTTTAAGTAGCAGGACAAAGCGGAGCGTAAGCTCACCTCTTTTTTTTTTAGTTTTTCTGCAGCTATTTTTGTTACCTTCGTAGCTAATGGGACGCGGTCTTATCACGTCCCACCCCATTTCCACCACTAGTAATAAATACTAATTTGACCAAATATAAATCTACGCAATCCTGTACGAATCATATTCATACCCTTACACCAACTCAAATCCCAAGCAGCGGCAGTGCTTATGTTTGATTTCTTAAAATTTCAAGTTATATTTAAAACAGGTTTATTTTCAGAACAATTAAAATTATTTCTACAGAAAACGCGTTGGTAGAAGCAACAAAAGCCTTCACATGAAGGTCTGTCAGTTTTAACCCACCGCTCCTGTTCAGAAGTTCACTAGTCCAGTATTAATAGCAAATTTCATGGTCTACTGATCAAAGGGACCTGGGTTCGAGCTCAGTGTAAGGCATTGGATGTTTGTGTTGTTTTTCTGCTGAGGTCCCGCCATCTTCACAGACCTTCTATTATGGCGTATTAAACTGACAGGCACCTGTCAGACCTCTGGGGCAAGCAGGTTGCTTGAGGGAATATTTATATTTTTATTACATATCCGACACTGAAAATAGATTTGAAGAACCACTACAAAATTTTATTCCGTATAAAATATCACTTTAACCTTTCCTGAACTATTAGAATATTTTGGTAATTCTAATAGTTCTATTCTAATAGAGTTCTAATAGAGTTCTAATAACCCTACTCAAGTCATAGTCTGAAACTCCTCCGAAACAAAATTTTCAGACCGCCCACCCACACACACACAGAGTCTAAATTCTCGAACCCTCCACAATATATATATATACACTGACGGAAATTGAAAAAAGAACACCATTAACAATTGAAGCGTAATCTATGAGATTTATTTAGTAGAAACAAGTTGTTGAGAAAGGACAGTGATCACACGTGTGAAGTGATTCAATGTTTATTTTATCTTTTAATGAGTAGTACATTTTACAGAAGGCACATTTTAATAAGGTGTTGAACATCCTCAAGCAGCAATGCAAGCTTCCAATCTGGCACGCAATCGGTCGCACAAATGCTGATATCACGCTGGGGGATACCATTCCATGCGGTTTCAACTTGGACGCGTAATTCAGCAATGGTCATTGCCTGCCGCGGTTCGCAGAAGAGTCTTTGTCTGAACCAGTCCCAGACATGCTCGATTGGAGACAAGTCCGGAGAGCGTGCTGGCCAAGGGAGTTGGTGCACTGCCTGAAGAGCATGTTGAGTTGACCGGGTGAAGTGTGGGCGGGTGTTATCCTGCTAGAATATCCATCTGAGATTACACTCAAATATGGAAGGACGACCGACTGTACGATGTCGCTGACATACGTATTGCTATTCATTGTACCCTGTACAAACACTGGACATGTACAAGAATCATAGCTAATCGCTCCACACACCATGATTCCCGGCATGTGCTCTGTGTGTCACTGGCGGATGCACAATGCAAAAAGTCGCTTACCTTGTCGCCTTTGGACGCGTAAACGACCATCAGATGCTTCTAAGCAGAATCGGCTTTCATCATTGAAGACCAGACTGCCATTATTCCCTCCAATGAACTCGTTCTTGACACCACTGTAAACGTGCTCGACAATGATTAGATGACAGTGGTAACCGTGCAAGCAGCACGGGTGCCCGTAGTTTTGCTTCCAAAAGATGATTGTGTATCGTTCTTCTACGTACCTTTGGTACGACAGAGGGTCGAATTTTTGGGACGACAGAGGGTCGTATCCGGTTCTATCGTACCCTTGGTACGACAGAGGATCGAATTTTTGATGCCGTAGCCGTCCGCTCTGCCACCGCCGCCCACCTGATACGCCGATCCTCTCGTGCATCGGTAACTTTATGTTGCAAGGATCCATGTCTGCGAGTGTGCGAATGCTCTTCTGACCATCGACGCCACCATCGTACCACTACCGATACCCTTCGTCCAACGCGTTGTGCAATTTGACGAAAAGACCAACCTGCTTCCCGAAGACCCGCTGTACGATCTCACTCAAACTCCGCTAACTGAACAAATGTTGCGTGCCTGCATCGTCCAGGCTTGGTAGCTTCTTCAAAGAGCACCGAACAAAATGACACATGACGAATAACTTCTTTCTTCACGACCTAGTCCTTAAATACGCGCTGCGTACATTTGCATGTTGTCGTCTTCAGTGACGTCATTATTTCATCCAATGAGTGTCAATCTTGGATCAGTTTCTGCTGCCCTTAACTATTAATATATTATAATATGACGTTCCTAAAGGAATTCCTTCTGGGTGTTCTTTTTTCAATTTCCGCCAGTGTATATGAAAATTTTATTACACATACATATATATATTTGTTATTTTATAAACGAATCGATATTCCTTTTATCACCGAGGACATAATTGGTGTTAACGGAGATAAATGCAGAGACGACTGAGGTCGTGAAACTAGAGTCGGGCCATTAAAAGTTTTTAAATTTTGGTGCCTTTTAAGAATTTTTTGCACATTTTAACTCGTTTATATCATCTAACTCGTTTACCAAATAAACTGTTAATGTGTTCCTGTTATGGCAAGAGTCAAGACATCCAAAAAGAATTTCCGTGATCATAACACCCGGATGTACATTGGCGGATGTGGAACAAACAAGGATTATTGACCTGCTGCTGGCAAGGCTAAATTCGCTCCACTGGCTTCGAGTTACTGTACATCTCTAGGTAGCGCGCCAGGCTCGTAATCTGTAGTTCCCAGGTTCGAGTCCCAGCTGGGTCAGCGTTGAGATTTATCTCCGCAAAATTCCCCGCCCTGCCCACGGTCAGTAGGGGACACCGATGGGCTTGGAAAGGCTGCCGTCCGTCGGATGGGACGTTAAGGCATGGCCCCGTGTGCGAGAGAGCCATACCCTGTGCACGTTAAGGAACACGCTGGATGGCCTTGACGGGAGGCTACCATCTGTCTCCCAACAGCTGTTCCAGTGGGTCCCCTCCCCCAACCTTCTCTGAGCCTTCGGTGTCCATGTGACCTGGCCATTTAGCCCATGGTGTGCAAAAAAGTGCTCTCAGAGGTAAAACAATCCAAACAACAATGTGCACAGAGTATGGTTTCCCCACACAGACCGACAGCTTTATGTCCCATCCGACAGAGAGCGACCTTTCCAAGCCCATCGGTGTCCCTACTGACTGAGGGCAGGGCATGGAGTGCTGCGGAGATAAATCTCAATCCTGGACCAGGTGAATTCGAACCTGATAACTATAGATTACGAAACTGGCGCGCTACTGACCGCACACACACAGAGAGAGATGTCTCAGTTCTTTATAAAAGAGATAATATCCACCTAATAGGAATGAATTTCGCGAGACATTTATAACATTTGAAGGTTGGTGGGAAAGGCGAGAGAAATTAATGCTCTGAGGAATAGTCTCTCATATTCCGAGATGTCTGCTATCCATGTCTGAGGCCCGGCCATTACTTACAAATTCTACGCTATAACCCTTCTACAATTGAAGCACAGACTACTATTTATGTCCCGGCTTTTATATGCCATATACAGTATATAACTTTTCTTACTCCTTTATCAAATGAGATCTTATACAAATTAACAGTGTAATCTTTATTTCTTAATTTTTCTTTAGGTGTGGCTATTCATCGGATTGTCTCTTTTTCTGTGCTCTTGGTTCCTTTCTGTGTTCAACAACGAAAAGCTCTCCAGCAAGAGGAAGCAGAGGAAGTGGAAATTCTCTCATTGGCGAAAAAATCTTAACCATCTTATCATTCTTCTTCTTGGGCAAGGTAACTGAAGTAACTGAATGTGATATTTCGAATGAAGCAGTGGAACAATACATATCAGGGGCGGGGGTGGCTCAGTCGGGCTCGTAATCTGCAGTTCCCAGGTTCGAGTCCCAGCTGGGTCAGCGTTGAGATTTATCTCCGCATAACTCCGCGCCCTGCCCACGGTCAGTAGGGGACACCGATGGGCTTGGAAAGGCAGCCGTCCGTCGGATGGGACGTTAAGCCGTGGCCCCGTGTGTGGGAGAGCCATACCCTGTGCACGATAAAGAACACACTGGATGGCCTTGACGGGAGGCAACCATCTGTCTCCCAACAGCTGTTACAGCGGGTCCCTTCCCCCAACCTTCTCAGAGCCTTCGGGGTCCATGTGACCTGGCCATTTAGCCCATGGTGTGCAAAAAAGTGCAGCTCAGAGGTAAAACAACCCAACCCAATACATATCATAAACGAAAGCCGGTAATTTGCTTAATAATTAAGTAACAAAAGTAATCATGTGCACAGAATGCTAAGAAACTCCCGAAGTTTCTTTTGGGTTTAACAGAATTCAATATGGGCTCCATTAAAGGCGCCCGTATTGAATTCCTTTGCAATAGCTGCAGTGATTCTTTCAGTGCTATAAATTACGATTTTTTTTCCCTCATTAAACGAGTTTTTAAATGATCCCCGAAAACAGCAATCTAAGAGTGCGAAATAAGGGTTTTTGGGAAATAACAAGATCGGTTCACTTCTAGCTATTTCGAAATTTGGCATTTTAAGTCAGGTGGCCACAAAGTCTCTTTTGTTCGGATCTTTTTCACTCTTTTTTATGTAGACCAAACGTTTTCTTTTTTTAAATACTAACAACACTTTTTATTTATAAAATATTTAACCACGCAAAACATACACTGAATGGACAAATTATTATCTACATCTAGCTAATATGGCCGAGTGGTTAGCGCCCTTGGCTACTGATCTAAGGGACCTGGGTTCGAGCCCCGGGTAAGGCATGAATGTATGTGTCGTTTTTCTGCTGAAGCCCTGATATCCTCTAAGACCTTCTACTATGGCATATAAACTGACAGGCTCCTGTCAGACCTCTGTGGCAAGCAGCTGCTTGAGGGGGTATTTATTTATTTATTTATTTATTTATTAGCTAATAACCTGTTGCTCCACCTTTTGCCCTCACAACAACAGCCAGATGTCTTGGTAAGGACTCAATGAGGTGTTGAAAACACTTAGATGTTATTGCCACCTAGGGAGCAAGGATCGCCTGTCGTGGAACACAGTTTCCAGTGGGGGTTGCAGGCTCCAACAGATCTTTCCAATTCGTCCCACAAATTCTCTATGGGGTTGAGATCCGGCGATCGAGGGGCATTCGAGGGTGGTAAACTCACGAATGCTCATGGAGCGAATTTGTCACCACTTAGGAAGTATGCATATGGCGCTGTCCTGTTGAAAGATGGCGTCATGGTGCGGAAAGAGAATCGTTACAAACGGGTGTAGATGGTCGGTGAGAATCTTTTCATACTTGTGCCAGTGACGGAGGTCCCGATGGGTACGAGGAACTCCAAGGGAGCCCATAGAAACGCTTCCCAAGTTGTTACGCAGCTTCCACCTGTCTGTATGATCCCAACTGGGCAAGCTGAGTCCATTGCTTCGTGTGGTTTACGTCACACACACATCCTTCCATCAACATGATAGAGTTGAAACCATGATTCACCAGACTAGAAGACATGTTTCCAATCCTCTGCACTCCAATTGTGATAGGGGCGGGGGTGGCTCAGTCGGTAGCGCGCCAGACTCGTAATCTGTAGTTCCCAGGTTCGAGTCCCAGCTGGGTCAGCGTTGAGATTTATCTCCGCAAAATTCCCCGCCCTGCCCACGGTCAGTAGGGGACACCGATGGGCTTGGAAAGGCCGCCATCCGTCGGATGGGACGTTAAATCGTGGCCCCGTGTGCGGGAGAGCCATACCCTGTGCACTTTAAAGAACACGCTGGATGGCCTTGACGGGAGGCTACCATCTGTCTCCCAACAGCTGTTCCAGTGGGTCTCCTCCCCCAACCTTCTCTGAGCCTTCGGGGTCCATGTGACCTGGCCATTTAGCCCATGGTGTGCAAAAAAGTGCCACTCAGAGGTAAAACAACCCAAAACAACCCAATTGTGATAAATTGATATAGTTGTGAACTACATTCTAATTTTTTGATGCCTTGTAGTCAACAAGAGAACACGATGACGAAACAAGAGGAGTCGACTGCCATGACCTGTTTTTTTTCATGGTACTACAGATAGTCTTTGTGCATAAGCGTGTGGATGCGCCCTCATTCAATTCTCACGTTATCTGCTCCACGGTATCTGTGCAATTACTTGTAATGATGTGGGATGGTTTGCACTCACCTCGAGAGTCAATTGCACATTTACATCCACATTTCTCCCGTTCGTTGAAAATTTTTGCTGTATTTCATGTAGTCTTGGCACACACGTGCGACGGTATGGCGTGGAAATCCCAACAGTTCAGCAGTTACGGTGATTGAACAACTTGCCTTCCTTGCACTTACTATCTGGCCTGATTTCCAATGCGTAAAGTCCTGCTCTATTCATAGGATTTGCCAGTTGCAGCATCCCACGTGACTGGACGCGATTGTTCCCCTTTGCATATTATTATCGTGATGTATATAATAATTTGTCCACTCAATCAGTGTTTTCGAAAAATTAAAAAAATATAAAAATTAGAAACTATTGAATGAAAGGATTATTGAGTAAACAGGATACCAAAATATTGAACGATATCCAAATTGTCAAATTCAAATCTCTGTGAACAATCAGGAATTAACGTCTCTTGGACGTACTGTTGTTGTTACGATTCTAATAGATCCCTGGTTGATTGGTTGAATATGCTGCTTACACTCGATAAAGTGGAAGCATCCATCATCAAAGAGTTCAGGCACGGATATGGAAAAAAATCGAAAGCAATCGAGCCGAAAAAAGAGTAAAAGTGTGTGTGTGTGTGGGGGGGGGGGGGGGGGGCGATGAAGAGAAATTCCCATTGCAATATAACATTTCCTTTCCATTCTACATGTCTCCGCGTTCTCCTTTTCTATTCCCTTGCTTTAAAAAACCTGGAAAAATTCGTGCAATACACGTGCTTAGTCGTTTTTTTTTACCTATATTACCTTCACTAGCATTTTCAAGAGGGGGTATTTACAAATAATGTATTTTTGATTATTTATTTCTAACAAAAACAATACACATACAATTTTATGGCAGCCATTTTACTTTTCAACGTATATCCCCAGCACGATTGGTGTATATATCATATCGCGGGACTAGCTGCAATTTCAACCACCAGTGTGGAATCCTAACCCCTGAATGATCCTGACAATCGTTCTTTGTGACAGATTCAAGTCGTGTTGCAGTTCATTTATCGTAATTCTGCTGTTATCGAAAATTGCGTTTCCTACACGTCTTGTGTGGTGTTCTTGCTGTTGTGGGTGTACTACTTCTCTCACAATCGTCCGTGCTCATTTATCCAGTTCTAAAGTGAATACACTCTGCTGACCAACCACATTTCTTGCTTTCAAAAACTGAATTGCTACCGGACCCCGTGCTTGGATCAGTATTCCAGTTGAGTAGTCATGTTTACTCAACTGACGGCAGTCACCACAAGTGAATACTTTCAGAGCAGTGTTGCCAACTGAGAATAACAAATCGCTTGCAACGAATCCGATCAGTCTAGGATCAGTTGTAATTATATTAGGTGACTTGTAAACTTATTTTTAGAAGCCCCTCTTATTAACCCCTTTTTTTTTATTATCGAGTGATATCATACACATGTTGAAAAAAAGTGTCCGGACACTTCTATGTTATTTGAATGGAAAGCCACTTTCACAGCTCTCTAACATTAAAAATAAATCTTTTACGCAAAAACTGTTATTGGCAATAAATTGTAGATGTCACTCAAATCTCTCTAAATATCTCTTTACGATTTAAAAAATTTATTAAAAATTCAAATGAAAAGATACATATTTGGAAATTATTACAAAATGAGAAGTAGATATTGAAGTTTTTTATTCCTCATTTAATACACCTCTATATGGGCACCATTAGTTGCACGAAGCACATCAAGACGGTACTCGATTTCTTGCCATGTTCGCTGTAGCATAGCCTCATCGATGGTGGCAATGGCATCAGTGATCTTTTGCTTTACGTCAGTGATGTCCCGTATCTTTGTTCGATACACGATATCTTTAACATAACCCCATAGAATGAAGTCCAGGGGAGTGATATCTGGTGAACGAGGTGGCCAGGGAATTGGGCCATTCCTTCCAATCCACCGGTCTGGAAATGTTTGATTTAGTAACCCACGGACTTGCAGTCCCCAATGTGGTGGTGCACCATCTTGCTGGAAAATGATGGTTGTTTGAAGGTCATCTAGTTGTTGTGCCACATATTCAGTCAAAAGGTCAAAGTAAACATTTGCAGTAATTGATGCCTCGTTGAAGAAAAATGGACCAAGGATTCGATTGCACATGATCCCACACCACACATTAACCTTTGGACTATCTCGGTGAAGTTCACTAGTCACATGGGGGTGTTCTGATCCCCAGATTCTCACATTATGTGTGTTCAGTTTCCCTGAGACATGAAAGGTTGCCTCATCACTAAAACAAACTCGGATGAGGAACGTTTCATCCTCAGAAATTCGTTCCAGCATGTTAACTGCAAACTCTTTTCGTCTTGATTTATCATTTGGCTCGAGTGCCTGTAAGAGTTGCACTTTGAAAGCGTACAATCGCAAGTTCTTGTGTAGGACTTAGTGCACTGTTGAACGTGGTAGCTCTGTCTGGCAGCAGTACGGATGGACGTTGTGGGAGATCGACTAAAGGCTTGTCTTACACGATCGATGTTTTCCTCAGATGTTCTTGGTCGTCCACTCCTCCCTTTATCCAACACTGTCCCTGTCTCCACAAATTTCTTGTGTCATGCACGAATTGACGGACGTGACGGTGGATCTCTTCCCTACTTAGTTCTGTAGTATCGCCGAGTCTGCGTATCCTATTTCGTTTCAATAAACCATGATACACATTCTTGTTCTCAACAAGATTCTCTTGAGGAGTAGCCATTTTTCAGAGTTTCTTTAAAAAATACCTCTTTCATCAACATGCTACCTGAAATACACAAATGCAATGTGATTAAAAACTTTGATAACCACTTAGTACACAGAACAAATTTGATTAAGATATCTCATCAATTGACTTTGTAATAAATTTTGTAAATTGTAAAGAGACTTTATGGACACCCCGTATTTCCCGCAATATTGTTTTAATTTTTAAAGGATGAATGGAAGCTGAAGCATTTATCTCCAACTTTTGACACACTTGAAAAAATACTTCGATAGATAAAACACAACTCTTGTAACAATTTGTTCACTAACATAAATTAAGTATCTAAAGTTTGACGATTTTTCAAGATTTCATCAATTTGGAGACAATGTGACAGTGTCAATTTTCAACAATCTTCGATCAATATTTAAAGAATCATTGAAGAGGTACCATTTAACAGCAGACGACACTTTCACATTGCCTCCAAATTGATGAAATCTTTAAAAAATCGTCATACAAACTTCATATATTTAATTTATATTAGTGAACAAATTGTTACAAGAGTTGTGTTTCATCTATTGAAGTATTTTTTCACAAGCGTCAAAAGTTGAAGAAAAAATGCTTCAGCTTCCATTCATTCTTTAAGTATTAAACCAATATTGCGGGAAATATATACTGCTCACAAAAATTAGGGGATATTTCAAAAAGAAAGTGAAGCGATAAAAATATCCCTTAATTTTTGTGAGCAGTGTATTTAGAGAGATTTGAGTGGCATCTACAATTTATCGCCAATAAACGTTTTTGCGTAAACTGTTTATTTTCAATGTTAGGGAGCTTTGAAAGTGGCTTTCCATTCACAAAACATGGAAGTGTCCGGACTTTTCCAACATAGTGTACGTTTAAAATTATTGGCTGTTTGACAAATGATTGATATCTGAAGGAACTATTGGGTTGGGTTACCTCTGAGCGGCCCTTTTTTGCACACCATGGGCTAAATGGCCAGAGTCACATGGACCCCGAAGGCTCAGAGAAGGTTGGGGGAGGGGACCCACTGCAACAGCTGTTGGGAGACAGATGGTAGCCTCCCGTCAAGGCCATCCAGCGTGTTCTTTAACGTGCACAGGATATGGCTCTTCCGCACACGGGGCCACGGCTTAACGTCCCATCCGACGGACGGTGGCCTTTCCAAGCCCATCGGTGTCCCCTACTGACCGTGGGCAGGGCGGGGAGTTTTGCGGAGATAAATCTCAACGCTGACCCAGCTGGGACTCGAACTTGGGAACTGCAGATTACGAGCCTAGCGCGCTACCGACTGAGCCACCCCCGCCCCAGGAGCTATTGGCATATGATAATTTTCGAAGTGATAAAATGTAGAGAATCTTCTCCCTTGCTTTTCTCTATTGTTCCGTTATGTTATGCCTTAGATTTATCTGAGTCACGTTGGTCTATTTTTGGCAACATTATCCTTTTTCTTTCTCTCTTTAGGTACCTATAAGATGTTCCAAGAATCGGCGGAAAGAATATTCCTGACATTTTGGTCTTTATCGAGATCAGTTCTTGCATTTAGCTATGCAGGTGTTCTTCTTTCGTTTCTCATGGTTCCTCTGAAACAACCTTCCATCAAGACTCTATTGGAATTAAGAAATGCTGTGGTAAAAGGGAATGTTCGCTGTTTAATTCTAGCTGGTTCAGCTATACAATCGTTTATAATGGTAAATTCCTTTAATTATCAGCAGTTATTGTTATTAGTATTAGCAAATTTACTCTTTATAGGAATTTTTTATCATTGAAACATTTATTTGTTGATTTGGGTTACCTCTGAGCGGCACTTTTTCCCACACCATGGGCTAAATGGCCAGGTCACATGGACCCCGAAGGCTCAGAGAACGTTGGGGGAGGGGACCCACTGGAACAGCTGTTGGGAGACAGATGGTAGCCTCCCGTCAAGGCCATCCAGCGTGTTCTTTAACGTGCACAGGGTATGGCTCTCCCGCACACGGGGCCACGGCTTAACGTCCCATCCGACGGACGGCGGCCTTTCCAAGCTCATCGGTGTCCCCTACTGACCGTGGACAGGGCGGGGAATTTTGCGGAGATAAATCTCAACGCTGACCCAGCTGGGACTCGAACCTGGGAACTACAGATTACGAGCCTGACGCGCTACCGACTGAGCCACCCCCGCCCCTACCACCACACAGAGTGAACACATGTTTACATTGGTTACATGATAAAATTACACGTGATAAAATTACACTGCTAAAATTACACATGGACAGAATTACACAAGGAATAAATTACACATGGAAAAAAATACACAAAGAAAAAATTACACTATTCAATTTTTATTTAAAATTTATTAAATTATTTGGTTGTCATATCAAATACTTAAACTTTCTTATAATTACAAAAGTTTTCACTTAAAAAATACATAGATAAAATTAAATATGAATCTAAAACATCAAATAAAAAACACTAAGTCGTATGAGCTATACAACGCAAGAAATCTAATCGTCTATTAGAGTGGTAATTCTGTTACAATATTTGAAATACATTGTTTTAAAGAAATGTACCTACCACGTCCGGGTTTCATTGACCAGTTAAATGCTACAAATAGTTTGTATGTTGTAAGTATAATTCTTTGACAATGTTGTCCAGATATTTCCAAACAGTTGGATGGAAACACTGAAAAAGTGACTGGAGTCCCTAGTGCCATCCTTCGATACAATTTGTAGTCCTTGCTATACAGTTGGCTGCATATGGTTCCAAATAGAAATATTAAATAGAGGTTGTCTGTAAGTGCCGTTCCTCTACTGTCGATCCCGAACGTATGTACGTTCGAAATAAAGGAGATGAGTGATCTCGAGAACATACTTTTCAATTTTGAAAATCCTCTTTCTACAGAAATCGATTTTTAAGAAAGATATTCTAAATGGAGAAATATCATTATTGGTACGAAACAAAACATCTTTTATTCCATTGCTTTCTAACCTTGAAATACATATCATTTCAGCATACATGAATCAAAAGATACAAAATAATGCTTATTGAATTATTGCCTACTTATGATTTCGGCACTTATTGAGTCTTAATGTCTTGTCAGTTAAGTAATGGAAGGGCCGAGGGGGCACCATTGTTAGGCTGTGCTTAGGGCATCAGTTGGCCTTAATCCGGTCCTGCATCTGGGTTAAACTGAATAGTTACAAAATAACGAATTGCCCAATGGAGGCTGCAATTTTTTTACTATGTGTAATTTCGGACTTGTGTAACTTTTTCTTGTGTAATTCTGTCCTAACACCGTTTACATTCAGATGCTACTCAGATAAGAGTTTAAGGAAATTCGAAGGGGTGATGAAACTCGAAAATTGGGACGCAATTCTACACGAAAATGATGTTAATATTGCCTACAATAAACTTACTGGCACAGTTAGTAAACATTACCAAGCATGTTTTCCAGAGATGAAATCCAGAGCAAACACAACTAATCATCAGAACTATAAATCATTGTTATCAGAGGAATTAAAGCTTGAAATTAAAAAGAAAAATAATGTAAAAAAAGTTTATTAGGAATGAAAAATTCGTTGAATACAAACAATTTAGGAATGAACTAAATCATGAAATAGAGCAAAATTTAACTATTTTAATGATAAATTAATCAAACAAAGATAATAATAAAGAAACGTGGAAAATAATTAACGAATTTATTTATAAAGAGAAAAAAAAAGAATGACATTAAAGAAATTAGAGATGAAAATAATGTTATTATAAATAATCCTAAAGCTGTGGTTGACACTTTTAGTGAGCATTTCTTGAACGTAGAAGAAAAAATCAACGGGCATATGACTCTTATTGACTTTCATTTCTATGGATTCCTCCTTTGCGACTCTTTCTTCATTTCACCAATAAATCAAAAAGAAGTTGAAAATGCGATAAAGACATTGCCCTATAAGAAAAGCTGCGATATAGATGGTATAACTGCTAAGCCAATAAAAAGACTTCAAATACAATTGCGCCCTCTGTTAGCACATATTTGTAACATCTCTCTTGATAAAGATATTTTTCCGCATAAATTAAAACAATCTAAGTTATTACCATTCTTTAAGAATGGAAATGAAAAAGATGGAAAATTATACACCGATTTCGCTTTTGTCAGCATTTTCTAAAGTGATTGAAAAAGTGGTATATAATCAATTGCGAAGTCAATTTCTCCTGAAAAATGAAGTGATTTCAAATATCAGTTTGGCTTTCGAAAAAAAAACACTCAACATAACTAGCAGTATTAAATCTTAAAGAAACGATCCTGAAAAGTTTTCGAAATGACCAAAAAGTTTTTAGTGTGTTCATTGATATTAGCAAAGCTTTTGACTCAGTTGATCATGCAATACTCTTTAAAAATAAATTTCTATGGACTAAAAGGGGATATCTAAAAATGGATAAAAAGCTACTTAGCAAATAGGTCATAGATAGTACAATGGTGTGAGTTCAATGGTGTGAGCTCAACGTCATCTTTCATTCATAAGCGAGTACCCCAAGGATCAATTCTACGGCCATTGCTTTTCTTTTTATATATAAATAATTTACCAAACGTTTCAGAAAAAATTTAATCATAGTTGTATGCAGATGACGCAGTCTTCTTAATGTCTTCAAATTCTATAACGGATGTACAAACACAAATGAATAAAGAATTTAAAAAATGTTCAAAATGATTCAAGGTAAACAAATTACACATGGCATTTTGTCATCAGAGAAAATACAATTACGCCCTCTGTTATTATAAATATTAATATATAATATTATATATAATGTCCTACTTGAAAACAAAATTTATGATGTTTCACACATTGCAAATCAATGATATTATGAAGGTAAATTATACATAGCTTTGACATTACTAAAGTTAGAGACTTTAATTTCTTAGGAATCACGTTAGATGAAAAACTCAAATGGAATGTCTATATAAATTACACTGGTACTCATATCATTAGAGCTATCAGCAAAATCTACAGAATTCGGAACATTATTAGCCAAAACTATTTACTAATGCTGTATTAGGCTTTTATTTACCCAACTCTGTTACATGGCAATACTGTATGGTCAAGCACATCAAAATAAAATTTAAATTCTCTTCTGCTATTACAAAAGCGAAATGTTCACTTAATTTTAAATTTGCAGTATAGAGCACCAGTAACTTCGGTCTTCAAGGAATTAAAAATTATAAATATTTTTCAGATACGAGATCTGAATATTTATAAGTTTGTATTTTCATGGGAGCAAAAATTATTACCATTAATATTTGATCCTTATCTCATCATTAATATTTGATCCTTATCTCATCATTAATATTTGATCCTTATCTCATCATTAATATTTGATCCTTATATCATCATTAATATTTGATCCTTATCTCATCATTAATATTTGATCCTTATCTCATCATTAATAGTTGATCCTTATCTCATCATTAATATTTGATCCTTATCTCATCATTAATATTTGATCCTTATCTCATCATTAATATTTGATCCTTATCTCATCATTAATATTTGATCCTTATCTTATGTCATTTTCTGACAACAAGATCCAACAAAAGTTTTGTACACCGAAATTCAAGAAGACTATTTGTCAACCTCTGGGCGTATACTGCTGTCTAATTATGGAATATATTACCAAATGAGTTGAAATTAATATCTAATAAAAATACTATATTAGTAATATTAAATGGTACTTTCTTAATATGTAGAATACGTAATTATATCACCACCAGTGTTTGATTTTGTCGATCCAAATAACTTGTATGTAATGCAATAATAGCTTTGTTATAACCATATGTTATGTTTATATTAACTATATTTCTTTTAATTTATGTTTCTAATTTTCAACTTTGTTGCACTGTAATTCCTTGGGACCTTAATAACCTATTTTAAGGTTTGGTTACTAATAATTGCATATGAAAATGCAGCTTACTTTTTGTAAATTCAATAAATCAAATCAAATATATGATTCGAATTACCTGTAGGTGAAAATTTTCAGATTTATACTGTTCCTGCATCATACTTGAATTAATGTCATTCCCTATCAATGACTCAATCACTGAGTCAATCACTCACAATCATCTACGAGTATATACAAAAGACGGTCAATAAGTTTTTTGGTTTGATTTGTTTTACCTCTGAGCGGCACCTTATTGCACACCATGGGCTAAATGGCAAGGTCACATGAACCCCGAAAACTCAGAGAAGGTTGGGTGAGGAGACCTATTGGAACAGTTGTTGGGAGACAGACGGTAGCCTCCCATCAAGGCCATCCAGTGTGTTCTTTAACGTGCACAGGGTATGGCTCTCCCGCACGAGGGGCCACGTCTTAACGTTCCATCCGACGGACGGTGGCCTTTCCAAGCCCATCGGTGTCCCCTACTGACCGTGGGCAGGGCGGGGAGTTTTGCGGAGATAAATCTCAACGCTGACCCAGCTGAGACTCGAACTAGGAACTACAGACTACGAGCCTGGCGCGCTACCGACTGAGCCATCCTCGCCCCCCGGTCAATAAGTAATTCGCGATTAGTCACATATGCGCATGTGTCAGAGAGAGGGGAAAATTAATGGTGATTACTTGTTACACCGCGAAATGCCTAATACCACACTGAAAACAATTTTTCTTTCGTTCATAGGTACAAAGATATGGATGGAAACTATGACAACCATATCCGTCAATGGTCGGTGATTGAATTTCTGTTCAAATCAGTCGGCCACATCAATCGGACTCCTGGCAGTCGAAGGAGACCGGATAATTGATCGAAGTAATGTCCAGAGATGGCTCCAACGGTTCAAAATGGTGATTTCGACATCAAACCAAGAGCCGAAACACCAGTGTCTGTCACAAATAGTGAAAACGAAAAATTCATTAATCACTTTATTCAAAACATTTAGTGCATAACCACGGGACAAGTGATGGACGCTGTGCAAATGGCAAAAGTTAGTTTGTGATCATCATCCACAGATTGAGGTAGAGAAAAATCTGTCCTCGGTTGGTGTCTAAGCTGCACATACGAGAGAAGGTAACCAAGAGGAAAGCGATCTGTGATGATATTCTGGCGATGTTTGTTGCTGCCGGTCCTGAGTGCTTTAATGGGATAATCACGTGTGATGAAACATGGCCTTTTTATTATGACCCACAAGTCACATGTTAATCCATGGAATGGAAATTTCGGAAATCACCTGCAAAGAAAAGTCAAAACTTTACAAATCATCAAACAAACTCATTAACACTTACTTCTAGGCTAAAAATGGAATAATTTTTATCGATTTCTTTGAACGTGGAAGAACCATCAAAAAAAAAGTAACTGCTTGTCCCTAGATGAGTCCCAGCTGGATCAGCGTTGAGACTTATCTCCGCAAAATTCCCCGTCCTGCCCACGGTCAGTAGGGGACATCGATGGGCTTGGAAAGGCCGCCGTCCGTCGGATGGGACGTTAAGCCGTGGCCCCGTGTGCGGGAGAGCCATACCCTGTGCACGTTAAAGAACACGCTGGATGGCCTTGACGGGAGGCTACCATCTGTCTCCCAACAGCTGTTCCAGTGGGTCCCCTCCCCCAACCTTCTCTGAGCCTTCGGGGTCCATGTGACCTGGCCATTTAGCCCATGGTGTGCAAAAAAGTGCCGCTCAGAGGTAAAACAACCCAACCCAGTGACAAGGAACTCATTTCATGCGTGAAAGAGTGGCGTGCAGGTCAACCTCCTGATTTTTACCATTTACTGCATGAAAGGAAAGCTGGAGAAAATACATCGAATGCAGTGGAAAGTACATTGAGTGATATTTTTACAGAGGTGGAGGATTGTATTTTCTGTTTGTACAGTATGGTTACATTATGGGAAATAGTAAAGCAATTACAGCTAATTGTGGATTGCGTTTTCGCCCAACCTTGTATATTAGATATCCATAAATAAGAGTAAGAAAAGTATTAAGAATCCTAAAAATAAAATCTTTCTAATGTGGTAAAATGAGGATGATCGAAATTTATGATTGTTTCCGTGTTGACAATAGAATGAGGATTGGTTCTTCTTCTCAGAATATAATTTGACAAAAATGGTAGCTGCCCGTCCCATGGCCGAGTAGTTAGCGCGCTTGGTTACTGATCTAAGGATCTGGTTTCGAGCCCCGGTTAAGGCATGGATGTACTTGTCGTTTTTCTGCTGAGGTCCTGCCATCCTCTCAGATCTTCTACTGTGGCATATAAACTGACAGGCTCCTGTCAGACCTCTGTGGCAAGCAGCTGCTTGAAGGGGTATTTATTTTAAGCCGTCCCATGGCCGAGTGGTTAGCACACTTGGCTACTGATCTAAGGACCTGGTTTCGAGCCCCGGTTAAGGCATGGATGTACTTGTCGTTTTTCTGCTGAGGTCCTGCCATCCTCTCAGATCTTCTACTGTGGCATATAAACTGACAGGCTCCTGTCAGACCTCTGTGGCAAGCAGCTGCTTGAGGAGGTATTTATTTTAAGCCGTCCCATGGCCGAGTGGTTAGCACACTTGGCTACTGATCTAAGGACCTGGTTTCGAGCCCCGGTTAAGGCATGGATGTACTTGTCGTTTTTCTGCTGAGGTCCTGCCATCCTCTCAGATCTTCTACTGTGGCATATAAACTGACAGGCTCCTGTCAGACCTCTGTGGCAAGCAGCTGCTTGAGGGGGTATTTATTTTAAGCCGTCCCATGGCCGAGTGGTTAGCACACTTGGCTACTGATCTAAGGACCTGGTTTCGAGCCCCGGTTAAGGCATGGATGTACTTGTCGTTTTTCTGCTGAGGTCCTGCCATCCTCTCAGATCTCCTACTGTGGCATATAAACTAATAGGCTCCTGTCAGACCTCTGTGGCAAGCAGCTGCTTGAGGGGGTGTTTGTTTTTTTGTACATTTATTAATAATTTATGATTACGAATGACCTTATACAGTGCCTTTCGTTGCTTTTTGGCGACCGGGGCAAAGAAACATTTTTGGCACCCCTTCGAATTTAATGAATAGGAAAACTTACGCATACGCAATTTGAAATTTAATTCACTTTAACAAAAATATTGTTATGAATTAAATGGATGGAAACTGAGCGTGAGTTCAAAAAAATAGTGTTCAACAATTATAATCCTAAAATAATGTAATTTATTACAAAAGTATGATTGAAAACATTTATATAAACTCAACTCAACTAATATAAATCTATATCAGTATGAAAATACATCTTCCAAAGAACTTAACACCTTGTTATTGTTTTTACTATCTACACAAAAAGCACAATATAAAGCTTTTACATCAGTCGATAAGTGGCACAATCATATCTGTGAACAAACCTGCAATCTATCAAGAATGACCTTACCAATTCCTGAACAAACTAAATATAATGATGAACTCTTCCTACAGAAAAGTTGAGATCAGCTCTGTTTGTCCGACTAAATAAGACCTCTTCAGCAACCTTTTCAAATATCCTAAGCATCCTTCTTTTTCTTGCAGTCCGCTAAAAGGAGGGGAGGGGGTGGTTCAGTCGGTAGCGCGCCAGGCTCGTAATCTGTAGTTCCCAGGTTCGAGTCCCAGCTGGGTCAGCGTTGATATTTATCTCCGCAAAATTTCCCCGTCCTGCCCACGGTCAGTAGGGGACACCGATGGGCTTGGAAAGGCCGCCGTCCGTCGGATGGGACGTTAAACCGTGGCCCCGTGTGCGGGAGAGCCATACCCTGTGCACGTTAAAGAACACGCTGGATGGCCTTGACGGGAGGCTACCATCTATCTCCCAACAGTTGTTCAAGTGGGTCCCCTCCCCCAACCTTCTCTGAGCCTTCAGGGTCCTTGTGGCCTGGCCATTTAGCCCATGGTGTGCAAAAAAAGTGCCGCTCAGAGCAATCCAATCCGCTAACAGGAACAACACTAATAAACCCGCGAACACACCAAATAAAACCGTTTCTTCTTTTAACTATACCACACAGACTAAAACAAACTATGTATTTCTTCATTCTCTAATTCCTCTTAATTACAAAAACTTATTCCTTATTTTTTTTTAAATCAAGTTCGTTCAAAGTAGTTGGTGACGTAATTATTACGCTGTAGTTCACGCGAGCATCAAGACGAAATGTTACATCCACGGTTCATTGTAGCAGTTTATCAGTCGTAAGAATATTATAACACTGTTACGACAAATTAATGTGATACAAATAACTTGTGATGTGATGTATCGTCTTCATGCTCGCATATGCTTCAGCGTGCGGGTTACGTCAGCAACGACATCGAACGAACTTGACTGAAAGAATAAGAAAAGTTGTTGGAATTAGAGGAATTGGAGTGAGAAGATTGGATTGTTTTACCTCTGAGCGGCACTTTTTTGCACACAATGGGTTAAATGGCCAGGCCGCATGGACCCCGAAGGCTAAGAGAAGGTTGGGGGAGGGGACCCACTGGAACAGCTGTTGGGAAACAGATGGTAGACTCCCGTCAAGGCCATCCAGCGTGTTCTTTAACGTGCACAGCGTATGGCTCTCCCGCACACGGAGCCACGGCTTAACGTCCCATCCGACGGAAGGCGGACTTTTCAAGCCCATCGATGTCCCCTACTGACCGTGGGCAGGACGGGGAAATTTTGCGGAGATAAATCTCAACGCTGACCCAGCTGGGACTCGAACCTGGGAACTACAGATAACGAGTCTGGCGCGCTACCGACTGAGCTACCGACTGAGCCACCCCCGCCCCAAGGAGTGAGAAGAAATACGTAGTTTAAGTCGAAACAGTGTACTGAATAAGAAGTGTTTTTCTTTGATGTGTTAACGGAGAGATAAATAAGTTAATTAATGTGATCCAGTTAGCGGACCGGTAAGAGAAATAAAGATGTTTAAGACACTTAAAGATGTTTCTGAAATGGTTTCATGTAAGTCGAACGAGAAGATCTAATCTCAACTTTTCTGTCGGAAGAGTTCATCATTTGTTACTTATTTGCATTTAGTTCTTTAAGAATTGGTAAGATTGATCTTGTAGATTGCAGGTTTGTTCACATATATGATTTGTGCTGAGTTTAGTTTATATAAATGATTTTATCCATACTTTTGTAATAAATTACATTGTTTTAGAATTAGAATTGTTATACAGTATATTATTTATTTGAACTCAAGCTCAGTGCTCGTCCGTTTAAATTTAAAACAGTACATTATGTAAATATATTTTTTGTTGCATTTTTAATGCATTGGTATTTCGTTTCATTCCTTTTTTTTTTCAGTTTCTTTTGTTTAGTCCCAATAATAATTTTTTAACAAATTTATAAATAATTTAATAATCACAACTTGATATATTAATACTTTTGTTAATACATTTACTAATTACAGTGCTATAAAATAATTTCATTTCGTTTTTGGGTAATATAATAGTTTTGTGTTGTTTTTATAAGATGAATATTACCGTCATTCTATTTTTATTCAAAAATAGAACAAAATAAAGTGCAACAAATTTTCATAAAAGTATTTTCTACCTATAAAAAAATAAATAAATACCCCCTCAAGCAGCTGCTTGCCACAGAGGTCTGACAGGAGCCCGTCAGTTTATATGCCATAGTAGAAGGTCTGTGAGGTTGGCAGGACCTCAGCAGAAAAACGACACAAACAGCCATGCTTTACCCAGGGCTCGAACCCAGGTCCCTTAGATCAGTAGCCAAGCGCGCTAACCACTCGGCCATGGGACGGCTATTTCTACCTATACATTTTTTTAAATATTTATATATATAATTAATATGATCCAATGATATCTCACTTTACTTCTGAATATGCAATTTGAATTGCAAATTGAATTAGAAACAGAAAGGAAAACCAAAAAAAAAAGACTATATATTGCAATAAAATCTACCAAAATATCCTCTAACCTGGGGCGGGGGTGGCTCAGTCGGTAGCGCACCACGCTCGTAATCTGTAGTTCCCAGGTTCGAGTCCCAGCTGTGTCAGCGTTGAGATTTATCTCCGCACAATTCCCCGCCCTGCCCACGGTCAGTAGGGGACACCGATGGGCTTGGAAAGGCCGCCGTCCGTTGGATGGGACGTTAAGCCGTGGCCCCGTGTGCGGGAGAGCCATACCCTGTGCACGTTAAAGAACACGTTGGATGGCCTTGACGGGAGGCTACCAACTGTCTCCCAACAGCTGTTTCAGTGGGTCCCCTCCCCCAACCTTCTCTGAGCCTTCGGGGTCCATGTGACTCCGGCCATTTAGCCCATAGTGTGGAAAAAGGTGCCACTCAGAGGTAAAACATCCCAACCCAAATCCTCTAACCTACAAGAACAATAAAATAAGTTATCCTGAAATAGTTCTGATTATAACGTGAACTTTGAAGAACTTATTCCGTTTGATATTTTGTAACTGCAAAAAAAAAAGTCTAAGTTAAGGACATCGTAATCAAGGGACTTAAGTTTTAGATTTTAATATATTTTACAAGTTTCAAGTACAGGTACTATGCAACTTAAATTATTATTGTGAAATCTAATAAATGAAAAACTAAACAGCAAAATAATAATGCAGTGTTTATGCGATAGTAAATACACTAAGTTACCTGTTGACATAAAAATCAATAAAGCCATAAATTGTTTTGTTGAAAAAAAGGAGTTTGACCGATGTGCAGGACTTCGTTTTTTGAATAAAATTACAGTGTTTATTATTTGATTAAGCCCACCGCGTCGCACTTCTGCCATTTTCGCCCTGGGTGACAGCTCCACCGGCCACAGGCCCTGGCGTTGTAGGAGAGTGAGCACGGTTAGTGGGAGAAAGGAATAGGTTAAGTGGTTTTATCGCTGATGGAGATTTTTATGCCCATAATGCACTAGGTGAGCAGATCGCAAGGAATCTCAAGAGCATAGAGCTGGATAAGGGAAGGAGACCCACTTGGGATGGGTTGTTTTACCTCTGAGCGGCACTTTTTTTGCACACCATGGGCTAAATGGCCAGTTCACATGGACCCCGAAGGCTCAGAGAAGGTTGGGGGAGGGGACCCACTGGAACAGCTGTTGGGAGACAGATGGTAGCCTCCCGTCAAGGCCATCCAGCGTGTTCTTTAACGTGCACAGGGTATGACTCTCCCGCACACGGGGCCACGGCTTAACGTCCCATCCGACGGACGGTGGCCTTTCCAAGCCCATCGGTGTCCCCTACTGATCGTGGGCAGGGCGGGGAATTTTGCGGAGATAAATCTCAACGCTGACCCAGCTGGGACTCGAACTTGGGAACTACAGATTATGAGCCTGGCGCGCTACCAACTGAGCCACCCCCGCCCCAGGAGACCCACTGGACAACTGTTAGGAAACAGATAGACGCCTCCCGTCAAGGCTATCCAGTATGTTACTTAACATGTACATGTTATAGCTCTCCTCCATCTTAGGACATAACTAAAAGTTCTATAGGACGGTTGCTCCTTTCCGAGTCCATCGATGCTCCCATGCCGTTTTAGTTAGAGTTGGGATTGCAGAGAAATCCTCAACGCAGATACAGAAGGAAATGGAAGTTGAGAATAATAGTTTCCTATTGATTTTCGCTCGACATTTGCTGGTTTGTCAGTTTGCCAATTTGTTGGTTGATGGATTTGTCAAAACCGTTATTCCACCATATCTTTTGAACGCGACGAAAAAACTTAATGATTTATGTGTCAAATGAAAGCTTATAATGCGGTGAGTGTCATAGTCTATACAAAATCGAACTCCCATTCTTTCTTCCTCCCCCCCAAAAAAGGGGACATTTAAAAATTATTTTTCCATTATATCTTCAGAACGCGAGTGCCGGAAGTAATGAGCTATGCTTAAAATGAAAGCTTGTGGCTTAGGGACGCATACTCTCCCCCCCCCCCCTAAAGAAGGGGAAATATGTGAAGGATTGTTCTACTATATCTTTCGAACGCGAGGGTCGAACATAACAAGCTGTCTGCCAAATGAAAGGGGGCGGGGTGGTTCAGTCAGTAGCGCGCCAGGCTCGTAATCTGTAGTTCCCAGGTTCGAGTCCCAGCTGGGTCAGCGTTGAGATTTATCTCCGCAAAATTGCCCCCCCCCCCTGCGGTCGGTCAGTAGGGGGCACCGATGGGCTTGGAAAGGCCGCCGTCCGTCGGATGGGACGTTAAGACCCCGTGTGTGGGAGAGCCATACCCTATGCACGTTAAAGAACACGCTGGATGGCCTTGACGGGAGGCCACCATCTGTCTCCCAACAGTTGTTCCAGTGGGTTCCCTCCCCCAACCTTCTCTGAGCCTTCGGGGTCCATGTGACCTGGCCATTTAGTCCACGGTGTGCAAAAAAGTGTCGCTCAGAGGTAAAACAACCCAACGTTAAAGAACACGCTGAGTGGCCTTGACGGGAGGCTACCATCTGTCTCCCAACAGCTATTCCAGTGGGTCCCCTCCCCCAACCTTCTCTGAGCCTTCGGGGTCCATGTGACCTGGCCATTTAGTCCATGGTGTGCAAAAAAGTGCCGCTCAGAGGTAAAACAACCCAACGTTAAAGAACACGCTGGATGGCCTTGACGGGAAGCTACCATCTGTCTCCCAGCAGCTGTTCCAGTGGGTCCCCTCCCCCAACCTTCTCTGAGCCTTCGGGGTCCATGTGACCTGGCCATTTAGCCCATGGTGTGCAAAAAAGTGCCGCTCAGAGGTAAAACAACCCAACATCCCAAAGCCGGCGCCCTTTCTTCTTTAAGGGTCAATATGAATTCAGTGACTGATTACACCACCGATATGTTTTTGGTTTATTTCCTATTTTTCATGCGCATGTGGGATGATTGGTATTTTTTTAATTTTCATTTATTTTTCAATTACTGTTACTTTAAATAAATATTCACATGTGTATAAATTTTAAACCTATGTTTCTTTAAAATTCACAGAATGCAAAGGATGGTATCACAAAAGATTTCGGCAATAGTTTACGGAAACACCCTGAAAATATTTTGTCTCGAAAAGTGGATTTGCCATCTCTCTTACAGCAAGGATATTTCGCCATGTTTTCTTCACTGTTCCATTTCGATACGTTGCTGAATCCCATTGGACAAGAAAAATATTTTATCTCTAAAGACGTAATGAAAGAAGAACTCATTTCTGTGGCTTTTAGGAAAGGTTTCTGCTGCATACAAGATTTTAATAGAATGTAAGTATTAAAAATTCATCCATAGTAAATACACAGATGACCTGTAGAAATAGATTTCAACATTTATTAAAAACATCTGAAAAAAAAAATTATCGCCGAGGCGATAGGAATCAAACCCGCAACTCTCTAGATATATGGGGCGGGGTGGCTCAGTCGGTAGCGCGCCAGGCTCGTAATCTGTAGTTCCCAGGTTCGAGTCCCAGCGGGGTCAGCGTTGAGATTTATCACCGCAAAATTCCCCGCCCTGCCCACGGTCAGTAGGGGACACCGATGGGCTTGGAAAGGCCGCCGTCCGTCGGATGGGACGTTAAGCCGTGGCCCCGTGTGCGGGAGAGCCATACCCTGTGCACGTTAAAGAACAAGCTGGATGGCCTTGACGGGAGGCTACCATCTGTCTCCCAACAGTTGTTCCAGTGGGTCCCCTCCCCCAACCTTCTCTGAGCCTTCGGGGTCCTTGTGACCTGGCCATTTAGCCCATGATGTGCAAAAAAGTGCCGCTCAGAGGTAAAACAACCCAACTCAAACTCTAGATATATGCCAGAGCGCTCTACCATTAAACCACGTATCGGACGCTAAAATCTTCTAGAATAAGACCTGTAAATTTTTCACTGAGATGTGGTGGACCCTGCGCCATCTATACTTCAGGAGAGGCCAATTTTTTAAAACTCTTTTGAAAAGCAACTGAGTTCTGTATGTCATATATAATTAAGAAAAATTGTTCGTGTTCATTCTTTAATTATTGAAAAGAAGGTTCTTAGTAATCAAGTATTGGATCTTCAGACACAAGTGAATGAATCGGAACAATATTCTAGAAACTCTAATTTGGAAATTGTGGGTGTACAGTCGCTCAAAAAAGTATCCGAACACTATGGTTGATTACAGAATTCAGAAAAAATATCTGGCAACGTTTTTTTTTTAGAAAACATTTCTGGCAACCTTCGTGTCACGTGACACGAAGGTTGCCAGAAATTTTTTCTAAAAAAAAGCGTGCCAGATATTTTTTCTGAATTCTGTAATCAACCATAGTGTTCGGATACTTTTTTGAGCGACTGTACCTGGGAAAGTGGGGAAAATATCAGAAGAGGTCTTCGAAGAAATTCAGAAAGCCTTAAATGTAACAGAAAATACAGAAATAAGTAATGTATATGGAATGCTTACATCGATCAAAAACAAAATAAAACCAATTATAGTACAATTTAAAGCTAAGGATCAACGGAGAAATATTTCGGGAGCGGCAAAGAAGAAAAAGTTTATTTCCTCAGAATGTCTACCTTGGAGATTCATGAGTTCAAAAATATATATATCAACGTACATTTGACACCATCGAATAAAGTAGGGGTTCCCAAAGTGGGGTTCGCGGTAAAAATTTTTGAGGTACGCCGTGAGAGCTCAAAAGTCGCTAGATCCAGTAACAAAGTCGCTAAGTTGGCTACACTGTTATTGATTAATTTCTGAGAACTGAGTGACGAAGCGCAGAGCTGTAGTTCATGTCAGTACAGTCGCTCAAAAAAGTATCCGAACACTATGGTTGATTACAGAATTCAGAAAAAATGTCTGGCAACGATTTTTTTAGAAATTAGTGATCTGGCAACCTTCGTGTCAAGTGACACGGATATTTTTTTCACGTGTTCGGATATTTTTTAATATATATAATGCGTATGAATATATAATGCAATGAATAGGAAGCGTGTGCAGTTACCGTTCACAGCAAACTGGAGCGGTTGCGGTTAATGTTCACAGCACATTGGATCGTGTGAGCTCACAAAAATCTGGATCGTGTGGGCTCATTCACGGAAATATTGAGCGTGTGCAGTTACCGTTCACAGCAAACTGGAGCGGTTGCGGTTAATGTTCACAGCACATTGGATCGTGTGAGCTCACAAATCCCTGGATCGTGTGGGCTCACTCACGGAAATATTGAGCGTGTGCAGTTACCATTCACAGCAAACTGGAGCGTGTGCAGTAACTGCACACGCTCCAGTTTGCTGTGAACGGTAACTGGAGCGTGTACAGTTGCTGTACACGCTCCAGATATTTTTTCTGAATTCCGTAATTACGTGACACGAAGGTTGCCAGATCACTAATTTCTAAAAAAATCGTTGCTAGACATTTTTTCTGAATTCTGTAATCAACCATAGTGTTCGGATACTTTTTTGAGCGACTGTACATGTTTGTCAATCCTCCCTTCCCTGCCTGGATGCCTAACCTACCCGAACAGTTGATCGCCCAATCAAAACATCCATTCTAAGTGAGTGAATGTGCCTTCTTACTGCTCTATGTATTTGTTGTGATTTATTTCACTTGCTGTGCTTAATGTTATTTTCAATCTTCAGTTTACTGTGAAGTTAAATGAACGTATTTCTAATGTGACTTGAAACATGGATAAATGGATAATTAAGAAGAAAAGTAACGTGGAGCAGGAGCCGATTGCTTCTACATCTACGACTACGTCATCATCCCATGTGTCAGTAAAGAGGTGGACTAAAAGAACGTTAAACGTTAAACAATCAAGTGATAAAAAAAATGAAAAAACGTAAATATCATGAATCATATTTACGATTTGGCTTTACATGGACAGGAAATTTAGTAGAACCAAATCCACAGTGCGTTGTTTGCTCTGAAGTCCTGTCACAAAATTCTATGAAACCGTCTCTTTTACAGCGACACTTTGAAACAAAACACGAGCATTTAAAAAATAAGCCCTTAAGCTATTTTGAACGTCTTTTGGAAGACTTGAGTAGTAGAAAAACCGTAATTAAGCATTTTTCTGGAGTAGAAGAAAATGAAAGTTCACTTAAAGCGTCTTAAAAAGTACAATAGGCGAGTCACTTATTCTTCCAGCAGCGGAAGAAATAGCTTCTTGTATGTTTGGTCAAAAAGAGGCAAACCTTGTCAGAACCATCCCTTTGTCAAACGACACAGTTTAAAGGAGAATTAAAGATATGGCCTGTAATATTAAGGACCAACTCATTCAATCTATTCAATGTAGCCCGTGGTTTGCCATACAAGTGGATGAGTCGACAGACGT
This sequence comes from Ryuthela nishihirai, assembly GCA_038380435.1. NCBI lineage: Eukaryota > Metazoa > Arthropoda > Arachnida > Araneae > Heptathelidae > Ryuthela > Ryuthela nishihirai. The sequence goes on along the minus strand of JAWZYU010000028.1, from coordinate 20,421,451 downwards.
AGCTGCTCTAACTCAATTACTTGTTTTTGTGCGTGGAAAATTCCAGGATGCAATACTTCCAAGATATTTTATTTTGCAAGCCTCTCAAAGGTTCAGGTTCAGGAAAATTTGAACGAAAAATGGCACTACTGTAAGTCCACTCCATGATGGGGGGACTATTCAAACGCGCCATATCTCTGGATAGCAATTTCTAACAAAAAGTTCAAAAAAGAAAGAAAAGAAAGGTTTGAAATTTAAGAAAGAGAAAATAAAAGAAAAGAATGACTCCGCACCGTTTACTTTTCTCTCTCTCTCTCCTTAAAAGAAGAGAGAGAGAGAAAAAAGTCAGATAGAAGAGTAAACAGTAGAAATAGGCCTAAGAGAAGAAAGCATTAAATTTGGACAGGATTAAGAGAGAAGAGCTCTCAGCCAATGAGAAGAGAGGAATTTTGGTATTGGCTGAGAACGTCAAAGGCGAAAAACAAGAAAGAATTGCAAACATTTGAGACATTTTGAACTAAAACATAAATAAATAAAAGGAAAAACTCTAATGAAACTCTAATTAGAGTAAATAACAGAAAAAGTTCAATTTAAAATAAAGGGAAATCTCAAAGAAAAAAATTAGAGAGAAATAATGGCAAAAATAAATAAAAATGAAGGGAAAAATCACTTGACTCTAAGGGAAATCGCTTGGAAAAGATTACCAGCTACTTAAAAAACAAAAAAAAAAATAAAACAAAATAAAATTTATATACAAAAAACAATAAAAACTATCCAAAGACAATCAACATCAAACAGGATGAGTCAGATGAAGCACAATCTGAAGAAAGTCCCAAACTGAAAAAGTCTGTGACTGTGGGCACTGATCCAAAGCTTTGATGTAGATATTCTTAAACTTTTTCAATATAAATCCAGAAGCAGACACTGTTTTTTTTTTTGAGCTTTTTGAACTTAGCTGGCAATTTCCATTCAGAGGAAGCTTGAAGTGGGTTAGCTAAGAATTTGAGAAAGTCAATTACCTCTTCGTAAGTCTCAACCGATTCTTCCGAGATGAGAACCGACACTGGATTTTGAACAATTTGATTCAAAGTCACAAATTGTTTCAAGTGAAAAATCAAAGGAGAGTTCTGTTCAACATGAGGAAACTTCTTTTTAGCATTAACTGGATGACCCACGGCATCTGAAAAAAACAGATTCAGAAGAGGGTGAAAGACACTTCCTCTTGTGGGCTTTACTATCAGAAGGCAAAAGTTCTTGAGCTTGATCGATGTGAACTTGTTGGCCTGAATGAAGTTCAAGAAGCACAGTCTGAAAATCCACTGAGGGTCCAACATCAAGGGGAACTGAAGAAACTTTCTGTGAATCTGAAGAATCTACATTTAGCTCTGTTGAAGAAACACTGTCATGTAGTTTACGAGGAGAAAAAAGAGGGCAGTCTTTGAAAAAGTGAGAAGGCTTCTACACCATTTACATACCTTGACGATTCCTTGGAAATGTACAATGGCAGTAAAAGTGTTGACTTTTAAAAAATTTGGTACTGGGATTTCAATTTTCATCTCTGCCACCCTTGTGCCTGTCCGGATGGACTCTAACTCTGGCACATCATAGTATTCATCTTTAATGTTTTTGACTTCACCATACCCTACTAGTCCTAATAGAAAGCATTACAGAGAACTTAATAAACGTGTAAAAGATCAGTTAGCTGCTGATAAGAATCTTTGGCTTGATGGTTTGGCTGACAAAGCCGAGGAAACAGTTAGACAACACAACAGCAGAGAGCTGTACCAGATAGTTAATGTTTTATGTGGTAGAAAACGAACAGGTATACAGGGATTGAAGGATAAACAAGGTAAGGTTATAGAAGGTGAGGATTCTGTCATGGCTAGGTGGGCTGAGCATTTCAGTGATGTTCTAAATAATGTGGTTAGTTCTATTCCCATTGTTTGCAATGATGACAGATGCATTGGTGGCTTTAATGTATCCTATAACACAATCTGAAGTTATTTTGGCTATTTCTAAACTTAAACCTCATAAATCCCCAGGGGTAGACGAAATTACTACGGAAATGCATAGAGCTGGGAATGTTTCGGTTACCACTTGGATGACTGAAATTCTGAATATCTTTTATGATAAAGGCATGGTTCCTAAGGATTTTACCAGAGCTATTGTTATCCCTATTTTCAAAAAAGGTGATCGTAGTTCTTGTGATAACTATAGGGGTATCAGCCTACTCTCTGCTCCAGGTAAAGTTCTTTCCATGATTGTGCTTAATAGAATTAAGAATCTGGTTGACAGTCAATTGCGTGATGAGCAATGTGGATTCAGAAGTGGTAGGGGATGTGTGGATCAGATATTTTCACTTAGGCAGATTCTTGAGAAATGTTTAGAGTTTCAGAAACCTTTGGTTGCTAGCTTTGTTGATTTCAAAAAGGCTTTCGACTCTGTTGATCGTCATAATTTGTGGTTGATTGTGAGATCATATGGTATACCAGACAAGTTAGTTAACATTATGAAAGCTCTCTATAATAATGTCGTGCAAACAGAAATTGATCCTGCGGACACGACCTGGGCTAAAAGGTCCTAGGACATGTTTTTCCAATGTTAGAACAAAAACTTGTTTTGGTCACCGAGTTTCCGCGAATTGGTCCCTGACGCCGACTGACACCAGTGGCGACCATTTGGGTGTAGAAATTTCTGGATCAGAGTCACGCTCAACATCAAAGGCTTCGAGAAGGCGGAGCGATTTTTGGCTCTAGCGTCCACGACCAATAGCGAGTGCCCGCGTCAGCCTTCCGCGCTGACCACCGCTAGAGGTCGCGGTGGGAAAAGGCGGCAAGGTTGAACAGTGAGAGAAAAATGTGTCTTTTGCCTCGTGTCTCTCGTCTTGATGAGTTGTCTCCTCTTGTCGCGCAGTCCGGTCGAGCAGTCTCTCCCCTTCCGCCTGACGAACAATGCTAGTACCTGCGAGGAATGAGCGCGAGCCTCCTTTGTCTGGCCGAGATTAGGCAGATGGGCTCCCAGTCGACAGTGCCGGACTTCCCATCCAAGGCTTCTGCAGCGGCTACGTGAGACAGGTAAGGGTCACCATCATTTGTAAATCTGGATTTTTCCTCTTAAATACTATTGTCTGTCTGCCACCCCCACCGTGCTCCAGGAAACGGACTACGGAACATGACTTTGGAGCTAGTAGCTCGGACTTAATGGATGGACTTTGCCATAGCAATTTCTTGGCTCCTCATTGTAAAGGCTGACATTGACTAAACGCTGAGTAAAAGAAGCTGTATCCCGACGAAGGGAGTAAGTTGTGTTAGAGAGTATTTTAGTAATGTTGTTTTTAATAAATTGTGTGTAAAGGGTAAAACATGACTCCTCTCCATTTTGCATTATTATAAGTAAAGTATCTGGGTGAGTATGAAAGAGTGCCCTTTTCGGTAATTAAGCGCAATCGCCGCACGGCCAAATAAAAGGAAAGGAGTCAAAAATAAATGTCGGACCGCCCAAATCGAAAGGGGGGTTCACGGCAATAACACTGAGTCGTGTGTGAGAGTTGGTAAGGTTTGTAGCAATTGGTTTAGCATTACTTCTGGTGTTCGACAAGGGTGCATTTTGTCTCCTTTTCTCTTTAGCTTGGTTATTGATTATGTTATGCGAAATTCACTTCAAGGGAAAGATTTTGGCCTTAAATGAGCTGGGGATACGAAAATTTCTGATTTAGATTATGCTGATGATTTAGCCCTTTTGGCAAATGATGTTAATGAGATGAACTCTTTCATTCGAGCTGTTGATGAGACTGGTAGTAGAGTAGGTTTGGTTATAAACAGAGAGAAAACTAAAGTGATGAAAATTGGTCAGGCAGACTGTGATTCAGTTAATTTGAATGGTTGCAATCTTGAACAGATGTCACAGTTTAATTATCTTGGGAGCTATGTAACAGATAATTGTGATGTGCGGCATGAGATTAACAGACGAATAGGTATTGCTGCCGGGACTTTTAAGAATCTTTGGAGAGTGTGGAGAAATAGGCGTATACACATAACGACTAAAATAAGACTGTATTATAGTTTGGTTCTTTCTAGGGTTAGTTATGGTAGTGAAACTTGGCGCTGTGTAAACAAGATAACAGGAAACTAGATGCTTACATAGTATCTTGGGTATTAACTGGTTTAACTTTGTAACTAATGATGAGGTTAGGCAAAAGAGTTTCCAACCTCCTTTAAGCAGCATATTGTGCAGAGAGAGAGTCCGTTGGTTTGGCCATGTTGCCCGTATGAATAATTATAGATTGGCGAATAGGGTTATGAACAGTGTGCCTAGAGGCCTCAGAAAGAGGGAGAGACCTAGGATGCGGTGGGCAGACAATATCAAACAAGACCTTGTTAGAATTGGTGTGCAGTGGCCAGATGCAGTAGATGTAGCTCAGGATCGACTTGCTTGGAGAACTAAATTGCACGGTCTGGTTGGATCTCCGTAGCCCATGGCTGCTTGAGGATGATGATGATGATTTAAGGCGGCAAGAATATCAAGGTCAGTGATGAAAAATGGAAGTTTAAAAATCCATACCTTTTTGACAGGAAGACTCAGTCTGGTAACAGTGACTGTGTGTCCTTCAAAGTAGATGAAGGGATTCCTTGCAAAGAGTTCTGCACATTCCTCCGTTGCAAAAGTAATCACAGAAGTTGAAGCATTAAGCTTTTGAGCCACATCAATATTTTTGACCCCAAGAGCTGAGGCCAGAGGTTTGACAACTTGTTAATTTTTAAATCCTTGGTGTTTAACTTTAAATGACCAATTAAGATATTTATCCATTTAGTAATCCATCGTTCAGAAGCAAAAATCGCGGAGCGTTATCAAAACACGTCTACAGCCTTTGACGACCGGAGAGAGAGTCTCTCAAAACTTCTACTACGGGTGAGGATATTTTTAATATGGTTGATTCAGTTTTTGCCGAAAACAACCTTGAATGGAAAAATTGTATTTCTATATGTACTGACGGAGCAAAAGCAATGGGTAGTTATATCACAGGACTAGCAGGTTGTATAAAACAAGTTGCACCAGAATGTAAGTTCACTCACTGTTGTCTTCACCGTGAAGCGCTGATAGCTAAATTTCTCCCTGATGATTTGAAAAGAGTTCTGGATGAAAGTGTACAAATGGTTAATTTCATCAAAACCCGTCTACTGAAGCCTCGACTTCTTTCAATTATGTGTGAAAAAATGGGTAGCCTGCGTAAGAGATTGCTGCTTCACACAGAAGTACGTTGGTTGTCACGAGGAAATGTTCTTTGCCGATAATTTGAACTCCACAGAAGTACACCATTTTTTCATCGACCACGAGTTTCGACTTTCTTTGAAAGTACAAGACTTAGAATGGCTTCTACGGTTAGCATATTTAGCTGGTATTTTTAAGAAAATGAATATTTTGAACTTATTATTGCAAGGAGACAACGCTGATGTGTTCTATGTTGAGAAGAAAACAGAGGTCATGATAAAAAAAAATTCTTTATGGGAAAACAGAATTAAAAAGAACAGCCGTGACCAATTTCAGGACCAATTTCAGCGACTAGATTCATTTCTTAAAAAAAAAATGAGCAAACGATTGCAGACGTTGAAGACATCAGACAACAAATAACCGTTCAATTAAGCACTCTTAAAACTCTTATAAGGCAATATTTTCCATCCCCTGATGATGCGCAAGAATGGATTCGAGACCCTTTCACATTTGATTTTGAAAAATGTAAGCTTCCATTGTCCGATAAAGAAGAGTTGATTGAGATATCTCGTGACAACAGTTTAAAAAGCATTCATTCCAAAAAGCCATTGATTAATTTTTGGATTGAAGTGGAGAAGGTATATCCGACTTTGTCAAGAATTGCAGTCAAATATTTGTTACCTTTCACAACAACTTATTTATGTGAAACTGGTTTTTCATCTTTAACCGCTTTAAAAAATGAATAAAGGAACAGGCTGGATGTTGAAGATGACTTGCGACTCTACCTTAGCAAGATAACCCCAACCATTGATGAACTGTGCAAGCGTAAACAAGCACTACCATTTCACTGATTACCCAGTAAAATGTTTATAATTTTATAAGATTTGTTAAACTGTTTGTCATTTTTTATGTTTTTCGATATATGTAATTTATGAATGCAAAATTTAATGTGTGTATATATATATGTTTTATTTTATTCCCATTGTTATACTTTAACTATAGTTTTATCTATATATATAAGGGATACGCCAGTTCCATACACATTTCAGGGGGTACGTGAAGCATAAAAGGTTGAGAACCACTGGAATAAAGAGCTACTCTATGAACAAAAAAAAAACAAAAAAAAATGTAAACAAAACATTATTATAAATTTATGTGGACTAAAGGTGGGAAATTTTCATCAGAAAAGATGTCAACTCGAAGTTAATTAGAATAAAGAGTAGAGTTATCGATGAAGTAAAAATGGCTACAAATACGTTCACTAATACGGGTAATAACAGTGTGGACAAGGGATGATTTAGAAACTAGTGTATCGTTCGAAATGTGTAGTGATAATGAGTTCATGCAATATATAAATAGTGATAATTTTAACGAAATATTACTTTTATTAGAAATGGCTAATTACAAAATTGATATTTTGATGCTTAGCGGGATCTGGGTATCGGAATTGATATATTTGGAATCGATGATTATGATACATTTTATGATTGTAGGGAAGGAAATAGATCTGGTGGGGTATTATTTTGCTATAAAACTAATGTCTTTAACTTCCTTAAAATGCCTTTCAAGCTGAATACTGCAGAGTGTGTATATGCTTATGATATAAATTTGGATGTGAATATTTGGGCGATATATAGATCACATAAACACACCATTTGAAATTTTGTGCAGGAGATGGAAGATATATTAAAAACGACGGATTATAAGAATAGTGAAATAATCGAGAATATAAATATTGATATATTACAAGATATAAATGATACTCTGTAATATTTAAATTTACTGTGTTAATATGGTTATCATTCTTTAATATCAAATCGTACTAGAATAGTTAAAGACTCGAGATCTTGCACTGATTCCATTTTTATAAAGACACAGAAATATCTGGCCGATATAGTTCAGATAGATATCTATGTTAAAAATGTAACTAATTACTATCCAATAATATTAAAACTTGGTAAAATATACAAGTTATTGGATAAATATGAAGATTATTCATTATTTCTAAGAAAAAAAGTTGATTATATTGCATTAGAAACATGTACAAAATACTTTAATTTACAGTTAAATACTAATTTTAACAATGATTAATGATCACAGAATTATCTGTAGACGTTTAAACGTCAATAAATGTTTTTGTGGAAAAAAATTCGCCGATATACGGGATTCGAACCCGCATCTCTCCAGAAACATGCTAGAGTATTCTAACCCGTTGAACTAACTCCGTCTCAGTCTTTCTTCCACTAATAATGCCTATCACTCTTCCCGTGAATTTTGGGCGTCTCCTTTTGGCGCCATCTATGATCACAGGTGGCAACTATTTCTTTTTTGTGCTCTGAATAAGATGGAAATAAATAACGCTAAATAGAGTGACGTGTCTTCATTATTTATTTCCATCTTACTCAGAAGAAATAGTTGCTACTCGAGATCATAGATGGCGCCAAAAGAAGGTGCCCAAAATTCACGGGAAGAGTGATAGTCATTATTAGTGGAAAAAAAGACTGCAACCTTCGAGAACAAGGCCAATACAGTCTAAACTGACGTGACATCCTGTGGATCCACAGTGTATCCTGCACACGTAGTTCTATCGTAGCAAATCGAACATTTACTCTTTTCCATGCGATCGGGAGGGCATTTTTGCTTGGTACTGTGCTCAAAAACTGATTGACATGGTATTATTATATGATATATATGTACATTAGAGTAATATTTCTATATTAAACCTTAAAATAAGGAAGACGTTGAAACTAAAATAGATCTTGATTTGCAATTGTGCTAAATTGATGACTCAAAATGTAATAATAATAATATTTATTTGCACAATATTTAATACATAGTTAATACATAGTCAAGTTCCACAAGAGTTAGTGTTTAACTCGCAAGTGGATATTTGCAAAACATATATTTCATGCAATCCTGAGTACATCAATATATATAAATATGTAAACGAAAAAAGCAATTTCATCCTCTGTAATATATAAATTTATCTATTACTCATATCTCATTTCAATGCAATCAGTTAATACAGTAAATAAAACATCAGTCGCAATCTCCACCGTTCAACAACCATTTTTTTAGTTCTTTAGAGAAATGTGTTTTATTATTTATAATTTTCATGTTATCTGGCAATGAGTTGAATAATTTTAAGCCACTATATCCATAATATTTTTTGAATAACTCTGTTTGGTTTTGGAATGCAAAAATCCTGAGCCACTATCGCTCTTGTAAAATATTTGTTAACAACTACATCAAATTTGTCCTTATTACGAAATACATGCTTTGCTAAAGCCATTTGGTGTATTTGTTTTAAGTTGAGTATTTCAAGTTTTTTGAAACTTTGCTCAGACGAGTCGTACTTTCTTTTAAATGTCATAATCTTTACTATATATTTTTGCAATTGCTGCAATTGATTTAAATAACATGAAGATGCTCCTCCCCAAATTAGAATTGCATACTGTATTCTGGAAAAGATTAATGCATAATATACGTTCTTTAAAATTCCTATATTCATCATATCTCTTAAAAGATACATTTTGGGAATTATTTGTTTGATATTTAATGCTACTTTTTGAACATGATCATGCCAGGTTAGATAACAGTCGAAATTAACTCCTAAATATTTTAGTGTTTTAGTACTTTTAATCCTTGGGCAAGCACAGTTTAAAGACCCAATTTTTTCTTGTTCGAAAAACTTACAATCACTCATATGATAGACTAAATCTCCAAGATCTCTATACTTTCCCCTAACAGTATTAAAATACATATATTTCGTTTTATTTACATTTATTAATAATTTATTTTTTTGGAACCAAGTTCGAAGTGTTTTTAAGTCTTCAGTAATATTGCTTAATAGTTCATCATCAGTTTTATCACAGTAAACCAAGGCAGTGTCATCTGCAAACGAAATAATCTTACCTTTGAATTTGGTGTGTAATAGATCATTCACATATATTAAGAATAACTGTGGTCCCAAAACAGAACCCTGTGGAACACCATAACGAATTGATTTTTTTTTACTCAAAACGTCTCCTATTGTAACTTGTTGTGTTCTATCCTTCAAATACGAATCAAACCATCTCAGTGACAGTCCCCTTATACCAATAACCTCTCATTTATTTAGTAAAATATCAATAGACAGGTAGTCAAAAGCTTTAGACATGTCCAGAAACAAGACCACCACTCGTTCATTTTTGTTGAGATCATTATATATTAATTTAACTAATTCAGCTGTAGCATCAGTTGTACCTTTATTTTTCCTAAACCCGTACTGGTGTTCCGATAGTATAGTATATTTAGTAAGGTAATTAGTTAACCTTAAATGCATTAACTTTTCAAATAATTTTGAGAAAACAGTTTGTATTGAAATAGGCCTATAATTCTCTACAAGCATTTTATCACCATTTTTATAAATTGGGGTAACCAACGAATTTTTAAGCGAAGATGGGAAATATCCACCTGCAAGGACAAATTGTAACACTTCAGTAAAATTCCAGATATTACACTGATCCCTCTCTGTAACATGTAGACTGAGAAGTTATCGTCACCTGATGATTTGTTTAATTTAAGCCTAAAGGCTGTCTTAATTAATTCACTTTCACTAATCGGTAACAAGGCCATTGAATTTACTCTGTAGTATTTCACATCGTCCGATGTGTTTTCACAGGTGTCTTCCTCTGTAACGTTTTATATTAGATCATCTACCACATTGATGTAATAATCATTAAAGGCGTCGGCGATTATCTTTTTATCATTAAAGGTATCGTGTATTCTTTCACCAATTTGGATTTCTCTTAATAGATTTTTATTATTATATTTACCAGTTAATTCGTTAATAATTTTCCACTGCTGTTTAGAGTCATTGCCTGCCGAAAGAACTTTATATTTATAATAGTTATTTTTAGCGATTCTTAATTTATTAGTTAAGCTGTTACGGAGAAGGGTGAATCTATCCTTAATTTCCTTGTATTCCTCATTATTACATGAACAACTTTTAAGCCTTTTATATAATTTGTTCTTTTCGGTAATTAATTGAAGTGTTTCGTCTGTGACCCATGGTTTTAATATTTTCTTTGTGGTGCTTGGCAAATATTTCAGCTTTGTACATTCTCTAACACACATATTAATTTGATCAAAAATTGAATCGCAATATCTTTGATCATCTTTAATAACATCTGTACCCAACTTTATATTCTTTAATTTTAATTCAAGTTCTTTAAAATTTAACATATTTTCTATCTTCCTCGGTATCTTTTTCTATTACGCTTCTTTTTAGTTGCAGCATTACTAAATAATGATCCATCACGGTCGTTTTAATAATTATCGATGTAACTTTCTTAATACCAAATAATCTTACAGCAATATGATCAACACATGTATTATCGGAAAATCTAGTTGGTTGCGCAATACACTGGATAAATCCTAACGTTACTAACATATCACAGTAACTACAATTAATATTTTTATTATCTAATAAATCAATATTAAAGTCTCCGATCAATATGACATTTTTATAGTTATTTCGTAGTAACTGAGAGGAAAATTCATCAATAAAACATTGCTTATCTAGGCTAGGGGATCTATACACTGAAATAATGTTATAGTCAAAATTACTAATCTTAACTTTTAGAGACACTACATCTGCATTATTACAATTAAAATCTACCTGAGTAGCTCTTAACTTGGAATTTACAAAAACTAATACCCCACCTGATCTATTTACACATCGACACTGGTAAAATTTGTTAAAACTTTCAATATTATAAAGCATTAGTTCGTGTTCTTTGATCCATATCTCTGACAATACAATTATATCTGATGAAAGGTCCATTAATGATTGTACTAAAATAAAATAATCAAAGTTTTTTCTAGTGGATTTAATATTCATATGAGTTATATTACAAATATTATCGTCCTTTGTTACTAGCTGATTTCTTCCAATTTCATCAATAACTAATTTATCGACCACACTCGTCGTCGTTTAACGTCCTCTGAACATGCAGAACGATATATAAATTACCAGGAGCGTCATAATCGGTTGTACTGTCGCTCAAAAAAGTATCCGAACACTACGGTTGATTACAAAATTCGGAAAAAATATATGGCAACGATTTTTTTAGAAATTAGTGATCTGGCAACCTTCGTGGCACGTGACACGAAGGTTGCCAGATCACTAATTTCTAAAAAAATCGTTGCCATATATTTTTTCTGAATTTTGTAATCAACCGTAGTGTTCGGATACTTTTTTGAGCTACTGTACGTATAATTACAATGACACAATATGTTTAAAAATAAAGTTAAATGCAAATAATTACTCGGTTATATATTAAAAAAATAAAATCATTTCCTTCACATATTTTTCGCGATAAATGCTGTCAATAACTGATCCAGTTGTTTTTACCATTAATAATATAATCGTGGCATATAAATTATTATGGAAAATTAGTGTGTTTTATTAAAAAGAGAAAAAAAACACACAAAAATTATTTAGAACAATTTTATTGGCAAATGTGAAGTAAAAATTAATGATATATTGTAATAGCTTTAGCTGTAACGATTTCAGTTAGTTATGATTTAATTTCAATGCTTTTTCTTAGTGATTAGACTGAATTTATAGGACTATTGAGTTGTATTTTTTTCTGAACTCTCATTAAATTTGAATAATATTTCGACATGGATACAACCTTTCGATGAAATACATTCAAAAACTAACAGGAAAAGTGCATCTAAACTTTAGAAACTACTATTTACTGCAAGCACACACACATATTTTGGTTTACAAAGCTACCTTTAAATCTATGACTAAAGATTTGACAATAAATCGCTCAACTAACCTCCCAAATGTAAACAAAATAGTCTCTAATCAATCTTCGATTGTTAAAAAAATAATTCTATGCACCCTGGTAAAGAAAGATTAAATCATTTAGGCATACATCTTTCCAGATATAAGCCAGTGGTGTAAGACCACTAAACTAACAGACTCTGCCTTTTTCCACTAATATAACTTATTAGTTTAGTGGTCTTAGAACACTGTGGCATGTACCTGGAGAAATATGGTTCAAATCCCACACGCCAGAAAAACTGTTTGTCACAAAACTATTAATATCAAAGCCAACAGTTAACTCTGTGGATACTATTTATTGAGGGTAGACAACTTTCTCTTTTTGGCACTAAGACATTTTTTCTTATTTCCTAAATTCTCCAAGAAACAATCATTTTTTATCTTGCAAATATTATTTAAAAATACATTTGTTGAACACCAGATAATAATTAAAGCTAATAATCCCGCCAACAAACACACAAGCAGCTACGGGGTATCAAGATGCTGGATCGACGAATGCTAATGTCAGAACGTGTGACGTCACCAGTGAAAAGACGAGGCCTCGTGAAAAGTCTGAAAAGGCCTTGAGTCTCGATGGTTACGGTTCAACAGGTTAGAATACTATGGCATGTTTCTGGAGAGATGCGGGTTCGAATCCCGTATGTCGGCGAAAGTTTTTCCACTAAAACATTTATTAATTTTAACAAATCTGAAGAGTTAAAAGTGCATATGAGGATTCTGTTAATAAGGAACAAGTAGCAATGAAACACAGCAAAGGAAACAGCAAGATATGGTAATAAAGCTAAAATGTATAAAAATAATATAAATCTTTTTAAATTAAGAGATAAGTTTTATCTAAAACATAGAAAATATCCTAAAATTACAGTTTATTGGGATCAATATAAAAATATTAGAAACTTTACAGTAAAAGAAATTAAAATAGCTAAAAATCATTTATCAATTCATATTATTTATTTATCAATATAGTAAATATCTAATTTCATTATCAAATATTTTATTTTATATCAAATATATATATTTATATTCATTTATCAATTCATATTATTTATTTATCATTATTTATCAAATAGCTCAATATCATTATAAATTATCAAAGGGAATTTGATAAATGTGAGGGAAATTCTATAAGGGAATGGCAATGTTTAAATAAAATATTTAATACTCCTAAAAAGGGATTAAACTTGTCCAAGAACTGTGACCTAAACATTTTGCCCGAAAAATTTATAATCATTTTATAAATATTAATTTAGGTAGCACTGGTACTGTTAAAAATCCATTTTATGTAAACAGATTAAAGAACTCACCGAATTCAATTTACTTGGAACCAACGAAATCTAAGGAAGTGATAAATATTATATCCTCATTAAATAATAATAAATCAGCAGGTTCTGATAATTTTTAATACCCAAGATATTAAAAATTGCTGTTAAATATCATGCTGAATACTTAGTAGATTTAATTCATCTTTCTTTCAAAAATGGTATATTCTTCAATAATTTAAAGACTGCTAGGGTTACTCCTATTTATAAAAAGGAAACAAATACGACATGAATAGGCCAATGTCAGTTTTGTCTAGTTTATCTAAAGTTACAGAAAAAAAAATTATGAAGAGAAGTATTTTAGGATACTTGAATAAGAAAAGCTATTTTAGCAATTCACAATTTTTAATTCAAAGAAGGCTGTAATACTGAAATGCTGCATTATAATTGACCACGATAATTCTGAGTGCAATTGATAACTCATAAAAAAAACTGAGTGTATATACTTGGACATAGCAAAAACGTTTGACACAGTTAACCATGATATGCTCTTAAAGAAATCATTTGTCATAGGATTTAGAGGGGTTGTTTCTGAGTGGTTCAAATTATATTTAAAAAATAGGATGCAATTTGTCCAGATCAATATCAACAAAAGTACAATTAAACTGATCAGTAATGGTATACCACAGGCTTAATACTTGGGCCTATTTTATTTTTAACTTATTTTAATGAATGTTTCAGCTTGAATTCAAAAGGAGAAGTTGTATCATTTGCTGATGATACCATAATTGGTTTCAAAAATTCAAATAGTAGTGAATTATATATCTGGATATCAGTCATGATATATACTTAATAGCAAGCTGGTTCAACAATAACCTATAAAAATTAATTGGGAATACCAAATATATGAATTTTTCACGAACAGCAAGATAGATTAAATTCCCTTTAACTTATATACAGTGGTGAAAGTAGGCCGGTACGACGTACCAGTAAGACATTTTTCAGTAGTGGCTCCGTTAACGATTTCTTTTTCACCTTAATGCTTTTTCAACCGAGAATTTAATTTTTTTTAAAAGCGAACCATTCCTTTTAAGAAAAACTCATCGGTTTTTAATTGCATTACTACAGTTTAACCCTTTAGATACCAAGCTGTTTAGAAACCGGATACTCGAAATTCCATTTCTGCCGACAGGGAGTGCTAGAAATTGGAAGTAGTGCTTTCTTTCTTTGAACGATTAGCAAGGATATTGGGTATAGAAAGCAGAATTAGACAGGCAAAGGCGACTCCAACCAAAGCCGTCTTTCGGGGAGTCGTATTAAGAGTTCACGGACAATGCACGTTCCCATCCGCCGTAGCTATCTGGGTTCGGTCTTAATCACTACCGGAGGCACTGGGAAAAAAAATAAATACCCCCTCAAGCAGCTGCTTGCCACATAGGTCCGACAGGAGCCTGTCAGTTTATATGCCAAAGTATTAGGTCTGTGAGGATGGCAGGACCTCGGCAGAAAAACAACACACACAACCATGCCTTACCCGGGGCTCGAACCCAGGTCCCTTAGATCAGTAGCCAAGCGTGCTAACCACTCGGCTATGGGAAAGCAAATAAATACCCCCTCAAGCAGCTGCTTGCCACAGAGGTCTGACAGGAGCCTGTCAGTTTATATGCCAAAGTAGAAGGTCTGAGAGGATGGCAGTACCTCAGCAGAAAAACGACACAAACAGCCATGCCTTACCGGGGCTCGAACCCAGGTCCCGTAGATCAATAGACAAGCGCGCTAACCACCTAAATCAAAGAAAGGATATGACTCACTTAGATGTTGAAATCCATTGCAAAGCAACGTATACTTGTAATTTTCGTTTTCAAAATATATATTTTTTTATATTCTGCTGAATTGAAAATTCTAAACGTTTCTGGAAATAACGGAAGGCAGTTTAATGGGGGCGATGGGGCACATGTTTCTCCAAATTTCAGTAACGAGTTTGAAGGGGGGTGATTTTTTATGTAAAATCATGGAAAAACAGATTTTAAAAAATTAATTTTATCAATTAATCACTTTACATTACGCTATTGGAGTAACCATAATAGAAAAACTAATAAAAGTTCTTTTAATTTTATTGTACCACAAAAATTGGCACATCATTTTTTTTAAACATAATTTTCGCTTAGCACACCTCCCTTAATTTTAAGGCAGGAAATATTTGCTATAAAGATGATAAAGAAGAGAGTTCAAGGATAAAGCCCACAGAGGATTCAAAATGAATAACAAAAACTGCGTCGTTGATAACTGCCATTTATTAAATTTATTGAGCTTGATATTGTCCTTGTGATCAAAGAGTTTACACGCTTCAAGTTTATGGAACCTGGATTAGAGACCCTATAAGTGTGGTTATTTTCTTTCTGCTGAGATCTCACCTTCATAATTGGTCATCTGACGTCTTAAATCGACCGGCTCTTATCAGACCAGTGATAAACAAGTGTTTGAGAGGTGAAAAAAATATCATTAATCAAGAATTTAATTCTCTAATTCTTTTTCATTATTTGCATCCCCTGGAATTTAACCATCAGTATCAGAATTTATAGCATTTGTATACATACATAGTCGTCCCGTGGCCGATTGGTTAGCGCGCTAGGCTACTGATCTACGGGACCTGGGTTCGAGCCCCGGGTAAGGCATGAATGTTTGTGTTGTTTTTCTGCTAAGGTCCTGCCATCCTCACAGACCTTCTACTTACAGGCTCCTGTCAGACCTCTATGGCAAGCAGCTGCTTGAGAGGGGTATTTTTTTTTTATTATACATATTAGATACGTCGAGCCGTTTCAGATTCCCGAATATCAGAATCGTTATAATAGAAAGAAATTATGATTATCAACTTATGATAAAGATGTTTTTCCTTAGAAATATAGAAAAAATTATTATCAGCTTTTTAATTACACCAAACAATAAGTTTGATATAAAAATAATGCTATAGCATGATTTGTGTTCTGCTTTAACGAACAATGCTGTGGAACTGAAAGAAAAAGCCCAACAGTTTTGCATTAAAGAAAAGCGAGATTACTTTTCTTGGAACCTTTTATCAAAGTAGATTAAGGTTAATAGAGAACAGAAAGAATTCTGCCAGGTCTACTAGAAGAGTGGCGTTGCAGTTTACAATTAGCAGCTACCTCTTAAGGGGGAAAGGAAGCAAGCATGAGAGATGAGGAAAGTTTAGGATGCAGTGGTCTTCTCTCATATCGGTCTGCGATGGTATCCAAACCACATACACTCACAGCCAACCTAATAGTTGATATCTTCACTCTGTGGTATTAGCTTTGCTGAATCGCTAAACATTTCTCATTAAGGTGAAGACAAGGTCTACATTGAGGTCAAATCATGGGTAAAGTCAAGAAATACGTATATCATGTGTAAAAGTGAAATGATTAATTTTTCTACTGCAGGAATGGCCTATCTATAGTACCCGAGACAAGAGTGGAAAGATAGATGAATTTACTTGACACACAAGAGCGCTCAACAAAATCATCTCGCAACTTTTTTTTGACAAAAGTCACTCTTTTTCTACCTCATTTTGGATGCGGAAACTCTGCAATTTCGCATCTATTATCGGGGATAAGTCAGAGGCGAAATTTCCGTATATCATGTAATCATTGATCAAGCTTTATAAATTTTAAAGGCTATTCCAAATCTCTAATAAATGTTATTCTAATGAAATGCTATATTTGGTTTCTGAGTTTAAAATATGCAAGTTGAATATTCAAAATTACAATACGAGTGAAACGTTAATTTTCCTTTCTAAATAAATCTCTTTAAGTACGAATTTTTTTAAAAAACGTCTAAATTATATAATTATTTTTTTCAATAGGACTGAAATCCAAAAATACAATGGAATCAGCAAATATTTAAATATATTAATATTTATTTCAATTAAGAAACCCTAAATCATTCACTATTTGCGTAAAACATGGAAAGTGAAAAAATTTAAGAGTACTGTACTTTCGTCGCCACACATCCATCATCATCATCCTCAAGCAGCCATGGGCTAAAGAGGTTCAACCAGACCGTGCAATTTAGTTCTCCAAGCAAGTCTGTCCTGAGCTACATCTACTGCACCTGGTCACTGCACACCAATTCTAACAAGGTCCTGTTTGACATTGTCTGCCCACCGCATCCTAGGTCTCCCCTTCTTTCTGAGGCTTTTAGGCACACTGTTCATAACCCTATTCGCCAATCTATAATTATTCATACGGGCAACATGGCCAAACCAACGGAATCTCTCTCTGCACAATATGCTGCTTAAAGGAGGTTGCAAACTCCTTTGCCTAACCTCATCATTAGTTACAAAGTTGAACCACCTAATGCCCAAGATACTGCGTAAGCATCTAGAATCAAAAGCATCTAGTTTCCTGTTATCTTGCTTACACAGCGTCCACGTTTCACTACCATAACCAACCCTAGAAAGAACCAAACTATTTTACAGTCTAATTTTAGTCTTTAGGTGTATACGCCTATTTCTCCACACTCTCCATAGTTTCTTAAAAGTCCCGGCAGCAATCCCTATTCGTCTGTTAATCTCATGCCACACATCACAATTATCTGTTACATAGCTCCCAAGATAATTAAACTGTGACACCTGCTCAAGACTTCAACCATTCAGATTAACTGAATCACAGCCTGCCTGACTAATTTTCATCACTTTAGTTTTCTCTCTGTTTATAACCAAACCTACTCTACTACCAGTCTCATCAACAGCTCGAATGAAAGAGTTCATCTCATCAACATCATTTGTCAAAAGGACTAAATGATCAGCATAATCTAAATCAGAAATTTTCGTATCTCCAGACCATTTAAGGCCAAAATCTTTCCCTTGAAATGAATTTCGCATAACGTAATCAATAACCAAGCTAAAGAGAAAAGGAGACAAAATGCACCCTTGTCGAACACCAGAAGTAATGCTAAACCAATTGCTACAAGACTTACCAACTCTCAAACACGCCTCAGTGTTATTATAGAGAGCTTTCATTATGTTAACTAACTTGTCTGGTATACCATATGATCTCACAATCAACCACAAATTATGACGATCGACAGAGTCGAAAGCCTTTTTGAAATCAACAAAGCTAGCAACCGATGGTTTCTGAAACTCTAAACATTTCTCAAGAATCTGCCTAAGTGAAAATATCTGATCCACACATCCCCTACCACTTCTGAATCCACATTGCTCATCACGCAATTGCCTGTCACCCAGATTCTTAATTCTATTAAGCACAATCATGCAAAGAACCTTCCCTGGAACAGAGAGCAGGCTGATACCCCTATAGTTATCTCAAGAACTGCAATCACCATTTTTGAAAATAGGGATAACAATAGCTCTGGTAAAATCCTTAGGAACCATGCCTTTATCATAAAAGATATTCAAAATTTCAGTCATCTATGTAGTAACCGAAACATTACCCACTCTAAGCATTTCGGTAGTAATTTCATCTACCCCTGGGGATTTATGAAGTTTAAGTTTAGAAATTGCTAAACTAACTTCAGATTGTGTTATAGAGCCAACATTAAAGCAAGTAATGCATCTATCATCGTTGCAAACAATGCAAGTAGAACTAACCACATTATTTAGAACATCACTGAAATGCTCAGCCCAGCTAGCCATGACAGAATCCTCACCTTCTATAACCTTACCTTGTTTATTCTTCAATCCCTGTATACCTGTCCGTTTTCTACCACACAAAAAATTAACTATCTGGTACAGCTCTCTGCTATTGTGCTGTCTAACTGCTTCCTCGGCTTTGTCAGTCAAGCCATCAAGCCAAAGATTCTTGTCAGCAGCTAACTGATCCTTTACACGTTTATTAAGCTCTCTGTAATGCTTTCTATTAGGACTGGTAGGGTATTGATTAAAGACATTCCTGCAGTTCTTTCTTTCTGAAATAAGCTCAAGTGCTTTATCACTCAAATAATTCTGTCTCCTCTGCTCCTTTTTTCCTAAAAGAGCACTGTTAGTGTCCAATAAAGCCTGTTTAAAATGATCCCACTCTTCCTCAACTTCAGTAGTAAGCATACCATGACTGTCATAATGACTAAGTAACCTATCATAGTAAGCTTTGGCTATAACTGGGTCTTTCAGAGCTTCAGTATTAAAAGTAAATTTTTTAACCCTAGCACAACACTTTTTAAGTTTAAGTTGCAAGACATTTTAACAAGATAATGGTCAGATCCAATTTCAGCTCCCCTATATGACCTGGTATTCCTAACAGAACTAGCCCATTTGCTGTTAATTAATATATAATCAATCATATTCTTATGCAGCCCATCGGGTGAAACCCATATGTATTTATGCATGTCGCGGTGTTTGTAATACGTGTTAGTTATTTTGAAACCATTAAGTTTACTTACTTGTAGGAGACGTTGCCCATTGCCATTGCAGCTACCAATACCAAAAGGGCCTATCACCCCTCCCCAAATGTCAGAGTCAGTACCAACTTTGCCATTGAAGTCACCTAGAACAAGGGTAATATCTCCTTTCTTGACAGAATTTAAAATATCTTGAAGTTGTCCGTAAAACCTATCCTTCTCATCTTCATCGGCATCCTCAGTGGGGTCACAACAACAGATAACATTCAAGTCTTTAACGCTCGTCTGAAATTTTGCTGTAAGAAACCTTTCATTAATGCACTCATATCCTAGAAGAGCTTCACCAGCGTGTCTACTAAGAAGCAGACCCATGCCTTGGAGATGCTCATTATCATTCCTCCGTGAAAAGAAAAATTTAAGATTATTTTTATCAATCTGACCTTTATCTGCCCATCTGGTCTCTTGCGAGCCAAGAATATCTAATTTATAATGGTGGAATTCTTGTGTGAGGACATCAAAAGAGTAAGCTCTGTGCAGAGTCCTCACATTCCAACTACCTATGGAGAGAAAATGGTTAGTGGGATGTTTAAAGAAACTATGTTTATTGAGAGAGGGAATGCCAACAATATCAAACAGCCCCCTAATCACAGGCCTGGGGCAGAGACCCTTTCCCCCACCACTAAAGGCTGAAGCCATTTACATTGGAAGACTTCCTCCAATGTAGAATTTGACGATGCCAGTAGAAGCAAAGAGTTCAGGTGCCTGCGATGACCTCTGCTCAGGATTATCCACCAGCTGATAAACTATCCTGTGAATTTATTCACTTGGGGCTGTCAACTTACAAACAAACAGAAAACACAGCGGAAGATTTACCTCCACAGAAGCCCACCAGTGCAGCAAAATCAGGATCCATAATCAAGCTCAGAGCCATATATCTGTCCAGTCCAGTGGGTTTATATGGTCAGCACCAGAACCCTATGTGTTTGACCACTCCTCATCAGGGTAGAAAAAAAAAAAGTAGCCAGAGTTGCCAGATCAGTAGGCCACACTAATCTGACACCCCTCCTCTTCCGTTCACTTCCACAAGAGAGTATCTCTTTTGAAAGGTACTAACGGTCTGCACCACGAGAAGGCCGGGTCGGACATTAGGTGCTAGGCCTGGTCGGTTCTGTGCAACACAGGGGATTGGTGCACAGCTCTCCTTCCAGTGACTACCTATCTACCATTTACAGACGTGCCACACACTTCACTTTATTAACCCCTGTAAGACGGCTTCACTGGAGTAATCGCCTGTGTGTGATTTTCCACAATAGCTATGCTTTGAAGCGTACCGCTAAGAATTAAAATCTACTTTCACCACTGCTTATATATATACACTGCTCACAAAAATTAGAGAATATTTCATCGCTTCATATTCATTATGAAAATATCCTCTAATTTTTGTGAGCAGTATTATATACGTATATATGGTAATTTGTGTAATAAAGACAATCATGTTCATGTAAAGCAAGTGAACAAATTACAACAATTGGAGTGCATATGGATTCAAATTTATAGAGGACGGCACATATTCATATGCTGACCAAAAAATTAAGATACTTTTATATAAATTATATTATATAAGAAGGATAGTATCAAATGCATTTATGTTGAAGTTATACAATACATGGATGCAGTCTGCTATACAATATGATTTAATTGTTTGGAAAGGAACCTATTTAACTTCTGTCAGTGGTATTGAAGTTTTTCAAAGGAAGTTCTTGAATATAATGGCATATTATAAAAATGACAGAAGAAATAAACTGGTCGAAAATAATAAGATAATGTATTTAAGAAAGTTATATACATATCGAATAATGTATCTAGTATTTAGACAACCTAATATTTTGAGAAAAAAGTTAATAATGTAATTATTATTACTGTAATCTGAGAAATGGAGAATGTAAATTATTTATTTCACAGCCTAAAAGGGAAATTTCAGAGGCATTTTATGTTTTATTGGCCGAGAATCTATAATTCATTGTCCATAAACATAAGAATGGAAAAAATATATAAAAATTAGTTTAGAATGGCTAAAAAGACTTTCATTATGGAAATAGAGGATACAGAATTACTACTAAAATCAGTTAAATGATAAGCAAAAGCAATAGGAGGGAATGCTAAAAATGTTAAAAAGTACTAATAATCACAAAAAAATTTGGTTTCGTTGTAGGTTTTTTTGTTTGTTTGTGAGTTTTCTTAGTTTCTAAAGTTTTTGTTTGCCCATAAAGATGGAATATAGATGAATGACTTGCTGCAGGCTGGAAAGCGACTGATATCTCATTGTACCTGCCAACATGGATATACAGGGTGATTCAAAACTCTTGGGCCAAACTTTAAGGGGTGATAGAACACACCTAAACAAGCACTTTTCGTCATATAATGCATGGTCGGAACTCAAGCGGTGAAACGCTAGAGGGCGCTTTCTAGTGAACACTTATAAGCGCTGGTTTTCGCACTTGTCGTCATTTCTACCGTGGATTGCAGAATGGATGGATTGTTTCACAATTGTGTATCCTGCATCCTGCAAGCCGCTGACAAAAGAGCCCGTTTCGCACAGATACTGGTGCAATCGCTGAAAGGTTTTACGATGAGGCAACGCCTGGTCGGAAAGCGCTCCAGGTACAATCTTTGGGCTTCCCTCGCATTCCCGTCTGCAGCTCCGTACGTGAAATGCATGTCCGCCTTCTCCTGATTCGTTAAACAATACATCCATTCTGCAATCCACGGTAGAAATGACGACGAGTGCGAAAACCAGCGCTTATAAGTGTTCACTGGAAAGCGCCCTCTAGCGCTTCACCGCTTGAGTTCCGACCATGCATTGTATGACGAAAAGTGCTTGTTTAGGTGTGTTCTATTACCCCTTAAAGTTTGGCCCAAGAGTTTTGAATCACCCTGTATCTCTAAGAATGTGTATGTACTGTATTTGTGTTGTTGATTACTGTTTTTGTTGTTAAAGGTTTTGTATGTTCAATAAACTTATTTTTCACTTATTTTCACTTTCAGCAGCATGATGCAGGCTTGGCCAACATACATATCTTTACGTAACACTTTATGCACAGTATATCAACGACAGTTGCCATTCTTTATCCATATGTCAAAGAAGACGATGTATTCATTATGACGAAATATTTTCAAATACAACAAAAAGTGTATGCTGATAAGTGTTCAGACCACTTCGATGTATCCCGATTGAATCGTACCCAGGGGTGGAGAGGCGCATGTGGTCCCCGATCTCCCTACCCCCCAAAAAAATGCGGTCGTCTTCTACGAAATCTCAGATTCTCTACCTGCTTTGAAATCCAAAACAGGTGTTTTCGCATAACAGTGGACAACAAATTTTCATAAAAGTTATGCCTCTGAGCTAAAAGTAGCAATTTCTTAAAGATTTCAAGGTGCTCAACACGAAAATGACAATAAAAATGCAAAATTGACTGCGATTTCTGAGAAATCCGCAATAGTTTCTTATATAATAGAGTAATACGTACATATGACAAGTATCGGTAAAACTCCGCTTCTACTTCCGACGTCACTTTGCCTGTCGCTTGTACAGCTGCTCAGGATTATCTCCGGTGAGCTTCCAACAGTAGTCAGCCAACATTCCCTGGTATCATTTCTCCATCGTTGCAATGTCCTGGTGAAAACATTCACCGTGCTCATCACTAACCATGCCGCAGTTGTCGGGGAAACAATCTAAGTGGGAATGGAGAAAATGGATTTTTAAGGACATATTGCAGCAAAGTTTGTGATACAGAGACAACATGTCCTTAATCAGTTTTTTGTAGTTGTCTGTTCTGACATTCACGAGGAATTTAGTTGACACCAGACGAAACGCGTCCCAAGCCTCTTTCTCGTCACCCTGAAGCAGGTTTTCTAACTTCTGGTCTCTGAACAGCTCGTGGATCTGATGACCCACAAAAATTCTCTCTTTAATTTTCCTTCACTGAATCGAGGAAATTTGCAGCAAAGTATTTGAAAGCTGATGCAGTCCAGTCCATGGCTTTAGCGAAGCTTTTCAGCGCAAGTTTGATGTGTAGGGAAAGTAGCACGATTCTGTGCGTTTCTGCCAGTGCATGCTGGGTGTTCCACATTCTTCTCTGCGACCTTCAGAGATTTCCTCTGAGGACAGTTTCTATTCACGTAGTATAAAGTTTTTGCTCGGTTGTCCCATTCACATGAGAAACAGCAGTACTTCGTATATCCCAACTGAAGACCCATCAACAGAGCCACTATCTTCAAGTAACAACAGAGATGCCAACCATATTTGTTCAACAGCTGTTTTAGGTTGTCCGTAGGTTTCTTTCATGTAGATAGCGTGTCCGACCGGAATGGATGGAAGTCGATTTCCATTTTACAGCAACAACCACCTTGACACTCAATTTCGTGGAGTCTATGAATAGTCGCCACTCTTGAGGGTCATGCTTGATTCCAAGGGCATTCATCAGGCCATCTACATCGGAGCAGAACACAAGATCATCTTCCTTTCTGAAGTAAGGCACAAACTGCTCATGACGAGTTCGAAACGAAGTCACTCGGACATTTTCCTTGAGAAGATTCCATTGTTTAAGTCTTTTGCCAAGTATTTAATGCTCCATGATTTACACAATAGATATTGTGATGTTAGAATCGTTCTCACTGAAATTTTCGTTTGCATCTTGTATTATGTTCATAAATATTTTTTGTGTCGTACATGAAATTTGTGCCGTTTTTAAGTAGTATGGTGCACTTTTCGTTTCAAGTAACATTAACAGACATCAAGTATTATGACAAAGGTAAACTCATAAAGAGTAAATAACGTGCCTTAAAAAAAGCGCTTATCGAAACAGCGATAATCGAGGTAGTGCGAGCAGAAAATCTAAAACCGTATCTATATAACTTTAGGCGGAAACTGGATAAATCGAGAATTGAGTTTATCGATATTAATACTTTGTTTAAATTCTGCAGGTCCTTTTTCGTGAACAATTCTTGAATCCTTTTCGTGATAGTTATCAAGGCTAATTAATCACAGTTTTGTTGCCATTCAATTATTTGTCTTGCTTACCTTGAATACGAATATCTGACTTAAATCAAATTGTAAATAAGGACTTTTAGAGAACCGATACATTCAGAATTCCACTTGCATTTTCTTTTATTGTCGTTTCCTCAACATTAGATTAAAACCGGATTTATAATGAGCTTTCCTTGGTTTGTGACACAAAACGGCAGCCATCTTATTTCCTTCGTTGGTTTTAATTTCGTTTTGCTGTTAACATTCATAAATATCCTGATTATCAGTATTAAGTGCATGCATGTGAAGTTGGAATGCATCATCTAGCAACCAAATAAAGTATATTAGATCTAATTTTCATAGCCATTGCTTCGTTGAAACGAATATATCAGAAAAAAATCTGTACAGCATCATTTTACGCTGACAAGTACACTTATAAGTGGTGATGAGGTCTTTAGCCAAAAGGCAAAGAATTGTTTGCTTACATCAGGTTTCAAGTTAGAAGAAACGGAGTTGATCAGTGATTCTCAACCTTTCGACCTACCTTTTTGAACTGAATGCCTCCTTTCAGCAAGTGTTATTTTTCTAATGATTAATTCTTCGCGAAGATGAAACAATTTCCCCCCTATAAAACCTGTTGGAAACATATTTACCGAGTATAAGAAGTTACGATAAAGGCCCCACTAGTTTCTGAACTGCCCCCTAGGGGACGGTAGCACCCCCGTTGAGAACCATTGGTCTAGAGCAGTGATTCCCAATCTTTTCTGGACCATCGCCCCCTTTAGAAGAGAATAAATATTTCAACGCCCCTCTAGTCCATAATAGTTAATTTTATATGAAATATTAAAATATAGTTGCATATTATCTGTACCTAATTTATCTGTTTATTTATCTATTAAAAATCATAAAGCAGAAATTAATAAAACGACAACCAAATGTACAATAAAATTGTTTATTAAAATTTTAAAAATAAACACAGAATCAATAAGAAATAAAAAATAATGAGATAAACACAAAATTAATAATAAATAAAAAAATTAAAGAGATGGTTGAGGCTGGTGGAGTGTTAACAATTTGTTACCAATTTCGTTAACATCAATCGCAGATCGCCACGTTCAGTGATATGTAGTCTGTTCCTCTTCTTTGACAGTAAATTAGCTACTGCACTGAATCCACGCTCAGCCATATAGGACGAAGGAAATGCGATTAAAACTTATGTACTATTGCCCACAATCCAGGGTAGAGAACTGGTATTGATTTTTGAAGCCAGAACTCTTGGTATCCATGTTTGAATTTTACTTTGAGTCCTTTGTTAGTCGTGAGTTCTAAGAGTTCCTCTTCCAAATTTGATGATTCTTCAGTATCTGTGTTTGCGAAAGGATCTAAAACCCAACTCGGTATATTCATGTTTAAAATATCTTGGAAACGCTCCGTAAAATCAACACGAAGAACTTCCAAGTGTTGGCAGTAAGTAAGTAAATCTTCCGGTTTTGCAGAGACTGCTGATAATGTGGGAAAGTGGTTGTATTCACCTCTACCTAGATTTCGTTTGAATAGAAGAAATTTTCCCGCAAAAGCAGATATGACGTTTTTTGTTTTAATTAAATTCAACTCATCGCCTTGCAATTGTAAATTAACTTGATTAAATATTTTAAACAGGTCTGTCAAATAAGCGATATCATTTTTTGACGTAATCAGGTTTTCGCGCAATTTTTCGTCTCTGTCTTCAAGAAAGTCCAGTACTGAGTCAAATAGATTGAAAAAACGATTCAGACAAACACCTTTAGAGAGCCAACGTACTTCTGTATGCAGCAGCAAGCGATTGTAATCTTCATCATTTTCATTACAAAGCTTACCAAATAATCGGTCATTCAATGAATTGCTTCTAATCTTATTGATTGCTTTAATAACGTAATGGAGCGACGTATGCAGACGTTCATTCAAATTTTTTGCAACCAAATGCTGACGATGAATAATACAATGTACAGCGAGGTAATTTGGTACTGCTTGTTTCAAATGCGCTATGAAACCCTTATGACGTCCTGTCATTGCTGGAGCACCATCAGTAGCAGCAGACAAAATATTGCAAATAGGAATTTCTTTCTCGAAAAAACTTTTGCATGGTATTAAATATAGATTCTCCCTTTATATCAGATTCCAAATTTTTAGCAAATAATAACTCTTCGTGAATTTTTTCTTCTTTTATAAATCGTACGTATGATAAGAGTAGAGCTTCGTTATTTGGTAAAGTTGATTCATCGAGTTGAATGGAAAATTTGCTAGACTTTAAGTAATCACATAATGATATTTCAACGTCTTTTGCCATTTCGTCTATTCTTCTTTGCACTGAATTATTACTGAGAGGAATTTTTTTGATGGTATCTGACGGTGTCTTATGATGAAGAACAGTTTTTAATATCTCTTTGACTGCCGGCAAAATTAATTCCTCGTCAATTGTGTCTGGTTTTCCTGCTTTTGCGATTAACAATGGAACTTTATATGAGGCTCGTAGTCCATCATCATCTTGTTTAGAAGACTATGTCAAACTATGTCAAACTATGTCCAAACTATGTCATGACTATGTCCAACTATGTCAAACCTTTTTGCGGTTTGACAAAGTTGGGTTTTGACATAAAAGGTTTGACATAGTTGGCTGTTTTAAATATTGCTTTTCCAGTTCTTGAAAATAGGATAAATCTTTGTTCTTCTTATCAGCATGCATTTTATTTAAATGCTCTTGTAGCCTAGAAGGTTTCATAGCTTCATTTGAAAAAACTTTTCGGCAAATTAAACACAAAGGTAATGATTAGTTTGTAGGAGAATACGTAAATCCATATTTCAAATACTCAATACTGTACTGCCGGCATTTCTTTTTAGATGTAGATTCAGACATTTTCAAATACAAATTAACTTCTCAACAGATTTATAAATAGTTATAAAAATAATGTTTATAATGACTTCTAACACTTATCACTCACGACTATTTATCACGGCGAAGCACATAAAAATAATAAAACATTCCTAGAGCTATCGCTTTTATAGATTTGATTTTGTGCACGCATTAACTTATATGTTTGCGATGCCGGCGCACTTGCTCCGTAAACAAGTCATTTCAAGATCCCATATTCTTGTTGAAACATGTTAAATTGCATGAACCGCGTGTTTGCCTACCAACTTGCAAGGACTTGTCACCGTCAATCTATTCTAAACTAAAACAAATTAGGTATAGGTATACCTAATGCTAATTTAAAAATGCTTAGTAACGCGATAACAATAAGATAATTTACATAGCTAGATAAAACATTTATTCATGAAAACAGGTATTTTCAAAGTATTTTATTATATTAAAAAATAATTATAAAAAAATATTAAATATAATAAATTTATTATTGTTATATTATTATTGCATCAAAGTTGATTTGCCTATCAGGACGGACACACATGCCCAACATAATAAGCCTGATATAGTAGTGCATGTTAAGGTATTGAATGAGATTGCAATTATTGAAGTAGGAATAACATCTCAGGATAACCTGCAGACAGTAGAGGTTGAAAAGAAGAGGAAGTATGATCTGCTGGCTAATGAGTTGAGCCTAATTCACAAGTGTAATGTTAATATTATACCTTATGTTCTGACGTGGGATGGTATTGTAACTACGTACCATAAAGCATACTCAAAACGACTTGGAGTGGGAAAACATATTGAAGCTTATATCCAATCTGTGATCTTGAAGAGAACTTTTGAGAGCATCTCAGTCGACTTCAGACGTACCAGTACGCTAGTAGGCGGTAGCAGGGAACTTATTGTCCAAGCTGCAGTTGAAAAGCTGTACATGACGGATGAGGTAGTGGATGACCAGAATCACCAGGAAGACACCACAGAATAGAAGAGATAAAAAGGTTGTCACAGAAAATTCCACTAAATTTGTTTATTTATTTGACCGCCCCTCTTGACTGCCTCAACGACCCCCATTTGCCTCTGGATCCGCTACCGCCCCCATGGAAGGCTCCAGCGCCCACTGGGGGAGCGGTATCGCCCCCGTTGGGAATCTATGTTCTAGAGCTATGAAAATATCTGACTGATGTTATTGATTATGCTGACGAATTGGCCCTTCTTTCAAAAAATGTTAGCGATAGTATTTTTTTTTTCATTAAAGATGTTTATGAGTTTGTTAATAAGTTTGGAATAGAGAAAAAACTAAAATGATGAGAAGTGGTCAGGTGGATGGCATTTAAGGTTTTGTGAATGGCTGTGTCTTGAACTAGTTCCTCAGTTTAGCTATCTCGGGAGTTGTATTTGCGACATGGAGAAAAAAGAGACAGGCACTGTTGGTAGAACCTTCAAAAATGTGTGAAGATTGTGTAAAAAAATGGATAAACGTTTGAAGAATAATATCAGGCGATACAATAGTTTAGTCATTTCTAAAATTTGCAATAATAGCGAAATTTCTATCTTTTGTAAGCAAAATAACAAAAATCTTGATGCTTTGATCTGCTGCTTATGCACTGTCTTTGCCCCAAAATGGTTTCGTTATACTATTAATGTTAAGATTAGACGAAGGAGTATATTATCGTTGAGCAGGATCTTGTGTAGGGAGAGACTGCGTTGGTTGTGCGAAGTTTGCGGCTACCCACGCTATAGATTAGGGAATACGGTTAGGAACACTCTGTTAAATTATTCAGAAAAAAGATGAAGATATAGAATCCGATAGCTGGCAATGTCAAATAGGACTTATCAGAATTAGCCTGCAATGGTCAAGTGCAACATCGGTAACTCGGGATAGACATATATGGAGAATTAAATTGCACAGTCTGGTTGGATCTCTATAGGGTTTTGAGGATCATATACATATATGTATGTATGGCTAAAGTAATAAATTAGTGCCATTGTCTTTTAGATTCATTCAAAATTTGCTGATTCTCTTTCAGTATTCCTTAAGTCTAAATGGAATATTAGATTTTTTTTCTGCAATGAATGTTTCCCTTAAAAGTAAGGATAATTGACTCCCCATCCTCCATTTTCATTGTAGGATTCTTCGCATCCAAGCAGCTGGCCTGTACGAGAAATGGGTTCAGGACTTGCTATTTCACCTTCGTTTGAAAGCAGAAAATGAAACAAGAGAAGACAATGTTCGACCTCTGACTTTGGACGATGTGGTCGGAGTGTTCTCGATTCTCCTCTATGGATATGGAATCTCAATCATTGTTTTAGCCTCTGAGAAAATGCTTTTCCGATATAACAAAATGGAAAGAGCTACGAAACGAAAACATGTAGTAGCCTTCACTAACGGACAATAAAAAATGTAAACCCTCATTAACGAAAACTTTAGTTGTGATGTTTTTCCAAATATTTTTGTTATTATGCAAATGTTTTTGTATTAAAACAAAATAATAATAATTTATTTATTCTCAATGCTCATAGTATATGCGCAAATCATAGAAATGAAATATTCACAAAGTATGCAAATTTTTTCCTTAAATATCTAGAGAACAAATCGAAACAGAGAAGAATGAAAAACGGAAAAAAAAATGCAATTTTTACACGTTTAATACCAAGGGGCAGTTTCATTGCTCTTCCAGGTATTAGAAAATATTACTACTGCAGTTTTGACTTCAGGAAAAAAAATATGCATTATGATAGTAATATTTGTAAAAAATGAGAATAAATGTGAAGGCAACACTAGAACTAGTTGAGGTAAAAAGTCACACAAAAATATAAAATTACGAACTCAAGAGTTGTTCCCTATTTTGAACACAATTTCGAGAACAAATTTACTAACCAGCTTGTAATCAATAGTTTTAAATTTTATACAAACGGCTTGTTTTCTATTCTTCAATAGCAATCATACTTCAAGTAGGACTTAAATCAATCAAAGCAAATACCTCTTGTACCACTTTATATAAAGTTTATCCAAGAGAATTTTATGATTTATTGTATTGAATGCTTTTCTTATGTGAAGAAAAATGATTAAAGCTTTCTTTGCTTCATAAGAAGGTGGTGAGTGACTTTAGTAATGAAAGAAATTAATATGATAGTGCCTACCCTGAAGTGAACCTTTAGGGATCTAAAATAATATTTCTGATGTCTGAAAAATATAGCTAAGATCAGAAATTGGAGAAGACATTGGGCTAGAAAAAGGCTCGAAGACTAGAAATTGGCCAACATGATGAGAAAATGTCAGAGTCCTATTTAAAAAAAAAAAGGTTTTCCTGTAGTGTCATGGGTATCATTCTTAATATATTGATGAGGGAAATCTCTAACCCGTAGTGACTATGAACTCTTTTATGATATAAAGAATTACAGGGTGGTTATAATTAAACTGACACTACTCAGAGCGATGTAGAGAAGGGTGTACTCGACGGATTACAGCTAAAAGTGGTGGATACTTCAACAAGAATATGGGGTAGAGAATTTGCGAATAAAAAAAAAATAGTTAGTGTTAGTACCACCAGGTGGCGTGATGGCGCTAAAATGAAGAAAATACCAAGTTGAACAAACATAACCTTTATTTTTCAAATCAAGATTCTCAATATGTGAACCATTCGCATGCGAAATGCGCTGGAAAATAATACGACATGGTCCACAGTTGTTGAAACATGTCTTGGGGAATGGCTGCAACATGCTGTGTTATTCTTGTCTTCAGTTCAGCAAGGGATTCAACATTGCCTTGGTAAACTCGGCTTTTCAAATAACCCCATAACCAAAAATCGCATGGGTTTAGGTCGGGGAACGTAATGACCAAGCATTGGAAAACGTTTGAGAAATTATTTTGTTCTCACCAAATGTGGTATCCAACATTTTGCTTTGCCGTATATGCAATATGGGGTGGCGCCCCATCCTGTACGAAGGTTATGGAGTCTAAGAAATTTCTTTCTTTCAAAGCGGAATTATCTTATAGAGGAGAAGTGCGGTCTGTGTAACCTGGTCCATTCACCGATCGATGCAGGAGATCTTGAGGTGTGATCTCCTCAACGAAAAATGATCCGATTATAAAGTTTGCGGTAAACCCACACCATACATTTACATAGTCGGAGTGTAGGGGCACATCATGCGGATGTGAAGGTCCCCATATTTGGCAGTTGTGCGTATTCATTGCTCCATGTAAGGAAAAATGCACCTCATCGGTCCGTTCTATTTTGTTGCGATCTTATGCAACCACGGCAATTCCCGATTCCGCCTGAAAGCACTACCAGTTATGAAAAGTCGTGCTTATCTAGAGCCGGGGGCAAGTAATACGCCCTATAGGCGCACCTCAACCCTGGCCTCACATCGCAGCAGTCCTATAGAAGGAAAGCTAACCACCGGAAGAAACCTTACTTTAATCTATTCCCCAGTTAGCCATCAACAAGGATATATAGATCCAAGTTCGCTCGGCTCCCGGGGTGGAGACTCTTAGTAAGGCCCAGACTTTGGTGAGGGCTCGACCTACTGGGGGACAAATCTTTTCAGAAGAGCCCTCGAACTGCTCACCCAGAGCACCTGAGAGGTGAGGTCTCAGACGCCGTCACCGCCCAACCGGTCCATGACTTTCGAAGGATACATGTCGTCGAGCTGCATTCTCGCCAGAAATCGTAAAAGGGAAGTCGGTGCGCTGTACGAATTTTACCGCTGCACCCTATAAATTTTATAAGGATACCATTTCAGGATGTACCATATAATTTTACTGACAGTTGAACACTGAAGTTGCAGTTGCCAGGATACCTGTCTGGCACTAACTACGAGTAGCTCCGATTGCGACTGCATTTCTGAAACAGTAAGTAATCTACCCTGGACACTATGAAACCCGGATCTGAACCCCATTGAGAATGTATGGGACATGTTAGAAAAACAGATTTGTGGACAAAGTCCTCTTCCATGAAATCTGAACCAGTTAAAGGACTGTCTGGTGAGCGCCTGGTATGCTGGAGATGTAAAGGCACTCCAACACCTTGTGGAATCTATGCCATACCGCATACGTGATGTAATTCGGACTAAAGGAGGCCCAACTTGGTATTGAATAAAGATTCCTAATTCAGTGGCCGGTGTGTGTAATTTTGTAAATAACTGTAACGATGGCTTAGCTTTTGGAATAAACCAAGTTACGTGAGAGTTTTCGAATTTAAACAACGTATAACCGACTCTGTGAATAATGTCATTGCCACATTTTTCTAGTTTCATGGTATGTCACACCGCAAAACACTTTTTCACATCTCGTCAGAACCCACACAGCCGATTTAGTGGCAAGAACAAACTTATATTTTGACTTTTTTTGGCAATTTCGTATCTATCCGAGAATCGTTGATCGAATTCAGGGTTTCTTTCAACGCTTGTGCAGAATTCCTCATCTCATTATTCGTACGAAGTTTATCTTTAACTCCATCGTACTAATTTACATTGAACTATTTGCCATATCTTTGAACCACATCATGTTCCTGTCAGCACTGTGTGAAAAGTCTTGGTAAAATCAATTAAGTTGTGAATTGTGGTTGTCACTTCTAGAAATCCAATATTTTCCAATTCTCTGTTTTCTACATTGTGCTCTCTTAAAAATGTTGTATCCGTTATTGACCATAGCAACTACATCATTGCCACCGATATCAGATGGGGCGGGGGTGGCTCAGTCGGTAGCGCGCCAGGCTCGTAATCTGTAGTTCCCAGGTTCGAGTCCCAGCTGGGTCAGCGTTGAGATTTATCTCCGCAAAAATCCCCGCCCTGCCCACGGTCAGTAGGGGACACCGATGGGCTTGGAAAGGCCGCCGTCCGTCGGATGGGACGTTAAGCCGTGGCACCGTGTGCGGGAGAGCCATACCCTGTGCACGTTAAAGAACACGCTGGATGGCCTTGACGGGAGGCTACCATCTGTCTCCCAACAGCTCTTCCAGTGGGTCCCCTCCCCCAACCTTCTCTGAGCCTTCGGAGTCCATGTGACCTGGCCATTTAGCCCATGGTGTGCAAAGAAGTGCCGCTCAGAGGTAAAACAACCCAACCGATATCAGATCCATCCGATTTCAGTATTTTGCCTCTGACATGTACATAACCAGTGGCGTCTCGTGACTAAAATTTAATGTGGGGCACTTTGACTACTTTATGAAGCACCGGGATGTACGAAAAAATTGGAGAGATGCCTGATACTGAACTGAACCAAATAGGATTGAAAAGACATTTCACAATGTTTACATTCTTTTCTTTTCAGCTAATCTCAAAATGCATTATTTAACAAAAAATTTCGGAATAAAAGTAAACTAGAAAAGGTGTTCTTGTCCTTTCTGTTTCAATTCAGTAATAATTACTTATATACAGACCTGAATAAAGGGACAGGCAAACCATCTCCTTTTCAGAATGCTAATAAGGGTAATAGAGACAAAATCATTAAACTTATTTATATTTCATGTATTTTTCAAAATTTTTTGGAGACCTATAAAAAAGAGAAAATATTAAATTGCATTGGAAATCCAATCTCTTCCCCCCCCCCCCCCCCGTCTTTACACTTTCCCGGCTAGATTGTGTTTCTCGCCCTCGATTTTTTTAGATCCGGGCGTGCCTATATATATATATGAATTTTCCTCTCCGTTCTAGTGGTATTTTTAAAAATCTATTCATGAAAAATTACGTCTAATATATAGGTTTACTTTTTTTCTGTTCCAATTATAAATTTACATTTTTACTCTGTTCCAATTATAAATTTACATTTAGTATTTTAAACAGAATTTTGGTTGGTTGTTTGGTTGTTTTATCTCTGAGCGGCACTTTTTTTGCACAGAATGGCTAAATGGCCAGGTCACAAGGACCCCGAAGGCTCAGAGAAGGTTGGGGGAGGGGACCCACTGGAACAGCTATTGGGAGACAGATGGTAGCCTCCCGTCAAGGCCATCCAGCGTGTTCTTTAACGTGCACAGGGTATGGCTCTACCGCACACGGTGCCACGGCTTAACGTCCCATCCGACGGACGGTGGTCTTTCCAAATTAAACCGAAGTACTCGTCGTAAATTATCAATTGAAAAGTTGTCTATTTTTGTCATATTTCATTTACAACAGTGCTGTCCAACTTCTGTAAGACCGCGGGCCATTTTTCCTTTCGCCAATATTTCGCGGGACATTTTTTTTTCTTTTGCCAATATTTCGCGGGCCAAAAAAAAAAGAATAGGACAGGATAGGCAATTGAAAAGTCAGTTCATGTCACCTCAAAAAATTATTTTATTTATACGAAAAATAATAAGTAATAATAAATCAATATAAATTTTCTAAACCTTATCAAATATTCATTAAATTTAAAGGGAGCATTGTGGCCGTAGTTGTTGGGCAATAAGAATAGAATGAGTAAGTTGAAATAATGCAACAATAATTGCAAATAGAATGAGTAAGTTGAAGATTGCATATCAAGTAAAGTAATATAAGTTGACAAAAAATTATTAGGTGGATTATATTTATTTAAAATTTCAAGTAAAAACTTGATTTTGTTCACGGGCGTTTCCTTGTGCGGGCCGCTAGTTGGACAGCATTGATTTACAATATTAATTTATTGCATATATTTATTTTATAACGAATTGTAAAAAAAGTGATATGGCAGTAAAATTAATTATATATAGAAAAAAAGACTGAAGATAGCAAGAAACTAATGACAACAGCTGAGATTGAACTGTAGAGCTTCAAAATCAAAAAAATTATAATGCGTTTAACCAACTTGGCCACACATTATTTATATTGTGTTAAAATATAATATTAGCATTCTCTTTTAGGCAATATGTTCCACACATTATATATTTTCATGTCTAATGTTGTTCTTAAATTCTTCATATATAAGTACCCTTTCTTGGAAAAAGTTTGCAACCCAGCTGAAGCACATCAGGCAATTTATTATTTATTGAACATTTCGAAATGAAAAAAATATTTTCTCAGAAAGGAAAATTGACGAACGGTGTTGTATCCCTCCTGCTGATTTTCAGAAGCTGGTAAACTCTGTGCAACTACGTATACAGGCTGTACAGAAAACAAGTGTTAGTGCAACACGATGTTAATGATTTTACGTTGGTCTTCGGTATTTGTCCATTACCTGTAGATGTTAATCATTTAAAAAATATCGATAAATATCTGATTGGGCTACTACTACTCCATTTTGTTGTTGTTGTTATTATTATTATTACTGTGTTGTTGTTATTATTGATATTTTTACTGTGTTATTGTAGTAGCGTGTATTGTGGTTATTATACAAACACTTATCTTTCGTTGTGTTTCCAGAGTTATTGATCTACTGAAGGACGATAAATGGCGGAAGACGTTGGACAACACCCACAAGCGAATCACCTTGGTGTTACATCTTCCGTAGATGAGCATTATCCAACAAACAGAGACCGTTTATTAACTGAAGATTTAAATGAGGCTTTGAAAGAATGCCTGTTTTATGAGTTCCCGAAAGAAGGTGTGCATCGAATAAAGTCCTGTGAAAAATTCACAAACTGTAGAGTGTGTCTCACGGCCGATTGGTTAGCGCGCTTGGCTACTGATCTTAGAGATGGGTTCGATGACCGGGTAAGGCATGGATGGATGTGTCGTTTTTCTGCTGAGTTTCTGCCATCCTCTGACCTTTTACTCTGGCATATAAATTGACAGGCTCCTGTCAGACCTCTAAGGCAAGCAGCTGCTTTAGGGTGTATTTATTATTATTACAGATAACAGAAATAAGAAAACAGCCCTTCCCCAACATTTATAGGAAAAAGAACATGCGAAAATGTTTAAGTTTGGTCTCACGAAATGCGCGTAATCTCTAGAACAGCTGACATTGTCTTTCTGTGTATTACATCTCGAAATGTGTTGAGAAAGGACTTTTCACAACATTTGTTCAGTTTGTCCTGAAATGTAAAGTCTACGTACCATCAGATATGCATAAGTTCCAGTTGTGATTATTGTATTTTCTGGTGTCGAGAAAGATATGGTCTACGCTCGTTTTGCTCTTCATAGCGTTAACAAACTTCGAGATCTCAGAAATCACAATCTACTCAGAAACCTGCATATCAAGTGTATCCGCAACTTAAACTGTTCTCGCATTACAGAAGGGCTATTCCTATTTTTAAACAACAAAGAAGGTTTTAAATTATCCATGAAGTGTATTAAACTGTGGGCAAAAATGCGTGGTGTGTATTGCAATATTCTTGGAGGCAAAGGAGCTTTTCCTGTGTAATATTAGTCGCAAGATTTTGTCAATTTTATCCAAATGGGAACTGTTCAAAAGTAGTTAATAGGTTCTTTATGGTGGTCAGAAATTCGTAGTCGAAGATACCAGAGCGTTTGGAAAACTTTCTGCCTTCAACTACCGCACTTTTTTTTAAATCTCGGATCCTGTACTTGAATGGAGATATGCATTATGAAGATAAGACGGTGTTACGATGGGTATTAAATAGTCAGCTAACCATTTAGCACCTATCGTAACATCATCTTATCTTTATCACTATTAGTGTGTTATGATAGGAAAATACAAATGACATGAATTATTGAACCGATTAACTTTTACTACTTGTACATCATCATCATCATCCTCAAGCAGCCATGAGCTACGGAGGTCCAACTAGACTGTGCAATTTAGTTCTCCAAGCAAGTCTATCCTGGGCTACATCTACTGCATCTGGCCACTGCACCCAATTCTAACAAGGTCCTGTTTGACATTGTCTGCCCACCGCATCCTAGGTCTCCCCTTCTTTCTGAGGCCTTTAGGCACACTGTTCATAACCCTATTCGCCAAACTTTAAATATTCATACGGGCAACATGGCCAAACCAACGGAGTCTCTCTCTGCACAATATGCTACTTAAAGGAGGTTGCAGACTCTTTTGCCTAACCTCATCATTAGTTACAAAGTTGAACCACCTAATGCCAAAGATACTGCGTAAGCATCTGTAATCAAAAGCATCTAGTTTCCTGTTATCTTGTTTACAAAGTGTCCAAGTTTCACTACCATAACTTACCCTAGAAAGAACCAAACTATTATACAGTCTGATTTTAGTCTTTAGGTGTATACGCCTATTTCTCCACACTCTCCATAGGTTCTTAAAAGTCCCAGCAGCAATCCCTATTCGTCTGTTAATCTCATGCCCCACATCACCATTATCTGTTACATAGCTCCCAAGATAATTAAACTGTGACACCTGCTCAAGACTGCAACCATTCAGATTAACTGAATCACAGCCTGCCTGACCAATTTTCATCACTTTAGTTTTCTCTCTGTTTATAACCAAACTTACTCTACTACCAGTCTCATCAACAGCTCGAATGAAAGAGTTCATCTCATCAACATCATTTGCCAAAAGGGCTAAATCATCAGCATAATCTAAATCAGAAATTTTCGTATCTCCAGTCCATTTAAGGCCAAAATCTTTCCCTTGAAGTGAATTTCGCATAACATAATCAATAACCAGAGACAAAATGCACCCTTGTCGAACACCAGAAGTAATGCTAAACCAATTGCTACAAGCCTTACCAACTCTCACACACGACTCAGTGTTATTATAGAGAGCTTTCATAATGTTAACTAACTTGTCTGGTATACCATATGATCTCACAATCAACCACAAATTATGACAATCAACAGAGTCGAAAGCCTTTTTGAAATCAACAAAGCTAGCAACCAAAGGTTTCTGAAACTCTAAACATTTCTCAAGAATCTGCCTAAGTGAAAATATCTGATCCACACATCCCCTACCACTTCTGAATCCACATTGCTCATCACGCAATTGACTGTCAACCAGATTCTTAATTCTATTAAGCACAATCATGGAAAGAACTTTACTTGGAACAGAGAGTAGGCTGATACCCCTATAGTTATCACAAGAACTGCGATCACCTTTTTTGAAAATAGGGATAACAATAGCTCTGGTAAAATCCTTAGGAACCATGCCTTTATCATAAAAGATATTCAGAATTTCAATCATCAAAGTGGTAACCGAAACATTCCCAGCTCTAAGCATTTCCGTAGTAATTTCATCTACCCCTGGGGATTTATGAAGTTTAAGTTTAGAAACAGCCAAAATAATTTCATATTGTGTTATAGGGCCAACATTAAAGCCACCAATGCATCTATCATCATTGCAAACAATGGGAGTAGAACTAACTACATTGTTTAGAACATCACTGAAATGCTCAGCCCACCTAGCCATGACAGAATCCTCCCCTTCTATAACCTTACCTTGTTTATCCTTCAATCCTTATATGCCTGTCCGTTTTCTACCACACAAAACATTAACTATCTGGTACAGCTCTCTGCTGTTGTGCTGTCTAACTGCTTCCTCGGCTTTGTCAGCCAAACCATCAAGCCACAGATTCTTATCAGCAGCTAACTGATCCTTTACAAGTTTCTTAAGGTCTCTGTAATGCTTTCTATTAGGACTAGTAGGGCATTGATTAAGGGCATTCCTGCAGTTCTTTCTTTCCGAAATAAGCTCAAGTGCCTTATCACTCAGATAATTTTGCCTCTTCTGCTCCTTTTTTCCTAAAAGAGTACTGTTAGTGTCCAAAAAAGCCTGTTTAAAATGATCCCTTCTTCCTCAACTTCAGTAGTAAGCAAACCATGACTGTCATAATGACTAAGTAACCTATCATGGCAAGCTTTGGCTATAACTGGATCTTTCAGAGCTTCAGTATTAAAAGTAAATTTTTTAACCCTAGCACAACACTTTTTAAGTTTAAGTTGCAACACACCTTTAACAAGGTAATGGTCAGA
Source organism: Ryuthela nishihirai (assembly GCA_038380435.1). NCBI lineage: Eukaryota > Metazoa > Arthropoda > Arachnida > Araneae > Heptathelidae > Ryuthela > Ryuthela nishihirai. The sequence continues at coordinate 20,382,104 of JAWZYU010000028.1, read as the reverse complement.
TCCAATTTCAGCTGCCCTATATGCCCTGGTATTCCTAACAGAACTAGCCCATTTGCTGTTAATTAATATGTAATCAATCATATTCTTATGCAGCCCATCAGGTGAAACCCATGTGTACTTATGTATGTCGCGGTGTTTGTGTCGTGCCCACAGAAATTGATCCTGCGGACACGACTTGGGCCGGGGTCCTAGGATATGCTTTTCTAATGTGAGTACAAAGACTTGTTTTGGTCACCCAGCTTCCACGAACTTGTCCATTACACCGGATAACACCGGTGGCGACCATCGCCCCGGGTGTAGAAATTTCTGGACTAGAGTCGCGCTCGACATCAAAGGTTCCGAGTAGGCGGAGCGATTTTCGGCTCAAGCGTCCACAACCGATAGTGAGTGCCTGCATCAGCCTTCTGTGCTGACCACCGCTAGAGGTCGCGGTGGGAAAAGGCGGCAAGGTTGAACAGTGAGAGAAAAGTGTGTCTTTTGCCTCGTGTCTCTCGTCTTGATGAGTTGTCTCCTCTCGTCGCGCAGTCCGGTCGAGAAAGTCTCTCCCCTTCTGCCCGACGAACAATGCTAGTACCTGCGAGGAATGAGCGTGAGCCTCCTTTGTCTGGCCGAGATTAGGCAGATGGGCTCCCAGTCGACAGTGCCGGACTTCCCATCCAAGGCTTCTGCAGCGGCTACGTGAGACAGGTAAGGTCACCATCATTTGTAAATCTGGATTTTTCCTCTTAAATACTATTGTCTGTCTGCCACCGCCACCGTGCTCCAGGAAACGGACTACGGAACATGACTTTGGAGCTAGTAGCTCGCACTTAATGGATGGACTTTGCCATAGCAATTTCTTGGCTCCTCATTGTAAAGGCTGACATTGCCTAAACGCTGAGTAAAAGAAGCTGTATCCCGATGAAGGGAGTAAGTTGTGTTAGAGAGTATTTTAGTAATGCTGTTTTTAATAAATTGTGTGTAACTGGGAAAACATGACTCCTCTCCTATTTTCATTATTGTAAGTAAAGATTTTGGGTTAATATGAAAGAGTGCCTTTTTCGGTAATCAGCGCAATCGCAGCACGGCCAATTACCAGGAAAGGAGTCAAACATTAATGTCGGACCGTCCTAATATGAAAGGGGGGTTCAACGGCAAATTGGTTCCTGTGACCAGGATATTCGAACCTGAGGGTTATTGCGGCTAGAAATCGAAGAGCATATATATATAGATTACATAATTATTGTGTTAAAATGTGGCAGTGGCAGAATGTTAAGAAGGTTAAGAATGTTAAAAATAAGAGTGAAATATTGTGATATGTGGAAGGTTATGAAGTGTATGTTAGAAAGTAAGATAGTGTTTTTAGTGAGGATTGTATATCATGTTTGAGTTAGGAATTTCAGGATCATCTGTTGAAACAAGTTTTATTGTGAAACATAGTGAAGTAATATTGGAATAAATGATTTAGTTCTAAGATAAGTATAAGACTATAGCTATGCCCAGGTGTAGAGTGTATGAAGGGAGTACTAGAGATTCGACTAGGGACTGCTACATTATTATATTCTAGATAGGAGTGATTTTGTGTCTTACCGTTAAGTTGCATTTCTGTGTGCGCCTCCATTGCACTTAGGAGGCACAAAAAAACCCAACACACAGCACAACATGCAGCACACTATTTGCGTAGTGAGGAAGACCCCAAAGCAATGGAGAGTCAGGACGCGAGTGCGCCACCCACCCAGGAGCCGTCCCCAACCTGCAGGATCTGTTGGCAGCCTTTCCGCTGTGCCAGATCCAGGCAGATCTAGTACGTTTGGGGGTGCGCCTCCACCAGATTGAGGGACAGCAAGAGAGAAGCCATACCAGTCAGCCCCAGCAACGGCAGCACCCCTGGGCGGATCGCTGGGGTGTCACGTGCTTTGCGTGCGGTGGAGTGGGCCATTACGCCCGTCAGTGTGCGTCGCCCCCGACCCTACGCCCACGTGACCTGCGATACCAAACGGGGCAAAACCGGCAGCAAAATCGAGACCGAGCAACTCCACGGAGGACCCGCTGGACGAGAGAAAATGGATTCCCTTTCACTCCACCTCAGCAAGCTCGAGATCAGGGTAGAGAAGTGTTACGGCAAGCCAACCACCATACTGCTCCTTTAAACTAGAACGGGAGGGAAGCCCCGGATGCACTTCCCAGAATCCCCTCGAAGCGTCAGCCGTCTGCATTGCCCCGTGTGCCATACTATGCAGTGATGAAAATTCACCCATTGTGTCTGGCCGTGTGGAGGACGGAGGTGTCGGCCCTCGTCGATACCGGCGCCACTGTGTCCGTCATGAATAACCAGTGTTTTCAGCGCTTGAGAAGCCGAATCCTGCACAAAATGATCCCCCCCAACATAATTTGAAAACCGTAGATGGCCACCCACTTCCAGTGATAGCCAGATACATAGTGACCCTCACATTCGACGAGATTAGTTTTGAGCACCCCATAGTGGCCCTTGACATAGACACTCCACGGTACGACATGATAATGGGACACGATATCCTCAAAAAGCACCGATTCATCATAGATTGTCATTCAGGCACACTGCAAAGGAAAAAGGACAAGGAATCGAAACATAGGAGCACCCCCCTCACATTGCCCGCCTACCCTGCCCGGGAACAACCTTCACCCCCCTCCCCTACACCCACATATATTGAGCACATCGTGCAGAAGCTCTGCGTTCTTCCCCGAGCCGAGCGCATAGCCCTTGTCGAATGTTCTGCCCCCCAGCTCCGAGGCTGCACGATCTTGGCTCAGCCACATGAGCAGCTAAAAACCGGTTCCGTGCGTGTGGCCCGTTCGGTGAACTGCGTGGACGGTAGCGGCCGACTCAACATCCGGGTCGCCAATACCTCCTCGGCCCCCATCTGGCTGAATAAAAGCATGTGCATCACCACGTTGAAGCCCTCGACGCCGAACAAATAGAACCCCCTAGCGTCCCCTGGAAGAGAAGAAAATTGCCCCTGTCCCTGGAGGATTTCCAGTTGGACCATCTTGGGCCCCGAGAGAAGAGTAAACTGGGGATATTATTGATGAAAAATAGAGATGTTTTTGCGAGAGATGTCAGCGAACTGACCGGCACAGACGACGTGTACCACGAAATCCACCTCACAGACGACCGCCCTGTGAGGCAGCGGGCATACAGGGTGCCGTTCGCGCTGCAGGGCGAATTGGACCGACAGGTGGATGAGTTGTTAGAGCAAGGAATAATAAGAGAAAGCGCCTCTCCTTTTGTGTCACCCATCGTTTTAGTGAAGAAAAAAGACTCCACATACAGATTCTGCGTCGACTACAGGGCACTAAATGCGAAAACAGTCCCAGATTCGTACCCTCTCCCCCTCATCAACGAAATCATTGATCAACTGGCTCGTGCCAAATATTTCAGCTTGCTGGATATGGTATCCGGTTATTGGCAGGTTCCCGTTCACCCACGTGATGTGGAGAAAACTGCGTTCATCAGCAGGAAAGGGCTATTTGAGTTTAACTACTTACCATTTGGACTGAAGAACAGTCCCGCTACTTTCCAGCATTTACTGGACCACGTATTGATGGGAATGCGACAAGAGCAAGTCCTCGTCTACCTCGACGACATAATGGTGGCCTCTCAGACATTTGAACAACACGCTGAACGGTTACAGAGGGTATTTGACCGCCTAAGGGCCTACAATTTATAGTTGAATCCAGCGAAGTGCCAATTCATGAAGGAATCCCTCACTTACTTGGGACATTTGATTTCCGCAGAAGGGGTCCAGCCGGACCCACGGAACGTCCAGGCCATTGAAGAATTTCCTCGCCCCCATAGTGTCCGGAACGTTCGAGCCTTCCTAGGCCTAACCGGCTACTACCGGCGTTTTATCGATCGCTACGCCGATCTTACAGCCCCTTTGGTCCATTTAGTGAAGAAGGGATGTCCAGATCAGTAGGCCACACTAATCTGGCAGCCCTCCCCTTCCGTTCACTTCCACAAGAGAGTATCTCTTTTGAAAGTTACTAACGGTCCGCACCACGAGAAGACGGGGTCGGACATTAGGTGCTAGGCCTGGCCGGTTCTATGCATCATCACAGGGGATTGGTGCATAGCTCTCCTTCCAGTGACTACTTAGCTACCATTAACAGACCCCACTTGTACAATCATTGCATTATTTTGATTATAACTTCTTATCAGGTGGTGACATTTTTGGAATTACGCTCTTGTTTGAAGCTTATAAATTTCATTCAGAAATATCCGTTAACTCAATGTAATAGTAATTTTTATTGTTCAAAAGAAAATATTCAAGGTACTAGCCAAATTGGGTTGGTTTGTTTTTCCTCTGAGCGGCATTTTTTTTGCACACCATGGGTAAATGTCCAGGTCACAATGACCCCGAAGCCGAAGATTTAGGGAGGGAACCCAATGGAATTGCTTATGAGAAATAGATAAAAGCCTCCCGTCAAGACCATCCAGTGTGTTCTTTAACGTGCACAGGGTATGGCTCTTCCGCACATGGTGCCACCCACTTAACGTCCCATCCGACGGACGGCTGTCTTCCCAAGCCCATCGGTGTCCCCTACTGACCGTGGTCAGGGCAAAGTATTAGCCAATCGCTTTCGTTATTTAGATTAGGATTCAAAGAAAGGAAAGTTAATGTTGTTTATCTAATGTTAAATAATAATAACTTTTTCTCATTGTTACAAAGCAAGTTGTTTCATGTAAGCAGAAGTGAAGTATGGAACGAAAAACAAAACAATTCCATGAAAGTGTTCCGCATGCAAGATGAAACAAGGAAATGTGCCTGTTTCTAAAAAATTCCCTCATGATCCCGAGGTTTCTGATGCGTACTATGTTCTGAGAAATGTTTTCATTTGAAGAAAAATAGTTTCGTTGCATTTTTCATTGATTTTAAAAAACGGAACACGTTTGAATACCCTATTTACTGTTGTGGTGAAGTGTTAATTATATTTAATTAGCAGGAAAACAATTACATTTTACTTTTTTATTTCCGTTGATATCAAGTTCGAATCTATTGTACAAGGAATATTTTTGAAATGTGGGGAGAAAACTTTATTTTACTTTGTTTTTGTAAATATTAGTAGATATTGCATAATAATAATTAAGGGTTCTTAAAACAAACTACGGTAGATTCTCTCTTATCCGGCCTTGGCTCAACAGGCCTGCGCTTTAACCGGTCGTTGTAAGAAGCGGAAGCAAGTCGCCGAGTGTTTTGTTTATAGTAGAGTTCATATTTTCTTCAGTTCCTCGTTGTGAATATTGCAGTGCACAATGTACTGCGCGTATACAGGAGTATGTGTTGTGATCTATTAATTATTGTGTGATACAAAGTGAATGGGTGCAAACGTAAGCGTAATGTCGTTACGATGGAGATGAAATTAAAAGCGTTAGAACGTATATACAAAGGTGATCCAGTAATGCATATTTGTGATGAACTAGGTGTTGGTAAAAGCACGGTGAATGCCTGCAGAAGGGATGGAAAATCTTTACACTCAAGTCATTTTCATTCAAGTCGAGTCTGAAAAAACGCTTTCTTCTCGGTGCACTCTTAAAAAGCCGAAAAATGAAATTGTCGGTGATGCACTATGGTTATGGTTCATACAAGAGCTTTGAAAAGGAACGCCAATCAGTGGGCCAATCTTGAAAGAAAAAACATTAATCCTTCATTCTAAAATCGCTAATGGGGGAGATTTTTCAGCAAGCGTGAGGCGGCTCTCTCGCTGGAAAAAACGTCATGATGTTCATTACCTTGGCGTTTGTTGTGAGAAATTGTCAGCTGATCCTTTAGCAGCAAATGAATTTTCAGAGAAACTTTTACTGCTTATTAAAGAAGAAGCAGAACAAATCTACAATGTAGACGAGACTGGGTTAAATTTTAAACTTCTTCTAATGAAAACGTTTCTGACAGCGCAAGAAACCTCATCATCCTCATCATCAGGAAACAAACAAAGAAAGGATCATTGTGGCTGTGTATAGAAATGCTGCAGGTACGCACAAACTGCCTCTTTTTGTAATTGGGAAATCAGCAAAACCTCGAGCATTCAAGCATTTAAATTTAGCTGATCAGCTAGTTTACTACAAAGCTAAAAAATCTGCTTCGATGGACTCGTATTTTTTTAAGGAATGATTCTTTGCAGAATTTGTTCCAAAAGTAAAACACAACTTGACAGGTCTTAAAATGCCTGTAAAGGCCCTACTCATTCTCGACAATGCCCCAACACACCCAAGCGAACTGATTTCTGACAAATGAACGCCATGTTTTGCCACCTAATGTAACGTCTTTAGGGCAACCAATGGATCAAGGCGTGCTTGTAAGTTTAAAAAGGCGATACAGGAGAAAGCTTCTTTCAGAAATTCTACAGCGAACCGAAAATGACAGAATAGGACTTTTAAATGCTTTGAAACTTTGTCAACTAATGATTAACGACCTCAAGGAACCATTTTGTGATGCATTTAATATGGGTATATACGCTGTCGATGCCCAAATCTTTATGAAGTTGTCTGTTAGTAACAAACCAAGCGACATCAACAGCATATCTCAATATTTTTTTTGCAAGAACTAAATGTTTTGTATATTCGTGGACAACTAATCTCAGCAAAATTTGTTTTTCTTATAAAGGATGGACATAGTGTTGAAATACATCCGTGATATACCGCTTCATGTCTGCTATACTCTGTCGGTGGGATTGAAGGAACTAAAATTAATTTAATCAAATAGTTTTATAAAATAGGTGGTAGTTAATTGTCAAATTTCATTTCTCTTTTTAATTTATTTTCTTATTGTCCTTTACTCGTAATTTGTTGTGGTTGCATTTTGTTTTAATAATTCGTAATTTGTCAAATCACTAGATTAAATAAAGAAATTAAACGCCATATCAATTCTATCTTCTGTTGAAAGCTACGAAAGGGACAGATTAATGGCGGTCTTAAAATGACGAGAGCAGAGAGAAAATGAGTAATTCGGACCTTACGTTAGGTGGCGCTGCACTACAATTCCAGTTCGGTACTTCTATGTCTTCCCCTTTGTTTGTGAACTTTACAGTTCTCTTAATCGTGAACCACTTGCCCAAAGGGACATCACCCGATGGTATCTTGACCTAGTGGCGTGACTTGCCGTGCACGTGGCAAGAACAGCATTCGTATGCAGATGGAAATGGAGAGCGGAAGCGGTGCTATGGAACTTTCGAGAAGTCTGCCTAGCTCCTCTTCTTTTTTTTCTCATGGAAACAGGTCAGGAGGGAGAAACAAAGGATCGAGAGAGGGGAAAAGGCAAAAGGAGGCATTTCATTTCGAAAGGGGGCCAGTTGGAGGATGTAGACAAAAATGGCGAAACCGGATCCAAAGGCATACGATTACGACACTCCCCACAAGATAAGCTTTCATTTGACAACCTAACTGTGGATGCTCATATTCGGAAGATGGAAGAACGATTTGCATAAATCTCCTTTTTTATGGGTAGAAAATTTGGGGGGGGGGGGATTTTTGCATCGCATAACGCTTCTGACACCCAAGTATTCATTTAATGTAGAATGTAGTACGTTTGGTGGAACAATTGCCTTGAGAAGAACACAAAGTGACACATGAAATAATAAGCTGAAAAAAATTGTCACGAATGACAAATATTAAAATTCAGCTTTAAGAGACAACATAGTTACCACGTACCGATAGATGGCGCCACTATTGGAATCAAATAAAAATGCGGGAAAGCTAAATCATATTAGGTGAAGAAGAAACGTTAGTAGTTGATGGTGTAATTGTTAGCATACCTTGCCGGTTACTGGAAGATGTGGGTTCGAATCCGACTCATAGCACAACTAGTATTTCTCAGCTTATTATTTTGTTTTACATATGTACAGGAAATTTGTGACACTTTACCACGCAAAGTAACATCATTTGTCGGTTTGTGTGTTTGTCACATAATCGATAAACAAACAGACATATCACAAGGAAAAACAATAAGAAAATAGGTAAAACATATACCAAAAAGACGTGAAATGATCATTAAGATGAAGAACTTGGTTGTGACACATTGATTTTAAAATATCAAATATTCTCGTTAAGATGTGTAACAAATGCTAAAATAGTAATTAAAATGAGATTATAATTAAATAATTCACAAATATTTAGTTTTTTTCAATTTATCAGTAAGCCATATTCTCATACAATTTCTAGTTGAATGCTTTCAGGTAATTCATAACAGAAAATAAAATTTTGAAATCTGATTAAAAAATACTTTAGAATGAATATTAAAATTAATACATGTTTAATTAATTCTTGGCTTGAAATCCACAGAACAGATAAACATTCGAAAACAAAGGTGTGTTTAGGACATTCTATCCCCCAGTAAATTTTTCATAATAATATTAACAGTTTATTCAACAACAAAACGACATATACTTTTACAATGAATTTGCTATTACATGTCATATATAAAGTTCAAAAGGTTTTGAAATAAATGGGAAAAAAAGCAAAATTGTTAACACTAAAATTTCATAACTCCCACTCGAGAAGTTCTCGCGTGTGAGAGTAATGAAGAGTTGCGTTATAGATTATCGTAACATTGTGAAAACCATAACTTGTAATGATAAGGAAAGAACAAATTAACCTTAAGCAGTTCCTTGACTCAGAACTCCGACAAGAGCCTTTAAGGATTAATACATCATAGTTAAATAATAACATCATAGTAAGTTAATTTAATACACCATAGAAGTCTGAGCAAGCCGAGAACTCAGGAAAATAAATTTTCAGTAGTGGTTTGAACCCAGTCACTTTTATCCATAGACAAGCACTCTAACCACTTGGCCATATGCATATATCATATCATAATCGTTTAATGAAGTACTTGGGAATTATTCTATACTTTCGTGCTCAAGATATGAATTGTTTACCGACCATAACCCATTTTTCTATTATAGTTTGCATTTTTCACGGTTATAAGCAAATTCAGAATTTAAATTGCCACTGAGACTGACCTGAACACTGCAAATGTTATTTCAATCCCGAGCATGAACCAAGTGTGCTGGGCAACCAAGGGATGAATAATAATAGCTTGGGAAAGCCGCAGTCCATAAATCAGACTTTAAGCCTTGACTCAGTGTACAAGAGAGCCATATCCTGTGCGCCTTAAAGAGCATGAGGATTTAAATCACCAGGGCCTGATCTAGGGGGAAGCATGCCCCCCCCTCACTTTCAGAATGCTAGTAATGGTAACAGAGGCAAACATTATTAAACATATTTATATTTCATGCATTTTTCGAGAAATATTTAAGGAAGATCTCAAAAATTGAGGGAGAATGTTATGCTGCATTGGAAATCCAGTCTCTTGCATTCCCCCATCCTTTACATTATTTCGATTTGATTGTGTTTAAGATCTCTCCCCCTTTATTATTTCTGGATCCGGTCCTGTTAACTATCATCTCTTCGCTAACAGCTGTCCAGTCAGTCCTCTTCCCACAACATTCTCTCAGCCTTCCGGGATCTTGTTACCTGTCTATACACTGAAAAAATAAAAATGTTTTATGCTTTAAGAAGAAAATTGAGTTCGAAATTTCGAATGAATACGGAAAGGTTCATCCATCGCATGATAGCGTAATGAAATGGGTCAACGATAATTGAGTGGGAGTCAACTGCACTTATCATATGAACAATTTTATGACAATTGAGTAGACTACAATTGGGTGGATTGCAATTCAATGGATACGACAACTGGGAAGATACGACAATTGGGTGGATTGCAATTCAATGGATACGACAACTGGGAAGATACGACAATTGGGTGGATTGCAATACAATGGATACGGCAACTGGGAAGATACGACAATTGGGTGGATTGCAATTCAATGGATACGACAACTGGGAAGATACGACAATTGGATGGATAATGACAACTAGGGGGATACGACAATTGGGATCTGGGGTGTAGGATCTGAGTACATGAGAACTCTTTGGGGGGATATGGGAGGAGGATCTGAGTACACGAGAACGCTTTGGGGGATCTTGGGGAGGATCTGAGTACATGAGAACTCTTTGGGGATCTGGGGGGAGGATCTGAGTACATGAGTACTCTTTGGGGGATCTGAGGGGAGGATCTGAGTACATGAGAACTCTTTGGGGGATCTGGGGGGAGGAGAGAGAGGAAGAGATGGCAGAGAGGAGGAGGGGAGAGAGATAGGAAGAGAGGGCAGAGGGGGAGGAGGAGACAGAGACAGGAAGAGAGGGCAGAGGGGAGGAGGAGACAGAGACAGGTAGAGAGGGCAGAGGGGAGGAGGGGACAGAGAGAGGAAGAGAGGGCAGAGGGGAGGAGGAGACAGAGACAGGAAGAGAGGGCAGAGGAGAGGAGGCGACAGAGAGGAAGAGAGGGCAGAGGGGAGGAGGAGACAGAGACAGGAAGAGAGGGCAGAGGGGAGGAGGGGACAGAGAGAGGAAGAGAGGGAAGAGGGGACAGAGAGAGGAAGAGAGGGAAGAGGGGAGGAGGGGACAGAGAGAGGAAGAGAGGGCAGAGGGGAGGAGGTGACAAAGAGAGATGAAGAGAGGGCAGAGGGGAGGAGGGGACAGAGAGAGGAAGAGAGAGCAGAGGGGAGGAGGTGACAAAGAGAGAAATTGGGGCAGAGGGGAGGAGGGGACAGAGAGAGGAAGAGAGGGCAGAGGGGAGGAGGGGAGAGAGAGGAAGAGAGGGCAGAGGGCAGGGGGGACAGAGAGAGGAAGAGAGGGCAGAGGTTAGGAGGGGACAGAGAGAGGAAGAGAGGGCAGAGGGGAGGAGGGAAGAGAGGGCAGAGGGGAGAGAGAGGGCAGAGGGGAGGGGGGACAAAGAGGGCAGAGGTTAGGAGGGGACAGAGAGAGGAAGAGAGGGCAGAGGGGAGGGGGGACAGAGAGGAAGAGAGGGCAGAGGGAAGGAGGGAACAGAGGGAGGAAGAGAGGGGAGGAGGGAACAGAGAGAGGAAGAGGGGGCAGAGGGGAGGAGGTGACAGAGAGGAAGAGAGGGCAGAGGTTAGGAGGGGACAGAGAGAGGAAGAGAGAGCAGAGGGGAGGGGGGACAGAGAGAGAAAGAGAGGGCAGAGGGGAGGAGGGGAGAGAGGGAGGAAGAGAGGGCAGAGGGGAGGAGGGAACAGAGAGAGGAAGAGGGGGCAGAGGGGAGGAGGTGACAGAGAGGAAGAGAGGGCAGAGGGGAGGAGGGGACAGAGAGAGGAAGAGAGGGCAGAGGGGAGGAGGGAAGAGAGGGCAGAGGGGAGAGAGAGGGCAGAGGGGAGGGGGGACAAAGAGGGCAGAGGTTAGGAGGGGACAGAGAGAGGAAGAGAGGGCAGAGGGGAGGGGGGACAGAGAGGAAGAGAGGGCAGAGGGAAGGAGGGAACAGAGGGAGGAAGAGAGGGGAGGAGGGAACAGAGAGAGGAAGAGGGGGCAGAGGGGAGGAGGTGACAGAGAGGAAGAGAGGGCAGAGGTTAGGAGGGGACAGAGAGAGGAAGAGAGAGCAGAGGGGAGGGGGGACAGAGAGAGAAAGAGAGGGCAGAGGGGAGGAGGGGAGAGAGGGAGGAAGAGAGGGCAGAGGGGAGGAGGGAACAGAGAGAGGAAGAGGGGGCAGAGGGGAGGAGGTGACAGAGAGGAAGAGAGGGCAGAGGGGAGGAGGGGACAGAGAGAGGAAGAGAGGGCAGAGGGGAAGAGGGAACAGAGAGAGGAAGAGAGGGGAGAGGGGAGGAGGGGACAGAGAGAGGAAGAGAGGGCATAGGGGAGGAGGGGACAGAGAGAGGAAGAGGGGGCAGAGGGGAGGAGGTGACAGAGAGAGAAAAGGGGCAGAGGGGAGGAGGGGAGAGAGAGAGAGGAAGAGAGGACATAGGGGAGGAGGGGACAGAGAGAGGAAGAGAGGGCAGAGGGGAGGAGGGAACAGAGAGGAAGAGAGGGCAGAAGGAAGGAGGGGACAGAGAGAGAAAAGGGGGCAGAGGGGAGGAGGGGAGAGAGAGAGGAAGAGAGGACATAGGGGAGGAGGGGACAGATAGAGGAAGAGAGGGCATAGGTGAGGACTGGACAGAGGGAGAAGAGCCGTGCGGGATGTTTCATGAGAGAGGGCAGAGGGGAGGAGGGAAGAGCCGTATAGAGGAAGAAGGGCCGTGCATCGAACCGAATAAGATATTCGGAATGAATACTGGTTCGAAGTGCAATTTCTCGAACCATTTAGTTCAATGAAAGTAAATCTCGACCCCATTGTTCTTTTGTAGAGATCGAGACTGATTTCCGTTTAGCACGATAATATAAAACTCTTCTCTCTCTTTGCAAACTTCATACATGTTCAAAATTATTCTAACCTACATTTTTTTTTTGATTTGCGACATATAGGACAGAGAAGAATCCTAGAAGCTACTCCTAGCTTAATACAGGCCTTCTCATACAAGGACATGCCCTACTAAGACTGAAGTCACTGCTGACCACTGCCTTAGTTAGAGCTAACACAACACACAAAGTTTGCCTTGCTGGAACAGTCGCTAGCTGCCTAACCACTATGCCAGTTAAGGCATCACTTTTCACTTCAAATTCTTTCCGACTATTTAAAAAAAATAACCCAAATTACTTTTCACTTCAAAAAAATTTTTTTCCATCTAGTACCCTCTCTTCATACATTTACAGATATTCAAAGTCTATCTTTTCATCAGACCCCGTCCCCGAAAATGTCATTTTACCGGTTGATTTTGTCATATGTTTCAAACAAATTTCTCAAAACTGTCTCGATTGTCAAATTCTCCGATTTACCTGGCTTTCTACAACCGAATAATCCAGTGAAGTGTATGATAACTCAACAAACCACATCATTTTTTATCTCTTTCACACACACACCTCATTTTTGTGAAAATTAGTAAATATCTCGTCTGCCCGAAAAACTTAAATTACCTTTTTTTCACATGAAACATCCCGGTTTTTTCTGATTTTCACATATATTTTCACAAAAAACAACACCGACTTCCATGGCTTTTTACAATCGAATAATCCACTGAAGTGTATGATAACTCAACAAACCACATCAATTTTATCTCATATACACACACCTCATTTCAAACTAATCCATTTAAACTAATTCACAAATTAATTTAAACCTCATCTTTAAAAGAAACTTAAATTAGTTTTTCACATGCTAAAAAATACCCCCGTTTTTTCTAATTTTCACACATATTTTCACAAAAACCCACAAAAAACATACTTTTTTCCTCATCCCCCATAACTTTTCCCATGGATTTTCACAGAATTCTCTGGACCCATTTACTGGCTCAGAACACTCATTTATGCTACTACTATCAGGAGCCAAACGTGATAACCGCTTGGCTACAAAGAAATCCAAAGGACAAGCTTTCCAGAAATGAGGCTTCCCATATTTCTTCCTCTGAATTTTCGTTTAACAAGACCAAGATACTAGAGATGTTTCAAAAGGTTTCACATGTGAGGTAACGCATCTGTGTCTACTTTAAATTCTTAGTAAAACAATTTTTTGTGATTCAAAGTAGCAAATCAGTACTCTCTAGAGCTACATTAAACCATACCAGTTCTTACAGTAATCTACAATAAATATGGGAGTAAAAATAGACCTAATTGCAAGACAGTAAGAAATATTTCCATGGGTTTCCCTTATTAGTGCTTTATAAGAAATTTCTACCTTTAGAATCATTATAAAATTATTTTGAAACTATTTGTAATAATTCAGTAGATAATATTTGTTTCTCTATGACCACTACCAAATCGTGTCTGGATAGAAATTGTAAAGGAATGCGTCTAGGTGTAAAGAAAAATCACCAGAACACCTTTTCGGAATATTTTTTTAGAAAACTTTGTTCTGCATCGGTACTTTCATGTTGCCTCTCCGATGTATGCTCTATTAGGCGAGAATGTTGTGTGACCCAGATGATCTGCGGAACTCTGACGGCGCATCGTGTAACACCGTGACACGGGATTTGCTGCGTGCTTACAGCGGAAAGTAAATGGGGAGTGCAGCACATTTGAAAAAAAAGCAACTTCTTTCCTGACCATTGAAAGAATCGGAAGTAAAATGGTTTACTATGCTCTTGGAGCTACAACATTTGATAGACTTTTCAATAAAGTCGGGTCAACGCTCTTGGAGCGTGTCACTGGATATTATTGGTGGGGCAGTGGATTAAACCTGCGCCCTTATTAAATATGTATGTAGGTAACGTAAAATGCTATTCATTAAACGTATTATTTAACCAAGAGATACCGAGTTGATGGGTTTATTGAGTACCTTAACTACTGTGTGATTAAGATCGAGAAAAGACATTTGGCTAACAGATCTCTCAAATAAATAAAATCAATCTTGACAGAGATCTTTAAAATATTACTGAAAAAATACACGAGAAATTCATAATAATAATAATAATAATATTTCTTCGCTCAATTACCATTAAAAGCATTCTCAAATGGTTGGTGGATAACACCCCTTGGACCCCTTGGATTCACAGCTGGAAACAAATGAATTTTAATTTATTTTCTTACGTGATTTTAGTCTAATGAAATAAGAAAAGTCATAAATTTTAGAGTCACATTGTTTTCAGACAGACAAATAATATCTAATACCGAAACAAAACACGTAACCATGGAAACCATAAGCTTCCTTGTTTGGAAAGGTGACCATTACTATTATACGTTGATTTTAAAGATTCACATTCACTGAAGGTTCTCGAAATAAAATTTCCCTTACTTTCATTTTTGATTTGTTAATTAACAAGCCCATGGTCTTCAGCTATCGATATTTTAAAAATATATGTACGGTGGATATAACCAACATCTTGCCAGTCAGTAGAATGCCAGTTCTACTGAATGGTAAGAAAAGATAAACATGAAGCAAAAACTAATCAGAGAGCAAATAAAATATCAGTTATTTTCTACAATATTTGTTTTCTGAGCCACCTGCGGAGCTAGCGTTGTTTAAGCATAAACCCCTTAGGTTCAGCATCCCTCACCCATAAAAGAACCTAGGTTCAGCATCCCTCACCCATAAAAGAACTTAGGTTCAGCATCCCTCACCCATAAAAGAACTTAGGTTCAGCATCCCTCACCCATAAAAGAACTTAGGTTCAGCATCCTTCACCCATAAGAGAACTTAGGTTCAGCATCCCTCACCCATAAAAGAACTTAGGTTCAGCATCCCTCACCCATAAAAGAACTTAGGTTCAGGATCCTTCACCCATAAAAGAACTTAGGTTCAGCATCCCTCACCCATAAAAGAACTTAGGTTCAGGATCCCTCACCCATGAAAGAACTTAGGTTCAGCATCCCTCACCCATAAAAGAACTTAGGTTCAGCATCCCTCACCATAAAAGAACTTAGGTTCAGCATCCCTCACCCATAAAAGAACTTAGATTCATCATCCCCCACCCATAAAAGAACTTAGGTTCAGCATCCCTCACCCATAAAAGAACTTAGGTTCAGCATCCCCCACCCATAAAAGAACTTAGGTTCAGCATCCCTAACCCATAAAAGAACTTAGGTTCAGCATCCCTCACCAATAAAAAGCTTAGGTTCAGCATCCCTCACCCATAAAAGAACTTAGGTTCAGAAACCCACTAAAAAATTTTGATTCAACACCCCACTAAAAAAATTGGGTTCAGCAACCTCCTAAAAATAATCCCTCATGGGGCCATGCCAAACGTTACGATTATTGCTGATTGTACAACTGCCTTTGTTAATTTTTTTCTGTGCGTTTACAACTTCCAAGGGAAAATGACACTAATTCATTTAAATTAAATAGGAATCATAACTAAACTGTACTAGTTTAAGCTTTCTAATGTTTGGATATTTACTTAAATATCCTGGTTGATATTATTATGCTTAAATATCCTGGCTTTTATTACTTACTTAAATATCCTGGTTTTTATTAAGTGAAATCTGGACACCCTAGGTATAAAAGAATATTAGTTAGTCATGCTATAATAGATTAAGATATGCAGTATATTTCAGTGGAACCATTATTATGTGATTTAGAAACTGCATTTTCGTAAAACCCTTTCTTTCCATTTGCACCATCTTCAACAAATATGTAACAAACTGTAATCCTCATCATCCTCAATCAGCCATGGGGTACGAAGGTTCAACCAGAACGTGCAATTTAGTTCTCCAAGCATATCTGTCCTGAGCTACAGCTGTTGCATCTGGCCACAACACAACAATTCTAATAACGTCCTGTTTGACATTTTCTGCCCACAGCATCCTAGCTCTCACCCTCTTTCTGAGGCCTTTAGTCACACTGTTCATAACCTTATTCACCAATCTATAATTATTAATACGGCCAACATGGACAAATCAACGGAGTCTCTCGCTGCACAATATGCTGCTTAAAGGAGGTTGCAAACTCCTTTGCCTAACCTCATCATTAGTTACAAAGTTGAACCACCTAATGCCCAAAATACTGCGAAAGCATCTAGTTTCTTGTGATTTTGTTTACAAAGCGTCCACGGTCACTACCATAATTAACCCTAGAAAGAACCAAACTATTATACAGTCTAATTTTAGTCTTTAGATGTATACGCCTATTTCTCCACACTCTCCATAGATCCTTAAAAGTCCCGGCAGCAATCCCTATTTGTCTGTTAATCTCATGCCGCACATCACCATTTTCTGTTACATAGCTCCCAAGATAATTAAACTGTGACACCTGCTCAAGGCTGCAACCATTCAGATTAATTAAATCACAGCCTGCCTGACCAATTTTCATCACTTTAGTTTTCCCTCTGTTTATAACCAAACCTACTCTACTACCAGTTTCATCAACAGCTCGAATGAAAGAGTTCATCTCATCAACATCATTTGCCAAAAGAGCTAAATCATCAGCATAATCTAAATCAGAAACGTTCGCATCTCTAGACCATTTAAGGCCAAAATCTTTTCCTTGCAGTGAATTTCACATAACATAATCAATAACCAAGCTAAAGAGAAAAGGAGACAAAATTCACCCTTGTCGAACACCAGAAGTAATGCTAAACCAATTGCTGCAAGCCTTACCAACTCTCACACACGACTCAGTGTTATTATAGAGAGCTTTCATTATGTTAACTAACTTACCATATGATATCACAATCAACCACAAATTATGACGATCAACAGAGTCGAAAGCCTTTTTGAAGTCAACAAAGCTAGCAACCAAAAGTTTCTGAAACTCTAAGCATTTCTCAAGAATCTGCCTAAGTGAAAATATCTGACCTACACAACCCCTACCACTTCGGAATCCACATTGGTCTTTATGCAATTGCCTGTCAACCAGATTCTTCGTTCTATTAAATAGAATCATGCAGAGAACTTTACCTGGAACAGAGAGTAGGCTGATACCCCTATAGTTATCACAAGAACTACGATCACCTTTTTTGCAGATAGGAATAATGATAGCTCTGAAAAATCCTAAGGAAACATGCCTTTATAATAAAAAACAAATAAATAAATATATAAATACCTCCTCAAGCAGCTGCTTGCCACAGAGATCTGACAGAAGCTTGTCAGTTTATATTGCATAGTAGATGGTCTGAGAGGATGGCAGGACCTCAGCAGAAAAACAACACAAACAGCCATGCCTTACCCGGGGCTCGAACCCAGGTCCCTTAGATCAGTAGCCAAGCACTGTTACCACTCGGCAGACTGTTATGGGTGCCTATTCGTGGGGAGGCATTTCCCCTAAAAAATCTTTGAAAGCTCAATTCATTTGAAAAGCTCAATTCATTGAAAGCTCAATTCATTGAAAAATGATAAAATTATTTATAGGCACAGTTCATTGTTTTGGGAAAAACTCTATGTATTTGAAAGTGCGTATGAAAGAAAACAAAGAAGTTGCAGCTTGTCAGCTGGGACGGCGTTGTTCCACGGGTTGCACTTTTTAGGGGCGGCAAATTTGCATGCAAATTAATGACCATAGCCGTAGTAAGATTAAACAGAATGAGTAAGACCTATTTTTTAGAGAAAATTTTCAGTCTGTTAAAAAATCACGTTAAAATTAATTAAATTAAACTTTCATGTCTAAGATGAGATCTGGAGAAAGGGGCGGCAGAGTCCAAGCAAGAGAATTGATTTCCATTGCAATATAAAGTTTTCCCATTCCCATTTGATTAGAGGATTTGAAAAACTTTCTCGAAATACATGTGAAATATGCACGATTTTAATAATATTTTGCTTCCATCAGACTTACTACATTTTAAAGGGGGAGGCATGCCCCCTACACTCGACCCTGATTGATCACAATATCAGTTGTTTTCCCCCAAACCCTTCAGTTCAATATTTTACTACCACAAGGCAGGACATAACTCGATTTGGAATATCAAACAGATAAGCATTATACATGGAACTGATATTCGTAAGCAATGACCGAAACTGCTTTTATATATAAGCAATCAAATTTCCATTTTAGTCATAATTTTTAATATCTTCAAGACGTTGCAATCCAAATTATGTGTAAAAACAAATTGTTTGAGAAAGATGCACTTGAGTATTAAAAAGTTCAAATTTCAAATACTGGAAATTCTACCTCAGTTGCATTTTAATTCGAAGTACCAAATTTATTACTTTTCCAGTAATCTTTGCTCCTTATTAGTTTTTGTGGAAGGCATGAGGATTAGCAAGGGAACTGTTTCATAATGCCATTCAAATTTAATTTGTGTATTAAAATTTATTATTTGAAGTTTTGCAATTATCAGTAAGTAATTATCAGTATTTAGGAGTGCAGTGGCTAAGAAAGTTTAATAAACTTTCTTAGCCACTGCACTCCTAAATGCATTTTCTGAGCAATAACTAACATTTTACCATTTAGTCCTTTGTGCATTATGCTTCATTCGGATCTATAAAAACTAATAATTTCGGAAACTGGCTTTAATGCTGTTTTTCGTAGCAAGTGCAAATGTACATTAAAAAACTCACGATGTATTTAAATGTAAAAGTGCTACTTTTTAAAAAGTACACGATTATTTACTTCTCATAAAGTTTAATCTAAACACTATTTTAGTTTAAAATATATTAAGGAGAAAGGTTAACCAAGCGAAGTACAAAGAAAGGAACGAAAGAACAGACGATAATGTAAATCCTTTAGCTCAGCTGTCCCCCGCTGGCCATGGGTAGCTCCGGGTGACGTTAAGGTAATATTATTTCCTCGTTCATGGTTGGGCGCATGGGCAGCGGCCTGAAGTAGGTTGCCCAACAGTGCATGGTTTTCCCATATGGTGATGTAACTTTTTGAAGTTTTCCAACGTGCACTAGCTTCGAATATTATCAGTGAGAGGTCAATAACTATACAAGCTGTCGAAATATATTTACCTTTTTTAAACAGAATTCGGCCCTTCCAATACCTAAAATACTTGATCTTTTGTCCGCAATTTTGCATTTTTTTTTCCTTCTTCCACCCCGTGTTGAATTAATATTCTTTGTCTTTATCTGTAGCAGCATGCGATTTAGATTCAATAATACTTTTTTTTTTACCCCTTTTGTACATTTGTTTGATTAAACATTTTAATTCGCTCTTTTCCTAACCTTGTAGCTACACAGAGACTTGTCTGTGCCTCCCCCAAATTCCTTCTATGATATCCTCTCTGCCATCCCATATTGCATTATAACAATTGTGCTTCTATCATAAAACCCGAGTTCAAGACAACTAATAGTTCTGCAATTCAAGAATGCGTTGTACAGTCGCTGAAAAAAATATCCGAACACTATGGTTGATTACAGAATTCAGGAAAAATATGTAGCAACGATTTTTTTAGAAATTAGTGATCTGACAACCTTCGTGTATTGTACACGAAGGTTGCCAGATCACTAATTTCTAAATAAAATAGTTGCCAGATACTTTTCCTGAATTCTGTAATCAACTATAGTGTTCGGATATTTTTTTGTGCGACTGTACTTCAACGGAAGAGATCCTAGTATGTATCCAACCCTGAGATACATTGAGGAAGTGAAAAGGCTACATTTTAATGAATGAAATATACATTTATTTCAAAATATCGTATTGTACAACACTATTACACTTAATAAGTTGTCGGTGTCGGTTCGTTGAGGTATCCGCTTGCTTCAAATGTGGAAAATACAGAAGATTCACATGAAATTGAGTGTTGAAACAAATGTACGCAGGGTTAGGTAGAGAGATGGATTCAGAAATGTTGAATAATCTCTTTGGCATCAGGACACTAAAGGATCTCTTCAAAGATGTAGAAAAGGCTTCCTCTGCTTTATTTTCTAGCTTCATTGCGAATTCATTGTTGCCGATGGAATAAAGGTCCAAGTCACAAGACTCCAATGCTCAGAAAAGAATATGGAAATGGAAGAATTACATTGAAATTAATTATATGCTTATAATTTACTAAACTATGTTAGTTATTATTATGGTTATGAAAACAAAGGCTATTGAAATACTTTGCTTATTACAGTTTAAGCATAAATCCCTGGATAGAAAAAATGAGAAAAGTTTTATAATAAAAGTGGGAACGAAGAAAAGTCTATTATGTCGCGCATGCCTCAGCTTTGGAGTATGTTGAAGCACGTTAAGTGATTTGATGTGGAAGCGTAATAGACGTTATCAATAAAATTGAAAGCGAGGTTTATAGTTATAGAGAAAATTGCAAACAAGGAAATTACCATTAAAAAACTTGCATAAAAGAATGAAAAGCGACAATGCATAGCTGTTATAGTACTTTTAGTGTAAAAAGAATATTTACTCTACGATAAACGACTTTTCATCGTGATATTGCTTTGTAACGGGTGGTGTCTTCAAAGACGTAAAGAGAATTCATTGTATATGGGTTTTGTTTTTGAAATATATTATTTTCGTGTTTACACATCAATAATTTGATGTTTAAATCGGAGATAACCTTTATATTCATTGCAAACACATATTATATATAATATTCTCCGAATCAATTATTTTGTTATCTCAAACAGCTGAATATATATTTTTATCACCTTCACCTAAAAAGTATATAGACATTAAGAGTGTTAGTTCGAATTAACCTACCTATAGTCACATCATAGGGAAAAGGAAACGGTGGTCACCGCATCTGATTTTGACCATCATTTGACTACACTAACCTACTTAAACCCTACACTCATTTATTTTAGACAATGAGTGCCTTATCTATATCTAAGCAATGTTAATTGCAATAGCAGTTACCCATAGACCCTCGTTAATACAGGTCGGAAACGAAACTTGTTAAATCAGATGCTGTGCTACCTAACGATTCATTATCTTTTATTTCTAAAGTGACATACACGGACAACGACTCCGAATCAATTATTTTGTTATCGCAAACAGCTGAATATATATTTCTATCACATTCACCTAAAAAGTATATAGACATTAAGAGTGTTAGTTCGAATTAACCTATCTATAGTCACATCATAGGGAAAAGGAAAAGGTCGTCACGGCATCTGATTTTGGCCATCATTTGACTACACTAACCTACTTAAACCCTACACTCATTTATTTTAGACAATGAGTGCCTTATCCTATCTACACAATGTTAATTGCAATAGCAGTTACCCATAGACCCTCGCTAATACAGGTCCGAAACGAAACTTGTTAAACCAGATGCTGTGCTACCTAACGATTCATCACCTTTTATTTCTAAAGTGACACACACGGAGAACGACTCCGAATCAATTATTTTGTTATCGCAAACAGCTGAATATATATTTTTATCACCTTCACCTAAAAGGTATAAAGACATGAAGAGTGTTAGTTCGAATTAACCTACCTATAGTCACATCATAGGGAAAAGGAAAAGGTCGTCACGGCATCTGATTTTGGCCATCATTTGACTACACTAACCTACTTAAACCCTACACTCATTTATTTTAGACAATGAGTGCCTTTTCCTATCTAAACAATGTTAATTGCAATAGCAGTTACCCATAGACCCTCGCTAATACAGGTCCGAAACGAAACTTGTTAAACCAGATGCTGTGCTACCTAACGATTCATTATCTTTTATTTCTAAAGTGACATACACGGAGAACGACTCCGAATCAATTATTTTGTTATCGCAAACAGCTGAATATATATTTTTCTCACCTTCACCTAAAAAATATATAGACATTAAGAGTGTTAGTTCGAATTAACCTACCTATAGTCACATCATAGGGAAAAGGAAAAGGTCGTCACGGCATCTGATTTTGGCCATCATTTGACTACACTAACCTACTTAAACCCTACACTCATTTATTTTAGACAATGAGTGCCTTTTCCTATCTAAACAATGTTAATTGCAATAGCAGTTACCCATAGGCCCTCGCTAATACAGGTCCGAAACGAAACTTGTTAAACCAGATGCTGTGCTACCTAACGATTCATTATCTTTTATTTCTAAAGTGACATACACGGAGAACGACTCCGAATCAATTATTTTGTTATCGCAAACAGCTGAAAATATATTTTTATCACCTTCACCTAAAAAGTATATAGACATTAAGAGTGTTAGTTCGAATTAACCTACCTATAGTCACATCATAGGGAAAAGGAAAAGGTCGTCACGGCATCTGATTTTGGCCATCATTTGACTACACTAACCTACTTAAACCCTACACTCATTTATTTTAGACAATGAGTGCCTTATCCTATCTACACAATGTTAATTGCAATAGCAGTTACCCATAGACCCTCGCTAATACAGGTCCGAAACGAAACTTGTTAAACCAGATGCTGTGCTACCTAACGATTCATCACCTTTTATTTCTAAAGTGACAGAACGACTCCGAATCAATTATTTTGTTATCGCAAACAGTTGAATATATATTTTTATCAACTTCACCTAAAACGTATATAGACATTAAGAGTGTTAGTTCGAATTAACCTACCTATAGTCACATCATAGGGAAAAGGAAAAGGTCGTCACGGCATCTGATTTTGGCCATCATTTGACTACACTAACCTACTTAAACCCTACACTCATTTATTTTAGACAATGAGTGCCTTATTCTATCTAAGCAATGTTAATTGCAATAGCAGTTAACCATAGAGCCTCGCTAATACAGGTCCGAAACGAAACTTGTTAAACCAGATGCTGTGCTACCTAACGATTCATCATTACCTTTTATTTCTAAAGTGACATACACGGAGAACGACTCCCAATCAATTATTTTGTTATTGTAACAGCTGAATATATATATTTTATCACATTCACCTAAAACGTATATAGGCATTAAGAGTGTTAGTTCGAATTAACCTACCTATAGTCACATCATAGGGAAAAGGAAACGGTCGTCACGGCATCTGATTTTGGCCATCATTTGACTACACTAACCTACCTAAACCCTCCACTCATTTATTTTAGACAATGAGTGCCTTATCTATATCTAAGCATTGTTAATTGCAATAGCAGTTACCCATAGACCCTCGCTAATACAGGTCCGAAAGGAAACTTGTTAAACCAGATGCTGTGCTACCTGACGATTCATTATCTTTTGTTTCTAAAGTGATATACACGGAGAACAACTCCGAATCAAAGTGGGAAATCAGATTAATACGTATTTTAATCTGTTAATATGTACCTGGGGTTCGCTGGTGGAATAAGTGACTGCGTTCAACCCTTTGGACGAACAGCAATCACCCTCAACAGAAAATATAGAACGCGTGCAGCCATTACAGCGCACAGCGGAATAATTAATTTTTCCCTATTGATTGGCCTTTAAGTGTGTTGATGTGTACCTAATGGAAAAAGTTAAAGCTGATAATCATAGTGTGAAATCAGACACATGCGTATTTTAATCTGTTAATATGTACCTGGGGGTCACTGGTTGAATAAGTGACTGCGTTCAGCCTTTTGGAAGAACAGCAATCACCCTCAGCAGAAGATATAGAACGCGTGCAGCCATTATAGCGCACAGTGGAATAGTTAAATTATCCCAATTAATTGGCGATTTAGTGTGTTGTTATGTACCTAGTGGAGAAGGTTAAAGCTCTTAATCAAAGTGTGAAATCAGACAAATACCTATTTTAATCTTTTAATATGTACCTGAGGGTCACTGGTTGAATAAAGTGACTGCGTTCAGCCTTTTGAACGAAAAGCAATCACCCTCAACAGAATATACAGAACGCGTGCAGCCATTATAGCGCACAGCGGAATAATTAAGTTACTCTATTAATTGGCGTTTTAGTGTGAAGTTATGTACCTTTTGGAGAAGGTTAAACCTGTTAATCAAAGTGTGAAATCAGACAAATACCTATTTTATTCTGTTAATGTGTTCCTGGGTTATTGGTTGAATAAGTGACTGCGTTCAGCCTTTTGGACAAACAGCAATCACCCTCAACAGAAGATATAGAACGCGTGCAGCCATTATATCGCACAGCGGAATAATTAAATTACTCTATTAATTGACGTTTTAGTATATTGTTATGTACCTAGTGGACAAGTTTAAAGCTGTTAATCAAAGTGCGAAATCCGACAAATAGTTATTTTAATCTTTAAATATGTACCTGGGGGTCACTGGTTGAATAAGTGACTGCGTTCAGCTCTTTAGACGAAGAGCAATCACGCTCAACAGAAGATATAGAACGCGTGCAGCAATTATAAAGCACAGGGGAATAATTAAGTTATCCCTATTAATTGGTGGTTTAGTGTATTGATATGTACCTACTGGAAAAGTTTAAAGCTGTTAATGAAAGTGTGAAATCAGACAAATATATATTTTAATCTGTTAACACATATCTGGGGGTCACTGGTTGAATAAGTGACTGCGTTCAGCCCTTTGGACGAACAGCAATCACCATCAACAGAAGATATAGAACGCGTGTAGCCATTATAACGCACAACGGAATGATTAAGTTATCCCTATTAATTGGCGGTTTAGTGTGTTGTTGTGTAACTAATAGAAAAAGTTAAAGCTGTTAATCAAAATTTTAAATCAGACAAATACGTGTTTTGTTCTGTTAATATATATCTGGGGGTCACTGGTTGAATAAGTGACTGCGTTCAGCGTTTTGGACGAACAGTACTAACCTTCAAAAGAATATATAGAACGCGTGGAGCCATTATAGCGCACAGCGGAATAATTAAGTTATCCCTATTAATTGGCGGTTTAGTGTATTGTTGTGTCCCTAGTGGAAAAGGTTAAAGCTTTTAATCAAAGTGTGAAATCAGACAAATATGTATTTTATTCTGTTAACGTATATCTGGTGGTCACTGCTTGAATAAGTGACTGAGTTCAGCTCTTTTGGACGAACAGCAATCACCCTCAACAGAAATATAGAACGCGTGCAGCCATTATAGCGCACAGCAGAATAATTAAGTTATCCCTATTAATTGGCGTTTAAGTGTGTTGTTGTGTACCTAATGGAAAAGGTTAAAGCTGATAATCAAAGTGTGAAATCAGACAAATACGTGTTTTATTCTGTTAATATGTTCCTGGGGGTCACTGGTTGAAAAAGTGACTGCGTTCAGCCCTTGGACGAACAGTAATCACCTTCAAGTGAATATATAGAACGCGTGCAGCCTTTACAGCGCACAGCGGAATAATTAAGTTATCCCTATTAATTGGCGTTTTAGTGTGTTGTTACGTATGTAGTGGAAAATGTTAAAGCTGATAATCAAAGTGTGAAATGAGACAAATACGTATTTTAATCTGTTAATATATACCTAGGGGTTACTGGTTGAATAATTGACAGCGTTCAGCCCTTTGGACGAACAGCAATCACCCTCAACAGAAGATATAGAACGCGTGCAGCCATTAAAACGCACAGCGGAATAACTAAACTATCCCTATTAATTGTCGGTTTAGTGTGTTTTTATGTACCTAGTGGAGAAGGTTAAAGCTGTTAATCAATGTGTGAAATCAGACAAATACGTATTTTAATCTGTTAATATATATCTTGGATTCAATGTTTCAATAAGTGACTGCGTTCAGCCCTTTGGACGAACAGCAATCATCTTCAACAGAATATATAGAACGCGTGCAGATATTATAGCACACAGCGGAATAATTAAATTATCCCTATTAGTTGGCGGTTTAGTCTGTTGTTGTGTACCTAGTGGAAAAGGATAAAGCTGTTAATCAAAGTGTGAAATCAGACAATTACGTATTTTAATCTGTTAATATGTACCTGGCGGTCACTGGTTGAATAAATGACTGCGTTCAGCCCTTTGGACGAACAGCAATCACCCTCAACAGAAGATATAGAATGCGTGCAGCCATCATAGAGCACAGCGGAATTATTACTTTATCCCTATTCATTTGAGTTTAAGTGTTTGATGTGTACCTTGTGAAAAGGGTTAAAGCAGTTAATCAAAATGTGAAATCAGACAAATAGGTATTTTAATCTGCTAATGTGTGCCTGAGGGTCTCTGGTTGAATAAGTGACTGCGTTCAGCCGTTTGGACGAACAGCAATCACCCTCAACAGAAGATATAAGACGCGTGCAGCCATTATAGCGCATATCGAATAATTAAGTTATCTCTATTCATTGGCGATAAAGTGTGTTGTTCTGTACCTAGTGGAAAGGGTTAAGGCTGTTAATCAAAGTGTGAAATCAGACAAATACGAATTTTAATCTGTTAATATGTGTCTGAGGGTCACTGGTTGAATAAGTGACTGCATTCAGCCCTGTGGACGAACAGCAATCACCCTCAACAGAAGATATAGAACACGTGCAGCCATTACGCGCACAGCGGAATAATTAAGTTTTCCCTATTCTTTGGCGTTTAAGTGTGTTGTTGTGTACCTAGTGGAAAGCGTTAAAGCAGTTAATCAAAATGTGAAATCAGACAAATACGTATTTTAATCTGTCAATGTGTATCTGAGGGTCTCTGGTTGAATAAGTGACTGCGTTCAGCCCTTTGGACGAACAGCAATCTCTCTCAACAGAAGATATAGGACGCATGCAGCCATTATAGCGCACATCGGAATAATTACGTTATCCCTATTCATTGGCGTTTAACCGTGTTGTTGTGTATCTAGTGGAAAATGTTAGATCTGTTAATCAAAGGGTGAAAGCAGACAAATACATATTTTAAACTGTTAATATGTAGGTGAGGGTCACTGGTCAATCTCCTACCGCAAATCTTATAGAAAACGTGCAGTAATAAGAGCGCACAAAGGAGTAGTTATTTTGTCCGTTTGGATTAGCGTCGGAAGTGTGTTGTTTTGCATATAGTGGCAAAGTGTGAGAGGTTATTAATAGGAAAGTGAAATGAGTCAAATACCTATTTGAGTCTGTGAATGGATTTGTTATTCGAGAGACACTGGTTGAATAGTTGTCTGCATTCAGCCATTTCAGCAAATGGCAATCACTCTCATCAGAAGCAATAGATCACATTCAGTCATTAGATCACAGAGCGGATTAATTACTCTGCTTCTTTCGATTACGTCATCTATTGTGTTTAGTGTGTGCAGAGTGTAGAGTGTTAAAAGTTGTGTATTTAGAAAGCTGAAACGGTCGGAATATGTACTTGAATATATTCTCCCTTCGCTTCTCTAGGTTGGACCCTCAGCTGTAGTGGTGCAGTGTGATATTTGTGTCAGTGCCGAATTATTGTGTGTTATCCGTTGTATTTGAGTGTGTTTCTTGTCTCAGTGTGTAGAGCTACATCTTGGATCGCCCTATACGTCTTTTGGAGTTTTCCTGATATTTTACAATAAAATGTTGAAATTTTAATCAATCATGTTTTGAAACGTAGGCCTAAAAGGCAAAGGAATAGATTGAAATGTAAAATAGAAGTTAGAATTAATTGAAAATTTAGAACCAATAGATCCGCTGGACGTGTTTGTAAATACGCCTACTTACGTAAATACATAATTAATTACTTTGAACTCACTATTTCGAATAATATTATCAAATATAAGTAGTAAATGTTTATTATTCTGATTTGTATAGAATTCAGAAAAAATATCTGATAACGAGTTTTTAGAAATTAGTATTCTGGTAACCTTCGTGAACTGTACACGAAGGTTGCCAGATCACTAATTTCTAAAAAAACCTCGTTGCAGATATTTTTTCTGAATTCTCTAATCAACCATAGTGTTCGGATACTTTTTTGAGCGACTGTACATGGTCACTTTTGTTATTGGTGATGTTTTTAATTTAGAGTAAAAAACTAATGCGCAGACATTTCACTAATATATTATGCATGCTTTAATAGGAAAATATGTGTTTAGCTAAAGATTTAATTGCAGTAATAAACTACTTAAATCTTGATTTTATAGAAGTTTCTGTTCAGTATTTAAAGAGTCTTTGAAACTGAAACGTTTAGCAAGTTATCTCGTTCTGCAAAAAAAATTCAAAATTGGGGAAAATTTAACTAATCAGTACTCGATCTACTGAAAATATAGCTACATATCTTGTTAAAGTTTAGATAGCGGTTATTGCTTTCGTTTAACCTTTTTAAATTCTCATCCAAATCAATTATTTTCGTATTAATTATTTTCGAATTCAAATTAATTATTTTCGTAATTACATTGCTGCTGTTAAGTATTCGCATTTCCGTAACTACCCAAAGAATGCTGTTGAAAACCGAGATTTTACGAGATTTGATTGCTATCTCATTATAAATATATTTTTTCGTTTTTTCCTTGTTAAATTCTTTCATACAAATCTTATTTAAGAAGTTACTTAACTGTGTATATGAGTTACTCTTGACCTGCCGTTCAGTGTATAATACTAATGCATAGAGCATTGTTCAACATTTTTTAACATGGCGAGATAGATTTTTCCATTATAAACCCACGATTTACTATCCTTTTGAATCAAGTAACATTTCTTTTAACATGCCATGACAAAAATTAAAACTCTGGCCACGATACTATATAATTATATATATTCAGGCCACAAAACAAAATTAATTACAAGAAGAATTTATTGAACGATTGAACATTATAACAAATAAAAACCTATATTATTTCAAAATCTAATGGACGAAACCTATCAGTTCCTCATACAATGCAAATCAAATAGTTCAAATAACGGTTCAAATATAAGGATACGGAACACTAAGTTTTAGGCTCGCCATTACACAAGTGAAAATCAAAATCATTCCTTCACACGTACAAACTCACATACTACTTTCAACTACTGTGCTCAACGCATCACTGATATTTCGATACCTTTAATAGAATGAAGTGAATTTTTATAAGTGACAGAGTACATCTCTCTGAAGCAAAAACAGAAACCTTAACTAAATTTTAAGTTCTACAGAAGTGCTTTAAAGGAAATTAATGAACAGTTGATAGCTTTAATTCGTCTGTTTTTGATCCTGTTTTTTAGAAAAATTATGTAATCAGTTATTTGGCGAGATATTTTACACATGTGAATGCACAATTGAAATTCGTAATGAATAAGTAACTAATTATAACAACCTAGTCATCATCTTGCTACCAATGATTTCATCCATAAATATGTACTGAATTGCTGTGGCCATTATTTCTAATTCTCTATACTAGCCGTAGTCACTATTTCTCTTCACCTCTCAAGGGAGTGCCAACATAAATCATCGTGCATGTTACCTTTGGCACGCGTGTCATAAGATCGCCATCGCTACTATGAAGGCATCAACCTGAGTTTTGTTGTTAAAGGTATTGGGTTGGTGGTGGCTCAGTCTGTGAAGTGCCAGGCTCATAATCTGAATTTACCAGGTTCGAGTCCTACCTGGGTCAGCGTTGATATTTATCTCCGCAAAACTCCCCGCCCTGCCCTTTGTCAATAGGGGGACACCGATCGTCTTGGAAAGGCCGCCGTCCGTCAAATGACATAACATTTGTTGTGTTATTCTATATCATGCACAGTGTATGGCTTTCATGCACATGGGTATATGCATGAAAAGCCATACACTGTGCATGCTATAGAATAACAGAACAAATGTTATAGACCATGTTGGATGGCCTTGACGGGAGCTACCATCTGTATCCTAACAGCTACCCAGTGGTTTCCCTTCATCCAACCTTCTCTGAACCTTTGCGGTCCTTATCATCTGATCACTAAGTACATTGTATGTAAAAAAAGTTGCAGCTCCTAGTAAAACAGTTTGTACTTATTTACATACCTGTAATAAGCATCGGAAGGAACTTCAGGTCATGGTCCGTGTGAAGCCATGGTCGCACGTCAGAGGACACGTCAAGGCACGGTCGCACGTCAGAGGACACGTCAAGGCACGGTCGCACGTCAGAGGACACGTCAAGGCACGGTCGCAGTCAAAGGACACGTCAAGGCACGGTCACACGTCAGAGGACACGTCAAGGCACGGTCGCACGTCAGAGGACACGTCAAGGCACGGTCGCACGTCAGAGGATACGTCAAGGCACGGTCCCCCCAGATCCAGCCCTGGGTCTTCTGACCTGATCATTTAGCTCATTACGCGAACTAAAGTGCCGTTGACAGGTAAAACAACCAAAGTAGACCAACGGCTCGGGTCACGTTAGGGTGGGATGGGGGGGGGGCGAAGAGTGCTCAGTTAACGTCTTGAAAATTCTCATAGGTCATATAGGTCGACACGATCGCTTTTCCTGTTAGTGAACCAATGATATACGAGAATTTTCGAAAGCGTCAACTGCGCAGTCTCATCTTAGGCTGAATGATTGCCGCCGTTCTGAAAACGGATATTCTCTGATTGTAATTCTTGCGTTACGACACAGTGTGATCGCATTCTAATAATGGATCTGTTGGCTGTTACGTGACATTGTTCTACACTGATATTGTTGGTCAATTGCGTGAATTAGAATATTCGTGTTTTTGAATTATTCGGGCTTCCGTATGATTTGAAGAAATCAATTGAAATATTTAGATTAACGTTGGAATAAAAATAATAAATAAAAAAAACATTTTTTCGAAATTTTTTTTCTAAAAACTTTCAAAATGGAAACAGATTGTTAAATTATTATTATATCATTCATATCCTATTGATTTCAAAATGAAAGGTCTTAATTATTATTTTTTGGTTGGGTTGTATTAATTGTCAGCATGATTTTTTTTTTACCTTCACTGTCCAAATGAAGTCACTAGGACTTAATGGCTCAGATGTAGATACAGGAAAGGGTTGAATTGCTTTATCTCTGAGCGGCACTTTTTTTGCTCACAATGGTCCAAATGGTCAGGTCGCAAGGACTCCGAGGTTCAGAGCAGGTTTGGAGGGAGGGGAATCATTGGACAGTTGTTACGAGACAGATGGTCGTTTCTCGTAAAGTTCACCTAACGTGCTCTTTAACGTGCACAGGTTATGGCTCTCAGGTTCACTTGGCTACGACTTAACGTCCCATCCGACGGACAGTTGCCTTTCCAAGCCCATCAGTGTCCCCTCCTGACCGAGGGAAGTGTGGGAAGTTTTGCGGACATAAGTCTCAACATTCGCCCAGCTGGGACTCCAATTTGGAAACTGCAGATTACGATCCAGGCGGGATATCCACCATCAACACCACCTTCGAGTGGCACTATTTTTTTTGGCTCACAACTGAAATTCTAGGTCCCAAAAAACCAGTTTTTTAGAATTGAACAGTGGAAAGTAGGCCCATGACGCTTTTAGGGGACATTAAAACGGATTTTTCTTTATGGTTTAATTAGGATCACAGGAATTTCTTTCCAAATAAGAAAAGGATCGCAGAAATTCGCTAGATTTTGCCTTATTTTCAGCGATCATTCTCGATCGGAATACTTTAATAGGATATGTTTTTCACCTATATATTTTCTTATAGACATCTATTTCGTGAATTTCAGTTGACAATTAAAAATTAGCTGATTGTGAGTTAGTGCGTGACAAAGGATGACGCTAATTACGACCATCATGCAGAAGTTGTAAAGCTCTGAAAATCTGCACTTAGGGGTAATTCAGATCGTAGTTCTCGGGAGAAAAAATCCGAAATTCGATCTTCGACCTGTCCTTCAAAGTCAGAGAGAGGTGAAGCAGAGATCAAAGCTTGACGTAAAAGTGCTAGAAATGTGAATATTGGTATATAGGAGTACTTCGGATCACAGATTTCAGAAGCTTTAAAAATCTCGGATTCTTTGTGTGTTGGGGCTTCGAAATCAAAAATTAAATTTTAATTTACCACTTTTAGAGAGTTAATTTGATGCCTACGGGCAGGGACGTACCTAGAATTTAGTTCGGGGCGGTCTGAGAATAAGCCTTGAGTAGGGTTTCCCAGTTACTAAAACATTCCACCGAACAGGAAAGATTAAAATGATATTCTATATGAGATTTTATAATTGTTGTTTTAATATATTTTTAGTGTCAGAATAACATATGGGGCTAAGATAAAGTTGTATAAAACTTCCAACTGTTATTGTTCAATTTCTTTTTAATATTTTTAAACTGAACGAAATAAAGACAATTGTTTTGGAGTTCAAAGCAGATAGACGAGTTCGATATTTAGTAGAAGACGACAGGGTTCTCAGCGGACTTATTTTTATTGAGGGAGGGTGGGTTAATGAAAACCCAGAGATAATGAAAAAGGAAATTCTACACAATTCATTAATAATATTATTTCACAAATATTTTTGCAATTTTTTTTTTGTAGTTCGTTTTTCAAACGAACTAATGTCATCATTTTGTTTGTTTTATCTGTCTGTACACTTTCATCTTTTTAGTTTTAACAGATTAATTTAAAATTCCTGTTGAATTGGATGGGTATTGATGACACCCCGTAGGCAGGGACGTACAGTCGCTCAAAAAAGTATCCGAACGCTATGATTGATTACAGAATTCAGAAAAAATATCTGGCAACAATTTTTTTTAGAAATTAGTGGTCTGGCAACTTTCATGTACGTACACGAAGGTTGCCAGATTTTTAATTTCGAAAAAAATCGTTGCCAGATATTCTTTCTAAATTCTGTAATCAAACAGAGTGTTGGGATATTTTTTGAGCGACTGTACCTCCCCTGCCTACGAGGATATTTCTTGTCGTAGATCTTAGAAAGCTTATGAAAAATTGGATCCGATGTCTCCATTTAGAGGTCATATTTCAGTCAAACTGTAATAATAATAATAACTACGCCTAACAGAAACGTGGAACATCATGTACAGGGGTATTCGAGTCCTGCATCTCTGAAGAGTTGCGAAATTCTGGATACACCAATCCGTTGAAGTCGACCAGAGGTCGAATTTCGATCCACGTGGGAGTTTGAAATTCCAAATGATGTCTGCTGGTTTCTACATCTTGGAAACGGCACTGTATTTCTGATCCTTCGAATACCTCGAGTTTGTCTATGTATCTATCTGCTAGTAAGTGAATTGGTGTGTCGAGTTATTTATGGTCGTAGAACTCAGGACGGTTAAAAAATTTCCGTTACGGTTTTGTGTTCCAGGTCACATAAGGGTCGATTGGGTTGTTTTACCTATGATCGGAACTTTCGCGCGGCCTATTTAACGGCCTCTAACGATAGAAATTCAAACTACGAAAATTCAAAAACTTTTCACAGTTCGCGGGCACTATTAACACCTTTGGAAGATTCTGAAAGGCGAATCGTATGATTTACCTATCCAATTCAAAAAGAATTTTAAATTTATCGCTTAAAACAAAAAAGTTGAATGTCTACAGACGGAGAAAACAAACAACAAAACGATGACATGAGCTCGCTTTTTAAAAGAACTACAAAAAAAATTGTGAAATATTTTTTTAAATAATATTTTTACTGAATTGTAGAATTTTCTATTTCATTATCTCAGTTTTTATTAACCCACCCTCCCTCAACAAAAATAAGTTCCCATTCTTATTGTAATAATCTAGTCCCAATTTTCTCCTTATTTCTATTATAGATATATTAAAATAGTAAAATAATATTATATAAAGATGTATAAAACTATATTTTATTACATATATATATATATTATTTTGGCAGGGCAGTGTATATCAAAGAATTTCCAGGTTATGTCAATGGGAATCTAACTGCGAAGTTCTGTAACTTCTGAAATGTGTATTTAATGGAAAAAATGTGACTGAGAATAAAATAAAGAACATGATCAAATCTGCATATTTAAATCTCGATTTTCAACATTATTCGTTCATTACTTAAATAGAAGATGTAATATTTCAAAACAGTAATAAATAAAAACTAAACTAATAAATATTGTTCCAAACCAAGGAATAAAATAAATCTTCATTTTTAAAAGTTTGCGTAATGATTTAATTAATATTTAATTCTTTTATAGGGCAGTATAATATCCTTATTAAACTGCACCGAATTGGTTGCTTCATTTTCTCTGGACTTCCCAAATAAAAACAAACCCCTTCTTATCCTAAGACCTAGTTCCCGTTTTACCCTTACACATGTTCGCCTTCAAAAATGCAGCACTTGTGCTGCAAATGCTTTTTTGGTTTATATATAATAAACCAAAAAACCGCAACCGTATCTTCCAACCCACTATCCTTTCAGAAGTAGATGGCACCCAATAATAAGTTGGTCCTCTGGTTCACTTTCAGCCGTATTGCGTCTGGCCGTCTTCTCCATAGCTGGCCAAGTTCGGGCAGGGCAGTCTCATTTCCTTTCTCGTAATAGAGACCTACGTTATTTCCGCTTCTGGCGCAGTCTATTTTTAAGTCAATTCTTACCGGGATTTTTCAGTGTTCCAATGACTTGCGGCTGCAAACAAGCAGTAGAAATGGTTTAATGTAATGTTACAATAGGAGCGCAAATAAGAATGCACAAGGAAAAAAATGGATGTGAGGATTGGAAAAGTAGCAGCTGGAAAAAAATATCCACAGGCGATATGTTATCCTTCTATAATTTTCAAAGAGAAAGCAGTTCGTAATTGTTCGATTTTAGTTTTCTTCAAAAGCGAATGGACATTCCAACTAATGTGAGGGAGGGATTGGCTCAGTGGGTAGAGAGCCGTAATCGGCAGTTCGCAGGTTCGACTCCCACCTGGGTCAGCGTTGATATTTATCTCCGCAAAATTCCCCCGCCCTGCCAAGGTCAGTATGGAACACCGATGGCCTTGGAAAGGAATTCAGCTATCCGTCGGGTAGGACGTTAAGCCGTGGCCCCATCTGCGGGAGATCTGTGGCTGGCCATGACGGGGGCTACCATCTGTGGCTGGGTCTACGGGGTCATCTGTGGCCATCACGGCTTAACGGCATTCACGGCATCTACCATCTGTGGCCATCACGGGGTCTACCCCATCTGTGGCTGGCCATGACGGGGGCTACCATCTGTCTCCCAAAACAGCTATTCCAATGGGTCCCCCATTTAGCCCATCGCGTGCAAAAAAAAAGTGGCGCTCAGTTGTAATAAGATCAAACCAACCGTTTCTTCCAACTAGTGAGAGTTTTTAACCTCTGGGTTTTACTAACTAATATCAGAAGGGCAATGCCTGTAGCTGGAATCACGGGACTCAACTCATATTATGGAGCACCCATTTCTGATCGACACTTTTTTGCACACAATAAGCTAAACAGCCAGGTCACAAGGACCCTAAAGGCTCAGGGAAGGTTGGGGAAAGGGCGTGCACTAAACAGCTGTTAGGAGGCAGGTAGAAGCCTCCCGTCATGACCATCCCAGTGTGTTGTTTCACGTGCACAAGGTATGGATCTCCCACATGCTATGCCATGGCTTAACGTCCCATCCGACGGACGGCTGCCTTTCTTTGACTATCGGTGTCCGCTACTGACCAGGAAAGGGAGGAGAGTTTCGAGGCTGTAAATCTCAACGCTTGACCAAGGTAGAGCTCGAACCGGGAACTGACGATTAGGAGCTTGGTGCGCTACCGACTCAGCACCCCCCCCCCCGGCCCTCGTAACTAAAATAAAAGTATTCTATGCTCCAAAACGTTTTCCTGACACTTCCATATTATTATGTGAATAGAAAGTAACATTCAGAGCTCCCTAAATTTGAAAATGATTTTTTTTACGGGAAAACGTCACTCGAGATAAATTGAAGATTCCCTCAAATCTTTCTAATTCTCGATTTTCAACAATTTTCCTCAAATTTTTACAGTTATTAAGTTGGATACATTTAACAGCAAACTCTGCTCTTAAATTCGTTCTAAAAATTTTCGTATGAAGGTAATCATACCCTCTGCACGTTAAAGAACACGCTGGATGGCCTTGACAGGAGACTACGTCCTATCTCCGAACTATCCAGTGGGTCCCCTCCTCTAACCTTCTCGGGGCAAGGGAAGGGGATCCGCTGAATATTAATTACTGGACTGATAATTAATTAACTGCAAGAATCATTACACCAACATCTAAATTTGCATTTATTTCAGTAAGCGGCTTGTTGTAACAAATATAATTTGTGTTTTAATGGGCTTTTGGAAGTAAATTGTTATGTTCGGTGACACTGATTTTAAATGCTTTGGGCTCCAAAACTCTTTAAATATCAAAAGAATATTGCTGAAAATTGAGCTTTAGAGAGATTTGAATGAGATCCTTAATTTATACTCAGTGACATTTTCCAGAAAAAATATTATTTTTACATTTAGGGATCTCTGAATATGACTCTCCATTCGCATAACATGCAAATGTCGGAAAACGTTTTGTAATATCGCATATATCGATTGGGAGTTATTTTAATTTCTAGATATGCGTATGCATATACACTGCTCGACATTGAAAGTGCCCCACCCAGAAGAACATGTACAAACATGCAAATAGAAGGGTGGGTGTGAGCAGTTGAGATGTGCAAATGGTGATAATCCAGAGCCAATGACGTGTGTGGCTCAAGAGAAAAGGTGCAAGAAGAAACAGGGATGGTATTGTGTTTATGCAGGTGGAAGTTGTGCGAAAGGTTGAGATTCGGTGCTGGAACGGTTGAAATTAGAATTCTGCTTAGAAATTGTTCAGCGAAGGCCGAAAATGCCTGGTACACGCCATCATCATGTTTATTAACATTTAGATGCGTTTGAGAGAGATGAATTATAAGCCTATGTGAAGCTGGATGGACTACAGGTTGTGTCGCTGTCCATGTTCATCGGGATGCACGAACTGTTGAATGCCGTTGGCAACAGTGGCGAAATGAAGGTTCTAGCATGTGTCACAGAGGGAGTGGTACCATCCGACAGACGTCAGCCCTGCTTGATAGGCACATTGTTCGACATGCTCGTTCGTCACCCCAGAGCACTGCAGGCGATATTCGACGGACTGTGTCAGCAACCATGGATGTCCCCACAACCACCTGAATGGTAAACCAAAGGTTACGTGAGGCACACCTGTGCTCTGGGCAACCATTACGTCCACTGCCATTGACTGTAAATCATCGCAGCGCTCGTCTGGCTTGGTGTCGAAGTCATGAGAACTGGGCCATGAATTGAACACTGTTGTGTTTAGTGAAGAATCCCATTTTTGTCTGGGAGCTGACTATCGATGGGTCCATGTATGGCAAGAGGATGGATCCAGCTTTTGTTCGTGACTGGCACACCACCCGTCAGCCAGACATAATGGCATGGGATGCTGTTGGATATGACAGCAGGTCACTTCTTATCCGCATCACGGGAACACTGACAGCTGCACGATATGTTATCACGGTTCTGCAGGCCATTTTGTTATCGTTCCTGGGAGCATGCAGCAGCCCGTTTTGTTACCGTTCTTGGGAGGCAGGCAGCAGCCCATTTTCCAGCAAGACAAAGCCTGTGTACACTGCTACGATCTCCAGACAATGTTTACAACATGTTCAAGTATTACCGTGGCCAACACGATCTCCAGATATATCCCCAAGTGAAAATCTATGGGACCACATTGGACGACGTTTGCAAACCTCTCAGCGGCTGGCGCAAAA
Organism: Ryuthela nishihirai; assembly: GCA_038380435.1. Taxonomy (NCBI): domain Eukaryota; kingdom Metazoa; phylum Arthropoda; class Arachnida; order Araneae; family Heptathelidae; genus Ryuthela; species Ryuthela nishihirai. The sequence continues at coordinate 20,344,470 of JAWZYU010000028.1, read as the reverse complement.
TCTCGATGAATTATGAGAGCAAGTCAACGCTGCTTGGTGTGCAATTCCTCAGGACCATCTACATTAGCTCCACTAAATGTAGATCTTTTTTGTTTTGTTGTAGCATTTTACCATAAAGTTTAATATTTCAAGTTAGAAAGCTTCAAAAGTTAGCATTCTGTTAATAAAATGTGGAAATTCTTTTATATTGTTGTCTAAACATTATATCTATACGTAGGTACTGAACAGAAAAAACGTTTCATGTTATTTGAATATGGAGTCATATTCAGATATCAGTAACATCTTAAGTAATATTAATATGGACAAAATATGACTATAGTTATACTTGAGGTCTCTATCAAATCTCTTTAAATGTAGAATTATTCACAAATAATTGTTCAGTATCCAAATAATTTTGTAAGCTGGAAAATGTACTCAATTAAAACCTGAAAAATTATTGCAACATATTAAAATGAAAAAGAAACATTCTGTAAAAAATAATACCCCCTCAAGCAGCTGCTTGCCACAGAGGTCTGACAGGAGCCTGTCAGTTTATATGCCACAGTAGAAGATCTAATGATTGAACAGTATATGAATTTTGAATGATTTTTGGTTAACAAGGTAAGTAAATGTTAAATATTCCAGATTCTATAACTCATTAAATATTAAAAATATCAAAAGCAGGTATTTAGGCAGACCGCAGTCAGATCTTCAAATATGATTGCCAATAATCACATTTTTCTATAAAAAGCGCTTTTAAGAAATTGTAGAGTTGTGAATTTGATTCCCTCTTGATCAAACATTTAATATTTCAACTGTTTCTACTTTCTGTTGAGAAACTATTAATGCATGAATTTATTATTCAGTCCTAAGACTTTTTGATCTCCCCTTCAAATCCAAAAGAATTATTCCATGTTTCCTTTGCTTTTTGCTGAAATACAAGTTTCAAAAAGGAAATAAATACACCACATTCTGCAGTCGACTCCTGTTGCCTGGAGAGTTGTCCTGTTGCCTGGTTGCCTTTAGAGTCCCCCTGTTGCCTGGAGGGATGCAGGCAGTTTGTCATTTAAACGTTAATTGATGGTCGTTTGAACCCTCTGAGCGGGAGATGCACAAAGAGGGGAGGAAGAGTTCACCCGTTCAACCTTCCTTCTCCCGGCCGACGGGCCGCTACGGTAGCGAAAGAGATTCGGCCGGTACGGCCGGAACGGTAGCGAAAGGGTTAAAGCCACCAATGCATCTATCATCATTGCAAACAATGGGAGTAGAACTAACTACATTGTTTAGAACATCATAGAAATGCTCAGCCCACCTAGCCATGACAGAATCCACCCCTTCTATAACCTTACCTTGTTTATCCTTCAATCCTTGTATGCCTGTCCGTTTTCTACCACACAAAACATTAACTATCTGGTACAGCTCTCTGCTGTTGTGCTGTCTAACTGCTTCCTCGGCTTTGTCAGCCAAACCATCAAGCCAAAGATTCTTATCAGCAACTAACTGATCCTTTACAAGTTTATTAAGGTCTCTGTAATGCTTTCTATTAGGACTAGTAGGTATTGATTAAGGACATTCCTGCAGTTCTTTCTTTTCGAAATAAGCTCAAGTGCCTTATCACTCAGATAATTTTGCCTCTTCTGCTCCTTTTTTCCTAACAGAGTACTGTTAGTGTCCAAAAAAGCCTGTTTAAAATGATCCCATTCTTCCTCAACTTCAGTAGTAAGCAAACCATGACTGTCATAATGACTAAGTAACCTATCATGGTAAGCTTTGGCTATAACTGGATCTTTCAGAGCTTCAGTATTAAAAGTAAATTTTTTAACCCTAGCACAACACTTTTTAGGTTGCAAGACACTTTTAACAAGGTAATGGTCAGATCCAATTTCAGCTCCCCTATATGCCCTGGTATTCCCTATTTGCTGTTAATTAATATGTAATCAATCATATTCTTATGCAGCCCATCAGGTGAAACCCATCTGTACTTATGTATGTCGCGGTGTTTGTAATAAGTGTTAGTTATTCTGAATCCATTGAGTTTACTTACCTGTAGGAGACGTTGCCCATTGCCATTGCAGCTACCAATACCAAAAGGGCCTATTACTCCTCCCCAAAGGGCAGAGTCAGTACCAACTTTGGCATTGAAGTCACCAAGAACAAGGGTAATATCTCCTTTCTTGACAGAATTCAAAATATCCTGAAGTTGTTCATAAAACCTATCCTTCTGATCCTCATCGGCATCCTCAGTGGGGGCGTAACAGCACATAACATTCAAGTCTTTAACGCTTGTCTGAAATTTTGCTGTAAGAAACCTTTCATTAATGCACTCATATCCTAGAAGAGCATCGCTAGCGTGTCTGCTGAGAAGCAGACCCACGCCTTGGAGATGCTTATTGTCGTCCCTCCCTGAAAAGAGAAATTTAAGATTATTTTTAAGAATCTGACCTTTATCTGTCCATCTGGCCTCTTGCAAGCCGAGAATATCTAAATTATAACGGTGGAATTCTTGTGTGAGGACATCAAGAGAAAAAGCTCTGTGCAGAGTCCTCACATTCCAACTACCTATGGAGAGAAAATGGTTAGAGGGATGTTTAAAGAAACTATGTTTATTGAGAGAGGAAATGCCGACAATATCAAACAGCCCCCTAATCGCAGACATGGGGCAAAGACCCGTTCCCCCACTACTAAAGGCTGAAGCCATCTACACTGGAAGACTTCCTCCAATGTAGAATTTGACGATGCCAATAGAAGCAAAGAGTTCAGGTGCCTGCGATGACTTCTGCTCAGGATTATCCACCAGCTGATAAACATATCCTGTGAATCTATTCACTTGGGGCTGTCAACCCACAAACAGAAAACACAGCGGAAGATTTTCCCTCCACAGAAGCCCACCAGTGCAGCAAAATCAGGATCCATAATCAAGCTCAGAGCCATATATCTGTCCAGTCCAGTAGGTTTATATGGTCAGTACCAGGACCCTGTGTGGTTGACCACTCCTCAGCAGGGTAGAAAAAAGAGAAAAGTAGCCATAGTTGTCCAGATCAGTAGGCCACACTAATCTGGCAGCCCTCACCTTCCGTTCACTTCCACAAGAGAGTATCTCTTTTGAAAGTTACTAACGGTCCGCACCACGAGAAGGCGGGGTCGGACATTAGGTGCTAGGCCTGGCCGGTTCTATGCATCATCACAGGGGATTCGTGCATAGCTCTCCTTCCAGTGACCACCTAGCTGCCATTTCATCGAGTGCATATTAATTACGTCACTAGATAAATCATTTTTGACCTGTGCGTCAATATTTTTTGCCATATCTTCAATGCGACGCTGAACTGTTCTGGCCGACAATGGCATTTCATTAATTCTCTCAATTATTTGTTTTTTATTTGTAAAGTCATTGAATAAATGTGCGGAACAATTTATGGATGCGTTTTTCAAAAATTCGCCGTCTGTAAACGGTTTTCCGTTGGTACCAATACTAAGAACTGCAATAAAGCTGGCAGATGTAGCGTAATTGTGGCTGATAACAAATCTGTTCAAAAATTTATTTTACCATAATTTAATACACGTTTAGCAATGTATTCATATTTTTCATCATTTGGCATTTCACTCACATCTTTATGTTTTGAAGAAAAGTGTCGCTCAATTTGTGTCCTGGTGGTAATTATATCTGTACATAAAGTACATATCAATTTGTCACCATTTCCCATACATCCATACTTTTCAGTCCACACATCTTGAAATAATCTCTTTTTTGCTTTTTGTTTGTCCATGGTAATAAAAATAATAATTATTTCGCTTAGGTAACTGTTCTCGCGCTTCTGAACTACTGTTCATTCACGTTAAAGACGAAGTAAACGTAGACAAGACTAGATGCGTGATCAGCAGGTGGTCAGGGCTCCTATTGGTCGGCTGAAGGTGGCACGCAGTCAGAGAGCCCAGCCGACCAATAGGAGCCCTGATCACACATCTACTCTTGTTTACATCTACTTCGTCTTTAACGTGAATAAACAGATGAGATTCGTTCGGACAATGTCGCTGTATTCCGCCTATGTTCATTTCTGCAACTTTGTAATCAAACCAAAATGTTAATCTTATTATTTATACTTTCTCAAAGTGTTTGTTTCAAGTTTATGTTTTATAATTTATTTTTATATATTATACTTTATTTGCGGAACTCAAGTGGGTCACTTGAAATTATCAAATGGGTCACTTGGAGACCTGCGGGTCATAGGTTGCCGACGCCTGCTCTAACCTTTGGGAGGGGTGATAGGCCCTTTTGGTATTGGTAGCTGCAATGACAATGGACGTCTCCTACAGGTAAGTAAACTTAATGGTTTCAGAATAACTAATACATATTACAAACACCACGACATACATAAATACACATGGGTTTCACCTGATGTGCTGCATAAGAATATGATTGATTACATATTAATTAACAACAAATGAGTTAGTTCCGTTAGGAATACCAGGTCATGTAGGGGAGCTGAAATTGGATCTTACCATTACCTTGTTAAAATTGTCTTGCAACTTAAAAAGTGTTGTGCTCGGGTTAAAAAATTTACCTTTAATATTGGAGCTCTGAAAGACCCTGTTATAGGTAAAGCTTACCATGATAGGTTACTTAGTCATTATGACAGTCATGGTGTGCTTACTACTGAAGTTGAGGAATAAGGCACTTGAGCTTATTTCAGAAAGAAAATTGCAGGAACGTCCTGAATACCCTAAAAGTCCTAATAAAAAGTATTACAGAGAGATTAATAAACGTGTAAAGGATCAGTTAGTTGCTAAGAATCTTTGGCTTGATGGTTTGGCTGACAAAGCTGAGGAAGCAGTTAGACAGCACAACAGCAGAGAGCTTTACCAGATAGTTAATATTTTGTATGGTAGAAAAAAGGGCAGGTATACAGGGATTGAAGGTGAGGGTTCTGTCATGGCTAGGTGGACTGAACATTACAGTGATGCTCTAAACAATATGGTTAGTTCTACTCCCATTGTTTGCAATGATGACAGATGCATTACTGGCTTTAATGTTGGCTCTAAAACACAATCTGAAGTTATTTTGGCTTTTTCTAGACTTAAGCTTCATAAATCCCCAGGAGTTGATATTACTACGGAAATGCTTAGAGCTGGGAATGTTTCGGTTACCACTTGAACGACTGAAATTTTGAATATCTTTTATGATAAAGGCATGGTTCCTAAGGATTTTACCAGAGCTATTATTATCCCTATTTTCAAAAAAAGGTGATCGCAGTTCTTGTGATAACTATAGGGGTATCGCCTGCTCTGTTCCAGGGAAGGTTCTTTCCATGATTGTGCTTAATAGAATTGAGAATCTGATTGACAATCAATTGCGTGATGAGCAATGTGGATTCAGAAGTGGTAGGGGATGTGTGGATCAGATATTTCCACTTAGGCAGATTCTTGAGAAATGTGTAAAGTTTCAGAAACCTTCGGTTGCCAACTTTGATTTCAAAAAGGCTTTCGGCTCTGTCGATCGTCATAATTTGTGGTTGATTGTGATATCATATGGTATACCTGACAAGTTACTTAACATAATGAAAGCTCTCTATAATAACACTGAGTCGTGTGTGAGAGTTGTAAGGCTTGTAGCAATTGGTTTAGCATTACTTCTGGTGTTCGACAAGGGTGCATTTTGTCTCCTTTTCTCCTTAGCTTGGTTATTACGTTATGCGAAATTCATTTCAAGGGAAAGATTTTGGCCTTAAATGGTCTGGAGATACGAAAATTTCTGATTTAGATTATGCTGATGATTTAGCCCTTTTGGCAAATGATGTTGATGAGATGAACTCTTTCATTCGAGCTGTTGATGAAACTGGTAGTAGAGTAGGTTTGGTTATAAACCTAGAGAAAACTAAAGTGATGAAAATTGGTCAGGCAGGCTGTGATTCAGTTACTCTGAATGGTTGCAGTCTTGAACAGGTGTCACAGTTTAATATCTTGGGAGCTATATAACAGATAATGGTGATGTGCGGCATGAGATTAACAGACGAATAGGGATTGCTGCCGGGACTTTTAAGAACCTGTGGAGAGTGTGGAGAAATAGGCGTATTACACCTAAAGACTAAAATTAGACTGTATAATAGTTTGGTTCTTTCTAGGGTTAGTTATGGTAGTGAAACTTGGACACTGTAAACAACAGGAAACTAGATGCTTATGAAGTATCTTGGGCATTAGGAGTTAAACTTTGTAACTAATGATGAGGTTAGGCAAAGGAGTCGGCAACCTCCTTTAAGCGGCATATTGTGCAGAGAGAGACTCCGTTGGTTTGGCCATGTTGCCCGTATGAATAATTATAGATTGGCGAATAGGGTTATGAACAGTGTGCCCAAAGGCCTCAGAAAGAGGGGTAGACCTAGGATGCGATGGGCTGACAATGTCAAACAGGACCTTATTAGAATTGGTGTGGTGGCCAGATGCAGTATATGTAGCTCAGGACAGACTTGCTTGGAGAACTATATTGCGCGGTCTCGGTCTAGTTGGACCTCCGTAGCCCATGGCTGCTTGAGGATGATGAATAAGAGGATTTAACGTCGCCTGTGTTCTTGTCAAATATTGTCTTATGGACCCTAAAAAATCATAATACAGCGTTTATCATCGTCGCACAGAGGTAACCTCGTATTCCTTTTAATAGACAAGCTATTTTTGAACGTTCTGTGTAGCATAAGAGCAGGGCAGTGAGACACAAGCCGAAGTGACAGAATTTCCATACTTTGGGGTATTTGTTACATTTGCTGAACTCTTTTCTCCAGATACAATCCTGAACTTTTTAGACAAATGCATAATTTAACGTATACTTTCAGCAAACAATGTTCTCTCCAAACACTTTCAATTACCATCCTATCCTCGTAATTAGCGCGCTTGGAAACTGATAGTGATGGTCAGGTAAATATAAGGAAAATGAAACAAATTTAGAAATGTGAACTAAAAGAAATCGTATTTCTTGAAAGCGCTTTGTTCAGAAGAAAAGCAAGGCAGTAAAGATTGTAATACACCAGCGATTCTAAATCACGACTTCAATCTCCTCTCCCCAACAACCGTTAGTATGCGCCTCATCCAGTCTATCAATCGCTGATAGTTATATAAAGATCTAATATCTATCCGTTTCTTTCAATCTTAACGATAGGAAGAGTTTACTAATCAGAAATATATTTAAAATTTCGGGAGAATGGCGACTGCTTTTTCAGAAGCCAGTTAACAGGACAGCAAATACTGGTGGCCAATTATTTCAAGAACTTGAGAGTTTCATTGATAACCTGAGGTGCGAGTTGTGGAGTGGGCGAGAGTAGAATATTTGGAGAGGAAGGGTGATTAAGCTTTTGGAGATGTCCTGGCAAATTTCTAAACGTAAAGGATGAGAAACTCACCCTAACTTACGGAATAGGGAGTCCTCATTATCTCTTTTGTACTAATGAGCGGTTTATAGTCCATTCTGCAGATTGTTTCTCCAATTATAATTTGTGCAATTTCTGAAAATTTGTAAATTTTTTTTTTTGGCAATTCTAAGGTAATGTTTTTGTAAGAAAATCCAAATTTACAACTTATTTCGTAAAAAATTTTCTTTCATACATACTTTCAGACTATTTTTTGTCTGTATTTTTCCCTGTTAGACAAAGTTGTGATTTACTAATGTTAAAAAATTAAATTACATTCAATGAAATGTGTATGAGATCGGTGCTTTTATTTATTTACTCATTTACACCTTTTATTTCTGTGGCACAAGAGCAAAATCGTTTAATCCGGCCCTGCATTCAAGCTTGAATACAATTTACTGCACACAAAACGCATTATACAAAAATTCCTTTATTGTACGAGAAATTCTTGGAACAAATAAAAGACGCGCTGTACATTTTCGATTATTTTAATTTATAATTGCATCATAAACGTTATTTTTTTTGTATTATAAAAAGCAATGAAACAAAAACCGTTCGAACATATCAATATTTTAATATGCTAAAACTAATTTCATTCACTTTTCAGAATATTTAAAAAATGTATATCTAGTGGTGATCAACATGGCACTGGGTAGTATACTGTTTTCAGGATTTGAAACAAAATTAAAAACATATTACCTTCGAAAGAGAAAGTAAGCTAAACGTTTCATTTTTGCAACAATTAGAACTTTTCCCTTCACTGACCATCGGCTGTATGAATTTGGTTAGTATGAACGGAATCCTTTAGGCCAGTGGTTTCTCAACCTTTTGTGTTTCACGTACCCCCTGGAAATATGTATGTAACTGGCGTACTCCTTGTATAGATAGATAAAACTATAATTATAGTATAACAATGGGAATAAATAAAAAATATATAACATATATCTAGCGACTTTTCAGCTCTCACTGCGTATCCCACATTGAGAACCCCTATTTTACAGCACTGATATTCCCTCTCTGCCAAGAACTTAATTGTGTTTACCTCTTGGAAACACAGCACACATATTTAACCTATTACAGATATTTTTTACGGAATTATTACAGGTTCTGGTCTGAAAAGATCGCAAACTCTGGTCTGAAAAGAAAAAAAACTCTTAGATGTGTATACAAGACTGACATAAGCAAAATTGGAATTACTGTTGAAACCCTTAAGAATCTATGTGAGTGTGAAAAAAATAAATGTATACCTGAAAAAGGTACTCGATTCTATTTAAACAAGAAATAAGGAAGCTTGATGCAGAAACCTTCAAGCAGCATCTTGTGTAAGGAGAGGTTAGGTTGGTTTGGCAATGTTGTCTAAATGCAGAACTACTAATCAGTGAACAGACTTACGAAGTGTTTCTCAATGGTTGAGATAAGGCCTGTGAAGCCTTCAATTACTACTCGATTTCATATGCATATGTATTACATTAATAAGAGTGCTATATTTATAATATAGCACTCTTATTAATTATACTCTCAATAAATTATCTGACATATAAGACATTTATCAGTTTATTTTCAAACGTTTTTTTCTTTACATACAAATTTGTTGTTTTTGTGTTTCTTCATGATGTTAGGATTTGCCTAAACCTTGAAAGTGGCAAATTATGTCTGCAGACTGAAAATATTTTTTCTTTAGTCTTATATTCCCCCAAAGAACAACCAATGTTTTTTATAGAAAGCTGAGAATCTGAAATTGTAATTTTTTTTATTCCTTTAGTGCTTCTGTTATACCTCTATAGCAAGCAGCTGCTTGAGGTGGTATTTTTTTTTTAGTGTCCAAAACTAATAAATTTTTAGATATATACAAAATAACCAAGCATAATCATTAAAATAATGCAGAGTATAAAATCTTCATCAGCTTATTAATCAGTAATATCTAATTGCATTCTTGATGGATTGCAAAGTGGAAACTTGCACCTTGACTAGAATGCAATTCATTCAAACCTGAAGGGCCGGATCATTTTTTTTTTTTTTTTTTGGGGGGGGGGCATGCCTCTACCCCACCTTTCAGAATGCAAGGGTAAAAGAGGTAAAAATTATTAAACTTTCATGCGCTTTTCAAATTTTTTTTTTAACATAAAAAGGAGAGGGAAATGTTATACTGCATTGGAAATCAAGTGTCTTTTTTGGCTCGATTGTGTTCCTTGGCACCTCCACCCCCCCCCCCCCCGCCTCGATTTTTTCTAGATCCGGGCCTGGTAGTAAGTATATAATTTTTTGCTACTGTTGCTAATAGCCATTTTAATTACTGTTAGAATACTATTATATGATGCCTGATGCCAGATATTAAACAATGATACTTTTACAATACTAGTGAGTTTCAGTACTTGTATCTCTAGTAACATGTTGTACTCTCAGAGCTTAGAAATAATTTGTGCTTGCCTTGACCTGCAGTAAAAAGATAACTCACATATTCATGGCATTTCACCCATATATATTTTGCATGGCATTTCACCCATATGCCATGCAAAAATATTTATAATTCTAACTATGCTTTTGCATAAATAAAACATTTAGCTTTACACTCTATTTTGTACTATAGTGTTGTTCTTAGGTCTCAAAAGTTCTTGCCACAATTCAGCTAGTACACATTTGTCGATAGCATTTTCCAGTGGGACTACTTTTCATGCTTATTTTATCACTAAAGATTTTCTAATGATTTATATGCGAATAAATTATATTTTAGTAACGTTAGTTAACATTTGAAAATAGATAAATGTAACAGAAGCAACATCTAAATTAGAAGTCTGTTACATGGGGAGATAGGCGAAAACTGTCCTCTTCCATACAGCAATTAATACAGTCACTGAGAAAACTTAAAACAGGAAAGAAAAGATGGTGTGAGCCACCAATGCTGTTAAATATGGATTGAGCAATGATAACAAATAATGTCAGAACAAATGGGATGAATACAATGTGATTTCATTACTAGAATTTCATACTCTTAGATAAAATATTCATTGTATATCAAAGTGCTAGAAAGCTAGGAAAGGCAACTGTCCCTAGTAATGAACTTTCATCAGTATAGCTATTATATTGCTAATAACACAGTGCATATTAAGAGTATCTACAACCAACATTATGTGTTTCCTAGTATTTAACAGCACACTTTCAATACTTCTTGTGCTTTATTTTAATCAGAAAATTACAAAATTCGGTAAATTATGATCCCTAAAATTAAAGTATGCAAATACAGAGATTTTCAAGTTCATAACTTCAAGTGTTCAGAAAATATTATTTACTGTAATCTTTATGATCAATATTAAATTTCCCATAGTTTAATACTTGAAACATTGTTAAGTGCAACTTCTTTCAAGCAAAAATCAACATGTTATTAAGAGCAAATTTTTAAAGGGCAAAAAAAGATAATACTTTTGGATAAACTACAATTTCAATATTTATTCACAGAAGTATTAGAGAAAAATGTAGAAAGCGTCTTGAAACACTAGCACATTTCAAGTGTTTGTCATTGACTTAGTACACTACAGGAAATATTTGGTGAACATTGTTTTTTAGTGTGAACTATTGTATAATTTCAGATATCCAAATTAAAAGATTTTCTGAATGTTTAACTACTTGTAACATCTAATCATAATTATTAGCTAAAGTGACTGAAACGGTTAATCAATGTGCAAAACCGATGATAGGTATTAACCACAAATCAACAATAAAACTCACAAAGAAATGATTCTTAAGGCAAAGGAAGCGTTTTCACTTTTACCCAAATGTTGAAATTCATAAAGTTTTAATAATTTTCTTAAGTATGAAACCACTTTGCTTTAGAGTTAATAGAACAGTTACAGAGCAGTCAGCACGAAATACCTATAATTACCGTATGAATTTTAGCTCATTTTCTAATAGTTTACTACTTGAATCATTGTTAAGAGTAACTTCTTTCAAGTAAAAATCAACATATTATAAGGGCAAATTAGATAATACTGTCCTAAATTTGCTGTGTTTTCATAAAATTACTGTATTTTTCCTTGTGAAAAATATTTTCTAAATAATTCAAACATTATTTATTCAAAAAACACAGTTCTGTGCAATTAAATAGTTTTTTTTTTTCAGATTAATGAAACATAACATTCCACCTAATATCAGCAATTTTATCGCATATTACAGGCTTACTTGACACGAGATATGAAGTCTATTCTTTAAACTCTGGTAAATACACAAATGATATCAATAAAATTATGAAACTCTGATAAAGTATCTCTTCACAATAGTATGTAATATGACCAATATTAAATATGGTAGGTGTTTAGATGCATGTTGAAGTAAAAAAATATGCTGTAAGTTTTCAATATAATTAGAAACTTGATATGGCTTTATTGCTTAAGAGGTAAAGAAACAAAATAGCAAGATGAGTGACAAAGGGCTTATTTTCCTCATTTAAGAATAATAAAGTCAATAAAACAACTTTCACCAATTTTATAGCCGCATAAAGACAGTGAAAGTCTTTGAGAAGTAGAATCATTGAAATTACTATCATTTTGAAACTTAAGTAGAATCATTGTAATTACTACCATTTTGAAACATAAAAGAGAAGTATTAAACATGTAACAGTCTGTGCGAATCATGACTATTAGGCACATCTTGGTATAGTTGTAGATTTTGTTACAATCTTTGGTATGAATATTATAAAGACTTAAAGAGCTTAAAAGTAGCAAATTGTTACGATAATATTTTGGTAAATCTAAGTTAATAAAAACAGAGTAACTAGTTATGTTAGGAACAAATTTTATTGGGTTGTTTTACCTCTGCGCGGCACTTTTTTGCACACCATGGGCTAAATGGCCAGAGTCACATGGACCCCGAAGGCTCAGAGAAGGTTGGGGAAGGGGACCCACTGGAACAGCTGTTGGGAGACAGCTCCATGGTAGCCTCCCGTCAAGGCCATCCAACGTGTTCTTTAACGTGCACTGGGTATGGCTCTCCCACACACGGGAACACGGCTTAACGTCCCATCCGACGGACGGTAGCCTTTCCAAGCCCATCGGTGTCCCCTACTGACCGTGGGCAGGGCAGGGAATTTTGCGGAGATAAGTCTCAACGCTGACCCAGCTGGGACTCGAACCTGGGAACTACAGATTACGAGCCTGGCGCGCTACCGACTGAGCCACCCCCGCGCCAATATACATTGCATTAAGTGGTCTGTTATGTCATATTTTTAAGTAAATGTGACATAAAACTTCCTACGATGAGAAAGTGATAACGTATTGCAAAAACTATAGCTCTTTAAACCACAAGATCTAGCATGCTAACTTCAGCTTGCACAAAACACCAGCTTTTGGAAATTCTGAGATCACGGATACATACCTCTCATTAATTTTCAGATACAAAATGTGTATAGTTTTATATCTATTTTTTATCAATTATAACGGATTTTTTTTTAATAGGAGGGATAAAAATGGATGAAATTCCATCATTTGCAGACTAACCCACTATAGTATGCAATACTTCGAGAAACTTTCTGAGAGCAATAAGAGCAGATAGAACCATCAGCTTTAATTTTAATTTGTTTAATTAAGCATATATCTAATTTATTATTAACAAGTGTTATCTGCTACACATGGTAATGTAACAAGTCATGTCTATTTCTTATTAACTTAGCCACTTACCACCATCTTTACAGTCTGGCATTTATCACTTAACAGTCTGGTGTAGTACTTACAGTCTGGTATTTCACAAAATTCTAACAAATTTAGAATGTTATACTGTTTATGACCTCGATACAGCTTTTCAGGATGTAAATAATAAACATTTAACTTTAAGATCATAAAAAATAGCAAGAATTTTTTTTTACATTTATCAACCACACAAACACAAGAATAACTACTTGCACAGAAAAATAGATATATCAAGTTTGAAAGCTATATTAACGTATTCTATGGAATATACTAAAAATATTGCAGGCACCCCAAGAATATACAAGGTAATTGCAAAGTAGCTTTACACCAGGTAGGACTTGAACCAGGAACTTATGAGCCTGGTGCACAACTGACTGAGCTATCCCCACCTCCTGTAGTAGAAGTAGATCATGTTATTACACAAAATGTAATTTGCTAATTTTTACGGCCAATCAAAAAAAAAACTGTTAAAAGGGAAAATTTCTATTAGGAAAAAGAACAAACTTGCAATAAAATCTTTTGGGAGTATAGTATCTTCTGGCACATTAAAGATGTTAAAGGCCACCATGATCCAGCTGCCTAGGAATTACCAATTTAGATAATCTTTCCCTTGCAGTAGGAGACAGGGAAGCACGACATTTTGTTGAAAACCACACATTATGCTTTCTCTGCACTTGTATAACCTACCACTTCTGGTTTTCTTATAGTAGCACTTCCTGTTGACATGACAACTAATGAAAATTGAACTCTTATGTATTTCTCTTCATTGTCATTAGTTTTCCTCTCATGACAGTTATATTTATTTGAAATTGTTACGCTACTTTGTGATTATCCAGTATATACATACATACACACAGAGGGACTAGTAATAAGTTCAAGCTCAAATTTTCAAGCCCAAGACGGAACTATTTCAATGATTACTGATTCAAAGCCTGGTTAGAGAAAAAAAATGTTTTCTGATACCTTTGTAAAACATATACATAAATACATGCTGCTAAGAATTTTTTTAACTACAGTAGCCCCTAGTTATTTTTGATCATTGGTTATTTGGAATCAACCACTTTATAGAATCAAATTTCAGAACAAATTCGATTAATTAAAATGCACTATATTTTTGGCATTTATTAAAATCACATTTTTGATTATTAGAATCAAATTACACCAATTCTCATTTTCAAACAGGGTTGGTATTTGGCAAAATATATATTACATGTCATCAGAGTTTAAGAAACAAAACAATTTTAAACAGTTTTTAGCAGATTGCAGAAAGACACATTTAAGGCCACGACAGGTGTACTTTTTGCCCTCACACCACTCAAGTCCATCAAAAAAATCCCTTCTTAGCTTGGTTAGGTTGTTTGGGGTTTAATGGTCCCTTCTTAGTAATGCCAGGGTTGGGTTGTTTTATCTCTGAGCAGCACTTTTTTGCACACCATGTGCTAAATGGCCACGTCACATGGACCCCGAAGGCTCAGAGAAGGTTGGGGGAGGGGACCCACTGGAACAGCTGTTGGGAGACAGATGGTAGGATCCCGTCAAGGTCATCCAGCGTGTTCTTTAACGTGTACAAGGTATGACTCTCCCGCACATGAGGCCACGGTTTAACGTTCCATCCGATGGATGGCGATCTTTCCAATTTCCAAGCCCATTAATGTCTTCTACTGACCGTGGGAAAGGTGGGGTATTTTGTGGAGATAAATCTCAACACTGACCCAGCTGGAGTAATGCCAGGTGAACAACACAAGGACAGTAATAACCAAAAAAAAATAGTTCTTTGATTCTAGCCTTGGGGCAGTGGAGCATATTGAAATTCCGAGAAATTCCCATGTGCATTGCTGCTGAAAGAAGGGGTCAGAAAGGATTATCTGAGGCACTTAAGGAGTGGGTTTAAGAAAAAAATTTGCATCTATGTATATGGGTGCTTTTAAAGCTTCCACACATGTGCACTCGCAGAGATGTCTTGTATTGCCCTATCTTATGCCAAGAAATGAATGATGTCACATTTTCTGCTACTCATCATGAGATAAAGCAAAATTTTGGTATATTCTCAAGAGTGTAAATGTGCTCTAACCACACCTATTTGCTCTTTTCAATCAGTAATTCATTTCACTGTAATGGTGATAGTTGTCACTGATCATTGGCTAAATTTTTTCATTCTTTCTTTTCAAAACTTTTATAAAAAATGTCAGTGAATAAGAGAACAGATCTGAGTAACAGAAAAGCTGTAGAAAATCATGACAAGTTAAACAACTTGTCTAAAAGAGAAGTGGCTGCTAAGTTAGGAATACCACAGTCATCTTTATCAAAATCCTCTGACACATTAAACAAAAGTGTGACTAGTGCAAACAGAAAATGAAAGTATGAAGGAAAAAAATCATATGACATAGATGAAGCCCCTTAAAAAATCCCTACATTCTTTTACAAAAAGCCAATGATTTTGGTGAAAAATTAGAAGAGTTTAATGGAACAGATGGATGGCTGACAAGATGGAAGAAGCATGGCATTGTTTATAAAAAGAAACTCCATGGAGAAAAACAATGATTCTGATTGATCAGCATTTGAACATTGGCAAGAACTGCTTAGCAAACTGTGTTAAGTACTTACAATCCATATCTTTAATACAGGTAATAAATAATATACTGGACTAACTACAAGCTATTAGCCAGTTAATAATAAATAATAAACTATGCTATACTACATGGCTACTCTGAAACATTGCATGAATTTTGAAAATGTCTCTGCTTCTTCAGGAAAGAATTTAAAAACAGAATTACAAACCTACAAACTTGCAATATGAGAGGAACTCTGAAGCTGAAACTTTAGTAAACCTTTCAGAAAGGCAAGAATAAATCTCCTAGATGTTTCAAAGGAACAAACTCTGTCTGTTTAATATTCTAACAGTATCAATGTTAAGATAGCAGCTTCTGTATTTGATGATTACCTTTGCAGATGGGATAAGCAATTGGACAATGAAAAGATAAAAATTACACTAGTATTAAACTAATTTTTCTACCTTACCACACAAATCGATACATTATCTATACATTATCTTGGAACTTCATATGACATTGTAAAGCTGATATCTATTCTAGATACATTTCATATGATGATGAATGCATGGAATAAAGTTTCTGACATTTGTATTAACAATTGTTATCGAAAAACCAGATTAGTATATTGTGATGGAATTCAACAAACACAAAATACTGGCCATGTGGAGCAGCCTGACAACATGGGTGAACAAGAGTTTAATGATTGGGTGGAAATAAATGGTTCATGATGAGAGTGTTGGAAGAAGGTTGAGCAACTGATGTGACTATAAATTGTTATACAGCATCCCTCAAGAGAATTTACAGTGACAATTCAGAGCAAACCTAAAATAAGTGACTATTTTAAATTATAATTGTTAGGTATGAACTAAATATTTTTAATTTGTGTTAGTTTCCACCTTCCTCTTATCAGTTTGTAATAAACCCAAAATTTATATTTTATAATGTTTATCATTTTTCCACTCTCTCTATATACATATTTTATAACGTGCAATTTTACCAACCTCTTGATGCTATTCTTAAGATATTTCACTTATTTCAATTGCCACTTAATTGAATCAAAATATGGTTTCCAAAAGTGATCACAATAACTAGCAGCTACTGTACTTGTTTTAATAGGCTATTACAAAATTTAACATGTTCACTGCCATGAGCATCACCAGTGATGCTCAAAAATAGTTAACTTACATGCCATGAAAATCACTTATGTTGCTTACTAAGCATATGCTTTAATGTAATCTTTTAGTATATCTGGTTTTCAACCTGTAGTATGAAAGGGTAGTTAAGATGGACCAAGAATGCATATGTACTTAATCGTAATGATGCCCTTTGGGTCTAGCCTCTTGGCATTGTGGATTAAGTCATCACCTCTCAGCAGTGCTTGCAGACTTCCCTCAGGGTCCACAGTTTGATCCCAGCAGTGGGAAGCCTCATCTCGGCATGGTGTGTTCTTATTTCTGAGATGAGCTGCCCAAGTCTGATTTGGCTGATAAGCAGTGATGTTCAGAGATTTGGAAAAAGATTTCTCTCATAAATGTGAGAATTGGATAAAATAATTAATGAGTTGTTGGTTCCCTGCTCTGTGCCTAGATGGCATCAGAACTCGCCTTGTAAAAGAAAAGAAGGATATTCGCAAGCATGCGACCTGAATAAAATTAGTATGATTACAGGTCTTTAGATGGCTCCCTTCTACTTCACATTGTAACATGTGGCCTCTCCATTGAAGATACTGAACTCCGAGATGATTTGAGAAGATATTTGAAGAGGATTTGTTGAGTATTTGAGGAGGTTTATTTCAGATTTAAAGGATGATGTCACATTTATCATTTTTCAGAATGGATAGTAATTCATCTCTAAGTACTTCTTACCAGGGTATAATCAATCATACAGGCTGGACAAAAAATGTAGCCAATTCCAAATGAAATTAAAGGGTAACCATTAAAGACAAGATTGAATAATAAATTGCAGTAATCAGGTAAAAGTATTTTTTTACTAAATATTGCCTCCTCCACTTTTTGTTGCAAGCTCAAAATGACTCAATTAAGTTTACAACAAAGAACCTTCACTGTCGAAGAACATATCATAAGTCAATCAGTGATAGTAACATAGCATGCATTCAGTAAGAAGTTTCTAGGATGTGAGGTAGTCACAGCTAAAACAATATAACTTCTAATCAAATGAAAAAAAAAAAGATTAGTCTAGATTAATCCAGGATGACTCAGGACTGTCTCTACATCTGAAAATGTTAACTGAATCCATATGTTAATCCAATACAATGCATGAAAATTGACATGTTAATCTTTCTATTAATAAGGGTTTATCCTAGGCCTCTGAAAGGCGAATTTTGAGGGTTGAACTCAAAGCTTTCTCCTAAAGTAGGGGTTCTCAATGTGGGGTATGCAGTAAAATTCTTTGGGGTACGCTGTGAGAACTCAAAAGTCACTAGATCTAGTAACAAAATAAAAATAACCATTGTTATACTATAACTATACTTTTATCTATCTATACAAGGGGTACACCAGTTACATACACATTTCCGGGGGGTACATGAAGCATAAAAGGTTGAGAACCACTGCCCTAAAGAATCAAAATATTGCACCAATTAACAGATGGTTTACGTGTCATGCTCCTCAAAACGTTAGACTGCAATGGAATATAGGATGGAATATATAATTTTCAGTTGTGACTGTCATATTCATCTCAATGGATTAATGAACAAATAAAACATCCTTTTCAGAGATTTGCTGAATCTGAAAAACTTCTGGAAAGAGGATTTGTCGGTCATAATTCTTTGAGAACTCAGAAACTGAGGAAGAAATACCAGTGAATGGTGAAAAACATGCTCAAATGCTTGATGGTTATTTTTTTTTTAAGTCTGTATGAATGAAAAATAGGTATGGTTCCAGCAAATGGGGACACACCACACATACTTGCCAACTGTCAATGTAGTGACTTAATAATGAACATTTCCCAGGTTGCTTAATTTCCTACAGGTGTTCATCTTTCAGGAGAAGCCATTAGTTATCTGAAGGATTTCCTGATATAGCAATCACTAATATTAAGCTTGAGACACTGCAGGCTTCTAATCATCAACTGGCTGCATGTATGCTCAGAATGATGGATGTCATTTAGAAAATCTGTACTGATGTGGAAAAAAACTTGTAAGATCTTTCCATATTTGGTTTTTGTTTCACAATCATTTCATAGTTCATAGGTACTACAATAGGTATCCTAAAGAATATCCTGACAATACATCAAATTTACGTTTTACAAGTGTATAACAATTTTTTAGATGAGAAAATATTAGATATGTCTGTTATAGAAACAAACAGAAATGCTGGTCAAGTACAGAATAGTAAAATCCACAGTCTGTCTGCTGGAATAAATCAATGAATACCACCAACCAATACAGCTGAAATCCAAAAGTTTTTAGCACTGCTACTTTACATAGGAATGGCAAATTATCCAAACATTTTTGAATACTGGAATAAGTTTATTTTACATAGAAATTTAGTAGCATCCGACATTATGAGTAGAAACAGATTTCAGTTACTTTTTGAAATGCATGCACTCTACTGACACTGAAGCTGCAGACTAATCTGATTGGCTATATAAAATTCAAAATATATTTAAAATTATGAAAGTTAAATTTTTCACAAATTGTATACCAGATGAATTTATGGTTGTGGATGAAACAATGATTCTTTACTGTGGATAATTCTAGTTTCACCAGCGTATACACAGTAAATGTAACTTCATTAATTTTCATTCATTATATAAATAATATTCATTCATTATATAAATATAACTTCATAATGTTGAAACTCTACAGTCCTTTAAGTTTTTTGAATATCACTATATACTAAAAAAAATATTTTGTGGATGATGCAATGGGAATAGGAGAAAAAAATTGTGCTTGATCTTTGTAGTCAATATCTAAATGAAGGGTTATAGTATCAGATAATTACTAGGAAACAATTCCAATGTAATGAATTTAAATTTGAAAAAATGAAATATTAAAGGGAAAGTTCAAAAGAAATTTCTGATGGAAAATAGAGATAAAAGAGATGTGCTTTTCTTGACTGTAAAACGTGATACAGAGGCTACTGGGAAAAAAATCAGCTGGGAGAAGTGAAAACACTCATTGCCATTACAGAATACAATATTGGTAAAGAAGGCATTGATATTTTGGATCAAATAGAAAGTTATTTTTCACCCCTAAAGAAAACATACTGGGATCATAAAGCTGCATTTGAATTATTGTTGTACATTGCTGTTGGGAAATCATGGGTAGTAATGAAGCAAGTGAAAAAGAAAAACTAAACATGACTTTAGAGAGCATTAAGTCCTCCAGCTGTTAGACCTATATCACAACAGAAATATGAAAATGAGAGGAAAAGGTTAATTCAAATCAAAGAGAAAATACCTCAAATTGGAAAAAGCACCAGTGTTCAGGATGTTATGCAAAAATCAGTGGAGGAGGAAGATTGTGCACAAAAAAGAACCAAGTTGGTATAAAAATTTGTAAGAAGTGTAACATTTATTTGTGTTCCAAAATTAATACACAGAATATCATTGATTTTGCTAACCATTTCATCACTATTAAACTGTTCAAATATCATGACAAAAATGGATAATAGAGGAAAAATTATCTTCAGCCATGGATAATAAGGACAAAAATGGATAATAGAGGAAAAATTATCTTCAGCAGGGATCCAAATCCATGATCATCTAATGACATTCACATGCTCTAACCACTGAGCTACTGGCTGCAGATTAATCTCTCCTCTATTGCTGATGTTAAGCTATATACCATAGGGTCAGTCACTCTTTTGAATGCAGTGAATGGTTGTGTGAAAGGACATAGATCCGAGATCAGAGCCTGGAATGACTCTGAAGGATAGTCTCCAAATGCATTCAAAAGACAGCAACTGACCCTATGGTATATAGCTTAACATCAGCAAAAGAAGAGAGATTGATCAGTGGGTGATCAGCAGTGAGAGCAACTAACATGCCATTAGGAGGTGTAGGCTCAAGACAATTTTTCCTCTACATCTATTGTCATCATGATACTTCATGTGCACCGGGTATAGCCTCTTAGATATAGGGTCGTGAATATATAGCCTTTACAAGTTCAACAGTGTCCCCTTTCTCACTAAGGATAGGAGTTAATAGAGATAAATTTCAATTGCAGACCCAGTTGGGACTTGAACCTGGAAAGAACAGATTACGAGTCTGGCACACTAATTAGCAGCCCCACCCAGGATTAAGTATGGATAAAGCTCTGAGACTGAGTAATGGATTGGCAGGATAGGGGCAAGTCACAGATATATGGAAGCACCGTCTGATAAATGAGACAGAAAGTGTGACATAGGATTATGAACACTATTTGAAGAGCTGGTACTGTTTATTGATATTTAGTGCAAGGTCATTTAATGAGCCTAATGTCTCAAGATGACCAATCCACTAACTCCCACCTTATCTTCAAGGAAAGGATTCAAAAAAATTTCTGAGGAAGAGAACGATGATAGGCTTGGAAAGTCCCTCTCTGTCGGATAGGAATTAAGACTCCTGGGTGTGGGTCTCCCCCCTCCCCAAGGCTAAGAAGAGTCAGAGAATAACATTTAAAATCATTAGCAACAATTGGAAAATAAGTTGGCTTTCCTGAAGTATAGATGGCACAAAGTCTGGCACATTTCAGTGAAAAATTTAAAGGTCTTATCCTGGAAGATTATTATTATCTAATGCATGGTTTAACTGGTAGAGCACTCTGGCATGTATTTAGAGAGTTGAGAGTTCAATTCTAACCATGTCAGCAAAAAAATATTTAAGATGAATAATACTAGTGCATTCTGTTTTTGAGAAATTTTTATACAGGTGAAGCATACTTGCACAATGTTAAGCATTATAGCTAAGCAGAGGTTGGAAAGGTCCCTCTCTGGAACTGGTTCTGCTGCTGGCATGTAGAAGTAATGCCCATATGACAGTAAAAAAACATCACAAGTGGCTATTGAACCTAGGACCTAAACATCAAACAGAAATGGACATTTAAAGGTCATTAGTTGGGTTGTTTTACCTCTGAGCAACACTTTTTTTGCACACAATGGGCTAAATGACCAGGTCACAAGAAACCCCGAACGCTCAGGCCATTGGAATAGCTGTTGGGAGACAGATGGTAGCCTCCCATCAAGGCCATCTAGTGTGTTCTTTAACATTCACAGGGTATGGCTCTCCCACACACAGGCCACGGCTTAACGCCCCATCCGATGGATTGCCTTTCCAAGCCCTGCGGTGTTCCCTGCTGACCATGGGAAGGGCAGTGAGTTTTGTGGAGATAAATCTCAATGCTGACCCAGCTGGGACTCGAACCTGGAAACTGCAGTTTACAAGCCTAGTGTGCTACTGACTGAGCCACCACCGCCCCTTTAACGCCCAAGAAATCTAAGAAAATGGTAGAGGTAGTAAACACAAAGAAATAGCACTATTCGGACTAGTCCATTTCAAAATTTTGGCCATTTTGGGCCGTTCTGGGCATCAAAGGGTTAAAGGTCATGAGAAAGAACACAATTATGCACAAGTTTTCATGAATAATTGCCATCTTGGCATAATAAAATTAGTTCAGCACTTTTGGGGTTATAAAGCAGTCAATGATGGTCTGTAGTAGAGGTTATGCATCATACTATCCTTTTTTTTTTTCAAAAGCTTCCATATAGCCATATTATATTTTAGAAAACCACGTTTGTTTTTTCTCTCCCACATAGCCATACTATTTTTTAGAAAACTATATATTACTGTTTTTTTCTTCTATATCTTTGATGTAACCCATATCTTTTGAGTGCAGTGGGTGGTTGTGTGTTTGTTTCCTTTTAAATGCAGTTGCTGGTTGTTGCAAAAAAAAATTTTTGACATCAAGAAATGCATGGTGGGTAGCTGTATCCAAAATATATTAGAAATACAATATTGTGTACAAATTTCAATTTAGTCATCTAGATCAGTCTCTCAGTCCATGTTCCACTAACACTTCTGTTATGGTGTGTGTGTATATATAGACCCTAAGCAGATGTGAATATCCATAGTTTTATCTGCATTTAAAAGAACTCCATGGATGAAAGATTAATGTTAATGTGGATAGCAGATAAAATCATCTTTTCAAATTAGTTTGGTAAAATAATAGATGCAGATAAAATCTTTAGGAACATGGGCAAACATTACTGCATTATTGATGGCTGACACAAGCAAAAACAAACTACTTTAGGTAATGAAAGATGATTTGAAAATTCAATGATGATATCCATTTTAACCCTCCTGGCAGCTTGAATGTGTTCTACTCTCCCCACAGCTAAGTGGTCTTCTAGTGGTACTGACATGGTGGGAACAACACCCAACCATTGCTTAAGCCTTACTGTGTGCTTACAAAGCAGAGAGAAGGATAAATACGTAACACCAGGAGGGTTAACAAGAAAAAATACATCGAGATAAAGTCACAAATTAAAAAAAAAACTTAGGTGAAAGAAGCAATCATTTTCCTGACAGAGAAAATATAAGTTCAAAACATTACTCAAGTGTTGCGTAGAAAATTGGAATTAAGTCTGTGGAGATCACCAAGTTTATAGAGGAAAATGTAGAGAGTAGGTACTGGTTAATAAAAAGGAGTGTATTCCCATAAACACAGATAATTGTATTTAAAATAGCAAAATACTCAAAAGAATTTGAAAATTTATATTATTTATAATGTAATTTTATCTAATATTTAGTAAGGCATATTTTTTCTGAAAGACACTTTTTTTATTGCAACATATTTTTTTCAGTTAAGTATTAGTCTTTTACTCCCAAACATACATCAGCCCTCAAGCATTTGTAAAACCTGAACAGCTATTAAGTAGCAAATATATGTGGATGTTAATAAAGTTTTTCAGATGCGAGTGCAGATCAGACTTTGCATATGTGGTTGTGGATTCGATCTTGCAGGTAGAACTTTTGTTCTGTGCAGGGCTTTATCTCTATACATACACGAAATTATATAAATGGCTTACAAAAAGTCAAGAACCAATGTATCAAAATGTATTATCTCAAGAGTACATATAATCTTGAATGCCCCTTGTAGGAATAGGTAGCTTGTAGCTGTCCTTCTCCACTCTTGCAGAAAGTTATCGATTTCATTTCCTTTTATTATGGCAAGTTGTTGCTGAGGAAAAGGACAAAAAGGAGTGCATTTAATAAATAACATAATGACCGACTTGAAATCATATCTGCTGATTTCAAATTGTTACGTCTTGGTGTTCTTGCATTTCAAATTAGTTTGGTAAACATAATCCTATTGTCAGCATGAACAGGGGATTCAAGGCACAATGTATTATCTCTACAACTTAGAGCAACATGGAATCATATAGTTTCAATTTTAAGTGTAATATTTGCTGATATATAGATAGCAATTTAGTCTGTGTTTTCTGAAAAAAGTTTATTAAATGCAGATAAGAAGAGTTAATAAATTTTTGCATTTCAAAATTTGGGCACAATTGTTTTACCATACTAAAATATTGGTGGATGTGGAGGAGCATGCCCCTACTGCACAACTCTGACTATGTGCATGACACTGTGGTTTTCTTATGATTGAAAACAGTCTCTTGATCACATGCACATGGCAAGATCCATTCCCTATTTACTAGGAGCTGAAGCTACCATGCTTGTGGGAATTCAGACAAGTAATGGAGTTCTTTTCCATTCTATTTTTTTGAGTGCCAGCCAACTGGCATCTGAGACATATTAATCCAATTTTGACTTGGCAAAGAGTGGTTAGTGCGCTTGGCTACAGATCTAAGGGAGCTGGGTTCGAGTCCTGGGTAAGGCATTCATGTTCGTGTTGTTTTCTGCTGAGGTCCTGCTATCCTCTCAGATCTTCTACTGTAGCATATAAACTGGCATGCTCCTGTCAGACCTCTGTAGCAAGCAGCTGCTTGAGGGGGTATTTATTTATTTATTATTTATGACTTGGCAAAGCAAGAACTAGTTTCAAAGGTTCAGTTACCTGCAATAGTTTTTGACAGGATATCTTCCAGCTGATATAAAGTATACATAACTATTCAGTTGGGTCAGGCAGCCTACAGAAAAGCTGTCCTTCAACAAAAGCCCACCAGTGCAAAAAGCCCACAAGCCAAAATGAAAATCAGCCAATAGTAGTCAAGTTAAAGTGGTCAGAAATGATACCTTGTAAAATTTACCACTCCTTGGCAGGGGTGAAAAAAAAAGGAAAAAAAAAGTGGCTGCAAAAGTCCAAATTAGTAAGTCAAACTGATCTGGAGGTCCTCCCTTTCTGTTTTCCTTCAGGTGAGAGAATATCTCATTGAGAGGTATGGCCTATACCATGAGAAGGCAGGGCCATATTTCAGATACTATGCCACAGTAGAAGATCTGAGAGGATAGCAGGACCTCAGCAGAAAACAACACGAATATGAATGCCTTACCCAGGACTCAAACCCAGCTCCCTTAGATCTGTAGCCAAGTGCACTAACCACTCTTTGCCAAGTCAAAATTGGATTAATATGTCTCAGATGCCAGTTGGCTGGCACTCGAAAAAATAGAATGGAAAAGAACTCCATTACTTGTCTGAATTCCCACAAGCATGGTAGCTTCAGCTCCTAGTAAATAGGGAATGGATCTTGCCCTGTGCATGTGATCAAGAGACTGTTTTCAATCATAAGAAAACCACAGTGTCATGCACATAGTCAGAGTTGTGCGGTGGGGGATGCTCCTCCACATCCACCAATATTTCCATACATCACAAAGGACCAGTGCACAGCTCTCAATTATGCCTAATTGCCATTTATTATAACTCTCAAAGGAGCATAATATATGCCCAACTTTGTATCTACTGAAAACATAGAGGTTGTACAGCAAGTGAAACTGATGTCTTCATAGATCATCATACCAACATTATCTAGCTCTAGCTTTTCCTGATGTTTAGGGAATATTTTGGTTTTTGTCTTCAGAAGAAAGAATATTGTGATTCAATGTGTAAACTGAATCTAGATTCTTCTGTATCATCCCTATTGGTCCTAGTTGTGAATTGATGACACTAGTTAGGCAGGCCCTCCTGCTGGCAGAAATTGTACGAAAGGTATACAGACTACTGTTCACTTGCTCATAAATTCCTTTCTTGAAGCCTTTCAGACACATTCTTCAAACGTTCCTTCCAGTGGTAACAGAGTTCCAAGGAGAATTAGTTAGATATCATCCACATGTGGTACCATGTGATTAGGTTCAGAATTGTTTTACCTCTAAGTGGCACTTTTGTACACACTAAATGGCTAGGTCACAAGGATCCTAGGGCTAAGAGTTGGGCAGGAGAAGGGGATCCATTGGACAGCTGTCAGGACACAGATGGAAGTCTCCCATCAAGGTCATTCAGCATGGTCTTTAAAGTGCACTAAAGGGTATGCCATGTCTAGGGGCAGTTCCAGGAACCAAAGCAGTTGCAAGATAATTCTGCTTAAAAAAATTGTTTGTTTAAACAACTATTACAAGTGTCTTAGCTTCTATGAGAAAGCATATAGCTTCAGAACCTAGTGCCTTCTAGTGGCTGATGTGCAGAGTGCCCAAACACTTGAGCATAGCTACTCTTGGCTCCAAAGAAAGACTGAATGCAATGCTATTACAAGTTTTATTCATTGAGTTCATACTATTCTTACACATTGGAAAGCAGTAAATTTGCCTGTTAACCTTATTCCCTACTCTTATGGTTCAAAACACTGGTTAAATTATCATAAGAAATGATCTCTCACAGTGAGATCTTTTATTGTACTTTTATATTTTAAAACTATATCCATTCATAAAGATACCATTCATATATACATTCATAAAAGATACTTCACAGATGATTTGAAGATTAATTAAACAGGTTGAATGCTCAACTTTATTAAAATAGCATTTCAATTTGCCTAGAATTTATGTTCTAAAAACAAATGGCATCTTTATATGCATATAAACACTGCAGCTTTCAAAGGAGGGTAGTGCAGTAGTTTAATGAACTTAGGGCATACTGTTATGCTCTGATTCGCAACAGACATAATTAAGTGAGAAATAAAAACGAATCATTAAGATTTTTTCCAATACAGAGGGAACAGGCAAACAGGGTGCCACATTAGTTTCATTTCAAGAGGGAAGGGCATGTAATCCACAACTGCAGCCAAAAGCCCAAACATACATGACACCAAGTGGTCATTCTTTGCATCTAGCAAACCCCTTCTGATAAACATGACACTCAGACTCCTCGAAACTAGCACCCCATGGACAAAACAAGCAGAACCCCAATTTATTCCCTTAGAGTGTAAGGTCAGACACTGAATTGTATGGTAGTGCAAATAAATCCAGACAGCAAAAATGAGACTTCAGACAGAAAAAACTGCCACAAAATTGAACCCATGGCCAGCTGCAGAAATAGAACTAAACAACAATGTCCACTGTTGATTTTCACCAATGAGAAATCCTGTTCTCCCAGATGACGGTGTCAACATCTAGTGCAGAAACAGACCCTCTTGGTGGAATTTACAATTCTCAACCTTGTCTGCAGATGTTATAGATGGCTGCTGCATAGCATATGTTCATGGGGAAACAAGGGGGAAGAAACATGGAAAATACCTAGCAAGGAACAGGAGGACTTCAGATAGATCAAAGATTTGGTAGATAGCAGTTAAACTTGAGACGAGCAGAAGCAAGGGATGGCCAGGGCTCTGGTCTGTCCTGGGCAGATAAAAGTATGGAAAATGAGATAGCAAAGTAGAAAAGGCATAGGAAGTGACACTGGTGGGCAGTGACTATATAGAAGGGTAGCGAATGATGCATATTCAAGAGTGCTTAGTACGCAGATTGAACGTAGTGAATGAGGCAAATTTGAGAAGGATGTGTGCGAAAATAGACTTGAGCAATATATTCATCAAAGCAAGAACATCTTTGTCAATGAATGGTTTCTGAACTTTAATGCAGAGAAACAGACTTATGATTTCTCACCATCCAATCAGTGAAAATCAAACTGCATCTTGCAACAGTAATGAATAATGCAGCCACCCCCCTTCCTGCAACCAATTACCCAAAGCAAGGAGAGAGTGTTTATGTAAAGGTCAACTGAGAGTCCATCCCCCATCAGCCCTAGTTCAACATAGCTGTCTTCCCCTTCTTCGGCAAAAGAGTGCCATAAGCAGATAACCTCCCACCCTGATGCTGGAGTGAAGCTGCCTGCTGCTGGATGAACTCAGGATGATATAAAAAACAGTACGTTTAACTATATTTCATTTGATTTAAAAGCTGCTATCATTAAAAATTTACATTTAAATTTAAAAGGGGTTCCATAAATGATATAGTTGTAAGTGTTCTAATTTTAAACTATTTGAAGTTGATGTCAATGATTTAATTGCTAAGATTATTTGTTCTCTGCTTGTACTTTTATATTATTTTTTTCCATTAAATGTTTTATTATGGTTTCCAATAAACCTGAGTTAGTATTATTATTGAAATTTATCAGAAAATGTCTTCCTTTAAGGAGGTGACAACAGATTAGTGCTGTGAAAATGTCTTCCCCTAAGGAGACTGTCTAGGATTATAGCAGCCTCCATTATATGTCATTACACAATGATCTTTAATCAGGTAGTGTTGGAGCCACAATGCAACTCAAACAAACATTTTAAGCTTTTATAATCATCTGCACATGACAGTACTTGCAAACATAATTCTTGGTATTATGTTATGAGATTATTGAAATCTATGCTTATACATTATATTAACCTTTATTGAATGAAAAAGAGGTGGATACTTGAATACCCATATCTGTATTCCTTTATGACTCAAAGTTTAGTTGTAAATACTTGGAACATATAATCCACATATCACCTTTTTAAAGGCATTTTTATATACAGCTTTTATTTGAATGAAGTTGTAGCTAATGATTTAAAAGTTCATAATGCTAGAAACATAATGAAAAACTCTGTTTAAAAAAACCTATGCAGTAAAAATGCACAAAGAGAAACACATTTTTTTTAAATGAAGTTTTATGTCTTTAAAAATTATCTGCAGATAATCAAATGTATGCTGTATGTGTGTAACCAGTGGTGTAATTGTGTCAGCTCGGTCTGACTCATACATGATGGTTGTTAAAAGTTTTGAAGATCATCAAAGCCAGTGGCAACAGAAACTAGCTTGTCAGAGAGCAAAAAGATATATCTATTATTAAGCAAGACAAGAAATTTGCATTAAATTATTATATTTACCTGTTATTTTCAATAAAAAATTTATAAGAAATTGTAATATTTATAATTGAACGTTTTCCAATTTTCTAAGTTGAGAAAGCCAGTTGTTAAACATTTGGAAGCTTGTCCTACATATGTGTATTATTTGTGATGATGCCCACCAAAGCTATACAATTTTACTATTTTCACAGTGGAATCTTGAAAAAGGTAATAACCATCATAAAGTGCCAGAGGGACCATACATATATTAAATGACAGGGTCTAAATAGTAGCCTGTGCTTGAATTGCAGCCAGATAATATTGCAGAATTAGTAAATAGTGGCCATGTCTCATACAGGATGCCAGATGTCTAAGAATCTGCAGGACTATCCTGCAGAGCATCAGTTTGTCTTGCATTCCCCATCAATCTTCAGATATCTCATGAAACTTATTCCTATTGATTTGGTATAGCCTCTTATATAATGAGCTAAAATGTCTCCCTCAATCTCTGCTTATCTTTGCTATACAGATCTTCACTGTTCTAACTCTATACTGTATATGGCATATTAAATGCCAGGGCCTAAATAGTAGCCTGTGACTGAATTGTAGTTGGATACAAGCAAGAAATTGTACCTTTAGCCCCACAAATATTTGAATATTTATAGATTATGATTATGATCATGACATTAAAACACCCTAACTTTTTTGTATAAAACTTTTAATTTGGCAAAGATTCATTACATCATACAGATTTTTGTGCCAATGTAGATATGTTATTAAATGTTTTATACTAGCTTGAAGCACACATAACAAGGTTTTCCAATGTTTCTGAGGCCACACTTCTAAATATAAAATTAACAGCAGTGTGAGCAATGAAGTGCAATGAGTGAAAATATATACCACTTTGAGCATTTGTCTGAATCACAGGTCCTTAATGAAAGGGTCTGGAAAATTTGGCGACAAATATTTATTTGCTAATTTACACATTTTTTTTACATTTTCTTACTGTTAAAACTTATTAGAACATAAAAGTTTCTCTCAAAATTCTGCCTATGAAATGTCATATTAAAAGCTTATGTTTGAAATATATATATATAAAACATACAGATAAGGAACTATGAAACAGCATTTTCTTAAATGTTGACAGCATGACAGTGGTGTTAGATAAAATACTGAAAAAGCCAAAGGTGTCTTCTGACTGACATCAATAAATGTAGTTAAGTTTAAGAAGGCATTATCAATGGATCATTCTTTTACTTTTGTATTAGGTGTGCCTAACTGAATATCTCTAACATGTGTGGACCCTTGAATAAACCTTGATGGAATCACACTAGGAACTGCTGAAACAGAGATCATGTAAAGTGAAAATATTTTCACCATATTAAAACTACTGAACCATAAAAAGGATATTACATCTTTTATTAGACAGTTCCATAATATTTTTCTTATGACAAGAATACTGGTGTTACTAATATACAATAAAATCTCAGGGATGCAGAAGTTTTAGTATCTCATGTAATCCATTCTTCATGTTCAATCAATTTCATGTCAAGCTAAACAATTAAGTTAGCAAAAGAGAACTCTATTTGATTGTTATGCTGAAGCAATCATTGAGATCTTTAAGAACAAACTGACACTGAACTGTTTATTATATATAGGTGTATTATATATAGGTAATATAGATAAAAACAAGAATTCAATTAACACTTTTATTGTATAAAAACAGTTGCAGAAGATTTTCCAGCCCAGACATTTTCAGAAATTTTCCCAAACATTAGGATCTACAGACCATGGAATACCAGATTACAAGAGTTTACAGACCATGGTATACTAGATTATAGGAGTTCAAAGTGTAATAATAATTTCGAAATTAAATGGCACTAACCAAACCTATATAAATATATATTTTGTGAAACAACAATGGTTCAAAATACATATATTTATGTAATTTTAATTATATTATTCATTTTCCAAGAAATTATAAAAATAACACTTATTTCATTTTGTATCATTTAAATCATGGAGAAATATTTGAATAATGGGCAACTGAGGAATTCATACAGATCGAAATGTGATTGATGGGAATTTGGTCAAACTCGAGAATTAAGTCAAATTAGACAAGTTGCCAAATTACAGAATGACTAATTACAGAGACTGGACTGTAAAAAGTTTTCGAAATTGATGCTGGATTCCTTGTCTTTCAAATAGATCTATCATTCATAATCATTGCTTCTCAATATATGGATGTCTCAACAGATTACAGGTGAACCCAAAATTAAACTAATATATTAAGAAACAGATAACCAAATAAGAATTAGGTGTGGTACATGGCCTTGTAAAAATGCAACACATTTGATAAGGTCAGTAAAAGAATTTGTTATTGGTAGTTTAATACGTAAACATGTGTTTTAAAATATTAATATATACATATTAAACCTATGTTGTTCAGCAATCTGGATATTTGCCAAGTGCAGCTTCTTAATAATGAATAAACAGACTTGCTTGAAATACCATGAAATTCCAATGTAGAGATCTCAAATTATACCATAACTGGCATTCAAAAAGTTGATTAGATAACCAATTTTTATATACAGAGTATTTACAAAGTCCTATTAATTTGATTGAAATAATGATAATTTAAAATAATTTTACAGGTCACAATTGTTCTGCGTGAATTTGCATAAGTTCGCGCAGAACGGTATTCAGTTCCAGACTGCAGTTTTCTTTCCATCAGAGCAGCGCCATAAGAGGGATTATCTCGAAGGACCATTCCATTGGTGCACCGCCTAGCTAAGCTGACCACTTACCTGTCGGCAGCCAGCGTAATCCTGGGCAACAGTTACAAAGGGAAGCATCCACGCCTCAGCGATACTCCTTTGAAGGAAAGATGTACGACGCCAGAACTGCTCCTGTCTGACAGCCCCGAGAGAGAATTCCCCCGGCTCATGGCACAGCAGACTTGTGAAGGACAGTCACGTGGTTGTGGCCAAGGACATGGACTCTGGAAGTTTCTAATTTTCGTCCAGCACCCTATCGCACCCCCCCCCCCCCCTGGCGAGGAGTTGAGAGAGCCAATGAGAATTCTCCACGATAGTGATCTTTGGTGACTATGAGGTGAGATAGGATAGTTTCTTTTTCTTATGCTTCTAGTGATGACTGAGAGAGGAGAGTAGAGTTCTTCTGGTGGTGACAACGAGAGAGCACAGAGAGGTTGGAAGGTTGGCTTTCAATGGACTCGAAAAGCTACATAGCTTAGTAGAGAAGGGGGCAGTTGAAGTAAAACGATGTGATCACGACAGTCTACTGAATCTGTAAGTTCTGTTGAGCACGTTTATGGAATTGAAATAATCGATTGTGGAATTTCTTGGTGGATTGTGAAATAATTGAATTTGTGGAATTGAATCAGTGATGTTTAATTTGCAAATAAATGTCTTTTTGTATTTGTAAGAAATGTCTTTAACTGCCTTTGCAGACTCCTTTTGTCTGGGGAGGATAACTTTGGTTCCCAGTGGGATACTGGGCCATTATTTAATACTATGTGATCACGATAAAAAAAAAACAAATAGGGGGCTAAGAAAATCCTTAATGTTAAGAGATATGTTTATCCTAAGTTATATCCTTATAACAGCTGGCACAGTGAGCCAGGATGTTCGTGGCAACCTTAAAACAGTTGGTGCTCTAGTAAGAGTAACTCCGCAATAAGTTTATTATTACCTTTAGGTAAAACATTGTTGCCGTGAGCAGGTATGACCCAGTATAAAACACTGGTGCCATAATCCAGGATTTTTCGTTGTAAGCCCCCTATAAAATACAATTGATGTTGAATGTACAAGAATGTGGTGACTGGAGAAACAGCTTGTATCCAAAGAAAAACGTGCAGAGAAATTAGAGAACAATTTCAAAAAGCAGACAAATCAATTCAATGAGTCAAGAAATAAATTTAAAAGAACAGGATTTGTTAATGATGAGGCAAAATCTGGATATTCAGGTAATTCACAGCAAAATGCCAAGTTGATAACAGAAGAGAATCCTAGAATGCAAATTATGCATAACTTCATGTAGACTGAGCATACTCAAAGTAACAATTTACAATATTTTAAAATAAATATTAAAAAACATTACCCCATTCAAGTGTCACAAGTTACATGAGGAGGATTAAGTAAGATGAGCTGCCATGTGTGTGGAGCTGATTAAACAAATTGTAAATGAAAATTTTAACCCCAGCAATATAAAAAGAAAATGGCACTGTCTACACTTTGGTTTTATCAAAAAATTATTTATTTTCCAAATTATTCAATAAGGTTCCATCTGAGAAGGGTAAGGTGCAAGCCCCGAAGTGGGTGGAGGTCTATACACTGTGGGGCGGCGAGTCGGCTCTTATGGAGAGGTAAAAGTTGAAGGCTCGCGACTGGGAGTGGGATGCCCGGTCGACAGACTTATTGATGGAACAGCCAAACTAAGAGTCTCCACATGAGAACTATTAGGCATTCCCGGATCAGAAGGCATTAATTAAAGATGGTGGTGGAGGGGCCTAGGGTGTCTTTGAGAAGTTGGGGTCCTTGCTCGATTGGTGTCTCTGGCATGCCACAGTAGGTCGCAGCCCCAATGGAGACCTGTATGAGGGCTCTGCAGACAGGTTTGGGGCCCCTAGTCTTGCGGGCTCTCCGCTACAGCTCTGAGAAGTTGTGGGTCCCGGCTGATTGGTATTGCTGGGGTGGTGTCGGGTGTCAGCCCTGATGGAAAGGACGAAGTCGAGGGCCATGCTGAATGGGAGTGGGATCCCCTATTAAGCTGGCTCATTGATGGAAAAGCCACTGGGAGTCTCCACCATGTAAGCTCTCTCCAGTTTAAAAAGTTAGGTAAAGACTATTCAATGACTGGCATTCTAAATTTAAAATTTAACCATCAAAATTCTGCCATTGTATATGTTTGGCATTTTTATTAGAAGGAATTTCACTGAAATATTTGACTTTTATGTTTAGGCAATGCGTAAAATTCAAAAGTCTCACACTACACCTCAATGATTAGACAACCAGAAGAATCTGATTCTATCAGCTTAAATGTCATGCTCATTATAACAGGCCCTTTCTCTGCAGCTATGTTATTTTTAAAGTGAAGGCATGCATAGACAGTAGATGGGTCAATCGTGGCACCTTCTGTATAATGTAGCGCTATCCTGAATAGTGGAACGTTTGGGGGGGTCATGGAATTATATTTCCTGTCAATAAAATTTTTGCTTTTCTATAATAAATTAATATTTATATTCATTCCATTACCCCACAAATACTAGCAAAATTCAGAGGCATAAAATAGTATCAAAGATTATAAAGTAGTATCATCTGTAGAGTTGAGACAGATTTTCTGAAAGGATTTTTTAATTAAACTTCAAGTATTATTTTTATTCTGTTGTTATTTTTATGTTTGGTATTTGTTTAACATGGTCTTTTTTTTCCTACAGTAGCAAGAAAAAATATTAGGTTATCAACATCTTGAATTTAGTGGAAAACTTACTTTTTTCTTATATTGCAACACTAACCTGTCAATTTGATAATAATGAAATTATTATCAAATCACTCTGCAATGGCTTAAAAAATGAGTTGTTCTTGGAAACATATGTCAAAAATTAAACTGGACAAAGAATTGCAAGAGACCATAAGTAAAACAATGAAGAAGGGTATGTGAAAATGTTTCAAAATTGATTGTTACATCTGATCAGGTCTGTGAATATCCCAATGAGACAGAAAGGTAAAATACAATCTCACAAATGCAAAGCAGAGGTGTGAGAAGTGCAAGAAACTTATATGTAATAAACATTCTAAGGAGACAGTGATATGCTCAGATTAGTCTCATGTCAAGAACATTAAAATTCAACTGTGTCTAAACTCGTTCAATCATGGTAAAATGTCTCAATTTAATTTCTTGATATTTTTCTTTTTTTCTTGAATTTCTATAAAAGTAGCAAAAATTATCAAAACTAATTTCATTAGTTTTAATTAAAAATAATATTAATGACACTTATATGAGAGCTTTATAAGGGTAAGTTTGTCTAATAAATACCTTTCATAAAAGGTGGGACAAAAATTTTGATCATATTGCTAGTGTCAGTGATGAAACTATCTTCCACACATATGGGAAGGTTATTGGTCATAACTGCTGCATCTGGGCTATTGAAGAGCAATCAAAGTTTTATGAATAGGAGAGTCCTAAATTAATCTATCTGGGTATATGATAAAACTGATGATTTGTGACTACTTTTTTTTTGCAGAAGCTACTGGAACAGATTTGTTAATCAGGACATGTTTCAGCACTTTTGACAAACCCAGCTTCTTTCAAATGCATTCTCAACACTTGAATAATATGAGTCTCAGTGTTGGAGACAAAGAAAAAGTTCTTCTGCTATTCCTCAGGGGTAATAAGGTTATGCCATTCCTGATTAATATTGCAAGCTTGATTGTGGCCTGATGTTTGTACAGTATGATAGTGAGGAAGATAATATCACATGAATTTTAACATTTGCAATAGATAGGTCTAGATGACATTAAGTACACAAAGAATTGGGCTGGAGATGGTACTGCACATTCAAGATAACAATCTGTGTTCCACAGATGTTTGCCTTGCTTCCTAACAAGACCCTCACAATCCACATTTTACTAAATTAAAAAAAAATGTTGAATGACACAGAACCTGACAGTATGATAATGGATTTTTAAAAGACAGAATTAATAATTTCTCAGGCATATTCCCCAATGCAGCTGTTTTGTGTTGCTTGTTTCACCTTTCACAAAATGTATATAGACAATGTAATAACAATGAGTCTGAAGCAACAATATCATCAAGATGATGAATTCAGCTTCAAAGTCAGATGACTTTCCTGTACTTGCTATTCTCTCAAATGATGATGTCATGGAAAGCTTTGAAGAGCACATTGGTGATTATGATATTCCACAAGAACAAGTGTCTTACTTTGAAATCTATTTTATTGGAAGAGTGAGAGGACATGGTGAATCGAGAAGAAAAGTCGAACCAACATTCCCATTGGCCAATGTTCATACAAGAACTGAAAATGGTATGCTATGAACAAATAACAATACTGAAGGGTTTAACAACATCTTCAGAAGTTTTGTAACATGTTCATCCCAGCATTTGGACCCTGATAAATACTCTCAAAAAATAAAAGCTTTAAGTAAGACAAAAACAGCTCATTGTAATCATGGAAACACTGTTACAATGACAAAGAAATACAAAGACATGGATAAACACATAGAAAATTGCTGCAAGCTTATGCCCCAGCAAATAAGCTTAACTTTTTTTCATGGAGTCTTAGGTAGGAAACTAACTGATAGCAAAATACCCTAGTAACAAAAAAACCAGTAGCAAAATGTTCAGGATGAAATTGTCAGTAATGAAATACCAAAGTAAGAAAAAGATTTGTAACAGAATGCCCAGTAATGAAATACCTTACTTATGAAATATTCCCAGAGTAAATTTGTCAAGTAGTGAACTGTCCAGCCAATAGACTGGATATTTTTTCAAGTTTGACATTGAAACTTATGAATATTTAACCAGCCATTGATCAACTTGTAAAATGTAAACAAAGTTCCCACAACACACTGAATTCATGTCAGTTGATGTTATTCTTTATTTATGCATAATATCCAATGTATTAATACATGTGGAAGCATGGCAAAACCTTTGTTATTTTTGTTTTAAAGCACTGCAAGGGATTGACTAAATTTCACTCATCCTCCTTTCAAAAATTCTTAAAATATTTCACTTAAAATTCTGTGGTTTGGCAAAGAAATTTTAAATTCATGCAGTAAATAGCCTGTGGTCCAAAAAAATAAGATCTGTTAACTTGCTAATCTCTTAAGAATTACTGTTTTATTTCAAAGTGTTTAATATTTTAGAGCACTTGAAAATGAAAAATAACTTTTACAATGAGAACGTTTTTTCTGAAGTTTTTCCTTATTGATTTTCCATTTTGATTTCACCTGTTTAAATATAAGCTAAATTAATAACAGGTTATGAGGTAGCACAAATAACAAAAAACTTCCACCTCTCTTCATTTATAATAAACCAACATAGAGGATTAGTTATAAAAAAGCCACTGTAAGCTAAATAAGTAATAATACACTGCTCCTTTAACATGTCATATGCATTTTACAACTACAAATAAATTAGCATTGCATCCATGTTGTTGCAAATTAGTCTTAAAATATTTCCTTACAAGGATATTAACCCACTGGTCTCTGACTACAGACCTGACATAAATACCATGCTGGAATAAAGAGCATTTCATACATTAAGTTAGATATTTTTGCAAACATAATGAACTAAGGTATATTCGATTTTTTGGTCATCTTTGACTTAAACCCAGAAAAAAATAATTTAATAAACACCCCCAAAAAGTCCCTATGTGGCAAATAAAAATTTTATTAATTAAAAGGCATTTAACTGCTATTCATGTGGTATGAAAAAGAGATGACAGAGTCCAAAAAATTAGACACCCTTCTTTTTCTTTACCACAGCATAAAACAAAATAAGTTTTATGACTTTCACCTTTCAGAACCTTGTCACATATTTTATATATATACAAAACCCATTTTTTGTGCTTCATGAAACAAATATACAGCAGTATATACCTGTCTGTTACCAATATTTAATAGAAATTTTCACGGAGTTGAACTTAATATCAAAATTCTTATAGTTGTTTACTAAGAAATTATTAAATTCCATTTTGCCATATATTTAAATCCAATCACTTTTCTACTACATAATTTTTAGAATATTTTTCCTTTTATATTAATTTTATATATCATTCTTTCCTTTTTATGCTCATTTGCATGTAATTTTACTTTTTATAATTCTGTTAAGATAAGAATATGTTATGGGATAGCACAATAAGAGTACTTTTTGTTTGAACTGTTTTCGTCCTTAATCTGGATTAGTACAACAGAGTGTGACTAACCCCCATGTTATATAATTAAACAAATAACCAACAAATGCCAGGCAGTCTTAAATAAATATAACATTTTTTTCATTTTTGTTTGAATACAATCAGAATGTTTCATTGTGCTTAAAATAAATTTATATTTACTAAACAAGTGAGATATTGCCTTGCACATAGTTCATGTTGAGTGGAGTTTCTCACATTCCACCACAGTACTAGTACAATATTTCAACGTCATATTAATGGTGCGTTAACAAATCAAGCAGTTATGGAAAACCATTAAAAATCTTGATATTTAACACACAGTTGAAATCTTTCCAATACTTTGCCATATATCTTACCATCAGGTATTTGATCACTATTACTAGCAATTGATACACTCTGTAATATCTTCTTGCAGAAGTGTATTCTTATTGCAGAAATGGGACCTAAAGGCAAACTGATTTCATCTATAAGCCCTTTCTGGTGTAATGATTAGCAAACTTGACTACTAAACTAGTGAGAATGCTTTTGTGTATGTGTTTATATGTTGTTATGAACAATCAGGACAAGTCTGATAAAGCTTCTTCCATTAAAAAAGCATAAAAAAAAGTTGAGAGAACCAATCAATTGTTAAAATATGTGCTGGCAGATAGAAATGTACACTAAGGATTTTCCCCTTTGGTGATGTTGAATGGTTTGGAGGTGTTTTTGTATACTAATCATGAAAATAAAACCAAATCACCAACCATTTTTGAAAAAAAAAGATGCATTTATCATTTGAACAACATGCAGTATACAGCCATTGGCTATAAGTCATCACAGCTCTAGAGCTACTCCCCTAAAAATAATTCAAGCATGGTAATCAAGAATGCTCTCTTCACTGAACATTTTTTTTTGTGCCAGTGTATTGTGTCATCTTCAGATATTCACAAACAAGTAGAGTCTTTGACACAGATAGTGCAAAACAGTTAGCATTTCAGTTGCAACGTGGTTGTTGATACAGGCATTTACAAACAGTTTTTCAGTAAATCGAATCCAGTTGCTCAATATTGTGATCCAAGTTCTTATAAGGTGAAATGACCAGATTGGGTTTCAGGATGTTTTCTATTAACTATATCTGTGGGTTTATAGCTGTTTTTGGTGCCGTAATTTTGCTCACATTGTGCTATAAATTCTGTGTTAAAATCCCTCCCACCCACTATAAATCACACTACAATTTTTTGGTGAAAGAATAATTTTTTTTGTATTATTCTTTCTAAGAATATTCTAAGTAAACACCTCAACAATATATCTTTGTAAATGTGTTACAAGCATGATAGTTTTTGCTATGTTTGTGAAGAATTTACAATAAAAGCTCAAGAACAAACTTTTATGACTATGTTAAGAAGGCACAAGAATTATATTTGGAATGCAAAGTAGATCAAAACAAATCATAAGTCATGCATATGGCATTCTCATTTAACATATTTGATAGGTTGATTAAGGAAATTCACATTCATCATTGCCAATTCCTGTTCCAAGAGAACAAAATGTTCATTTTACTAATCATTACTTCTGTTTGACAGATTCCTGGATTTTTTTCGAAGACAAAACATGAAGAGAAATATCCAAATCAATTGGCAGCTATAAGACCAGTTTCTCAGAATGAGAATTTACTAATGCCTAGGCCAGGGGTGCAAAAACGTTTTTGACATTGAGCCAAATAGGAAAATATTATGTTGCTGTGGGACAATAGTTGGGAGGAAAGGGGGGGGGGATGCAATAAAAAGAATAAAAAAATTAACTTTTTTATTACATTTCACTTGTTTTATATACATATAAGTGCAAAGTATTAAGAAAAATATGAAATATTAATAGTTTATTTTAATGTCAAAACTGAAGTTTGCTTGTTGAAGCAGTTATGTGAAAGGTGGGATTGGATCCCAGAAATGAGCTGCTCAACATTTGACTTCAATAACGTTGTAGCTAGTTGTATGATGTTATTCAAATTTTCATCTTTCCAGCCAGATTTTAAAAAATGTATTTTATATTTTACAATTTTCATATTGGCCACATAAAATTGCTAAAAGGGATGAATTTTGTGCACCCTTGGCCAAAACCTTCAAAACATGCTTTGAACAATGAAGAATCTGATAATGAACCATTAGTTTTATGACATTCACTATCTATATTATCAGCATCTCATCTCAAAATTCCAAAATCTGAATTAAACCATTTCCTTTTAGCTGAATTATCTTTTAAGAGATCTGAATCTCTCTCTAAAACTCAAGCAGTGCTCTTAGGCCTGAACTTGAAACAATGGAATCTTCTGAAAAAGGATACCAAGATAATTTTGTTTCAGGAGTGCCAGAATGATGTAATTTTTTTTTCATATGAATGGTGAGCTGGTATTTTGCAGTAAAAATGAAAGGGTTGGTGAAAGTTTAAGAATTAAAACTCATTTCAAATGACTGGTGACTGTTTAAAGATTCATCAAAGATTAATTTAAAGTTGGTGATGTTACAAAATGGTAATCATTTAGCCATTGGTTCTAATCACACATCGACTGATTAATTTGTGAAACACTGGCCAGAGAATGGTTTTAGAACCTACTCTTAGCTTGTACAGACTTTCTCATACAAAGATATGCCCTACTGAAATCATGTTTAACTGACTACTGCTCAATTTGAGCTAACACATCAAATAAAGTATACCTTCTGGAACAAGCAGACAGCTTCCTAACCACTATAGCAATTAAGGCTAAAAAAACTTTAAACATACGCTGTTCATGTGAAGGAAACATAAGAATATGTAATTGCTTGTAAAATATATTAACTCTATAAATTTGCTTGGCATATCTGTGGTGACCTTTTAAGTGATAGCAATTGCTAAAATAACTCAAAGTTCTCTGTATTGAGCAATAAAATTTTGAAGTTCATCCTTCAAACTATTTGCATATTGCAAAGTTTTTCAGAGCAAACTCAGAAGCTTTTCGTAGCAAGGACAGCAGTTAGGAATCTGATCTGTTACCCCAACAAAGTTAGATTTATGTGGGACTGCCCAACCAAATTTGGGACCAACTTCATGTAGCCACAAACCACAGGGAAACTGACAATTTCTGCCACCGATGATGTCACACTTTGGCTCATCCATCCAATCATTCACCTGGAATTACAGCTATTATATAATTGTTCAGTAAAGTTTTACTTCTGGGAGAGAAAAGTTTCTCATATGAATCCTTCATATATCCAGAAAATGTTTTGTTCCCATCATTCCACTCAATGATACTGATTAAAATTTGATTAATACCATAAATAAAATAAATTTGTTTTAGGTAAATACAATTTTTGGCTTGTTGAAGATATGCTAAAATACAAAATAATATGTCTTTCTAAAAGTATTTCCTTCACACCTGTCTAAAAATTTTTCATCCTACCTGTGTATTGTTAGTGAAGAGCATTTAAAAAGATTCCATCAGATATTTCTCATGTGGAAAAGAATTAACAGGGAAGATAGAATCAAAGCATGTGGCTGGCTGCTGTTGAACTCCTATCAGAAAAGCTGTAGATATTATAAATAGAAATGTTCAACGAAAGCAAAATATAAATTACTTCACAATCATTTTTGCAGCTCAAAAGAATAAAATTTAAATAGAAGCATTATGTTTATTCCCTCAAAATTAGTAGGTGATGCAAAATTTTAAGTTCATTTTAGAATTTACCACCTGAAAATTTGCAAAAATCACTAATTACAGGAATCACAATATATAGAGTGGAGAAAAAGTTCATTTTTGTTGCTGACCTAATTAAATTATAATAAAGCTGTGAATTCTAATTAGAAATGTTTTACTTGAATATCACACTCATTTTGTATAATTTACAAAACTTGCATAACAATGGATAATCACTTTTGTTATTTTTAAGCAATGACTATTTTTTATTGACCCATTTTTCCCTCCCACATAATTTTTCTCATTAGTTTTTATTAAATATATATTGGAATATCACAATATTTCTTCACAAACGTACAGCACATGTTGTCAAAGAACAATTAGTATATATACAATTTAGAGTTTCCAGTTTTAAGTTTCATTCCTAGCATATAATTAGTTTCAACAAAAGTATTTCAAACTAGAGGGACTGTTAAGATTTTTTCTCTCCCCAATTATACATATTTCACTTTCATATTTTTTTAAGTTTCATGTGGCTACATTCAGATTATATTATAATGATTTAAATGTAATCTAAACCCATAACTTTTAAACATATTTTGTATCACTAGCAAGCAAAATACATCATTTTGACCAGGCCCAGATCTAGAGAAAAAAAATCGAGGGGGGGTCAAGAAACAAAATTGAGATGAAAAATTGTAAAAGGAGGTGAAACTTGATTTACAATGCAATATAACATTTCCCCTTCCATTTTATGGTTTTTTTTAAAGTTTCTTGAAAAAAAATGCATGAAATATAAATAAGTTTAATAATATTTTTGCCTCTTTTATCCATATTCGCATTCTGAAAGAGGGGCCATGCCCCCTCCCCTCCAGATCCAGCCCTGGTTTTGACATTTGCAGCACATTTTTGAACATGCTATCACTTTTTTTGGAGCACTCTCATCAACTAACTTAAATAATGAAAGAAATAACAAATACACATATTTTTTCAACAGTACTACCCAATTTTGAGTCCATTATTAAATGACTGCACGTTTTATAAAAAATATATCAACAATCTGGCAGTATTGTCTATCACCACTCAAAATCATCAAACATTCATATATATAAATATATATACAAATACAGGTATATATCACACATTCCTAATCAAAAGATATATTAAAATGTTACCATACTTGTTTTGTACCCTGGAAAAGCTTCAATAACAATAGTCTTTTTTGCACTTTCAATGTATGATGAAAGGAAACTTTCTGGTTGTAAAACTGAATGGTAACCAGTCATATGCTGTACAATTTTGCTATCAGCTTCAGTTTTTGTTGAAAATGA
Source organism: Ryuthela nishihirai (assembly GCA_038380435.1). Lineage (NCBI taxonomy): Eukaryota > Metazoa > Arthropoda > Arachnida > Araneae > Heptathelidae > Ryuthela > Ryuthela nishihirai. Next base: position 20,301,753 of record JAWZYU010000028.1, on the reverse strand, counting down.
ACCTTTATATCCACATCCAAAACACTGAAATATCCACCGAGTCACGATTAGTGTCTGACTTGATGATGCAGTCAAAGTATTAAGTCTTGTAATTTGTGTTGGAATGTCGCTATTCAAAGTTTTAATATGCTTATTCTTTTCAAAATATTCCGATTTTGCAGTCTGAGTTTTGCTCATAAAAGGAAGGATTATGGATTTTGTTAACTGTTGATTCACATTGCTACTTGCAATAGGTTTAACAACAACAGGTGAAACTGGCAGGAAAGGTATTTTTTTAGTTTCAAAATTCATAACTGGCAGTTCCGGTTTTAACAATTGTTGTCTTGTACAACTACGATTTTTCTGAAGAGAAATACCTTTCCTATTGTTGTTTGGTATTTCATTTTCAGTGCAGCATACACTGTTGGACACTCTAATATTGCTATACCTTTTCCTCACTGAATTATTCATTTCAGTTTTTGCTACTTTGTGTGAGTTTAAAATGGGCGAGATTGTTATCTCTGAAGAATTTGGTAGCATTCGATGATATGCATGATCATGGCTTAAATTAGGATTAAGAGATATGCAGTCTGCATCTTTATACATTGCCTTTACATGTGCATAGTTATGCAGTGGGATAACATTATTTATCATTTGTTTCCTTTTATCATTAGCATCTGCAGAAAACACTTTAATATTAGTACCAGAAACAAAATATTTGTCATTAATTTTACAAATATTTTTTGTTACATCTTGTAGTTTAACAGAACAGTTTCTCATTATTATATCGTTTTCATGATTAACTATAGAAATATCAGTGGCTTTTCTGAAAACGGGAAGGATCGTGGGCAATGCACGGTTATTCTTTCCCTCAAATAAAAAACACTTTGAACTATTTCCAGAAAGGCCGCTTTTATCTTCAAATGTTTGAGACTTCATTAGCTCTGCTAAAAGACAGCTGTTTGTTACAGATATTGGAGTCTTTGATAATAACCCAGATAAATTAGCTCCTGCTCCATAACTTTGATTTGTTTCTGAAACTTCTGCTATATGATTATTTACTGTTTTGTAAACCTGAGTCTGTGCTGGGAGCTCTGATAATTTATTTCTTGCTCCAGAAATATTTCTATTTAGAGGAAATCTGTTATGCCCATTTTCAGTGATAGGGGATTTTGTTCTTTCTACAAGTTCATTTTTCTTCTTAGAAAATTGGAATTTAATGGATTTATTAGTTCCTTCTTTCTTTATCCACTTGTTAATATCTGCTTTACTCAGACGTTTTAAACGGACGGTCACTTTTCGGCAGATACTTTTTAATTCTCTTCCCTTTCTGTCAAGACCTATAAAAAATGAATAGAGTATAAATATTTTTCCAAAATTGAAAATGGATATAAGTTTAATATGATGCAAAGTTAAGTTCCCAGTCCCAAAAATGTACCTGAATAAAAGTAATGTAAAAATTCATAGTGCAGTAATTAAATTTAAGATACATTTAACATATCTAAATATTCATTTATCTGCTACATATTAATTTTTCCATTATCTTATACACCGATCAGACAAAACATTAAAACCACCTACCTAATATGATGTAGGTCTTCTTCTCACCGCCAAAAGAGCTCTCACCCGATAAGGCATAGATTTAACGAGATGCTGATAGGTGTCACTTGATATTTGGTACCATGACTGCAACAGAAGAACCTGCAGTTCCTGTAAATTACATGGTTGGGGTTATGCTGCTTGTACCCATTTCTCCAACTCAAACCACAAATGCTCGATATGATTCATGTCCAGCAAATTTGGGGGCCATGGCAATAAATGGAATTCCTCATCATGTTCTAGGAACCATTCCTGAATCTTCTTTGCAGTGTGACATGGGGCATTGTCTTGTTGAAAGACACCATCTCCGCCTGGGAATACAGTCGCCATAAAGGGGTATACTTGGCCAGCTACAATGTTCAGGTAGGTGACAGCTGTCAGAGTTTGCTCTACAGGGATAATTGGTCCAAGTGTTCTCCAAGAAAATATTGCCCAGCCATCACACTCCCTCCAGCCACCTGGATCCGTCCCACAGTGCATCCAGGTGAGAAGGCTTCTGTAGGTAAACATCACACACGAGCTTGTCCATCCACATGGTGTAACAGAAAATGAGATTTATCTGACCATGTAACCCTCTTCCAGTCTTCTATGGTACAATGTCGATGATTACATGCCCACTGCAAGTGTTGATGACGTTGAACGGCTGTGAGCATAAGCACATGAATGGGCATGCGGAGACTCATATCCAAGAGTTTATAATGAACTGTGTGTTCGGACACATTGGGCCCTTTACCACAACTGAAATTATTTGTAATGTCAGCCACAGTAGCCCTCCTGTTGCTGTGAACAAGATGAGATAGCCTGTGCTGACCTCTGGCATCAATGAGGCATGACCAGCCCATGCCTTGTCAACAGCTAGAAGTGTCACCTGTTTCGGACCATCTTTGATAGGTACTAACTACTGCATAGCATGAGCAACCTACCAGTTCACTGTTTTGGAGATGCTCTTATCAAGGCATCTTGCCATAATGACCTGGCCTTTGTCGAAATCAGATAAATCCTTTGCTTTTCCCATGTTGAGATGGAACGAAATACTGCTTGCAAGAGCTCTGGCCCAGGCATTATACAGGGTGAATCTGAAAAAGTGGGCAAAACTTTACGGGGTGGTAGAACGCAGCTATACGAGCAATATTCGTCATAGAATGTATGGTCGGAACGCAAGCGGTGAGAAGTTAAAAGGTAGTTTTCCACTGTCACATTTAAAGAATGAACACAAGAAGGAGAGGAGATACTTCAGAAAACATTTTATTAACAGGAATGTAATTGAGGTACATGCTCAGAGAAATTGCTCAAAAGAGCTGCTGCCAGCTGTAATGCAGGCTTCACACCTGCGGGATAGGGACCGACGCACATTTGCGAAGACACCAGGCATTTCCCGAATATCACCGGCAACAACGGCGATCCTGGTGACTAGATCCATATCGGTTTCAATGGGGCACTCATAGATTAGGCTTTTCATATGGCCCCACAGGAAAAAGTCCAAACACGAGAGATCCGACGATCTTGGTGGCCAAGCTATGGGACCACCTTGACCAATCCATCGCCCTGGGAACGTTGCATGTAAAGTGTTCCGCACATCTAAGCTGAAGTGTGCAGGCGCACCGTCGTGCTGGAACCACATTCTTGACATGCTGGGGGTTGGAATCGGATGCAGCAGCTCGGTCAACACCTCTCGTAGGAATGAGTTATACGATTTGCCGTCCAGATGGTGTGGCAGGAGGTATGGGCCAATCAAATGGTCATGGAGGTTCCCTGCCCAAACATTTACGGAGAACCGCTGCTGGAACGAATGAGGACGTGTGGCATGCGGGTTCGTAGATGCCCACGTGTGTGAATTGTGGGTATTCAAAACGCCCTCACGGGTGAAAGTGCACTCGTCCGTAAACAGAACATGTGCACCAAAATCCGGCTGCGCTGCATTCTGCTGGAGGTACCAACGTGCGAAATCGACACGTGGCTGATAGTCCGCCGGTGACAATGCTTGTACCTTCTGCGAATGATAGGGGTGCATTCCTTCCTCCTGTAGCACATGGAAAACCGACATTTGGGACACGTGTACTGCACGGGAAACCGCTTGCGTGCTACATCAAGGTCGCTCTTCCACCCTACGCAGAATGTCCTCTGCAAGTTGCAGCATCCTGACACTCCTTTCACGCCCTGCGTCTTGCTTGGCCGCGGCGAAGGATCCCGTTTTACACAGCTGCCGATGCAAACGCTTGAAGGTTTTCCGATCTGGAGTGCATCTCCTCGGAAACCGGTCGTGGTAACGTCTCTGTGCCTCACTTGCATTCCCGTCAGCCGCACCGTACACAATCCACCATTTCGTGGTTAGTATAACCAGCCATCCTCTTGGCAATCCACGGTAGAAATGCCGTTGGGTGCGAGGACCGACCCTTTTATACCATTTCCAACGCCACCTAGCGGCTCACCGTTTGTGTTCCGACCATACATTCTGTGACGAATATTGCTCGTATAGCTGCGTTCTACCACCCCGTAAAGTTTTGCCCACTTTTTCAAATTCACCCTTTATATATCATTCGCGATCTTGGCACATGACACTGATTGGCTGCACATATGCTTCTTTGCAAATGCAGAGGTAGTTTTAATGTACTGGCTGATCAGTGTATATATTTTGGATATAATAATCTAATATGATACATTAAAAACAAGCATTATATTTAATAACATAAAATATTCCCATAAAAATAGTTTAAAAAAATTTCTAAATATTTTGCAAAACTATAAAAGTCTAAATTCAATTTAAAAAAGCAAATTCATATCTCATACCACGATAGTAAGAGGAGTAAATAGTAGATTATTATTCTTAAAAACAATTTTACTAGACAATAAACATAATGTTTGATCAATTTTAAAACGACCATTTTGAGTCAATTCAACAAGGCTAGTTCACTCTTCATCATAGCTTTTAATTATATTTGCATGACATATGTAATTGCCCAAAATATTACATGTGAAGAAATTTGTGACAAGAATTATAACTGTTTAAAGAGGGCCAGATTAACACAATGGCCAACCCAGCAATGATCAGAGCCACACCTCAAGGAGGGCCTCACTTGTAAGGAAGGAAATATTAAAAAATTTTGAGAACAATTACAAAAAAGAGAAAGAAGTAGAGATATGAAGGAATGAAAAATTTGAATATATGAAAGCTTAAAACCTTCCCTCCCCTCAAAACACATGAATCTCTTTTATATATATAAGATACTTAATATTACTGTCATATTTGTGCAATCATAATAACACTAGCTTTGAAACATCTGCAACTCTTTATCTTACTGGATCTCTCCAACACCACTGTCTGGAACATCTTTCCATGTTATTACAAAATGGAGAAGACTTCATGCAATACTGGCTGGAAATAATGAAACTTAACTAATTACTGAAAATAACTAAACCAATAACAAACAAACAGTAATTTAACGAATGATAATAAATAATTGTAGATACAATTAAGAGTTAAAAATAAATAATAATAAGAAAAATATTGCACTTAGAATATGCCTCAAGTCTTTTCTACATCTAATAACAAAAATTTAATCTTTAATTTTTTTTTATTATTGTTGCAGGTAATTTTTGGTTGCTCATGCACCAAATTTGTCCTGTCTATTAGGCAACTTGGTACTGATCAAGGAGGGGGGTGAGCTCATTTTGAGATTTGGCCAGAGGTCAAAAAATTTTAATCTGGACCTGACTTTAAAATTGTTTACTCTAACAATATAGAAGCCAACAGTAGCACTGCCTAAAATTCATCTAAAAGCCAGTTAACAGTTCCAAATTTAAAGTGAAAAGACACAGACAGATAGGCTTTATAAAAGCATTATAATGCAATATCTGCTGAACAAAGCAGTAACAATACTGATATAACAGAGGTATGTTAATAGACTGAAACACTTTGTAAAGTCAAAAGGCCAAATACCACAGATGCAGAATGTTATTACACCTTTGAAACTCAATAAATATGGCCTGTAAATGGTAGCTAGGCATACACTGCAAGGAGAGAGAGAGAGAGTACTAATAAGTACTTTTAATTTATTTGATTTACAACACTCAGTATATAAGACAGGATATCATACAGTGATATTTACAAAGAAAATTCTAATACAAAAATTTATGTTTTGAACATAAATCTTAACATACAAAATGGTTTCCACTTAACAGGTTATCTGTAATTTTGTACTGCTGATCATTATCACATAACTGCACTAGAGTATATACTCATTTGCGGGTTAATTAATTGAATCAATTTGCATTAATGGTTTCTGCATTTATAATAACTAACATTGTTATCCTATTAATAAAATACAGTGAAATTTTTTAAATGTAAACAGTGTATTACCGGTAGATGATTGGTTTAGCAACATGCATAATAATTCCAGAAAAAAAAATTTTAGAAAAAATTTGAAAAATTTTCTTGCAGCAAACATTTAACAACCAATTTATAATTTTCTTTACATAACCAATTTTGTTATATATATGTATATATTCCTTATGTAATTTGGTATGGAATTAAACATTCTATATGCCAAGTGTATATCTTGTCTTTTAAATACATTTCTATTAATTTTTAAATTGGTTAATGCCAAGTCTCTCAACTTAGTACAAACTGGAATTTTATTGTGTCTGGATCCCAAAGTTGTCTGATATATTTCAGTGTTTGCTACATAAACAATTTACACAACTGCAAGAAGCCAGGTAATTTAAAATTTCCTTCAGCATTTTTTCTCATAGATTTCTTTAATATACACCGAAGAGCCAAAATGTTATGACCAGCGTGTATTTATGCAAATCAAAGCAACTGTAGGTAAACGACAGCATGTGTGAAAGTCATGAAACGGTATAAATAACACCTGATACTGAGCTCTGTTGATCAGTTTTATTCTTGTTCATCAGATGGGAAAAGCAGCAGACTTAAGCGAATTTGACAAAGGCCAAATTGTAATGGCCAGATGATTGGATCAAAGCATTTTTGAGATGGCAAAGCTTGTGGGGTGCTCATGGTCAGCCATGGTTAAAAATAAATAAAATACCCCCTCAAGCAGCTGCTTGCCACAGAGGTCTGACAGGAGCCTGTCAGTTTATATGCCACAGTAGAAGGTCTGAGAGGATGGCAGGACCTCAGCAGAAAAACGACACAAACAGCCATGCATTACCCGGGGCTCGAACCCAGGTCCCTTAGATCAGTAGCCAAGCGTGCTAACCACTCGGCCATGGGATAGTACCTTCAAAAAGTGGTCTAAGGACATAAAAACCATAAACTGCTGGCAAGGTGTAGGTTGACCATGGCTCATCGATGCTAGAGGTGAGCAAAGGCTAGCTATCCCATATGGTATGAGCTAACAGAAGGGATGCTGTAGTGCAACTCGCCTGTAATTTGAATGCTGGTGACGGGAGTAATGTGTCACAACACACAGTACATCAAACCCTGCTGGAAATGGGGCTGCGTACCTGCAGGCCACTCCAAGTGCTTATCCTAACCTTGGTTCACTGTTGAAAGCACCTACAATGGGCACGCAAGCATCAAAACTGGACCTCAAATGATTGGAAGAAGGTCATCTGGTTCGATGAATCTTGTTTCATGTTTCATCATGTGCATTGCTTACCTGGGGAAGTGTTGGCACCAGGATGCAACGTGGATGAAAACAAGCCAATATAGGAAGTGTAATGCTTTGGGCAATGTTCTGCTGGGAAACCGTAGGTCCAATTATTCATGTGCAGGAAACTATGACAAAAATTACAGTAGAGGCACACAGTGTGATAATTAAAGTAATTTAATTATTTATGACACTGTTAAATGTTTTTAAGTGCTTCAACACATGGACTATGCTATCAAGTATCAATAATTATTATAGAGAGATTTATGTACCATGATGTAGAGGATGGGAAGTAACAGGAGCTTCTTGGAATGCTTTGGGTGAGAAATTTAAAATTCGACGTCACTTGCCGGCAAGAACGGCGAATTTTAAATTTCTCACCAAAAGCATTCCAAGAAGCTCCTGTTACTTCCCATCCTCTACGGCATGGTACATAAATCTCTCTATAATAATTATTGATACTTGATAGCATAGCCCATGTGTTGAAGTGCTTAAAAACATTTAACAGTGTCATAGAGAATTAAATTACTTTACTTTAGGAAACTATGATGTCTACCACTTACCTAAACATCATTGCAGACTAGGTTCATCCTTTCATGGCAACGATATATTTCTCTAGAAGTGCCTTCTTTCAGCAGGATAATGTACCATGCCACACTGCCCGGATTGTCCGAGAATAGTTCGCGGAACATGAGAAAATTGCCCTGGTCTCCAAATTTCCCAGACATAAATCCAATCAAACACAATCAAACATATGTGGTTTGTGTTGGAACAGCATATCGATTTGCAGAGCCTCAATCATTTAACTTACAAGACTTAAAGGATCTGCTGGTAAAGTTTTGGTACAAGATACCACAAGACACCTTAAGAAATCTTGTAGTGTCCATGTCTCACTGGGTAAGAGCTGTTTTGGCAGCACATGGAGGACCAACATCATATTAGGCAGGTAGCCATAACATTTTGGCTCTTCGATGTATATTGTATTGCATGGTTTTATACAACTACAAGTGGAATCCTATGACAGTCTTATGAGCCACCTGTGTAATGTGTACAGAACTGGGTAAGGCCCCCCCCCCCCCTTCAAAGGTACTACTTCTTTATACAGGGTGATTCAAAACTTATCGTTCAAATTTCGTGGGGAGGTAGGGAATATGTCAGGAAACCGATTTCACATAGGAAAGTATGTCCGCAAACGTCATCTACATGAACAAAATGGACAAGTAAAGTGAACACAAGGAAACAGTACAGTTAAGTGGTAACGAATGTGACTTTTATTCCAACAAGGTAAAGTACAGGTTCACAGTAGGTGCTCAAAATTGCGACCATTTACACGGACACAGGATTCACAGCGCCGTTGCATTGACCGCCGAACATTTTCAAAAACGCCTGGCATATCACGGACAATGCCTGCGGCGGCCACTATTCGTGTAACAAGGTCCATTTCACTGTCGACAAGGGTCTCGTACACATGATATTTCATGGCCCCCCCACAAAAAGAAATCCATGGGCGATAAATCAGGTGACCTGGGTGGCCAAGTGATCGCTGATGACAGCGGGAGTGGTCGGGCGAGCTGTACACTGGTTGGGTACACACAGTGCCCACTACATACGCATGCGTACATACTTTCCTATGTGAAATCGGTTTCCTGACGTATTCCCTACCTCCCCACGAAATTTGAACGATAAGTTTTGAATCACCCTGTAGAAGTGAACAAAAGGTAGATGCTGCCATGCCAATTTGACCTGTAGATTTGACTGTCTATGGTGACATTTTTTTTTCCACACGTTATTGACCATTTATATATACCGGACTGTCTAATGGCTATTAGTATGATTATAGATCCTGAGCTTGTTATCTGTTGTTACTGAGGATGCTGACGAGATGAAGAAGCCCTCACTGAGGATGCTGACGAGGATGCGAAGGATAGGTTTTAAAGACAACTTCAGGATATTTTAAATTCTATAAAGAAAGGAGATATTACCCTTTTCCTAGGTGACTTCAATGCTAAAGTTGGTTAAAATTAAAGTCAGTTAATTCTCTATGACAATGTTAAATGTTTTTAAACACTTCAACACATGGACTATGCTATCAAGTATCAAGTTATTAAGGAGAGATTTACGTACCATAACCGTAGAGGATGGGTAGTAACAGCAACTTCTGGAATGCTTTCGGTGACAAATTTAATAATCGATATCACTTGCCAGCAAGAACATCAATTATTAAATTTGTCACCGAAAGCATCCCGGAAGTTACTGTCACTACCCATCCTCTATGGTACAATACGTAAATTTCTCTTTAATATCTTGATACTTGATAGCATAGTCCATGTGTTGAATTGTTTAAAAACATTTAACAGTGTCATAGAGAATTAACTAACTTTAATTTTAATTACTCCACTGCGTACTTCTACTCTAATTTTTGCTCAAGTTGGTACTGACTGACCACTGGGGAGGGGTCATAGGTCCCTTTGCTATTGGTAACTGCAATGGCAATAGGCAACATCTCATCATCATCATCATCCTTAAGCAGCCATGGGCTACGAAGGTCCAACCAGACCGTGCAATTTAGTTCTCCAAGCATATCTGTCATGAACTACATCTGCTGCATCTGGCCACTGTTCACCAATTCTAACAAGGCCCTGTTTGACATTGTCTGCCCACCGCATCCTAGGTCTCCCCCCTCCTTCTGAGGCTTTTAGACACACTGTTTATAACCCTATTCCCTAATCTATAATTATCCAAGCATACAACATGGCCAAACCAACGGAATCACTCTCTGCACAATATGCTGCTCAAAAGAGGTCACCGACTCCTTTGCCTCACTTCATCATTACTTACAAAGCTGAACCACCTAATGCACAAGATACAGCATCTAGAATCAAAAGCATATAGTTTCCTGTTATCTTGTTTACACAGTGTACAAGTTTCACTATCATAACTAACCCTAGAAAGAACCAAACTATTATACAATCTAATTTTAGTCTTTAGGTGTATATGCCTATTTCTCCACATTTCCCATAGATTCTTATAAGTCCCAGCAGCAATCCCTATTTGTCTGTTAATCTCATGCCACGCATCACCAGTATCTGTTACATAGCTCCCAAGATAATTAAACTGTGACATCTGTTCAAGACTGCAACCATTCAGATTAACTGAATCACAGCCTGCCTGACCAATTTTCATAACTTTAGTTTTCTCTCTATTTATAACCAAACCTACTCTACTACCAGTCTCATCAACAACTCAAATGAAAGAGTACATCTCATCAACATCATTTGCCAAAGGGCTAAATCATCAGCATAATCTAAATCAGAAATTTTCATATTTCCAGACCATTTAAGGCAAAAATCATTCCCTTGCACTGAATTTCCCATAACATAATCAGTATCCACACTAAATAGAAAAGGAGACTAAATGCATCTTTGTCGAACACCAGAAGCAATGCTAAACCAATTGCTACAAGCCTTACCATATCTCACACACAGCTCAGTGTTATTATAGAGAGCTTTCATTATGTTAACCAACTTGTCTGGTATGCTATACAATCTCACAATCAACCACAAATCATGGCAATCAACAGAGTCAAAGGCCTTTTCAAAATCAACAAAGCTAGTAACCACATGTTTCAGGAACTCTAAGCCTTTCTCAAGAATCTGCCTAAGTGAAAAAATCATATCTACACATATCCTACCACTTCTAATTCCACACTGCTAATTACACAATTCTCCATCAACCAGATTCTTAATTCTATTAAGCACAATCATGCAAAAACTTTACACGGAAGAGAAAGAAGGCTCATACACCTATAGTTATCACAAGAACTGCGTCACATTTTTAGAAAATAGGGATAATAATAGCTCTGGTAAAATTCTTAGGAAACATTCCTTCATTTTAAAAGATATTCAAAATTTCAGTCATCCATGTAGTAACCAAAACATTCCCCACTCTAAGCATTTCTGTAGTAATTTCATCTACTCCTGGGGATTTATGTAGTTTAAGTTTAGAAACAGCCTAAATAATTTCAGACTATGTTTTATAGGGCCAACATTAAAGCCGGAAATGCATCTATCATCATTACAAACAATGCAAGTAGAACTAACCACATTATTTAGAACATCACTGAAATGCTCAGCCCACCTAGCCATGACAGAATCCTCACCTACTATAACCTAACCTTGTTTATTCTTCAATCCTTGTATACCTGACCTTTCTACCAAACAAAACATTAACTATCTGGTACAGCTCTCTGCTGTTGTGCTATCTAACTGCTCCTTTACATGTTTATTAAGCTCTATGTAATGCTTTCTATTAGGACTAACAGAGTATTGATTCCTGCAGTTCTTTCTTTCTGAAATAAGCTCAAATGCCTTATCACTCAAGTAGTTTTTCCTACTCTGTTCCTTTTTTCCTAAAAGAGTACTGTTAGTTTCAAGGAAAGCCTGTTTAAAACAATCCCATTCTTCCTCAACTTCAGTAGTAAGCAAACCATGACTGTCATAATGACTAAGCAACCTATCATGGTAAGCTTTTGCTATAACTGGGTCTTTCAGAGCTTCAGAATTAAAGATAAAAATTTAAACCTTAGCACAACATTTCTTAAATTTAAGTTGCAAGACCCTTTTAACAAGGTAATGGTCAGATCCAATTTCAGCTCCCCTATATGACCTGGTATTCCTAATAGAACTAGCCCATTTGCTGTTAATTAACATATAATCAATCTTATTCTTATGCAGCCATCTGGTGAAACCCATATGTACTTATGTATGCCGTGGTGTTTGTAATAAGTTAGTTATTCTCAAAACATTAAGTTTGCTTACCTGTAGGAGATGTTGCTCATTGCCATTGCAGCTACCAATACCAAAAGGGTCTATCACCCCTACCCAAAGGTCAGAATCAGCACTAACTTTGGCATTGAAGTCACCCAGAATAACTAACACTTATTAGAAATACTGTTACAAACACTGCAACATACATAAGTACATGTGGGTTTTGCCAGATGGGTTGCATATGATTGATTACATATTAATTAACCCTTAATGTATCACAGCCTGAAGAATTACTTTCATCTCTCCTAGTCTAGTGATTAGAGAGCAAAGTTTCACTCCCATAGTACAAGGTTGTGAAAAAAAAATTCAAATAGAAATCTGAAATTTTTTCAATTGGTTCTAATTAAATATATAAAAAAATTTAAATCTATGATATATATAGTTTTATCTGTTGATTCTGCTTGAAAAAATTATGACAAAGTTCAAAAATGAATCCATTTGAGTCTGCAGTGAACGTATGAGCATGTTCAGTCATCCTAAACAGCATAGAGTAACCCTGATTTAGTTTATGCCTTTATTCTCCCATCCTGCACTTAGATTATCGATCATTTGCATTTCTGCACATTTTGTGCTGTTTATAGTTCTATTAGAGTTGTAATGCTTTCTAAACTTTTAATATAAGGATATCATTTTTTTTTACTACTGGAAATTGCATCATCCAGGAACTACGTACATCAGCTTTTGATCAATAGTTTAACAGACTTTCGATTTTAAAGCTTTTTTTTAACGGACTTTCGATTTTAAAGACTTTTTTCTATTTACTTTAATGCTTCTAAAATTATTTTTTATTGCTTCTCAAATAGATACTTCAATTATAAATAATAATTAATTAGAAAAGATCAAAAGTGAAACTGCTAACTATCTATAATGGCAGCAATCAGAACAAGCATTAGGATTACTCAGAGCATGATTTTTAAATGGTAGGACTTTACTAATATTTTTAATTACATTTAAAGCACATAAACAAATTAAGGTCAGGAAAATGTGATCTTTAAACAAAATTTCTGCTGGAATTTTAGAATTAAACTTTTTCTTAACAGTTATGCTGCTTCATAATAAAGTGACACATTCTCAAATTCAGTGCATCAATTAAACTTTAAATGCTTTTAAACATTTTTTTAATTTTTGCATTTTTTTTTCATAGTTCTTTATCACTTTTCTGATATATTTTTCATTTCTTATTTAAATAATCTAGTTTTTAAAGCAAAATTACTTTTTATGACACTGCTTTATTTAGGCTTAGAGTTTGCCAATCATCATGTCTAAGAATATGCATTGTGCATTGTATGTATAAATGGCTAAGTAATTTAGAAAAAACGAAATAAATTAAATATTTAAGCAATAATCAAAATATTATGAACTGCTTATATTAGAATAATAAAACAAATAGAAAAAATGGGGGAAAATATATATTTTTGAAATTTTAGTAAAGATTAAAGTGTGAAAAATACAGTAAAATTTTGCAATATTTAAAAAAAAAATGCTTAAAAAATTTAACCTATGAATTTTTTATTTGTTATTTCGAAATTTTCCCATTTTATTCAGCATATTTAAATGCTCTCTTTTGGTACATAACATGACATATTTCTGTTCATTAGTTTTTAAGGATGAGGTTCTAAAAAAGTTGTTTATTTTATTTTCTGAAAACACTTCAAAATAAATTCAGCCACCACAGTGAGTTCAGTTTCAGAAACCTGACACTGTAAGGGTTATCAGCAAATGGGCTAGTTCTGTCAGAAATACTAGGTCATAAGGAGAGCTGAAATTGGATTTGACCATTACTTGTTAAAAGTGTCTTGCAACTTAAATGTAAGAAGAGTTGTGCTATGATTAATAACCTTACCTTTAAAAGACCCAGTTATAGCCAAAGCTTACCATGACAGTTAATATCATTATGATAGTCATGGTTTGCTTACTACTGAAATCGAGGAAGAATGAGACCATTTTAACAGGCTTTTCTTCAAACTAACTGTACTTTTTTTGATTAAAAAGGTGCAGAGGTGGCAAAATTATTTGAGTGATTAAGGCACTGGAGTTAATTTTTGAAAACAAAAACTGTAGGTATATCCTTAACCCTTCCAGGGTCACCATAAAACATAGATGTTGAAAGAATATGCAACGAGTGCTCAAAGACGCCAACAGACATTTTTTGTGTAACACATAAAACTTCCGATTCTTTTAAAAATAGAAAGATCTGTTTTAAAATATTTTAATTTATATATACTCTGAAAACATATATTATAGGTGTTAAAATATACCTTTATAATTTATGATGAATATATATCCGAAGTGGCATAAAATATCGTTGGAAAGCTTCCAGTTGCCATTCAGATAGCTTACATCATGGCATTGCTCTTTCCATTGAAATGAAGCTTTCCCACAGCTAAATTTGCAGTTTAGGTTATGGTTTGAATTGTTACCAATAACATTTTCCTTAAAAGTTTGATAAACTTTCTAAAATAAACCATCATTTTTTTTTTGAAGAGTAATTTGAAGTGTTTACTAATCATGTACTTTTACTCTTGGTTTTTATTTTACTCTCTTTTCTTACTTTAAATTTATTTTAATATTCCTATACTTTCTTTATCCCTTACTCATTATATAACAATGTAGAAAATCTATACTTTTTTGTGTAATTGTAACCATGAAAGTTTTCATGGCATGCAGTTTAAAGTGGTTTTAGTTACAGAACCATTCTTGCTAACTGCACATAGGAAAATCGTCGAGCATTTTTATATTTTGATAGTTTATCTTTGACATTTTTATTTGTAATATGTATATATTAATTGTTAAATTTTATATCTATTATATGTATTTTTAAAAATGTAAATGAAATCATCATTGAAAGTCATCAATGAAGAACGAAGAAAAGTACATCTGATAATAACATTTTTTTTTACAATGTCTTGGGGAATCTGATGAGTTTGAAAGCTCTCCCAATGCTATCCTCAAAATTCATAATGTTTAATAATAAAAAGCAGCCAAGAAGTGTTCCTCCATTTCATAAACACGATAGAAAATGCCATTAATGTGTGAATAAATCAAGTCACCTTGTCTAACACTGACCCATGTCTTAAATTATACAATACTGAAAAGAATCATTAAAAAGAAATAAAAATCATGTTTCACATAAATATTATAGTTTTGAGAAGAATTTTCCTTTTGATTAATACATAACTAACTGCTTTTATTTGTCAGGTTTTCCAAAATTAAGCCTTAAGTGCATAGTCCAATCTATTTTTTTTCACTTTATAACTGTAAAAAAAAGTCTTATTAAAATTAATATGCTTTAAAATTTGCTTAATTTTTTCATAAAATTCGTAATTAAAATTCTGTTTAATTTGGTATATAAAATGATTTCTATTAGTTAATTAGTTATTTTTTAAAAAAATTCTAAAGTTGACTTGTTGATATGCCTCATCACATTTGGTAAAAACCCTAGACCTTCTTAAAATATGGTACGAAGAAAAAAAATTACGAAATGAGAGTAAATCTCTTGCTTCAAGAAAATATTTCTTTGTCATTCTTAAATAAATACTTTCTATCCATATGCAATATAATTATTTCTATTAGTTTTTTTTAAACTAAATTTCTATTTGCATTGCCAGATGCATTTTTTACTACATGACTCTAAAAATGCCCTATTAAAATAAAACTAGTAGTCTTTTTGTAAAATATTTTATTTTCAGAAAATCCAGAATTAAATGCTGATTAATTTGACATATAACATGCCATAATTCATTTCATTAGTTATTTGGCAAAAGTGTCAAAAGTTATTTTTTTCTGGCTGATCAAATTGAAAAAATAGCTGGGCATCTGGATGTAAATCAGTTTTTTAGCTAAGACACTAGAAGGGTTAATCAACACCCTACTAGTCCTAACAGAAAACACTGCAAAAAGTTTAATAAATGCATAAAGGATCACTTAACAGCTGATAAGAATTTTTGGTTTGATAGCTAAATTGATTTGCTAGTAACAGCAGTGAGCTGTATCGTATAGTTCGTGTTTTGTGTAGAAAGAAACAGGCAAGTACACAAGGATTGAATGATAAACATGGTAAGGTCATTGAAGGTGAACATTTGTCACGGCCAACTCAGCATTTCCATGATGTTCTAAATGATATGGTTATTTCTACCCTCATTGTTTGTAATGATCATAGATGCAATACTGGCTTTTATATTGACCCCATATCACAGTCAAGTTATTTTGGCTATTTCTACACTTAAACTGCATAAATCCCCAAGAGCAAATGCAATTACTACTTAAATGCTTAGAGTTCAAAATGTTTCTGTTATCACATGGCTGACTGTAATTTTGAATATCTTTTATGATAAAGGCATGGTTCCTAAGGATTTTACCAGAGCTATTATTATCCCTATTTTCTAAAAATGTGACGCAGTTCTTGTGATAACTATAGGTGTATCAGCCTTCTCTCTGTTCCATGTAAAGTTCTTTGCATGATTGTGCTTAATAGAATTAAGAATCTGGTTGATGGAGAATTGTGTGATTAGCAGTGTGGAATTAGAAGTGGTAGGAGATGTGTAGATATGATTTTTTCACTTAGGCAGATTCTTGAGAAATGCTTAGAGTTCCTGAAACATGTGGTTACTAGCTTTGTTGATTTTGAAAAGGCTTTTGACTCTGTTGATTGCCATGATTTGTGGTTGATTGTGAGATTGTATGGCATACCAGACAAGTTGGTTAACATAATGAAAGCTCTCTATAATAACACTGAGCTGTGTGTGAGATATGGTAAGGCTTGTAGCAATTGGTTTAGCATTGCTTCTGGTGTTCGACAAAGATGCATTTAGTCTTCTTTTCTATTTAGTGTGGATACTGATTATGTTATGGGAAATTCATGCAAGGGAATGATTTTTGCCTTAAATGGTCTGGAAATATGAAAATTTCTGATTTAGACCTTTTGGCAAATAATATTGGGGAGATGAATTCTTTCATTCGAGCTTTTATGAGACTGGTAGTAGAGTAGGTTTGGTTATAAACAGAGAGAAAACTAAAGTGATGAAAATTGGTCAGGCTGGTTATATTTGATAATCCAAATGGTTGAACCCTTGAGCAAGTGTCTCAGTTAAACTATCTTGGCAGCTATGTAACAGATACTGGTTTTAGATTACACTGATAATTTGGCCCTTTTGTCAAATGATGTTGATGAGATGAACTCTTTCATTAGAGCTGTTGATGAGACTGGTAGTAGAGTAGGTTTAGTGATAAACAGAGAGAAAACTAAAGTGATGAAAATTGGTCAGGCAGGTTGTGATTCAGTTAATCCGAATGGTTGTCCCCTTGAGCAAGTGTCTCAATTTAATTATCTTGGCAGCTATGTAACAGATACTGGTGATGTGTGGCATGAGATAAACAGAAGAATAGTGTTTGCTGCTGGGACTCTTAAGAGTGTGGAGAAATAGGCATATATACCAAAAGACTAAAATTAGATTGCACAATATTTTGTTTCTTTTTAGAGTTATAGTAGTGAAACCTGGACTTTTGTAAACAAGATAACAGGAAATTTGATGCTTTTGATTCTAGATGCTTATATGCAGTATCTTGGGCGTTAGGTGGTTCAACTTTGTAAGCAATGATGAGGTTAGGCAAAGGAGTAGGCAACCTCCTTAGAGCAGCATATTTTGCAGAGAGAGACTGTTGCTTTGGCCATGTTGTTTGTATGGATAATTATAGATTAGGGAATAGAGTTATGAACAGTGTGCCTAAAAGCCTCAGAAAGAGGGGGAGACCTAGGATGCAGTGGGCTGACAAGATGTGGCTTGACAATGTCAAACAGGACCTAGTTAGAATGGTCTACAGTAGCCAGATGCAGCAGCTGTAGCTCAGGACAGATGTGTTGGAGAACTAAATATTATCATCTGGTTGGAACTCCATAGCCCATGGCTGCTTGAGGATGATGATGATCATCATCTTCCAACACCACAAAATCACTATCTTCATCTTTCCATTATCAACTTCACTATCTGAATATAGGTCAGTGATTTTTCCGTGTCTTTAACCACTCAGGCTGCACATATTGTAGCTGTAGAATACAATGATGGTAGCTAGGAAAGTGGTATTTACAGGGTCTAAGAAAAATTGTTGAATAAAAAATATGATAGGAAATGTGGTTCTAAAAACTTCCAACAAAATACAGCAGCAACCACTGGGCTGCAAGTGAAAACTGATATCTCTTCTGCGGTGCTGGAGATTACAGATAATTGTTGACATGTATGTAAAACTTCTTGTCCTACTACCCACATAACATAACAAGCAGCACAATTAAGCATCTCATCATGCTAGGAGTGAATGGGTTAATTCTGCATTTATATATTCCCAAAAAATCAAAATGTATTCAACATAACATAATATAATATAGAAAGATGGTTTATAACATTTTGATAAGGCAGCAGTTTCAATAGAGTCATGACAATGTCGGCTACAAGTTTCAATAGAGAAGAACCCATAGGGATGCCTTCATTTTAAACCCATGTTCAAATATTGATTCAAAATCAGTTTGTGGAAGTAGCCAAGGCCTCATGTACACTAAAAATACTATGGGGCCTTAAGACTGGCAACCTCCAGCCATGTTGATTTGAGTTGCATCACTGCTTCAAAACTGGAATGTTTGGATACAGTGATATGACATCAAAAAAAGGAATGTTGCATTTGGTGATATCAGAAGTTTTTGTATTGATTCTATTACTTGTTAAGTGGAATAAGCTGTGCATTTTTTATGGTGGAAACAATGCTGAAAAAAAAAGAGCTGATTCAAGGTTATAGGTAGGTAATTTTTTGCTTAGAGACTAATGGCTAAAAATGTAATTCTGTTTGTTGCGTGTAATTTTTACAAAAAGTTGCATTATGAAATAAGAGTGGTCACATCAATAATGGCAGGAGGTAGGAAAGGGTCATTCCTTCTTCCCATTATTAGCCCAGTACATGTGGGTTTTTACCTTTGAATGGCACTTTATTTTACACATATTGTGCTAAATGGCCAGATCACAAAGACCCTAAGATACCCATCGGATAGCTGTTAGGTGACCATATGCCCAAGGTATGACTCTTCTGCACATGGGATCATGTGTAACATCCCATCTGACAGATGAGTTAATGTACGTAAGGTCCCTCAATTAAGTATTTTGTGTCTTGGCACTTTAACTAAATTAAGCACACAAAAAAAGAGAAAACTAAAGTGATGAAAATTGGTCTGGCAGGCTGTAGTTCAGTTAATTTGAAGGTTGCAATCTTGAGCAGGTGTTTCAGTTTAATTATCTTGGGAGCTATGTAACAGATACTGGTGATGTGCAACATGAGATTAACAGACGAATAGGGATTGCTGCTGGGACTTTTAAGAATCTATGGAGAGTGTGGAGAAATAGACATATAGACCTAAAGACTAAAATTAGACTACATAATAGTTTGGTTCTTTCCACAGTTAGTTATGGTAGTGAAACCTGGACACTTTGCAAAAAAGATAATAAGAAACTAGATGCTTTTGATTCTAGATGCTTACGAAGTATCTTGAGCATTAGGTGTTTCAACTTTGTAAGTAATGAAGAGGATAGGCAAACAAATCAGCAACCTCCTTAAAGTAGCATATTGTGCAGAGGGAGATTCCGTTGGTTTGGCCATGTTGCCCATACAGATAACTATAGTTTAGTGAATAGGGTTATGAACAGAATAAAAATCATGTTTCAGGTGAAATATATAATTCGGGAATTTGTAGCCAAAGAATTAGTAGCCAGTGAAATATTATATTATCCAGGAATTTGTAGCTTAAATTTGTAGCCTCTTTCTGAAGCCAAAGGCTTCAGAAAGTAGAATTAATTACAGATAAATAGTAAATTAATTACAAAGTAGAATTAATTACAGATAATTAATACAGATAAATTACAGAATTCCCCCTCTTTCTGAGGCCTTTGGCTTCAGAAAGATTGGGAGACCTAGAATGTGGATGGGCAGACAATGTCAAACAAGACCTTGTTAAAAATAGTGCACAGTGACCAGAAGCAGCAGATGTATCTCAGGACAGCTATGCTTGGAGAACTAAATTGCATGGTCTGGTTGGACCTCCGTAGCCAATGGCTGCTTGAGGATAATGATGACTGGGACTTCACTCCAAAAAGTCTACCATGCGAGTGCAGAATGAATCTCGATCTAAGAAGTGAGAAACTGCCATTGGCTAGTCTAATGGGAAGTACTACTAATTTAATTTTCACGATATTTAGCTGTACATTACAATCTGAGTCGCTTACTGTCTCCCCTGCCCAGCAATTACAGGCCACCTTTTACTCAATCACAGGTATATTGTGTTTAACACAAGATCCCAGATGGTAAGTATTAAGTTCTAATTTCTACTAAAGTCTATCTTTTAGTATAAAGGAGACATAGTAGGAGAAATAATATATTACCAGTTCAGTTGACTTTAGTGCTGGTCACACTGTTGATTCTTGGCACTGATGTTCCTGCCTTGGTGTAAGTATTTGGCAATGATGTTTCAGCCTTGATGCTACTAAAGTTGAGAGACTCCGAACATGCTGTGTGATTAAGCAATGTCGATGCTGTATAGTTGATGTTGTAATGGCTGGCACAGTCACTTAATATCTTCTCTGTTGAGGCAGTTTTCACCCTCTACAGTCCTTGTTTTCCGTTAACGTCGATAATTTAAAGTTACCAGTCCGTCACTGATGTTAACTTTCAACTATTGCACATTACATTCAAAAGTTTTAACTTAATTCTCCATTCAGGATAACTATTTCAAGCTGGGAATGTCCGTGACTCAAATTTAAAAACAGGTTCTTTAGAACCCTCAAATCAATGCGTAAACATTTTCAACATTAAGAGTTTAAAAAGAGTTTCAATACCAAAATGTTTAAAAAACACTAAAAACAGACATCAATGCCCTATGCATTTCACCCCATCCTCTGCCGGGGCTTCCTCAGGTGCATATGTGGACAGCCGATATGGCTGTGAGCTATTTATACCAGTGTCTCTAAAGGATTATGTAACTGCACAGCACATGTGTTTGAGTGCTCATGCAGTAGGAGGTCCCACATCGCAGGAACAGTTGGAATCACCGTATTGCATATAGAATTTTTATGTAGATTGATCAATAAAGGTCGGTGTATTGAAGTTGAAATTTTGTACGGGGTGTGGCTAGTGGTTTAAAATGTGCATCATTAACTTGAATATTGTTTTCAATTATTGCTCGAGCTAGTGCTGTACTTGGCTTCTTATTTTTAATGTCTGTTTTATGTTTGGTCATTCTTTGCTCATAAGTTCGGAAAATTTTACCAATATAGTTATTTTTGCCTTCTAATTTATTATCATGGTCTACATGTTTATATTATAAACTCCCCGTGTTTCTTATTTTGTCCCTATCATTTATTATTAATTTTTTAATTGTTTTAGGTACTGTCTGAGAGAATTTCAAATGATATTTAGTCAAAATATTATTCAATGTTTTAGATACTCCTTTTGTGTAAGGAAAACTATGAGTATATTGCTTTATGTCTAATTGTTGATTTGGTGTTGGTTGTGAGGGTTTTCTTTATATTTAGCTTTTTTATCTAATCTTTTTATAAGGTTGTTAGGGTATCCAGCTTTGTCTGCTATTTCATACTTATACGACTATACTGATTATAGAGATTTCAAGATAGCTTCATGAATTCAGATAGGTAATACTTTTTTATACATTATCTTAATAGTGAAATTGTTGCAAATTAAATTTACATTCATTAGAAGTAGCACTGCATTTTAACTAGATGTATTTTTACTGGCGTAACCTTCTTTTCAATTATCTTCTTATGTTGTTTTTTTAGGTTTTCTACATCCTTTTTTTTAATCCTTCCAGTGTCTAGCCTGAAAAACTGGTTTCCATCCAGAGGCCAAGCTATTTTCTCCCTATGCTCAGCCGAAAAAATTTAACTTTAGAATTTTTTTGACAAATAACTAATGAAAGGAATTATAGCATGTTATATGCCAAATTAATCAGCATTCAATTCTGGATTTTCAAAAAATATAATATTTAAAAAAAAAAAGCTGACTAGGTTTATTTTAATAGGACATTTTTAGTCAAGTAGTAAAAAATGGATCTGGCAACAAAAATAAAAAATTAATTAAAAAAAAAACTAATAAACAGAAATGATTATTTCTGAATAAGAAAAAAGTTATTTTTATTTTAAGTAAATATTTCTTTTGTTTTGTAATTTTTTTTCTGGGTACCATACTTCGAGAAAATTTCAGGCTTTTAGCCACCTATGCTGCGTCAAATAAACAAGTCAATTTTATAATTTAAAAAAAAATAACCAATCAACAGAATAGGTCATGCTACATACTAAATTACACAGAATTTAATTATGAATTTTATGAAAATAAATAACATAAACAAGTTTGCAAGCATACTGATTTTAATAAGCCTTTTTCAATATATGAAAAAGACTAAATGTTTAACAAATATTGCAACTATTTATGTAGAGATGTGAAATTTTTGTGGTAGAGTGTGGCAGTCAAGTTTACATTGGCGCAAATGGTTTGTCCCCTTACCCCAAGCAATTTTGAGTTTTATTAATCATAACTAAATACTTTTCTTTTGGTATGATTTTTCAAATACCATTCAACTATCATCTTAGGGTAAGGGCAGGACCCAAGGAATTTTACCAAATTCTTCCTGGGGTAAGGGTTAATTATATTGGGGAAAATTCTTTTTGTGTTATATAGGTACTATTAATTTATGGCTTTCTGCATTTTCCCATTCATCTATTAATTTGAATTTGCCCTGTTAAGGATACCAAAGGCAGAAAATGACTGAATTCATTTTATTTGAAAACAAGCATCCCATATTTGTCAGAAGTGATATGTTATTCTTCTAGTTTTTGACTGAGTACATTAAAAAAAAAACCTAGTCACCTGGTACAATTTAGCTTTTAAGGAATGGCACTATAAGGGTTATTAAAGTTCTGTGAAATAACTTATTTAAATTATTGGTCTTGTATATTGCTAAACATAGGAAAGTTAACAACTCATGACTTTTACTTACCTGATTCCAAAGTTTTAAACCTTTCTACTCTTTGCCTTTTGGTGAAAGAATATAAATGAGCCTTGTTGTGACCCCATGACTTTAGTGGGCGAAATGTCAAAGGGTATTTTTTTAGAAGTTCACGGCAGCGCAGATGTGGAATATGACTGCCATATACATATAGGCTAACCAACGAAAACTGACAGTATTTCTCATACTTTTTTACACAAAGAGTTGCAGCCTGATTATTAAGAAGATAAAACTGACAGGAATTCAATGTTTTTCTTCCTAGAGGAGAGCACAAATCAGTATCATCAAGTAGTTTAGCTCTGGATTTTCCTTGATAAATAACACTTTCAGGATCTGACCTTGCAATTTTCCTTAGAGGAAAATTACTTTTAAGTTGTTGCAAAGATGTACATTCAAATTTACTAGTGGCACAAAGTCCTAAACAGTGGAGAAAGCCATCCTGGTCAATGCATTCATCAGAAAAATCTTCAACTGAAGAGGTTGAAAAGTCTGATATTACTGAAGCATTATCTGGAATATTATCTTCATTGTATGCCAAAGACCTAAAATAAAAGAACTAAAAATTAAATAACTATTTATTACATAAAAATAGCGGCAATTGTTTGCTATTAGATAAAGAAAACTGAAACAAAAACTATGTTATTCATAACAGAATAAAAAAATTATACTATCACTAAACTACTGTAAATTAAAATATGCTATCATTAATAATTTCTCTCATTGCAAAGGAAATAGTAGTAGAAATAATTTCAATGGTTTATCAAAACAATAATTTCCTAGTATTTTATGTAAAAGTATTTTTCATGTAGTACAGTAGTACAAATGAATTTATACCACTAGAAAAAAAATAGCTGCCACACAAGGAATGGTTTATATCACAAGTCCACAAAATTTGCTAACATTGGCCACATTAGAACTGTGAAATTTGTAAGCCAGAAGGATTAAGGGTACAACATGTAAAAAATAAAGGTTTGATTTATATGTTGATTTATTGTTTAAAAAATATTTTTCAGCTTATGCATATTTTTTGGAGTTTTTCATTATTTATTCAAATATTATTTTTACAAGTAATCAAACTCTTACATATGTATAAATAAAATTTTTATTTAAAATATTAATAAACGGCTTGGTATTTTTTTTATTTATTTTTTGCCAATTTAGGAAAATCAATTTTAAAGCCAGTAACACTATCTCTTAGTGTTCAATGTAAATGTTTGATTGTCATTTGCAATTGAAATTTGCTTTTGATTCATTCAAGAAAATGTTTGTTCAAAAATATAGGTGCTAATAAACAGAGTTATGATTACTGCTGAGTATCATTTGAGAAGAGAAAATGCAAAATTGGAAAGTCCTGCATAGAATTGCACTAGCTCCACAGATTGCAATAATTCTTTCAACATGTTCTTTTGTACATCAAATTTGTTAAATATATATATATTACATTGTTACTTAAAATTAATTCTTTACAAATATTGCTGGTAGAATAATTTTACATTACAAAACCCAAATGATACATAGGCCACTTGAAGAGGTTGCATTGACCACATGTTGCAGAACTCTGGTTTATATCAAATTCAATCACACTTTAGAACACTTTTGAATGCACCAGGCAAACCGATAAGATGAAACATGACATCACAGGGATGAACTAAGAGCATTTACAAAATGCTCTTAGAGACATTTATTACATGAAGCTATACCCATGAAAATTTATTTCAAACTGATCATATCCTAATGACTGTAATGTCAAAAGTACTATCAACTTTCAAACTTTGAGAGAGAATATTCAAATGGTTGTAAGCACATTGTACATAATGTACAGTGAAATGTTTTGCTGCACATGATTGAAAAATGCAAAGTTTTTTTTTTTCTCATTACAGATCACAGCATTTTTCATTTCATTGGCTACACTGGCACTAGAGCAGTAGGGATGATTATCATGCAAGAAAAGGCACAGTATGTGATTTGGTACACAGAGACAAAGTCTGATATCCAGGTGCAAAGGAATTTCAGAACCATATATGGCAAAGACCTGCCTTCCCGTCCATCCACTCACTGATGGAAAACAAATTTCATGGAGACAAATTGTGTGAACATCATGCATCATTCTGATCAGTCTGTGATGAATGAAGAAGCCATTGAAAGCATGTTGGGTTGTTTTACCTCTGAGCAACACTTTTTTGAATAAAATGGGCTAAATGGCCAGGTCATAAGAACCCCAAGGGCTCAGAGAAGGTTGGGGAGAGAGGACCCACTGGAACAGCTGTTGGGAGACAGATGGTAATCTCTCATCAAGGCCACCCAGTGTGTTCTTTAAAGTGCACAGGGTATGGCTCTCCTTCACACCACAGCTTAATGTCCCATCCGACGGATGGTGGCATTTCCAAGTCCATCAGTGTTCCCTATTGACCATGGGCAGGGTGGAGAGTTTTGTGGAAATAAATCTCCATGCTGGCCCAGCTGGATTTCAAACCTGGGAACTGCAGATTACGAGCCTGGCATGCTACCTACTGAGCCATTCCCACACCTGAATGCATGTGGGAGGCATTTCAGTAATCACCCATGAAATTACTTCAGAAAGCCTCAGTGGAGTTACAGCTACCATGAAGGATAATTCATCCAGTTCTCCACAAATGTTTACATCTATACCACATGAAGCCAATAGTCATAGCAAGGTTTGACAGTTAACAGACCAAACAGATGGAAAATTGCGTCGTCTGAGAATAAGATCTTTTCTGTTCTTAGACGACGCTGTCTCCATGATGCAGCACATTCACAGAACTGCATCCTGGGATCATAATTGTCAGGGTAGAGTTCTTGCGCAAACTGATTTTTGAAGATGGAATCTATGTGCTTTCAAGATGTGCTGCACAGATTTCTGGCTGATTTGACATACAAGACATAAAGTGCTAGTATCCTCATCTGTTGCAGAAATAGGATGGCTAATTCACTGATGGTCATTTACACTCCCTGTTTCTTCAAAGCAGTTTAAATTTTTTTCACTGTTTCTGATATAATCTGTTGATGTTCTGTGAAACAAATTTTTGCAGCATTTTATGCAGCAGCAAGATTACGAACATGTGCAGCACACAGATTAATTATCTGGACATGAATATCTTTTGAATAACAAGGCAATGGGCTGTTAATGAAGTAAACACAATGATTGCAAGCACTAGACTGGCTTTAAGCATCAGTAGAGTGCCATTTAAAGCACTCAACTGAGCTTAGGGCAGCAGCTAATTTGCATAAAGTCACATCACTTTTCAGTGCAGTAGTTTACATAGCAGCCATAGATTTTTATGTTCTGGAGATGAAATTAAATGTACGTATTTAATCTCATTGACTTTGGTGTAATTGCCAGCTTATATACTGTAGTTACTGTGGAATATTCACAGCCTTACACTGAGAAGCAACCTGGGAGTCAAGGATTGAAAGTAGTTCTCAACTTATCTTACAGTTTGAAAGGACATAATGTCACATGTGACAATTTTTTTCATGTCCTATAAATTAATGTAAATGCTACTAAAAAGAGGCATTACCATGATAGAAATCATAAGAAAAAGCAAGCTGTCAATTCCCCCACAACTGCTACAAACCAAAAAGGTACCAAACTATATTTGAACTTTCATTTTCACAAAGAATACAGCTTTCATTTTATATATTCCCATGAAAAATAGATGAGTAATTCTGCACAATACTCTGCATGCTGTTAATAAAGTAATTCTGCTACTATGTTACTACAAAATCACAGGCTGTATTGGGTTTATACAAGAGGAACTGTGGACACCTGGATGAAATGGTGTCTAATTTTCATCAAAGAGGAAAACAAAGAGATGGCCCATTGCTATCTTTTCTAGATATAAAAAATAATAATAAATACCTCCTCAAGCAGCTGCTTGCCACAGAGGTCTTACAGGAGCCTGTCAGTTTATATGCCAGAGTAGAAGATCCAAGAGGATGGCAGGACCTCAGCAGAAAAACGACACACACAACCATGCCCTACCCGGGGCTCGAACCCAGGTCCCTTAGATCAGTAGCCAAGCATGCTAACATATTCTAAAGATTTCAACATATATTTTATTCATAAAATATAAACCAGCATTTTTACAAATGGCTGTTCATTAAAAAGTTCATCAAGAGAAGAAATCATCTGCAAAGAACAAATACTGCCAAAGAAACAGTGGAGAATATTTAATCACAATAAGAGAACAATACTATCTCCATTTTCTACTTCAACTGGTAGCAAGAACAGTACTGTCTTAACATAAAAGTGCACTCTGGTTGCCTGTCAGTGGTCCAGATAGCATAGCATGCAAAATTAATATTTACAACCATCATTTTTTTTACACATTTCTCAATGGTTTTCTCATCTACCTATTATTTATTAACTATTAAAATCCCTAAACTCTACTCAACTTCGTGAGATTTTCACTGCATCAAGATTTCAGAGTAGCAGCACTCACATGTTGTTTAGGTAGGTGACAACAAAACTCGCACATATTTGCTTGTGGATGGTAAATATTAGTAGTCAGAAATAGTTGATGTAAATAGCTAAAGTATATGATCATCATCTGGCCCATGGTACAAATAACAAGGCTAAGTGACTTGGTATCTCATTGTACAATTTGCTCACATGCAGCTCGTACCCCATGACATTAAATCACTAAGTTCATGCTGTACCATGGTCATCACCAGGGGCCACAGCAATGAGGGCCTGTCAACATTTCCACAATGTATGTTAAATATTAATTTAAATGTCAAATTAGAATGAATAATAAAAATCATAATTCACATGAATATTTGGTATCTGAAGTATTTTGCCCATTTTATTTCTATTCAGTATGTATTCAGTGAAGCAATAAGCTCAAAACTTCCATGCATTGCTTTCAGAAATCTCTTGCATTGGGCCTGCTGAAAATGCAAGGAACTCTAGCATCTGTCATGTTGAATGAAACAGGGTAGATATCAAGAAATATTTTTGCTGAAAAAAAGATGAGTTTTGCCCTGAGTGGATGAGGTTATTCACCTACTGGTGCCACTTTCTATTACAATAATTTGCTGTTTGGGTCATGATTTGGGCAAAGCCCAACAGCATATCAATCAATGATCTCTATTAGACATTTATTAGCTGATTAAAATAATCACTACTCTCTCTGAATAAACATGCATGAAAAATAAAGGGAAGTTCTGTTTTGAAATAAAGATATTAATAAAAGTGTTTTAAAACTATTAAAATGTTTTTGCTTTGTTATGCATGCTGATAAGAATCTTTGGCTGGATGGCTTCAATGACAAAGCAGAGGAAGCAGCTAGACAGAATAACTGCAGACAGCTGTACCAGATAGTTAATATTTTGTGCTGCAAAAAATGGATATGTATACAGGGATTGAAAGATAAACAAGGTAAGGTTATATAAGGTGAGGATTTTGTCAAGGCTAGGTGGGCTCATTTCAATGATGTTCTAAACAATATGTAGTTAGTTCTACCCCATTGTTTGTAATGATGATAGATGCATTACTGGCTTTAATGTTAGCCCTATAACACAGTCTGCAGTTTTTTTGACTATTTCTAAACTTACAACTACATAAATCTCCAGGGGTTCATGAAATTACTATGGAAATGCTTAGAGCTGGGAATGTTTCGGTTACCACATGGATGACTGAAATTTTGAATACCTTTTATGATAAATGCGTGGTTCCTAAGGATTTTACCATAGCTATTATTAGCCCTATTTTTAAAAAAGGCAATCACAGTTCTTGTGATAACTATAGGGGTATCAGCCTACTTTTTCTGTTCCAGGTAAAGTTTTTTTCATGAATGAATTTAGTTTCAAGAATTTGGTTGATGGACAATTGTGTGATAAGCAGTCTGAATTCAGAAGTGATAGGGGATGTGTAGATATGATTTTTTCACTTAGGCAGATTCTTGAGAAATGTTCAGAGTTTCAGAAACCTGTGTTTCTAACTTTCTAGATTTCAAAAAGGCTTTTGACAGTGTTAATCTTTATAATTTGTGGTTGATTATGAGATCATATGGCATACCTAACAGTTAACATGATGAGTTGGGTTGGTTGGGTTGTTTTACCTCTGAGCAGCACTTTTTTGCACACCATGGGCTAAATGGCCAGGTCACAAGGACCCTGAAAGCTCAGAGAAGGTTGGGGGAGGGGACCCACTGGAACAGCTGTTGGGAGACAGATGGTAGCTTTCTGTCAAGGCCAACCAGCGTGTTCTTTAACATGCACAGGGTATGTCTCTCCTGCACACAGGGCAATGGCTTAACATCCCGTCCGATGGACAGCGACCTTTACCAAGCCCATCGGTGTCCCCTACCTACCGTGGGCAGGGTGGGGAGTTTTGCGGAGATAAATCTTAATGTTGACCCACCTGGGAACTACAGATTACGAGCCTGGCGCACTACTGACTGAGCCACCCCGCCCCAGTTAACATGATGAAAGCTCTCTATAACACAGAGCCATGTGTGAGAGTTGGTAAAGCTTGTAGCAATTGGTTTAGCATTGCTTCTGATGTTCAACAAGGGTGCATTTTGTCTCCTTTCCATTTTAGTTTGATTATTGATTATGTTATGTGAAATTCACCACAAAGGAAAGATTTTGGGCATAAAAAGTTCTGAACTTTTCTGATTTAGATTATGCTGATTATTTAGCCCTTTTGGCAAATGATGTTATGAAAATAACTCATTAGAGCTATTGATGAGACTTGGTAGTAATGTAAGTTTAGTGATAAACAGACAGAAAACTAAAGTGATGAAAATTGGTCAGGCATGTCTTGGTACAGTTAATCTGAATGGCTGCACTCTTGATCAGGAGTCTCAGTTTAATTATCTTGGGAGCTATGTAACACATACTGGTGATGTGCGGCATGAGATTAACAGATGAATAGGAATTGCTGCTCGAACTTTTAAAAATCTATGGAGAGTGTGGAGAAATAGGCATATACATCTAAAGACTAAAATTGAACTGTTTAATAGTTTGGTTCTTTCTAAAGAGTTATGGTAGTGAAACTTGGACTCTTTGTTAATAAGATAACAGGAAATTTGATGCTTTTGATTTTAGATGCTTATGCAGTATCTTGGGCAATAGGTGATTCAACTTTGTAATTATGATGAGGTTAGGCAAAGGAGTAGGCAAACTCCTTAGAGCAG
Organism: Ryuthela nishihirai; assembly: GCA_038380435.1. Classification (NCBI taxonomy): domain Eukaryota; kingdom Metazoa; phylum Arthropoda; class Arachnida; order Araneae; family Heptathelidae; genus Ryuthela; species Ryuthela nishihirai. The sequence continues at coordinate 20,271,524 of JAWZYU010000028.1, read as the reverse complement.
CATATTTTGTGGAGAGAGACTCTGTTGCTTTGGCCATGTTGCTTGTATGGATAATTATAGATTAGTAAATAGGGTTTTGAACAGTGTGTCCAAAGGCTTCAGAAAGAGGGAGAGACCTAGGATGCAGCAGGCACACAATGTTAAGCAAGACCTTGTTACAATTGGTCTACAGTGGAGAGATGTAACAGATGCAGATCAGGAGTGATGTTTTTGGAAACAATATTGCACAATCTTGTAGACCATGGCTGCTTGTAGAGAGAGGATGATGATGAACAATGTAATGTCAAAGAAAAGAGAAAGGGTTTATTGTGGCAATTCAATGAAACTTATACCATGTTACATGATATAATTTCTGCTATAGAGCATAGCAACAACAATCATCTTTAGCATATGCATTTTCACTAAACTGAAAGTCTTGTAAAATTAGACAAAATGCATATACTCTTCAATTGTTTTAATGATGAACAGTTCCGAGTTGCTTTCAATATGCTGCTGCAGTGAATTTTGTTTCATGTTAACTCGTCAACATCTGGAAGACATGGAACAGGACATAGAGCCACAATTATTAAAATTCTGGAAGAAAAAGATTAAAAGTAGATTCTGGAAGAAATCTACTTTTAATTACCAAATCCTAGGTGTTCCTCTTTTTCTGAGGACTGTGGGCCACTGTTCTTAACCTATTCTCTAATCTATAATTATGCAAACAAGCACATGACCAAAGCAAAGCTCTCTCTCCTTGAACAATAAGCTACTCAGAAGTGGTTCCTGACCCCTTTGCCTAATGTCATTATTATTTACAAAGTCAAACTACCTAATGCCCAAGATAATGTATAAGCATTTAGAATCAAAGGCATCAAGTTTCCTGTTATGCTTATGAAGGGTTCAAGTTTCACTACCATAATTAACCCTATAAAGAAACCAACTGTTAGACACCTAATTTCAGCCTAAAGGTGTATGTGCCTATTATTTCACACTCTCCTTAGATTCTTAGTCTCAGCACCAATATTTCTATTTATCTCATGTTACATATCACCAATATCTGTAACATAGCTCCCAAGATATATAAATTGAGACACTTGGCTCAAGAGGGCAACCATTCAAAAACATTATTTGCCAAAATGGCAAAATCATCAGCATAATCTAAATCAGAAATTTTCAAATCTCTAGACCATTTAAGGCCAAAATCTTCACCTTGCAGGGAATTCTGCATAACATAATCAATAACCAAATTAAAGAGAAATGGAGACAAAATGCACCCTTGTCTAATACCACTAGCAATGCTGAACTAATGCAAGGAGCCTTATGAATTCACACACAATGTGTTATTATAAAGAGTTATCATAATGTTAACTAACTTGTCAGGTATGCCCATATGATCTCATAATCAACCACAAATAATGACAATCAACATACTCAAAAGGGTTTTTGAAATATGTGAAGCTAGTAACCACGGGTTCCTGAAAATCTAAACATTTCTCAAGAATCTGCCTAGGCAAAAATATTATATATTTACATCCCCTACCACTTCTGAATCCACATTGATCATCATGCAGTTCTCCATCAACCAAATTCTTAATTCTATTAAGCAACCATACAAAGAACTTTACCTGGATGATAAAGCAGACTATAATTATCACAACAAGTTCCCTATAATTATATATTAATATAGATCCCCTATAATTATTACAAGAACTACAATCACCTTTCATAAAATTAGGGATAATAATAATAACTCTGTTCCTTAGAACAATACCTTTATCATAAAAAATATTCAATATTTCAGTCAGCTATGTGACAAGAAAAATATTCTTAGCTCTAAGCATTTCAGTACTAATTTCATCTATCCCTGGTGATTTATGCAGTTTCAATTTAGAGATAACCAAAGTTACTTTGAATTGTGATATAAAGCCAACATTGAAGCCAGTAATGCATCTATCATCACATTTGAGCATAACTAACCACATTGTTTAGAACATCACTGAAATGCCTCTCCCATCTAACATGACTGAATTCTCGCAGCTCTCTGCTGTTATGCTGTCTAACTGCTTCCTATGCTTTCTCAGCCAACCAATTTTCTCTTTAATTTGGTTATTGATTACGCTATGCAGAATTCTCTTGCAAGGGGAAGATTTTGGCCTTAAATCGTCTAGAGATTTGAAAATTTCTGATTTATCAGGTCAAAGATTCTTATCAGCCTTCAACTGATCATTTACACACCCATTAATCTTTCCAAGGTCACCTACGATCACAGGCATTGACAAAATCCGAAACGAGAGGCTCAAGACTAACATAAATGTGTTTTGTTGGGTTGGGTTGTTTTACCTCTGAGTGGCACTTTTTTGCACACCATGGGCTAAATGGCCAGGTCACATGGACCTCGAAGGCTTGGAGAAGGTTGGGGGAGTGGACCCACTGGAACAGCTGTTGGGAGACAGATGGTAGCCTCCCATCAAGGCCATCCAGCAAGTTCTTTAACATGTACAGAGTATGCCTCTCCCGCACACGGGGCCATGGCTTAACGTCCCATCCGACAGATGACGGCTTTTCCAAGCTCCTTGGTGTCCCCTACTGACTGTGGGCAGGGCGGGGAATTTTGTGGAAATAAATCTCAATGCTGACCCAGCTGGGACCCGAACCTGGGAACTACAGATTACAAGCCTGGCGTGCTACCGACTGAGCCACCCCCGCCCCCTAATGTGTTTTGTACAACACATGAAACTTCCGATTTTTTAAAACTAGAAATTGCCATTCAAAAATTTCCTTACATATATATTTTAAAAATACATAATTCAAGTTTGAAATATAATATTCTTTTTTCAACTATGCATATTTTATTAAATTACAATATAAATAATTTGTTAAAGCCATCTGATTGCAATTTCTTAGAAGTGCTAAATGGTACTGCTGATTTGTTTGTTAATGTTCCTCTTTGCTGAAGCAACCTTCTGATTTAAGCTCACAAGTTTAATTTGAACTATTATCAAAAAATTTTTCCTTAAAGTTTCAAAAATCTCTTAAAAATTAACAAAAAAAATGCTATTTTTAAAAACAGAAGATTTTGGAAGTAATTACAAAGTATGTACTGCTATTTCTTTCCCATTTTACACTCTTTTCTGCCATAAACCTATTTCAATATTCCCAAAATTATTTCTCATTGGCATCCTCAGTGGGAGCATAAAAACAGATAACATTCAAGTCTGTAATGCTTCTCTGAAGTTTAGTTGTAAGAAACCTTTCATTAATGCACTCATATCCTAGAAGAGCATTCACTAGCTTTTCTGTTGAAAAGAAAACCAATGCCTTAGAAATGCTTTTTATCTTCCCTCCCTGAAAAAGAGAAATTTAAGATTATCTTTAAGAATCTGACCTTTATCTGTCCATCTGGTCTCTTGCAAGCCCAGAATATTTAAGTTATAATAGTGGAATTTTTGTGTGAGGACACCAAGAGAAATAATCTCTGTGCAGAGTCCTCACATTCCAACTATCTATGGAGAGAAAATGATTAGTGGGATGTTTAAAGAAACTATGTTTATTGAGAGAGGGAATGCTGACAATATCAAACAGCCTCCTAATCATAGGCATGGGGCAAAGAACCATTCCCCCCATTACTAAAAGCTGAAGCCATCTACACTGGAAGACTTCCTCCAGTGCAGAATATGATGACCATAGAAGCAAGGGTTCAGGTGCCTGCAACGACCTCTGTTCAGGATTATCCACCAGCTGATAAAATATATCCTGTGAATCTAAATCCTTGGAGCTATCAACCAACAAAGAAAACAGCTAAAGTTTCTTTGTTGGTTGATAGCCCCAAGGATTAGGTGGAAGATTTTTCCCTCCACAGAAATCCACCAGTGCAGCAAATTCAGGATCCATAATTAAGCTCAGAGCCTTATTGCCATCCAGTTAGTGTATACAGTCATTACCAAGACCGTGTGTGGTTAACCACTCCTCAGCAGGGTAGAAAAAAGTAGCCATAGTTGTCAAGATCAGTAGGCCCCCACTGATCTGGCAGCCCTTCTCTTCCCTTCCACAATATTTTTTTTGAAAGGTACTAATGGCCTGCACCACGAGAAGGCAGGGTCAGACATTAGGTGCTAGGCCTGAATGGTTTTCCAGACTAAAAAAAAATCATTAAAAAAATAAATATCATATTTTATGTAAATATTATATTATTCTGGAAGAAATCTACTTTCAATTAATATATAATTTAACAATTTGTTTCCTCAAATTTTCCAAAATCAAGCCTTAATTGCATAGTCTGATCCATTTTTTCACTATATCACTGTAAAAAAAAAAGTGTGATTAAAATTAATATGGTTGCAAATTTGTTTAAATTAGTATACAATATGATCTATTTCAGTTGATTGATTATTGGCATTGGCTGTTCCAATGGCAATGGGGAATGTCTACTACAGGTAGGTAAATTTAATGGTTTGTGAATAATTAATACATACTACAAACACAGGGACATTTATAAATATACATGGTTTTCACTTGATGGGTTGCACAGGAAAATGATATATTATATTCTAATTAACATAAAATGGGCTATTTCAGTTAGGAATACCAGATCATATAAAATAAAAAATAAATACCCCCTCAAGCAGCTGCTTGCCACAGAGGTCTGACAGGAGCCTGTCAGTTTATATGCCATAGTAGAAGGTCTGAGAGGATGGCATGACCTCAGCAGAAAAACGACACACACATCCATGCCTTACCCGGGGCTCGAACCCAGGTCCCGTAGATCAGTAGCCAAGCGTGCTAACCACTCGACCACGGGACGGCCGCCAGATCATATAGGGGAGCCAAAATTGGGTCTGACCATTACCAAGTCAAAAGTGTTTTGCAGCTGAAGTTTAAGAAATGTTGTGCTAAGTTTAAAAAAAAATAGATATAACACTGAATGCCTGAAAGATCCAGGTTTAGCCAAAACATACCATGATAGGCTACTTAGTCATTATGACAATTGTGGAAGTTGCTGCTGAAGTTGAGAAAGAATGGGATCAATTTAAACAAGCTTTTCTTGAAACCAACAGTACTCTTTTGGGTAAAAGGGAACAGAGGAAACAAAATGATTCGAGTGATAAGGCTATGGAACTTATTTCTGAAAGAAGGAAGTTCAGAATTAATATGAATCAACACCCTATTAGTTCTAACAGAAGGTATTACAGTGAACTTAATAAACGTGTAAAGGATCAGTTAACAGCTGATAAGAATCTTTGGCTTGATAGCTTGGCTGACAAAGCTGAGGAAGCAGTTAGACAGCACAACATCAAGGTGTTGTACCAGATTATTAATGTTTTGAGGAAAGAAACAGACATGTACACAAAAGATTAAGGGATAAACATGGCAAGGTGGTTGAAGGTGAGGATTCTGCGATGGCTAGGTGAGCTGAGCATTTCAGAGAAGTCCTAATTAATGGGATCATTTCTACTCCCATTGTTTGTACCAGCCCTGCCCATGGTCAGTAGAGGACACTGATGAACTTGGAAAGGTCCATCGAATGGGATGTTAAGCAGTGGAAAAAGGAAGCCATACCCTGTGCACGTTAAAGAACACACTGGATGGCCTTGATGGGAGGCTACCATCTGTCTCCCAACAGCTGTTCCAGTGAGTCCCCTCTCCCAACCTCCTCTGAACCTTCGGGGTCCATGTGACCTGGCCATTTAGCCCATGGTGTGCAAAAAAGTGCTGCTCAGAGGTAAACAACCCAACCCATTGTTTGTAATACGGATAGATGCATTACTGGCTTTAATGATGGTCCTATATCACATTTCAAAGTCACTTTGGCTATTTCTAAATTAAAACTGCATAAATCCCCAGGGGTAGATGAAATCACCACTGAAATGCTTAGAGCTGGGAACATTTGTGCGATCACATGAAATTTCGAATATTTTTTATGTTAAAGGTGCGATTCCTAAGAATTTTACTAGAGCTATTATTGTCCCATTTTTAAAAAAGGTGATTGCAGTTCTTGTGATAATAATAGAATTAGTTTATTTTCTGTTCCAGGTAAAGTTCTTTGCATGATTATACTTAATAGAATTAAGAATTTGATTGATGGACAACTGTGTGATGAACAGTGTGGATTCAGAAGTGGTAGGGGATATATTGATCAAATATTTTCACTTAGGCAGATTCTTGATAAATGTTTAGTTTCAGAAACCTGTGGTTGCTAGCCTTATAGATTTCAAAAAGGCTTTTGATCTAGTTAGCATAATGAAACTTCTCTATAATAACACTGAGCCATTTGTAAGAGTTGGTACGTCTTGCAGGATTGGTTTAGCATTGCTGGTGAAGTTAGACAAGGGTGCATTTTGTCTCCTTTTCTGTTTTGTTTGGTTATTGATGATGCTATGCAAAATTCTTTGCAAGGGAAAGATTTTGGTCTTAAATGGTCTAGAGATTTCAAAATTTCTGATTTAGATTATGCTGATAATTTGGCCCTGTTAACTAATGATGTTGATGACATGAATTCTTTCATTAGGGCTGTTCATGAGAATGGTAATAGAGTAGGTTTGGTGATAAACAGAGAAAAAACTAAAGTGATTGTGATGCCCCCTCATTCACTTTTACTTTACCTTAACCAGTTTTGCTTAATTTACATTATATTTATCATTTTGGGGATTTTTACTTCATTTTTGGCATCACAGCACTCATTTCCAAGAGCATAGGAGTTGCGTATGGGCAACTCCGAACTTTCGATTGTCACCTGCTGAAGGTGTACAAGGACACGCCCCCTCTTGCGTCATAGCTTGCGCCGCTTGTCGATTTATGCAAATGTCTTTCCCGGCGTGCAATTTGACATGTGCTGGCTTTATAGCCTCTTGTTATAACCTGATGCCAAGTTAGTCACAGTAAGCACGAAGCACAGAAGTTAGTTGAGCACAGTTAGTGCAGTGTGTGTAGTCAGAGTTTTTGGACAGAGTTGAGAAATGATGTAGTATCTTCCTTATTGAAGTTTTGGGAGGCGATTTTTGGAATTAAATTGTTTTGTTATTTAAACCTTTTTGAATCTTTACTATTTTTTTCTCTTGAGCAACGTTAATTGTTTTGATTAGAAGTAACCTTTACATTTTGACAATCATTTAATATTTTTGAATTCTTACACATTAACGCTCGCTGGTATTTTGAACCCTGATAAACTTTATTTCTGGCAATTGGCCAATTATTGCCTGGCGCCCAACTCAGCTATCCTGAGCATAAAAATAATTGGATCAGACAAAGGGTCCAAACTTTAAAAGTAATTCATTTCTTTGGGATGTTACATGATGAAAATTGGTCAGGCAGATAGTGCTTCAGTTGTTTGAATGGCTGCACTCTTGAGCAAGTCTCTCAGTTTAATTATCTTGGAAGCTACGTAACAGATACTGGTGATGTGTGGCATGAAATAAATAGAAGAATAGGGATTGCCGCTGGGACTTTGAAGAATTAATGGAGAGTGTGACAAAATAGGCATATACACCTAAAGATTAAAATTTGGCTGTATAATAGTTTGGTTCTTTCTAAGGTTAGTTATGGTAGCAAAACAAGGACCCTTTGTAAACAGGATAGCAAGAAACTTGATGCCTTTGATTCTAGATGCTTACACAGTATCTTGTGCATTAGGTGGTTTGACTTTGTATGTAATGATGAGGTTAGACAAAAGAGTCATCAACCTCCTTTGAGCAGCATATTGTGCAGAGAGAAATTGCATTGGTTTGGCCATATTGCCGTATACATAGCTGCAGATTAGCAAACAGGATTTGAACAGTGTGCCTAAAGGTTTCAGAAAAAGGGGGAGACCTAGGAAGCGATGGCAGACAAGGACCTTGCTAGAATTGGCCTAGAGTGGTCAAATGCAGCAGCAGTAGCACAGAACAGACACATCTGGTCTGGAAAATTATACTGTCTGGTTGGACCTCTGTAGCCCATGGCTGCATGAGGATTTTGTATGTATGTATTCAGAAATAGCCTTTTTATTGATGTATGTTATAATCATTTCTGTCTATTAGTTTCTTTTTAAATTTTTATTTGCATTGCCAGATTAATTTTTTTTTACCATATGCCTTTAATAAAAGCCCTATTAAAATAAAACTAGTCATCTTTTTTGTAAAACATTTTATTTTCAGAAAAATCTAGAATTTATGCCAATTAATTTGGCATATAACATGCCATAATTACTTTCATTAGTTGTTTGGCTGAAAAGTTCTGAAGTAATTTTTTTGGCTGATCATAGCTGGGTCTCTGGGATGTAAACTAGTTTTTCAGGTGGGGCCCTGGAATGGTTAAGCTCTTTCTAATGCCATTTGTTAGGTAGGGATGGTAGGGTGTTGATTAAAGTTATTGTGAATTTTGTTCTTTCAAAAAGAGGTTCCAGCTCCGTATCACTCAATACCTTTGTTTCCTCTGCTCCTTTGTACTCAGAAGACTACCATTATTTTCAAGAAAAGCCTGCTTAAATTGATCCCATTCTTCTTCAACTTCAGTAGTAGCAAACCATAATTATCATAATGAGTAAGCATTCTATCATAGTAAGCTTTAGCCATATTTGGGTCTTTCAGGCTTCAGTGTTAAAGGTAATTCCCTTAACCACAGCATAAAATTTCTTAAGCTTCAGATGCAAGACACTTTTGCCAAGGTAATAATTGGACCCAATTTTGGCTCTCCTACAAGACCTGGTATTCTTAACAAAACTACCTTATTTACTCTTAAATAATACATAATCGATCATATTCCTATGCAACCCATCAGGTGAAACCTACATATATTTATAAATGTTCCAGTGTTTGTAGAATGTGTTAGTCATTCTGAAACCGTGAAGTTTACTTTGCTGTAAGAGACATTCCTCATTGTCATTGCAACTACCAATGGTAAAAGGACCTATCACCCATCCTCAAAGGTAAGGGTCAGTACCAACGTTTGCATTGAAGTCACCTAGCACAAGAGTAATATATACTTTCTTGAGAATATTCAAAATATCCAGTTGTCCATAAAACACCATCTTTCTCATTTCATCAGAGTCATCTGTGGGGGTATAACAATGGATAACATTCAAGTCTTTAATTTAAATTTAGCTCTAAAGAATCTTTCCTTAATGCAGCCATATCCTAGAAGAGCATCACTGGCATATCTGTTGAGAAGCAAACATACACTTTGGAGATGCTTTCCATCATCCTCCCTAAAAAGGGGAATTTAAAATTATTTTTAAAAATCTGACCTTTAGCTGTCAATCTAGTCTCTTGCATGCCCAGAATATTAAGATTATAGCACTGAAATTCCTGTGTGAGGTCATCAAGAGAATAATCTCTGTGCAGAGTCTTCAGATTCCATGAACATGTGGAAAAAACATGGCTAGTGGGATTTTTAAAGAAACTATGTTTATAGAGAGAGGTAATGCTGACAATATCACACAGCCCCCTATTGCAGGCATGGGGCAAAGATAGGGTTGTCATAAGTCCTCCAAAAAGAAGACATGCCCTCTTTTTTATTTCATGTACTCCTAGAATTTTTTAAAAACATGAAATGTCCTCTTTGTTGTATAACCTTATAACATGTTTTAAGTTAAAATTAAGGCACTGATTTGTTGTATTTTTTTAATTTTTTGAACCCATGACTAGAATATAATTTACTGTTTAGTGTGAAATAATATATGAATAGTCATGTGCAAATACAAATCGTGAATGCCAAATTAATTCTCTCACTATAAAAGTTATTTTCTGTAATCTGAAATTTGTGTACTTTACATGCCAGATTGAAAAAAAGTAATGGCATTAGAAAATTATATAAAATTTTGCTTCTGTGCACTGAGAGTTAGAGCTATGAAAGTTGACAGCAGTTTTTTTTTATTTGCAACATAAAAGGACAGCAAAGGAATTAATGAGCTACTCCTAGTTTGTACAAGCCTTCTCATAGAAAAGCGTACCCTAGCAAGACCAAAATCACTGCTGATAGTTACTAATCATTATGTCACTTAAGACCAAATAACCCTTGATTGCTTATCAAGTATGAATAAAAATAGGCATGTCATATATTTTGAAATATTGAATAATTAGAATTATGCCTTTTACAAAAACAGAAAAACAGTGATAGATTTTCACTCAGCAGAAGCTCACTAGTGCAGCAAGTTCAGAATCCATAATTAAACTCATAGCCATAATGAAACCTCAAGTCTAATAAGTATAAATGGTCATGGCTAAGACCCTATGTGGCTGACCATTCCTCAGTATGGTACAAAAAAATTAAAAAGCAGTCATAGCAATCCAGAAAGCAATAGACCACAGTGCTCTGGCAGCCTTCCCTTTCAGTTCCTTTCCAGAAGAGAATATCTCTTTCGAAAGATATTAAACTGCATCATAAGAAGGCAGGTTGCACTTTAGGTTCTAAGCCTTGCCAGTTCTGTGCATCACCACGGGGATTGGTGCATAGTTCTCCTTGAAGTGTATGCCTCACTACCATTTACAGAACAAAACTGACTATAGAAAACTTTAAACATTATGATGACAACTTGTTATCTACACCAGTCACTAGCTGTTGGCACTGTCAAACATAATGTGTATGGGAAAAGGGCATTTAAATAGGCACTCAATATATCTATATTGTCTGACAGAAAGATGTATGCAGATGTTATTTGTAGATCTGATGTAGTAGCTTCTAAGCAGATTTTTGCTCCAAAATATTTCATGTGTAACTCTTACTTTTCAGTTTCAAGCTATATTTTTTTGAATACGTTAAAATATTCTTACTTCTAATGGTATAAAAAAATTGTACATTTATGCCAAAGCAAACACTTACAATGAAATAGGATATTTACTACAATTTTATTTGCTTCCTAGCATTTTTTACGTTAGTGTAAAGGAAAAATTTTCCTTTGCACTCAAGGTTAAACTAGTATTTTCCAACCATTTTTAAGTTACAGAAACACTTAATATATAATGACAAAGCATGGGGGAACAGTGGAGCTGACAATGAACTTTTATTTTTGTATGTAAATATATATATATAAAAAATTAATATTTGTAAAAATTAATAATTTATGGAACACCTGAAAATTGCTGATAGAATACAAGTTTAAAAAAAAAGTGGTATTGTAGTCACACTGTTTTTTATTATAATAATAATAATCTTCATTCACATTCAAGTTAGTTATACAAAAGTTTAAACAAATGACCCGCAAATCATCTGCTTATCTGAAGGAGAGAAGAATAATGACATTACATGAAAATACATAGATATAGTTTAAAACAATGTGATTGAATACTTAATGTGAAATTTCAGTGGAAGCTCCATTGTGGTGGTCAAATTCTTATATTGATTTTAATGTCTAGAAGAAAATTTTTAGCCTTATTTTTGATTTCTTTAAATTTGTTTAAAAAAATAATTTCCCTTGGTAATTGATTGAACATATAAGGTACTGTTTATGCCCTCATACATTTCCGATAATTGTTTAATATTTTCAGAAGTTGGAAATAATTATTGAATTGTAACCTTGTGTTTTCCCATGAGAGATTTTAGATTTAAATTGATTGTCAGAAAATATTTTAAAGTGATTCTGTATTTGTAAAGGTTGTGAAAAGAAAGCATGCCTAGATAGTCTTTCTTCACTATGATGAAATGAATTTCTTAAGTTGCATGGGATTATATTTTTAGCAATGGATTAATGATAGTTTCTATTTTCTTTATATTTGTGAGGTTAGTTGAGTCATATATTGTCAAACCATAAGTCAATATAGATTCACAGATAGCTTTGTAAATCAAAATGCATGTAAGTGTGCTTGCAGCAAATTGTAATTTGTAAGGTTTAGATGCACATAGATGCAATTTCCCTGCTAACTTTTGAATACGTGTCTTCTATCGGAAGGTTGCATGCATGTAAAGTCCAAGATATTTATGGCTCTCAACATGCTCAATAACATCACAGCTGAAGCAGTCAGGGTCATGAGTTATCATGTTATAAGGACACAAGAGCTTGTAGTTTTTTATTGCATAAGATGAAAATTCATAAAATCCTGGTGAATGAAAGCTCTCCATTTGATTTTATCTGAATTTATGTAAACATTATTAATATGATACCAGTTGATAATTTTGTTAAAATCATCCTGTGTATCTCTGACTCCCTCTCCTATATTTTGATTCATGTTAATCAAGGTGGTGTGATTCGTGTATATATAAGGAGAGCCCTTCAATTTAAGGTTTGTTAGATCATTAATGTAAATAATGAATAGGAGCAGACCTAAAATTGAACTTTGTGGACACCAGTGTACCCACTATTCTCTTCTCACTAAAAGCGCCATTAATTTTAGTAACACGCACTCTGTTTTTTAAATAATTTTCGAACCATTTAAGGGTAATACCTCAGATACCGTAAGTATACAATTTTTGAAGTACAATACAATGATCTAATGTATCAAATGCCTTACAAAAGTCCAGAAAGATAGCAGCTGCTTTTTTTCTGTTGTTTAAAGTTCCGTTAATGATGTCAGAAAACTCCGTTAAAAGTGTAATTGCACTTTTACCTTTTGGAAACCATATTGTTTTTCATTAATAATGTTATGATTTTCAAGAAATTGGATAGAATATTAGTCCTGGGGCCTAATTTCACTGGGACCCTAATTTCACCAAGGCCTAATTTCATTTACCCTTGGGGATTTATATAGTTGAAGTTTAGAAATAGCCAAAATAACTTTAGACTATGATATAGGGCCAACATTAAAGCCACTAATACATCTTTCATCATTACAAACAAAGGGAGTAGAACTAACCACATTGTTTAGAATATCACTGAAATGCTCAGCCCACCTAACCATGACAGAATCCTCATCTTCTATAACCTTACCTTATTTATCCTTCAATCCCTGTATACCTGTCCTTTTTTTTTTTATCACAAAACATTAACTATTACTACAGTTCTCTGCTGCTATGCTGTCTAACTGCTTCCTCAGCTTTGTCAGCCAAGCCATCAAGCCAAAGATTCTTATCAGCAGCTAACTGATCCTTTACACGTTTATTAAGCTCTCTTTAATGCTTTCTATTAGGACTCGTAGGGTATTGATTAAGGACATTCCTGCAGTTCTTTCTTTCTGAAATAAGCTGAAGTGCTTTATCACTCAAATAATTATGTCTCCTCTACTCCTTTTTATCTAAAAGAGTAATGTTAGTTTCAAGAAAAGACTGTTTAAAATGGCCCCCATTCTTCCTCAACTTCAGTAATAAGCAAACCATGACTGTCATAATGACTAAGTAGCCTATCATGATAAGTTTTAGCTATAACTGGGTTCAGAGCTTTGGTGTTAAAGGTAACGTTTTTTTTTAAACTTAGCACAACACTTCTTAAGTTGAAGTTGCTAAACTCTTAACAAGGTAATGGTCAGATCCAATTTCAGCTCCCCTATATGACCTGGTATTACTAACAGAACTAGCCCATTTGCTATTAATTAATACATAATCAATCATATTCTTATGCAGCCCATCTGGTGAAACCCATGTGTACTTATGTATGTCACGGTGTGTGTAATAAGTGTTAGTTTTTGTTAAACCATTAAGTTTACTTATCTGTAGGAGACATTGCCATTGCAGCCACCAATACCAAAAGGGCCTATCACCCATCCCCAAAGGTCAGAGTCAGTACCAACTCTGATATTTGAAGTCACCTAGAACAAGGGTAATATCTCCTTTCTTGACAGAATTCAAAATATCCTGAAGTTTTCTGTAAAACCTATCCTCATCCTCCTTGACATCCTCAGTGTGGACTTGAATGTTATCTTCATCATAACAGCAGATAACATTCAAGTCTTTAATGCTTGTATGAAATTCTGCTGTAAAAAACCTCATTAATGCACTCATATCCTAGAAGTGAATCACTAGCATGTCTGTTGAGAAGCAGACCTACACCTTGGAGATGCTTATTATCTTCCCTCCCTGAAAAGAGAAATTTAAGATTATTTTTAAGAATCTTACCGTTATCTGTCCATCTGGTCTCTTGAAAGCCAAGAATATCTAAATTATAATGGTGGAATTCTTGTGTGAGGAAATCAAAAGAATAATCTCTGTGTAAAGTCCCCATGTTCCAACTACCTATGGGGAGAAAATGGTTAGTGGGATGTTTAAAGAATCTATGTTTATTGAGAGATGGAATGTTGATAATATCAAACAGCCCCCCATCGCAGGCATGGGGCAAAGACCTGTTCCCCCACTACTAAGGGCTGAAGCCATCTACACTGAAAGACTTCCTCCAATGTAGGATTTGACAATGCCTGTAGAAGTAAGAGTTCATGTACCTGTGATGGCCTCTAATCAGGATTATCCATCAGCTGATAAACACATCCTGTAAATTTATTCACTTGGGGCTGTCAACCCACAAAAAGAAAATACAGTGGAAAATTTTTCTTCAACAGAAGGCCACCAGTGCAGCAAATTGAGGATCCATAATCAAGCTCAGAGTCATTATTCCATTCAGGTTGGTATATATATGGTCAGCACCAAGATCCTTTGTGGTTGACCACACCTCAGCAGGGTAGTGAAAAAAAAAAAGCAGCCATAGTCATCCAAATCAGTAGTAGATTTCATATGTCAACTACAATTAGAGGCATAATATCATAAAACATAAAACCCATTCAAGAACAGTCACAAATAACAAAAATATAAAAGAAAATATGAAAGATACATATTATTTATACAATCATTTAAAAAAAATGTGAACACATTAACCAGAAACAGGTAATTGAAATATATTAATAAAGAGCTGGATAACTAATATAATGAAAACCCTTATCCATCAAAGAGCAAATAAATAAATTAGCCCACTCTATAAAATCTCAGAAAATATTTATGCACATAGATAAGTTAAAGATATTTTTAGAATGAGCAACATTAATTATATTAAATAAGCAGTGATAGATAGTTAAAGAAACTACTTTAATCACAATTCCACTGTTTAAGAAAATAGTTTAAATGCCTTCAAATATAGCTTATTACCTTAGATAATATATTAGCTGTGCTAAATCCATCACTGCACTTTACAACAAGGTATAGAGATCATATGCTTTTCTCAGCAGTAAGCTAACACTTTAAATAAAGTTCTACATGCTGAAACCCTTGGATATACTTGTTGTACAAATGAGATTCTTAATCACACTTACATGATAGTTGAGGTGTGTACAGTCCTTCATGGCATGTCACAACGTAAACTTCTTTCAGGTATATCACAGAAGTACGAGAATATTCATATACAGCAGTATGAGAATATTTGTGAAGAGCATGTATATTTCTCATTGTGAAACCTCTGAGAATGTTCTTGAACAGTTAGTTTATTACGCATCACAGAATCACTATTGTAGTTGAAATGTTATTCATTGATTAGATGTTACCTGAATTTTTTGTCGAGTGCACAGTCTACAAGTAACATCTCAACATGAGTAATTTTACAATAAGCAACCAACTGGTTCTCATGAATATTCTCAGAGGATTGATGATGAACAATCAATATGCTCTTTAGGAACATTCTCACACTGTTGTGATATATCTAAAGAAGTTCACTATGACATCATTGTCATGAAGAACTGTACATACCTCAATTATCAAGTGAGTGTAATCAAGATTCTCATTTCTACACAAATGTGTATACAAGGGTCTCACAGCATGTAAAATTCAGCATGTTAAAGTCTCAACATGTTAAAGTGTTACTATGCTTTCCTCAGTAAAAAGCTATCTCCATACCATATTGAAAAGTACAATGATGGATTTAGCATAGCTACTCATATCTATCTAAGTTAATGAGCTTTATTTGAAAGCATTTGAGCTATTTTCTTAAACAGTGGAAATGTGATAAAATTGTTTTTTAAATGAACGACATATCAACACAGCCTAGCATGCACTTACCTCGTGAAAGGGGATCGTGCAAACTTAGAATCTGGGGATGATTTTAAATCAAATGGTGACAGTAGTTGATGACCTAAAAATATGTATTTGTAAAACATAAAAATAAATACAGTGTCTATTTCTATTTATAACATAATTAAGATACACATAAACATAACAACATACAGTCAACTCTCAATTAAGTCAAACCTTAAAAATTTGTCTTTGTTTTAGTTTTAATGCCTTCACCCAGTTTCCTCACTGTTGGTTGGTATGGTTGTTTGAGGATTATGGTGCAAGGGCAACAAAGACCATGCTGTGCCAAACAAGATATGCAAAAAAATAAAGAGATAAAGATATAGATGCCCTCAACCAATGAAAAATAGAAAAGAGGCCATTACACTAATATTGTTTACAGGGGGAGGAAAAATATAAATAAAAATATTCACATTCCTATATATATATAATCCTCCCACTCAGTATTTTAGTCGTGATCGTATCTTTCATGCCATATATTGTTCCTTCATTAAATAATTAATAGCCCAGTATCCTATTGGGGAACAGAGACATACTCCCACACCAAAAGGAGTGATCAAAGGCAGCAATGGTTTTTTTCTTAACAAATACAAAAACGTTTATTTACAGTGCTATTATCACAGTTCACCTTACATTCTTACAACAACTTACATAATGCTTGAAGATGTTAAGTTGGTCTCCTGACTATATTACAACTAAGCTCTGACTAACTAACTATAACAAAGTGCTAACATTGCTAACTGAGGGATAAGAACTTCTCTTCCCGAAGTTCAAGACTGAAGTGCATCAAGTAGAGTGTCGAGGTCCAAGTCAAAAGTCAAGTGTAGTGTCCTTTGCTCTTTTGAACACACAAAAAAAAACCCATCCAAAGAGTCTGATTGGTCCCTGCAATTTCCTTCTTGGGGGGGGGGGGGGGGAGAGAAATGGTAAGGGATGAAAATATATAGTTCTCGAAGCTTCATTGCTTCTTTAAAACTTCAAAAACAGCATCCCCGAGTCCTTTAATGTTGAACAGAATTTTCACTAAATTGTGCATTTCTTCACCTTGCTCTAATCCTAGAGGGGTAAAAACGGTTGCAACCATTTGAAGGACATCAATGTCTTCTACTTTACTCCAATGTATGGGGGGGGGGGTCCTAGCTCAGCTTCCAAAGCTGAGTGCATTGATACGATGGAGTTTGCTTAATTAAACTGACTAAGGGGTCTTCTTTGTGCTGGCATTTCTCAAGGATATAGCATTCTAAGGGTTCTGAAGGGCAAAATGCCAAAGTTTCAGATTTCGAAATTATTGATAGATTAATGAAAGCCTGTTTTTGTCCTGTGTAGGCAGAGTATGAAGGGCAATGCTCTGTGTAACTATAAACGTTATCCATCTACAATGTTTCAAATTTAAATTCTTCCTCGTGGGGCAGTCTCTGGCAAAATGGCCAAAATTCCCACACTCAAAACATTCCTTCTGATGATGTCTAGCATTTCTACTGAATGAGTTACTCCGGTTCTTATGCTGCTGTGTGCAGAAATATATCTGTTTAAGACTGCTCTTATCAGTGCTGTGTGCAGAGGTATAAAACATTCCATGTGCCATTTTAATTTTTTTTTAATTCAATACCAACCGATAGATATATACACTCTAATCTATGCGATACACCCTTATCTACTATCACATCAATCCCACTGTAATATACTCTTACTCAATAACAACTTAACACAATATTTCTTACTCAATGTCTCAACTTTTCAACCAATATTTCTCAAAACCTTAATATCTCGTAAACCTCTTAATGTTTCAAAATACAATTTTAATACCTCATTAACTTCATAAACGAAACCTACTAAATAGCTACCTAACTTAACTCAAAATTGTCAACCTCAATTATAAACATAAAACTCACTGAACTCTTAACACTATCAATTATCTGTGATATTCTTTTTTTAAAAAAATTATGACACACTAGCAGTATAGTGAATTAAGAAAGCTGATATGTCCAGGTGGGATCCGAATCCTACACCTGCTGATTGTGAATCAGCTGCTCAGTCCAATTCAACTACTGGGCAGTGATCACTTTCGTGCAAAATCTCACTACAAAGGATTTCACCATTATATACTTTTAGCACTAATTCCTAACACCGTTTAACTAATTAACTCGTTAGAAAACTTATCAAAGCATCAATAGTTCTACAACATAGCATTGCATCTTAAACACTCTCTACAATGGCAATCATCAATTTTCATGATTTAATCTCAATAATCTAATTAAAACACGAATTTTAAGAATCATCAAGCAACTTTTCCGCTGCATAAGAGACTAACATTATTTTTTTTTTCCTCTGGAACAAACAATGGTGCAGCACACTGAGATATGCAAATGGCTACTTGGCCTAACACAATATGCATCAAACTCTTAAATAACCGTACTAAAATGATACACTTGTACTCTACGCACTTCACACTGATAAATGTTATTAATCTAAAAGCACACTACTAAAAATAAAACTTAACAACCATTAAACCTGATTTACAAATTTACCACACATATGCAAATTATTAATTCTACAGTTCACACACCTCAAAGCCAAACAACTCTTTTCACCATTAATTCAAAATTAATTATCACATTAAAGCAAATTACCATTTTTTTTTCTTTTACACAAACTAATTAATTCACACACATTTGCAACACACCAACATGACATCATTTCCACCAGGCCAAAACTAGCCAAAATGCTGTGACATTACTCACATCAAAAATACAAATTGTTTTACACACATATTCTACTCCAGGCATGTTTTAACAAAAATACAAATATCCTGGTCACTAGAGCACCAATATTTTACCGCCGAGGAGGAAAAAATATAAATAAAAACGTTAACATTGCTATATATATAATCCTCCTGCTCAGTATTTATTTTAGCCATGATTTTTCTTAACAAATATAAAAACATTTATTTACAGTGCTATTATCACAGTTCACCTTACATTCTTACAACTTGCATAATGCTTGATGGAAGGGGTGACTCAGTCAGTAGCATGCCAGACTTGTAATCTGTAGTTCCCAGCTGGGACAGCATTGGGATTTATCTCTGAAAAATTCCCCGCCCTGCCCACAGTCAGTAGGGGACACCGATGGGCTTGGAAAGGCCACCGTTCATTGGATGGGATGTTAGGCTGTGGCCCCATATCCTGTGCACGTTAAAGAACACACTGGATGGCCTTGATGGGAGACTACCATCTGTCTCCCAACAGCTGTTCCAGTGGGTTCCCTCCACCAAACTTCTCTGAGCCTTCGGGTCCATGTGACCTGGCCATTTAGCCCACAGTGTGCAAAAAAGTGCCACTCAGAGGTAAAAACAACAACAACCCAATAATGCTTGAGGATGTTAAGTAACTCTCCTGACTATATTACAACTAAGCTCTGACTAACTAACTATAACAAAGTGCTAACATCGCTGACTAAGGGATAAAAACTTCTCTCCCCGAAGAGCAATACTGATATGTGTTGAGTAGAGTGTTGAGGTACAAGTCGAAAGTCGAGTGTAGTGTCATTTGCTCTCTCGAACACACACAAAAAAAGAAACCATCCAAAGAGTCTGATTGGTCCCCGCAATTCTCTCGGGGGTAAGACATGATAAGGGACGAAAATAGATATTCTCAAAGCTCTTGTTTTGAAACCACATGGCTGTACATTCGCAAGAACTGTTGAGCAGCAGTTCAGGGGGATCCTCCCGGGCATCTGGTGTCAAAGCATTAAGAGTCTCAGACATGGCGCCACTCTGATAGAGGTTTTTCGTGGATGAGAGCATTCTCCTTTGTACATGCTCCCCGGATTAACTGGCAGGAAGGCAGGCAAATGGCTTCTCCCTGCTATGTGGTGTGAATCAAACAGAATTGTCCACTGAGATAATCCTTCTCGTGACGCCAGAATGTCAGCAAGGAAGCTGAAGACAGGAACTCAAAACAGTTCTAAGTGAATATGAAAATTCACGCAGAACAATATAAGGACAATAAAATCAGAAAACAAAAACAGAGGTAAAACCCTCTGTATAAAAAAGACCAACAGTTATGTAATACAAAATCAACAAGTGTATAGGATCCATAAAATAAAAGGCAACAACTCGCAATATCAAAAAAGTAAAAAAACAAAAACAATTAAAATAAGCAGTAAAATGTAAAAATTCAAAAACAGGGGTTAAATAAACTAGATAGCTAAGAGTTTGTTACCAATTAATTCGAACCAAGATTGTTGCCACAGTGCCCTGAGCTCGATGAAAAAACACCGCTGGAAATCCAAGTTCAGAACCAGTAGTGGAGAGCTGGACAGGAGTATACTCTTACTCCTGTCCAGCTCTCCACTACTGGTAAAGCCAACTTGGCAGCAGGATCTGTCAAGTCATTGCCCCCGATGCCAATGTGAATGGGCATCCACCAGTAGAGGAAAGTGATAGTGGCTGCCACACAATGGAGCTTCTGATGGATCTTGGAAAGAACAGGGCAAGGTTCACTAGATAAAAGCCTGTAGTGAGCTAAGCCAGTCAGTATGCATCACACACTGATGATGGAGGTCAGCCACTATGTAGTCCAAGGCAAGGCTAATAGTGAGAACTCTGCAGTGAAGATGGAACACTGTGGTGGGATCTTGTGTGCAATGATGGTATCACAGCAGACTATACCCAATCCCACATATATGTGAGACTTCAAGCCATCTGTGAAGACAGGCAAAATGTCTGAGTGCTCAATATGATGTGTGGTAAAGAGTTGCAGACATATGCAGCAGGGTGTTCCTATCCTGCAAAGAGAAAAGTCACATGAAGGGGAAACAGCAAGCCATGGTAGAAGTGACTCAGCTGTCAGTTGGGCAACACTACTAAGACTGATGTTTATCCTTGGAGGTAGCCTCAGACATGCAAACCAAAAGGATGAAGGGCAGTTGAGTGATTATGATAAAGCATCTCCCACTGAGGACTGAAAACACCATTTCAAGTGGGATGACCCAGCAGAGATCACAATTTGGATATGTACCATAGAGACAACTGCTAAAGGTGAATAAATAATAATGATTTGTTGGACATATTCTGGACTGGTGAAGTGTTGAAGGCCCCCATGCAAACACAGATGGGCCTGATGGTGAATGGGATCCAACATGTTCACCACCAAATCCTGGGTGAATTTGTACACCTGGGATCTGTAGTTCACTTTTGACTGGATAAGTACAGAGTAGAGGCAGAGCAAAGAACTTTAGTCCACACCATACGAGAGGGAGGAGAGGACCTTGAGGATATTCAATGCCCATGTGCACTTGTACCTGAGATGACAGATATGAAGTGAATAGGTCAATTTCCAATCAAAGATGAGACCAAGAAACTTGTTCTCCACCACAACTGGAATGATGGTACCCATGCTGCAACTCTGGGTCCAGATGAAGATTACACTTGTGGCAAAAGTGCACGTAGCAGTTTCCTTTGGGAAGAACTGAAATCTACTGGCTGCCACCCAAACTGAGAGATTGTTCAGGGTAGTTTGCAGTTGTTGCTCAATGACTAATGCTGGACAAAGAGCAAAACATGAAAAAATTGTCAACATAGAGGACATTGCCTACACTAGGAAGGAATTTTCAAGTTATAGAATTAATCTTGACAGCAAAAAGGGTAGCACTCAAGACACAGCCTTGTGTTACTCCCTATTCTTGGAGGAAAGGCAGTGCCAGAGTGTTTGCCAACACAGACACGAAAAAAACATGATTACTAGAATGATAACATATTGCCTTTGGTAAATATAAAATGCTCATTTTCAGAGAAAATGAAAATTTTAATTTTCCAAATTTTGCACCCTTTGACAGTAGTAATTCATACTAATAGGTGATTGGAAAATGTAAATAACAATATATTACTAGCTCTGTAAAATGCAAAAAGCATATCTTATTTATCCCTTAAAATGAAAAGGCTGGATTTTCTTATCCACTAGGATTAAGGACAAATCATTCAATATATATAAAATAATTTATTCATCATTACTATATTAAAATATTATTGACAATTTTAAAATCAAGTACTAAATTTATAAAAAAAGAAGGTGCAACTGGTCGAATTTAATCAATAGTAATTAAATTAAATCACATGACTGTATATTATTGCCTTCTTCATCAACACATTGTATCATCAGAGCATAAATATTGGCAATATTACTTCAAGTTTCACATTTTTTTAAGTTTAGTACCCTCTAATAATGGTAAATTAAGGTTATTTAGAGGTCGTTATTCATTAATCACTCAAAAGAAAATGCTGACTTTTCTCACCCATCCTGGAAGTGAAAAGAAATTGTTGCTGCCAATGAAAATCCTTTGATCATCACACTCCATTATTAAAATATCAAATTTCTAGCCCAAATAGATCTTTTGCAATATTCAATAAAAAATTTCACTGTGAGAGGGGCACAATTAAAGCTTTAGAGAGATTCTAAAAAGTTAGAATCCTAATAGTTTATAAATACCTATCAAACCCAAAACGAATTTT
Organism: Ryuthela nishihirai; assembly: GCA_038380435.1. Classification (NCBI taxonomy): domain Eukaryota; kingdom Metazoa; phylum Arthropoda; class Arachnida; order Araneae; family Heptathelidae; genus Ryuthela; species Ryuthela nishihirai. The sequence continues at coordinate 20,249,146 of JAWZYU010000028.1, read as the reverse complement.
CAATTTATCTCTAATAGTACGCAAATTTTGCTTAAGATGCAAAAATTGCATTTTTTCCACCCCTCTGGGAGGGAAGGTAAAAATCACTTGTCGATACAAATTTCATGGTATTCACCATTTCACAACCAAAAATACAAATTTCTAATGAAATTACATTGTTTGCAATATTAGTTGAAATTTTGTAATTTTCAACTTTTTCCACTGTTAGAGGGTGCATTATGGCTAGAGAAAGATTCCAAAAGTGCAAATTGTAATATTTCATCAATATCTATCCAACTCAGAAAAGAATTTTTAATTTACCTCTAGAAGCAAAAAGTTTGATGTCTACAGAAAGACAACAAAATGAAAACATTAGCTCATTTTTCAGAAAACCAAGCTAATAAAAAACGGGAAAGAAAGATCAGCAGGTGACCTCTCAAGCCGAAGACATGGAGATCACAAAGAATACCAAATCTCCAGTCTGTCGTATGCTTTTTCGATATAAATGAAAATTGATACCAGGTGCTCTCAATGTAAAAGGAATTAGTGACAGCCATCTCAAGGCATATCAGATGGTCTAATGTAGGCTGATGCCTGTAAAAACCACACGGTACTGGAAAGAAGGTTGTGGTATTCTAAATACCGATAAGTCTGGCATTTGCCATTCTTACGCAGCTCATCAATGCAATGAGATGATAATTAGAAGGAATCTTGGGGCCCTTTCCTAGCTTGGGGAAGGACAAGACAACAGCCTTCTGCCAAGAGTCCAGAAGCTGCTCCCTGAGAAAAATGTTGTTTAAAAGTTGTTCATGCAGCCAATGTTGTAGCATAATGGACATTGTCTGGCCTCACAACAGATGCATGAGGAGTACAGAGTAAGGAGCAGCTCCTCTGCTGTGAATGGCCTGTTGTAAGGCTCTAGGCCATTCGAGTAGAAAGACAATGGAGAGCATTCAGCTTTGACATTCAGGACTAGAAACTCAGAGGGATAGGAAGATAAAGAAAAGACGAAGGAAAATATTTCCTCCAGGGTGTTGGCAATTGCTTGGAATCAGCAGCAAGTGCCTGTTCATTGAGCTCCAGGATCGATGATGAGTGGAATGAATAATTCCCACCCATCATCATAGTTCCTTCTGGCTCTGGCACAGATGAAATGGGCTTTCGTTCTGGCACACTTAAAAGCTTCAAGATTCCTTGTTCTGAGACTTAGGACCTGTGGTGCAGTTGGGATTCCACCACAGTTTCAGAAATCAAGAAAACCATTTCATATCTGACAAATGGTCAAAGCAGCTGTTTGGACAATACAGTCGATCATCTCCAGCACTGCAACATTGATTAATTCCTGGCTGACCAAGTGTGGTTGAACTCACAAAGTAGCTCATATTCGTTCCAGTCAGCCTGACCACGCCTCCACTGTGATATGCATGAAGGGTCAAAAGGCCTCCCACAGGAAATGTTACATATCATGGGGAGGTGATCGCTACCATAAAGATTGTCCTCGATCTCCCACATAAAAGAGCAGAAGGATTGAGGAGAAGGTAGTGAAGTCAATGGCAAGTAATGTGTGTGTCAGAGAGTGAAAATACATACTGACACTGATGTTGAACAGGGAGAGCGAAGGATCCATGAGCCACTGCTCTAGGACCCCACCCCTCTTGTTGGTATCAGTATTGCCCCAGAGAGGACTGTGTCTGTTAAAAGTCATGAGAAGAAAAGGGGACAGAAGATGCAAGACAAGATCATTAAGGTATATAACCTCTTTCTGCACCTCTTTCTCTTCCTTCCATTTAGGACAGTCACGTGAGAACACTGAATGGTCACTACTGTAATTGGCACAGCTTGCCTGTGCAAACTACAGGCAGTCTAGATTGCTATGATCCACACTACCACAGTGAGTTGGTTGGCTGTTTGGGGTTTTATGGTGCAAGAGCAACTAGGGCTATATTCCACCAAACAAAAGTACATAAAGAGATAAAAGACTTGCAAACCACAATCAAAGTTAAAAGAAACATAAAACAATAAATGACGACAATGAAACAAAATAACACAAGAAAGATAAGTAAAAAAAAGAGCCAACAAGTGTAAAAGTCAATAACAACAAAAATAGGTGTATAGGACCCATTTAAAATTAGAACAAGAGTAAAATCTAGGAAACAATATAAAAAATCTTAAACAAGTAAAATAACCTGTAAAATGTAAAAATTTGTAAGACAGGAGTTAAAAGCAATTTATCAAATAAAAGATGTCCAAGTGTAAGGGGCTTGGACATAAAATCGTGAAAGGTAAAATATGTCTGTCTAGGTTAAAAGCTGGACAATAAATTAAAACATGTTTTATAGTTAAAATGGTGTTGCAAAACTCACACTTAGGTTCGTCGTCCACCTGTAGAAGAAACAAATGAGTAATAAACGAATGACCTAAGTGGAGCCTAGCATGTACAACTTCCTCCTTACGATTTCTGCGGTAACAACACTGTCATTGGTTTGATACCACACCAGGTACATGTGGGTTTAGCACAGCAAACCTTGGAGGCACAGCCGTACCTCTGACATTGAAAACAACACGGCAAGTTGCAGGGTATGTGCAGCAGTACCTCAAAAGGGGCAATGCCTGTCTGTTGCCTTGAAGGCAGCAGGCAGGCATGGGGTGTTAAATGTGACAATTAGTGTCCAAGTAGGTACTTATTTCCCCATCACAATGTACTAAAATCCATCTGACTGCAACAACTCCTTGTGAGCCTAACTATGAGCAGAGATCCTCTTCAGAAACTTTGAGGAGGTCACACTCCAAGACCATCCCAAGAGAAGAATTCAGTGACTGATGAGGCGACACCGCAACAGGCACCCCACCAATCATTGTGACCTGCAAGAGCAGCTCAGAAGGTTAAGCACATTCAGTCTTAACAAGTTGCTGGATCTGATGCATTAAGAGATTTCACACAATCTGCAAAATTTTCCAAACCCTTCTGAATTAAGAATGGAGACATATTCCAAAGCACTTGGTCATCTGTTGAATGGATCATCTGTTGAATGGATCATCTGTTGAATGGTCATCTGTTGAATGGCAAAGCAAGTGTAGAATGCATGGTTGTTTAATTTCTGGATCAGTGCCCATGGTCCCCACCCAACATAGAGTCCAACAAAGGAACACCCAATCAGGCATCAGGGCGGGTTGTTTTACCTCTAAGAGGCACTCTTTGCACACAATGGGCAAAATTACCAGGTCATAAGGGCCATGAGAGCTCAGCAAAGGTTTGGGGGAAGGGGACCTCTCCCCCAAAAGCTGTTAGGAAAGATAGTAGCCTCCTGTCAAGTCCTCCAACATGTTCTTTAATGTGCACAGGGTATGGCTCTCCTGTACAAGGGGGCCATGATTTTACATCTCATCCAACGGGCAGAAGCCTTTCTAAGCTCATCGGTGTCCTTTACTGACCGAGGGTAGGATGGGAAGTTTTGCAGGGATAAATCTCAATACTGGCCCAGTGGGTCTTGAACCAGGGAACTACAGATTATGAGCCTGGTGAGCTACCCACTGAGCTAACCCAACCTCAGTCACCAGGGCTTCACGGGCACTATATCCTCACAGCCAGTCGAGCCCTCACAAATAAGCAGAAAAATAAGTGTGAGGAACTGAGCTGAATCCTCACAAAAGAAACAGATGACAAAAAAGAAAAGAGAGCAAACTCTTAAACCTGTACCCAGATGTGGGCAAGGTACTGCAACATTGAACCAAGCAGGTCCAGCCCACCAGCCAATTGATCCTGTGGCAGCGACCACCCCATGACCTCCAACATACCTGATGAAGCCGCCAAAGTAGGAGCATCCCTCAAAAGTGCTGCTCAGCCCCATGACAAGCAGGCTTTCCAATGGCAAGAATACCAAAGAGGATTCTGCCAGTCATGAGCTGATTAGAGCAGATGAGGACCCTCAAGAAACTACCAGGAGCCTCCTTTCCAGAGACATGGGTCACAGCACACAGCAAACACACAGGTGAGTGTTTAGAACCTTGTGAATGTACCCAAACCAGCAGAGCCAACCTACCAAACAAAGCTACCAACTTTGAAGAATGAAAATTATGATTTGGAAGAATGAAAAATTAGAGGAAATCTGAGCACTTATTAAAATTAATAAATTAGGCATTTTTCAGAATTTATGCAATATATTGATTATTAATCAATGCATAAATACATATTGATTAGTTACTAGTTATTATCAATTAAAATATATTTGCATAAAATTTAAAAAAGTATCTGCACTTTGTGAGACTCGATCGGTATGGGTGAAAAAAATTACCTTTCCCATTTCAAATAATCTGAGTTCAGCAATGATCATTTTATGGTACCCATCATCATCATCCTCAAGCAGCCATGGGCTACAGAAGTCCAACCAGACAGTGAAATTTAGTTCTCCAAGCATATCTGTCCTGAGCTACATCTCTGATGCACCTAGCCACTGCACACCAATTCTAGCAAGGTCCTGTTTGACATTGTCAGCCCACTGGATCCCAGATCTCCCCCTCTTTCTGAGGTCTTTGGACATACTGTTCCTAACCCTACTTGTTAATCTATAATTATCCATACAGGTAACATGGCCAAAGTAACGGAGTCTCTCTCTGCACAATTTGCTGCTCGAAAAAGGTTGCCAACTCCTTTGCCTAACACCTCATCATTACTTTCAGAGTTGAACCACCTAATACCCAAGATACTGCATAAGCATCCAGAACCAAGAGCATCAAGTTTCCTGTTATCTTGTTTACAAAGGGTTCAAATTTCACTACCATACTAACTCTAGAAAGTACTTAGTTGGTTGAACTATTATACATTCTAATTTTAGTGTTTAGGTGTACATGTCTATTTCTCCACACTCTCCAAAGATTCTTAAAAGTTCCGACAGCAATCCCTATTTGCCTGTTAATCTCATGCCGCACATCACCACTATCTGTTACATAGCTCCCAAGATAATAAAACTGTGACACCTGCTCAAGACTGCAACCATTCAGATTAACAGAATCACAGCCTGCCTGACCAATTTTCATCACTTTAGTTTTCTGTTTATAACCAAACCTACTCTACTACCAGTTTCATCAACAGCTCGAATGAAAGAGTTCATCTCATCAACACCATTTGCCAAAAGGGCTAAATCATTAGCATAATCTAAATAAGAAATTTTCATACCTCCAGACCATTTAAGGTCAAAATTTTTCCCTTGCAATGAATTTCGTGTAACATAATCAATAACGAAACAAAAAGGAAAAGGAGACAAAAATGCACCCTTGTCGAACACCAGAAGTAAAGCTAAACCAATTGCTACAAGACTTACCAACTCTCACACACGACTCAGTGTTATTATAGAGAGCTTTCATTATGTTAACTAACTTGTCTGGTATACCATACGATCTCATGATCAACCACAAATTATGACGATCAACAGAGTCGAAAGCCTTTTTGAAATCAACAAAGCTAGCAACCAAAGGTTTCTGAAACTCTACACATTTCTCAAGAATCTGCCTAAATGAAAATATCTGATCCACACATCCCCTACCACTTCTGAATCCACATTGCTCATCACACAATTGCCTGTCAACCAGATTCTTAATTCTATTAAGCACAATCATGCAAAGAACTTTCCCTGGAACAGAGAGTAGGCTGATACCCCCATAGTTATCACAAGAACTGCGATCGCCTTTTTTGAAATTAGGGATAATAATAGCTCTGGTAAAATCCTTAGGGACCATGCCTTTATCATAAAAGATATTCAAAATTTCAGTCATCCAGGTTCAAACATTCCCAGCTCTAAGCATTTCCGTAGTAATTTCATCTACACCTGGGGATTTATGAAGTTTAAGTTTAGAAACAGCCAAAATAACTTCAGATTATGTTATAGGGCCAACATTAAAGCCACCAATGCATCTATCATCATTGCAAACAATGGAAGTAGAACTAACCACATCGTTTAGAACATCACTGAAATGCTCAGCTCACCTAACCATGACAGAATCCTCAACTTCTATAACCATACCTTGTTTACCCTTCAATCCCTGTATACCTGTCCGTTTTCTACCAAGCAAAACATTAATTATCGGGTACAGCTCTCTGCTGTTGTGCTGTCTAACTGCTTTCTCAGCCGAAGATTTTTATCCGCAGCTAAGTGATTCTTTACATGCTTATTAAGCTCTCTGTAATGCTTCCTATTAGGAGTAGTGGGAGATTAATTAAGGACATTCCTGCAGTTCTTTTTTTTTCTGAAATAAGCTCAAATGCCTTATCACTCAAATAATTTTGCCTCCTCTGCTCCTTTTTTCCTAAAAGAGTAATATTAGTTTCAAGAAAAGCCTGTTTAAAATGGTCCCATTCTTCCTCAACTTCAGTAGTAAGCAAACTATGACTGTCATAATGACTAAGTAGCCTATCATGGTAAGCTTTATTGGGTCTTTCAATTAGCAATTTCAATTTAGCTTTAGAATTAAAGGTAAATTTTTTAACTTAGATTAACACTTCTTAAGTTTAAGTTGCATTTAATTAAAGGTAATTTTTTTTTACCTTAGTATAATAACATTTCTCAAGTTTAAGTTGCAAGACACTTTAACAAGGTAACGGTGAGATCCAATTCCAGCTCCCCTATATGACCTGGTATTACTAACAGAACTAGCCCATTTGCTTTAACATATAATCAATCATATTCTTATTCAGCCCATCTGGTGAAACCCATGTGTACTTATGTATGTCATGTGTGTGTAATAAGTGTTAGTTTTCCTTAAACCATTAAGTTTACTTACCTGTAGGAGACATTGCCATTGCAGCTACCAACACCAAAAGTGCCTATCACCCCTCCCTAAAGGTCCAAGTCAGTACCAACTCTGACACTTGAAGTCACCTAGAACAAGGGTAATATCTCTTTTCTTGACAGAATTAAAAATATCCTGAAGTTGTCTGTAAAACCTATCCTTCTCATCCTCATTGGCATCCTCAGTGGGGGCATAACAGCAGATAACATTCAAGTCTCAAATGCTTGTCTGAAATTCTGCTGTAAGAAACCTTTCATTAACACATTTACGGACAAAGCGGCATAAGTTGCTCCTTAATTAAGGACAAGACGTCATATGCCATCCAACTTTAATTCTGCTGGGGATTCAGTGCTGATGACGATGTCAGAGATTCTACATATGCTGATCAAAATGAGTTTGGGAGTGACAGCATAGATGATAACATATATCAGAACAATAATGTAAACGAGAATGCAAATGTTGACGGTGATATTGGCTCCAGCGAACTGAGTGACGATGAATGGCAGGATGATATAGCAGATATCCCAGACTTTGGATTTGACAATGCAGAATCTGGAATACTGGTTCACTTCGAAGATGCTCCAAGTGCAATACAGTGTTTTGAGAAGCTTTGGGATAATAAGATAATGGATATGATACTTACATCTATGAATATGTATAGAGCAGGTTTAGAAAACACTAGGCGGCTGCATAGAAAGAACAGTCGATTTTCATCTATGAAGCCAATAACTCTGACTGAGTTAATACATTTTCTAGCATTGTGTATTCTACAGGGTCAATTGAAATTTTCCTCTATTAGAAAAATGTTCACCATGGATCCTCTTTAATATTGCCCCGTGTTTCATTATGCTATGTCTGGAAGGCGATTCGAACAATTGCTGACATGTTTCAATTGTGCTTATGGTCAACCTGCAGATCCTAGAGACAGGCCCTTTGTTGAAAAGACTGCTTCTCAATTTCAGACGTGCCTATTACCCTTCTAAAAATTTATCACTCGATGAATCACTTTTGCTTTTCTCATGGCTGTTTGAGTTTCAGACAATACATAAAGAGTAAATGAGCTATATACGGAATAAAGTTTAATTGTTTAATTTGTAAGATGCTAAGATGGTTATGTTCTGAATGTACAAATTTATTCTGGAAAAAGTGAAGAAGCTGAAGGACTGTCTAAACTCGAGACATTAGTAACTTCTCTAATGGAGCCCTATTTAGATCATGGTCACCATATATTTATGGATAATTTTTACAACAGTGTTGATCTATCTAAGAAATTTCTGAATAGAAAAATACAATACTGGGACCCTGCATTCAAATAGACGTAAAAATCCTCAAACAGTGACTAAGCTGAAATTAAAAAAGGGAGAACACAAGTAGCAAAGATGTGGAAAATTGTGTCCAAATGGAAGGACAGGTGAGAAATACTTTGCATTACAACAAAATACCATCCCAAATTTATTCCCGTAAAAAATCGATTTGGGCAGGAAAAAAAATCAAACCACAAGAGGTTTCAAAATACAATGACAGTACGTCAGGAGTCTATCATAATGATCAGATGGTCAATTATCATTTGTCACCATGAAGAGCATAAGATGGTACAAAAAGGTAATGTTCCATCTTTTAGATATAGCTCTTTGGAATTCTTTTTATATAAACAGACAATTCAACAGTAAGCTGACTCTGCTTCAGTTTCGTGAAGAGATGGTCAAAATGTTTCTTGGCATACCCATCAACTTGAATAATGGTAGAAAATTAGTAAAGTCTGGAGCATTACATGGAGGTAAACGTTCGAGGACTGAGTTACACGATTCAGACAATGATGGTGAAGAACAACATAAACCAAATATTATGCACTTCCCGGACAAGATTCCTAATGAAAGGAATCCTAACAAAAGCCTTCATAGGAGATGCAAACAATGTGCGAAGAATGGTTTGCACAAAGAAACCAAATATTTGTGCAAGACATGCCCCAGCAAACCGGCACTCTGCATAGAGTTGTGCTTTGAAGAGTACCACAAAAAATAAACTTTTGATGTTATATTTTTACATATGTATTTTCGTATTTCTTATGCATTGAATAAATAAATTTTGTGGCACAACTCATGGATTTTCACTTTTCACATTTCACGTTGTTGTCCTATTTCATCATTCTTACATGGATAAGACGGCATATACCACTATGTCATTCTTTTAATAAACATATTGCTTGTAATGTCATATGAACGTCAAATTTTGTAATATTCTGGTGAAAATCTTATTAGTTAAAAAAAAAAAATTGGTGTGTTTCTTTAAGTCTCACAGTTTTGCTTACTGTCCACAAACATGTTAATGCACTCATATCCTAGAAGAGCATCACTAGCGTCTCTGTTGAGAAGCAGACCCACGCCTTGGAGATGCTTATTTTCTTCTCTCCCTGAAAAGAGAAATTTAAGATTATTTTTAAGAATCTGACCTTTATCTGTCCATCTGGTCTCTTGCAAGCCGAGAATATCTAAATTATAATGGTGGAATTCTCGTGTGAGGACATCAATAGAAAAAGCTCTGTGCAGAGTCCACATTCCAACTACCTATGGAAAGAAAATGGTTAGTGGGATGTTTAAAGAAACTATGTTTATTGAGAGAGGGAATGTCGACAATATCAAACAGCCTCCTAATCGCAGACATGGGGCAAAGACCCATTCCCCCACCACTAAAGGCTGAAGCCATCTACACTGGAAGATTTTCTCCAATGTAGAATTTGACGATGCCAATAGAAGCAAAGAGTTCAGGTGCCTGTAATGACCTCAGAATTATCCACCAGCTGATTATATACTAATTAACAGCAATGGGCAAGTTCTGTTAGGAATAAGCTGATAAAAGATATCCTATAAATCTATGCACTTGGGGCTGTCAATCTACAAACAGAAAACACAGCAGAAGATTTTCCCTCCACAGAAGCCCACCAGTGCAGCAAATCCAGGATCTATAATCAAGCTCAGAGACTTATTCCAGTTCGGTTAGTGTATATGGTCAGCACTAGGACTGTGTGGTTGACCTCTCCTCAACAGGGTAGGAAAAAAAAAGAAAAGTAGCCATAATTGTCCAGGTCAGTAGGACACACTAACCTGGCAGCTGTCCCCCTACTATTAACTTCCACAAGAGAGTGTCTCTTTTGAAAGATACTAATGGCCTGCACCACGAGAAGGTGGGGTCGGACATTAGGTGCAGTGCCTGTGAAGATGCATAGAACCTGGCTGGTTCTATGCATCTTCACAGGGGATTGGTGAATAACTCTGCTTCCAGTGACTACCTAGCTACGATTTACAGACCTATCCATTAACTGATTATGAATTAAATTTCCTATCTTATAACGAAAAGTTTAAATCAGTTTATATTTTTGCAGTGCAGAAAATCGATGGCATGTGTAATTTTTGATATTAACTAAACTGAAATTAATCGCTAATAATCAACAATATGTAGTAGGCATCATCCAATGATAAATAATAGCTCAATAGATATATTTCAAAAGTTAACATCTATAATACTGAAAGAATAGCAACAATTATTGCACAGTGATTTTTTTGATAAAGTGCTTCGTTTGTCAACAGTGACAAGCTTCATATGCAGCACGAAATGGTGCTCACCACAGCCAAATGAACTGCATCAGCAGATTTTTGATATTAACGAAAGTTAACTTGATCACGAACAATTAATAATCAATGTGTAAGCATAATCTCCTGATCAATAATAGATCAATCAATACATTGCAAAAGTTAGTATTACAATACAGAGGGTATAACAACAAATGTTATTGCACCCTTTTCTAAGATTTCTTATTGAGAAAGCATTTGGTTCACCTGTAGTAGCAACTTGTGTCATGATGCATCTGAAAGCAGCGACTTCATGCAGCCAAGTCACTGCATACATACATTTTTGGTATTAACGAAAGTTAACATAATAGCTAATAATTAATAACTAACTATCAATATGTAAACATAATTCACTGACTAATAATTAATTAGTGGTCTCCAAGTGGCATTTTCATGCAGCTTAGATGTAAAACAATCCAAATACAAAGTTCTTGTGATCAGCTGCAGGTTACGAAGCTATTATGGTGAAAACAACTGATATCAGCCAAGAAATGACAAACAAAATGCAATAGGAAGATAAGTAACACAACAGTAGGGAATATAAAGTGCATAATTTATTAATACTCCTTGCTATGCAGTAAAATATCTCTCTGGCCTCCATGCCTGATGCTATCACAGTTCCAGAATTTGCAAAAAAGCAAATGTTTCCCCTTTATGCAGTGGTGTGCTGGTAAATTTTAACAACCAGCTCGCTGGAAAAAAACAAGATCAAGAATATGTGTATATTTAATTTTAAGTTTTACTGATTTACAATAATTTGGAATACAAAAATTCAAACAAAAATATTCATTTTTTATTGTAATTTCCATTATGATCAAGATCCTGATGGAAATTATAATAAAAAAAAAATTAATATTTTATTTCTGTTTGAAATTTTTCGTTTTGTTTGAATTATCTCGCTTTCTTTGAAAATGAGATAATAGTTTCACTTTGTTGTCTGTCTGTAGACATCGAACTTTTTTTGTTGTTTACAGAGATAAATTAAAAATTATTTTATATTGGATAGGTATTGATGAAATATTACAATATGCACTTTCTGAATCTCTCTAAAGCTATAATTATGCCCTCTAGCAGTGGAAAAAGTTGAAAATTCCAAACAAATATTGCAAACGATGTATTTATGCTAGAAATTTGAAATTTTGGTGTTAGAATGTGAAGGTCACCAAGTTTCCATTGCCAACAATGAGTTGACCTCTTAGACCCAGGGGGGATGGGAAAAAACACACCTTTTTAGTTTTAGGAGATAATTGTTTGTTTTTAGAGATAAATAAATTATTTTTGGGTTAGATAGGAATTTATAAAATATCATAATTCACCCTTTTTATCTTCTGAAAACTATAACTGCACCCTCTAAGTGTAAAAATTTGCAAATTCAAATTTCAAATAAATATTTCAAATGACATATTTAACTAGAATTTTTTTTATTTTGGTGGTGGAATGTGAACACCATGATGTTTCCATTGGGAACAATGAATTGACTTGGGGGGGACACAATTTTTTGTTTTAGCAGACAATTGTTTGTATTTAGAGATAAATGAAAATATCTTTTTTTAGGATTAGATAGGAACTGATAAAATATTATGATTTGCACTTTCGGAATCTTTCAAACACTATAATTGTGACCTCTAATGGTGAAAAAGACTGAAAATTCCAAAATTTCAAACGAATATTGCAACAATGTTTGTTGCTATATTAAGCACTTAGAATTATTGTAATATATGCACTTTATAATACATTATATAATTACAATGTATTATAATTTTATAATTATAATATATAACAATTAAGCACTTAGAATTATTGTAATATTTGCACAATAATTGTTGCTATTCCCTCAGTATTATAAATGCTAACTTCTGAAATACATCTATTGACCTTAGTTTATCATTGAATGATGCCTATTACATATTGTTGATCATTAGCGATTAAGTTCAGTATAACGACAGAAATATGAAGTTTTGGTGGTGGAATGTGAATATCATAAAGTTTCAATTAGAAACAATGAAAATGATAATTAGAAAACTCATTTTTCATTTGATTCGCACTAATGAAATATAATTTGCATTTTTCAAATACTTTGTAGTTTTAATATATATATATCTTTGCAGACCACTAAATATAAAATGGCATAGCTGCTATTGAGTTTTACAAATAATAGTATAGAATAGAAATTTGAAAAATTAATAGTAGTTTTTAAGAGATATTCCACTGACAGCAATAATCTACCCACTTTTCTAAGAGAAGTGTGGGAAATGCAACTTTTTAGATTTAAGAATTAAAAGATGAGTACTTTTATGTTGTATAATTAGTAATAAAATACTATTTGCACTTTTCATATCATCCACTAGTTCAAATTAAAACTTTTAAAGAATGAAACATTAGGTAAAGGAAAAACTTCCTTCTCTTTGAAAACGAGATTCTCATATGCACCAGAGGCAATATGTATTCTTCTAGTTGATTCTACATTATTACTACAAGATCCCAAAAATCTTGCAAATCAATTTCATATTTTAAAAAATGACTTAAATGGTTCAATTTTTTTTCACCAGCTATCTACAGTGAAGTTAGTTCTTCATAAGGCCCAGTAGATAGTTCATATAAGTAGAAACAATTTAAAATGTTTTCATCATTATTTCTGCCTGATAAAAGATGTAAATTCATGTGTTGCATTATATTTTCTAGTAACGTATTCCAAAGAAGAGCACTGAATTTATTATTTTTATTAAATGGACTACCTTTAAACTTATCGATTTATCAATATTCAACTTCAGATTTATGTTTTCCCTGACCAACCTTTAAATTTTCCAAAGTTTTTATTGTGTGTTTGATTGATTTTATGCTTTCTGAATGTTTAATTGATCTTGACTGAAGTGGAGTTGAAAGTAATGAAAACTCACCAAGAATATCTATCATTAAAGCAAGGGGTGCAAAAAGGGTGCAGAAATAAGCGTGCCCCAGCTGGATTTTTCCATGTCACCATATACAAGCTTATCACCCAAATGTCACTAGCCATTGCAGATTGAAGTGTGTGTTGCTATACAGTTTATCGCCATTGTAGATTTAACAACCGACTTGCAAAATTCTTGAAAATTTAACAATCGGCTTGCACGAGCCAGATCTAGCACACCACTGCCTTTATGTGACTATTTCTCAAATTCCTGGGAATATTCTGCCAAATATTTCGGATTGTGAGAACATTTAGGAGATATAGTAAACTTTTAACACAAAACTAGTAATGAAACTGCAGTTCTATATATATACTAGAGTAGATCTGGCAATTGTACCATGGTTCACAAAGGAGCACAGCAAGATGGGCAGAAACGATGACTAGTAGATGTTTCAACATAGTGAAAGGCTATTTCTTACAGTGATTGTAAAAAATATGATAGATCAAGTTTTGCTGTAAAATGCACTAATCGTTATAACAAGGGTTAATATCTTAATTTCTTCAAGAAGTTTAGTTAAAATATCATTGATTCACCAGTATTACTTATGTTTTGATATTAATTATTAAATCAATTAAATCATGTAAAGAAATATTACAGTAATATGTGTTTACACTTATGAAAAGTTTTTTTAAAATTTTCTTTTTACCTAATGAAACTAACATCAGTTTCAGTTTCTGCATATACAGAGCCATACAGAGTCAAGGGAAGCTAATTTGGAAGCTCTATAAATTTGTAAAATATGCTTTATGTGGAAAAATATGGCTGAAGAAAAATTAAAGATTTCAATCTAATTGTCTATTTTCAAAAATATTCATTCAGTATTTAAAGAATTATGGAAACTAGAATATTAGTCAACATTAATGCAAATAAAGAATTAACCACAGAATTCCTGCTACCATAACTTTTTAATTTTTGACTGAATATTGTTTGAAATTTATATTTAGATATATTATATTGAAATCTTTATCTTCAGCATTTAGCACTCACTAAAAGATGTAAGTTAAAGTCTTTAGGAGGATTTGGATTTGGAAACTATGAATTATCATATTTGATTAGTACCTACTCAATTCAAGAAGAATTTTTCATTAAGCACTTAGAATAAAAAGTTTTTTTCCCCACTCTCCTGAGGATTAAGAGACAAACTGTTGCTGCCAATATAAGCTCCTTGATCATCACACTCCACCACGAAAGTACCAAATTTTTAGCCCCAATCGAGTTTTGCAATATTCGATATATAATATTATATATATAATTTTCCATCATCAGAGGGTGCAATTAAAAATTTTGGGAGATCTAAAAGTGTGATCAAAATAGTTTATCAATACTTATCCAACTCAAAAAAGAATTTTCAATTTATCTCTAAAAATAAATAATTATCTCTTAAAATGAAAAATTTGTGTTTTTCCACCACCCCTGGTGTAAAGGTGACAAATCATTGTTGTAAATGCAAACTTGTGGCTATATTTCCCCACCAAAACTTCAATTTTTTAACATAATCACATCACTTGGAATATCTGTTTAACATTTTGCCCTTTTCAACTTTTTCCAACGTTAGATGGCACAATTATTGCTATTGACATATTTCAAAAATGTGAATTGTAATATTTTAGCAATATCTATCCAAGAAAAAAACTCTCAATTTATCTCTAAAAACAAAGAAGTCTATAAATGTCAGACAGACAGACAGATGACAAAGTGAAAACATTAAATGTTTTTCCTAAAAATGAGCTAAAAAAGGATAGTCAAATAAAAAGGTTCCTCTTGTTAAGTCATTTTAGCCTTTTTCATATTAGGAATAAGTCATTAACTAACTTCATGAGCTTTTACTTTTCTTTTTGCATTTAATGAGTTTTTTCTTCCAGGAAACAAATGAGATAAAACAGATACTTCATTAATTTTTTTTACTTCATTTGGTATTTAGTGAAAACTCCACAGGTTATTAAATGTTATGTTTATGCTTTGGATAGAGGGCAATATTTTATATATACCTGACACTTCCCAATGTAAGCTTTCATTTGATACAAAACTCATTATGAAGAATTTCCAGTTTGAGAGAATACAGAATAAAATTTCTTTCGAGAATTTCTTTTATACAAGAAATTTACTATAATGCAGAGTAAAAAGTATTTTTTCCATCAAATCATAAAAAAAACATTTTATCCAAAAGCTTACTTACCCAAAGCTTAAATGGCACATAACTCATGAAATAGTCTATCCATAATGCACACCTGTCTTGAACATGAGAGATTCCATGAGTGTTGACTATTGAAGTCATTGAAGAGGCACTTTCTTTGCATAATCAGTGAAAGGAGCACAATGACTTCTCACAAATGCATAGCATGAGGCATAATGTGACTTATGTAACCTTCTGATACATTTTAATCCACAGTACTTTGCAATTACAAGGTATTTAGCCACTATTACACTGTTGAAGTATGATGATATGAATTGGGTACAGAGGAAAAATTGTCTTGAACAGGGTGGGATCTAAACCCACAACCTCCTCATAGCATGTCAGATGCTCTGTCTGATGAGCTGATGTGAGGTGCAGTCTGAGTGCTATAAATAAATACTGCATATTAAGTGAGAGGAAAAAAAAGCTAAGAAATTGAGAGGTCAGGTGAAAACTATTAACAGGGCATTAAAGTGGTTAAGCAGTGATTCTGAGTGATTTTATAGTAGTATTTTCAGGCATAATTTTTATCTTATTTTTAAAGAAAACATTTGCATTAATCTTTATTAATTTTTACAGTTATTGTTACTATTGTGAATTTTATTTTATGTTGTTTATATTTTATGAATTATAAATTATTTATTTGGGTGCCTTAGGTTCAGGTCCATATCCTACCTTATTGAAATACACCCATCCCTTGATATATATGGTAGATAGGTTCTAGGAAATCACCATTAATCAAACCCATGCAAATCGAAACTAACAACTTATGGAGAAAATAGTGGGATAGGTTCTGAAAAATTCCTTGTTATAAATAAAATGTACATTGAAAGTTTTATTTATACATATTTATCTCAAATTTCAGTTCAGCAGTAATAATAAGCATTAATGTAACATTATTTTGTACTTTATTTGCACTAATTCAGATATGTATGAGAAATTAATCTAAGCTTTTCTTTTTGGTTATGAAAAAATCTCATCATTAATATAGTTGTAAGGATATTTTTGAACTGAATATAAATTAAAAATTAAGCATTTGTATCAATACTTAGAGCTTTATTTTGCAAAAATTAGTATTTATATGATATTTTATGAAACAGTGCACTTACGAATCAGCTGTATTTAACCTATATAACAGTCTACTGAGACATTGGCAAGAATATAATTTTAGCAAAAGAATAAGATGATAATATGTTACATATGGCAATTTTATTAATATAAGAAATTATTATTATTTGTTTATTATTGAAAATAAATGATATCAATTAAAACCATTTAATTGATTTTTACTTTAGTTGATTAAAACCATTTTGGGATTTGTAATTTGGGATGACAATCTAATAATCTCCTTTGACACTGTACCACTACTACTTCATAATATGCATTATATCTACAGGGTGATTCAAAACTCATCGTTCAAATTTCGTGGGGAGGTAGGGAATACGTCAGGAAACCGATTTCACATAGGAAAGTATGTCCGCAAATGTACGCATGCGTATGTAGAGGGCACTGTGTGTACCCAACCAGTGTACAGCTCGCCTGACCACTCCCGCTGTCATCAGCGATCGCTTGGCCACCCAGGTCACCTGATTTATCGCCCATGGATTTCTTTTTGTGGGGGGCCATGAAATACCATTGTACGAGACCCCCATCGACAGTGAAATGGACCTTGTTGCACAAATAGTGGCCGCCGCAGGCATTGTCCGTGATATGCCAGGCGTTTTTGAAAATGTTCGGCAGTCAATGCAACGGCGCTGTGAATCCTGTGTCCGTGTAAATGGTCGCAATTTTGAGCACCTACTGTGAACCTGCACTTTACCTTGTTGGAATAAAAGTCATATTCATTACCACTTAACTGTACTGTTTCCTTGTGTTCACTTTACTTGTCCATTTTGTTCATGTAGATGATGTTTGCGGACATACTTTCCTATGTGAAATCGGTTTCCTGACGTATTCACTACCTCCCCACGAAATTTGAACGATAAGTTTTGAATCACCCTGTATATACATATACATAAAAAAAAACTCAATCCATACTATGTAAAACTGGCTCTATAATCATGTAAAATGAAATTGGTTAAATTTTTTTGACAGTGAAAAACAGAAACTGTGCAAATTCAGTACCATGTGAATTGAGGGATAGGTGTACATTATAATGTGCGAATTGAGGGATAGGTGTACATTATAATGTGTGAATTGAGGGATAGGTGTACATTATAATGTGTGAATTGAGGGATAGGTGTACATTATAATGTGTGAATTGAGGGATAGGTGTACATTATAATGCGAGTGCCTGGTGAATGTCGATTCACTTAACATGGAGTTGCCAGGAACACATCTGCTGCCTTAAGTAGGTATTCCCTTTATACAAGCTTATCAAAATAATGGAAACACTGACAGCAACTGGAGTACATGCAATGCAGCATATGCATATCACAGGGACATCACCAGCAATTTGAAGTATATAAAGGGGAGAAGTACTATGTAGGCTATCACATAGCAGTGCCACAGGTGAAACAGATGTTGTGGTGTAATTGTCAACAATGTCAGATCTCTGTAACCTCCAATTAAGAATTAAAAAAAGGCATGATCATTGGTGTGCATCTTGCAGGAGCTTCAGTAACCAGAATGGAAGAAATGATAGGTGTAACACAAGGAACTGTATTGAAGTATGACTACCTATCAAAAAGGACTGGGCGTTGCCTCCAAATGTGCAAATTGTGGACGCCATACAAAGTTGTCAGATAGGGATAGGTAAATGTTGACACAGATTGTACAATGAAAGCACACGACCACAGCACGGCAAATAGCAGCAGAGTTCAACACTCAGAATGATCCCGTGTTCATGATAACAGTTCATCAGGAACTTCATCGTGCTGGTATTCATGGCCATGCAGTAATCCATGAACCCCTTATTACCATCATCAATGCAACAAAACATGTAAGGTGGTGCAAAGCACATAAAAACTGGGATACTAAAGACTGGCAACATGCCATCTGGTCTGATGAATCATGTCATACATTGTTTCCCACCACTGGTAGAATGTATGTCTGGTGAAAACCTGCAGAAGCATACCACCCAGACTATTTGGTTTCGACTATGAAGCATGGAGGTGGATCCCTGATGTTGTGGAGTGCCATATCATGGCATTCAGGGCCATTTATTCTGCAGGGTCGTGTCACATCTGCAACATAAGAATCCATCCTTGGGGACCACCTGCACCCAATGTTGTGGGCATTGTTCCCTAATGACTGTCCCTGGTTTCAAGCGGATAATGCACCCGTGCATTGTGCGAAACTTGTTAAGTTGTGGTTTACAGAGCATGAGGATTAGGTACTGCAGTACTCTATAGCTATCTCTAGAACTCAATATTATTGAACATTTGTGGGAATATCTGGAGTGCAAGATCAGATCACACTTTCCACCTCCAGCATCACTGGTACAGTTGGGCCATATTTTACAGGAAGATATTACATTATGGTCTCACATTCCATTACTGTATGTGCATGACTTGCGTAAGTCTATATTCCATGTCAAATTGAGTCTCTGACCCACACTGTACAGCTAATAGGGGCCAGATATTATCTGAACTCGCCTCCCATCTGAATACAGATTCCAGTTGGGAAGCAGTGCATGGACTGTGCAACACTCACTTCATTGTCTCGGTTCGGGAGCCACCGACCTACGAGAGTCCCACTTCTAACAGCACGACACCGGGCTCAACGCCTTGCCTGAGCTAAAGAACATTGAAAATTGGCAATGGATAGCCTGGAGTGATGAATTCCGATTTAAATTTCCTCATGCTGATGGGAGACTGAGGGTATGGCACCAACTCCATGAAGCCATGGATCCTGCATGTCAGGTCAGAACAGTACAAGCTGGTGGTGGCTCAGTGATGGCCTGGGGTGTCTTCAATTGGACGTCTGTGGGACCTTTGGTATGTGTACCGACGACTCTCAATGCATCCTGGTACATAGAACTCATGGCTGACCACTTACACCCATTTATAGTCATCATGCATCCCAATAGAGGTGGCATCTACCAGCAAGACAACTGTTCATCTAACAGGTCCAGGTTGGCTACTGCACGGTTGCAGGAGCATTCTGCTGACTTTGAAATAATGAATTGGCCACCTAGAAACCCAGATTTAAATCCCATCGAAAATCTTTGGGATACTGTTGAGCAGAGTGTTTGGGCCCATGTCCCATCAGCGCCGACCTTGAGAGAATTATGGACAGCTCTGGAGAATGCATGGGTCGCCATACCTGTGGAACGTTTACGCAAGCCTGTGGAGTCCTTGCCTCATCATGTGGCAGCTGTTATCAGGGCCAGAGGGGGTCCAACATGTTACTAAGTTACTATCCCTAATTCAATGGCACTTCAGTGTATTATCACATCATAAATTTTCATTTTATATGAAGTTCAATATGACTGGCTTCTGGGAAGATGAAGTACGAGGAACATTCAAACAGTTCTTGACATACATCAGCAGAATAGAAACCACTGCACTTACCAAAGTAAAATGTTTATTGTCCTTCAAAATACTCCCCCCTCCAGCATCTATGCAGTTGAAGACGACTATGCAAATTCTGGAATGTTTAGTGGCATTAATGTTGGATGACTTCTACTTGACATGCCTGTTGCTGGATGGTGCTCCTTCGTCTCCTTAACCATTTTGGGTACTAATTTATGGTCATTTCTTCAAGTAGAGTGTCCATGACTACCACTACTTGGGAATTGAAAAAAATTAAGAGCATCATCTTCCTTAAGCAAAAGTCTTGTCGGAGGATTTGGGGATGGGGTTCATCTTACACTACCCAAACCTAGTTGTCGATCTTTCTGGGAGTTGTATAGTAATAAAACATGTCTCATTACCTGTGACAATGTCTGTTAACCATTTGGGGCCACTAGGTTCAAACTTTGCCAGCATCTCCTTGCATGAGTTGACTCTAGACCTTTATTGCTGTTCTGTCAGTTTATGGGGTCCCATTTGGCACAGATCATTCGGAACTTTAAATGTTGATGAATAATTGTTTCCACACTATCGATACACTGACATCTAAACTTATTACCTGAATGGTGATGTGGTAGTTTTAATTAATGAGTTCACGAGCAGTAGCAATGGTTCTCTCATTCACTGCATCCTTCAGTCTTCCAACAAGAGAGAAATTTTCAAAGTTCTGCTGTCCTACTCTGAATTTGTGAAAACATCCCATAGTAGTGACATATGAACAGGTTGGATCCCCATATACTTGGGATAAATCAACATGAATTTTTTTCATGTCATTTTCAAGCTGCATCATTGTGAAAATGTAAAATCTTTCCCTATCTTTAGTAAGCTCCATGGCAACAATTGCCAATGCACTGATTTTGCAGAATGAACTTTACAAGCCACTAACGAAAAGAGAAATGATATAACTTTGTTTTTAATACAAAATAACAAATTTGACAAGCTTTCAAACAAATCATAGCTGAACTTCGGAGGAATTAGTGCAAATCTATAGACACATGTCAAGAACTTTTTGAATGCACTCTGTAAAATAACTGTTTGTGATTCTTTCCAATCTTCCATAAAATTTTCACCATTCCCTGCTATCTAACACTACATACATCAATTTAGTGTTGAATCAATAGTACATCTCAAATAAAAACTGATTAGTTGTGTGTGCATTCTCAAATATTACAGTATCATGAATCAATACTTTTAGTTACCCTGTTATTTTATTAAGAGCCTTGATAATTTGCCTTATTTCTGGTGTCTTTAAGATGTTCAACTGTACTATGTTTGCAATAAACAAAAAACATATGACTTCACAACCCCTAGAAAAATACTTACTGATCTTTTTCTAATACATGTACTATTCTGAAACAACCATAGACTGTGGAAGTCCAAAACACCACTTTCTACGCATTTATAATCTACATTTGCATAATCATCCTCACATTAATGTGACTATCTAATTCGTTCGAAGAAATTAAAATTAACTACACATATAACCAAAAAAAAAAACCACATTTAATATAAATTAAAAATAAAAAGAAATCAAGTTATTCTAATGCACAAAAAAATTCTCAACTTAAAAAGCTGTATGAAAATGAAATGTGTCATACTAAAAAATGACTTCATTACTACTAATGAATTTATCAATTTAAACAAAATGAAAAAATAGTTTTTAACTGCTTATAACTGCTAATGGTAATAACATAATAATAAATAATGGTATAATTATAACATTCATTCTAAGCACATTTAATTCTTCAAAACTTCTATTTCTTTCAGACTTTTTACAACCTAAGAAATACATATATATGCACAATACCTGTCCTTGGTGCTGCAATTATGACATTAGATGGAGAGTCGATTGCTCTATCAGCCCTTGGGATTGGATGTCCAATTCCCTAGTTCACATAAGTCAATATTTAATACTAAATTTTGTAAAAATAATATTTAACAGAATTCTTTATTAACAGATATATTTACAATATCACAAAAATTCTTAGCCATTTGTTAAAATTGAACTATTGCAGAAAACATCTAAAATGTACTGGTTACAAAATTAAGGTAACAGCAATTTTTCATAATATTTTAACATCCCCCAAAGGTATACTATTATAGGCAACATTACATGCAAATTTTAAATATTTAATTGAAACTGATGACCCCCACAATTCCTTGCAAAATGCAAATTACTAATGCCTATAAAAATACTGGTTGTTGCCAGATCATTCCATTTCAAAATTGTTGTTTGCAAGGATGGTTAATCTTATTATCACTGCTATAAAAATTATGCAAGCCAACATTGTTAAATTGATTTCTTGTGATGATTTCTTATGTCAGACAGACTATTCTAACCCTCGAAGCAGGACACTCAGAGGTACCAAAATGGCTCAATGTGTAAAGGATGGTGGTAGTGACACTTAAAAGAACCATTACCATAAAAGCTGGCCAAAGTCACCTGAGAGTTACTTCATCCCAAACAGACTATTATCTGACTCTAATGACAAGATGGAACACTACAATAACTTCATGTCAACTATCTCTCGAGGTTTTTATAACCACAGCTGAAAGGATTTCCAGCAGAACAGTTATGAAGACTTAAAGCAAGTGGGCTCTATGCCAATAGGCAAGTGGTTTGTGTCCCCCTAGCTACCAAAAAAAGCTCATCTAAACTGGTGTCACCAAAGTGTTACTTATAGAGCCCTGAACAAGGCTAATCAATAAATAATATCCATAGAGTTAACTTTGAAGTCAATAAATCAATAAATAGTTTCGAGAAATAAAGTTTTGTTGATGTGCGGGATTTGAATCCACATGTTGACAAAAAAATTTTCCATGAAACCATTTAATAAGGCTAATGTTCTGTTTTCTGATGGTTCGGTTTACCCTACAGCTAGATTCTAGATGTTGTTTAATCTGGAAAGAATGAGGGAATGCAATACCATCCCCCAATCATAAGAGAAAGAAATACTTATAGTGGATGTAATGTGCTGGTCTTGGATGGCATAATCAACAGCTGTATTGCTTTTCATGTGTTCAATGGAAACTTTGTAACTTCTTAGAGGTACAGAGAAGAGATCCTTGAATCTGTTCTCTGTACCTATGAATGAATGTATGACTTTTTAGGGGTGCAGCTGTGAACATAGCAATTCCCATCCACATAGTGCTAACCTGAAGCATATTCATCATTATCCTCAAGTAGCCATGGGCTAGGGAGGTCCAACCAGACCATGCAATTTAGTTCTCCAAGCATGTCTGTCCTGAATTACATCTGATGCATTCGGCCACTGCACACCAATTCTAACAAGGTCCTGTTTGACATTGTCTGCCCACCGCATCCTAGGTCTCCCCCTCTTTCTGAGGCCTTTAGGCACACTGTTCATAACCCCATTCGCCAATCTATAATTATCCATACGGGCAACATGGCCAAACCAACGGAGTTTCTCTCTCACAATATGCTGCTTCTCTGCACAATATGCTGCTTAAAGGAGGTCAACGACTCCTTTGCCTAACTTCATCATTACTTACAAAGCTGAACCACCTAATGCCCAAGATACAGCATCTAGAATCAAAAGCATCTAGTTTCCTGTTATCTTGTTTACACAACGTCCAAGTTTCACTACCATAACTAACCCTGAAAAGAACCAAACTATTATACAGCCTAATTTTAGTCTTTAGGTGTATACGCCTATTTCTCCACACTCTCCATAGATTCTTAAAAGTCCCAGCAGCAATTCCTATTCACCTGCTAATCTCATGCCACACATCAACATTATCTGTTACATAGCTCCCAAGATAATTAAACTGTGACACCTGCTCAAGACTGCAACCATTCAGATTAACTGAATCACACAGCCTGCCTGACCAATTTTCATCACTTTAGTTTTCTCTCTGTTTATAACCAAACCTACTCTACTACCAGTCTCATCAACAGCTCGAATGAAAGAGTTCATCTCATCAACATCATTTGCCAAAAGGGCTAAATCATCAGCATAATCTAAATCAGAAATTTTCGTATCTCCAGCCCATTTAAGGCCAAAAACTTTCCCTTGAAGTGAATTTTGCATAACATAATCAATAACGAAACTAAAGAGAAAAGGAGACAAAATGCACCCTTGTCAAACACCAGAAGTAATTCTAAACCAATTGCTACAAGCCTTACCACCTCTCACACACGACTCAGTGTTATTATAGAGAGCTTTCATTATGTTAACTAACTTGTCTGGTATACCATACGATCTCATGATCAACCACAAATTATGACGATCAACAGAGTCGAAAGCCTTTTTGAAATCAACAAAGCTAGCAACCAAAGGTTTCTGAAACTCTACACATTTCTCAAGAATCTGCCTAAATGAAAATATCTGATCTACACATCCCCTACCACTTCTGAATCCACATTGCTCATCACACAATTACCTGTCAACCAGATTCTTAATTCTATTAAGCACAATCATGCAAAGAACTTTCCCTGGAACAGAGAGTAGGCTGATACCCCCATAGTTATCACAAGAACTGCGATCGCCTTTTTTAAAATTAGGGATAATAATAGCTCTGGTAAAATCCTTAGGGACCATGCCTTTATCATAAAAGATATTCAAAATTTCAGTCATCCAGGTTCAAACATTCCCAGCTCTAAGCATTTCCATAGTAATTTCATCTACACCTGGGGATTTATGAAGAAACAGCCAAAATAACTTCAGATTATGTTATAGGGCCAACATTAAAGCCACCAATGCATCTATCATCATTGCAAACAATGGAAGTAGAACTAACCACATTGTTTAGAACATCACTGAAATGCTCAGCTCACCTAGCCATGACAGAATCCTCAACTTCTATAACTATACCTTGTTTATCCTTCAATCCCTGTATACCTGTCCGTTTTCTACCAAGCAAAACATTAATTATCGGGTACAGCTCTCTGCTGTTGTGCTGTCTAACTGCTTTCTCAGCCAAGCCATCAAGCCAAAGATTCTTATTAGCAGTACTTATCCTTTACAGGTTTATTAAGTTCTCTGTAGTGCTTCTATTAGGTATTGATTAAGAACATTCCTGCAGTTCTTTCTTTCTTAAATAAGCTCAAGTGCCTTACCACTCAAATAATTCTGCCTCCTCTGCTCCTTGTTTTTTTCCTAAAAGAGTACTGTTAATTTCCAAAAAAGCCTGTTTAAAATGGTCCCAGAAGTACTTAAAAACAGAAGATATCCAACGAATGATCAGGTCAGCAATGTCGTCAGACCTAAACTACATTGAAAATGTGTAGGATTCCTTAGAGAAATGAATTGCAAACCATCAGCCACCTCCTCAGTTATTCTACAAAGTTCATTATGATGAAAAAATTAGATTTGTTGCTTCAAGCCCTTCTGAATAACTTTATATTGAGCATGGATCAGTGCTGTCAGGACTGTTTAGCTGTCAGAGGGTATCATACTCCATAATTGACATCATATATGCATATTTCAGAGCATGAGATTCAATTTCTCAATTCACACACAATATTCTCTTGTTTTAATGGCATCCTTGTAATACATTGATTTTCAGTCAGAGTTCTCATCTTCTACCCATTTCCTCATTATATACTAAAATATGTTTCTGGGAAAGTTTTCATTTAACTATATTCTACAAAAAAAGGTTATACCAAATTTTATTAGTGTTACTTTAATTTTGTCAATTAGTTTTGTTTCAATTATGAGTCACAATTTTATAACTATAAATTCTACACATCCAGCTAACTATAAAAAAGCAGTATTTAACACATATTTCATAAAAGCATTATGATACTGTTCCACAAAAGAAACATTTAAATAGGAACTGCAATATATTTATAAAATAGGACAGCAAGAAGGATATCAGAAAAAATATATGAAAAAAAGTTTTTAAAACAAATATAGTAAAGAAAAACAACCTACACCAGTCCAACGTAAAACAGAAACAGTAAAATATACCACATCATTTCTGTATTACAGAGCATTGACTAATACCATAAGAACCATTTAATGAAATCAACAAATAACTATCCCTATAATCATACAAAGCAATGTCAAATCACTATGTATAAATGACCTAGATAAGAATGCCACCAACAGGGGGCATATATAAGATCAAAATATACGACCCTGAACATAAATTAGAAAATAAAAATAAGTACCTAGGGAAAACTTATAAGCAAACAAACATGACAAAAAGAACGTGAAGCAGATCTCAAAAATCAATCAGGAAAAACAGCATTAACTCAAGTAATTTTGGAACAAAAATTACTTATAACTCAAATAGAGCCAAAGTTAATTACAGTTCCACCCACGAAGTATCAACTTAATTACCTAGTAAATATTTCTATAAGCCTACAAAAAGACAATTTATGTAATACAGATATTACTCCTCCCCCCCCCCCCAACATGGAATCGATTCTTGCATCAGAGGCAGGAGGAATCTCTGCAACACTAGAGGGCCAACTCTATAAATATAGCCACGATACCATCAGAGACTACCACTGAAAATGCTGTCGGGAAACTGATGAAATGCATCCAGGGAGCCATATTTTAAACTTGCTTTTAATTTATATTTTAAACTAGAAGTAGTAAAAACTGAAACAGAGGTTAGGAAAGCATGTTCTCAGCGAGTGATATGAAACTTCACATCTACCAAAATGTGTTGTGCTCACAAAGAAACAACTGCAAGTCAAAGAAATGTCCCACCAGTGCAATAATATGGACTGGTATTTCCAAGGAGAACTATCAACTAAGTGAAAGTACTGGCAACCCAATAGCAGCAAATTTGGTGCACATGAGACATTGAATACCGGATGCTGAAAAGGAATGTGCCAGCCATTGCACAAAAGGACAGTGACTATGGCAAGACTTTGCTAATTATCTTGCAATCAATTAGCAGTAAAATCAGCACTAAAAAGTTAAAATATAACAAAAGCTCAGTTCTTTTGCCAAAATGTAAAATTGATTAGCTGAAGTCAATAGTAAAAATAATTATCTGAGAACAGCTTAGAATCTTAATGGTGATTTTTTGTGAATTAATGTACTTTAACATCAGCACTGTGAATTATAATATATTTAATTCAGTTATGAGTGCAAGTACAACAGACACCATGAATTAATCTGTAAAGAAAAATGAAACTGGCTATGAAGCACATTACTGATTGGTCAAGAAATGCTAGCTTTTTACTGTGTGCCTAAATTTTAGTGAGGAAGGAAATATTGGCTGTCTCCTAAAAGCCTCTATATATCAGATGGGATATTAAGCAATGATCCTGTGTGCAATTGTGCAGATATTTTATCCCATTTGGGTTAATTTAGAACTGTCAAAGAATATTTCTTCTGTGATTTCTTTATTTATAGATTTTGATGTAACTAGCTCAAAATGGTAATATATGTTTCTTTTTTTGAATTGCATGTATGGGTGATGGTCAGAAAGTTAAGTTTATAAGGAAGCAAATCATGAGGTGATTTACTAAATCTACAATATGAATAATACAGGGTTATTCATAAACACCTGAACACTTTCAAAATTTTGTTACAATATCCTATATAAATAGAGAAGCATATAAAGTATATGATTGATAAGGGAGCTCCCAAATTTGCACATGCACAAACAGTAATGGTCCATTTTTGCTTAGGTTGATTGTGTCACAACATGCAAAATGGTACTGACTAAATAGGCTTTTTGTGTGCTGCAATTCAATGAAACAAAAAGTGTCACACTGTCCTTGTGTTTCAAGTGTGATTCGGTATGGAACTCCCACTTGAAACAGCATTTACACTTGATACCAACAGTTTGAAATAACAGGAAGTCTCTGCAAGAGCAAGTCTCCTGGTCATCAGCAGAAATTGTTGAATGTGTTTGGCAGAGCTTTCTGTGGAGTCCACAGTAATCAATGACAAGAGCAAGCCATTAGTTATGTGCGTAGTCGAAGGTGGCACATTTTATGGAAGTGTTTATTAATGAACGTCTAAATGCTGCAATTGACTCATACTTTGACACCTGGTGACAAAAACTTACAGTTCCAATTATATGCTGAACTGTAGCAATTGATTGAACATGATGAAGGCGTGCTCTCATGAAATGTCTTAAGTGATCAGGCTATGTTCCATGTTAAAGGTAAAGTGAACAGACACAATGTTTGTGTGGGGGGAAATGAATGTCTTGTGTTTTCAAACATGAAAGGAGCATCCCAAAGGAAAATATCTTTTTATACTATATAAAGACTGGGTCTACAGCCCATTTCCTTTTTCAGTGAGAACACCCTAACAGGAATGCCATACCTGGATATGTTAAGAGAATGGTTGTTTTCTCAACTTCAAGAGGATGTGGCAGATATCATTTTCTAGCAACATAGAGCTCTACCACATTTTTCTTCTGTGATATCAATGAGAATCTATTCAGATGATGGATAGGATGGGGCACTGTTAATTACTTGCAACTATTGAAATGGCCACCAAGATCACTGGACCTGATGTACCTACTTTTCCTACACTTGTATAAACCCACACTCCAAACAACTATCATACTTAATACTCCACACTTCTGTATAAAGCCCTATATAACAAAACTTTAAAATTATATTTCCCAAACCTCCCAACAGAGGGCACCACAAATGGGTGGAGAGGCACCCTTCCACCCAACATGCTCCAAGCCCTACAAACACTGGCCACAGCACACTAACATCTGTGCCTACCACAAAACAACTATTTCACCTGATGATATATTGGGGCAACAATGTGAAATGCATATGTAAAAAGATACATTAAATGCTCTTCTGGAAAAGTTCTGACAAATTCTGAAAGTCTACAAATACTTTGGTTAATGTGCACAGCAAATCATAGATTCTAACAGCATATTTCATCTTTCTATGCCACTCTCAAATCTGATGTCGTTCTTGCAAGAGAATCCCCACCAAGAACAATGGTATAATCAAAAACACAATGAACTCATAGTAACAAGGACTGTACTACCTACCACAGGACAATAGATTCACTTATTTATCAGATATCAATCCAAGGAAAAACCAGGGTAATTTTGTAGATAAAAATAAATCCAACTAATTCTCTGAGCATTTTTAGACCTTACAATGTAGTTAGTTCTAATCCCATTGTTTGCAATGATGATAGATGCATTGGTGGCTTTAATGTTGGCCCTATAACACAATCTGAAGTTATTTTGGCTGTTTCTAAACTTAAACTTCATAAATCCCCAGGGGTAGATGAAATTACTACGGAAATGCTTAGAGCTGGGAATGTTTCGGTTACCACTTGGATGACTGAAATTCTGAATATCTTTTATGATAAAGGCATGGTTCCTAAGGATTTTACCAGAGCTATTGTTATCCCTATTTTCAAAAAAGGTGATCACAGTTCTTGTGATAACTATAGGGGTATTAGCCTACTCTCTGTTCCGGGTAAAGTTCTTTCCATGATTGTGCTTAATAGAATTAAGAATCTGGTTGACAGTCAATTGCGTGATGAGCAATGTGGATTCAGAAGTGGTAGGGGATGTGTGGATCAGATATTTTCACTTAGGCAGATTCTTGAGAAATGTTTAGAGTTTCAGAAACCTTTGGTTGCTAGCTTTGTTGATTTCAAAAAGGCTTTCGACTCTGTTGATCGTCATAATTTGTGGTTGATTGTCAGATCATATGGTATACCAGACAAGTTAGTTAACATTATGAAAGCTCTCTATAATAACACTGAGTCGTGTGTGAGAGTTGGTAAGGCTTGTAGCAATTGGTTTAGCATTACTTCTGGTGTTCGACAAGGGTGCATTTTGTCTCCTTTTCTCTTTAGCTTGGTTA
The DNA here is from genome assembly GCA_038380435.1 of Ryuthela nishihirai. Lineage (NCBI taxonomy): Eukaryota > Metazoa > Arthropoda > Arachnida > Araneae > Heptathelidae > Ryuthela > Ryuthela nishihirai. The sequence goes on along the minus strand of JAWZYU010000028.1, from coordinate 20,219,336 downwards.
TTGATTATGTTATGCGAAATTCACTTCAAGGGAAAGATTTTGGCCTTAAATGGGCTGGAGATACGAAAATTTCTGATTTAGATTATGCTGATGATTTAGCCCTTTTGGCAAATGATGTTGATGAGATGAACTCTTTCATTCGAGCGGTTGATGAGACTGGTAGTAGAGTAGGTTTGGTTATAAACAGAGAGAAAACTAAAGTGATGAAAATTGGTCAGGCAGGCTGCGATTCAGTTAATCTGAATGGTTGCAGTCTTGAGCAGGTGTCACAGTTTAATTATCTTGGGAGCTATGTAACAGATAATGGTGATGTGCGGTATGAGATTAACAGACGAATAGGGATTGCTGCTGGGACTTTTAAGAACCTATGGAGAGTGTGGAGAAATAGGCGTATACACCTAAAGACTAAAATTAGACTGTATAATAGTTTGGTTCTTTCTAGGGTTAGTTATGGTAGTGAAACATGGACACTTTGTAAACAAGATAACAGGAAACTAGATGCTTTTGATTCCAGATGCTTACGCAGTATCTTGGGCATTAGGTGGTTCAACTTTGTAACTAATGATGAGATTAGGCAAAGGAGTTTGCAACCTCCTTTAAGCAGCATATTGTGCAGAGAGAGACTCCATTGGTTTGGCCATGTTGCCCGTATGAATAATTATAGATTGGCGAATAGGGTTATGAACAGTGTGCCTAAAGGCCTCAGAAAGAAGGGGAGACCTAGGATGCGGTGGGCTGACAATGTCAAACAGGACCTTGTTAGAATTGGTGTGCAGTGGCCATATGCAGTAGATGTAGCTAAGGATAGACTTGCTTGGAGAACTAAATTGCATGGTCTGGTTGGACCTCCATAGCCCATGGCTGCTTGAGGATGATGATGATATTGGTGTAGAGTAATTCTATTAACTTTTCATTGATTCACCATATTTTGCACACCCCAGTTAATAAGCATTCCTATCTGAATTTTTCCATTTATTGCCATAAACTAGTTGACTTTTAATATTTGTCATTTTAATAAATAAAATTTAAAGTGAGCTGATGCAAACTCAAATACAGTTTTAATATCCATTATTCTTGATGTGTCATATCTTGTTGAGGCCTGCAAAATTTTTATAATATTCACTGAAGAAAACCTGTTTTTGAATTGGTTCAAGTTTCCAGAACATGTTTCCATACTTTGAATAAAATGATTAATAGCAGCAGACTGCAGACTATACCATCATTATCATCAGAATTGTTGTGTATGATTTTCAAATTCAGATACTTTTTCCTCACTTTCTAATGCATTTGCAAGCATTTTTAAATCACAGTTCTAAAACTTTGTGACTCATTGCTAGATAAAATTAAGACTGAGATACACATGCAGCATGTGTCATTTTGTAGTTTGTCAAATAGCATGAAGAGATGTGCTGAGATTTGCATACGCTTGTCTCAACCCACAGAGCTCTGCACAGGTGCATTCACTAATACCACTCACTAAAGTATTGTAGTCACTTTGGCTAAATTAATACTCAAGAAATTTTAATGCATTAAAAAATATTTAATATTTCAAAAAAGCAATGCAAATATGGTATATTATATAGTATATATCTAAAGTATTGGTTCATATTGACTCAATATTAATTTAACACAAGTAGAAAAAACAGAAATAAATTAAAAATATCTAGCAGAAACAATAATTCCTTAGCTATAACAAAAGTCATAAAATACACTAAGAAAATAAAAAAAATGCAACACTTGCAAGAAGTTATGCAAATGTGACGAAAATTAGGGAGGAGGGAGCATATGTAAATGCATGGAAATGATTAGATTTGCAGGACGATTGAAACGATTGGACAGGTGGAGAGCTGACACCACAGGTGAGGAACAGTCAAACACAGATAAAGACAATCAAAGCTCCCTGGCTGAAAAATGTTGTGGAAATTGTTCTAAACCACTAAAGGTACCCTTATGCAGATGTCTACAGCCATTACAATAGTAACACTTTGAGTGTGGAAGACTCATTGGTCTTAGTGAGGCTGGTTTGTCGTAAAGAGATGTGGCTCACCTTGTTGGCCACAATCCCAGCACCATCGTACATCATATGGTGCTAATGGGTTCAAGAAGGATCCAGAACACACCAACAAGGATCTGGAAGACGATGTATGACCAGGGAGCGACAGGGCCACAATTTGCGAATCATGGCATTTTGAGATAGATTCACAACTAGAAAGCAACTGCAAAAGGACTGGCAACAGGTAACACATCCCATGCCTACCAGGCAGGCGGTAAACAACATGCTTTTACAGTTTTCATTGTGAACCTATCATCCAGCACTGTGTTTGCCCCTCAGACAGAACTAGAATGAACAAGAGTGGAATACCTTGTTTAGTGACGAATCTCATTTTTGTCTTGGTCAGCACGATGGTAGACATGTTTGCTATCATCCAGAGAAAAGGAATACTACCCAGCACATGCAACATTGTCACACAGCTCCAGCACCTGGTGTGGGATGCCATTAGTCAGACATCTCAATCAGAACAGGTCATCATAAAGGGTTTTCTAATTGCTCAACAATATGTTACCAACATTTTTCAGCCAGTGGCTGGCCCATTTGTTAAGCAGTACAGAGTCTTTTACCAACAAGATAATGCCCCTCCCCACACAGCCCGCATTAGTCTGCAGTAGCTACACGAGAAAAACGTTCAGGTACTACCATAGCCAGCACGCTCGCCAGACCTTTCACCTATTGAACACATCTGGGATATGATGGACTGACAGCTCCAACAGCACCCAAATAAATGTGTGTAAAACACCAAAAGGTGTGCCAATCACTGTCGCTGAAATGGAATAGCGACTGTGCAATATTTGGCATTCTATCCCTCAGGAGGACATTATAGAGCTGTACAATAGCCTTCCCTGCAGTGTTCATGAATGCTCTGCTGTGTGGGGCGGTTGACGTCATACTAATTATACCACTTTACCAGGTAGATAAAAGTGGTGAAATTAGTATGACCTTTTACCACTGAGCAGCACTTTCCATTTTTTTTTTGATAATGCAATCAATTGCACATCTCAGTGTATGCTAACAGCTGCCTGCATTTCAATAAAATAGCATTAATCCATCCAGGTGATTCAATTTTTTCCCCATAGTGTATCATTAATGTATCTATCAATAAAAAATTATTAACAAATAAAATTAATTTTAGGTCAAATAGACATGAACAGAAAAACAGAGTAAAAGGTGATATTTAAATCTGTATAACTTGAGATGCAGTACTGCTTGTATCTAAGCTTCCTGATACCAAATGATTCATCTTTAAACTTTTATGCCTCTTTCTGATATAGAATAAAGACCTGATGTAACAGCATAATGCTGTGTTTGGAGGAAAATATAAAAGCTCTACATCAGCAAAATTTAAACTGGGATGGAGTGATATCAAGAAAGAGTATAATTTTTCAATATCATGTTTCCATTCTCTTTTCCAAATCTGCTACCCACTCCATCATTATTTGTCTGGTCATCCACGCTTGCCAGTTTCATTTCCAAATTACAGCAGTTAATATCTAAATTGCAGAAGCATCATAATCTCTTCCCTTTCTCAGTAATTAATAACTTTTTTCTTTCACCCTTTAAACTGGTGCACAGAAGTAAAATTAACCTTTCTTTACAACTTTATCAATTTTTCACATTGTGCCAATGTGAGCTGAGAAAGCCCTTATGTTTCCAGGTATCTCCCCCTCTGTTAAATTCTGTTGTACCAAGCAACATGAAGCGACTGTATCTGATCAATGTTCATCATTAATGCCTGATCATTAATGTCTGATAATGCAGAGAACTGGACAGGCCTAGCACCTAACATCTGCCCAGTTTTCTATTGGTGCAGACCATTAGTACACTCTCTTGTGGAAGTGAATGGAAGGGGAAGGCTCCCAGATCAGTGTGTCCTACTGATCTGGACCACTATGGCTACTTTTTTTTCTATCCCGCTGAAGAGTGGTCAACCATACAAGGCCTGGTGCTAACTATATATACCAACATGAATGGAATAATGGCTCTGAGCTTGATTATAGATCCTAAATTTTCTGCACCAGTGTGCTTCTGTTGAGGGAAAATCTTCCACTATGTTTTCTGTTTGTTTCTAGGTTGCCAGCCCCAAGTGAATAGATTAACATATGTTTTATCAGCTGGTGGATAATCCTGACCTGGGGTCATTGCAGGTACCTGAACTCTTGCTTCTATGGACATCGTCAAACCTTACAATGGAAGAAGTCTTCCAATTTTACTACTGTGGGAAATAAGACTTTGCCTCATGCCTGAGATTAGGGGGCCGTTTGATATTCTCTATCTTTCCTCTCTCAATAAACGTAAGTTTCTTTAAACATCCCACTAATCATTTTCTCTCCATAGGTTGTTGGAATGTGAGGACTCTGGCACAGAGATTATTCTCTTGATGTCCCACACAAGAATTCTACTGTTATAACTGAGATATTCTCAGATTGCAAGAGACCAGACGGGCAGATAAAAGTCAGATTCTTAAAAATAATCTTAAATTTCTCTTTTCAGAGAGGGAAGACACAAAGTATCTTTAGAAGGCGTAGGTTTGCTTCTCAGCAGACACTCTAGTGATGCTTTCTCAGGATATGACTGCATTAATGAAAGGTTTCATATACATAAGTACACGAGTTTCCTTAGATGGGCTGCATAAGAATACGATTGATTATATATTAATTAGCACCAAATGGGCTAGTTCTGTTAGGAATACCAGGTCATATAGGGGTACTGAAATTGGATCTGACCATTACCTGGTTAAATGTGTGTTGCAACTTAAACTTAAGAAAGTGCTAAGATTAAAAAAGTTGCCTTTAACAAAAGTTACTATGACACTGTTAAATGTTTTTAAGCTCTTCAACAAATGTTCTATGCTAACAAGTATCAAAAGTTATTAAGAGAGATTTACATACTGCAGAGCATGGGTAGTAAGAGGAACATCCAGGATGCTTGTGAGTGACAAGTGTAATCTTCGATGTTCTTGCCAGCAAGTGACACCTCAGTAGAGTTTGAGAAAATGATGAGGGATGAGAATAATTGATTTGCTTTATGTTGAAGATGAAACTTGTCACTTGCAAGCATCCTGAAAGTTCCTCTTACTACCCATCCTCTGTGGTATGGCAAGCAAATCTCTCCTTAACAACTTTTGATACTTGATAGCATAGAACATTTGTTGAAGAGTTTAAGTTACGAAAATTATTTTGGCTATTTCTAAACTTAAATTATATAAATCTCCAGTGGTAGATGAAAATACTACAGAAATGCTTACAGCTTGGAATGTTTTGGTTACCACATGGATGACTGAAATTTTGAATATCTTTTATGACAAAGGCATGGTTCCTAAGGATTTTACCAGAGCGATTATTATCCCTGCTTTTAAAAATGATTATCGCAGTTCTTGTGATAACTATAGGGGTATCAGCCTACTTTTTGTTCTAGGTACATTCTTTACATGATTGTGCTTAATAGAATTAAGAATCTGGTTGACAGTCAATTGCGTGATGAGCAATGTGGATTCAGAAGTGGTAGGGGATGTGTGGATCAGATATTTTCACTTAGGCAGATTCTTGAGAAATGTTTAGAGTTTCAGAAACCTTTGGTTGCTAGCTTTGTTGATTTCAAAAAGGCTTTCGACTCTGTTGATTGTCATGATTTGTGGTTGATCATGAGATTGTATGGCATACCAGACAAGTTATGTAACAGAATGGGTTGGGTTGTTTTACCTCTGAGCGGCACTTTTTTGCACACCATGGGCTAAATAGCCAGGTCACATGGACCCCGAAGGCTCAGAGAAGGTTGGGGGAGAGGACCCACTGGAATAGCTGTTGGGAGACAGATGGTAGCCTCCCGTCAAGGCCATTCAGCATGTTCTTTAACGTGCACAGGGTATGGCTCTCCCGCACACGGGGCCACGGCTTAACGTCCCATCCGATGGACGGCAGCCTTTCCAAGCCCATCGGTGTCCCCTACTGACCGTGGGCAGGGCGGGGAATTTTGCGGAGATAAATCTCAATGCTGACCCAGCTGGGACTCGAACCTGGGAACTACAGATTACGAGCCTGGCATGCTACCGACTGAGCCACCTCCGCCCCTATGTAACAGAATGAAAGCTCTCTATAATAACACTGAGTCCTGTGCAAGTGTTGGTAAGGCTTGTAGCAATTGGTTTAGCATTATTTCTGGTGTTCGACAAGGGTGCAGTTTGTCTCCTTCTCTCTTTAGTTTGGTTATGTTATGCGAAATTCATTGCAAGGGAAAGATTTTGGCCTTCAATGGTCTAGAGATTTGAAAATTTCTGATCTAGATTATGCTGATGATTTGGTCCTGTTCACTAATGATATAGATGAGATGAATTCTTTCAATATAGCTGCTGACAAGACTGGTAGAAGAGTAAGTTTGGTTAAAAAAAAAATAGGGAAAACTAAACTGATGAAAATTGGTCAGGCAGGCTGTGGTTCAGTTAATCTGAATGGTTGCAGTCTTGAGCAGGTGTCTCAGTTTAATATTCTTGGGAGCTATGTGACAGATACTGGTGATGTTTGGAATGAGATTAACAGATGAATAGGGATTATTGTCGGGACTTTTAAGAATCTAAAGAGAGTGTGGAGAAATAGGAGTATACACCTAATGACTAAAATTAGACTGTATAATAGTTTGGTTCTTTCCACGGTTAGTTATGGTAGTGAAACTTGGACACTTTGTAAACAAGATAACAGGAAACTAGATGCTTTTGATTCTAGATGCTTACGCAGTATCTTGGGCATTAGGTAGTTCAACTTTGTAAGTAATATTGTGCAGAGAGATTGTTAGTTTGGCCATGTTGTCCACACGGATAATTATACATTAACTAATAGGGTTATGAACAGTGTGCCTAAAGGCCTCCGACACAGGGGGAGACCTAGGATGCAGTGGGCAGACAATGTTGAACAAGACCTTTTTAGAATTGGTGTACATTGGACTGATGCAGATGTAGCTCAGGATAGATATGTTTGGAGAACTGAACTGCATAATCTGGTTGGACCTCCATAGTACATGGCTGGATGAGGATGATGATAAAAAAATAAATAAATAAATAAATACCCCCTCAAGCAGCTGCTTGCCACAGAGGTCTGACAGGAGCCTGTGAGTTTATATGCCATAGTAGAAGGTCTGTGAGGATGGCAGGACCTCAGCAGAAAAACAACACATGCATCCATGCCTTACCTGGGACTCGAACCCAGGTCCCTTAGATCAGTAACCAAGCGTGCTAACCACTTGGTATAAATAAAAAATTTTATCTTCCTCTATGCACCCTAAAAAGTAGAAAATAAAACTTAAGCATATTGATTGTGCAGTCACACTGAATTCATATTCACTTTAAAGGAAGATAGGGTACTGGTAATCTCAGTGTGCCAATTTACCTACACAACGTCTTCCTTTGAAGTGAATATGAATTCAGTGACTGATTGCACCATCGATAAGCTTTAGTTTTATTTATTACCATTTAGAAGACATATGGGAAGATATGTATTTTTTATATATGTTTTATTATTTTGTCACTAAAATCACCTATCTTGAGTAATTTTCATTTGATACATGACACAAATATCGAACAACATATTTCCCCATCTCCCCACTTATTTGTGTGTGTGTGGGGGGGGGGGGGGTAAAGGAGTCATGATTTGAGGTAGCTTATGGCACTGTAGATGTCACAAGCTTTAATTTGACATATAACTCGTTACGGTTGCCCTTGAAAAATATCTGTCCCTTTTGGGGAGGCAAAATTTGAAGTAGCCTACGATGGTCTTCACATGGGCTGCATTTAACCCTTCATAATTGTGGCCCTCACGTTCAGAAGGTATAGTAGGATAACTTCCATATTTTCATTTTTAGATGGGAGGGGGAGAAAGAAAGCAAAGGCAGCTAAGTTTTGATAACCCATAAAACTCTTCGTCATGAGCTTCCATTTGACATATAACTTATGTTTGGCCTTTGGGTTCCAAAGATATAGAACAATGCTCCACATATTTTACCCTTTTCTGCGGTGGGGGGGCAACTCGCCCGTAATTTGAGTGCTGGTGACAGGAGTAATGTGCCACAACATACAGTACATCAAACTCTGCTGAAAATGGGGTTGCATAGCCGCAGGCCATTCTGAGTGCCCACTAACCTCGGTTCATCGTCAAAACCACCTATAATGAGCACTTGAGCATCAAAACTGAACCTTGAATTATTGGAAGAAGATCATCAGGTTCGATGAATCTCTTTTCCTGTAGCATCATGTGGACGGCCAGGTACGTGTGCACTGGTTACCTGGGGAAGTATTGGCACCAGGGTGCAACTTAGATGAAAACAAGCTAGTGTAATGCTTTGTGCAATGTTCTACTGGGAAACCATGGATCCAGTCATTCATGTACAGGAAACTATGATGTCTACCACCTACTTAAACATCATTGCAGGCTAGGTACATCCTTTCATGGCAATGGTATATCCCTCTAGTAATGCCTTCTTTCAGCAGGATAATGCGCCATGCACACTGCCCGGATTGCTTGAGAAAGGTTCTCAGAACATGAGGAAGACTCTCCAGGTATTGTCCTGGCCTCCAAATTTCCAAGACATCAATCCAATCAATCATCTGTAGTTTGTGTTGGATCAGCATATCCAATCTGCGACAGCTCAACCATGTAACTTACAAGAGTTAAAAGATCTGCTGGTAACGTGTTGGTATCAGATACCAAAAACACCATTAGAAATCTTGTACCATCCATGCCTCACAGAGTAAGAGCAGTTTTGGTGGCACATGGAGGACCATCATCATATTAGGCAGGTGGTCATAAAGTTTTGGCTCTTCAGTGTATGTAACTACATTCTGATAATATCTTATTGCTTTTCATTGTAATGAACATATTTTGGTTGCCCACACGACTTCTTTACAGTGACATTTCACTGTACAATATTTGCAATTACAAAATATTCAAATTGTTACAGACAGTTAACATAGTTGATATCATGTAGTACAATGTTGCTTTTTTCTCCTTCATTGATTATAGTCAATAAAACAATCTGAGTGAATGGAAACCCCTTTTTATACTCCAGTAAATATTTCACTATAATGAGATAACAAATATAAAATGCAAGCTTATAAAATTTACATGCCACTATAAATAAATTTTTGGTGACATACCACACACTTTAATTATTACACTTTTATTCCCAAGAGACAATGCTGTTATGTTTACTTACCAAAGTTGGTCTTTTATTACCACGAACTGAACAAATTAATTTCCCACTGTCACTACTATACACAGTTGTAGAGCCATCTTCATTTTCGACAATTTTGAACATTGTTGTCTGCAACTCTCACCAATTAGCTGAAAACAATATTTCATACTTTTTTTAAAATTGATATGATATAAAACTGTCATGTTTTTTATCAAGTTACAAATACTTTATATGTAGCACAGAACTACTACTGTAAAAAAAAAACTTTCATATCAACCAAGAATCATCTGTAGACAAAGCTGCACCCAAACACTCCAATGGGTAAAGAAAGCAGTTGGTGCATGGTTCCTACTTCATTGCCTGTTCCAGAATAGTGAGCATGCTTTCTAATCAAGGTAATCTAGGTAACTAGGTATGTGAAATTTGCTAGTTAAAGTGGTTAACTAGTCAAATAAAATGGACGAAAAACACAAGAAGCAAAAGTGAGATGTGTCAAGAGAACTGGAGCAGTAATTTTAATATCAATGTTTTCATTAATACTGTGTGTCACTGTCATCACATAGTACTGATGTATAATATCCGAGGTTCAAGGAGTTGTAAGATCATGATGAAATTAGCCTCCAATGAGGATTAGCTTCAAGCCAGCAATTCTCAAATGCAACCATCAGGAATTTGGGGCTGGCAAGAGTAAACTGAAAGAATAAATTTGTCCAAGTGGGAGGCAAAAACACAAATCTGAGTTCATAGTTTTATATTTTTCACTGATAAAAAAAATATATTTCAAATTCAGGGAAGAAGGGAATATCCCATTCCTTACTCTTTGGAATGTTCATAGTGGCAACTAGAGATGATTTCAGGCTTGGGCTGCATTCAAAATGGAACAGAAGATTTAGGGTTCAGGCAAGCTGTCATAATTAGCATTTCTAATTTTTCTTATAAATGTGAAAAAAAGTAAAAATAAACAACAAATAATTTTTCTTGATCATAATTTTAACCTTTTAATAACTCTTCAGCAATTACAAATAACAACGATTCAGTCTGATTTTTTTATATTTTCCCTTTTATTCATGAATCACTTTAATATAACAATGCTACTCGAATTTTCACTATATAAAATTATTTCTAGTATTTTTCATTCTAAACAATGTTATGATTTTAATTTTGTCTTCAAATAATTATATTTACACAATTAAAAAGACCTAGCTCAGAAAATAATTAAAATAATTTAAAGTTCTTTGTTGTTGTGCACAAACTCAGAAGTTTTTCAGAGCAAGAACAGTGCTCCTCTTCAGTGACACTATGTGGTGATGTTAGAGCTGTTAAGAACTTCTTTCCATGCTGTGAAAGGTGATTCTGGTGTCTCAGTTGCAGGTAGATTTGCTCGATGACAGAGAACTATAAGTTATTTTAATTATAATTATTTTAAAGTTTGCAATACTCCATAATATGAAAAATTAAAATATGGTTAGTGGTATGCATTTATATATATGCATTTGGCATTGCATCAGAAATTTGTTTCCTCTAATCAGGCTATGATGGGCTCAGGCTAAATAGTTATTAAAATTGTTTGGGTATATGATCTGGGCAGTGTAAGCGGAGCGATGCAGATTTTCTATTCATCACATGATATTAGATTTTCTTTGAACTGCATCGAATGTGGTGTTGGGCCAGATGGCAAACAATTTACCCACTCTATAGTAGAGGACGATCAATTAGTCCCTTGATTCACCCTTATTTGAGTGAAATAACAGGATCGCGAGTTATTACACCCACACCGACGTATGCCTCAGACTTGCTGCACCAAATGATTTACATAAATATGTTCAACAATTCACACACGAGAGTTGTATAGGGATGACACAGTTTATTCACATTATATACAATCACATGCTGGGGACGCACTCTACTCTGCAGGCCTTTGCTGCTGCTGCAGACAATTATGCAATGAGAGGGAGAACTGCACTTTGCAGATTCTCACTTTACCGACCTCAAACTCGGCAAAAGGACATCCAACCTTTGCCTACAATGTGGTTCACTAAGAACTCACCAAGAATTTTGATTCTCATAGAATCGAACCCTCTCCTTAAGGTTTTTGAGTAAGAGTGGCATCCCTTGACGCGTGTTCAAACGTCCTTCCTGTTTGACAGCGATGCTCAAGACTGTTGTTTACTCTCGATGCTGCGCCTCTCTCACACCCCATGATAGTTGTAAATGGCCATAAAAGGGCTTTTCAGACAGCCAGCTCAGACCCAAAAACAACATCTACGAGTTACATCCCCACAATAGCACTTTCAAAAACACACTTAATACATAAAAATATTTACAACAAAAATACAACAATAAATAATAAATTAGAGGGACATGACACGTTCCTTCCCCAAAGAATTTTATCAGTTTTCACCATACTTATAAAACTCGTGCCTTTTGTCACTCTAATGTACATGACACCTGCTTGGCTGGTGAACAATGTCCTCACGCGAAGAATGTCCAGTTAATTTATTGTAGTTCACAAAATGTCTCTGCCACTCAGAAGTAATTAACTTCAGTTCACTTCTTTCAGTGCTTGCAGATGTGGTGACTTGCACTGTCTGAACAGAGCATTTTCCCACAAGTGAATCAGGTGAATTTTGTCCCTTCTCATTTTTACACTTCTTTCAGTTGCAACCCCTAGCCTAATTACCAACACCCCCTGGAACTTCCTTAACGATAGAGTGCTGTTGAATAGATTTACCTTCAATCAGTTAGAACTTTTGCAGGCCAGCCAGCATTTGACTTTTGCTCAATGCCTGGTATCGATGACGATGATGGAGAATACTACCCTTTTAGTCTTCTGGGCATAAGTAAATTTGTTACTTCCTTCATAACTAAAGGCTGTCGCTCATGCTTTATCTCTCATTTTGCAATTCTTCCTCTTTATTACGAGTCTAAAAGTAATATTATTTTCAAACTTCACTAGGTCCTGTTTTCCTATGGACTTGTTTCCTTTGCCTTCCGACATTTCCCTAATAAACCTTCTATTTCTTTTATCATTACTTTTTATTGAACTTCTGTGTTTAAATGAAACATTATTCTTGAACAAGATACCATGTCTTACTTCAGAAACAAATCCTTTCACCTCGTCCCTGTTAACATTGAATTTATGCCTACTATTAACACACTCTTTATCAATAGTTACTGACCACTTAGGTCTAATTCTGCATTTTCTTCTATATTTATCCAATTTTTGTCCAATGACTGTATGAACATAAGAACCTTTTTCTGTTAGATATGCCCCTCAGGTAAATCTTCTTCCAACCTTAGTGTCACTACTTCAGTCATTTAGACAAAACTGCCTCTCTTTTCATATCTTCAGCTGCAATTAACTGACTTAACACTTCTTCTCTCTCACTGATTATAGAATCTACTTCCTTAAGATTATTTCAGTCTAAAAAACTTTCACCTATCTCCTTTAACATTTTCTCTTTATCACTATTATTTACACAATCCTCAATATTACTGTCTTTATACTTACAACCTAATTCTTTAATATTTACATTTCTGATTTTGCATAAGTTCTGTTAGAATCTCACTCTTAATTAATTGTCTAACTTCCTCTGATTTATTCTTATCCAATATTTCTATACTATCTGTTACCACAGAATTACATATATCACCTATTTGATTCTTATCTGGCCTTATGTGGCTAATTTCTTCCGCCTTTTTAACACAGACATCAATCTTTATTCTAATATTTAATTCCACGATTAATTACTGTACAAATTAAAATTTGATCTTTATTCTAGAATTAGGGTCCTTGTCTGACTGATAATTATTTTTAACATCCAATTCAGACACTTTATGCAACGAAAATTCACTCCTACTTTCCAAATTGTATTTCCTTTCTATTGGAAGATCACATTTTACCTCAGGATCATTAATTCTAATTATTTGACCGTGCTTATTAACCACAGAATTGGTCACCTTATTAAACTGCATTCTATCCTTCACCTCAGATCGATACATGCTTTTATCTGAAAATCATTACGAGATTCAGACTTAATCAAATTTTCTACTACTAGATAGTCAACTGCAGTTGCCAAACTATCTTTGTTCTCTACGACCCTCATATCCTGATTTTTAGCCGTCATTTCGGCTTCCTTATGGCTACTGTTTTCTCCACACAACATCAACTTTATTCCCTATGATTCTGTCAGTTATTGCATCAACTGTGCTCTCTTCACAATTAATTTTATTACACTTGGCAAATACGGTACAATAATCAACAGCTCTACCAGATAAATCGTTATTTAAATATATCACAGCCTCATCCTTCTGAGATTTAATTTTTCTCATTCTCTACATTATTATTTACTTTGTTCTCAATTAAATCACTAAGCTCTAAACCTCTTTCTCTGATATTAATATTCTTACTATCATCTTTCTCCTTATCAGGTACCTTACATGATATTTTACACTTATCATCTAGATAAATATTTTCTTCACTAAATTTAGCCACATCTCTACTATATAAATCCTTATTTAAACCTATCTTATCCTCAACCTCCTCACATTTAATTTTATCACTCTCTACATTATTATTGAGCCATCCCCATCACAATTGGCTACTGATCTAAGGGACCTGGGTTCGAGCACTGGGTAAGGCATGGTTGTGTGTGTTGTTTTTCTGCTGAGGCCCTGTCATCCTCCACAACCTTCTGCTATGGCAGTTAAACTGACAGTCTCCTGTCAGACCTCTGTGGCAAGCAGCTGCTTGAGGGAATGTTTATTTTTTAATTTTTTATTTACATTATTATTTACTTTTCTCTGAATGAAATCACTAGGCTCTAAACCTCTTTCTCTGATACTAATACTCTTGCTATCATCTTTCTCCTTATCATGTATGTCACACAATATTTTACCCTTATCATCTACAGTAGGGGTTCTTGACATTGGGTATGTAGTAAAATTATTTAGGGTATGCCGTGAGAGCTCAAAACTTGCTAGATCTAGTAACAAAGTAAAAATAACCATTGTTATACTATAACTATAGTTTTATCTATCTATACAAGGGGTATGCCAGTTACATACACATTTCCAGGGGGTACATGAAGCACAAAAGGTTGAGAACCACCGATCTATAGAAAAATTATATTTCTCCTTATCAGGTACCTTACCAAATATTTCACACTTATCATTTAGAGAAATATTTTCTTCAGTAAATTTAGGCACATTCTTTTCCACCTTAAATTTAATTGCATTAAAGTGCATCACTGCTACACCTTTTCTCATTATGTACTTCAAACTTAGCCTTTTCAGCCAACTTCCCTAGGAAGGCAAAAGAATTCAGAGTGATTAACATATCATCACTGAATTCATTCACCATTGCACACAAAATTTCACACTTTTCCCCATATACTCCTGCCTGACTTCCATCGGCAGCTCATCTAAGAAGGACAGTGATTAATGGAGCCTCCACAGTCAGCCTCCAAAAGCATTAACTATAGAACATCTTTGCCTCTGACTCCTTATATTTCTCTGGGATTAAAGAGCCTTTTATGACCAAAATTTGAACCCCCAAATCCACAATAGCATTAATTTTACCCTCACACTGAATGTGAACTGTCTTTAAAGGCTGTATTCCTCAACACACACCTCTGCATTTCCTATTTTCTGTGTCACAGCCTGCCAATCTTGCTTCTGATTCTAATGTCATCATAAACTGGTAGCCAATTTTTCCAATAATGACGCTGCTCCCCTCCAGCGCCGACTCCTTGCGAGTGTTTACATTAAATGCTCTGGCCACTTCCGTATTCTTAATACACTCTTTAGTCAAAATAGTTACAGATGAAGCATGATCTGGAAGAAAAGCTCCAACTGTTTCTTCCTTTAAAATCAGTATTTTTGTTTCCGCCAATTTGTTTTGCGGATTCGAATTTTGTCCTAAATTCTTTTGACTACAATTTAATTTTGTAGCTGATTGGCCAAATCTGTTCTCTCTATTTTCCGATTTAAATTTTTCACATCAATAAATCTTGCAGGTTTTCTGTGCCTGCAGAAAGTTCTCTGCAACTTCAGCAATTTTGTGGCAATTTCTCCATGATCCATTCACCTGCAACATACGATTTTTTTGCATCCAGTGGTAAGAGATCTTTAATTTTGTCAGGTAATATCAATTCTTTTAATTTTTGAAAATCATCCACTTCCTGACTCTTCATTTGCAAAGAAAACCGAGTCCAGGTTTCCGTAGAGAATTTAAACATTGAATCGAATTTCCTTTTATACTCCAACGGAGTCAATTGGTTGTCTTTTAACATGGCAGATTTAATTTTTTCATAGCTTTGAATTTCCTCATCACTCAGCAGAGTAAAAAGGTTTCGTGCTCTCTCCCCTAGAAAAGGATGCACTAGTATTCCTTGCAAGTCATCCACTATTTCGTACTGTTTAAACAATCTCTCTATTATCTCAAAATAAGCTGGTAACTCTTCCACTTTTTTCAGTAAGAGATAGTTATTAAGGTTTCGAATTTTCTGAAGCCTTTTTAATTTTATATCTCCGGAATCCACTGAACTTGACTTCCTTGGCTACTATTATTTGCATTTTCTATATCTAGTCTTCTTGCTTCTATATCTAATCACCTAAGTTCTATTTCCCTATCTCTTTCTTTTTCCTCCTTATCTCTTTCTTTTTCCTCTCTTGTATATTCCATTTCCAATCTTCTTTCTTCCCTATCTCTTTCTTCTTTCTCTCTTCTATATTCCAACTCCCTCTCCCAGGCTGATTTTGGACCTGAATCACTCATTTAGACTGAATTTGAACCACATCTGCTAGCACCATGTTCTACCACAACATCGCTATCGATCCTATCAATTTCACTAACTTCCCCACTTTCCCCAGCCTCAATGTGTCTGGTTAAATCAACGCTCCCATCCTGCTCAAAATCAACGCTCCACCCTTAATTTTATTGCGACTCCTCAGCATCATTGGAAACTCATATTAGTCTAAAAATAAAAAAAAGACAGAAAAACCATAGACCTTCTTGCGAAGATCGGCTCTGCTCACTTGCCTGCTGACCACGAGTGTCCTTCCAAAACTAGGAACCTCTTTCACACTGACAGACCTTGGCACACAGAACCTCGATGAAGATCTTAGCACTTGGGGTTGGGTTGTTTTACCACTGAGCGGAACTTTTTTGCACACCATGGGTTAAATGGCCTGGTCACAAGGACCCCGAAGGCTCAGAGAAGGTTGGGGGAGGGGACCCACTGGAACAGCTGTTGGGAGACAGATGGTAGCCTCCTGTCAAGGCCATCCAGTGTGTTCTTTAACATGCACAGGGTATGGCTCTCCCGCACACGGGGCCATGGCTTAACGTCCCATCCGATGGACGGCGGCCTTTCCAAGCCCATCGGTGTCCCCTACTGACCGTGGGCAGGGCGGGGAATTTTGCGGAGATAAAACTCGACGCTGACCCAGCTGGGCTTAGCACTTGGGGAAATTGCCCTTTGTAGAACACTGAACTGGATTCAGCTTAGCCCACTGAACTGCTTGCAGCTTCCTCACTTTCACAGAATCACGAATTCTTCTAAATTTATTGCACTTTTTTTTCTTCCTTCTCTCTGAAGAAATTTTCTTCCTCTTTTTCTTTTAGAACAATGGACATTTTTGGAATAAGAACAATAATGCTGTCGCAGACTGCACCAAATGCCGTGGAAAGTGGTAGGGGGAACAACACAGATTTTCAATTCGTCACATGATATCGGATTATCGGATTTTCTATTAGTCACATGATATTAGATTTTCTTTGAACTGTGATGAATATGGTGTAACGCCAGATGACAAATGATTCTCTCACTCTATAGTAGAGGATGATCAATTAGTCCCTTGATTACCTTCACCCTTATTTTGGTGAAATAACAGATTCGAGGTTTGTTACACCCATACTGATGTATGCCTCAGACTTGCTGCGCCAAGTGATGTACAGAAATATGTTCAACAATTCACATACAAGTTGTATAGGGACGACACAGTTTATTCACATTATGTACAATCACCTGCTGGGGATACACTTAACTCCGTAGGCCTTTGCTGCTGCAGACAATTATGCAATGAGAGAGAGAACCACACTTTACAGATTCTCGCTTTACTGACCTCAAACTTGGCGAAAGGATATCCAACCTTTGTCTACAACGTGGTTCACTAGGAATTCATTTCAGTTCTACAGAACTGTATTTTATTCACCAAGAATCTTGATTCTCACATAAAATCGAACCCTCTCCTTAAGGATTTTGAGTAAGAGTGATGTCCCTTGATGCATGTTCAAATGTCCTTCCTGTTTGACAGTGACGCTCAAGACTGTTGCTTACTCTCACTGCCAAAAAACTCCAGCACCCGAACTCGCACCCCAGGCTAGTTGTAAATGGCCATAAAAGGGATTTTCAGACTCGGCACATGCAGGCAGCCAGCTCAGACCCAAAAACAACATCTACGAGTCACATTCCCACAATAGCACTTCCAAAAACACACTTAATATATAAAAATATTTACAACAAAAATACAATAATAAATAAATAAATTAGAGGGGCATGACAGTATATGCTCAAAATTTTTACCTCAAACTCATCTCTAATGACTCTATTAACTAGTATTGTACAAATACTAGTTAATACTATTAGTGACCACTTCTTTAAAAAAACTTTTTTTTTCATTAAGAAAACGTTATACTCTCTTTGCTATATATACTCCCTCTATGAAATAATCAGTTCAAAAAAACTGGTTGTTCTGAATGGGATTCTTTGCTAATTCATGGGACTCCCCCCCCCCCTCCCGATTCATGACAGAATGTTATACCCACTAAATCAGAATAGACTCATCATTCTTCCACAAATGTGAAGAAAGACAAGACCATTCTAGTTTAGTCATTAGAACACTGGCAATAATCTGGAGAGACATGGATTCGAGTCCAATGAATTGGCAAACTCATTTTTTCCACAAAAATTATTTATGATTTATTGACTTCTGTGTCAACAATAAACTCTGTATATTTATTATTGATTGTTTATTCTAGTTTGAAGCCAACGTTATGAACCAATAATTATATAGGTAGTGTTAATCAATTTTAATGTTGCAAATAAAACAAGAAAATCAATGAATATTTTTGTTAACTACCTCCAACATGATCGCTATGATTAAAAATGGCTAAAACTTTGGATCAGCCGTTTATTACTTAAATGTCTTCCCTAATTTTAGAAATATGTGGAAAGAAAAATAATATGAAGCAAAATCAACTGAAATAAAAGGTATTTGAATCTAAAAAATAGATTACTAGATTACTAAAGTAACAATATATTTGATTATTGACATAAGCAAATTTCACAATATAAAAGTCAAACTCTATCTTAACCACAGCATGTTACTTTTCAATAATTAAGCTTGTATCAAACTGAAAGGAAACATTTTGATGATGCTCTAGAATAGCTCTCAATAAACACATGAACGAATTTCAGTTTAATAAATTTCTTCCACTGTGAAATTTAATTAGACATTTTACTGTCTTTATAAACAAAAATTTAATAAACATGATTTATGTCAAGAATTGTAGTTTTTTGTACTCTGTATAAAAATATAAAACCACTGATTGAGGTTAAAGTAACTATTAATACTGATCTCTAAACTCCTTTACTGATTTAATTCTCATAATATTTTTGTACTGATCTTATATTGTTTCTATCAATTTGCACTAACTGATTTGTGTGCAAAAAGCTTGTTCCAACCAAATCACAGTATGTTATTTTGAAGTTTGTAACAATTGCAAAACATGCTCAATATCCCCCCAACCCATCCAACCACGGAAATCAGGGGATGACATGATGTAAATTTAAAAGCTAAGAAATTTATGCAGAACTAAGCAAAACTGGCAGTTGCAAAATATAAATATTAAAGCACTAGTAATATACAAAAATGTCTGATTTTTCCCTTTCTTTCATGTCACCTTAATAAAAAAAAACAGATTACTGGAAATAATTTACTATCCAAGGAACTGTGAATAAAAATTTTTAGGGAGAAAAATAGAACCAAGAGCAAATGACATAGTTACAACTACGATTCCAGATTCCAGCAGAGTTTATGTATACGATCCCTTAATGCCTGAAAACAAACAATTGTTGTATAAGGCAAACAGAAAGAACTTGCCTTCAGGTTTGAGTTTGTGATTTCAAAATTTACACAAGAAAAGATGAGGGTACAAAATTATTTAGAATTTGTAATAACCATGACCTACATTGTTTAAGGTAATTTTTATAAATTATACGTGATTTATATTTTTTGTTAAATTGTTGATATGAACAGAAGAAATTTTGTGGTTAGATTTGATGATACAATATATTATCCAATTTTGGAGAAGATTAACCTGAAAATATAAATATTCCTTTGGATGAAACAAATAACCTTAATATCATTTCCATTGAAAACGATTGTGGCAAGAAATATGATCTATGAGGTAATGGCCTAAGGTTAATTCAAGGTAATATTAGTAGCTTAATAAAAAATTTTGATTGCTTTATGGTTATTCTTAATCTGCCTAATTTAAAACCCAATATCATTGTTCTTACAGAAATTTTGGTCAAAAAGGGAGAAATATCATTTTATAAAATTGAGCATTACTTATGAAACTGAGAACTACTAGGTAACAGATTTTACAAATGTAACGATGATAAAAAAAAAAATCAGGATTTAATATAGGAGATTATAATATACACATAAAGGATTTCTTAGTTGCTAGATGAAAATTAAATGTTTTAAAACAGCAGATTGTGTTGAAATTTTTCTTAGAATATGGCAATGTTAATTTTAGTTTAATAGGTCTGTATAAAAATAATTTTTCTACCCTGCTGAGGAGTGGTCGACCACACAGGGTGCTGGTGCTGACCATATAAACCTACTGGACAGATATATGGCTCTGAGCTTGATTATGGATCCTGATTTTGCTGCACTGGTGGGCTTCTGTGGAGGGAAAATCTTCCGCTGTGTTTTCTGTTGGTTTGTGGGTTGACAGCCCCAAGTGAATAGATTCACAGGATATGTTTATCAGCTGGTGGATATCCTGAGCAGAAGTCATCGCAGGCACCTGAACTCTTTGCTTCTATTGGCATCGTCAAATTCTACATTGGAGGAAGTCTTCCAGAGTAGATGGCTTCAGCCTTTAGTAGTGGGGGAACGGGTCTTTGCCCCATGTCTGCGATTAGGGGGCTGTTTGATATTGTCGGCATTCCCTCTCTCAATAAACATAGTTTCTTTAAACATCCCACTAACCATTTTCTCTCCATAGTAGTTGGAATGCGAGGACTCTGCACAGAGCTTTTTCTCTTGATGCCCTCACACAAGAATTCCACCATTATAATTTAGATATTCTCGGCTTGCAAGAGACCAGATGGACAGATAAAGGTCAGATTCTTAAAAATAATCTTAAATTTCTCTTTTCAGGGAGGGACGACAATAAGCATCACCAAGCCGTGGGTCTGCTTCTCAGCAGACACGCTAGCGATGCTCTTCTAGGATATGAGTGTATTAATGAAAGGTTTCTTACAGCAAAATTTCAGACAAGCGTTAAAGACTTGAATGTTATCTGCTGTTATGCCCCCACTGAGGTTGCCGATGAGGATAAGGATAGGTTTTATGAACAACTTCAGGATATTTTGAATTCTGTCAAGAAAGGAGATATTACCCTTGTTCTTGGTGACTTCAATGCCAAAGTTGGTACTGACTCTGACCTTTGGGGAGGAGTAATAGGCCCTTTTGGTATTGGTAGTTGCAATGGCAATGGGCAACGTCTCCTACAGGTAAGTAAACTCAATGGATTCAGAATCACTAACACTTATTACAAACACCGCGACATACATAAGTACACATGGGTTTCACCTGATGAGCTGCATAAGAATATGATTGATTACATATTAATTAACAGCAAATCGGCTAGTTCTGTTAGGAATACCAGGGCATATAGGGGAGCTGAAATTGGATCTGACCATTACCTTGTTAAAAGTGTGTTGCAACTTAAACTTAAAAAGTGTTGTGCTAGGGTTAAAAAATTTACTTTTAATACTGAAGCTCTGAAAGATCCAGTTATAGCCAAAGCTTACCATGATAGGTTACTTAGTCATTATGACAGTCATGGTATGCTTACTACTGAAGTTGAGGAAGAATGGGATCATTTTAAACAGGATTTTTTGGACACTAACAGTACTCTTTTAGGAAAAAAAGAGCAGAAGAGACAGAATTATCTGAGTGATAAGGCACTTGAGCTTATTTCGGAAAGAAAGAACTGCAGGAATGTCTTTTAATCAATATCCTACTAGTCCTAATAGAAAGCATTACAGAGAACTTAATAAACGTGTAAAAGATCAGTTAGCTGCTGATAAGAATCTTTGGCTTGATGGTTTGGCTGACAAAGTCGAGGAAGCAGTTAGACAGCACAACAGCAGAGAGCTGTACCAGACAGTTATTGTTTTGTGTGGTAGAAAACGGACAGGCATACAAGGATTGAAGGATAAACATGGTAAGGTTATAGAAGGGGAGGATTCTGTCATGGCTAGGTGGGCTGAACATTTCAGTGATGTTCTAAACAATGTAGTTAGTTCTACTCCCATTCTTTGAAATGATGATAGATGCATTGGTGGTTTTAATGTTGGCCCTATTACACAATCTGAAGTTATTTTGGCTGTTTCTAAACTTAAACTTCATAAATCCCCAGGGGTAGATGAAATTACTACGGAAATGCTTAGAGCTGGGAATGTTTCGGTTACCACTTGGACGACTGAAATTCTGAATATCTTTTATGATAAAGGCATGGTTCCTAAGGATTTTACCAGAGCTATTGTTATCCCTATTTTCAAAAAAGGTGATCGCAGTTCTTGTGATAACTATAGGGGTATTAGCCTACTCTCTGTTCCAGGTAAAGTTCTTTCCATGATTGTGCTTAATAGAATTAAGAATCTGGTTGACAGTCAATTGCGTGAGGAGCAATGTGGATTCAGAAGTGGTAGGGGATGTGTGGATCAGATATTTTCACTTAGGCAGATTCTTGAGAAATGTGCAGAGTTTCAGAAACCTTTGGTTGCTGGTTTTGTTGATTTCAAAAAGGCTTTCGACTCTGTTGATCGTCATAATTTGTGGTTGATTGTGAGATCATATGGTATACCAGACAAGTTAGTTGACAATCAATTGCGTGATGAGCAATGTGGATTCAGAAGTGGTAGGGGATGTGTGGATCAGATATTTTCACTTAGGCAGATTCTTGAGAAATGTGCAGAGTTTCAGAAACCTTTGGTTGCTGGTTTTGTTGATTTCAAAAAGGCTTTCGACTCTGTTGATCGTCATAATTTGTGGTTGATTGTGAAATCATATGGTATACCAGACAAGTTAGTTAACATTATGAAAGCTCTCTATAATAACACTGAGTCGTGTGTGAGAGTTGGTAAGGCTTGTAGCAATTGGTTTAGCATTACTTCTGGTGTTCGACAAGGGTGCATTTTGTCTCCTTTTCTCTTTAGCTTGGTTATTGATTATGTTATGCAAAATTCACTTCAAGGGAAAGATTTTGGCCTTAAATGGTCTGTAGATACGAAAATTTCTGATTTAGATTACGCTGATGATTTAGCCCTTTTGGCAAATGATGTTGATGAGATGAACTCTTTCATTCGAGCTGTTGATGAGACTGGTAGTAGAGTAGGTTTGGTTATAAACAGAGAGAAAACTAAAGTGATGAAAATTGGTCAGGCAGGCTGTGATTCAGTTAATCTGAATGGTTGCAGTCTCGAGCAGGTGTCACAGTTTAATTATCTTGGGAGCTATGTAACAGATAATGGTGATGTGCGGCATGAGATTAACAGACGAATAGGGATTGCTCCTGGGACTTTTAAGAATCTATGGAGAGTGTGGAGAAATAGGCATATACACCTAAAGACTAAAATTAGACTGTATAATAGTTTGGTTCTTTCTAGGGTTAGTTATGGTAGTGAAACTTGGACACTTTGTAAACAAGATAACAGGAAACTAGATGTTTTTGATTCCAGATGTTACGCAGTATCTTGGGCATTAGGTGGTTCAACTTTGTAACTAATGATGAGGTTAGGCAAAGGAGTTTGCAACTTCCTTTAGGCAACATATTGTGCAGAGAGAGACTCCGTTGGTTTGGCCATGTTGCCTGTATGAATAATTATAGATTGGCGAATAGGGTTATGAACAGTGTGCCTAAAGGCCTCAGAAAGAAGGGGAGACCTAGGATGTGGTGGGTAGAGACAATGTCAAACAGGACCTTGTTAGAATTGGTGTGCAGTGGCCAGATGTAGTAGATGTAACTCAGGATAGACTTGCTTGGAGAACTAAATTGCAAAGTCTGGTTGGACCTCTGTAGCCCATGGCTGTTTGAGGATGATGATGATGATAAAAATAAAAAATAAAATAAATACCCCCTCAAGCAGCTGCTTGCCACAGAGGTCTGACATGAGCCTGTCAGTTCATATGCCACAGTAGGTCTGTGAGGATGGCAGGACCCCAGTAGAAAAACAACACAAATGTCCATGCCTTATCCGGGGCTCAAACCGTGGTCCCTTAGATCAGTAGCCAAGCATGCTAACCACTTGACCACAGGAGATCTGTATAAGTCTCACAATATCAAAAAACTTAAATTACAGAAGAGCTAAAAACATTGCCTGGAAAATATTGACACTAACTATGCTATATTAACAGGAGTTTTTAATATGATGTATTAAATCCAATACATGTACTTATAACTTTTGCATATAATTAAGTCCATTGGATTTCTCATGTGTCACAAATGAAACTACTAGAAGTATCAAAAGCTTGCTGACTATTTATAAGAAAGAAATTTTAAGTCAAATAACCTAGACACCTATATGATAAAAACTAAAATATTAGGTAATTATTATGTGTTAATATTATATTTAGTTACAATAACATTGAAACTCACTGTAAAAAACTTTTATTTAGTAACAGGTTTGATATTTAAATTATGTGGATTTTAATAAATCTTGGGATGAGTTGTTAAAACAAAAGTATATTAAATTAGGGTTTAAAATGTTTCTGCATGTACTAAGAAGTTTAATTGAAAATGCTGTTATATTAAACAGTACATCAGAAGGCAACATTTGAAACCTTGGCTAACTGATGAATTAATTGTTTTAATTGCTAATAGGGATTAAAATGCAAAAACTGAATAAAACAGGCAGATTCAATCAAGAAGAGTTACAATTTTTCAAATAAATCAAAAATATGTTATTGTAACCACATAAAATATTGGGGTACCACAAGGTTCAATATTGGGTCCTTTGTTATTTCTAGTATTTAACTATATATGCAACTTCTAGTTTAAAGGGAGAATAAGTGCATTGCAGATGATTTGGTGTTAACTTATTCAGGTAGTGAAAATTTCTAATTTGGCTTACTAGAAGTAATCTAGCAAACCATATTAGAAATGCTAAAAATGATTATATCAGAATATATTTCTTAAAAATGGAACTAATATCAACCAAAATTGATAGAAACAAATGTGTGAAATACATTTGTTTCTATAAATGTGTGAAAAATGTGTTGAAAATAAACAAATGTGTGAAAAACTTAGTAATTCCCCAATATATCACACTATTGTAGTTGACAATAAATCAAATACTAGTTATAAGGATGATTCTATGACTATTGTAAATAAATTTAATATATATTTTGTAGAAGAGGTCAATCTTTACTTGCACCTTAAAGAGGAAGAAGTATTGGGAAATAAGTAGAGAAAATATCCTTGAAGTTATGCCATTTCTCTTTATGCCCACATATTTCAGAAACTGAAATTTGTGCTGTACTTAGGCAATTGGATGTAATTAAATCTGCTGGATATGATTGTATTTCTGCTTTTATTGTGAAAAAGATGCTTAAGTATACACAGAAAAAACAAAACATTATGACTACCTGCCTAATACAATGTTGGTCCTCCACATGCCACCAAAACAGCTCTTACCCAGCGAGGCAAGGATGCTACAAGATTTCTAAAGGTGTCTTGTGGTATCTGGTACCAACACGTTACCAGCAGATCCTTTAACTTTCGTAAGTTACATTGTTGAGCCAACACAGTTGGATATGTTGTTACAACAGAAACCACAGATCATCGAATGGATTGATGTCTGAGTAATTTGGACACCAGGGCAATTTTTCCATGTTCTGCGAATCATTCTCGAACAATCCGGGCAGTGTGGCATGGCACATTATGCTGCTGAAAAAGGCACTACTAGAGGGGTATACCATTGCCATGAAAGGATGTACCTGGTCTGAAAAGATGTTTAGGTAGGCGGTAGACGTCATAGTTCCCTGCACGAGTGACTGGACCCAGGGTTACACAGCAGAACACTGTCCAAAGCATTACACTTCCTCCACCAGCTTGTTGTCATCCCCGGTGCATCTTCGTGCCAACACTTCCCAAGGTCAGCAAAGCACACATACCCAGCTGTCCACATGGTGAAATAGGAAATGAGATTCAGTTGGCCAGACGAGCTTCTTAAAATCTTTCAAGGTCCAGTTTTGATGCTCGAATGGCCACTGTAGATGCTTTTGATGGTGAACCAAGGTTAGCATGGGCACTCGGAGTGGCTATGCAGCCCCATTTTTGGCAGGGTCGATGTACTGTGTGCTACGACACATTACTCCCTCACCAGCATTCATATTATGGGCGAGTTGCGCCACAGTATCCCTTCTGTTGGCTCGTACCATATAGGATAGCCTTCGTTCACCTCTAGCATTGATGAGCAGTGGTCGGCCTACACCTTGACGACGGTTTGTGGTTTTTCTCTTCTCGGACCACTTTTTGAAGGTACTAACTGCAGCTGACCATGAGCACCCCACAAGCCTTGCTGTCTTGGAAATGCTCTGACTCTGTTGTCTGGCCATTACAATTTGGCCTTTCTCAAACTCACTTAAGTCTGCTGCCTTTCCCATCTGAAGAACAAGAATAACATTGATTAACAGAGCTCAGTATCAGATGTTATTTATACCGTTTCATGACCTTCACACATGCTGTCGTTTACCTGCAGTTGCTTCTATTTGCATAAAGACACACTGGTCATAATGTTTTGGCTCTTTGATGTATTAATTCCGTATTATGCTACTTAACAAATAAATCTTTAGATAAATGTGTTTTTCCAGATGTCTAAAGACAGTAGTAATCATTCCAATATTTAAGAGAGATAATCATATCATACTAGTGAATTATTATCCATTTCTATTTTATCAGTGTTTTATAAGATAACAGAAAAAAAATTGTGAAATCAAAATTCAGTTCTTTTTGGAAATGTGCTGCTCGTTTTTCTTAAAACCAATTTGGTTTTAGGAAAAGAAAGGGGCAGAAGAGGCAATTTTACAATTAACTAAGGAAATTTATAGTAATTTTAATTCAGATTTTGGTATCATAACTTCTATTTCATGAAAAAAAAAGTATTTGAATTTGTGCCATATGATAAACTACTAAATATATATATAATTCAGAAATTAGGGAAAACTTATTTTCTTGGGTTAAAGGTTATTTATGAAATAGAAAGCAAATAGTAAAAATAAAGAACACCTTTAGTAATGGGAAGGGTGGAAAGTTTTGCAGAGATAAATCTCAATGCTTCCCCTGCTGGCAACTGCAAGCCTGACATACTACCAACTGAGCACTCCTCCCCCATGCACTTTGTTGTATGAGTAAATTAAAGAAGAATAAGCAAGTGACAAGAATATATTATAATTTAAAAATTTTACAAATCAAAAAACTATATATTCTTATTGCACTAAAGCATCTGAAAAATAATTAGAATCAACAATTAGTTAGAATATTTGCAAGAGACACTCAAGGATCTAAAGATTTATTTTTTTAAATATTACTGTTAGTAAAAATCTAATTACAAAGCATTAGGTTTTTCTGCCTCTCAATTTTTTTAATGCTTTGCCAAATGAAATAAAGGAAACAAATAATATTAAAACATATGTTAAGGAAGTGAAATATTGGATATTAAACCATGAGAATGTTGTTATATTGTTCGTTTAATCTAATAGCTTTGAGTTACTTGAAACCATATGATTAAATTGATTTGAATCTCCCAACTGTTTAGATTATCTGTAATTTCATTTGTTCCAATAGGAGGCTGATGTGCATACATGATTTTAGTTGTGCTAATAACATCTATATGCAAGTAATACTTACTCTTGTGGATGAGAAAACTGGGCTTAATAAATATATATGTATGCACAAGTGTTACTACTAAATATTTAGTACTGAAAAAGTTACATCTATGTCAGTATTATAATAACTGTACTTTTGTTGTAGCATGTACAATGAAATGGTGCTGTATGTAATTGCCTTTCTTCATAAGGTAAAATTTAATATCATGTTCCAATTTTGTTAATAAAAAAATAAAAAATAAATATTAATAAGAAATAGTAAAAATAATAATTCAGAAAAAAAAAGTTAAATTTGAATATGAACATT
The DNA here is from genome assembly GCA_038380435.1 of Ryuthela nishihirai. Lineage (NCBI taxonomy): Eukaryota > Metazoa > Arthropoda > Arachnida > Araneae > Heptathelidae > Ryuthela > Ryuthela nishihirai. The sequence goes on along the minus strand of JAWZYU010000028.1, from coordinate 20,191,605 downwards.
CCATATCCAGGGGCATAGTGAAGAGAATAAACATTTTTCAACTCGCAAATCAAATTTTGCCAACTGAGAAAATAAGTACTTTACATAAATTTATTATGTCTCTGTCAGGGTCATCCCAGGATTTAGAGTGAGGGGAGGCTGCTCCCCAAGATTTTGACAAGTCAAAACCACATAATTTTGCAAAAAGAGACCCAATTTTTACATCTCACCTGAATTTTACTTAGTCACTTAGAATTTTTCCAACTCCCCAAGGTTTTGCAATGTTGTCTTGATTTTACCAACTCCTCTAGATTTTGCCAACTCCCCAAGATTTTGTCTGTCTCAATTTTGCTGACTCTCCAAGATTTTGAGAAGTTGCCTCGATTTTGCCAACACCTCTAGATTTTACAAAGAAAAAATCCCAATTTTCACAACTTACCTGGATTTTACCAAATCACTTCGAATTTCACCAACTGCCTACATTTTCCCAACTCTGATTTACTTGGAGGGAGCCACCCCCCATAGCCCATGGTCATACCCATCATATTACTTCCCACTAATTTTATATACAAACCCTATTTCTTCATAATTATTTCATAAACAAAATTTATGTCACCCTAACAAGATCTTCATAGACATAAACATTGCTTCTTTCACTTCTGAATAATAATACTACTTTTGCACATACACTGGGATCAATGGATGACCAGGTCACAATGACCACGAGTGCTCTATGAAGGTGGTTTACAATCCCATCCAACTGATGATGAACTTTCCAAGCTCATCAATATCCCCTTTCTGACCAAAAACATGGTGGGGGATAGCAGAGATAAATCTCAACACTGGGAAACATTAAAATTTTTGTTTCTTACTGCATCCCCCCCCCCACCTCAACCTCAAAATTTTCCACTAGGACTAAATAAATGTTGCTTCTAGTTTTGTACATGGTAGGAATCGATAAAGACAAAAAATATCATTAATGTTTTGGCTCATAAGTTGCTTCAATTATTGAAAAATGGCAAGTCAATGAAAAAGGTTGAATGAATGCTCTTGTTCTACATAAAATTGATTTTTTGTTTCCTAAGAGAAATAGAAAATGTTGAATTTGCAGCATGTAAAAACAAATCTTTAAGACTTGATAACACATCAGCAAAGAAGTTAAGAGCCATTCAGCTATTCATTTTTATGGATGAAACCTACAGAACTCGATACTGCTCCATGTAACAACAGTTACAAAAAGAAACCTCTGAATTTGCTAATACATAGAAAACAGGCAAAACATTGTTTAAACCTCAAGTTACTATAACCATGAAAATGTGGTTCACGATGCTTGCAATTTTGGCCATGAACACTAAATTCATCATCATTAGTACAAAAAAAATTTTTTTCAATTTTTATATTTATATTAAAAGATATTTCAAAGCTTCTAAATACTATTTTTTTTCAATTTATTCTTCAACTTAAAAAAAATAAACCTTTGCTCTTCAAACTGCCATAGAGCACTCCAGAAGATGCTATAACCACTAGATGTGTGTATTATTACTAGACTCCCCCAACTAGCATATAGGGAGCTCCAAGCAAGTCGAGTTCTTTACTAAAAATATGTTCATTTGTGTTTCCAATCACGAAGTCAGATGCCAAGGAAACATTTTTTTTATTTGAGGATTTCAGTGATTTGCACGAAAATATTGCTATATGTATTTTTGCATTCTTTCAGTAAATTTTCAGATTTAAAACTATTTCAATATTTATAAATTATTTTTATGCATTATTAGATATGCTGTCCCGTGGCCGAGTGGTTAGAGCGCTTGGCTATTAATCTACGGGACCTGGATTCAAGCCCCGGGTAAGGCATGGATGTTCGTGTTGTTTTCTGCTGAGGTCCTGCCATCCTCTCAGATTTCTACTGTGGCATATAAACTGACAGGCTCCTGTCAGACCTCTGTGGCAAGCAGCTGCTTGAGGGGATATTTATTTTTATTTTATTTAGATATATTTTATGAAAGGAATATGAAGAGAAAAGTCAATATTTCTTTGATCACATGATCAGCAATGTGATAGAATAGATTGATAGGCGATCGACAAACATCTGGTTTTGGTTTGAAACTTTCAGTGCAGATATGTTAGGCTGTATGATCAGTACTTTGTGAATGCAATGTAAATACCTAGGTCTTTTTTTTCTGTTCACATATCATGAAACAGTTTAAAAGATATATAAGTGTTTTCCAAATACTGAAATTTATATTTTGGGCCACACTGAACTGGAAAAAAAATTGCAATTTTTTGCAACATATTGACACTGATGGTGATTGAAATGAATTTTTTTGTTTCTCTGTTCAAAAGGGGAATAATGATTCCACTACTTCTAGCATTATTTATATTGCTTCTCAAATATTAATGTAGTTAGAAAGAATAATTATTTGAAACTTGCCCAAAAATTAAAACATTAGTATAAATGACCTAAAATGGTAGCTACTTTAGGAGACACCTGATTAGGACATTATAATGAGAAATTTAATTTTTAAATGATAGGACTTATTTTAGTACTATTTTTAACTAAGCTGAAGTAATTTCATAACTAGCATTCAGAATTTATAATTTTAAGTTACGATTTTGCCATTGTCGTAAAGTTTAACTTTTCTGCTACAGTAAATATCCAATGAAAATTGATCTGGAAGGATCAATCCATAGAAAATACATGTATTACCTGTAGATAAAGAATTCAATAAATATTTATGCTGAAAAAGTAATTTTTGCTGACAATGTGGGACTTGAACCTATGACTCTCTAGATACATGCCAGAGTGCTCTAAATCACTGAACCAACCATCAGCTCTGTAATTTATTCCCACAATATGACCTTTGTTAAGGAAGATATTACTCTGAACTTAACATCGATCAGTCTTAGAGGAAATATTGTCTTGAGCCAGGTGGGATATGAACCCACGACTTCCTGATAACATATCAGGTGCACTGGACCACTGGGCTACCAGCTGCCAATCAAGATCTCCTCCAATTGATACTATGAACTTTCTACCAACAGTACGCAATTCTCCATGTCTCATAAAGATATTGTCCAGCTGGATATATAATAAAGGTACAAAAAAAAATACAAAAAAAAAATGTATATATTTTGTATACATTTCAGTATTCAAATACTGAAATGTATACAAAATGTACTTTCAGTATTTGGAAAACACTTATTTATCAACTCTCAGCCCCAAGAAACAATGACAAGCTTGTTATGAAGATGGCAAGTATATTCTGAGTATACAATTGTTCAGATTAAAAATATCTTTTGCAACATATTTATTCATATGTTAAAAAGATACCACTCTGAATTTAACGTCAATCAATTTCAGAGGGAAAATTGTCTTAAGCTAGGTGGGATACAGACCCACAACCTCCTGATAACATGTCAGGTGCTCTGGACCACTGAGCTACCAACCACCGATCAAGATCTCCTCCAACTGATGCTATGAACTTTCTACTAACAGTACACAATTCTCCATGTCTCATGAAGATAGCGTCACAACTGTTCTCACCCTTTATTCTTTTTCTGAACCTGGCTTCAAGAAAGGAAAACTTACTTTTCCAATTGTTGCTACTGAATAAGATTTCCTGATAAGAGATGGCACCAGGCACCATATTTAGAGAAAGACATAACAAGAGAAGCTTAATTGCAGAAATAAATTACAGAACTGATGGCTGGTTTAGAAGTTAGAACACTCTGGCATGTATTTAGAGAATCATCAGTTTCAGTCTCAGTCAGCAAAAATATTTTTTTTTCTGCTTAAATATTTATGAATTTGGAAGGGTTCAATCTCATTTACAGTGGCTTTCCTTTTTAAATATTTTTAAATTTCTATTTACATTAAATTGCTTTTAAAGCAAAATAAATTTTTGTAACACTACCTAAGTCTTTGAGTATGCTGATTGGCAAATAATCAGCATTATATGTTGTTTGCATAAATGATCAAAAAATTCCATAAAAAAAAGCAATGAAAGAAATATTATAATAAATAAATACCCCCTAAAGCAGCTGCTTGCCACAGAGGTCTGACAGGAAGGAGCCTGTCAGTTTATATGTCATAGTAGGTCTGTGAGGATGGTAGGACCGCAGCAGAAAAACAACACACACATCCATGCCTTATGAATTATTTACATTAAAGAAATACTTTTAAAAAAATACAAAAAATTAAATTCCAAAATTTTTTTTCCTAATTTTAAAATGGGAAAAATACAGTATAACTTTGCAATTTTTTAAAAAAATGCTTGTAAAACTTTACCTACCCATCTATTTTTCGTTTAATTTTTGCCAGTTTCTTAATTCCAAATAACTGCGTTTTCTCTTGGTATATAAGATATCTATTTCTGTTAATTAGCTATTGGTAAAAAAAATTCCAAAGTTGACTCTTTTAATTAACTGAGCAGAGTTAACAAATCTTGGCATTTCTCAAAATATATCACACAGAAAAAAATTACAGAAAACCAAATTTCTTTAAGCAAAAAATTTATTTGTCTATTGTTCAGAAGGTCTGTAAATGGTAGCTAGGTAGTCACTGGAAGGAGAGCTATGCACCAATCCCCTGTGATGATGCATAGAACCGGCCAGGCCTAGCACCTAATGTCCGACCCCACCTTCTCGTGGTGCAGACCGTTAGTACCTTTCAAAAGAGATACTCTCTTGTGGAAGTGAAAGGAAGGGGAGGGCTGCCAGATAAGTGTGGCCTACTGATCTCGACAACTATGGCTACTTTTCTTTTTTTTCTACCCTGCTGAGGAGTGGTCAACCACACAGGGTCCTGGTGCTGACCATACAAACCCACTGGACTGGACAGATATATGGCTCTGAACTTGATTATGGATCCTGATTTTGCTGCACTGGTGGGCTTCTGTGGAGGGAAAATCTTCCGCTGTCTTTTCTGTTTGTTTGTGGGTTCACAGCCCCAAGTGAATAGATTCACAGGATATGTTTATCAGCTGGTGGATAATCCTGAGCAGAGGTCATCGCAGGCACCTGAACTCTTTGCTTCTATTGGCATCGTCAAATTCTACATTGGAGAAAATCTTCCAGTGTAGATGGCTTCAGCCTTTAGTGGTGGGGGAACGGGTCTTTGCCCCATGTCTGCGATTAGGGGGCTGTTTGATATTGTCGGCATCCCCTCTCTCAATAAACATAGTTTCTTTAAACATCCCACTAACCATTTTCTTTCCATAGGTAGTTGGAATGTGGACTCTGCACACAACTTTTTCTATTGATGTCCTCACACGAGAATTCCACCGTTATAATTTAGATATTCTCGGCTTGCAAAAGACCAGATGGACAGATAAAGGTCAGATTCTTAAAAATAATCTTAAATTTCTCTTTTCAGGGAAGCAATTTGGAAGCAATAAGCATCACCAAGGCGTGGGTCTGCTTCTCAGCAGACACGCTAGTGATGCTCTTCTAGGATATGAGTGCATTAATGAAAGGTTTCTTACAGCAAAATTTCAGACAAGCGTTATGTTTAAGAATGTTATCTGCTGTTATGCCCCCACTGAGGATGAGGATGAGAAGGATAGGTTTTATGGACAACTTCAGGATATTTTGAATTCTGTCAAGAAAGGAGATATTACCCTTGTTCTTGGTGACTTCAATGCCAAAGTTGGTACTGACTCTGACCTTTGGGGAGGAGTAATAGGCCCTTTTGGTATTGGTAGCTGCAATGGCAATGGGCAGCGTCACCTGCAGGTAAGTAAACTCAATGGATTCAGAATAACTAACACTTATTACAAACACCGCGACATACATAAGTACACATGGGTTTTACATGATGGGCTGCATAAGAATATGATTGATTATATATTAATTAACAGTAAATGGGCTAGTTGTGTTAGGAATACTAGGTCATATAGGGGAGCTGAAATTGGATCTGACCATTACTTTGTTAAAAGTGTCTTGCAATGTAAACTTAAAAAGTGTTGTGCCAGGGTTAAAAAATTTGCCTTTAATACTGAAGCTCTGAAAGAACCAGTTATAACTAAAGCTTACCATGATAGGTTACTTAGTCATTATGACAGTCATGGTATGCTTACTACTGAAGTTGAGGAAGAGTGGGATCATTTTAAACAGGCTTTTTTGGACACTAACAGTACTCTTTTAGGAAAAAAGGAGCAGAAGAGACAGAATTATCTGAGTGATAAGGCACTTGAGCTTATTTCGGAAAGAAAGAACTGCAGGAATGTCCTTAATCAATACCCTACTAGTCCTAATAGAAAGCATTACAGAGAACTTAATAAACGTGTAAAAGATCAGTTAGCTGCTGATAAGAATCTTTGGCTTGATGGTTTGGCTGACAAAGCCGAGGAAGCAGTTAGACAGCACAACAGCAGAGAGCTGTACCAGATAGTTAATGTTTTGTGTGGTAGAAAAAGGTCAAGTATACAGGGATTGAAGGATAAACAAGGTAAGGTTATAGAAGGTGAGGATTCTGAAGGTTAAATGAATAATATAAGGTTAAATGATGAAGGTTAAATGATAAACAATGAAGGTTAAATGATAATGTAATGAAGAATAATGTAATGAAGAATGAATGAATGTAATGAAGAATAATGTAATGAAGGTTAAACAATAAACAAGGTAAGGTTATAGAAGTTAATGATTCTGAAGTGAGGATTCTAAGGTTATAGAAGGCTGAGCATTTCAGTGATATTCTAAACAATGTGGTTAGTTCTATTCCCATTGTTTGATATGATGATAGATGCATTGGTGGCTTTAATGTTGGCCCTATAACACAATCTGAAGTTATTTTGGCTGTTTCTGAATTTAAACTTCATAAATCCCCAGGGGTAGATGAAATTACTACAGAAATGCTTAGAGCTGGGAATGTTTCCGTTACCACTTGGACTGAAATTCTGAATATCTCTTATGATAAAGGCATGGTTCCTAAGGATTTTACCAGAGCTATTATTATCCCTAATTTCAAAAAAGGCGATCGCAGTTCTTGTGATAACTATGGGGGTATCAGCCTACTCTCTGTTGCAGGGAAAGTTCTTTGCATGATTGTGCTTAATAGAATTAAGAATCTGGTTGACAGGCAATTGCGTGATGAGCAATGTGGATTCAGAAGTGGTAGGGGATGTGTAGATCAGATATTTTCATTTAGGCAGATTCTTGAGAAATGTGTAGAGTTTCAGAAACCTTTGGTTGCTAGCTTTGTTGATTTCAAAAAGGCTTTCGACTCTGTTGATCGTCATAATTTGTGGTTGATCATGAGATCGTATGGTATACCGGACAAGTTAGTTAACATAATGAAAGCTCTCTATAATAACACTGAGTCGTGTGTGAGAGGTGGTAAGGCTTGTAGCAATTGGTTTAGAATTACTTCTGGTGTTTGACAAGGGTGCATTTTGTCTCCTTTTCTCTTTAGTTTCGTTATTGATTATGTTATGCAAAATTCACTTCAAGGGAAAGATTTTGGCCTTAAATGGGCTGGAGATACGAAAATTTCTGATTTAGATTATGCTGATGTTTTAGCCCTTTTGGCAAATGATGTTGATGAGATGAACTCTTTCATTCAAGCTGTTGATGAGACTGGTAGTAGAGTAGGTTTGGTTATAAACAGAGAGAAAACTAAAGTAATGAAAATTGGTCAGGCAGGCTGTGATTCAGTTAATCTGAATGGTTGCAGTCTTGAGCAGGTGTCACAGTTTAATTATCTTGGGAGCTATGTAACAGATACTGGTGATGTGTGGCATGAGATTAGCAGGTGAATAGGAATTGCTGCTGGGACTTTTAAGAATCTATGGAGAGTGTGGAGAAATAGGCGTATATACCTAAAGACTAAAATTAGGTTGTATAATAGTTTGGTTCTTTTCAGGGTTAGTTATGGTAGTGAAACTTGGACGTTGTGTAAACAAGATAACAGGAAACTAGATGCTTTTGATTCTAGATGCTGTATCTTGGGCATTAGGTGGTTCAGCTTTGTAAGTAATGATGAAGTTAGGCAAAGGAGTTTGCAACCTCTTTTAAGCAGCATATTGTGCAGAAAGAGACTCCGTTGGTTTGGCCATGTTGCCCATATGAATAATTACAGATTGGCGAATAGGGTTATGAACAGTGTGCCTAAAGGCCTCAGAAAGAGGGGGAGACCTAGGATGCGGTGGGCAAACTATGTCAAACAGGACCTTGTTAGAATTGGTGTGCAGTGGCCAGATGCAGTAGATGTAGCTCAAGATAGACTTGCTTGGAGAACTAAATTGCACGGTCTGGTTGGACCTCCGTAGCCCATGGCTGCTTGAGGAGGAGGATGATGATGATGATGATTGTTCAGAAATAGCCTTTCTATTCATGTATGTGGTTATTTTTGCATATGGTGTTTTTTTTTTAAATAAATTCTTACTTGCATAGCTAGATGCATTTTTTTACTACAACTCTAAAAAGCTCTATTAAAATAAAACTAGTAATTTTTTGTTACACATTTTATTTTCACATAATCAAGAATTAAATACTGATTAACTTGGCGTGCAATATGCCATAATTCTTTTCATTAGTTACTTGGCAAAAGCAGTTCTAAATTCACTTTTTTTTGGACTGAGAACAGTTGGAAAAAAAAAAAACTTCGCCACCAGGTACAATTCATTTTTTCAAGCCTGGCAAGGTAAGGGTAAAACTGCACCTATCAGTAAAATTAAACTGATCCCTAAAAGTGCAGGTAACTAAAAAAAATGCCTGATTATATGAAACTGGTTCTCTTTACAGTTATCAACATCCAATATACCATTCATCCAGAATAACTAGAATTATGTACCTTGGGCATAGGCATATACACAATGGCAAAGCACGTAATAAAATATTCTTTAAAAAAACTTTGGAAACAATTGAGACAATGAGATTGTGCAGTTGTCATAGATCATTAACTTAATGATGAAATCATCAATTATTCATTAATTGAATGAATGAATGAATGAATAAAATTCAGCTGACAAATAATTGATAGTTCAATGAAACAATGACCTATGAAAACTATCACTGAAAAGAAAAAGAAGATACACATACCCCAGAAAAATCAAATTTTGATTGTAAATTTCACAACACTTCTTCATTATCTGGATATGGCCTTAAACCATGTCACTGTGTGCAAAAGAGCCCATACCTGTGAATACTAAAGAACACACTAATTGGTCTTGACAAGAGACTGCCATCTGTCTCCTAATAGTTTGTGTAATTAATATTAATAATTGGTGCCTTTGGCACCTCTTGATTTCTAGGCCATCACCCCGACCCCTACCTTGCCATACTTGACCTTGAATGCAACACCAGATCTGAAAATTCCTTATTTCTGAGTTCTACTGCCTGAAATTGGTGAAATAGCCTTATTCCCCAAATTTTTGCTCTCCAGCACTGGTTTATCAAAATTTGGCATTTGATTTTGAAGATCAAATGCCAAATTCACTGTAAATTTTACAAGATCACTGTAAAATTTAAAATTAAATATATTTAATTCTCTATGACAATGTTAAATATTTTTAAGCACTTCAACACATGGACTATGCTATCAAGTATCAACAATTATTAAGGAGAAATTTACGTACCATGCTGTAGAGGATGCGTAGTAACAGGAACTTCCGGGATGCTTGCGGTGACAAATTTAATAATCAACGTTCTTGCCGACAAGTGACATCTCAATGAGATTAAAAGAAGGATGACGGCTACCAATGGACTACCCGCCTTGGCGAAGGAAATAATTATTTATACCTTTGATAGCATAGAGTGCTTAAAAATATTTTAGATCCATAACACGCATTTCACGCCCTTCCATTTGGCACTTCGTCAAGTGGGAAATGAGGAGCTTAAGTTAATGCTGGATGAAGTGCCGAAAGGAAGGGCACAAAATGCGCGTCGTGGATCTAAAACTTTTCTAAGCACTCTATGCTATCAAAGGTATAAATAATTATTTCCTTCGCCAAGGTGGGTAGACCATTGGCAGCCATCATTCTTCTTTTAATCTCATTGAGACGTCACTTGCCGGCAAGAAAGTCGATTATTAAATTTGTCACCGCAAGCATCCCAAAAGTTCCTGTTACTACCCATCCTCTACAGCATGGTATGTAAATCTCTCCTTAATAATTGTTGATACTTGATAGCATAGTCCATGTGTTGAAGTGCTTAAAAACATTTAACAGTGTCATAGAGAATTAAATATATTTAATTAGGTACACAGTGCAGCAACGTAAAATTTGACATAATTTCTGAAAACTATCTCAAAATATCCCCAAGCACCAATTTTTAGTCATCTAGCACTGGTAGAGCTATATTTGACCTTTGACCTCGAAGGACACATCATATCCAAAATTTTGCATTTCTAAGATCTAGGACCCAAAATAGCCCTAGGTAGCAATTTTTAGCTCTAGCACCAATAGACCTAAATTTGACCTCGAAGGACCTACTGAATCCAATATTTTGTATGGTTTCCAACATCTGCAACCCGAAACACCAATTTTTACTTTCTAGCCCTGGTACATCGAGGTTTGACCTCTATATGACCTTGAAGGACACGTCAGAGGTCAAACTCCGTATTTTTCTTGAGATCTACGACCCAGATTACCCCTAGGTCCAAATTTTCAGATCTGTACCATTGCTACATCATAGTTAGAATTTAATTAATTGATTAGTAGATCAACTCCCAATTGCCTATTATACAATGAAAGTCGCATTCCCTTTGAAAATAATAAAAAAAATTAAATAAATACCCCCTCAAGCAGCTGCTTGCCACGGAGGTCTGTGAGGATGGCAGGACCTCAGCAGAAAAACGACACACACATCCATGCCGAGGTTCAGAACCCAGGTCCCGTACATCACTAGCCAAACGTGCTAACCACTCGGCCACGGGACGGCTTTTGAAAATAAGCTGTCACTAAAGATAAACCGAAGATCTTGCTCTCGGTTTTAATTTATCTAATTCTCGGTTTTCAACAATATTCTTTAATATTTACTTATAAATATTAAAATTCCTTAGTTAAAAAATTCAATACAGAATTTGACATTATGAGTGTCCCTTTTGTTTTATGTGAATTGTATTATATTAACGAGCATAACATCTTTGCATTGCATAATAAAACGGAAATAAAATTATTATTATTAAGGAAACATTTTAACAACAAACGTAGCTGTTACACTCGTTCTAAACATTTTCAAAATTGAAAAAAAAAACATTACACAGACTTTTATAATTTATTAAAATAAAATTTTAATTGTTACAACAAATCCCTCGAGTTTTAGTGGGGTTTTAAAGGTAAAACTGTTATAATCATAACGAAAATTTAATACTTCAGGCTCCATAATTCTTTAAATATTACACGAATATTATTGAAAATCGAGAATTAGAAAGATTTGAGTGAAATCAATCTATCTCTAGTGACATTTTTCTGTAAAAAGCTTATTTTCAAAGTTAGGGAAATCTGCATGACTTCCCGTTAACATAAAAGTGTCTGGAAATCAGTAGTGTCGGGTGACCAAAAATCTCTCTGGCTCTAGCGCATTTTTAAATGCTCTTTAAGATCCTTCCAATTTTCCATTTTGTTGTCAGACAACTGTGCTAATTGATGAATGGAGTGAATTAAAATATTTCTATCCTGAACCAGTGATATACTTTTTGCAAACTCCATATAAAATACTTCTACTGACTCGCATGGTGGTCTTGCTCTTAAAGTTTTCACTCTGAGTTTTGTTGATCTTAATCTATTAAACAGTGTCAATCATAAGGTGGTGGTGGCCAGGGAGGCTATGGCTCCCTGCAAGATACCTTCCACTGGTCATTTCAGCCATTTTTGATTCCTGAAGGAATTAACGGGTGCAATGTTTGGTCGCCATTTTCTTTTTCAGGAAGCGAAAATCCTTAACGCCATCACAAGCTGTAAAATGGATATCGATTGCTAAATAAGTAATTTAGTAAAGAGTGTCATTTCTGGACTACAAAATTTCCCATACGTTTCTAACTGGCTCCCCCTCCAGGCTTGAGACATAATAACCACCTTGCTATTAAATGAGCTCCAAAAAAAGGCCAACTTTATTCATTATTCAAAACAAAAATATACGTATATATAAAAATTATATATTGATGAAGGAAACTATAAAATACTTTACCACAATATAAAACAGAATAAATCTTTACAAGTGTACCCTCTTCCACAGCTGTTGCTCCTGAAAGCTTGTCAAGCACAAAGATACAATTGAACGGGCTAACGTAAATTACTCGACTGAGTCACCTTTGCTGCAGCTGTTCCTGCCTCAAGGTCAAATAACTACGTCAAGGTCAAATAACTGCCTCCAGGTCAAATAAGAGAGGTGTGATTGACGTGGCTTATGTTACGATTTTCCGGTCGTAAAGGATTGGAATTAGCCCCCAATAGTTTCCGATCCCACTAACAATCAAAAGCAAATCGTGAGTAGCCAAGGCTTAGTTTTTGTACTTAAAATTTTTGTTCAGACATAAAATTTTAATAGGAAACGAAAATTTAAAGTGTGCTTGTTTTCACAATTAAAAGAGAAACGTCAGAATGAAATAAGTTACTGCCGGTAACATAGGTGCAAACTTTTAACGAGGAGGCAGAATAGTTTATCAACGGCTGGATCTAGGGATGGAGCAGTGCCTGCAAGGGAGCCATGCCCTCCCCCCCCCCCCAAAAAAAAACAAAGAATTCTATTAAGCTACAGGGGCAAAAAATTATTAAACCTGTGCATATTTCACGCATTTTTCAATACTTTTTGAAAACCTTTAAAACGGAGGGGAAATCCAATCCATTGGCTCTCCCCTTTGCACTTTTTCCGACTCGACTGCGTCATTTTTTATAGATCTGGACTGATTATTTCGAATATTTATATGGCTTTTCACGAAAAATGATACCAAAAATGGCCGTTCGTTTTGAATAGAACTGTGACGTGCAAAAATCAGACAAAATAATATTGAACTAAACGTTTATCTCATGTTCAAAATTGCATTTTGCCCATCTAAATGTTTTAAAATTATGCTTATAATTTTCAACGTAAGAAATGTGTCAACTTTTTTCATTTCCTTTTCAGAAACAAATTTGCACTGCATTAACACACGCGATCAATCAGACCTCTGACACTACCACAGCACAGACCGCAGCTTCTACCTGTATTCAGCGTTGCCAACTGAACCAAAACAAATCATACCTTGACGTAAAAATTATCATCTTTCACAATTCACTATTTATGCGTGCCGATTTCGTTTTGCACAAGATATAATTTTTTTGTTTAATTACAAAATGACACAGGAGCGGAACGATACTTTTGCCCCCGTAAAAAAGCAGGGAGCAGTGCCGCATCAGCTAAGCTACAACTTAGGGCCTCACAACTATGAGGGACCTCATATATTTAAGTTTACTTTGTCACGAAATTTTATATTCAAATCAATCTATCGTGCAAATACTGTTCATTTCAATTTTAAACAGTAATCATTGTAAACCAGTGCTAGAATAATGGTTTTTACCACATCAATTTCATATTATTCTGATTGAAGAGAACATTAAAAAATAAATAACTTATTTCGACTTTCGAAATTTTGGGGCCTCTAAAACGTATTGTAGTTCAGGGCCTCAGAAAATCCAAGTCCGGCCCTGCCACGGGGGCAATTGCCTACGTGGATTCGGCGCATATGGCCGGAAACATTTTGTAATATAGTGTGTATTAGAAGGAAAGTATTTGAGAAAATATCCATGACCAAAAAATATCAAGTACAACAAATTTTCGAAACATTCTCATTTAAATACTGGAACTAATACTACAGCCTAGGAGAAAAAAAAAGCAGTCTGGGGGAGTCAAAAACTTCTCTTTCAAAATAGGTAGCAGCTGCTATTGTTCCTAACAAACTGTTTCATCTACAGTGCTACAAGGCAGTTGACTACTGGGCAGCGAATGGATTCACCCTTTGCACCAGGGGAGCAGACTTGGTAAAGAGCTGTTCTTATTCTCTATCATGCGAGCTAGAGCAAAAGTAGGTCAGAAGAATTAGGTCAGAGGTTTGGGCCCCACTTGAGAGGCCTTTCGAGGCATTTGCATCTAAGCTGTTTCAGGTAGTAAGTGAAGTTGTTAGAGCCAGAGCAAACGAATCACATACAGAATAAACCTGCTGAGAAATACACGAATCTCATAAGGCATTAGTGATAATACTAAAATTTCAGGCCATGATCAAAACTTTCGTAAACCAATAATATATTCTTCAAATACGAATTTTCTAAATGTATATTTATTTCATTTTATGTCCAGTGACAGTGTTTTATTCATTAATGGGCAGCGATGCTTCCTAGAAATTTAATTCTGACCCTTGGACAATATTTAAAAACAGTATAATGTATATAAGTGAGAAAATTCGCCCTCAAGCAGCAGATGTCTGACAGGAGACTATCGGTATAATACACCATAGAGATGATCTACGAAGGCGAGACCTCAGCAAAACACCACAAGAAAACATTATCTGGAGCTCGAACCCAAGTTCTCTTTGATCGGGAGTCACACTAACCCACCGGGACGTCAATATACAGGAGTTAAAATGATTTTCCAAAACTAAATGGAGGCGCCAGTAATTGTTTTTATTCAAACATTATTTTAATTATGTAATTTGAACAATTTAACTAGTTTTAAATCACCTGTGAAGTATCTTTTATTTCTGCTCATATCATGGTCTGAAAATAGATTCTATGAAAAAAAAATTAAGGAAACTAAGTCCACTCGCATCCCCTCATTTGTATTTTAACGAAAAACATAGTTCAGCCATCCATTTAAAAACAGTCAAAGGGTGTAAAGATGACCGACTCCCCAATGGATTTAATTGGAAAAAATATACGTGAGAGTATTCTTCATAAGAACATTGAAATGTTATCTGCTTTGAAGAAAATAATTTTTTCTAAAGTTATGGTCACTCGAAAATAAGCGGTCAGAAACAGCATTTGTTAGAGTCAAAATATTTCGAAAACTATTTATTAAAACTTTTTCAACATTTCTTTTGGTTTTTACCGTTAATCGAAAATTTTATGGAAAATAGTCACAATAAGGTTAAAATTAGAATTTTTCTCGCTTTGTTGTTATGTTCAGCTCAAAATTTGGCAACATATTGAAAATCTTTGACAATATATTCGCTACTAAACATAATTTTTCCCACACCTATGGAGTCACACCGTGAATATACAAGAAAAGTGTGTTCTCTCGTTCCTAATTACGCCTATATATTAGTGACACAAAAAATTCCCAAATATTGAAAATAAGAAAAACAGCGTATTTTTAAAATTATTTAAAATTCAAAAAATCTATAACTTCCGCAAATTAAAGCCAAAAACTCGATTTACATAACTGTGAAAACTTCGATGTATTTTAATTTTTTTTTTTAGTCTTTGAATATTTATATGCAAGCAAACCTCATTTTGCGCTACCTAACAGCTGTTTCGATATAGCACTTTTTTAAAGTAATTTATTTCTTTTGTTTTTTATTAGTTTATTATTGTCAGAATAGTTGATATCAGTTAATGTTATTTAAAATAAAAAATGCACCATAGTACTTAAACACGACACAAAATTTTATGAAAATTTGAGCGAGAACTATCCAGATTTCAAAAGATTTTGTTGTGTGAATCGTGGAGTATTAAAAGCTTTATTACAGTAAATTGCTTTACGCTTTTATGTTCTCTTTTAGCAATCTACATAATTTTCTAAAAACCTCTGGTCAGTAACTTGTCGCATTTTCTTTTGAATTTTATTAAATTTTCTTGAATTTGAATTTTATTCTGAATACAAATATGAAAGTGAACTGATTAAAGAAATACTGGTAATTATAACAATTTAACAGTCTTTTATTTTTAGACTGTAAAAATTAGCAAATTACACTATATGGAAAAAAGTTTCCTTCGGAATACTATATAGCGTGCATGAGGCCTCGTTTAACGCTTGGATTTCAAGAACGCATCTCTCAAGAGCTAAACAAGGTATACCTGTAGTTTCATTTTCATTATTGCAGCTTTATGAAGGACTGTACTGAATTTAACAGAATGTTGTGCTAAGAAATGCTCAACTTAATTTGTTATGCACCTTTTTTTTTAAGAAATGATAGTTTTGATTCAATTGAATTGTAATGATTATAAAGCTACATTATTATAAAACATTAATTTGTGGTAGACGCCAAAAGTGATGAAGCAGGAAAACTATGGTATGGTTATTAGAAATTAGAAAATTGATATAAACACATTGTAAAAATGACATTTTGTTAACCGTGTCACGAAAATGGACTCGATATCTGTCCAAATTGCTATTGTAAAGTAATGGTACCTTTGTCTATCAGGCACAGATGGTAGTGTTTCTGTTTTCAAACTTTGCATGAAATGTCAATGTGATACTGTCACTTCATCCAATCGAAAATACGATATATGCTTGAAGATGCTTTTCCAGATTGGCAAAGCTCCCAGCATACACTGAAGAGCCAAAACATTATGACCAGCATGCCTTTTTTCAAATTTAAGCATATGACGGTAAACGACGGCGCGTAAGAAGGTCATGAAATGGTATAAATAACACCTGATACTGCGCTCTGTTAATCACTGTTGTTCTTCAGATGGGGAAAGGCAGTGGCCTTAAGTGAGTTTGACCAAAAGCCAAATTGTAATGACCAGACAAGGTCAGAGCATTTCCGAGATAGCATGGCTTGTGGGGTGCTCACAGTCAGCCGTGGTTAGACATTTCAAAAAGTGGTCCGAGGAGGGAAAACCCATGAACTGCCAGCAAGGTGTGAGCTGACCATGGCTTATTGATGCTAGAGGTGAGCGAAGGATATCCCTTATGGTACGAGCCAACAGTAGGGATGTTGTGGTGCAACTTGCCCATAATTTGAATGCTGGTGATGGGAGTAAATGTATCACAACATACAGTATATCGAACCCTGATGAAAATGGGCTGTGTAGTCACAGGCCTTTCTGAGTGCCCATGCTGACTTCGATTCACTGTTGAAAGCACCTACAATGGGCACTCAATCATAAATGGACTTTGAATGATTGCAAGGTCATCTGGTCCGATGAATATCGTTTCGTGTTGCACCATGTGGATGGCCAGGTATGCGTACATAGTTTACTTAGGGAAATGTTGGCACCAGGATGCACTATAGGATGAAAACATGCCAGTGGAGAAAGTGCAATGCTTTGGACAATGTTCTGCTGAGAAACCCTGGGTCCAGTCATTCATGTGCAGGGAACTATGATGTCTACCACCTACCTGAACATTATTGCAGATCAGGTACATCCTTTCATGGTAACGGTATTCCCCCTCTAGTAGTGTCTTCTTTCAGCAGGATAATGCACCATGACACAGTGCCCAGATTGCTTTTGCAGAACATGAGGAAAACTTCAACTATTGCCTGGCCTCAGAATTCCCCAGACGTCAATCCAATCGAGCATATGTGGTTTGTGTTGGAACAGCATATTGATCTGCTGCGGCTCAACTACGTAACTTACAAGAGTTAAAGGATCTGCTGGTAACTGTTGGTATCAGAGCAGCAGGCAACTGTTGGTATCAGAGCAGCAGGCAACTGTTGGTCAGAGCAGCAGGCAACTGTTGGTCAGAGCAGCAGGTATTACTTTAGAAATCTTGCTTACTCAAGCATCATAACTGGACTTGAATGACATTAAAAATAACATTCTAGTCCAGACTCACTGGGACACAAGGTAAGAGCTGTTTTGGCAGCACATGGAGGACCAATATCATATTAGGCAGGTGGTCATGTTTTGGCTCTTCGGTGTAGCATAGCATGATTCCGTGATAGACTCCAGAGAAAGAAACGGGGTCATATTAGCTGACCAGAGAGACCCATGTTACATTCCAGTTGCCACCAAAGGTCTGATGGAGCTGTCTTATTCTCAGAGCAGTTCTACTGCACTGGGTATTTATTTTTGTTTGTTGTGGGAGGGGGGAGGGCGACAATTTGCAAAAAAAAGGAATCTTCTCTGCAGTAAGACCTAAATAAGTTCGACCTATTTTTTTAACAGATGATTCTTGATTACTTTTAAACATAAATTTTGCTAAATTAATCATAAATATCTAAAATCAGACTTAGAGAAATGGGTGGTAGAGTCGGAATTCGCTCCAGGCGGCAAAATACCTTATGTTGGCCATACATGATGGAGTTGGACCCAAAACGGGCCGAGAGTTACGGTGCTTACCCACGTTTGGCCATTTAGCTGTCAATCCAGTCAGCTTTCGTTTAAACAACAGCGAATTGCATGCATTCAACGAAGTTTTTCTTTACATAATATGTTTTCACCGCATTCGTAAAAAAGGTACAGTATTTTTATTGAGTAAGACAAAAGGGTTGAGTTATTAATTGCTCTCCGAAATGAAGAACGAAAAATAAAAAGATGTAGTTGAAATTCTGGCTTTAAAAAGAGGCAAATTTTTTAATATTATTTGTAACAGTCGCTGTTAAACCTTACTGTGGAAAACGAAAAAGTAAACGTAAGTGGTACCTTGTATTCAATATAACCTCAAATGTATCAAAAAAAGAGAGAAAATAAATAAAACAAAAACGGGTTTTTTTTATTGTTTAAAGTTTTTTATATTTTATTTGACATTTCATTGTTCAAATAACTTTAAGGATTATATCTGTAATGGTTATTCAGATATAATCCTTAATTATTCAGTTTGGGTAGATAATAATTGAATGATTGGTGAATAAACTTGTTACACTGAAACCAATATGTTTTACATTTATTGTCACAAGAACAGCCAAGCCTAATTATCCTATAGAAATTTTATTATAAAATTGTGATCCTGGTACATGGCACATCTGGCAACACTATTTCTTGTAAATATCTGCACCAATGCTTTGCAAGTCCCAAGTCAATTTCATGCACACATCCTCTGACCACCTGCTATGACAGTCAACATTTGACAACACATACTTGTGCCCCACATGCTAGGCAAATCCCAAGTCTGCCATATCAATCCCTAACAGTTCAAAAGGCAGTGATAGTGTAGGTATCAAGCAAAAAAATGGGACTATGTGATCAAAAGTATCTGGACACTTCTTAGTAATGAATTCGCCCATATGCACCACAGCCATGGACCAAACAGGTATAAAAGTACACACAAGGCCTGGCAAACCTCATAGAAACGTATGAACAGGAGAATGAGCCTTACAGAGCTCAGTGACTTTCAATGTGGCACAGTCATAGGATGCCACCTTAGCAAAAAGTCAATTCGGGACAGTTCGGTCCTGCTGCAGCTGCCCCGATCAACTGTAAGTTATATTATTGTGAGGTGGAAATGCCTAGGCGCAACAACAGTGCAATCGCAACTTGGTAGGCCCCGTAAAATGACGGCATGGGACCGAGTGCTGAAAGGGGTGATGCAACAAAATCACCTGTTCTCGGTTGCAACACTCACCATCAAGTTGAGACTAAAATGTCTCTGGAAGCAATGCCAGCACTATAACAGTTAATTGTGAGTTGCAAGAAATGGGTTTCCATGGCTGAGCCACCACACATAAGCCTGACATTAACAAGATCAACACCACTAAAGCACAGTGCCAGTGGACTCTTGAGAAATGGAATGCATTCCCTGGATGATGAATCATGCTTCATCTGACAGTCAGACAGAAGAGTATGGGTGTGGAGGATGCCAGGTGAATGCTACCTGCTTCACTGTGTTGGCTACCTGTGAAGTTCGGTGGAGGAGGCATCACAATTCGGGCTGGGCCCTTAGTTCCAGCAAATGAGCGCTGTGCCTCAACAATTCTGCGATCCTAAGTTTATGGCAAGAGTTCGGTGAAGACCTTTTCCTGTGCCATGACAATGCCCCTGTCCATAAAGCAAGGATAGTGCAGGCGTGGTTTGATGAAATAGATGTGGAAGAACTTGACTGGCTGCAGAGAGCCCTGATCTTAGCCCCATGGAACACCTTTGGGATGAATTGGAACGCTGACTGTGAGCCTGGCCATACCGCCCAACATCAGTGACCAGCCTCACTAATGTTCTTGTGGCAGAATGATGAGCAATTCCTGCAGCAACGTACCAAAATCTAGTGGAAAGCCTTCCCCGCAGATTGGAGGTTGTGATAGCAGCAAAGAGTGGACCAATGTGACATTAATTCCTTTCCTATTACCAGAAGATTGCGGATGAGCAATTGTCCAGATACTTTTGATCGTATAGTGAATCTTGATGCCTTTGCAACCTTCATTCCATTCCCATTTCAATTGGCATCCTTCACATGTATTGCAGTGCAGCCTTGGATATCTTTGCTAAAAAAAGACATGTGCTTTGGGGACTTTTGAAAGATGCACTTCTCAAATAGTTAAGTGGACAAACCTCAAAACTTCACGACCTATTAGTAGGTAACAAAAGTTGTAAATATTTCCTGTCAATTTCCCATGCTATATGGTACGACAAACTATCCTGTATAATAAATGCCAA
The DNA here is from genome assembly GCA_038380435.1 of Ryuthela nishihirai. NCBI lineage: Eukaryota > Metazoa > Arthropoda > Arachnida > Araneae > Heptathelidae > Ryuthela > Ryuthela nishihirai. Next base: position 20,171,179 of record JAWZYU010000028.1, on the reverse strand, counting down.
TCAAAGGAATGCTGCACACTGTTCAAAATAATTTGTGATTCCAATTCAAAGTAAACAGTACTATCCATGTTCATTCCCTCATATTTCAGAGATTATGCTCGATAGCACAAACTTTATATCTGTCTGACTATTCTACATCCATAATGAAGTCAGCAGCTCAAGTTTCTCCTGGAACATGAGCAAAAGTATGGCATCTCACAAATCCGACAGTATGCCCCGATCTCTGAATGTTGAATCAATCATTTTAAAAAACAATGACATTTCATATAGGTTCTGCAGTTGATTTCCAATCATAAGCCACGGGAGAAATGCATAGTAAATAATTCCTCTCCTCATCTATTAAATGGGCTGGAATCACTTGGGTGGGATACAGATGAGCCATTTTGATTTCCAGACGCTCACCATGTGATCCGATCACCCCGGAATGCATCTGCATTTTGCTAAGTTCTAATTCACGAGTATCTCACCTCTCTTCTGCCTCATAAATTGTCCGTTGTTCCTCGACTCATTCTTTCACAAAAGCCTTTAAACTCTAATAAGCACTAAATTGGAAATATATAAAAAATGTACTGATCTTAAAGATTTGGTTCGCATTTAAATCACATTAAATCTTTGTTACTGTGATTTGCATTTTAATTCCAGCAAAATGCCCAGTAAGCAAGATGATACTTAGTAAAATATAACAGTTATCTTTATACTTAAAGGCTATATACTGGAGAGCTAGTGTTCAAAAAGGTTCAAGGAGAAAAAAATATATTTTAGTTACCAAGTCCTCTGCTGTGTAGTTGCTGGCAAGCTCTGATGGATGTACGTGGAGATATTTTTTCTGCCCGAGACTGCAGATTCCATGGCATAGTCATTGTCAGATGGTTACTTGCTGACAACTTCACAAATTATGATAGTTGTTAGATGGTCATTGAGGAGTTTGTTGAGAAAACCAGCCTTATTTGCAATATCAGTCCTTGGTCTGCATTTGATGTTACACATTGCCTTGCATACACTGCAACCTGAATATTATCATGGCAAAGTATTATAATGGATTCAGAATAAAGATTTTAATGCCAAAACCCTATTATTCAAGATCCCAAACGTTAATTCAAACTTAAGTTACACTTAAATGTTAAGAGCAGTTAAAACAACTTTTCTTTTAAAAAAATTACCACAATGTACTTTTTGCCACCAGCTGGTGACTGCTTCAGGCAAGAAAGGTCTTTCCTGGCTGAAAAGTCTCCTAAATTGCTTAGTTTGTGATAGAGGTATTAGGTATAGTTTTGTGATTTGCACATCAGAGCAAAATTACTCCAAAATTAAAATGATTAATCTTTTGGATACACCATGGTTGCACAATATATTTGTTACATACATACATTACCTTGGAATTTAATATTTAGAAATAACTTAAAATGCTGTCAGTAAAATATAAAATACTAGCAGATTTACCTGGTTTGCTCAGGTCTGAAACTCTTTAAAACAGCGGTTCCCAAACTTTTTCGAGTCACGACCCCATTTTATAGTGGCAAAGTGACCTGCGACCCCGATACATTAAAATAGGCTTTTTAATAGGGTAAACAAAAACACATCGAAAATAGATTTTTCAGTATAATATAATTCAAAATAATGATAACTTACGACATATTTAATGCGATGATTGAAATTGTAACTCATTAACAAGCTTAAAAATTTGCGGTTGAGTTTTCGTTAATGCCAATCTTATGTCATTCTCTACATTTATTCTGTTTATTCCCGCATTCCGTAGAGCCAATCACCGAACTGTGCATGAACCTGGACCTCACAACTAGCTAACCCGACGAACGAAAGATCGTTACATGTTTACGCAAACAAATCTCTGTGCATGATGCAATTTTTTTGTTTTCCCTTTTTCTCCCTCTCATTTAGGGAAGGAAAGAAATGGACATATTTCGAGGTTGGGTTGGGTTGTTTTACCTCTGAGCGGCACTTTTTTGCACACCATGGGCTAAATGGCCAGGGCACATGGACCCCGAAGGCTCAGAGAAGGTTGGGGGAAGGGACCCACTGTAACAGCTGTTGGGAGACAGATGGTAGCTTCCCGTCAAGGCCATCCAGCGTGTTCTTTAACGTGCACAGGGTATGGCTCTCCCGCACACGGGGCCACGGCTTAACGTCCCATCCGACGGACGGTAGCCTTTCCAAGCCCATCGGTGTCCCCTACTGACCGTGGGCAGGGCGGGGAATTTTGCGGAAATAAATCTCAACGCTGACCCAGCTGGGACTCGAACCTGGGAACTACAGATTACGAGCCTGGCGCGCTACCGACTGAGCCACCCCCGCCCCCATATTTCGAGGTACCCATAATCCTCCCCGCATCAGAAGTTTCTAAACTAGAAAACCAGAATTTTCTCGCTCAGATAATCTAACTTTTCAAATCGCTTCATACCCACTAGTTTCTCAAATACAATTTGCCAGGCATATGTAACTTTATACATAAAAAAATTAAATACCCCCTCAAGCAACTGCTTGCCACAGAGGTCTGACAGGAGCCTGTCAGTTTATATGCCATAGAAGGTCTGTGAGGATGGCAGGATCTCAGCAGAAAAACAACACACACACATCCATGCCTTACCCGGGATTCGAACCCAGGTCTCTTAGATCAGTAGCCAAGCGTGCTAACCACTAAGCCACGGGACAAATAGCAAAGGAAAAATTAACTATGGTCTGAAGTGCATAAAAAATGTAAAAAATTATTATTAAACAAAATTATTTATTGCTTAACATAATATTTAAAACACATTAATTATTTGTATATACTTTTATTAGATTTTGCATATTTTTCCAATTAAGTTAATGATTTTAACTTCCAATACGAATTTAGATTTCGAAGCTTTTATTTCAACAAAGAAGCTTGTGTTCCGCTTATACTTAATGAGAACGACTTCAACATCCACGGACACTCATGCCCCAAGAAACTGGACAATGAGTTTATCAGGTGAAATCAGAAAGAAATAAGTTTGATGCATTCTGTCAGGATCGACCAGGTCAGCTGGGACATACACTTTTCTTTCCATATCTACAGGAGCAGGGAAGTTCACGCCCTACCTGCATTTCACAAGAATTAGCTGTTGTGCTGATTGCACATGCAGAGCTGGACAGGTCCGATAGCAAGGGCACAAGGGACAAAAGGTTCCGTCTATGAACAAAGAAGTTGGTTGGTTGTTTGGGGTTTTTTGGCGCAACAGTAACTAAGGCTATATTGCGCCAAACAAACGATAAAAAGGGTAAAAGACATGGAACCCACGACCAAATTTAAAATAGACACAAACAACACGGCACAAAAACGAGGAGTATAAAAAAGAATAAAAGAAAGCAACAAGTGTAAAATCAACAATAACAATGGGTGTATAGGACCCATGTAAAAAACAACAGGTAAAACACAGGTAAAAAATCCAGGAAAAAAGTGAAAATTCATAAACGAGTAAAATAACTGGTAAAGCGTAAAAATTCGAAAACAGGAGTTAAAAGTGAGTCATCAGATAAAAGATGTCCGAGTGCAAGGGACTCGGACGTAAAATCGTGAGAGGTAAAAAATAAACGTCGGTCAAGGTTAAAAGCTGGACAATTGAGTAAAATATGTTTAACAGTTAAAATGGTGTCACAAAACTCGCACTTAGGTTCATCTTCCGCCTTAAGAAGAAAAGAGTGTGTTAAAAACAAGTGACCTAAGCAGAGCAGGGCAAGTACAATTTCCTTCTTGCGATTCCTGCAAAAACAAGACTGCCACGGTTTGACAATGGGCTTGATCTCGAAAAGCTTGTTAGCAACTTGTTCAGACCAAGATCTCTGCCACAGTGTCCGGAACTCGGTGAAAAACATATGGAACATATGTATAATGTATATATATAATGTCCACATATGGAATCGGCAGCGGAGTCAGACAAGGGCGTGGCTGACTTGGCAGCAGCATCTGCCAAGTCACTGCCCCTGATTCTGACATGACCGGGCACCCAACAGAAGAGAATCATGGTGGTGGCTGCCAGACGGTGGAGCTGCTGGCAGATCATGGAGAGAACAGGGTGAAGCCGATGCCTGACCGAGACCAAAGCCTGTAGCGAACTAAGCAAGTCGGTGTAAAGCACACACCAACGATGATGCTTAGCTGCTATGTGGTCCAAGGCAATGCTGATAGCATGCAACTCTGCAGTAAGATGGAACACTGCTGAGGTATCTGGTCTGCAATGATTACATCACAGCAGACCATGGCCGATCCCACTGATGTGCTGGACTTCGAGCCATCTGTAAAGACAGGCAAGAAGTCCGGGTGCGCAGCACGATGGCATCACGTCGGATATCTCCGAAAAACCCCCCAAGCCTTGTTCTGAGCCTTACGAGCTGTGGTGCAGTCGGGATTCCACCACGTTTTGGGAACCGTGGAAACCGAGTCGAGGTTGGGTTGTTTTACCTCTGAGCGGCACTTTTTTGCACACCATGGGCTAAATGGCCAGGTCACATGGACCCCGAAGGCTCAGAGAAGGTTGGGGGAGGGGACCCACTGGAACAGCTGTTGGGAGACAACTCCATGGTAGCCTCCCGTCAAGGCCATCCAGCGTGTTCTTTAACATGCTCAGGGTATGGCTCTCCCACACACGGGGCCACGGCTTAACATCCCATTCGAGACGGCCATTTCCAAGCCCATCGGTGTCCCCTACTGACCGTGGACAGGGCGGGGAATTTTGCGGAAATAAATCTCAATGCTGACCCAGCTGGGACTCGAACCTGGGAACTACAGATTACGAACCTGGCGCGCTACCGATTGAGCCATCCCCGTCCCCCGAGTCGAGGTCTGAGGAATAGTAGAGGCAGCTGCATGGACGATGCAGTCTGTCAACTCCGCCACTGCAACAGTGATGGGCTCCTGGCTGACAGAGTGCTCATCGAGCTCAGACAAGGGCTCGAAACCACTCCAGTCAGCCTGATCAAGCCTCCACCGGGAGACACGCGAAGGGCTGCAAGACCCTCCACGAGAGATGGTGCACACCACGGGGAGGTGATCGCTTCCATATGGATTGTCCTCAACCTCCCAGGTAAAGAGTGGAAGGATCGAGGAGGAGCAGATGGTGAGGTCAATGGCAGTGAATGTGCGGGTTGGGGTGTGAAAGTATGTACTGACACTGGTGTTCAACAGGGAGAGCGATGGATCAAGGAGACACTGCTCCAGGACCCGGCCCCTAACGTTGGTGTCAGCACTGCCCCAGAGTAGACTGTGTCTGTTGAGGAAGGGGGAAGGCAGCTGCGAGACGAGGTCATCTAGGTCATCCCGGAAAACAATGCTTCCGGGTGGTAGACAGAACAGACAGTCAACGAAAATCCCACTAAGAGGCGGATGGCAACTGCCTCTAAGTGCGTGGTGAGGGGAATGACCTGGAATGGAGAATGGTTGCTCACGAGGATGGCAACACCTCCATGAGCTGGACCATCTCCATCCCAGTCCCAGCGAATGAGAGAAAAGTGACGGATAGTGGGATTGTTGGCTGTCTGCAAGAATGTCTCCTAAAGGCACATGCAGAGGGGTTTGTGTGCCCTCAGGAGAACCTTGATGTCGTCAATATTCCTCTGGAATCCACAACAGTTCCATTAAAGGAGTGTGGCCATCTCAAGTCTTGGAAGAACTGGTGAACGACTTACAATTTATTTTAACGGTCGCCAGCGACGCTTTTGGAAAATTAGGGCAGTCTGTGTCCATGTCCTCGGAGTCGTCCGAGCAACATGGATCAGAGACCACCGAATGAGGAGGTAAAATTTTCTTTTCAGGCCCCGGTGGGGGGCCCCTTGGGTTTGGAAGGTCTTGCTGTCTGTGGGCGGGGTGGAGGGGGCCTTCCGGAGGTGGATGTGGAAGGCACAGACACAGGAATAGAAACCAGTGTTGATGTCGAGATTGACAACGAAGTCAGCTTCGCCTCTGGTGGAACGCTGATGTCGGTCTGCACCGCAACAGAAGCCATCTTAACGACAGGCTTTCCGACGACCGCACTGGCATAGGAGACTTTGCCAGGTGGGGCAGGCGGTGCAGCAAGCTTTCTCGCCTCTGGATAGCTGATGTTGTGGAGGGTCTTCAGGCACTGTACCTCTTTCTCCTCCAGCCACTTCGGACAGTCGCGGGAGTACGCCGGATGTTCACCACGGCAGTTTACACAGCATGCCTTTTCTGCTGTGCAGTCAGGTTCAAGATGATCCTGATGGCCACAACGAGCACAGGTGGGCTTGCCCCGGCAAGCGGTGTGGGCATGGCCAAACCTCTGGCATTGAAAACAACACAGAGGGTTTGGTATAAATGGCCGCACCTCACAGTGCAAGTATCCTGCCTTGATGGAAGTAGGCAGGTGTGGTGTATTGAAAGTTAGGATGAGTACTCGGCTGGGCTCTAACTTTCCATCATGGCGTGACGAAATCCAGTGGACAGCTATCACTCCCTGGGCAGAAAGCTCCGAGAGGATTTTCTCCTCAGAAACCTTGAGGAGGCCCCACTCAGAGATCACGCCCCGGGAGGAATTGAGCGTCTTGTGTAGAGTGACTTTGACTGCCACTCCACCAATCGCTGTTACTTTCAAAAGAAGCTCCGAATGTTTGGAGCATGCAGTCTCCACCTGCAAGTCACCAGATCTTAGGCGCTTGACAAATTTCAGCTCTCCTGCAAGAACTTTCAAACCCCTGTTTATAAAAAAGGGGGACATGTCCCCAAGAACCTGATCACCCATAGAGTGGATGATCAGGAACTTCGGGAACGATGGAAGACACGAAGACAACGGCGATGATGACAAAGAAGACACAGAAGATGGAGGCTCATGATGAGCTCTTTTTGTGGCATTCTCCGTTGACTTTTCTTTTTTGGGGCTCACGTTTGTTTAACAAGTTTCAGTGCCCGTTGTCCCCACTCACCACGGAGTCCAACAAGGGGACGCCCAATTGGGTGCCAGGGTAGCCCGGGCACCATACCAGTGAGCCAAGCCCTCACAACTAAACAAATTGAAAAGTAAAAGAGAAATGTGAGAATCTCACCTGAGTACTCACAAAAGAAAAAAGGGAGCAAAAGAAGGAAAAGTGAGAAGCAACTCGTTCTCACAAAAGAAAGAAAACTAGAAAATTAGATAACATGTAAGGAAAATTCGTAAACCGTTGTCCAGATGTGGACAAGGTTACTCACCGTTCTGCATGGTTGACCCTAGCAGGACCAGCCCACCAGCCGATTGATCCTGAGGGGGCTGCCCCAGGACCTCCCATTTACCTGAAGCAGAGGCCAAAGCAGCGGCCCCGGAAGTCGCTGCTCAGCCCCACGACAGACAGGCTCCCCAATGGCAAAACAGCCAAAGGGGACCTCACCAGTCATGAGCTGGGGAGAGAAGTGGGGACCCCTGAGCAACTGCCAGGATCCTCCTTTCAAGGGACACGGGTCACCGCGCACGGCAAACATGCGGGCGAGTGTTTAGGACCCTGTGAAGGTAACCGAGCGAGCGGAACCTTCACAGGGTGGTCCCCTCACCACGGACAGGCACTCGCACCGAGGGGCTATGAACAAAGAAAAGGGCTCTTGAAGTGCAGTCTGCTGTGTAGTTGCGCTCAGCTCTGGCAATCCTACGTATGGACACCAGGCATAATTTGCAAAAAGTAGAAATTATGAGAGAAACCTGCACAGATAATTATATCTGACAGGGTAATTTGTTGTGTATCTTGACAAAGGAAAATAAATTGTTTTGTTATTGTTACTTAAGTGATATGAGTCTGAATTAACCAAGGTACCAGAAAGGATTAATATTTAGCCAAATTCTTGTAAAATGTGTATATGCCGCCCCATGTCCCATACTGCATACCACTTGGCAGTTGAGTTTACGACACATTAATTATTGCAAATTTATTGGTGACAACGGTTATTTTGAATAACTTTGAATCATTAATGTTAAATCTATGGGGATTTTGAGAAATTCAAACCCCCCCCCCCCCCAATTTTGGTTGACCCCAGCAGGTCTGCAAATAGCCTATATTCTTTCCCAGTGAAAAAAAGTTCATACAAAGTTTGAAGCCTCTAGCTCTTCTGGGGTCGAGTGCATAAGTGGACAGATACACAAAACAATAATCTTTCTTCTTAATCTTCTTATATATTAGATTCTGTAATGGGTATGAAAGTCACTGAATATGATAAATAATGAATGCTACACACATGCATATCACCTTATCTTGACGAGTGCTCTCAAATCATCATGCCATTATTCAACAATTAGCCAGCATTCTGTAAAGTGAAATGCGATTTTATGTTGCACAGTGGAACACATATTTATTAGAAAGTTTGAGATTGAGGACAGAGGTAATTTAATGTGAGCCATTCTGTAGTTAACAGACTATGCAATAAAAGAAACAATGTTCCTAGAAAACCAAGAAATCAGCCAAGGGAAAAAACAGCAGAGCATAATTATCTTAAACATATAAGCTTCAAGATAATCACACAACATTGGTTCCACTGCATTTTCATTTCATTGGCTACTAGAACCCTTATTTCAACCTCCACCATTAACAGGAGTTTTCAAAATGGTCAACTAGTATACTGTCTGCCCCTCACCACACACCACAGAAGGGAGTGATTGAACTGGGTTCGTCATTTTTTTGCACATTTGAAATTCCAGTGTAGAAAACCAAACCCACAAGATTTGAGATATCACATGATGGTTTACAGGATTTTGATGCTTTAAAAACCATTTCTTAAACTGAAAAATTACTTCTTTGGCAGAACCATTTGCCATGGAGTTTTGACAAAAGCCTGTCAATATAGTATGCTTTTAGAGATCTCTGAGACCTCAACAAAAAGGTTCATATAGTATTAGAAAGTAAACATTGATGTCTTATTCAGAATTTCAATTCAGATTCCCTTTATTACTAAAATAAATATACATTGAAAGTATACATAGATTGGTGATAATGCTGATTAAAACCAACTGTACAAGTGACTAATACTGGTATATTTCATGCCAGCAGAGATCAGGGGAGGTCATAGGTCTCAAGCCTATAGGGAGTCGATCTAGGATCATATGCATTACAATGCCAATGGCAGTGTAATGCATAGTTGGCACTTTTTTTGCTGTACACTCTTGTGTTCACTGAATACACTAGACAAAAAATTTAAACTTTTTTTTTTATATAACATTGGTCAAATAGAATGTTTTTAACTAATTTTGGGGTACTGAATTCAAATACGGCTGTAAAAAATCTGCAGCCCTACATTTTTTTTAAATTACGGATTGATGTATTTCAAATTTCAATGAATACGCATTATCTGTGAAATGAAAATAACTGACTACTTAATTAATGAGTTTCAAATTGCAATTTAATAAACTCCAAGATTACATTGAAAAAAGTTAGAAACATAGTTATAGACCAATGAATATAAAGTAACAAATGAAATAATATTGAAATGCAAGATAAGAAAACATTGGTGAGGATCTTTTACACTTACAAGAAGTTCATTTTTGTCTTTTATGTGCTGAGGTATCTTCCTTCTGCAAGAACCAGCAGTAGTCACCATCACTACTGGGTCCCATTTACCTTGGTATCTCTCCTCCATAGTTCGAATATCCTGGTGAAATCTTTCCCCTTGCTCATCATTGACAGCTCCTAAGTTCTTGGGAAAGAAGTCAAGATGCGAGTGCAAGAAATGGATCTTCAAAGACATTCGGCAAACAAGAATTTTCATAGTGTTTCAGAAGATTTTGAATGAGCTGATGGTAGTTTTCCTCTTTGTGATTCCCCAGAAAACCCTGGACCACAGACATGAAGGATTTCCATGAAGTGCACTCCTTCATAGTTTTTATTCAAAGAGAGTATCATTCACTAGCTTCCTGATCTGAGGACTAACAAAGATCCCTTCTTTGAGTTTGGCATCACTTAGTTTTGGAATTTTTTTCTTCAACTGCAAAAACCCTTTAACAGTTTTGTCCATAGACTGTAAAAAGTTTTCATAAGCCCCAGTTTGATGTATAGTGGAGAGAGCAGAACATCAGAGGGATCAACTATACCTCACAGTACTCTTTCCAGGAATAAAAACATATTTTTGGGCTTACGAAACGTATCTTTTGTTTTGTAGTGTTCCTTTCTGGCCCTATGCCCCCACAAACACAGAAAACAGCAAAATTTTGTGAAGCCTCCTTGAAGCCCGAGCAAGAGAGATATGACTTTTAGATCACCACATATTGTCCATTTAAACTGGTCATATTTTATAGCAGTATTTTTTCCATGCTTTCATAAGTTCCCTTCATTCAGCGTGTGTATCACTGGAATGCAAGGTTTTTGGTTTCCTTTATGCAAAAGAATAGCTTTTAAGCTGAATTTTGACAAATCTATAAATAGATGTCATTCCTTAGGGTCGTGAGTTGTTTCAATTTTTTCCCATCAGCCCTGAAATATCTGTGCAGAAACACAAACCATCTTGCATCTCGTAATAAGCAAATAAGGCCAAATTTCTCTTTCTGAACAGAGAAACTCTGGTACCCTTGGCCAGAAGATTCCACTCTTGAACCTAAAACCTCAGCTTGTTGTTTGGAAAGTCTTAGGTCTCAAACAAGATCATTTAGTTCATTTTGCTGAATCAGATGAGGCTCATCTAACTTTTTAAGGGTGTATGTAGGATCAGGATCTGTATGTCCCTCGAAGTCTTCCTCTGATTAATGTGAATCCTTCTTCTCCCAGTTGGTTGGAGGTGTTGGTGTAGGAAGATCTCCATGAGGAACTGGCCTTATGGCTGAAAGCACATTTGGATATTGTATTTTGCTTTTGTTCTTTTTGAAAAGCCCAACACTTTAAACAGAAATAGCAATCATGCAAGTGACTAGTTGGCTCATGCCAAACCACTGGAACTGCAAAGGGCATGGATTTTATCTTACCTTTCAACCATTCATTCAGGCCAATAAAGCACGAAATGCAGCACACATGTGGAGCCCATGTTTTGTCCTGATCTCCAACATTGCATCCAAAATACAAGTTATAGGCTTTCTTCAAAATCTTTGTCAAAGGATGACCCTGGGATTTTAAAATATAATTTCCACACACATAACAAAACTTATCTGGCATATTAACACATCCACAACGCTGCTTTTGTGCCATTTAAATGCCAAAATTCACTCTTCAATGTATAAGCAAGTGTTCCTCCTACAATGAAAACAAGAATGGCGGTCTGAGATTAGGTTACTGTTACATGTTTTCTCCCACTTGGCAATCTGTGTTGCCAGCCACAAAAAGTAAAGTATCTAGTATCCTCCCAGTTGCCAGCCACAAAAAGTAAAGTATCTAGTATCCTCCCAGTTGCCTGGAGGTGTTGTTATAAGATCTTAATAGGAGTCAAAATGACCAATAACATAAAAATGTGACATGCTAGCAATTTTTTACGGCCAGATCTGAAATCAGCACCTGAAAAATAATTAAAGGAAGCTATAATAATTGTTCATGTTATAAAAATCTTGTAAACCAGTGTTATTGGATTCTGGAATGCAATCAGAATTTTTAGCCTTAAAATGATGGAGTAAGAAGCTTTTTACGTTTATGAATGTTTTTTAAAAGAAATGTTTTCTAAATGCATATCCTTTTCATATGAAAATGTTCTTAAGATAAGTATAATACATCAAGAAAATCAAAATGATAAATATTTTGTGGAAAAAATGATAAGTAATTTAAATGATATAATTTCATTTCACCTTCAATTTGATTATGTATATAAGCATATCTGAAATCGCAATAATTGATCAACTATTATGAATATTTTCAGAAAAAAAATTTTTTGTGTTCCGATTAGTTGTGCGATCCTTTTGTATGTTCAGGATATGGTGTTTTCTTCTGTAACCATTGAAATATCATAAAATAAATTCATCTTATGCTACCAAGGACATTTTGACTTTCATGATATATTGTTTATCTCATCATTTTCATATGAACATTTAACAAGATTTTTTTTCTGTGAAAAACATTTTGATCAGTGAAAAAAAGTGTACATAAATATTTTTGAATATTGGACACTGAGTTAAACTATTTATATCTCTTTCATAAATCAAGGAATGAATTTGCTTTATTTTGCACTCCCATGTGTTAATTTTGCCTGCTGTTGAAAATTTCAATACTTACATATTTTATTAAATAATATGAGTATAAAATTCACTCAGCAGTCATTATGATGACTATGCAGTGGTGCAGCCAATGGGGAGATTAGGGGTTTAGACCACCCTTAAGAGTTCTATTTTTTTTAAATCGTAAAAATTCATTATTTACTTTACTAAAATATTAATAAAATTATTCCACTCCTGTCCAAAAATCCTGGTAATGACACTGTAGCCATGGAAAAAGAATGTACACAATTGAAAGGCACTAAAAATATTTTTGCCTAAGCATATAAGAAAAATATGTCATTTATGTAAAAATGCCAAATCCATGACTGGACCCTCTGTTTAGGTTAAGGAACTCAGCTTCCAGATTTTCCAGCATGCATTGTCTAAAAGGAGTTTTATGGTAGAAGTGGAAAGAACTACTTATACCATGGTGGAAGAAAGGGGACAAACAAAAGTGTCAGATGGAAAGTTCCTGGGGAATTAATCGACCTAATTATTTGGGGGCTATAAAAGTCTGGAATGAAAATTCCCCTTTGACAATTTTTTATGCTTTAATATAGGCATTTATAATTATGTCTTGTGGTTTTGGACAGTGTCTGAATGTTATAAAAATAAAGGGGGCATCTGAGAACCATGCATTGTATTTCTACCCATTTTGGCTTTTAAGTGTCATAAGCTTAAAAGCCCTAAGGATGGGAGAAATAGTAGGATATGAAAATAGTCTTGAGGCATTATTATAGCCTCACACCCAGCAGAGAAAAGTAACTCTACCCTTAGTGCTTTCTCCCCTCCTCTGAGGTAGCGTGTATAATAAATACTAAGAGACATTTATTATAACTGACTATTTCACTGCTACTATTATTGTTTCATTTTAATTATAAGGGAGTGGAGTCTAACTCCTTGTTACCCCACCCCCAACAATATTATTTATGGTTTTATTGCACTTTTTTTTTTCAATTCTTTTCAAAACTTGTTTACTTTGTCTATTTTTTAATACCATTTATCTGATAAGTATTTTTCTCGAAAATTACTAAATTTATCAAAAACAATTATCATGTACAATTATAATAATGAATATGGATCAGGAACTATGAAAGAAAAGGGGATTTTGTGCATTAGCAACAGATGTAATTTGCAAGATTTCATTTTATCAATCCCAAAAGTCAAAAGAAGCATCAGAGATATAAAATCATGTGGTATATTGAAGAGATTCAGAATTCCAACCCAGAACATGCGATTTCAGATATATGTTTATATACATAATCAAATTGATTCAGAAACAACCCAGAACACCAACTAACCAAAAGGGGTACATTTGTAAAATAACTTTTTTTTATATGATGAAAAACAAATCACACTGTATATAAGACATGAAGGATATAAATTTTGTATACCTATATATAAACCGTATTGTACAGTTAAGTGTATAAAAATAATAAAACTAAGGGAAAAACTAAATATTTAAGTATTTTTTAAGTGTTTTTTTTTTTCTAAGTATTTTTTGTATTTTATTTTTGGTTTTATTAACCCAATCTTCCCAATCTTTAAATTTTATTGAGAAGGGTTACACAGCCAGGGCCACTAGGGAGGTGTGCTCCCCCCACCTCCTTTGAGAATGATGGTAAGGGTAATGGAGGTCAAAAATTAAAGTTGCACATTTTTCATCAAATTTTTCAAATACCTCTAAAATGGAGGGCAAAATGTTATTGAAATGGAAATCAAGTCTCTTGTCCCCCCCCCCCCCCATATCTTTTTTCGGTTCGATTGCATTGTTGCCTCCCTTTAGTTTTTTCTAGATCCTGGCCTGCACAGAGCTGTAGCTGACCAAATCCTTAAATGTTTAACCGTTATTCCAAAAAATGTAATTAGGTTATCATTACAACAATGTGGTGTGCTTTTAACTTCAGTATAAATTAGTTTAATGCCGTTATATAATATTTTGCCCATGAGCAATCAGTTATCCTATGTTAAGAACTTAAGAGTGGCTAACAATGCCTTTATTAATGATACCACCTTAAAAATTCCATCTAATACTCAAGAACTTTTGCAATGTAATAGACCTAGGAATGTATTTTAAAACTAACGTACGAGTTTCTATAGTTGTCATAAGGCAACTTATAGTCAACACAAAGTAGCTTACTAATTGGCAAAACATTAATTACCACAATAATGCTGTTATATAAACTAATTTAACCAACTGTTGTGTTTTAAAATCTTATTAAACTTCAGTCTTAATAGAACATATCCTTCTATGAGAAGGCCAGTACAAACTAGTAGTTTCTAGGATGCTTCTCTGTCCTATACGTTGCAAATCCGAAAAAAAGAGGTCAATAAATAAATGGTTAACCCCACACACACCACCACCATTAAACAATAGGTAGAGGCTTGAATTTTTAACGCAATATGGGGTGGAAAGGGAGTTACCCAAAACAAAAATTTGGGACTTGATCATGAAGAATTTCATTAGTTATGAGGGGATGGGGGGAGTGTTAAAAGGTAAAATTTCCATTGTTCTTTAAAAATTGGGGGAGCATAAGGTTCCAAATACCCTACACGACATGTGGAAAGAAGCTCTTTGTCTAAACGGACCCAATCGTCAGTACGTAACATCACTTCACTGAAGACGGAGCGCTGTCTTTGCTCCGAAAAGCTTCTGAGAGTTTTTCTCCTAAGAACATTCAACATCCAAATAGTTTGAAGGATAAACTCTGAAATTTTATTGCTCAATGACAGAGAATTTTTAAATTATTTTAAATTAACTTTTGAGCAAGAAGGTCTTTTAATTGTATACTTAAAGAAATAAATCTGTTTCAACAGTCTGTATAGCAGAAGAAAAACAATTCAACATTCAAAACCATTCTATTGTAGATAGACACTAATTTTTATCACAACAGGGGAAGTCCAATACAAAATTTATGATCAAGCAGCACACAATGGGCTAATGCCTATGTTACAAGGACCCCAAAGGCTTAGAAAAGGTTGGAGAAGGGGATCCACTGGACAGCTATTAGGAGACAGATGGAAGCCTTCTGCCATGGCCATCCAGTATGTTCTTGAATATGCACAGGGTATCCTGTACACAGGAGCATAGTTTAATGCCCCATCTAACAGATGGCAGTCTTTCCAAGCCCATTAGTGATCACTTTGTCACCAAGGGAAGGGTGGGGGTAAGCAGAGAGATAAATCACAATGCTGGTACTTTTAGACTCTATGAACTTCAGATTACAAGTCTGGTGTGCTACAGACTGAGCTAAGCCCCCTTTCAATCAGTAATCACTGAACTAACCATATCCCTATTCATCCAGAATAGCGTAGTTGGTTTCAAAAATGAAAAATTATTTCTCAAGCAGCAAGCTAACCAAAGAAGTCTGACAGGAGCGTCAAAATAATACACCAGAAATCTGAGGAAGGCAAGAACTCAATATAAAGAAATGCAAGAAAAAACAAAAGTCCATGCCTTATCTGGAGCTCAAACACAGATCACATTAACCCACAGCTGAGTATTATGCTAATCACTTAGTCAGCATATTATAATGGTCTCATTCTTCCTGAACTTCAGAACTAAGCAAATCCAGTTTCATAAAGACTAAGCAACTTAACATGGAAATAGTTGGCTGCTTTTAGGTCTTTCAGAGCTTAAGTGTTAAAGACAATTATTAATACATATGTACTATAAGACTGAAGTTGAGAAAGAATGGGAACAGTACTCTTTTGGGTGAACAGAGGAAACAAAATTACTTGAGTGATAAGGCTATGGAACTTATTTCTGAAAGAAGTGCAGGATTAATATGAATCAACACCCTACTAGTCCTAACAGAAGGTATTACAAAGAGCTTAATAAATGTATAAAGGATCAATTAACAGCTGATAAGAATCTTTGACATGATAGCTTGGCTGACAAAGCAGAGGAAGCAGTTAGACAGCACAACAGCAGGGGGTTATACCAGATTGTTAACGTTTTATGTGGGAAGAAATGCACAAGTACACAGGGATTGAAAGATAAACATGGCAAGGTGGTTGAAGGTGAGGATTCTGTGATGGCTAGGTGGGCTGAGCATTTCAGAGATGTTCTAAATAACGTGATTATTTCTACTCCCATTGTTTGTAATGAGGATAGATGCATTATTGGCTTTAATTATGGCCCTATATCACATTCCGAAGTGGCATTGGCTATCTCTAAAAACTGCATAAATCCCCAGGGGCATGGCTGACTGAAATTTTGAATATTTTTTATAATAAAGGTGTTGTTCCTAAGGATTTTACTAGAGCTATCATTGTTCCAATTATTATAGAGGAATTAGTTTACTTTTATGTTCCATGTAAAGTTCTTTGCATGTTCAAACTTAATAGAATTCAGAATTTGATTGATGGACAATTGCATGATGAACAGTGTGGATTCAGAAGTGGTAAGGGATGTATTGATCAAATATTTTCACTTAGGCAGATTCTTGAGAAATGTTTCGAGTTTCAAAAACCTTTGGTTGCTAGCTTTGTTGATTTCAAAAAGGCTTTCGACTCTGTTGATCGTCATAATTTGTGGTTGATTGTGAGATCATATGGTATACCTGACAAGTTAGTTAACATAATGAAAGTTCTCTATAATAACACTGATTCGTGTGTGAGAGTTGGTAAGGCTTGTAGCAATTGGTTTAGCATTACTTCTGGTGTTCGACAAGGGTGCATTTTGTCTCTTTTTCTCTTTAGTTTGGTTATTGATTATGTTATGCGAAATTCACTTCAAGGGAAAGATTTTGGCCTTAAATGGACTGGAGATACGAAAATTTCTGATTTAGATTATGCAGATGATTTGGCTTTATTGGCTGCTGATGTTGATGAGATGAATTCGTTCATTAGGGCTGTTGATGAGACTGGTAATAGAGTAGGTTTGGTGATAAACAGAGAAAAAACTAATGTGATGAAAATTGGTCGGGCAGATGGTGCTTCAGTTGCTTTGAATGGTTGCACTATTGAGCAAGTGTCTCAGTTTAACTATCTTGGGAGTTATGTGACAGATACTGGTGATGTGTGGCATGAGATAAATAGAAGAATAGGGACTGCGCTGAAACTTCCAAGAATCTATGGAGAGTATGGAAAAATAGGCATATACACCTAAAGACTAAAATTAGGCTGTACAATAGTTTGGTTCTTTTTAAGGTTAGTTATAGTAGCGAAACATGGACCCTTTGTAAGCAGGATAACAAGAAACGCGATGTCTTTGATTCTAGATGTTTACGCAGTATCTTGGGCATTAGGTGGTTTGACTTTGTAAGTAATGATAAGGTTAGGAGTCATCAATCTCCTTTGAACAGCATATTGTGCTGAGAGAGACTGTTGGTTTGGCCATGTTGCCTGTATGCATAGCTGCAGATTGGCAAAGAGGATTATGAACAGTGTACCTAAGGGTATCAGAAAAAGGGGGAGACCTAGGATGTGATGGGCAGACAATGTCAAACAGGACCTTGCTAGAATTGGCCTAGAGTGGCCAAATGCAGCAGCTGTAGCTCAAAAGAGATGCGTCTGCAGAGGAAAATTACAGTCTGGTTGGACCTCCGTAGCCCATGGCTGCATGAGGATTTTGTATGTATGTATTACAAGTATAGAGAGTAAAACATTACTGTAAAAACAATGATACAACCAAATCTGAGCCCTCCTGTAAAGACTAGTGTTTCTAAAGTGGTAAACTTTTAGTATTAATTAAAATATAATCACATTTCTACATACATTACTAGGTGAAACCAATGTAGGTTTATAAATATCAGTGTTTGCAGTGTTAGTTAACTTTCAAATCATCACTTTACTTAATTGTAAGGTATTTCTCATTGTTATTTCAAATTCCAGTGCCAAAAGGGCTGTCTCCAGCCAAAAGGTAAACTTCAGTACCAATCTTGGTCTGAAGTCATCCAGTACAAAAATCATACATTTTCTAAAAGAACTCCAGCTATCTTGAACCAGTCCTTCTAACATTTATCATTTTCAGTGAGGTCATAGCAAAAGATGATATTGATATCTTTACTCCCTACTCTGAAATTTAGCTGTAAAAAATATTTTATTAATATAATCACAATGTAAATGGAAGGGCTGGTCCAACAGCACAATCATTTAAAGCAGAATCAGCACTGTTAACAATTTGATGGGCTTGCTTTAATCTAACCTCAAAATAAGAGTGCTATTAATGTAAAGTGATAAGGTTTCACATAACTTTTAGAAACCAATAATTTTCAAAACTGTTACTAATTATTTGGCTGGCATTTAATTTCATAGTGAAGGCAGAAAAATACCTACAGTCATGTAAATGGTAGATTGTTCGAGAGGATAAAATATGGTATGATCACTTGAAGCAGCAAAAAAATAAAATCGGTGGCAATGGCAAAAAAATTCACTTGGTGGAAAAATAATTTTATTTTTTTATTTTTTGGGGGGAGGGGGGGATAGCAAAAATAAAGTTATTTGCAGCAACATAAAGTAAATTTACTTGAGAGCAGTGTAGAGACTAGATTTGCCAGAAGGATCCTTTGCCAAGCAACAACAACTCTAAACTGGGTGAAAATAACAAGTGATAGTCCAGCACTCAAAGTTGTGTTCTTGAAAGGTTGTCAACTTTCATTTGGAACATGGACTTAACTTATGTGGCTTAACAAAATTATTGGATTGAGTGAGCCTTACTCCTCCTCCTTGAAAATTCCATCACATGACCTACTTGCCTAATGAGATTTTCAACAAAAATGAATTTTAAAAATTACTGTTGTAATTGGGCTGAGTGAAGACAGTGGTAATGGCTACTGTCCAGTTTTCATTAGCTATTTCCTTTGTTAGGTGTCAGGAACACCTGTAGGCTTAGTGTTAGACAAGTTTAGCAGGGTTAAGAATCAGTATCTGTTACACAGCTCCCAAGGTAATTAAACTGAGACACTTGCTCAAGAGTGCAGTCATTCAAAGCAATTGAAGTACCAACTGCCTGACCAATTTTCATCACTTTTTTTTTTCTCTGTTTATCACCAAATCTACTTTATTATGTCTCATCAACAGCCCTAATGAAAGAATTCATCTCAACATCATTAGACAACAATGCCAAATCATTTGCATAATCTAAATCAGAAATTTTGAAATCTTTAGACCAGCATTACCCAAGCATTTTCAACTGAATTCCCCTTTACAAAATCTTTTTCTACCCAACACCTCCTTCTCTATAAGTATTTGCCAATGCTTCCTATTCTTCCCTTAAAATATGAAAAATGCATAAAAGTTCCGACTGTCTGCATTCCTCGTTTGCACATGCACTTATTTGTTGGAAGAATGTGTGCTTTAACAATACACCCACAGCTTATCAAACACTCTCGTGATTGGTTCCAACTTCCCTCAAACAGCATCGAAACATTACCTAGTGCCTCCTTGACATGACACTGGCAGCTATTCGGAATTTCTTTACTAAAGACACACACTGTTTATAGTGTTACTTCCATGAATTGAGACTATTAAACACATTTGAACTAGGGGGCAAAACAGTTTAAAAATTAATGATTTGTGTATTAAATAAAAGTAAACCTAAAATGCTTCAATTGTCGCATCAGACCACCAAATGTCAAGGCCCCCTAAAGTTTTTAGTCCCGCCAATGCCCCCCTGAAAGGCATAACTGCCCCCAGGGGCTGCTACTCCCCACGTTGGGAATCGCTGCTCCAGACCATTTAAGGCCAAAAACTTTCCCTTGAAGTGAATTTTGCATAACATAATCGATAACCAAACTAAAGAGAAAAGGAGACAAAATGCACCCTTGTCTAACTCCATTAGCAATACTAAACCAATCACTATAAGCCTTACCAACTCTCACACATGACTCAGTGTTATTATAGAGAGTTTTCATTACACTAACTAACTTGTCAGATATTCCATATGATCTAACAATAAACCACAAATTATGCCGATCAACAGAGTCAAAAGTCGTTTTGAAATCTATAAAGCTAGTAACCACAGGTTTCTGAAACTCTAAACATTTCTCAAGAATCTGTCTAAGTGAAAATATTTTATCAATACATCTCCTATCACTTCTGTATCCACACTGTACATCAACCAAATTCTTAATTACATTAAGTATAATCATGCAAAGAACTTTACCTGGAACAGAACGTAAACTAATTCCCCTATAATTTTCACAAGAACTGCGATAATAATAGCTCTAGTAAAATTCTTAGTAATAACACCTTTATATCATAAAAATATTCAAAATTTTCGTCAGCCATGTAAGAACACAAATATTCCCAGCTGTAAGAATTTCAGTGGTCATATCATCCACCCTCAGGGATTTATGCAGTTTTAATGTAGTGATAGCCAAAGCGATTTCAGAATGTGATACAGAGCCATCGTTAAAGTTAGTAATGCATCTATCCTCATTATAAACAACGGGGTAGAAAAAATCATATCGTTTAGAACATTTCTGAATGCTCAGCCCACCTACAAATTAAATATCATCTTCAACCACCTTACCATGCTTAACCCTCAATCCCTGTGTATCTGTATGTTTCTTCCCACACAAAACATTAAAAATCTGGTACAACCCCTGTTGTTGTGCTAACTGCTTCCTCTGCTTTGTCAGCCAAGCTATCAAGTGAAAGATTCTTATCAGCTGCTAATTGATCCTTTACACATTAAGCTAAATTGTAATGCTGCCTGTTAGGACAAGTAGTGTTGATTCTTATTAATCTTGCACTTCATTCTTTCAGAAATAAGTTCCATAGCCTTATCACTCAAATATTTTTTTTCCTTCTGTTCCCTTTTACCCAAAAGAGTACTGTTAGTTTCAAGAAAAGCCTGCTTAAACTGATCCCATTCTTTCTCAACTTCAGTAGTAAGCAAACCACGATTATCATAAAGGACTTATGTATACATTTTTAGTACAACAAAAAATAGATTAAAAAAATTGACGTAATTTATATATATATCATATAAAAATATATAATTCAGGCTTCAAAAATAATTTGTTTTTTAATTTGATGCATATTGTATTAAACTACAATATAAATAATTTGATAAAGCCATCTGATTGCCATTTCTTAGAAGCACTAAACAGTATTGCTGATTTGCTTGTTAACGTTCCTATTTGGTGAAGCAACCTTCTGATTTAAGCTCACAAGTTTGATTTGAACTATTACCAATCAATTTTTTCCTTAAATTTTCGAAAATCTCATAAAAATTAATAAAAAAGTGCTATTTTTAAAAATGGTAGATTTTGGATGTAATTACAAAGTATGCACCGCCATTTTTTTTTCCGTTTCACTCTTTTCTGTCATAAACCTATTTCAGTATTCCAAAAATTATTTTTTTCCATTTCTCCCAGCATTCTATGCATCTTTTCTCTTAACATTTGGGTTGTTTTACCTCTGCGCGGCACTTTTTTGCACACCATGGACTAAATGGCCAGGTCACATGGACCTCGAATGCTGATGTTGGGGGAGGGGACCCACTGGAACAGCTGTTGGGAGAGAGATCGTAGCCTCCCGTCAAGGCCACACAGCATGTTCTTGAACATGCACAGGGTATGACTCTCAGGCACAAGGCTTAACGTCCCATCCAACGGACGGCGATCTTTCCATGCCCATCGGTGTCTCCTACTGACCGTGGGCAGGGCGGGGAATTTTGCAGAGATTCTCTTAAAACTGACACTGGAAGTAAAAACATCTTTCTTAGAAATTCTGGGTGCAATTGCATTTAATTACGTTACGGTTCACTGAGGCAAACAAGGAGCAGATGTTTGACACATGCTATCTCCATTCTGTATGCTATGGCTCCCATGTTGTTTAGTTTTGGTTTCGCATATTGGACACTCTCTGTAAAGTTAATTTTTTTTACATTTAAACATTTTTTTTATATTTAAACCTTAGTTTACATTTCAGTAGATTTATTTTCGTAAATTAGTTATCTTTTGGCAGGTCGATAAGTATTGATTTTTCATAATCCAGCTACATCGGATGGCTGGTCTACAACTTGTTCCTGTGGATATTTCAACAATGCATTAGGCTATATGTTAATTTTTATTTTTTCCAGTAAAACTTTGATCTGGTATCATTTTCCGAAAATAAATGGTCTTGGATATGAAAGCAAATTCATTTCTGTAGATTTATTTCCGTAACTTGGCCATCTTTCGGTCGGCTGATTTATCGATCTTTCCGAGTTATGAGTTAGGCTACATCGGAGGCCGGCTTTAAAGTTGTTGTGGATATTTTTTACATCCCATTAGGTTATATGTAATTTTTCTTTTATTCTTTGTTGTTTTTTCAGTAAAAAAACTTTGAGCTTGTACCATTTTCTGAAAATGTCTTGGATACGGAAGCAAAATAGACTTCGTTTGCTACGGAAATCAGCCGTCATGTGGGAGGGAAATTTCGGGAAGGCTTCCCCTCCACTGAACTCACTATAAACGTTTCAACCCCCCCCCCCCAACTCTAGAAAAAAAATATTTTTTTTTTAAATTACGAATTTTTATGTTTATATTGAATGATTTTAAAGCACCCCCCCCCCCCTAGTACCTTGACTGTACCAGACTTTTTTTTGCTTTAGTGCACAAACCTTTCTGCACTCAGCCAAGAATGTCTTCTATTTCATAACCAGATCAGAAAATCCCGTGAATATGAGAAGTCCAAGTCACTTTGTATAGCACTGGCCGTGCTTAAAATATACGATACTGAAAAGAATCATTAAAAGAAATAAAAATCATATTTCAGGTTGATTATTATATTATTCGGGAGGAAATTTCCTTTCGATTAATATATAACTTAATTATTTTTATTCATCAGGTTTTCCAAAATGAAGCCTTAATTGTATAGTTCGATCTTTTTTTCACCATATCACATTGAAAAAAGCTTATTAAAATCAATATGCTTGTGAATTTGTTTATATTATTTATTTTCATAAAATTCGTAATTTGGTATATAACATGCCCTATTTCTGTCGATTGGTTATTTTTCTTAAAAAAATTATAAAGTTGACTTGTTTATCTGACAGCATAATTGGCCTGGAATTTTCTTAAAGTATGGTACATCATCATCCTCAAGCAGCCATGGGCTACGGAGGTACAACCAGTCCGTGCAATTTAGTTCTCCAAGCAAGTCTATCCTGAGTTACATCTACTACATCTGGCCACTGCACACCAATTCTAACAAGGTCCTGTTTGACATTGTCTGCCCACCGCATCCTCGGTCTACCCCTCTTTCTGAGGCCTTTAGGCACACTGTTCATAACCCTATTCGCCAATCTATAATTATCCATACGGGCAACATGGCCAAACCAACGGAGTATCTCTCTGCACAATATGCTGCTTAAAGGAGGTTGCAAACTCCTTTGCCTAACCTCATCATTAGTTACAAAGTTGAACCACCTAATGCCCAAGATACTGCGTAAGCATCTGGAATCAAAAGCATCTAGTTTCTGTTATCTTGTTTACAAAGTGTCCAAGTTTCACTACCATAACTAACCCTAGAAAGAACCAAACTATTATACAGTCTAATTTTAGTCTTTAGGTGTATACGCCTATTTCTCCACACTCTCCATAGATTCTTAAAAGTCCCGGCAGCAATCCCTATTTGTCTGTTAATCTCATGCCGCACATCAACAGTATCTGTTACATAGCTCCCAAGATAATTAAACTTACATACATACAAAACCCCCAAGCAGCCATGGGTTACGGAGGTCCAACCAGACTGTTTAATTTTCCTCTCCAGATATGTTTCTTCCGAGTTACCACTGCTGCATTTGGCCACTCTAGGTCAATTCTAGCAAGGCCCTGTTTGACATTGCCCACCGCATCCTAGGTCTCCCCCTTTTTCTCAAACCCTCCAACTTTACCGAGAAAAAAAAATACCGAACGAGAGAAATATTTACTTCAAATCAAAATAATTTTTTCGTTATTCAGAAATAAATTGTCTTTCTATTCATGTGCATTATAATCATTTCTATTAGTTTTTTTTAAATAAATTTTTATTTGTTGCCAGATGCATTTTTTTTACTATACGACTCTAAAAAGTACTATTAAAATAAAACTTGTCTGTTTTGTTAAATATTTTCAGAAAATCCAGAATTAAATGTTGATTAATTTGGCATATAACATGCCATAATTCCTTTCATTAGTTATTTGGCAAAAAAAAGTTCTAAAGTAAATTTTTTTGGGCTCAGCATATGGAAAAAATAGCTTGGCCTCTGGATATAAATCAGTTTTTCAAGCTGGACACTGGAAGGGTTAGTTGAAATATTTACTGTTAGGAAATAAACTTTAATAATACCCCTGTAATGGGGTAATATTTGAAAAAATATTAAATCTTTAAACAAATATTGCAAATGACCTTGAAAATTAAATTTCAGTGGTTAAGTGTGGATGGTAGGGGTTTGCATTGGCAGTAATGATTTTCCCCTTTCTCACCCTTCCTAGGGGGAGGTAAACAACTATTTTAAGGGAGAGAAAAAAAAATTGTTGCATAGTATTAAGTTGGAAAGAAAGTAACATCGTTTTTATGTGGAACAACTTTTACCTTATAGTTAAAAATAAATGTAGCAGAGTTAAACATTCTAAATGATGTGTTGTTTAAACCTTTTTTCTTTAGAATAATTTGGAAGCATCTGAAAGAAATTTTGACTTATAGCCTATATAAATGAATGCAAACAAGTAGCACCTAAGACACTGTATGCTCTATGAGTTCAAAAAGGGTTCGTTAGCTTCAGAGGAAACAAGGAACATAGGCACTGTCTATGGAAATGATGTGTTAAATGTCAGGAAATGCCAGCGATGGTTCACTAAATTGCGTTCGGGAAACTTTGACCTCAAAGATACTCCTCGTTCTGGAAGACTGAGATCAACTGACAGGAATGCTTTCCAAACCATAATTGAAGACAATCGTAAGTTGATAACTCGAGAAACGATACAACCCATACAACAATCAAACCATTTTCATGAACTCTGTCAATTGGTCTCACATGACTAAAACTTGGTCAATGGGTCTCACATGATCTGACTGGTGCTCAGTTTAATCCGAGAATCAACATTTGTTCAGCATTATGAACATACACTCCTAGTGAACCATTTCTCGAAAGAATCATCACTAGTGATGAAAAGTGGGTTGAGAAAGAGACAATGGTTAAGAACAATGAAAAACCTGTGCCAGTATCAAAATAAGGATTACACTCCAAAAGGGTAATGCTTTGTGTTTGGTGGGATATGTTCTGTGTGAATTTGCATAGTTCGCACAGAACGGTATTCAAGTTCCAGACTGCAGTTTCCTTTCCATCGGAGCGGCGCCATACGAGGGATTATCACGAAGGACCATTCCATTGATGCACCGCCTAGCTAAACCGACCACTTACCTGTCGGCAGCCAGCGTAATCCCGGGCAAGCATTACAAAGGGAAGCATCCATGCCTCAGTGATACTCCTTTGAAGGAAAGGAGTCTGGGCCAGAACTGCTCCTGTTTGACAGCCCTGAGAATTCCCCCGGCTCACGGCACAACGGACTTGTGAAGGACAGTCACGTGGTTGTGGCTAAGGACACGGACTCTGGACGTTTCTAATTTTCGTCTGGCACCCTATCCCACCCCTAGCAGAGAGTTGAGAGAGCCAATGAGAATTCTCCACAATAGCGATCCTTGGTTACTATGAGGTGAGAAATAGGAGAGTTCTTCTGGTGGTGACAACGAGAGAGCACAGAGAGATTGGACGGTTGGCTTACGATGGACTCGTAAAAGTTTAGCTTAGTAGAGAAGGGGGCAGTTGAAGTAAAATGATGTGATCACGACAGTCTACTGAATTTGTAAGTTCTGTTGAGCATGTTTATGCAATTGAAATAATTGATTGTGGAATTTCTTTGTGGATTGTGAAATAATCGAATTTGTGGAATTGAATCAGTGATGTTTAATTTGTAAATAAATGTCTTTAATTGCCTTTGCAGACTCTTTTTGTCTGGGGCGGATGACTTTGTTTTCCAGTGGGATACGGAGCCATTAATTAATTAATTAACACTATACGATCATGGTAAAAACCAAATAGGGGACTAAGAAAATCCTTAATGTTAAGAGATATGTTTATCCTATGTTATACTCTTTTAACAGTTGGTACCGTGAGCCAGGATTTTCGCAACCCTTAAAACCCGTTATCTATCACGAAATTTTGAATCCTAATGAAACTATCACGGCTGAAAAATATTGTCAACTGAAAGACAAGAAAAAGAGCTGCATTGATCAGTCGAAAACCATATTGTTTGAATGAATTAGTATTTAGAAGAAATACATATGTAATTTCAAAAGTAATATACAATGTGGCAACACTTTGGTATGGATATCGCAATCACCACAGTCATTGCAGCAATTGTTGACAGGAAATGGAAAAAAGGTGAAGATGACAAGTTTTGCATCATAACATATCGCATTTTGTAAACAGCTATCACTGAAAATGGTGCAAAGATTTCAGGTACTATTACGCATGAAGTTCAGCGGTCAAATATAAGATTGCAACTTTATGTGGGAAAAATCCAAAGGACATTCATGCTGCACTGATGGAAGTTTGTGGTGAGCAATGAGTAGACCGAAGAACTGTTTCTACCTGGGCAACACATTTTTGTGAGGGACATAATAGCATACAGAATGACCCAAAGTTAGGGATTTTGGGTTGTTTTACCTCTGAGTGGCACTTTTTTGCACACCATGGGCTAAATGGCCAGGTCACAAGGACCCTGGCTCAGAGAAGGTGGGGTGAGGGACCAATGGAACAGTTGTTAGGAGAGATGGTAGCCTCCCATCAAGGCCATACAGCGTGTTCTTTTAACATGCACAGCGTATCTCTCTCCTGCATAGGGGGCCACGGCTTAACGTCCCATTCGACGGACGACAGCCTTTCCAAATCCATCGGTGTCCCCTACTGACCATGGGTAGGGTGGTGAATTTTGCGGAGATAAATCTCAATGCTGACCCAGCTGGGACTCGAACCTGGTAACTACAGATTACGAGCCTGGCGCTACCGAATGAGCCATCCCCGCCCCCCCAAAGTTAGGGATGCTGAAGGATTTCAAGGAAGTGGACAACCAGTTGTTGTCCAGTTCCTTGAAAAGAGACTGTACAGTCACCTGTGAGGATAATCAGCAGGTACCGAAATCTTGCCCACATCTGTATTTCCCATTTTGACCGAAAAGTTGAAGAAACTGAGTGTCAGCCAAGTGAATTCTGCATGAGTTGAGTGATACACAAAAACATACTCATTTGGAAAATGAGTGGCAGCTGTTGCAATGATTCGACACTGAAAGGGAGGATTATCTGCATTGAACTTTTGCTTACTGATGAAACTTGGATTAGAGATTTTGAACCTGAAATCTCAGTGGTTAGTAGTGAAGTCCTTTCTACCCCAAGCTCAAAAAATGGAAACGGGGAATTGAAAGGGAAGCAAATGATGATATTTGAGTATGATTACACTCGTGATAAAGTACTGTCACAGCATAGTATTACCAGGATTTTGTTCATAAGCTGCACTGAAAAATGCACAGCAACTGAATTTTTAAACTCCAATATAAAATTACATGTAAATCTCATCAAAGTTAGAGGAAATAATATAAAACTAATAAAATAAATACCCCCTCAAGCAGCTGCTTGCCACAGAGGTCTGACAGGAGCCTGTCAGTTTATATGCCACAGATCTATTAGGTTGGCAGGACCTCAGCAGAAAAACGTCACGAACATCCATGCCTTACCTGGGGCTCATCCATGCCTTTACCCGGTGCTTGGCTAGATCACTAGCCAAGAACGCTAACCACTCGGCCATGGAACTAACAAATCATATTTAATATATATATATTTTTTTTCTTTTTTTACACTTTAGTTCTAATTAAAGCAATCACGTGATTTTAAAAAGGAATTTCTCACGTTTTCTAAACTCGACTTTGTTTCTTATATTTATCTTATTTTTAATGCTTTTTACTTGACTTAAAAGGTCATTTCATATAATGATGGTGCTGAAACTGTATATTCCAAAAAAAAAAAAAAATAAATAAATACCCCCTCAAGCAGCTGCTTGCCACAGAGTCTGACAAGAGCCTGTCAGTTTATATGCCACAGTAGGTCTGAGAGGATGGCAGCACCTCAGCAGAAAAACGACACGAACATCCATGCTTTACCCGGAGCTCGAACCCAGGTCCCGTAAATCAGTAGCCAAGCGTGCTAACCACTCGGCCATGGAACGGATTATCCAAAATCAGTTGTTTTTTCTTTTTTACATTTGTATTAAACAAAAAAATGATTTTGAAAAGGGTGTTCCCCAAGGTTTCGTTCTAGAACTATTTCTGTTATTAATCTTTTTATCTATTTTAACACAATTTAAATGTTTATTTCATATGTTGATGAAGTGATTAATCATTTTATAACATCACAGATTCATTACACAAGGTTTAACTAAATCAAAAAATTCATTATACACTCAGTGGTAAATGAATTATGACCATCTGCCTTACTGTTACGTCGGTGGAAGCTAACTTTGACACTATATAACTCCTTTTCTCTTTAGCTTGGTTATTGATTATGTTATGCGAAATTCACTTCAAGGGAAAGATTTTGGCCTTAAATGGACTGGAGAAAGGAAAATTTCTGATTTAGATTATGCTGATGATTTAGCCCTTTTGGCAAATGATGTTGATGAGATGAACTCTTTCATTCGAGCTGTTGATGAAACTGGTAGTAGAGTAGGTTTGGTTATAAACAGAGAGAAAACTATAGTGATGAAAATTGGTCAGGCAGGCTGTGATTCAGTTAATCTGAATGATTGCAGTCTTGAGCAGGTGTCACAGTTTAATTATCTTGGGAGCTATGTAACAGATAATGGTGATGTGCGGCATGAGATTAACAGACGAATAGGGATTGCTGCCGGGACTTTTAAGAATCTAGGGAGAGTGTGGAGAAATAGGCGTATACACCTAAAGACTAAAATTAGACTGTATAATAGTTTGGTTCTTTCTAGGGTTAGTTATGGTAGTGAAACTTGGACGCTGTGTAAACAAGATAACAGGAAAATAGATGCTTTTGATTCTAGATGTTTATGCAGTATCTTGGGCATTAGGTGGTTCAACTTTGTAACTAATGATGAGGTTAGGCAAAGGAGTCTGCAACCTCCTTTAAACAGCATATTGTGCAGAGACAGACTCCGTTGGTTTGGCCATGTTGCCCGTATGAATAATTATAGATTGGCGAATAGGGTTATGAACAGTGTGCCTAAAGGCCTCAGAAAGAGGGGGAGACCTAGGATGCAGTGGGCAGACAATGTCAAACAGGACCTTGTTAGAATTGGTGTGCAGTGGCCAGGTGCAGTAGATGTAGCTCAGGATAGACTTGCTTGGATAACTAAATTGCATGGTCTGGTGTACCTCTGTAGCCCATGGCTGTTTGAGGATATGATTGATGATCACTTTGCACTTGATGATCACTTTGCATAGATGTTTAAATTGCATTGATGATCACTTTGCATAGATGTTTGAATATTTAACTGAATGCCAAACATTAGAATTTACTTCAGAAGTTAATTAAAATTTTAATAAGAAGTATTATTTCAAACAATTAGTACAATAGATAATATATTTAAAAAGTTTGCGTAAAAAATTTTTTCCATATTTTTCAACTTTCTGGACACTTGAATTTTGCTGGTAAATATTCAAAATTCCATAAATCTTTAAACACAAAGTGAATATTGTAGAAATATTGAGATTATGGATTTTTTTTTACATATTCCACATTTTGCACAGATTAAAATCACATGGTAAAGCTTCATAGCAACCTTCCTTAAGCAAGTGTGAACTGCCCCTGCCTTAGCTCAAATCATAAAGCAACTGGCATGTAACCAGGAGATCCCAAGTTTGAGTCCAGGAGGCATGGATGGATTTTTTTCATACTTGCCTAATTACTACAAATGAATAGCACTGTAGGAAGCTTCATTCATTTCTATCAAATTGGTTGCCAGCATATGGAGGAGAGGTTATTTCCATCAAGAGCTTCGATGCTGAGCATCTGAATAACAAGAAGTATATCACTTGCAATGCAAAAAAAAGCTCGATTCTCATTGGTATAAATAGCAAAAGTACCCCAACACTTAAAATCACACGGTAAAGCTTCACAGCGTAACCATCACAACCTAATCTTTCTCAACCTCTTACCATGCCAGGCTTTTTTTCAACTGTGTTCAGGCAAAGAAAAAGTGAACTTTAGAATATTTTTGTCATATAACTACTGAAAGGAAATATGGCATATTGTATGCCAAATTAATCAGCATTTAATTCTGGATTTTCCAAAAATAAAATATTTAACAAAAAAAGATGGCTAGTTTTGTTTTAATAGGGATTTTATAAAGGAATGTAGTAAAAAAAATGTATCTGGCAATGCAAATAAAATTTATTAAAAAAATTAATTGTAATAATTATAATTCACATGAATAGAAAGGCTCTTTCTGAATAACAAAGAATACATTTTTACCTTTTTACAAAAACACGAAAATTACTCAATTTTTTTTCAGTACCATACTTTGAAAAAAGTCCAAGCTTTTCACCAGCTGTGACCAGTCAGATAAACAAGTCAGCTTTAGAATTTTTTTAAATAACAAATGAACAGAAATAGAATCATGTTATATATATATCAAAAGAAAGCACATTAAATTGGGATTAAGAAAATGACAAAAAATAAAAAGACGGGCAAGTAAAATTTTATAAGCATTTTTTTTAAAAGAAAAATGCAAGGTTTCACTGTATGTTTTGCATTTAAATCAGTAAAAAAAATAATTTTGCCACATGTTCTACAGTATTTCACTACCTTAATATATATTATTCATAACATTTCTCTCATTACTTGAATCTTTCATTTAATTTTTTCAAAATTATTTGGTCATTTATGCAAACAACACACAATGGTGATTTTTTTTCGGATTGGTAAACTTTAAGACTATGCGAGATGTGGTACAAAAATTTATTTTGCTTTAAAACAAGATCATTTAAATAAAAACTGAAAAATGAATAATTAAAAGGATATGAAGAGCTGTGAAGAGAACTCGTGATTTTCCTGTTAGAGTAATCCATTATGATTAATATCCACATAAAGCGAAATGTTTTCCTCAAAATATTTATAGATTTTTAGATGCTAAAAAGTCAACTGTGTTTTAATCCATCACTATTCTTCAAACTGTATTTCATCAGCAAAAGAAAATGCAAAAACACTTCTGAAATATCCGATCTGTACAGCCTAACATTTGTATTGTTTGAAATCAAAACCATATGTTTGCCAATCGATATCACACTCCTGACATTGCCAATCACATGATCAGAGAAATATCGTTTTCTCTTCTTATAACATTTGTAAAATATATACAAAAATAGATAAAAATAATTTAAAAATGATCAAATAGTTTTTAATTGCAAAATACACTAAAATCATGCAAAAACATATATGGCTGTATTTTGGTGCAAATACTGAAAATTGCCAATAAAAAAAATGTTCCCATGGCATTTGACTTCATTTTATTGAGTAACAGATGGTACGAAGTTTACAAAATAACTCCATTAACTTGTTGGAGCTCTCAGCTAGTTATTGTAGGGACTGTTCTGAATATTATAGAACAGCATCTACAACAAAGAAGTCATTTGGACTATGCTAATAGTTTGAGCAAGAGAATGGGCTTTTTATTTTCTGAAACATAAAGTTAAGGGACAAATTGAAAAAAATAGCACTTTTTAGGAGCTCCGAAATGTGTATTTTACAAATATATACAGGGTGTCTCAAAAATATAAGTACAAACTTCTAGGGGAGGTACATAACATCTAAAAGAATGAGAACCCTTAACCGGAAACGTCACCGTAAGTCAATAGGTGGCGCTGTTCATCAGTGCACTAGAGGGGAAATTTCGGATTTCCTCATTCGAGCGGTAGTCGGCTGACAAAGAGCATGCAAAGGTATTCAAACAGGGAGCTGGCAGACATGCACTTAGTTTATATGGAATAGCTGAGGGCAACGGATGTATCAAGAACGCTTCCCACACAGACATGTACTGGGCCACCGTTTGTGCGTGCGCATCAAAATTTGTGCGATTATGGGTCATTAAGAGGTAGCAGAAGTGATGGCAGGCCATCTAGTACACCATTTGTAATAATTATGTCCAATAAATGTAATAATTATGTCCTTTCAGATCTTGTACCTCTGCTACCACTTTCCCATGACGTTTCCGGTTATGGGTTCCTATGCAATTCTCATTCCTTTAGATGTTATCTACCTCCCCTAAAAGTTTGTACCTATATTTTTGAGACACCATGTATATATAAAAATAAAGACTTATTTTATGGTTCATGGCCATATATGCAGGATTCGGGAACCTGATGATGTGAATTGCCCCCGTCTTAGCTCAAATGGTAGAGCAACTGGTGGTGTAACCAGAATATCCCAAGTTTGAGTCTGGGAACCAGATGGGTGGATTTTTTCACACTTGCTTATTACACAAACACACACACATAATCCTCATGCATCCATGGGACACGAAGGTCCAACTAGACTGTAATTTTCCTCTCCAGACATGTCTCTTCTGAGCTACAGCTGCTGCATTTGTCCACTCTAGGCCAAATCTAGCAAGGTCCTGTATAACATTGTCTGCCCATCGCATCCTGTCTCCCCCTTTTACTGAACCCTTAGGCACACTGTTCATAATCCTGTTTGCCAATCTGCAGCTATGGATTATGGGCATCATGGCCAAACCAATATAGTCTCTCTCTCTCTGCACAATATGATGCTCAAAGGAGGTTGATGACTCCTTCTAACCTCATCATTACTTACAAAGTCAAACCACCTAATGCCCAAGATATTGCATAAGCATCTAGAATCAAAGGCATCAAGTTTCTTGGACTCTTTGTTAAGCAGGATAACATATTTTGGTACCATAACTAACCTTAGAAAGAACAAAACTATTATACAGCCTAATTTTAGTCTTTATGTGTACACACCTATTTTTCCATACTTTCTATAGATAATTAAAAGTTCCAGTGGCAATCCTTATTCTTCTACTTATCTCTTGCCGCAGATCACCAGTATGTGTTACATAGCTCCCAAGATAATTAAACTGAGACACTTGCTCAAGAGTACAGCCATTCATTCAAAGCAACTGAAGCACCATCTGTCTGACCAATTTTCATCACTGTAGTGTTTTTCTCTGTTTATCACCAAACCTACTCTATTACCAGTCTCATAACAGCCCTAATGAAAGAATTCATCTTATCAACATCATTAGACAACAGGGACAAATCATCAGCATAATCTAAATCAGAAATTTTTAAATCTCTAGACCATTTAAAGGCCAAAATCTTTTCCTTGCAAAGAATTTCGCATAATATAATCAATAAACAAACAAAAGAGAAAAGGAGACAAAATGCGCCCTTGTCTAACTCCACTAGTAATGCTAAACCAATCGCTGAAAGACCAACTCTCACACGACTCATAGAGCTTTCATTACACTAACCAACTTATCGGATATCCCATACGATCTAACAATCAATCACAAATTATGTCGATCAACAGAGTCAAAAGCATTTTTGAAATCTATAAAGCTAGTAACCATAGTTTCGTGACTAAAATAGCCTGATCACACAGACACGAAGACAATATTAGGGAAGGGGGATACAATGGATAGCCAGAAAACCCTCGTCAAAGCCCAGCATATTCTTTGATGTGGAAGAGGTATGGCTTTCCCACAAATGGTATCACAGCTTAACATCCCATCTGATGGGCAGTAGGTTTTTATACCAAAAGCAAAACAGAGATCAGGGCACAAAATCTCTGGGAAGGCATAGTTCAGATTGGAACCTGGGAACATTAGTTATAAGCCTTGCAGACTACAGACTGAACCACCTCTCTGTCCTTAATTACAGGGGGATGAATGTAGTACAAGTCATTACTTCCATCAATTTACAAAACAAAATCCCACAAATATTATACATTGGCCAGATCTTAAAAAGACAACTGGAACCCTCCTCCCATTGAGGCCACCCAATACATTATTTAGCATGCAAGGCTGGGACAGGCTGGCACCTTTTTTCAAGGATGCAATAAAAAAACTGTCTCCCTTTCAAGATTCCAGTGCTTTTTCTGTTGATAGTTCATACATGATGCTTAAAATGGGTTAATTACCAATTCTGTGGAATTCGTGTAAAATAATAATTATTATTATTATGTAAAAAATCATGTTCGTATGGGGACTAGAGCTGCCAACTACTCCATTTTTTTTGGATTTCCTCATAGTTTTGGTTTAAAATCCGAATTTGTCATTGACAATCTGATTATTGTTTTTGGGGGGAGGGGTAAATTTTACCCATATGAAAATCTGCTCCCAAATTTTACACTATTTTTGCTCTTTTCCAAAAAAGGAGAAAGCTAATGAAAGGGAAGAATTGTTTCCGATTTAGCTCTTTTACTCTACTAAAAAAGGCGCAGCTGTGTCCCCACTCCTAATATATGCTTGCATGTGGGACTCACCTGCACATCAATCAGAAGAAATCTATGAGACTGCAGCTAACAATTTCCAAACAGAACACATGGCAAAGTCCCCAGCAAAATTATGTCACAGAGCTGAAGGTCATAGATTGTTTCTAAATGGGTGTTTATTGAACCTATACAAAACTGTCCTGGCTTTGGATAACTAAACACTACTTGGAAACTTCAGAGTGAAGGAGAAAATACAGATTAGAGAACTTCCCAAATCTGTGGGCTATAATTATATCAATCATGCAATTTGAATGGGTCTTATGCATGGTTGGGCTACTGTTGATAAGGGATTAAAACTTTTCACTAGAGTTAAGGCAAGTTGACAGCTATTCCAACCTTTGTAACTACAACTTGCAGTTTACAGCCCTCAGCTTACCAGATGGTGCCACGAGAACTGAATGTTCTTAAGGTGTGTAATGTAAGTGAATAATGTACAGTATAACAACAGCTTTTCGTCATATCGAATGACTTATTGGATTGTCTATTAGTGTTTCATGTGGCTTCTGGTTCTTGATTTTTTTTCAGGTCTAATCTTCTAAGATGAACAAAAGTTCCGAGTTTATTTTCAGAAAAGGGGCATGCTACTTCATACAATTGTAATTTTTTTTAATGCAATTTGGTTTTAATTCCCATATGTATAGCATAAAGGTATAAATTTTGCATCAGGTATTTATAAGAAGTACTGAAAGTTGCATCAGGTATTTATAGGAAGTACTGAAAGTTGCAGACAATTTATTTTTTTAATGCAATTCTCTACTATTGTGATAAGGGAGAAATGGAATGATTTTTACTTTAGCGATATGCTCTATTTAAAATGGTTATACCTAATGATATTATCTTTCTTTTTTTCAATAATGCAGATGGCGGTACATTGTTTACAATAATTCTTGTTTTTTCAGGCTTATCTCTAATGAGATTATTCAGTTATGGGACATTTTTAAACTGTGGATAGGTAGTAAATTGTTTAGGATAATTCAAGTTTTTTAGGCTTGTCTTCTCCATGGGATTATTTAATTCCCAGGGCTTTTTATACTGAGGATCAGCAAGTTGTTCGCGATAATTTGTGCTTTTTAACTTGTTGTCTCTGATGGGATTTTTTAGTTTTGGCAGATTTTTTATACTTGGATCGGTAGTTCATTATTTACCATAATTTGTGTGTTTCATGCTTGTTGTCTTTGATGGGATTATTTAGTTCTGGGGGCTTTTTATACTGAAAATTGGCAGTGAATTGTTTACAATTTTGTTTTCTAGGTTGTTACAAGATTGGTTTGTTCAGGTGGGGGGGGGATTAAAAAGGCAGAACAGTTGTTCATTGTTAAGCAGCATGTTCAGGTTCAAATGGTTGTCTATGATAATTTCGTACTGGGGTTTATTTAAATTGCAAAATGGCAATTCATTGTTTAGCAGTATGCACTTGTTAGAATAGCAGTCTCCAATGAGAATACTGATTTTTTTTTTTTTTTGCAAGTTTTTCTTTTTTACATTATGGAATGAATGCTTGTTTGTTAATGATAACAGGCTGTTAAAACTAGTATCCTAGGATGGTACTGACAGACATTCGTTGTTTAACAATATGAGCAGTTAGGAAAATATACCTTACTATTAATTCACAGAGTTATGAACAGCATACCTAAAGGCCTCAAAAGGAGGAGGAGACCTAGCATATGGTGGGGAAATAGAAGTGGTTTAGTTTTATTTGTGGAAACAAAATTTTATGCTTAGGAATAAGTGTTTATCAATATATCCTTTACTCAGTGTATTCTATGGCCTCTTCACTGCTGGTAATATGACTGCTTAGATTATTATTTGCAGAACTTTCCAAGAAGCTGAATATTCTTTCTAATGTGATATTGAAACATGTTTTTAATTAGTTCAAAATAGCATATTTAGCAGAATTTTTTTTTTAGAAAAATAGAGATTGCCGCTGGGAGTTTTAAGAATCTATGGAGAATGAAGAAATAGGCATATACATCTAAAAACTAAAATTAGACTGTATAATAGTTTGGTTCTTTCTAGAATTACAGTAGTTTGGTGTTTGGGGTTTTATGGTGCATTGGCGACTAGGCCATAATGTGCCAAACAAAAGACACTATAAAAGATAAAAAAACATATCCCCACAACCAACATTTAAAATACAAATACTACATAGTAAAGTGGTAAAACAACAAATAGCAAGTGTATAAATACAGAGTAAAACAACTCGAGAAATACAAAATAAAATAATCCCGGGTGTAAGAGACCTGGGTTATATGATGCACAAAGATAGGGTAAAATCAGAGACTGTTAAAATAACACAATAGTTTAAAAAGGAAAAAAATCAGTGGTAAAAAACAATGATCAGATAAAAGATGTCCG
Source organism: Ryuthela nishihirai (assembly GCA_038380435.1). Classification (NCBI taxonomy): domain Eukaryota; kingdom Metazoa; phylum Arthropoda; class Arachnida; order Araneae; family Heptathelidae; genus Ryuthela; species Ryuthela nishihirai. The sequence continues at coordinate 20,134,208 of JAWZYU010000028.1, read as the reverse complement.
AGTGTAAGATGCTTGGATATAAAATTATGAGAGCTAAAATACAAACATCATTCGATATTAAAACAAGGACATTCGATTAAAATATGTTTAATACTTAAAACAGTGTCACAAAACTCGAACTTAGGTTCATCGTCCGCTCGTAGAAGAATAGAATGAGTAAAAAACGTATGACCTAAGCAGAGTCAAGCAAGTAGAACTTCCTCCTTGCTATTCCTGTGGTAACAAGACTGCCATGGTTTGATGATAGGTTTGATCTCAAAGAGCTTGTTCGTAAGCTGTTCCGACCAAGCTCTCTACCACTGCACCCGGAGCTCGATGGTAAAACACCGTCAGAGGTCCAGATATGGAACCAGCAATGGAGAGAGGTACAGGGGCATGGCCGACTTGGCAGCAGCATCTGCCAAGTCATTGCCCCTGATACCGACATGACCGGGCACCCAACAGAAATGGATGGTGGTTGTGGCTGCCAGATGACGTAGCTGCTGGTGGATCTTAGAAAGAACTGGGTGAGGCAGATACCTCACCGAGATCAAAGCCTGTAGCGAACTAAGCGAATCTGTGCAAAGCACACACCGATAATGATGCTTAGTCGCAACTTGGTTCAAGGCAAGACTAATAGCATGCAACTCTGCAGTGGGATCTGGTCTGCAATGATTACATCACAGCAGACCATGGCCGATCCAACTGATGTGCCGGACTTCGAGCCATCTGTGAAGACAAGCAAGAAGTCTGGGTACTCAGCATGATAGCTGGCAAAGAGTTGCTGGTACACAGTCAGGTGTAAAGGCCTTCCCCATCCTGTACAGGGAAAAAATCACAGGAAGGGGAAACATCAAGCCACGGCGGGAGTGACTTGACACTATTGAGACTGGTGTTGATATCTCTGAAGTAGCCTTGGACTCTCAAACCAAAAGGACGAATGGCAGTCAGCCGATTAGTGTAAAACATTTCCCACTTTGGACTGAAAACACAGTCCCAAGTGGGATGGCCAGGAAGGGATCGCAATTTAGATGCGTATTGTAGGGACAACTGCTGACAGTGAAGAGATAAAGATGGTTCGTCAGTCTCAGCATAAAGACTCTGGACCAGTGAGGTGCGGAAGGTTCCCGTGCAAACAGAGGGCCTGATGATGGAGAGGGTCCAACACCTTCAACCACCGAATCCCTGGGCGGAGTCATACAACTGGAATCCATAGTCCAGTTTCGACCGGACAAGTGCACAGTACAGGAGGGATCCTAGGATGGTACTGACATAGAGAGAACATCAGTCAGCTCTCCAGGAGAGAGACGACCTTGAAGATGTTCAATGCCCATGTGCACTTGGACATGAGATGACATATATGTGGTAAAAAGGTCAATTTCCGATTAAAGATGAGACCAAGTTACTTGGTCTCTGCCACAATTGGAATGATGTTACCCCCGAGTTGTAGCTCAGGATCCAGGTGAAGATTACACTTGTGGCAAAAGTGCAAGAGGTCTTCTGTGGGGAGAACGGAAACTTGTTTGCCATTGTCCAAACCAAAAGATTGTTTGAGGCAATTTGCAATTGTCTTTCAATGACCCTCATGACGGATGAAGAGCAAAAGATGCTAAAACCATCAACTTAGGAGGCATTGCCTACAGATGGAGGAAGTTGTCTAGTAATAGAATTAATCTTGACAGCAAAAAGCATAACACTCATAACGAGCCTTGTGGCACCCCCTGTTCTTGGTGGTACAGTCAAGACAGTGTTGCCGACATGACATGAAAAGAATGTGCTGATAAGAAGTTGGAGATGAAGATCAGCATGTTACTTCTCAAGTTGAAACTATGGAGGTTACGAAGAATGCCGAATCTCCAAGCCATCGTATGCTTTTTCAAGTTGAAGAAAATTGACACCAGGTGCTCTCTACATAAAAAAGAATTTTTGATAGTCTATTCGAGGCATATCAGATGGTCAAGAGTCGACCATTGCCTGCAAAAAGCCACACTGGGTGTTAGAGGTTGTGGTATTCTAAATACCAGATGAGGTTGGCATTTACCATTCTTTCCAACACCTTGCACACGCAGCTCATCAACGCAATGGGACGAAAATTGGAAGGAATCTTGGAATCCTTTCCTGGCTTCAGGAAGGCCAAGACGATGGCCTCCCGCCAAGAGTCCGGAAACTGCTCCTCAAGAAAAATGCGATTGAAAAGATGGAGCAGCCGATCCTTACTCGATGATGAGAGATGTTGGAGCATGGCATAATGGACATTGTCTGGCCCGACAGCAGATGCAGGAGAGGTGTTCAGAACAAAGCGAAGCTCCTCCGTTGTGAATAGCCTATTGTAAGGTTCCAGGCCATTTGAGTGGAAGGACAACAGAGAGCATTCCGCCCTACTCTTCTGGGCCAGAAACTCGGAGGAGTAGGAAGAAGAGATGGAGGAGAATGGCTTCCTAAGAGTGTCAGCAATTGCTTTGGGTTCAGCAATTGCCTGTCCATTGTGCTCCAGAATCGATAACGAGTGGGATGTGTAGTTCCCACCCATCTTCTGCACTATATTTCACACGAACTTAGAACTGGTCGTGCAGGTGATAGAAGACATATATTTGATCCAAGATTCTTTCTGGCTCTGGCACAGGACAAAACAAACTTTTGTTCTGGTATGTTTGAACATTTTAATGTTGGGGGATGTCAGATATCTCCAAAACACCCCCCAAGCCTTGTTCTGAGCCTTAAGAGCTGCGGTGCAATCTGGATTCCACCACAGTTTGGAAAACGAGGAAACCGTGTCGAAGCTAGAGGAATTGTTGATGCAGCTGCATCTATGATACAGTCCATTATCTCTGCTACTGCCACACTGATGGGCTCCTGGCTGACAGAGTGGTCATCGAGCTCAGAGAGCAGTTCGAAACTATTCCAGTCAGTCCAATCTAGAGGCCCTGTATAGGTAGAGGTTGGCCATCTCAAAATTAGATGCCATGTTTTGTCGTTGCTCAGATTGTTTAGCATGCATAGCTGAATGGTATTACATGAACACTTATGGATAATATTTGATACAGATTTCAGTGTTCATGATTGGAAGTACTTTAGAAAACGGCTGAAAAAGAAAAAGTAAATTTTAGGGCTGTTTTATCTTAATCAGATGAGTCACGTTTTTGCTTGTATTCGAATGATGTGAGGTGACGGGTACATCATAAGCCGCATGAAGCCTTCCATGTGGAATTTCACTTTGTTGTCTGTCCGTCTGTAGACATCGAACTTTTTTGTTTATACATAAATAAAAAATTATTTTTGTGTCAGATAGGTATTAATCATATATTACGATATGCATTTTTCGAATCTCCCAAAAGTAATAACTGCGCCCTCTAACTGTGAAAAAATTTGAAATATCTAAAATTTCAAACCAATATTCCAAACGATGTAGTAATGTTAGAAGTTTGAAATTTTGATGTTGAAATGTGAAGGTTATGAAGTTACCATTGGCAAACAATCACTTGGCCCATTAGACTCGGGGGGGGAGGTGAATGCAACTTTCCTTTGTTTTAACAGAAAAGTATTTTTTTTAGAGATAAATTAAAAATTCTTTTTTCGTTAGACAGGAATTGATGAAATATTACAATTAGCATTTTGCGAATTTCACAAAAGCTGTAATTGCGCCCTCTAACAGTGGAAAAAAAAAAAAAAAAAAAATCGAAAAAAACCCCAAAATTTAAAACGAATATTGCAAACGATGTAGTTATGCTAGAAATTTAAAATTTTGGTGGTGGAATGTTACAGTCTTCAAAATTCAATTGACAACGAGTTGGCCCTAAGCCCAAGGTAGGTAAGAAATGGAACTGTTTAGTTTTAAGAGATAATTGGAAATCTCTTTTTAAGTTGATTACTAATGAAATGTAATTCACATTTTCAAAGGTAGTTTTAATTTATATCATTAGGGATTACTAAGTATCGAAACTGCAAAACCTTTATCGAATGTTTCAAGTGATTTATTTATGGTAGAAATTTTGGTGTGTAGAGTTCTGTTATGGTAGAAATTCCACGGACAGCAATGATCTGCCCACTATTTTCAGAGGAGCGAAAGAAAAGCAACATTTTAAGTTTAAGAACTAAAAGACAAATACTTTTTATGTTTTATAATTACTAAAAAAATACTACTATGTGCATTTTCCCATCATACATTAAAAACTAAATAGCAGCCTGCTTGTACACAGGTCTGACAGGAGTCTGTCAATTTATATGCCACAGTAGAAAGTCCACGAAGATGGCGGGACCTCAGCAGAAAAACTACACGAACATCCATAATTGAGACCTTAAGGAGTGAAAAAGTAGGCAAAGGAAGAACTTCATTCTCTTTGAAAATGAGATTCCCATATGTGCCAGAGACGATATTCATTCTTCTAGTTATTTTACACTTTCAATACCCGCTGACATTGGAAATTCGAACTACTGTATAATTGAGAAAATAAACTATTAACATTTTATTAGTACCTATAATGTGCAAAAAAAGTTTTTCATTTATTTCTTAGAGCAGAAAAGTTGCATTTTACAAATGGGACAAATCATTACTGTTAGGGTACAACACTTGACCATTACAATGACAAAAAAATCAAGTTTCTAGCAAAAATAGATTGTTTGCAATGTTTATTTAAAGATTTGGCATTTTCCAGCTATTTTCCACTGCTAGAGGTTGCCTTTCGAGTTTTTATATACCGCCTTCAGCACTCTCTAACACTGGAAATTCCACTGATGGGGATTAGAAAAATGTAAATAGTAATATTTTTGTGGAAAAAAAATTCGCCGACATACGGGATTCAAACCTACATCTCTCCAGAAACATGTCAGAGTATTCTAACAAGTTGAACAAAGGCCAGCTTTTTTCACAAAAAACATTTATTGATTTATAGACGTTAAGCTAACGCTGAGATTATCAAATATTGTTTAAATCATTAATATTTTGTTAGTGCTGTAAAACAAATATATATATTGCTTCGTTTATCTTTTAAGAAAAAGTTTCATTTTCGTACCCCCTTTTGACTAAGACGACAAAGTCTTGTTGCCATTGTAAACCTTCTGACCATAATATTCTACTACCAAAATTTAAGATTTTCAATGTAAATAGTTTATTTGTAATATCCGTTTGAAATTTTATCATTTTCCATCTTTTCCCACTGCTAGAGGGCGCTATTAAAGCTATTGAAAATTTTCAAAATTGCGAATTGCAATATTTGTTCGGCACCTATCCAACTGAAAAAGAATTTTTCACTTAACTCTAAAAGTAAAAAAATTTAGTTTTCTATAGACGGAGACAGGTGGAAAGACAGATGGATAGACAACAGTTAACAGACAGACGGATAGACAACAGTTAACAGAGAGACGGATAGACAGACGAACAAATATTGGCATAAGCAGACGACAAAGTGAAAACACTAACTCGTTTTTCAAACGAACCTTAAAAGAAATATTTTGTTCGTTTTCAGTTAGCTCATTTCACTTTTGCAGCCAATTGCCGTCATCTGATGGAGTTTCTCAGAAAAAAATGTTCATTAATTTATCTCTTTGAGTGAAATTTTTACACTCAAATACAGCGCAGTGAGGCATTCATAAAATACTACAGCTTTTATAGACAAAAAATGTGGTAGAAATGTAAAAACTGAGAAGTTTTAACTTGGTACACACACTAACTCATAGGCTTTCGTCTCATGGTATGACAAAACATAGCACCCATAAACCACGTGACTCAATCAACCAATGGTAGTGAATCACCGAGATGGCCAGCCTCCAACTATAGAGGACCTCTAGCCCAATCAAGCCTCCTCTGTGAGACATGTAAAGGGCTGCAAGTCCCCCCCCCACCACCACCAAGGGAGATGGTGCACACTACGAGGAGGTGATCACTTACATAAGGGATATTCTCCACCTCCCATGTAAAGAGTGGAAGGATTGAGGAGGAGCAGATGGTGGGGTCAATATGGCAGTGAATGTGCAGCTTGGGGAGTGAAAGTACATACTGACACCAGTGTTCAAAAAGGAGAGGAAAGGATCCAGGAGCCACTGCTCCAGGACTCCACCCCTCCCATTGGTGCAAGCACTGCTCCATAGTGGACTGTTTCCATTGAAGTCCCCCCATGATGAGGAAGGTGGATGGCAGCTGCAAGACAAGGTCATCAAGATCTTCCTGGAAGATGATACTTCCAGGGCGAAGATATACAGAGCAGAGAGTCAGCAAGAACTCCACGAAGAGGCAGATGGCTACCACCTCTAAGTTGGTGGTGAGGGGTACGACTTGGAATGGAGAATGGTTGCTCATGAGGATGGCAACATCCCCTGTGAGCTGAACCATCTCCATCCCGGTCCCAGCGAACTAGTGAAAAGTGCCAGATCGTGGGATCTGTGACTGGCTGCAAGTATGTCTCCTGCAGGCACACACAGATGGGCTGATGTGCCTGAAGGAGGGCCTTGATGTCATTACTCTTGTGGAATCCATGACAATTCCACTGTAGGAGTGTGGCCATCTCAGGACTTAGAAGAGTGGGTGAACAACAAATTCCTATTCAACTTAACTGCTGCAGAGGACGGTTTAGTGAATAGAGGGCAGTCTGTATCCATGTCCTTGGAATTGTCTGAGGGACATGGATCAATGACCACTCTTTGAAGTGGAGTGATAATTTTCATTTTTGGCTCCAGTGGGGACCTCTTCGGTTTGGAAGGTCTAGCTGTCCGAGGACAGGAAGGAGGAGGCCTTCCGGTGGAGGTAGAAGGCAGAGTTGCAGGAATAGAAACCAGGGTTGATGTCGAAGCCGATATCACCCTTGATTTCACCTGCATCAGGAGGTATCTTGCTGCAGGTGAGAAAGATTCAGTAGGTGGTACACTGATGCCAGTCTGCACTGCAACTGAAGTCATTGGAACAATGGACTTTCCAATGATTGCACTAGCATACCTTGGTAGGTGGGGGGGAGGGGTGCAGCGAGCTTTCTTGGCCTCATCATAAGAGATGTTATTGATCTTCAGGCATTGCACCTGCTTCTCCTCCTTCCACTTGAGACAGTCAAGGGAATATGCCAGATGTTCGCCACTACAGTTCACACAGCTTTCCTTTTCTTCTGTGCAGTCAGGATCGAAATGATCCTGACTGCACAGAAGATCGAAATGATCCTAAACTCTGCCTTCTACTTCATGGATACAGCCAACACAGGTGGGTTTGCCCCAGCAAGATGTGCAGACATGACCGTATATCTGGCACTGAAAACAGTGCAGAAGGTTCGGTATATACGGCCATATCTCACAATGTAAATAAACTGCCTTGATGGAAGAAGGCAGACGTGGCATGTTGAAGGTTATAATCAGTACTCAGGTGGGTACCAATTTACCATCATGGCACGTTGAAACCCAGTGGACTGCTATTACTCCTTGGGGAGTGAGCTCAGAGGATTTCCTCCTCAGTGACTTTGAGGAACCCCCACTCAGTTATACCCAGAGAGGAATTCAAAGTTTTATAGGGAGTGGCCTCGACAGTCACCCCACCAATCTCTCCAACTTTCAGGAGCAGTTCCGAGTGTTTGGAACAAGTGGTCTCAACCTGCAAGTCACCAGATCATAAGAGTTTAACAGATTTTGACTCTCCTGCAAGACCTTTCAAACCTTTATTTAGAAAAAATGGGGACTTGTCCCCAAGTACCTGATCACCCATGGAGTGGATGAACAAAGACGATGACGGTGTAGATAACAGAGACAACGAGGAAGATGGGGGGTCATGTCGAGCCCTCTTAGTGGTATTGATCCATTAATTTCATCATCTATTCTCCTGCTTGTTTTTGTGTGGTTCAGTGCCTGCTGTCTCCACCCTTCACAGAGCACAACAAGGGGACACCCAATCAGGTGCCAGGGATACGCGGACACTATCCCATACAGATAGTGAGCCAAGCCCTCACAAATAAATAAAAGGGAAATGAAAAGAAAAATGTGCAGAAATAAACTTTCTGCACAAAATGAACAAAGCATAAAATAACAAAATTGTGAACAACCAAACTGGCCTCACAAAGAAATTATAACTATGAAAGGAAAATAATTTGTGAGGAAACTCGCAAATCTGTACCTGGACGTGAGCAAGGTTACTCACCCCTCTGCACAGTTCACCCTAGCAGGACCTGCCCACCATCGATTGCTCCTGGGAGGTCACCCCAGGAGCTCCCGTTTACCAGAAGCAGAGGCCAAAGCAGTGTATAGCAGAGGTCCCGGAATCCGCTGTCCAGCCCTGCGACGATAGCCACCCCAATGGTAAGGAACCAAAGTGGACCCTACCAGTCATGAGCTGAGGAGAGAAGATGAGAGACCTCCTGAGCAACTGCCAGGATCCTCTTTTCCTGGGGCATGGGGTCCCTGTGAAAGGAAAACACGCAGGCGAGTGTTCAGAAGCCTGTGAAGGTACCCGAGCCAGCAGAACCTTCACAGGATGGTCCCCTCACCGCATACAGGAGCTCGCACCAAGGGGAATTATGGTAATAAAACTTGGACCCTTTGTAAACAAGATAGCAAGAAAGTTGATGCCTTTGATTCTAAATGCTTACGCAGTATCTTGGCCATTAGTGATTCAACTTTATATGTCTGTTGGTTTGGCCCTATTGCCTGTATGCATAACTATAAATTAACTGAATAGGGTCATGAACAGTGTGCCTAAAGGCCTCAGAAAGAGTGGGATATGTAGGATATGGTGGGCAAACAATGTCAAACAGGACCTTGTTAGAATTGGTCTACAGTAATTGTGTGCCAATAAGCAGAAGTGGCCAATAAGCAGATGTAACTTAGGATAGATGTGTTTGGAGAACTAAATTGCACAATCTGGTTGGACCTCCAATGGCTGCTCGAGAATGATGAATTTTAAGGAACTTGGCACAATTCTATAAAAATTAAATTTTTTCATCACCATTAGTAGTTGCAGCTAGGAGTCTACAAATCAAGCATTCCATCAAGATGCAACGCATTATTGCATTGTGTTAAAAAAAACTGCAGGTCTACCATGCTCAGATTTCCTCCAATTTTTCATTCTTCCAAATCATAATTTAGTCATTCAAGTTTGATAACTCTAGAGGCCCAGGAGCCTGGGACACTACAGTACCCCTTGCCAATATACACCTGAGGCAAAGGGATCTTGTGCACTTGAGAAAGCAACTTAAAGTCCTATCCAATAAGCAATAGCCTTTTGATGCCTAGTGGTGTCCCCTTTTTCACCAAAAGCAAAATGGAGCAAAATGTACTAAAAAACTTTGTACTCTTTTCTAAAAAAATAGATTATGAACATTAGAATTTTGTTTAGAGAACAATATAATTTTTCATTTCAGAGAGCTAAACAAAAATTAGAGTAGAGGTACACAGTGCGGTAATTAAAATTTTTAATTCTCTATGACACTGTTAAATGTCAATAAATATTTTGTGGAAAAAATTTCCCCGACATACGGTACTTGAACCCACATCTCTCCAGAATCATGCCAGTGTATTTTTACTGATTGAAGTAATGCCGGCTCATGTTTCATCCACTAATTTAAGACTTTAAATCTTTCACTGATGATTTTTTGGCGCCATCTATGATCGATTGGTGGCAACAATTTCTTTTTATATTGCGTTGAGTGAGATGGAAATAATACTCTCTTCACGTTATTTAGTGTTATGACATGTTTGACGTTAAAATGTCACCCAGGAAACGCTGTGATTGTCACCTCTGTTTAAACTGTTAAATGTTTTTAAGAACTTTAACACATGGACTATGCTATCAAGTATCAAAGGTTATTAAGGAGAGATTTGCGTACTGTACCTGTTACTACTCATCCTCTGCAGTATGGTACGTAAATCTCTCCTTAACGAATTTTGATACTTGATAACATAGTCCATGTGTTGAAGTGCTTAAAAACATTTAACAGTGTCATAGAGAATTAAAAACTTAAAAGAAAATAATTTTAGAAAGTTAAACTGCAGATGCACAAGTAGTTCTCTATAATTATACAAAATTATACTCTCAAAAACAGAACTTTTTGTTTAAAATCTTTAAATTACCATAATGATTATGAGATCATTCATTAAACATTGTCTTGATTCCTAAGTTATTATTCCTGCTTCATAGTTGATTATAAGGATAAGATTAAAATACAATAGAAAAATGGCAGTACTGTGAGCAGAAATTTTATTCATCTTTGAATGTAAACTAATTCTTGGCATGTGACAGCAGCATCACCAAGGAAACTTTCTCTCACGATACTACCAGGCTCCAAAATATCATTAGTAGAGTAGAAATGTGTTGCAAAGATTTCAAAGTTATGTTTTAACTGTATTAATTACAGTGTAGTAACAGTTGTGCAGAATGACATATTCCTCAGTACTTATCTACTATTTTCATAGCAACATACATGCAAATGATCTGCAAGCTTTGTACAAGTAGCAAGTTACATGAAACCAAATTTTATTGTCTGAACCTAAAACCTAATATCAAGTCCATGATCCTACTAAATTATCCTAGCCTCATGCAATCTCAGTCAAGTAAAAGTGTATGGATATTTCCATAATTTGGTGGTAGCCACAATGTTATTAGAACTAGGTGTCCTGATTTATATATAACACAGAGAAAGCTCTTAATCATGAGAATAGCTTCAGCCTTCTATTAGCTGAGAATAAATAATACTGAAATAGTTCTACCTATTTCAAGTCTATTCCTTTAACCATTACAGTGTGGAATACACTGCATGTCTATGGCTAAACAAAAATTTCCCAATGTAAAAAGATTTGTTTTATTCAGGAAAAAAAAATATGTAGCAGCTACACAAAATGAACAGATATACAAATAGGTTTCAATTTTGAGAACTGCAGAATTTTTTTCTTCAATACTCTTCTGAAACATAAATAATGTGCTGTAAAATGTTCTGAAAATTTCCTGTATGCATGTAATGACATCTAAAAATTTTAGTATTTGGAGTTCACATTTTTAAAAAAAATAATTGTTTTCAACATATTTGTGTCAAAAACAACTACACAAAATCTTCAGTATCAAGATACAATTTTTGACATAATAGTGATCTACTACCTATGATTTCTCAGGATCATCAAAACATCGAGGTGTCAGAGCATTCATAAGCAGTTTCATCACTATGTTGTTATTGCAGGTTTAATATGTATTCACCCATAATAAACTGCTAGCAGCTCTTGTCATACCTCAAGTGGGATGTTTTACCCTCTGAGTGGTACTTTTTTTTGCAGACAATGGGCTAAATGGCCAGGTCACAAGGACCCCCCGAAAGCTTAGAGAAGGTTGGAGAAGAGGGGCCACTGGAACAGCTGTTGGGACACAGATGGTAGCCTACCGTCAAGACCATCTAGTGTGTTCCTTAACGTGCACAGGGCATGGCTTTCCTGCACAGGGAGTGTAACATGCACATGGTGTAAATTCCTGCTCAGCGGGTGTAACTGCACATGGTGTAACATCCCATCCAAAGAAACAGCAGCCTTTCCAAGCCCATGCCCTCCTGCCGCCCATGGGAAAGGTGAGTTTTGTGGAGAAAATCTCAATGATGGCCTAACTGGGAATGGAAAGAAGCTGCTTGAAGGGGTATTTTTTTTTATTATTTATTCTATTAGAAATTTCAATGACGATTGCCAAAAAAAAAATGTTTAAAATTCTTTGGAACATTTGCTACACTTTATTTCTTTCAAAACAATGACTGGGGCTGCCTAGACTGCTTTACGAGTAACTTTCATCACTACAGTTCTCTCTTGTATTGTGACAGAGCAACACTTAGCATCTTCCAGAAGCATCAAAATTAAAATTTGTGGCAATACTAAAAATTTAAATTTCAAATTATACACCTGTTGCGTATTGTTAATTGATTCCGTAAAAGGAATCGAATATAAATATTCTGCAACTGTTGAGAAAACTAAAATTCCTTGTATTCTGTCAAACTTTGTGATATTTACACAGCATTATTAAACTTTCTATCAACAATAGTTGTATATTAAACTATATAAATTTTCCTAATAATCAAATTTTCTCTTTAAATTGGTAACATTTAAATTATTTCTCTTGATATTACTTGAAATTTTATAAATGAAAGCATTTTCGACTAACACCTTTCGAATTTCGCAACAAATGTTTGACACCTAGTGTACCAAAATATCTGAAATACTTTAAGAAAACTTGCAAAATTCTCACATCTTTTAATGCACATCAATAAAAAATATTACAAAAACCATTTAATATACAGTAATAAATAAATACTTAATACACTTAAACTTAATATGCACAGATGGCGAAATTCCATTTTAGTCTGTTGTACTCAATGTACTCTTATTTCAGATCACATAAGATGCAGAAATATTTTCAATTATGTGTTCGCCACCCTTGGAAACAAACGTTAAAAGGCTAATTTTTATATAAAAAATCCAGTTCATTTTAATATGACAGAAATGTACAGGAATTCATTTCCGCTACAAAAATTCGGGAAAAGTAATACAATGCCAAATAGTACAACTTATTTGCAATTACTATAACGAAATACTTCCTTTAAACGGAAGCCGCGTAAATTGAATAAGTAGTTTTCTCGCAAATAACAAAACTTTCCATCGACTATAATCTCTGGCCAGTAACTAATAAAAAGGACGCAAAAGCAATTACACTTACCTTCTTCAAATTTTATGTTCATATAAAATAAATATCATAATTCATTTTCTATGACATTTCATTAACAAAATTTTTATTTGCACATCACAATTCCACAAATTTTAGAGCAGCACTTTCCACAAACGGATATTGAGTTCAATGGTCAGGGTATTTCAAGGGTTGAAATAAGCAATGGTCAAAAGGGTATCGCAATTCAATAGATAAAAAATCGGTGCAATTGACAAAACCTTTTAGAAAACAATATGTGCTTTTAATAAATATTAATATCTGCATAAACTTTTCAAGTTATTACATATAAATATGATTTTTTTTTAACTTTGGGCAGAATATTACTCAACCATAGTTGCACGGTCAAAGTACTGACGTCATTTCAAAAGTAGTCTTATAGCTACATAATAACAAAATAGTTCTCTTTCATTTTATTGCCATACGTCCTGCTGCATTACTGCAGATCCCATTTTTTAAAAGGAAACTAAAAATTATGAATGTTTTGGACTTTGAGTAGTGTGATACGTTTGGTATGATGCGCGACGTCATATACATGAGTTAAGGCGCATAAGATCATTTACGCGCATTGACATAAAAGATGGACTCATAACCGGAAATACTCACAGCGCCATTTAACGACCATTTTGTAGTTCAGAAAAAAAGCATTTTAAGTGAAATACATCTTATAACACTAACTTCTCTGAAAAATATTAAATCTTGTTATTGACATTAATAGCCCACTTTATAAAGTAGTGTTTTTTTTTGCATTTCAGTAAAGATAATTATCATTGATTTCTTTTTAATATGAAGCATCAGTCCTTAATTACATTAAAATTCAAATAATATAATCGAATAGAATTTTTTTTAATTTTATGGAAAAATTATCATAATTTTTGATAACCATTTAATAAGGTATAAAACTGTAAGAATGTTCTGTTGGCTAGTTGGTAACATGAAAGCAGCAAATAAATCTCGCTAAATTTTTTATTTGTAACAATAAATGAAGGGGAAATTACCAGTTTATAAAATAACTTGCGATGTTTACGGTGAAACATTTTCAGATATATGCTCCAAATACTAGGAACCATGGAATAACGTTTAGAAAGGCATAAGCTCGAGATTAACATAGGCAGTTAAAAGAATGACACAGTTCGATTGTTTGCCACCAGATGAAGGTAAATGTATTGGCATTTAGATTGTGATAGCCTTACTGCTCGGAACAGATATGGGTACAACATTTACCTGCTGCGACAGTGGATACTTGCAGACATTGCACTGTTTCTTTTAAAGAAATGCAGCCTGAGCTCACAGAATAAGGAAAGCCTGAGCTATACCAGCTCTTAAATGACAGTGAGTGTGAAACTAAATGCACACTTCTATAGATATGAGTGAATTTGTCCACATGACACAATGCTTGGTGTTCGTGACTCCCAAAAGGGTAAACTGTGTTAAAGCCCCATGTTTAGCTTCCCTGTAGAAGCTGATTTGTTACTGTTATCAACAGGTGACGTAGTGATGTGGTTTATGTGTTCAGCAGCAAGTCCTACGTTACTGCTTAGTGCTAAAACATACATTCTTATCATAGCATTTATTTACTATCTGCAACTGATGACTAATAGAAGTGAAAAAAAGTCAAAAGCATTCAATTGTTGACACCCACAATAGCTGAAGATTGCATAGTGTAGGGGAGAGTTAGCCAGTCAGTGTCAGAAGTTAAAAGTATCTGAAGACCCTCGGCGCAAAACATTCGGGAGGCTCCTAACTCTCCAGGAGTATGTATATAGGTGAAGGAAGGAGATATGTACTCTGTAAAACATTTGTCAACTTATGAATGAAAAAAATGCATGCTTCAAATTAAATAAATTGAATTAGAGGAATGCACAAATAGAAATTTCATATGAATTGTATAAACTTGCATATACTGAAAGCTAAATAAAATCTTAATTGTAAGCGAAAATAAATATCTGTTAATTTTAGCCCATTTAACACAAATAACATTATATTTAGTATTAACCTAAGTAGACACACAAGATGTGTACATAAATAGTAGATTACTGATTCTGAAAATTTTCACCTAATAAATGCTGGAATAAAACTGATTTTTCCATTGTTTTGGAGCTCCATTAGTGTCGAGGCCCTAGGGAAAAGCTTCATTTGCCTATGAGGTAATCCCATACTGCAAATAGTCGTCAACTGCACTAGTTACCAGTAGGACAGGAAAACTAACGAAATTCAGCAAGCTACTGCCTCATACAACACTTAACCATTGTAAAGAACAGCGGTATATGTCATCTCTCTATGCTTAGGAAGGGTGTTCCTACGTTTTCCGGTTTTAAGAAAACTGTCCTAGTGTTCTGATAAAACGTTTGGGACACCCAAATATTCTGGTGTTTTGTGACAACTATCAATGTGATCTTACTATCAATTTACATGGATTTAATTAATACGTTTTGGAATAACTCTGTCACTGTATTTAACTCTTTTTCAGTTTATGTGGACAGAAATCTCTTTTGTACAATAACGCGGATTGCAGTGAACACCAAACAGTTGATGAAAACTGATGACGTAGTTGAAAATACTTTACAGCAAGTATCTCATATGAGGACTTCGAATTCGACATAATTCTCCATCACGCTCCCAAACAACAATAAAAGTCCCACTTCCGTCAGACATAGGCTAACTGTAAATCTATATAGGATGACTATGCAATCTGCATTCAACGTGTTTAGAATGGGCGATTTATTGCTCCTCTCACCTACTGTGAATTTTTTCCATGTCTATTGCTTCATTATAGAACTGCCTTCGTCAAATTTAGTTGTTTTCTTTGCTGTTACACTTCGGGAAGAAATGTCCCAGTTTCAGTAAACTGAAATTGGAACCCTAACTATACTGTTCCGGTTTTAGCTTTTTGAAACCAGGGCACTTACTGAAATTTTCAGCTCAGCTCACAGTCAGCAGATATATTTCAGAGAGGGTCAACACACTCTGACAAGGAGCCTCATTTTTCTTCAAGCCTCTTTTTCAGCTCTCACTGATCTGAGGTAAACTCACATGAAACTCAGAACTCACACAATATCCATGGTCAAATCGGACTTCCGGTGACAAATATAATTGTCTGGTGACTGAAGTATGCCTTTCTGCAAGGTATTGCAGCTGCTGCCTATGGTCACCTGACTTTCTCCTTGTGCAAAGAGATAAGAGATAAGAGTAAAGAGTAATGCTCTTCTCTCAGTATAGCAAATGAAACAACTATGCATTCCCATAACTGTCAGTATGGCCCACCTTCCTAGAATTGTATGCTTAATATGAAACACTGCATGTGACCACACAAACAGTTACACTATTCTTTAAAATTAATTTACACTATTTATTAAAATGTTAATTCAGAGGGGTGGCTTTGGTTTGCCCGATCCTGAAAAAAGTGTCTTCATCTATCCCTAGAATGTTGTGGAGCTACTTCTAATTATTTTACAACTTCACTAGAAAGTGCACTACAATGTCAAGGAATCATATAACGTTGTTGCCTGCTGCAAGCGTTTGCACTTGAACACAACTTGCACGAAGACATCTGCAATGCTTAAGAAGGGCTTCCTATAGTTTTTTAACAGAAATGTTCAGTTCACAGGACTCTGCGTGGGCACTACTGCTGTCAGGTGGATTGCTTGTTCTTTGTACCAGACTAATGGTTTAAATTTCTGTAATTATTTCGGTACGTTTAGATGGTCATCCTTCGTATAGATTGTTGCAGGTGAAAGGTATTTTCCTCACACTTTCTCATCAACCCATGCACCATTCAATTGGAAAAATGGCTTCTTTATTGAAATTTTGCCTGTAAAAATGCTTCACAAACCTTTTGCATTGCATTTCTTTCATTGACATAGTGCAACTGACTGCTTACACCATATTTCACTGTTGTTAATAAATCAGAGTGAAATGTGGTCATCAACTTAACTAGGCCATTCCAAAAAAAATGTGCTTTATACTATTTGAAAGTGCTAGAATCCTTCAGTCCAGAAAATGGCAATGGTGTTATAGTGTATTGGACTGGTATCAACAATGCACTCGATACCCAAGAGAAAAGGTCGTATTCGATCATAACCCTCCCTCATTCGAGGGCTTGAATAACACATATTTTGTAAGGCATTACCAGAAAATCAACCATTAGACTTAAACATTTAGAACTTCTCTTCCCTTCTCCACACCCATTGGAGATCTCTGAGTTTATCACTGTATTATTTCTTGGAAATATTACCTAAACTGATAATCGAATGATATGACATTTCTGTATTGACTATGCTCATTACATCATTGGAGGTGCAAATTGGAATTATCTGGAGTTCTAACCAGTTTCTTCAAAGGATCCTCATTGTGATATGTCCCTACCAGTGAAGTTGCTTGTGGGTAGTTTGAAAGATCGTGAGTGTTACTCTTGCACATCAATATCAAATTTAGCAGTAGAGCAATCCCACAGTCAGGTGAATATGATTGCATGATCTCCTCATGACAAGTGTTCTAAATGATCAACGTACCAGCCATTGATCAAAATCTCTATTTACTGATATGTACTATTCGATCTTCCATAGTATCTGTATAACTTGAAGGTCATGGATTATCCACTTTCAGATAGCAAGACAAACATATGAGAGGCGAAGTATTGGTTTAAGCAAACTTAAATTTCTTATGGATGAAGTCGTTTCTTAAAAAGGAAAAGAGGAAGATGTCAGAAATGTAAGCATAAGATATAAACGTTTTGACAGAGAATAAACAGTGTTTTCTAACTTTAATATGTTAATGCACAAGTTTTACATATTTATAATATTCTTCGAAATTTCCTCTCTTAGTACACTGTATAATAAACAGCAAAAACAGGTTTGCCTGCATAGTCGATGTAGAAGTGCATGAGGTTATCAAAAATGCAGTGTGTGTGAAACACCATTTATGTACTAGGAGAACATGTAGTTCGTGGTGTATCAAGCTGGAGAAGTCGAAGGATGCAATTTTCCTTTCCAGGGCATCCCAAGCATGTTCTCTGGCAGCAATTCTCAACCTTTTCTTAGCTATGGACTATATTTTATGTATAACAGCCTATGTATGCTATCCAGGGATAGCAAACCACAGGTTGATTAACACTGCTCTATGGGATTAAGGTCTGGAGAATCTGCTTGCTATTTCTTACAACTGATTGCGTTCCCTTCAGGTATTGATTAACCAGTCAAGCTCAGAGTGCATGCATTATTTTCCTCTAAAATTAAATTATCCCTTATTGCACATAGACAAAGCACATACAGAGGTGAAGACCACATCTCTGTACTTCTAAACTACCAATGTGCTAGTGGAAACCATATAGAGATCTGTGCAACCACTTAGTGAACTATTTGCCCAGACATGACACTGACCCCTCTATAATTGTCTATCTCGATAATGTTTGATTACTGCTGGTGTATCCATTTTGCCACCAGAGCAGTATCCGACTTCAGTTACTCTGTTGGACAATCTGGATTAATCAGTAAATACCACTGGTGCTCTTGATTCTTAAGCGAGTCATGATGTTGTCTGGAACACAGCACTTCCTTGTATATGTTGTGAGGTGAGAGATATACAACGAACGTAAAGGCTACCTCTCTGAAAAATAAATAAAATAAAAATAAAAAAACCCTCAAGCAGCTGCTTGCCACAGAGGACTGACAGGAGCCTGTCAGTTTATATGCCATAGTAGAAAGTCTGTGAGGATGGCAGGACTTCAGCAGAAAAACGACACACACATCCATACCTTACCCAGGGCTCGAACCCAGGTCCCTCAGATCAGTAGCCAAGCGCATTAACCATTGAACCACGGGACGGCTAAACCTGCTGCTAATAGTGGTAGGTGAAACAAGGATTCTAGTAGCCCCATGGAGGTGAAAACTTAATGGAACCAATATTGTGCAATTATTTCTCTGTGCTGTAAGACGAAGATACCTGTCCTCATTTGCTGTTGGTACCCTGAAAAGATTCTCTGTGCTCTTCTGGAAACATTATTTGCCTCTGAAAACCATTGCCATTACCTGTTGATAACAGAAGCCCCCTCACAGTCATCTCAAAGCATCAATGTGTGACTGTCATTCTTTAATTGGGCAATCAACCTCCATCTCTGACATTTTGGTAAATGTCTATATTCCATTGTGTAACAGAAAATCTCCTTTCAGTTAAACAGATACGCAGCTTTCATCAAAGAAAATGCTAGCCAAAACCGACAATTGAAAGCTGAGCTATGATTCGGTAGCAATTATCAAAAGAGTAAGCTATGCATCTGTCCTTATATGTATCGTTCATTTTACATGTGGTGGTGGTTACGGGCTAAAATGTTTGGTTGGGCACTTTGACTATTGCAGGCAATGAGTAAGAAAACAAATTGTTACATTGTTCTATTTTTTCAGTAATTCTGAAAAGTGCATTATTTAGAAAAAGGTTGGGGAAAAAACAAATTCATAAAGGCATTCTGGTCCTTTCAAGTTCAATTCAGTATTTGTCCCTCTCTATAATAATTTCGTGAATATACAGTGCAGAATTGGGGGGCATGCCTTCTCCTTTTGAAAATGCGAGGAAGGGTAATGGAGGCAATATATTATTTAAACTAGTGCTTATTTCAAACATTTTTCAGGAAATTTCTGAAAGACTTCCATAACAGAGGAGAAAACGATGTAGAGTAATGGAAATCCACTCTCTTGCCTCCCCCCATAATTTTTTTCTAGATTCTGCCTAATATGTATTTTCCCTTTATTCTAGTGGTATTTGAAAAAACTATTTGTTCTGTATTTTAAAAAAACTAATATATTAGTTTACTATATTTTTACTCTGTTCTGATTATAAATTTATATTTTTTTTTTATTTTAAACTGAATTACTCATTGTAAATCGTAACTTCCACGGTTGTGTTTTTGGTTATATTTAATTTAAAATATTAATTTATTACAACATTATATTAAATACAATGAATTGAAAAAAAGTGATCTTGTAATATAATAAATTATAATTAATCATAATAATTAATCATATTAATTAAATTTCATGAGAGCATCTGGTGTTGAGCCAAATACACCCATTCTGTTTTTACACGGATTTTTTTTATAGGATTTTAATTTAACACGGTTTTAGAAAAAAATTCCAATTCTCTTTTTGCAACAGCACCTTTTTAAAAATCTCCATTTGAATTTAATTCTGAAAAAATATTCCTATTCCAGTAAAAATTCCCAGAATTTACATTTTTAACAAAGATGCCGCTTTTATGATCACATTTTTCGAAGCAGTTTTAACTTTGAAAATGTACTATAAATACACATTTCGTGCACTAAAATCCACAAAATAGAAACTACACTAACATAACACACAACAAGTTTTTCAATTTTATTCTCTATTTTATAGAAAAATTGTACAAAACCTACTTCATTCGGAATAAAGTGGCAACATTGAGTTCCCGGAATTCCCTTCAGTTTTATCTTCAATACATGTGTTAGTCTTGGTCTCTCATTTCGTTTTTCAAGTTAGAAGTGTTTAGATGCTTAATAGAAGAAATCGAAAAAGTTCTTGTTTAGTTTTTTGAAGTTTTATGTGTCTAATATAAATTCGTTAAATTTTCCTGATAGGTTATTTACAATTTTTCATCATCTGATTTATTACTACAATTCAAATATTTTTCGTAAGCCTTATCCACAATGTCAGATATTTCAACTATACAAAAGCAGAAACGGAAATCTATCTCTTTGGATACTAAGATCCAAATTTTAGATCGTCTTGCAACTGGAGAAGGTTCAACATCCATAGGTAAATATGGTATTGTACTTGGTTTTCACGTCTGGAACCAATCTTCTATTATTTCATATGCACTATATTTTTTTACCCGTTTTTTTTTTTGCACGGTTTTTTCGGGAACCTATCTACCGTGTAAAAACAGAATTGGGTTTATGTATTGCAAGTCAAAAAAGACATTGCATAGAAACAAGCACTGACGACATACTGGTTTTTAAACTGTATTATTATTCCATCATAAGTCAAATGCTCAATGCATTATTATATTTTCATATCTAAATGTCCTTCCTATTCTGTTCATACCTAAATGTCCTTCCTTGGCAAAATAAAAAAGTTAGCAACCCAGCTGAAGTTTAAACACATCCTGCCAGGAATGTTTTGCCTGTTGAACTTGTCACAATCAATTTATTTATTCCACATTACAAACAACGGCAGATTCTTTTCCATGCTTACCCACAAAATATTTAAGAAAAACACAAACATACCTAAAACTAAATATATAGAATGTGATAATTATATTTACATTAATTACTTTGTCATATTGTTTTATTTATATAAGACTGTTCTATAAGTTTAAATTAGAATTAAAGGAAACTGATGGACAAACTTTACGTTTGATGCTTGGAGTGACCTGGCATTTTCTTCGAACTGAGCCTCCCCAAACGCGTTCACATTTGGACTGAAGAGTAGAATTCAACACAACTGATGTTGGTCCAAAACGGATTGTGTATGGCGAGACTGAAACACCCGGAATGGCTCCAAAACTGAACACCTGGCATGGCCAACTGATGTGTTTGTCATGGGTACAAAACTGTTCACATATGGCCTAATTAACATTATATGTAATATTATCATTACACCATCCTAACAAGGAAACTTTGAGAGTTTCTTGAGAGTTTGGACACATATTTGGTTTTGTTACTTGATGATTCAATAATATACACCGAAGAGTCAAAACATTATGACCAGCACGTTTTTATGCAAATTGAAGAAACTGCAGGTAAGCGACGGTGTGTGTGAAGGTCACGAAACGATATAAATAAAACCCGATATTGAGTTCTGTCAATCAGTGTTATACCCTTTCTTCAGATGGGAAAGGCAGCAGACTTAAGTGAGTTTGACAAAGTGCAAATTGTAATGGCCAGATAACTGGGTCAGAGCTTTCCGAGATGGCAAGACATGTGGGGTGCTCATGGTCAGCTGTGATTAGTACCTTCAAAATGTGGCCTGAAGAGAGAAAAACCACGAACTGCCGTCAAGGTCTGGGCTGACCACTGCTCATTGATGCTAGAGGTGAGCAAAGGCTATCACATATGGTATGAGCCAACAGAAGGGATACTGTGGTGTAACTTGCCCGTAATTTGAAAGCTGGTGACAGGAGTAATGTGTGACAACATACAGTACATCGAACCCTGCTGAAAATGGAGCCGAGTAGCAGCAGGCAGCTCCGAGTGTCCATACCAACCTCGGTTCAGCATCGAAGGCACCTATAATGGGCATGAGAGCATCAAAACTGGACCTCGAATGGTTGGAAGGTGGTCTGGTCCACTCAATCTCGTTTCCTATTGCACCAGGTGGATGGCTGGGTAGTGTACATCATTTACCTGAGGAAGTGTTGGCACCAGAATGCACAGTGGGACGAAAACAAGCAAGTAGAGGAAGTGTAATGCTTTGAGCTATATGTCATTATCTTGGGTCCACCCATTCATATATAGGAAACTATGATGTCTACCACCTACCTAAACATCATCATAGACCAAGTATATCCTTTCATGGTAATGGTATATCTCTTTAGTAGTGCCTTCTTTCAGCAGAATAATGCGCCATGCCATACTGCCCAGATTGTCCAAGAACGGTTTGCGGAACATGAGGAAGACTTCCAGCTATTGGCCTGTCCTCCAAATTCCCTAGACAATAATCTAATCGAGCATCTGTGGTTTGTGTTGGAACAGCAAATCCTATCTGTGGTGGCTCAACCACGTAACTTACAAGAGTTAAAGGATCTGCTGGTAACATGTTGGTACCAGGTACCACAAGACACCTTTAGAGATCTTGTAGCATCCATGCCTCACCGGGTAAGAGCTGTTTCGGTGGCAGGTGGAAGACCAACATCATATTAGGCAGGTGGTCATAATATTTTGGCTCTTCAGTGTATAACAGCAAAAGTGCAGTATAGGGTCCTCAGCCATTTTTCTTTTCCTGCAGAATCCATTAAAAAATGTGATGAAATAATCTTATCAGTAGTGCCTTTCACCTTCTCCTTCATACATAATTAAAAGATACATATCAGTCAGAGGTGTAACTATAGAGTGGTGGAGTGCTGTGGGCAATAAAAATATACCCCACTGCTTTCTTCCTTTCTAAAAAAAGAGAAATGTGAAGCCATTTGTATTATATCTTCAAAATGGGAGGGTCTACTTTTACAAGTTAGGTATCAAATGCTACGAGTTAGGTATCACATGAGGATTACCGTAAACTACTTCGAATTATCCATCACACTATTCCATAATTTGAAAAATTAAAATATCAGAACCTCGGGGAAACATGCAAAATAAAGAATGAAACAGCAATGCAGACTTTAAATTTCAAATGTAAGTAAAGTTTACCTACAATTTAGATTTTCTCACACCACACAGTGCCAAAGCTGCAGTGATTAATTTCTGATTTTTGATATTTTTTTTATTGATTTCGAAAAATTGCAATATTTTTGCAATCTACTACACAAACCACATGCATTTCTTTTTTTGAGCGGGAAAGAGTGGAGTCTACCAAGGACATTTGTCAGGGACTCCCAAGCCCTGATAAATATAGTTACACCAATAATATCAAGTAGTTACGACAATGATATCAGTAAATATATAACCTTGTTTAACTTCACACTCAAAAACTTCATCAAACTTGATTTTTTTTTTCGTAACGTTGTACATTACTATACACACAACATAGTTTCCTCACTTAAAAAATACATCAAATGTTAATAATCTCATTAGGAACAATATATCAATAACGATGCATATTGCTATACCAGGGCCAAACTTTGACCTTCTGAGTCCCTAAGCTATTCAAATTTAAGAAAAACCACATATTCGAAATATATATATATATAGTTATTATGATTGATGGGGAACATTGAAAATAAACACGAAATTGATATGGTTAAAACATTATTCTAGCACGCTAAACAAAGATGAACAGTGTTTGCACAATAGATAAATATTAAAAAAAATATTTCAATGGAATAAAACTTGAAATATATTTCTTTGAGTCCCTCGTGTCTTGATGCCATGAGCTGTAGCTTAGTTAGTTTATGCGAAGTCCGGTCCTGGCCTAAATAAAGAACTTCAGTAAACCTGAAGGAGAATGTTTCAATGGGAACAACTATTTTAAATAGCTCTTATTGCAAAACGCCTATTTTTTTTGCTCCACTTTAAAGAAAGCCCCACCACCAAATAATCTCATTGCAGGCAATTATTTCAGACAGCCCATGTCGCTAAACTTGAACCTTCTTCCCGAACTTTGAAAAAAAAAACATCAGAACTAAATTATCTTAACAAAGACAAATATTTCAGTAACAACCTAACTGCGAAACAACGAATTTTCCTACCGTCTTTATAACAAATCCACAGCAAAATAATCTCGTCGTAGGTAGCTATTTTAACCACCCCTTTAACACTAAAGAACGAATTTCTTTCCACATTAAATAAAATAACAGAACAATATATGATCCCAGACAACAGTTTTAACTAAGATAGCTGATAGAAATTAACCTTCATTGCTCATTTAAGAACTGTCCCCTACGAATAAAATTTTCTCGTCAGAGATATATAGATATCATCGCAACTGAATATTGCACACCATTGAGATATACAGCAAACTAAAGGGACTGCTTTATGGAGAATGAGTAAAGGAACTATGCCAATAGATATCATCGCAACTGAATATTGCACACCATTGAGATATACAGCAAACTGAAGGGACTGCTTTATGGAGAATGAGTAAGGCCGCTTATCGATTACATTTTCCTAGTCCAAATGGTAAAAGAGACGTACTTAATGTTAGCCTATGGGGAAACTCAGGATTTGATCAGAACAATAATAAATCACAATGGCTTTCTTTTGTTTTCCCATTGGTTACATAAATGAAGCAGACTATTAAGGATAGCCTTCAGAAGTATTTTACCTAAAACAATTATCAAAAAAAAATATTCCGCAATCAAATAATGCTGTTTTCAGATACGGGATCAGTCATAAATACTCAATGGAAGAAACTACTTCAAAGTTTTCAAAGCTTGATCTACCAGTAAAATATGCATTTCTTTTTTTGTGAGAAATCAAAAGTAATAAAGACCGATGCATAGATAAATATACCCTTTGAAAGGTTAATTTTAGATACTTTTATTCTGCCTTCTTCATCTGAAGGTTTTTTCATATTAACCAATTTCTTGATTCATTGTAATGATTTTTTTTCATATTTTATATATTAAAATTTTTTTATAAAAATATTTCTATTTGGTTAATGTAAAATTTTAATAATCTAATAAGTGGATTAATTTGAACAAAAATCGCCTGCATCATTTTTTAAAACAATTTTATGTATTTTAAATATAGCAAAAATATTCCAATTTATGTAAACATTATAATTTATTGTAATTGCACTTTATTGTTTTTTAGAATGTTCCTATAATTCCATGCAGCAACATATTTTCGCATTTGGAAACCGTAGGATTTCTAAATTCTAGGAATATATTCTTAATACTAATAAATCAAGACTTTCTGTTGTTTTCTTATTTGAAATACTTCTGTGAATATCATTTTGGCTAACACTGATACATTTCTTTATTGACAAAAAAATGTATTTTGTGATTACCTGCGAAATATTATTAATTCACAGTCTTTTTCGTATTGATTGGTAGAGTCGAAATCAACAAAATTTTCTCCCATAATTAAATTTTACTACGAATAAATCTAATAAAAAACATGACGATTTTACGTAGGTTAACAGGTAGAGACCTGTTTCGCCACCTGGGATCGGAGAAACTAGAGGTCGTGTACAGTTAGAGGCTGGCCATCTCAGTGATTCACTGCCATTGATTGATTGAGTCACGTGGTTTATGGACGCCATGTTTTGTCCTACCGTACCGTGAGATGAAAGCCTCTGAGTTAGTGTATATACCAAGTTAAAACTTCTCAGTTGTTATAGTTTTATATATTTCTACCACTTTTTTGTCTATAAAAGCTGTGATATTTTATGAATGCCTCACTGTGCTGCATTTGGGTGTAAAAATTTCACTCAAAGAAATAATTAATGAATATTTTTTCCGGAGAAACTCTATCAGAAAATGGCAAACGGCTGCAAAAGTGAAACGAACTAACTGAAAACCAACAAATAATTTCTTTTAAGGTTCGTTTGAAAAACGAGCTAATGTTTTCTCTATGACATCTGCCTAGGTCAGTATTTGTTCGTCCGTCTGTCCATCTCTTTGTTAACTGTTGTCTGTCCTTCTGTCTTTCCACCTGTCTGTTCGTCTATAGACAATCAATTGTTTTTTACTTTTAGAGCTAAGTGAAAAATTCCTTTTCGGTTGGATAAGTGTTGAATAAATATTGTGATTCGCAATTTTGAAAATTTTCAAAGCTTTAATAGCGCTCTCTAGCAATGGGAAAAGATGGAAAAATGCTAAAATTTCAAACCAATATTACAAACTATTTACACTGGAAATATGAAATTTTGGTAGTAGAATGTTATTGTCAGAATGTTTGCAATGGCAACAAAGCTTCGCCGTCTTAGCCAAAAGGTGGGTGCTAAAATTAAACTTTTTCTAAAGATATAAACGAAACGATATATATATATATTTGTTTTACAGGCAATAACAAAATATTAACGATTTAAACAATATTTGATAATCTCAGCGTTACCTGTAGACGTTCAAACGTCTATAAATCAATAAGTGTTTTTGTGAAAAAAATTTCGTGACATACGGGATTCGAACCCGTATTTCTCCAGAAACATACCAGAGTGTTCTAACCTGTTAACTAATGCGTCTTAGTCTTTTTTCCACTAATAATAATTATCACTCTTCCCGTGAATTTTGGGCGTCACCTTTGGTGCCATATCTATGATCTCGCATAGCAACTATTTCTTTTTTTTGGTGCTCTGAGTCAGATGGAAATAAATAATGAAGTCACATCATGCTATTTAGCGTTATTAATGATTTAAACGATATTTGATAATCTCAACATTACCCGTAAACACTTAAACGTCTATAAATCAATAAATATTTTCTTTTGAAAAAAAGCAGGCATTAGTTCAACAGGTTAGAACACTCTGGCATTTTTCTGGAGAGATGCAGGTTCGAATTCCGTATGTCACCGAAATTTTTCCCCACAAAAATATTGTTTGGAATATTCGTGATATTTTGGAATTTTCAACTTTTTCCACAGTTAGAGGGCGCGTTTATAACTTTTGGGAGATTGGAAAAATGCAAATCGTAATATGTCATTAATATCTAACACAAAAAGGATTTTTTATTTACATTTTTGGAATCCCCATCAGTTGGAAATTCCAACTGATGGGTTGTTCCAACGTTACAGAGTGCTAAAAGTGATAAATAAAAACTCGAAAGGCGACCTCTAGCGTTGGAAAAAAGTTGGAAAATACCAAATCTTTAAATAAATATTGCAAACGTTCTATTTTTGCCAGAAACCTGTTTTTGGTCATAGAGTGGTTTACCCTAATGGTAATGATTTATCCCATTGGTAAGATGCAACTTTTCTGCTTTAAGAGATAAATGAAAAACTTTTTTTGCACATTACAGGTACTAATAAAATATTAATAGTTTATTTTCTCAATTACACAGTAGTTCGAATTTCCACTGTCAGAGGGTATTGAAAGTGCAAAACAACTAGAAGAACGTATATCGCCTCTAGCGCATATGGGGATCTAATTTTCAAAGAGAATGAAGTCCTTCTTTGGCCTACTTTTTACTCCTTAAAAGTTTTAATTATGGATGTTCGTGTTGTTTTTCTACTGAGGTCCTGCCATCCTCATGGACGTTCAACTATGGCATATAAACTGACAGGTTCCTGTCAGACCTCTGTAAAAGCAGCTGCTTGAGGGGTATTTGTTTATTTTTTAATATATGATGGGGAAATGTACATATTATTTTATTAGTGATTATAAAACAAAAAATATTATTCGTTTAGTTCTTAAATTTTGAAAGTTGCTTTTCTCTCACTCCTCTGAAAATAGTGGGCAGATCATTGCTGTCAGTGGAATTTCTACTATAACAGAACTCTATTGCCGAAATTTCTACCATAAAGTGGTCACTTAAAACATTCGATAAAAGTTTTGCAGTTTCGATACTTAGTGATCTCTAATGATATGAATTAAAACTACCTTTGAAAATGGGAATTACATTTCATTAGTAATCAAACAAAAAAGAGATTTCCAGTTATCTCTTAAAACAAAACCATTCCGTTTCTTACCTTGGGCTTAAGGTCAACTCATTATTGTCAATGGAATTTTCAAGACTGTCACATTCCAGCACAAAAATTTCAATTTATTACCGGCAGAGGGCGTAATTATAGCTTTTGGGAAATTCGCAAAATGCGAATTGTAATATTTCATCAATACTTGCCCAACCCAAAAAGAATTTTTATTTTTTCTCTAAAAACATACACTTTTCTGTTAAAACAAAAAAAAACTGCATTCACCTCCCCTCCTGGGTCTAAAGGGTCGAGTGATTATTACCAGTGGCAATTTCATAACCTTCACATTTCAACACCAAAATTTTAAACTTCTAACGTAACTACAGCAGCGTTTGGAATATTCGTTTGATATTTTTGAATTTTCAAATTTTTCCACGGTTAGAGGGCGCAGTTATAACTTTTGGGATTCGAAAAATGCAAATCGTAATATATCATTAACACCTATCTAACACAAAAAGAATTTTTTATTTATCTGTATAAATGAAAAAGTTCGATGTCTAGAGACGGACAGACAACAAAGGGAAATTATATCTTTTTTAAAAAACAAAAGCCCTAATATTTACTTTTCCTTTGTTAGCCGTATTCTAAAGAGCTTCCACTCATGAACACTGAAATCTGTATCAGATATTACCATACCCTTTTCCAGAGTCCATAAGAACAGTGGAATACCATTCAGCTATGCACGCTAAACAATCTCAGCAACGACAAAACATGGCGTACAATTTTGAAATTGCCAACCTCTACCTATATAGAGCCTTTAGGAGAAACTAAGCGATATCCCAGGCCACATTTTTACACCTGCAAAGCATTAGAGGCAGTCTCTCTAGTTCCATATATAGCTCAATGTTGCACACAGTCTGACGGGCGAAAAATCCAAGATGTTCGGCTGAAGACCTTACATTTCATCATAGCAGGATATATCAAAGTGATTTTATTTAGAAGCTATTTAGTGAACGTTTGTAATTGTCTTAAGATTTCAGAAAAATTGACACAAAACCAATCCACCATTCCATACTACTAAATCAAAGCAGAATCAGTGCCCTGTGATTAGTTTAGAATTACATTTGCTACTTATAACGTTAAACAAAGCTTGCATTCCTACTTCTGTTAAATGAGAACCAGCAGTAACCAGCGTAACCAGCAGTTCAAAATTTTAAACTGTGCAAATCTGAATCATTTGTAGACTTTCAATCTGAAGCATTTGTAGACTTTCAAATTTTCCGTTGCATATTGTAGTAAAATAATTAAAAGAAAAATGTTTGATTCTATGTTTAATGTCATACACAATGACTGACGCTAAGCCTAAACCTGCTTAATATTTATCCATGATATCCATGATTCATTTCAAACCTTTAACGTACATTTAATATTAGAAATAATAACCAACAGAATCATTGTATGAAACATAAAATAACATTTTACCTTACGAGATATTAATCGATTGAGCCGTGTGAAGTTGGACGTCCCCTGTAACTGTTTCACACTAATATGGGTACAAAGAAAAACTACTAACTATCCAATCACTGTGCCACCAGACTAGTTTAGGTTCCTTAAATATAACTTAAGCCTTAGGTAAGTTTCCGTAATATTTCAGCTAAGCTTTGTTGCCAGATTTAAAAGTTTTTTAATTTTTGAGAGTACAATGGTACAATGCTATACCAGTACAGAGAATATTATGTGACACCATTGAGGTAATATTACTAGAGACAAGACTGGCAACCGACGCCATGAACAGTACAGACGTTAAGCCTAGTTCATAGTGAGGAGCATGGAGGTAAGAAAGGAAATGATGCTTAGACAGCAGGGCGGTAGCCATATTCTTGCATTCAAAACAAACCGTCTGCCGCTGCAATCAAGCCTATTTTTCACGTGCTATACTCAGTTTTACTGTGCGCTATATACGGGAAGATTATTTTTTTACGACTAAGAGAAAGCCCATTTAAGCTATTTGGAATTTACATTCCTTTTTTTAATGCAATGAATATTTCCATACAGAATTACTGTATAGCAGAACTATTTATGTATTTCGTTGAACACGACAATAACAAACAATTGCAAGATTTTAAAAGTTTATTTATACTACACTGATAACAGTAGAAAACATTTTGTGGATAAAACATAAAAGTTATATGCAATAGCAGCATTTAAACCGCAAAAAATTACGTTTGTAACATTAAGAAAATAGCTGTTTTACGTTAAAAAAATCCTTATTCCACAAAAAAAAAAAATTTGCTTAACGAAACTAAATAAAGCCAATAGTAAAATAAGTAAAAAAAGAACTAAAAAAATATACATATTTATACAAAAAAAAACGCCCCAGATGGTGGCTCGAACCCACCAGCTCTATGTTTGTACCCTCAGCTTCACATCTCTCCCCCATCTCATGCTCCTTCTCCTCCCTCAACCAGAGTTAACAATCGATACAAAATACACAATTATTACAATCTCTCTCAAAAAAAATCTCGTAAGTATTGAAATACATCCTTCCTCAGCCACAAAGGAAATTTTCAAAATGATATCTGAAAAAAACTATATGAGAAAAAAAGCAACAAAAAATTATACTAAGCAAAAATAATAAAAGATTAAAAAAATATAAAAAAAAGAAAAAATATATATATCCACAGGGTGAAGGGAATATAATACCCATTTAAAAAAAAAGGCAACGTTCCAGAGAGTGGCTTGAACCCGACATCTCAGTGCCTGACTCCTCAGTCTCTCATACCTATCTTCATGTACGCCTAACCTATCCCTCAACCAAAGTAAAAATAAAATAACTACAAGCAATAAACTCGCTTTATTTGAAATCCATACAGAATTAAATAAATTCAGTATTCACCTTAAAAGGGACAATTAGAACCCTATCAGAAGAATTAATGAAAAGGAGAAAAGCATTACACTCTCCTCTTTTAACTACAATTATTTAAACAATTTGAAAAATTTTCACCCTAACTAATGATCGCTGTCACTCACCTATGACAATTTACACCAGATACATTAAATTAATCTAAAAAGAAATTCAAAAATATAAGACTCCAATCCAAGAAAAAAAAGGGGGCATTTAAACAAAACCCTTAAATGCTATCAAAATATAAAAAAAAAAGAAAGATTATATTTCTCACCTTATGAAAATACTTTATTGTAATTTACTTTTCCCTTCTTACACTGAACTTATTAAATCATGAAGAGAGAGGAATTTAAACACTGAAACATTTAAACAAAATAATATCTAATACGTCCACCTAAAATAAAATAAAAAACAAAAAAGAAACTCCTTGATATTTTAATTACCTCTATTTAAAAGTATGTAAATTCATCATCCATTAAATAGAATACACACTAATATTCAATTACAGCCAACAAAATTTTTTAACTGAGATAGCCTGCAGAAGGAATTCTGAAATAAGTGTAACGTAAAATCAATCAATCAATATAAGAAGTACATCTTCACATTTATCACTGAATACAATCCGAAGAAAATAAAAAAAAAATCTGGTGAAGAATCGAGGTTTGTAACACGAAATAAAACCGATTTCATAGCGGCGTAATTTCAACACGAAGTTGCTTGTATCATTATATAATTATTTAAACTTTTATAAAAATGACAAACTTACCGATGAAAGGTAATTCCTGGTATCTTTTTTGAAGGGCGATTCGTGCAGCCGTAAGCTGAACAGGCTGCCATAATACAAATGTCGAAAAAAATTAAATTTTTATAGCGCAACACTTCGTTACTCACCTATACTACTGATCAATGTTTTGCATAGAACAACATGGCTGCCGCGCAGTCGCCGAAGCATCATTTTCAAGTGCTTAGGGCTCCTCCTCTTATCTTCCTACCTCCATGGTGAGGAGAAAGATGGGTAGTTTTAATAAGTCAACAGTGAAATGCCTACTTCGTGCTCCGCGTACGGATGTAAAAATAAATGCTGTAAAGGAAGTAATTTGACATTTCATAGATTAGTACTTTACGAAAGTTACGAGATGTGTTCTTTGTGATAAATTAAAAACCGAAATTGTTAAACTAAGGGATTTAAAAATAAAGGGTTGTCAACTTTTCAATATACCTTTCTGTCTAAGTCGAATGTAGTTCGCGAATTTTTTAATATATGAAACTAATAATTTTTGCATATGTAAAGTAGACGATTTAAAACCTGAATTAACATGAAATTAAAAGTATGTTTCGTACATTTTATTACAACAACAAATATTAAGCATATGACATTAAATTTATGAGGTGTCTGCTTTGCATTTTTTATTTTGCCAAAGTGTATTATTATTATTTAGGTAACATATTATATATTGTGCAAGCTTATAATATTTGGGGTTTTTATAGTTTGAAATTAAATTATGTCATTTATTAGGAGGAGATTTGATTTCCTGCCTCAACTGAATTTAAAAAAAGTTTACATTCTCTGATTATTTCTTTCAATTTTTAATAAAAATTAATGTTTTTTAATGAAAGAAAAAAATAAATGTGACTTTTCGTGTTTTTTTATATGAAGCGTGGATTTGCACTATTAAGGTCTATTAATTTTGAGGGCTTTCACTTAAGCTGAATGATTTGATCATATATTAGATTTTAAAATATGTTTACGATTGTTCCTGTTTTAAATGGGCTCAAATTAAAGTCTGCTAATTTACACTCAATTTAGTTCAGCTTTAATCACATATTAAAAACATATTGAATTTTTTTTTTAATTTTCATACAAAACCTCGATTTGAAAGAGAAGCAGTTTCCAGCATCTTAGTTTTTCATCCGATGTAAATCTGTAAGTGTATATTAATTAAATCTATTTTGCTTTAATTACTACACTGGGATAACCTCATTGAAATGAAAAACAAAAAACATCAAAGTTATACCTCATTTAGTTCATTTGTTAAGCATTTTTAAATAGCCTTCATCGTTGTTCGCAGCCAATTCGCAAGGCATCATGGGTATCTTTCCTCATTAAGCAGTCGGCAGACACAGCCGTCTGTGATCATGGCGGTCAATGCTACAGGAATCAGAGTCCTGTCCCTAGTATTACTACCTCAATGTGTGACACCTTCCCAGCTCGTGGAAGTATACGGCAGGGGTTCTCAAAGTGGGGTATGTGGTAAAATGTTTTGGGGTACGCCGTGAGAGCTCAAAAGTCGCAAGATCTAGTAACATAGTCGTTAAGTTGGAAACACTACTGTGCAAATATGCCATTTTTTGGGTTTATCGATGTATGTAATTTATGAATACAAAATTTAATGTGTATATATGTTTTATTTTATTCCTACTGTTTTACTATAACTCGAGTGGTTAGCGCGCTTGGCTACTGATCTAAGGGACCTGGGTTCGAGCCCCGGATAAGGCATGGATGTGTGTGTCGTTTTGCTGCTGAGGTCCTGCCATCCTCTCAGATCTTCTACTATGGCATATAAACTGACAGGCTCCTGTCAGACCTCTGTGGCAAGCAGCTGCTTGAGGGGGTATTTAAAAAATTTAAATAGTTTTATCTATCTATACAAGGAGTACGACAGTTACATACGCATTTCCAGGGGGTACGTGAAGTATTAAAGTTTGAAAACCACTGGTATAGGGCAAAGAATGTGTAAGGAAGAAAGAAAGCTTCCACAGATTCAATATAAGAAACATTTGACTAGAGCACCACAATAATGCAGACACAACTTGTGCTGCAGAGAAGCTGATATTCGTGATCGCAGGATCCTAGGTCACTTGAATATTTCTGTTTGCATGAGAAGCTTTAGATTTGGCAACTGTAGTTAGTGTAGTAACGTTTATAAGTTTATATATATTATAAGCATTTGGAAATTTTTTCGTATCACATAACATATACGTTTTGTTCCTTTCGTACTTTTGTTTTCTGTTTCAGATGTGTTGTTCCTGAAAAGAAATGATTGTAAAATCTCGATTTATACATTTTTGAACAATATACATAATTTTTAAATGCACTGAATGCTTTACTAACCCCTCTAGTTCCCTCATTCCACTATTTTTGTTATATTCAACAAATTTGTACGAAAAAAATTTTAGTTCCGCTTTGAGGTCTGTCCGTATGTAGACATCGAACTTTTTTATTTGCAGAGATAAAAAAATGTTTTTGTGTTGGATAGGTATTTAAGCAATATTACAATATGCACTTTCAGAATTTCTCTAAGCGACCTCTAGCGGTGGAAAAATGTGAAAATTTCAAACGAATATTACAAGCAATGTATTTACAATAGAAATTTTAAATTTTGGTGGTGTAATGCGAAGGTCATGAAGTTTCCATTGTCATGAATCAGTTGACCCTTTCCCAGAGAGGGTGGGAAAACACTTTTTAGAGTTAGCAGATAATTTTTTTTTGTTGATTTTTTTTAGATGAATAAAAACTTCTTTGGGGGTTAGATGGGAATTGACAAAATATTATGATTCGCACTTTCGAAAATCATAATTGCGCCCTCTAACGGTGAAAAAGTTTGAAAATTCCAAAATTTCAAGCGCATATTGCAACGATGTATTAACGATAGAAATAGGAAATTTTAATAGTGGAATGTGAACGTCATGACATTTCGATTGAAAATAAATGAAAATAATATGGAAAACTCTTTTCCAGTTTTATTAATGAAATATTCTAATTCGCATTTTTCAAATACTTTAGTTTTTATATTTATATTACAGATATATATTCTTTACAGATCACTGAAATTATTAAACGGCAGAGCGCTTTTCGAGTTTTAAAAATAATACATATGTAGAACAGCAATTTCAAAAATTAATGGTAGTTTTTATCAGATATTCCACTGACAGCCATAACACTGCTCAACAAATTTTCATAAAAGTCATGCTCTAAGGAAAAAGTAGTCATTTCTGAAAGATTTCAAAATGCTAAACACGAATATGACAATAAAAATTCAAAATTATGACAATAAAAATACAATTTCTGAGAAAATGACAATAAAAATTATAATATGACAATAAAAATACAATTTCTGAGAAATCCGCAATAGTTTCTTATATAATGGAGTAAATACGTACATGACAGGTATTGGTAAAACTCCGCTTCTACTTCCGGCGTCGCTTTGCCGATCCCTTGTGTAGCTGCTCAGGATCATCTCTGGCGAGCGTCCAACTATAGTCAGCCAACATTGAAGTGGACTAGTTTCCCTGGTATCGTTTCTCCATCGTTGCAATGTCTTGGTGAAAACGTTCACCTTGCTCATCACTAACCATGCTGCTGTTGTTGGAGAAGAAATCTAAATGGGAATGGAGAAAGTGGATCTTTAAGGACATATTGCAGTCAAGTTTGTGATACAGAAACAACATATCCTTAACCAGTTTCTTTTATTTGCCTGGCCTGACATTCCCGAGGAATTTAATTGCCACCAGATGAAGCGTGTCCCAAGCCTTTTTCTCGTCACCCTGAAGCAGGTTGTCGAACATCTGGTCTCTGAACAACTTGTGGATCTGAAGACCCCCCAAAATTTTCCTCTTTAATTTTCGCTTAGTAGCGAATTTGTCAGCCAAGTGCTTAAAAGCTGATGCAATGCAGTCCATGGTTTCTACCAAGTTTTTCATCACACCGAGTTTGATATGTAGGGATGGTAGCAGGATTTTGAACGTTTCTGCCAGTGCTGGGTATTCCACATTCTTCTCTCCGACCTTCAGAGATTTCCTCTGAGGCTAGTTTCTCTTCACGTAATGCAAAGTCTTTGCTCGGCTGTCCCATTCACATAAGAAATAGCAGTACTTCGTATATCCCAGCTGCAGACCCATCAACAGAGACACTACCTTCAAGCCACAAGAGATGCCAGTCATATTTCCTGTATTGAAGACAGTTCAACAACTATTTTAGGTTGTCGCAGGTTTCTTTCATAGAAACAGCGTGTCCGACTGGAATGGATGGAAGTAAATTTCCATTATGCAGCAACTCTGCCTTAAGACTCAATTTCGAGGAGTCTATGAACAGTCGCCATTCTTGAGGGTCATGTTTGATTCCGAGGCATTCTTCAGGCCACCTACATTGGAGCTGAATACAAGGTCATCTTTTTTCTGAAGTAAGGGGTAAACTGCTCATGGCGAGTTTGAAACGAAATCACTCGGACATTTTCCTTGAGAAGATTCTATTAAGTCTTAATCCAAGTAACTCTGCTTTGGCCTTGGACTCCAAATCGCGATCAAAATCGAACTTCTTCGGTAAGAATGTGTGGCATAAATGGCACACGTATGGATCATTATTAGACAGCGAAGGCTGAGAAGAACCAGATATCAGTTCGTCTCCCTCCTCATCGTCTGAATCGAAGGAAAATTCTTTTGAAGGTTTGGGAATGGGAAAGACTTTGCCATGCGGAACTGGTCGGAGAGCAGATTGTATATTCGGGTAAGCTATAGTCTACTTCTTTCTCCTTGTGATGCCTCCAGAAACAGATGGAACCATGCAGAAGCAGCAATCATTTGTGTGATTGCTTGGCTTTCTCCAAACCATAGAAACAGCAAACGGCATCTCCATTTTTTCGCCTTTCAGTCACTTTGGAAGATTTCTCTCACACGTACTGCAGCATGTGTCTGGAGCCCAGGCCTTGTCCTGGTCACCGATCTTGCATCCAAAATAAAACTCGTATGCCACTCTCACTGTTGGAGTGATGGACCTTTTGTGGCTTGCAAACGTCACTTCCCCGCATATGTAACAAAATGTATCTGTAGTATTAACGCAGTTACGAGGCATCAATACTGCTGGATTAAAAGTGCAAGGATCACTTGTGTTGTACTTAAGACTCAGGGGTAAACGGGAGTCACTCAAAAGAATTGCTCACCCTACGAGACTTCGTTTACAACTAACGATTGCATCATCTTTTCTATGCGATGTAATGACTCAACTACATTGCATCAGTCCCCGGAGGTATTTCATCCAATAATGCAATACCTCCGGGGGTTGTGCGTATGGCGGGCTGATGGAATACAATGCGATATGTTGCAATCTGGAGTTTAAAATACAGCGTTGCGTAATGGTTACCTATGTACTCAATGCGAACTGAGTCGTTTATACATGACCATCTCTGTCTCTCCTAAACAAGAGCCAATCGACAAATTTTATTGTCATTTTCGTGTTCACCACCTCGAAATTAGTAAATATTGGCTATTTTCATTTCAAAGCCTTTTTGTGTGTTGTCCAGTGTAATCTACCCAGTTTTCTGAGAGAGATGTGAGAAATGCAAATTTTTAGATTTAAGAATTAAAAGACGATTACTTTTATGTTGTATAATTACTCA
Organism: Ryuthela nishihirai; assembly: GCA_038380435.1. Taxonomy (NCBI): domain Eukaryota; kingdom Metazoa; phylum Arthropoda; class Arachnida; order Araneae; family Heptathelidae; genus Ryuthela; species Ryuthela nishihirai. Next base: position 20,097,090 of record JAWZYU010000028.1, on the reverse strand, counting down.
TAAAATACTATTTGCATCTTTCTCCATCATTCGCTAGCTCAAATTGAAACTTTTAAGGAACAAAACAGTAGGTAAAGGAAAAACTTCTTTCTCTTTGAAAAGAGGTTCTCATATGCGCCAGAAGCGATATGCGTCCTTCTAGTTTGTTTCATATGATCCTGCCGACTTTGTTTTATACTTACATAGTAATCTTCATTCCACCTAACAAGGTGATCACTGTAAAATATCTACATAAACCTTTCTTCTTTTTAGAATTTTAACATCACCGAATTCTTTTAATTATTTACCTAGCAATAAATGTAATTAAAATAAAAGGACTACAGATAATTATGAGAAGTTAACTAAAACATTTATTTCATAACTTATATTCATTTCAACTGGGGTCATAGCATCAAAATTGGCTACAACAGAATGTGCCATGGGTATAAATTTTAATCGCAATGTTTGCAAAATATTAGATCTCTCTTTCAAATATTGTAGTTATAAGTAAATTTTAAGATATTAAAATAATTCACAATGTAAAGCAGTCACTTTACACGTGAATTAAAAACATGCTGAAAATACAATTGTAATTCCTCGTTGCTTGCTATTGAGGCTCTCAAAGTGTTGAGGTCTAAATATGTCGCATGTAAAGCAGTCTCTTTTGGCAGCAGCAGGATCAGAGTCCACAGTATGAACAGGACCGAAGTCTGCAACAAGCATACTTTTTCCCACAATGAAAGTTTACTAAATCCTTAATTATAGAAAACTAATAATCAATCCGTAGCATGATTCAATGATTAATGTTAGATATATTTCTGAAATTAACCCTAAAACATGCCATGAGTACCAACTTGGCGGCACCCCTTAAAGTTCATTTGGAAAACTACATCTATATCGTTAGATATCAAACTTTTTCCTAATATTTCTTTTTTAGGAGTAGCAAATATATCAAACAAAAGTGTTGAAGGAGAAAGAAAAAAAAAGGACCTGAAATTCGATACCATATCCACTTTTGTATAGAAGCAACGCGCTGTAATGCTGGTACAAGCCACAGATCAGAGTACAGTGTACAGATAACAGATCGTATACAGATAGGCCACTTCGGCTAAAACGCGACCAGAATCTCAGCGCCTCTATCTTCAGTGTTGCTGAGTTACTCAATCCGTACTTGACGTCGATAGGTCGCACGTCCTTCCTTGCGTGTGAGCGCGTTCAAATTGGCTCAACATACCTGTCTAATGCTTACCATATTGACATAAGGAGCCATATATTGGAGGCTAATTTCACCAAGAGCAAATATTAGCTTGAACTTAGATATATGGGCAAGGAACTATGATTGTTTAATTTCAATTATTTATGGAATTGTAGCAATGTTGGGTCGTTTTATCTCTCAGAGGCACTTTTTTTGCACACAATGGGCTAAATGGCCAGATCATATGGACCCCAAAGACCCATGGACAGAGAAAGTTGGGGGTGGGGACCCACTGGAACAGCTGTTGGGAGACAGATGGTAGCCTCCCGTCAAGGCCATCCAGTGTGTTCTTTAACGTGCACATGGTATGGCTCTCCCACACACGGGGCCACGTCTTAACGTCCCATCCGAGAAACGGCGGCCTTTCCAAGCCCATCGGATTGTAGCAATGTCAAAGAAATTTCGTGTGTGAAGATGTTTCATGTACGAACAGCAGTCGCAACACTGATTTTTCCCGTTAAAATCCAAAGAATAATCCTATTGAATAAATTAATTTTGCAATTCGAAAACTCTGATTTTGATGCTAATATAAATAAAGTAGCTCTTTAAAATAGTAATATTTTCAAATTACTTAAGAAAAATTCGATTAAATATAAAGGTTGATGAAAATGGTTTAAAATAAGATTTCATCTGGAGTGAAAAATGCTATTTCGTATGGAATGGTTTGACAGAAAGTTAAATAATTTATATAAAACGTGTTAAAAACACTTTTTAATTTCCAATAATAAGATATACGGCGGTAAAGTAGAAATTCTGGGGAAAAAATCGATTTCTGTTTAATGAAGTTACCCAAAATGTTTCATTAAAATCATGCAATAACATAAATAGAATCTTTTTGCTGTGGACTGGAATCGGAAGCAAAAAACCCTTGGCAAAAAATTACGAAACCAAACGATATGCTGAGCAGAAAATATGAAACTAAGTGAGAAAGCAGCCCGTAACTGGTTGCACGCGCACTTCCTAGTCTAGTTCTAGAATACTGCCACTAGTGTCGCTGTGATCGGCACAGCGGGCGCTCCTATCAATACGACAGCTACCCTAATCTGTAATATAGGCTTACCTTACATCCTCCAAAACGGCGTGTTCTCTTTTTGATCTCAAAAATTATGTCGCCCCAGCCATCTGAAAAAATACGAAAATGTCCTCCCTTCTGCACAAACTCATAAAATTAAAGTAAATATATTTTGTATATTATCTTTTTTCAAATTTCTTGTACCATTGACTGTCATATAATCATCTATGCCTGGCTCATAATTTGCAGTTTCCAGCTTCGAGTTCCGCCTGGACTACCATTGAGATTTATCTCTGCAAAACTACCGGCTCTGCCCTTGGTCAGTAGGGGACACCGATAAATTAAGAAAGGCCGCCATCTGTCTGATAAGACGTTAAGTTGTGGTCCTGTGTGTTGGAGAGCCATACCCTGTGTGCGTTAAAGAACACGCTGTATATGGGCTTGACAGGAGGCTTCCGTCTGTCTCCTAACAGCTTCTCAGTTGGTCCCTTCGTCCCAACCTTCTCTGAGCCCTCAGGGTCCTTGTGACTTGGCCATTTAGCCCATTTCGTGCGAAGGATCCTAGAAACTACTCCTAGATTGTACAGGCCTTTTCATACAATGTGCTTCTGAAGTCATTGCTGACCAATATCTCTAGAAAAGCTAACACAAAGTTTACCTGATGGAAGGGCAGCTAGCTCCCATAACAATTATGCCAGTTAAGGCTAAAAAATTCTTCTTTACTTATCAAGTACGAATTAAAATTGATACATATTATATATTTTAAAGTGTATTGAAAAGTATTATGCCTTTTTCTGACTGAACTGTTAGTCAATACTAGAAATAAATTTCGTAAAAAATATTAAAAATTTTATTTCACAAATTGAAATTATGTTCTCCTTTGACTTTATTTCCAGATTTTTTTGTTCTACTCTCACAACACTGATGTAACCCTATCGAGGTAGGAATAGAGAAGACGCCTTTCCTATCAGTTACCTGGCAAGTGTAGTCGCGGAAAATAGCGAATTGCATATTAATCCTTGAAAGTTGTACTAATGCATGTCCGTGACTGAAGTCTGTTATCATCGCATTTATGAATAATGCATTGAGACACTAAAATCTCAATGTTTACTGTAGGTGAAAAGATTAATGTTAAGTATTAATGGATTTGTTATTTTTTTCTTAATTTCCTTTCCCGCTATTTCCCTTTCCAATATGCTTGAAAAAGTAGTAGTTGAACACCCATAATCGCATTTTCGAATTTTTTCCACGAACATTCTCCAACAAAATCGAAATTCTTTCGGAACTGAAGAGATTCTATTTCAGTACATTATTAATAAATATATTTTATTGCTTTTCACTTTGATTTTGCTTTTTTCTGCGTTTTTAAAAACTGTTCTTGAGGTCAAACATGGAAGTTGATAATAAAAATAAAAAATTACATATAAAGTGAAAGTCAGAAAACAATCCCGTTTAAAAATATTTAAACCAGCAGTAATTACAGCAATATATTAAATGAAACTTTCGGATGGGATACTTGGCATAAAGTATGAAAGTTCTTTCCTGTCTCCCGAAAAAACAAAGTGTAAAATATATAAACCGGTACCAACTCTGGCAAAGAAAAAAATATATATATACTTGCCAATGTGTGCCTCTTGTGTTTCGTATAGATTATGTTATCTCCCCCTCTTAAAAGAAATTTCGAAAATTTTAAGCTGACCACCTTATTTAAAATATAGCTTTCAAAAAAATAAAGGAGTTGGGGGAGGTGATAAATGGATGTATAGAACCAGAACGCCTTTCTGGTATATTTCTCGAAAACTGCGTAATATTTTTTTTCACCTTTCCGTCCAGTAATATTCTCAGAGATTTGAGTCCCCCCCACCACACACACTATATCCGACCCAGCAGTGACAGATATTTATAGTTATATAAAAATTTATGTGCATTGTGCGACATTTTTCTAAAAGTGAAAATACTCAATCTACGTTTACCGCTAATTTTACATTACGTATAGAGACAACAGGCGTGCTATTCAAAGAATACAATGAAAATTAAAAATACATTTATTTGCCTTGAAAACTAAGGAAGCTAATTTTTTGTTGTTAGGGTATTATTAGGCTACAAACTTGCAATTTATAACAAATGCGTTGATCTCTTGAGCAAGCGTTGCATACATCTATAAACATTCATTATATATCAGTGGCATGGAGGGGATTGAATTTAACCTTCCCACACTCTTGGTAAATTTTTCTTCTCCATAAATAATTATTTATACAATGTAAATTAACAAAAATATTTAAAAAAATTTACAAACCCTTCCTCGTTTCGAAGTCCTGCCAATGCTACTGCCTTATGTAGTTAAATCAACGAAAAGCTTCAAATATACCAAGAAACACTTTGGCACAACTCCTTACTGATTTAAAATTAAATTTTCCTTTATCTACCTCCCAACTTTATTTTTGCAGCCATATACAGTACAAACTTCCATATTTTTTTTTTTGCACAATCTCCCTTCGCACAGAGAATCACGTTTACGACATTGAAAAAGAAAAAATATTAAAGGCATGATAAATTTTGTTTCAACTATCCACATCTCAAGTTTACGGAGTCATGTTGCAGGAAGATTTGGGTAGTATCTAAGCTCCTGTCAGTGAGTCATCTCGCTTAATCATCAGAGATAAGTGGATGGTAGTGGCATCACCAGAATAAGATAGTCCGGGAGCCCTAAACGGAAAAACATTTAGGGGCCCCTATGGAGTGTAATTGCAATGACTTCTGTAAATATGCAGCAATTCACAGAACGATTTGGGGGCCCATACCTATCATTCTTAATCCACTTTATCTGTAAAGCAGCAGCATCGTCAATTTTATAGGAAAATTTCGGCCTGTTGAGCCCTATTCCGGTTCAAAGTAGAAATAATAGAATTCGAAACAATGAAAATAAGAAATGAGAATAAATTCAGGGACAAAGTCTAGGCTGAAAAGTTAATAGGGAAATAGAGGAGGCCATTATCTACCTCAGCAGTCTTCACGAATAGTATAGGTATAGTTCAACTCTTTAAGTATATACAGTTAGCTAGAGGAAAATATTTTAGTTGGTTTAGGAATTCCTATTTTAATTTTCTTTGCGTCTGTCGAATCTTTTTGCTCAATTTTTGAAATTCATTCAAAATTTTATCGAGATTCTAATCGTAGATATTCGATCGATTTTATCGTAGATATTAATCGAGTTTTGATATTTTATTACACAATCATTTTGTTTTCATGGGATTTAGAGATTGTTGGTGGCTGATTAAACTTCTGCATAGTTCTTGTACCAGAACTATTAGAGTTTAATTTTATTAGAGTTATTATTTAGAAAGTTAGAGTTTCTATTTTGTTATGTCACCGTATTTTACTTTGAATTTACTTTCCGTTGTTTTTTTTTGAGTTGCTAATTCAAAGGCTTGGAATTTTTTTATTTCATTATCTTACTACATTTTATTTATATCCTTTAGTGGTGAAATTATATTTATTTTTCCTATTTCATCTTGTAGGTTATGTTTATATACATGTTTTGAATTTTTTTTTTTGAGACTCCTATTTTCCGAGTTTCATTTTTGGTATTTGGTCTTGCCAATCTTCCTGTATGATCTGAGCCTACAGAATCTAGGTGTGTTCCCTGTTCCCTCTAGCTTTCTCTCAGAGTAGAGATGCTAGGGGGCAAGTTCAAGACTAATCGATCTCGGTCTAGATCTTTATGTACTTCTCGACCTTGAGTCTGTGGTAGGTCAAATGGCTTATCTGTTGTTCCATTCTTCTCTGCTGGAGCAAAAGTTAGGGTCAGCTGCTGCATTGGAATTCAGGAAAGGGTGTGCCTAATTACTAGGCATGTTAGTGGTTGCTGGCCCTGTTTTAAAAATATATATATTTAATTATCCTGTCGTGTTGTATTTACGTATAATTTTCCTGTTGGTTTCTATTGGTTAATAATCACTAGAGAATTCTCATATCGCTTAGATGATGTTAAATAATTTAATTTTTTTTAGGAGCAAGAGATTCCATGTGAGTATTTTCTTCTTTCTAAGGGGATGATTTAGTAGAGTGTTGATGTTGAAGTTTCCTTTCACCTAAGACTTGTATTTCTCCTTTCAGGGTATTTCCTTCAGTTTGAAATTTTTTACAAGAAATTAAAATATGCTTCACGTTATCTATGGCGTGGCACTTCTCCCATAGAGGACAAATGATTTTTTTTTTTAATGCTGAATAAGAATCTCTTCTGATGACCTGTTGCTAGCCTAAATAACTGCATGACCTGCTGTTAGCCTAATAATTTTCACTTGTTTAATTTTGGAGAGAAGTTGCAAGGAATTTTGAAGAAGTTCGATTGAGGCCCATGCATTTTTTTCTAAAGTTTTCTGCTGTTTGGGTGGATTTTTCGAAGTAAGACACAAATTCATTTTCCTTTATAATTGCTGTTTTGTAATGGAAAATTAGAAGGAAATTCTGGATATTCAGTGTGGTTTGTTCTGAATATTTAGTGCAGTAAAACCTCCTTGACCAAGAGGTCCCCGTCCCATTCTTTCTGATTCCACAGTGTGCCAGGGTTCACTGCAATGTAAAGCTATTAGAATTTTCTTTTATTTTTATTTGTTGTTGTATGAGTATGTTGTCGATGAATTCTTCCAGAATAAGTATGGGAAAAGTCTTTTGTGCAGATCTGATGACTCTTTTTTCTGAAGTGCTTGAAGGACAAATTTGCTGCTTGTAAATACACTGGCGGAAACTAAAAAAAAGGGTTGGGTTGGGTTGTTTTACCTCTGAGCGGCACTTTTTTGCACACCATGGGCTAAATGGCCAGGTCACATGGACCCCGAAGGCTCAGAGAAGGTTGGGGGAGGGGACCCACTGGAATAGCTGTTGGGAGACAGATGGTAGCCTCCCGTCAAGGCCATCCAGCGTGTTCTTTAACGTGCACAAGGTATGGCTCTCCCGCACACGGGGCCACGGCTTAACGTCCCATCCGACGGACGGCGCCCTTTCCAAGCCCATCGGTGTCCCCTACTGACCGTGGGCAGGGCGGGGAATTTTGCGGAGATAAATCTCAACGCTGACCCAGCTGGGACTCGAACCTGGGAACTACAGATTACGAGCCTGGCGCGCTACCGACTGAGCCACCCCCGCCCCCTAAAAAAAAAAAAAAAAAAAAAAAGGAACACCATTACCAATTGAAGCGTAATCTATGAGATTTATTTAGTAGAAACAACTTTTTGAGAAAGGCCAGTGATCACACGTGTGAAATGATTCAATGTTTATTTTACCTTTTAATGAGATGTAAGCCATACGATCAAAACTACTGAAGACAGGCACGTACCAGGATTTAGTTTCGAGGGGAAGGGAGGGGTGCCGTGAATTTAGCATCGGAGAGGGTTCGAGAATTTAGTTTTGAGGGTGGGGTCGAAAATTTAGTTTGGTGGTGGGTGGAAAACAATTTAGTTTGGGGTAGTGGGAATTTAGTTTCGGAGGGTGAGTCTGAAAATTAGAGGGTAGTCCTAATTAAAAATGAGTAGGGTGTCCTAATTTAATAAAATATTCCACCGGATAGGAAAGATAAACATGATATTTTATGAAATATGGATTATAAATTTATAGTTGTTTTCCTTATATATACTTTGCTGGTGGTATAAAATATGAGACTAAAATAGAAATTATAGAAAGATACCTTTTAGGATTTCAAACAGGAAGACAAGTTTAAGAGTTCGCATAAGACGACCGGGTTTTCCGGTGTGAAGGGTGAATCCTTCACCCCCTGGGTGACTGAAGGAATTACACAAAAGTTTTAGGAATTGTTCAGAATAAAATAGAGCATTATTAATAAAAATTTCTGAGCATAAGTATGCAATGGTAATTCTTAGTACTATAATGCTTTTTGTGCACAGATTAATATTTTTGAAACAAGTTGCTAAAATAACTCGAATGAATTTTTAAAAAAGTGAAATTCCCTTCAGAAATATTAACATTATAACGCATAGTCGACGAAAAAAAAAAAGAGAAATTCGTTCAAAAATATTGATATTATAACGTAATCAATGTTATTCTACTGTTTATTCATCGTTATAAGCAAAATACCTCTAATAATTTTGAATCCAAAATAATTCTTTTGTCAGAGAGAATGCATTTAAGCATAGAAAAAACTCTCCCTGTAGATACCTGAGTACTACTAGAATAATTCTCTGCAATGCTTTGTCTTGATTTTTCCAGTAGTGAAAAATATTATCCTTTATAGAAATTCTGTTTGCTCTCTGAAATTCATTTTATGAAATTCAAATTTTATTTTCTTTTGCCTCCAAGTTTTCGGTTTCATCAATGTAGATTTCCAGCAAATCATTTGTTGAGGCTTTTGATGATACTGAACTATTTTTATCGATGCTTTCCTGTAGAAGAGCTAATGCAAAATAATTAAATGAGTTGCATCTGAAATAGACATAAAATGGCATAAAAATAATCAAATACAGTGGTTCTCAACCTTTTATGCTTCACGTACCCCCTGGAAGTGTGTATGTAACTGACGTACCCCTTGTATAGATAGATAAAACTATAGTAAAACAATGGGAATAAAATAAAACCTATATATACATAACGTATATCTAGCGACTTTTTTGCTCTCGAGGTACGTGATTTTACCTCGTACCCCACTTTGAGAACCCCTAATCTAATGAGTAAATATAGTGAAAAAATTGAAAACATTATTTATTTAAATTTAAGCAGTCTCTTCTTAAAGGAGCTGAAGAGAATTCCTCCTTTATTTTCCTCAACATGTGACAAGGTGAGGATTATCGTTAATGGATTTGCAAACATACACAATGAAAATGTTTCGAGGGGGGAAGGGGGTGTCAAAATTTGATGGGAAGATCAAAACCGAAAGTTTCGACTATTGTCAATAAATCAATGGTCCCTTCTTCCAATTTTCTACCCTACACCCAAATTATCCTACCTGCATAGTTCCTTTTCTAAATGTCTAAGCCGATCACACGGAATTGTGATATACCTGGCATTTCCGCCTTATTGTAATTGCCCTGTTTACCTTCTGCATGAATGGGGACTATCCTTTTCTTTTCCAATGCAGCTGTTATCTGGCTTAAACATAAACCTATTCCATCATATCTGGACCACTTTGTACCACATTCCAGTGGAATTAGGATCATCTGGTCCATATGCAAGGGTCGTCAGAGGAGGCTAAATGGAATGCAAGACAGAAGCTAGCGTAGCGTAGCACAGTGTACTTACATTTTGGCGAAGGCGTTTGGCCACAGGCCGCCTTTTGATGAGAGAGGGAAAGGCAACAATGATGGGCTGTAGTGACTCAGGTCCAATGAAAAGCGGTGGAGAGAAAAGAGTGTTCACAATCTCCCAGAAACAGGTCAAAAGAGCGTGTGTTCAGTGTGGGCTTTCAGGGGAGGGAGAAAGAAAAAACAAAAAAAATTCAAAAATTAGCAACAACAAAAAAAAAATTTCCATCTCATAGGAGAGAAATAATTTGGGGTTGCAAAAGGGAGGGGTGAGGAGGGGGCAGGTGGAGTAAGGAGAGGGCAACAAGGAGAGAACCAAAAGGTTCAGCAATGGGGAATAAAGTTAATAAAAAAAAAATTTTTTTTTTTCCATGAAAATAATAAAAATCAAAATAAACCAAGTTTCAACCTCCTCAGGCAGGGCTTGCCCAAGGGGTGAATCTTGGTGGGTAGGGGGGAGGTGGCAGTCCCAAAGTAATGAGGGAATAATCAGGAAAAGATTGGAGGAGAAGGGGAAATTAACATTTGGGAACAAAGCAAAACCACGTGCACCGTAGTGCAGAGAAAACTAAGCATAGGGGTAGGGTGAAGAATCTTATCTGGCTGTCACAAATCACTTTCTCTGAGCGCCAATTACGAAGAAGGTGTCTGAGATAGCTGTTCCTATATCCTTTTGGAATGTGCCAATGAAGGAATTCGTTAATCGTAAAAGTAAAAGCAACATCTGTCTGTTTCACACAAGTTTCTAAGTATATCTTGCGAAGGAAAATTCTTAAATGTATCACAATACAGAAACTGTGAAAATGACGTAAAACCGAATTTTATCTTGTTGTTACTTCTCACGTTTTATCGTTATAAGTATTTTGAAATTCAGTTAACGTTTTTCATAACGTTATTCAAAAATCATTTCGTTATTCCGTTATTTCGTTACGTTACAATAACGTTTTCCAATACCGAAAAATAGTAATGGGTGACTGGAAAAAAATGCAAAATAGTAATGAATGATTGGAAAAATATGCAAAAATACTAATGGGTAATTGGAAAAAAAATGCAAAAATAGTAATGGTTGATAGAAAAAAAATATAAAAATAGTAATTGATGATTGGGAAAAAATGTAAAAATAATAATGGGTTATTGAAAAAATGTAAAAATAATAATGGATGACTGGAAAAAAATAGAAAAATAGTAATGTGTAATTAAAAAAAAATATAGAAATAAAAATGGGTGATTGGGAAAAAATGTAAAAATAGTAATCGGTAATTGAAAAAAAATGTAGAAATAATAATGGGTCATTTGGAAAATGTGAAAATAGTAATGGATGATTGGCAAAAATGTAAAAATAGTAATGGGTAATTGGAAAACAACGCAAAAATAGTAATGGGTAATTCGAAAAAAAATGCAAAAATAATAATTGGTTATTGGGAAAAAATATAAAAATAGTAATGGATGATTGGGAATAAATGCAAAAATAATAATGGGTGATTGAAAAAAGTATAAAAAATAGTAATGGGTGATTGGAAAAAAATATCAAAATAGTAATGGGTGATTGGAAAAAAATATCAAAATACTAATGGATGATTGAAAAAAAAAATGCAAAAATAGTAATGGATAATTGGGGAAAAAATGCAAAAATTATAATGGGTGATTGAAAAAATGTAAAAAATAGTAATGGGTGATTGGAAAAAAATATCAAAATAGTAATGGATGATTGGGAAAAAGAGTAAAAATAGTAATGGGTAAAAAATGTAAAAAATAGTAATGGGTGATTGGAAAAAAATATCAAAATAGTAATGGATGATTGGGAAAAAGAGTAAAAATAGTAATGGGTAATTGAAGAAAAATGTAGAAATAATAATGGGTGATTAAAAAATGTAAAAATAGTAATGAGTGACTGGGAAAAAAATAGAAAAATAGCAATGGATGATTGGGAAAAAGAGCAAAAATAATAATGGGTAATTGAAAAAATTGTAGAAATAATAATGGGTGATTGGGGAAAAAATGTAAAAATAATAATAATGGGTAATTGAAAAAAATATAAAAATAACAATGGGTGATTTGGAAAATGTAAAAATAATAATGGATGATTGAAAAAAATGCAAAAATAGCAATGGGTGATTGGAAGAAAATGCAAAAATAGTAATGGGCGATTGGGAAAAAATGCCAGAATTGTAATGGATGATTGGGGAAAAAAATGTAAAACTAGTAATGGCTAATTGGAAAAAAATGCAAAATTAGTAATGGGTAATTGGGAAAAACGAAAAAATAGTAATGGGTGATTGAATAAATGTAAATGTAGTAATGGGTGATTGAAAAAAAATGGTTAAATAATAATGGGTGATTGAAAAATGTAAATAGCAATATATTATTAGCCCTATTCAAACAAAAAAGGAATTTTTCATTTATTCCTTCAAATGAAAAAAGTTGCGTTTTCTCATCCTCTAGGGGTAAAGGACAAATCAGTCAGTATATATAAAATGAAATTATTTTTATATGGTAAGGGTAATAAAGGTAAAAAAAAATATTTAACTTTTTCAATTTTCAAGAAATGTTTTGAAGACCTGTAAAGCGGAGGAGGGATATCTCATAATGCATTGGACCTTTAACATTTTTCCGACTCGAATGTGTTTCTTGCCTCACCTTCCTTTTTTTTTCTTCCAGATTCAGGCCTGTTTGCTTTATTTGTTTCGATGTGCGAAATTTTCAACTTTTCTCACCGTCAGAGAGCTAAATTAAAAACTTTTGGGATATTCCAAAAATGCGAATCGTAGTAATTTATCAATACCTATCCAACACAATAAGAATTTTTATGTCTAAAAAATAAATAAATTGCTTTTCTCTCCCCCCCCTTCCCATCCTTCCCCCCACTTAAGAGTAAGGGAAAAATCAAATATTGAGTTTCGAACAATTTATCTAGATCACGACTGGATAAACTTTGGATAGCCACTTCTTTTTGTACTGATGACGAATTAAATGATTTAATAAAAGACAAAAAAAGAACATGTATAGGACAAGATGTCCAACTTCTGAGAAGCGAATTCTACTTAAAATAATTAATTTTGATAAAATTATGTTGTTACGTTTCATTTTTTTTTTTGCGTTATTTTCTGCTGAGGTCTTGCCATCCTCTCAGATCTCCTACTGTGGCATATAAACTGACAGGCTCCTGTCAGACCTCTGTGGCAAGCAGCTGTTTGAGGGGGTATTTATTATTATTTTTTTATTATACATACGCTATTGATTCTACTGGCGAACTATCATTCTTTTTCAGTTTCCTATGCAGTCCATCATTCCTTTTCAGTTTCATATATGGTCCCCCATTCTATTTCAGTCTTCTATGCGACCTTTCCGCTAAAATGTTTTCCCAGGCATGAACTAACAAAACAGAGAAGTCCCATATGTTAATCCCATATGTCCCATATGTTGTCAATGGTAATATAGCTTCGAAGTTCTATAACTTCTGAAATATGCATTTAATGAAAAAATATAACTGATGACAAATTAAAAATCATGATCAAATCTATTCAAACCTTAATTTTCAACAATATTTGTTCCGTATTTAAAGAGTCACTAAAGCTACATTTCATTAAAATTTTAAAATTGAGTATTAATATTTTAAAAATAATCAGAGACCAGTAGAATTCTAAAGAATAATTAGTAATATATATATGAATATGAATATGACTAAACAGAGAAGTCTGTTTGGTTAATAAAATACAATCCCTCGATTTACACGGTAGATAGATTCCGAGATATCATCGTGTAAATCGAAACCACAACTTTCCAAAAAAAATGCTCGTTATTAATAAGAACATTGATAATTCTTATTAATATAATTAATAAGAACATTGATTATTCTTATTAATATTATTAATAAGAACTCATTATTAATAAGAAGTACATTGAAAGTTTTATTTGTATATTTTTATCACAAATTTCGTTCAGCAGTAATAATAAGCATTAACATAACATTATTTTCAACTTTATTTGCACTAATTCAGGTAAGCTTGGCCCATGGCTGTTTGATGATGATGATGATGGATTAATTTCTCATAAATTTCCTTTTGGTACAAAATATACTAATCGTTAATGTAGGCGTACAGTATTTGAAGGCGAAATCTGAAAGAGTGGCATTAATTAACTGAATATAAATTAGAAATTCGCCTTTGTACCAAAAATTAATGTTTTATCTTGCAAAATTAATATTTATATAATATTTAAGAAAAAGTGTACTTACGAATCAGCTGTGTTTAGACTCTATAATAGTCTACATAGTTAAACTTGTTGGTAAAAATGAAATAAAATTTTATTCAGCTCATAAAGTCAAAAAATGAAATAAAAATAAATAAATAGTTTCTACTAGTCTGAAAAATTCAGTCTAGAAAAGTCAGATCTCGCTGCCGATTCAAAATAAACATCCTTTCATTAAGATGTCGCGAGACAGATTGCATTTCACTGGCAATAATATAATATTAGCGGAAGAAATAAATATAATTTATTACAGATGAAGATTTTATTAATATAATAATTTACTATTATAGATATATTCTTGAAAATAAATGATGTCAATTAAATTCATTTATTGATTTTTATTTCGGAAAACAGTCTAATAATCTGTTTTGAGCTTCTATTACTGCTACCTCATAATATGTATGCATGTGTCAATTAGTATAGTGTAAAAACAGTCTATAATCATATAAAACGAAGCTGGTTGCATTTTTTGACAGTGTCAAACCGAAACCATCTAAACTTACTACCGTAAAAATTGAGAGATTGGTGTATGTACAGTCGCTCAAAAAAGTATCCGAACACTATGGCTGATTACAGAATTCAGAAAAAATATCTGGCAACGATTTTTTTTAGAAATTAGTGATCTGGCAACCTTCGTGTCACGTGACACGAAGGTTGCCAGATCACTATTTTCTAAAAAAATCGTTGCCAGATATTTTTTCTGAATTCTGCAATCAACCATAGTGTTCGGATACTTTTTTGAGCGACTGTACAATAAATACACATATTTCAAATTAAGCTAGTTATCTAACGTTCGATATGCGTTCTTAGTTTTCGCAGCATTCATTTCAACAAAGAAGCTTGTGTCCTCTTCGGGCTCTTTCGAATGACTTCAATGTCAGCAAAAAATCTCGTGTCGTGCTTGCGCTATTTACCCATTTCTGAGACAATGGCTTTATCACGGAACAGCAGAAGGAAATAAAATATTCGTTCTCCGAAATTTATTCGTGGCACCAATTATTTTCAAACCTCGAGAGTTAAATCTATGGGACAAAATGGTTATTAACCGTTAATTAAGTCTTTGGAAATTTCGAGGAATTCAACCTTTTCCACAACAGTTTGGTTGGTTTCAGCGGCTTGCACCATCTATGCTTGGCACATAGCCTATAATCCATGGGCGTCCGCAGAGGGGGCAAACGGGGCACTTGCCCCCCTGGGATGGAGTAAAAAATTCCACAAATTATAATCGTAACAATTTAAACGTAATTAATTTATATACATTATATATCTGTTTTTGTATTGATGCAATACTGTATTCTATAATCTACTTGCAAAAAAAAATAAAAAAATAATTAAATGAAAATTTATTGATGTAATTATTTGTCTCCAAGCTTTGCCCCCCCCCCCCCCCCCACCCACCCACCTGGAAAATTTTCTGCGGACGCCCATGCTATAATCTATCCCTTGAGGAAGGGAAAGTTCCTTCAAAGTTTAGAGTCTGAAGCTCTTTAGAGTTAAGTGTATTAGTGGACAGACAAACTCACAAATTCTCTTCTTTTTTATAAAATTCGTTAACTGCATTTAAAATCGGAATTTCCATAATTTTTGCCTTTTACGCTCGTTTTTAGAAAACGACGAGAAATTAACAACCAAATCACTGCTAAGGAAATACATTCCTCGTCAAAAAATTGCCCCACCCAGAACGAATGTCGGGCGCACAATTCGAAACGACCTACTAAAAGGTAAACTCGGTTTCGCATGAAGAATGGAGGGCAAATCTGAAGATCAAAGAAGGCAACAACCAATGAAAAGATGACACAGCAGCACGAGTTCTAGAAAGAACAATTCGCAGATGTAATACTCCGCCCCGGAAAAATAGTTCCCCAACTTATGCGAGAAATAAAACCTTTTTTCTAATGTACTTATGATTATGTATGGTTTACGGAAGTGAGCAATATAAAAAAAGTTTTAAATATGTTTTTTTTTATTCCAGAACATTGTAAAGTACAGAATGAAGCATAATTTCTTTTACATCAGCATATTAGAGATTAGAAAAATTGCCCTATTTTCTCAGGTCGTTGTTGACGTCATAACACGCTCTCATCGTCAGTTGCTTCGTTTCAAAACAAATTATGTTTTTTTTTTCCGTTTTCGACAAATTTTGATCCTCTGGAATTCCCGAGATACTTGACCGAATGGTCCCAAATTTCCTACGCGAGTTCCACCTGTCTGATACCATACTGGGTGAAAATATCAGGTTTCTCCTTGCAATGGGACGCTTAATGTATTTGCGAATGTGAGGGATCTGTCAAAGGTTGGTGGCTTTCGCGATTTAGAAATAGAGAGCGAAGAAGCTACGAATGGAGAACGGAGAAAAATACGTTTTGTCTAAAATACCAATTTTTTTTTATTTAACCTGTCGTGTTAATGTTTTGAAGACACAACCTGACGGTCCTCTTAATCTTTTGCCAAATTTCCTGGTTCCTAGACTTTTTTATGTGAAGAGTTATGGCGACCAAACACAGAAAGAGTTAAGGATTGAATATTTCCTGGCGTCGTTTCTTGCGTTCATTGGCATTCATGGTCAAATACAGCGATGGAAAAGGGTTTTCAGAACTATGTGGAGCCTCCAGAATCAGTTGAAAGAGATCATAGGATCCATTACATGCAGTGGATCTATTTTCTGTCATTAAATACACGGGATCAATAAAGAGAAAGAAAAAAAAACTCTGGAATTAGGAGAACGGCGTTCATCTAATTCGAGAGGCCCTGGTTGAGTGTAATAAGTTACAACTGGACAAGAAACTCTTTGAGGTGAAACTTGCCACTCTATTCTTATGTGAATTGGAGTATACTAGTCCCATGGCCGAGTGGTTAGCACGCTTGGCTACTGATCTAAGGGAGCTGGGTTCGAGCCCCGGGTAAGGCATGGTTGTGTGTCGTTTTCCTGCTGAGGTCTTGCCATCCTCACAGTTCTTCTGCTATGGCATATAAACTGACAGGCTCCTGTCAGACCTCTGTGGCAAGCAACTGCTTGAGGGGGTATTTATTATTTATTTTTTTATAGTTTAGAAATGATCACATTTGCAGCCTTTTTAGTGAGGCGCTTTCATGAATATTAGGGTAACATCAGTAAGAGGTGTGGCCACCTTTTGTGACATTAGAAACACTAGCATGATTAGAAAGCGACTCAACAAGTCCTGGTTTATGGTTCTCCATATTTGCTTCACTTGCATTGGAAGATCCATCACGTTATGCGATGGATTCAATTCCGTTCTAAGACATCGTTTGATTATGTCCCAATCGTTGACAGATTTGGCGACTGAGTGGGCCATGATAACACAGGAACGGTTTGCAGACACTGTTGAGCAATACCTGCAGTATTGTATACACAGTCGTATTAGAATAATATGACCACCCACAGAATCACAGTGTATCCCCCAGGCGCATCACAGAGTGCACATAACAATGTCGACCACACAGAGATTAAGCGGCCGGCCAGGACAGATGAGCCATAGTGCCTAACGTGAGCACAATGGGCAGAGGTATTGAATTGGCGGACGTTTAAAAAGGAATGATCATCGGTTACTGAGCCAAGGGTGGAAGCATCTCAGAAACAGTAGACTTCGTGGGCTGTTTGCGAGGTACTGTAGTAAGGGTGTACCAAGAATGGACTGCTGGCACACCAAGTACCTCCAGACGCTTAACTGTGGATCCCCAAAGGCAGTTGACCCCAGAGGAGAACGTCGCCGCTGTCGACTGGTAAAGGGTAATCGGCGCACAACAGTGTACCAATTGACCACTCAAATGAACAAATGAATGCTGGGGCACCCAGGTACATGTTCCCAATAACAGTAGAGCGAACCCTGTTACACATGGGTCACCGGAGTTGACGCTGTTTAAAGGCGCCCATGTTAATCAAGGTCCATCGGCAACAGAGCCTGCAGTTCGCACAGGACTACTGTCATTGACAGTGGAAGAGTGGAAAAAGGTTGCCTACTCTGATGAATCGAGGTTTCTACTCTATAGAAGTGACAGGCGATGGCAGATAGTGTCAGACACACGAGAACCAAAACCTGGACATGCTTGTCAGTCAAGTACAGGCTGACGGTGGCTATGTGCATGTCTGGGGGATGTTTCCTTGGTATGACCTGGGACTGCTGGTACCACTGGATGGGTCCCTGAATGCCAATCACTACCTGTCCATCCTCGCTGACCACATGCATCCCTTTACGTTTAATGTTTACCCTGGTGGTGATGGTGTCTACCAACAGAACAATGTGTCCTATCATGTTGCTAAGGAGTGCATGACTGGTTCCAGGAACATGAGAGCGATGTCTCCATTCTCCCTTGGCTGGCGAAATCTCCTGACCCCAATCCCATAGAGCACTTGTGCGACCATTTGGATTGACTGATTCAGTGTGCGGACTCACAAACACATCATCTCCAGAATCTCCATGCTCTGCTGGAGTCTGAATGGGCACGTGTGCCTGTGGCAACCTTCCAGGGCCTCATTGCATCCATGTCACACTGTCTCACCACTGTCATCTGGGCCAAGGATGGTTATTCCTATTATTAGGTAGGTGGTCACCCTCATGACTATGAGAAGTCATTGACTACTGTAAGAGATGTCACTCCAATTTCACTCAACAATACACGACATGGAAGTTCTTTTGCCAATATGTCGCCACACATGACTGTGTTCTGTCCCCAGACAGATGTGGGCCTCGTTGCTAAAGACAATATATCGCGATCCGTCAGGCCACTCAGCTCGTTTGTTCCTGTCGCTTCGTTCAATCTGGAATGTGTAGCTTCAAGTAAGTGGTATGCCCCCCCCCCCCGCCCCCGTGTGCGTGGAAGCTTTGTGCAGACGTCGATGAATGGTATTGATAGATATTAGAAGAATCCCATCAGTCATTATGTCACTAGATATCTGTGGGGCAGCCATGATTCCGGTACTGACAGTCATCCAGTGAGTCTGCCGATAATCCCTATCTGTAGTCACTCGAGGATGACCTGATCCTGAATGCTGATGTGAAACAACTTTCCATGTCCATTGCTACCAGCAAAGGCCAACTGTTCAAGCATATGTCCTCAATGTGGTGCAATTTGTCGTATAGACCATCTGCTTGACATAGACCTATGCTGTTGACCTTATCACTGAGTTGATTAATATCCATTTATGATGTACAAGTAGCATTACTCTTTGATGGTCACCAGATTTACAGGTCAGGTTCAGTCTACACGCTCCGCTTTTCCCCCCAACAACAACCTTCCCTACAAGTAATGGAATCCGTGTCATCCGCCTATATCTTTGATTTAATAAATATTCCGTCGGTGTTTAAAGAGTTATGGAAACTGAGATATTAAGCAGAAGTAATAAAAGTTCTAAGAAACGCAAAGAAAATTGACGAATACTGAAATACGAATTGTTCGAATATACACTTATTTTCTTAAATGTTTCAAAATAATGCAAATTACACTACAGGAAAAAAAATTGAAAAAGGATTAATGCCATTTTTTTGAAACGCAGGCAGCTGTTAGCATACATTGAGATGTGCGATTGATTATGTTATAAAAAAAATAATGAAAGTTACCACTTTACTTACCTGGTAAAGTGATATAATTAGTATAACGTTGAACCGCCCCACGCAGCAATGCATTCATAAACACGGCGGGGAAGGCTATCGTACAGCTCTATAATGTCCTCCTGAGGGATAGAACGCCAAATAGTGCAAAGTCGCTATTCCATTTCAGCGACAGTGGTTGGCACACCTCTTGAGTGTTGTTGGAGCTGTCGGTCCATCATATCCCAGATGTGTTCATTAGATGAAAGGTCTGGTGAGTGTGCTGGTCATGGTAGTACCTGAATGTTTTTCTCGTGTAGATACTGCAGCCTAATGCGGGTTGTGTGGGGACGGGCATTATCTTGCTGGTAAAAGACTGTGCTGCTGAACAAATGGGACAGCCACTGGCTGCAAAATGTTGGTAACATATTGTTGGGCAATTAGAAAACCCCTTATGATGACCAGTTCTGACCAAGATGTCCAACTAATGGCATCCCACATCAAGACACCAGGTGCTGGAGCTGTATGACAATGTCGCATGCACTGGTTAGCGTTCCTTTCCTCTGGATGATAGCAAACACGTCTACCATCGCGCTGACCAAGACAAAAATGAGATTCGTGACTAAACACCACGGTACTCCACTCTTGTTCATTCCAGTTCTGTCTGAGGCGACACCACTGAAAACGTGCTTGCATGTGGGCAGATGTAAGAGGCAAGCAAACACAGTGCCAGACGATAGGCTCACAATGAAAACTGTAAAAGCCTGTCGTTTACCACCTGCCTGGTAGGTATTGGATGTGTTACCTATTGCCAGTCCCTTTGCAGTTGCGTTCTAATCGCGAACTGTCACAAAATGCCATGCTTCGCAAATGGTGGTCCTGTCGCTTTCTGGTCATATGTCATCATTTCTGCTCCTTGTCGGCGTGTGCTGGATCCTTCTTGAACCCATTGATGCCAAATGTACATGATGGTGCTGGGATTGCAGTCAACAAGGTTCGTCACATCTCTATAGGACAAACCAGCTTCTCTAAGGCGATTTTTCTTCCACGCTCAAAATCTGTTAATTGTTGGAACGGCTGTTGACGTCTGCGTAAGTCATCTTTAGCGGTTAAGAACAATTTCCACAACGTTTTGTCAACCAGGGAGCTTTGATTGCTTTTATCTGTGTTTGACTGTTACGCACATTTGGTATCAGCTCGCGCCTGTCCAATCATTTCGATAGTCCTGCAAACCTAATCATTTCCATGCATTTCCTTATACTACCACCTCCCTAAATTTCGTCACATTGGCATAACTTCTTGCAAGTGTATCATTTTTTATTTCCTGTAGTGTATTTTCATGCCGTCCCATGGCCGAGTGGTTAGCACGCTTGGCTACTGATCTAAGGGACCTGGGTTCGAGCCCCGGGTAAGGCATGGTTGTGTGTGTTGTTTTTCTGCTGAGGTCCTGCCATCCTCACAGACCTTCTACTATGGCATATAAACTGGCAGGCTCCTGTCAGACCTCTGTGGCAAGCAGCTGCTTGAGGGGGTATTTATTTTTTTATTTATTTTTTTATTATTTTCATAGTTTTAACTAACTTTATATGGATACATACATAATTCCATAGAAACAAAAGGCTACGGAGGTCCAACCAAATTGTGCAGTTTAGTTCTTCATAAACGTCTATCCCCAGTTACTACTGTGGTGTTAGAGTCAGACTACACCACAGTTACACTGTTCATATATCTGTTCATCAATCTATAGTACTGGATGCGGTAAACATGGCCAAACTAGTCCAATCCCTTCCTACCCAAGATGTTTCTAAAAGGTGGCTTTCAATAAACATCCTGACACTGCTTGATTTAAATTCCTTCATTTTGCTACCTATTGCATCCATATATATCATAATATTCCTTTATCTATGCTTTTACTTGGATTTTCGAGAACAATAAAATATGTTTCTATATTTGAAACTTCTGATCAGGAACGTGCGAACTATGACTCGAGAGCCATGTACAGTCTAAGGATAGGTCTGTCCGCCATGCTGTATAATTGCAAATAGAGATAAATATTTTTACTTTGTTGAGAATTGATATTTAATTTAAAGCAGTTTATGTCAGCCCATGAACAGAGCCGGATTTTGGCCTTCTGAGGCCCTAAGCTATGAAAATTTTAAGAGGCCCTGAGCTACAAAAGTTTAAGAGGCACCAAAAATTTCGAAAGTCGAAATAAGTTATAGTATATTTATTATTCTGAATGAAGGAACATTAAAAAATAAATATGAAACTGATGTAGTAAAAACATTATGCTAACACTGGTTTACAATGATTACTGTTTAAAAGTGAGATGAGAAGTGTTTCCACTACAGATTAATTTGAATATAAATTTTTCGTGACACAGTAAACTTAAATTTTTGAGGCCCCTCATAATCGTGAGGTCTTAAGCTGTAGCTTAGTTATCTTAGGCGTAAGTCCGGCCGGTGGTCGGCCCAACCATAGAAAGAAACTACTGGAAAGCTTTCTTGAAATCTACGAAATTTAAATTTCGTGATTTGAAAATCCTACCTGGTTTAGTGGTTAGCTTTCCTGGCTACTAAGACCAGCGGGGTATGTCCTTGCGTAAATATTTGCATGTTTTATGAGAAACCAGGATAAGCCTAATATAGCTTCTAGGTTTTCTTCCCGTTGTGTATGGAAGTAATCAAAATATATAATTAAATATCCTCTCAAGCACCTTCTTCCTTTTTAACATATAAAAAAAATTTCGTCGTAATCAGTTAATTGTACTAACTAATACATATATCTATTCGGTTTATTTCGAGGTGGATTTATGGTCCTCGGGGCTCTGGGTGAAACCCGTTTTCGGGTGCCGTATTCTTTCACCTAAATAGACGTGACTATGTCCTAAAACAGGGGCGGGGGTGGCTCAGTCGGTAGCGCGCCAGGCTCGTAATCTGTAGTTCCCAGGTTCGAGTCCCAGCTGGGTCAGCGTTGAGATTTATCTCCGCAAAATTCCCCGCCCTGCCCACGGTCAGTAGGGGGCACCGATGGGCTTGGAAAGGCCGCTGTCTGTCGGATGGGACGTTAAGCCGTGGCCCCGTGTGCGGGAGAGCTATACCCTGAACACGTTAAAGAACACGCTGGATGGCCTTGACGGGAGGCTACCATCTGTCTCCCAACAGCTGTTCCAGTGGGTTCCCTCCCCCAGCCTTCTCTGAGCCTTCGGGTTCCATGTGACCTGGCCATTTAGCCCATGGTGTGCAAAAAAGTGCCGCTCAGAGGTAAAACAACCCAACCTAAAACAGGAATTGGGGCCCCTCAGCCACATAGGGCTCTACTTTTGCACATACTTATAAATTCGTCCCTGCCTCTATTAGAGAGGATAGTGACTTCGCCAACTCTCATGCATTATTATTAGGTGAGTCAAAAAAGAATTAGCAACTCTCACACAGAACTATTAGATGAATATTATAAAGGAGATATTATAGAGAAAAATCATCGAACGTTTCAGGTATTGCATAAGATTGGAAAGTCGAGCAACAGAGGTTTCTTCAATCTCATTATTCTTTAGATTAAGATTTTCTTTATGACTTTAGAATAGTCATCGATTGTGTCAGTAAATAAAACTGATTTGTATTTACCCATTTTTTTAAACTTAATTCTGGATATTTGTCTTCACGAATTCAAAATCTTTACTGATTAATTTCATCTGAATTGATGAAGTTTTTGCTTATTACATTGGTTTCGTTTATTCAATTGTAAATTTTTGCTACTGAGAGTGACGAGGCCTGGCTTTTACAGAATTTTGACATAACGTTCTTACCAGTGTCAGTTGCCAAGGTCAACGTCACATCACAAGGGACTTGCCTCAGCGCCACGAGCTGCTCTGACTACATGTGCTTCCTATTACGGAAAGCATGGTGGGATAGACCCAAAAGCCTCTCAAGGGTGGATGGGAAATCGGATATTTGATGTTTTCGCAATGCTTAGATCAAAGTCTCTTCTATCTTGGAGCATGTGACATAAGCAGATTCCAAAATGATGATCAGAACAATTTC
The DNA here is from genome assembly GCA_038380435.1 of Ryuthela nishihirai. NCBI lineage: Eukaryota > Metazoa > Arthropoda > Arachnida > Araneae > Heptathelidae > Ryuthela > Ryuthela nishihirai. Next base: position 20,073,760 of record JAWZYU010000028.1, on the reverse strand, counting down.
ACTCACCTTACACAACGCGAAGCCATTTGTAAATAGCAAACACAATCAACAAATAAAAATAGATAACCTTAAAACAACTTCTTACACGTTGAATTCCCCCTGCAGTTGGACCGCACCTCGTATTATTTCTGATAATTACTCTACGTTAAACGTTTATTTCCAGTTTTTAAAAAAATTAGAATTCGGAATTAATACAAATACAAAACATTATTAAAAGGGCTATATTTTGGAGTATGGTTAAAACATTCATGCTTGTGGGCAAATAGATGGATACAAGATCTACATACTACAACTAGCTGGTACATAAATAAAAATAAATAAATACCCCCTCAAGCAGCTGCTTGCCACAGAGGTCTGACAGGAGGCTGTCAGTTTATATGCCAGAGTAGAAGGTCTGAGAGGATGGCAGGATCTCAGCAGAAAAACGACACAAACAGCCATGCCTTACATGGGGCTCGAACCCAGGTCCCTGAGATGAATTATGCAATGTGGAGAGTAGACCATACTTGGACAGAGAGCAGAATGATCAAGGAACTATCGTCAAGATTTTGGTTTTTTTTAATAATACTGTTATCGAGTTTTGTAGTGGTGATAGCACAGATGGAGACAACCAGATGGAAAAAAAAAAGATGGATCCCATAGTTTTTAATGATATCTAGATATCTGAACATATTGAACATGGAATATAACAATCTACGTTCTTTAATATATGTGAAGTAGTTGTCTTGCCATTGAAACACGAAAAGTTCTCTGTACAAAAAAATTCGTAAAGGAAATTTTTAATTTTTCTAATCATACTTGAAATAAAACTTTTTGTAACAAAAAAAAAACTTATCTTATGTGTGGCATGCAAACAAGTGAAATGTTTTCACATGAGAAAAAAAGACTATTGATGCGCCACGCAAAAAGCAAATTAAATGGTGTTTTATTTATCTTTGGCTCTCAAGATTAAAAAGGTTCGTCATTCCAGGAAGAGGATTAATACGAAAGGTTGATTTTACAATTTCAAAGACTCTAAAGGGGGAAAATTCAAACTGAGTATTCGGAATATATGAAGAGTAATATTTTATTAATTGTTATCCTACTCGAAAAGAGATGTTCATTTAGCCTTTAAAGCGGTGGGTTATTTTACCTCTGAGCGGCACTTCTTTTGCACACAATGGGCTATATCGCCAAGTTACAAGGACCCCGAGGGCTCGAGAATGTTGGGTGGAGGGAGCCCAATGGACAGCTGGTAGAAGGCAGATGGTATAGGTTCCCATCAAGGTTATCCAGAGTGTTCTTTGACGTCCCATCCGGCGGACGATGGCCTTTCCAAACCCATCGGTGTCTCCTGCTGACCGAGGGCAGGTTGGGAAGTTTCGGGAAGATAAATCTCAGCCCTGGCCCAACTGGGAATGCACCTGGGCGCTGAAGATTATGGGACTTAAGTGAAAACCATATCTCGCTTGTTTTAAAAGGGGAACTAAAAAGCTTTTTTAAAGGAACCCAGCATACAAAGAATATTTGGGATAGAATAACTAAGTAGTGCTGCTTGAACAATCGTTATCAATACTATTTGAATACGGTATACAAACCATATACCATACCACTACCACACCTTAAAGGACAACAGGTGAACTTTGCCGAGTAACTTCCAAAATGCACACACCGGCCACTGAATTAGGAAACTTTATGCAGATGTACGTAAACGTCACTTGCGCAGCGTATATGCAAAATACGTGGTCACGTGCATCACCACATGATCTAGGCAACTATTTAAGACTGCTGCTCGTCAATAGCGTTGATCACAATGGGAGAAACAAAAGATTTTCGGGTTGGATTGGGTTACCTCTGAGTGGCACTTTTTTGCACACCATGGGCTAAATGGCCAGGTCACATGGACCCCGAAGGCTCAGAGAAGGTTGGGGGAGGGGACCCACTGGAACAGCTGTTGGGAGACAGATGGTAGCCTCCCGTCAAGGCCATCCAGCGTGTTCTTTAACGTGCACAGGGTATGGCTCTCCCGCACACGGGGCCACGGCTTAACGTCCCATCCGACGGACGGCGGCCTTTCGAAGCCCAGCGGTGTCCCCTACTGACCGTGGGCAGGGCGGGGAAATTTTGCGGAGATAAATCTCAACGCTGACCCAGCTGGGACTCGAACCTGGGAACTACAGATTACGAGCCTGGCGCGCTACCGACTGAGCCACCCCCGCCCCCAAGATTTTCGGGATTTCGAAAAAGGGTTTATTGTGGGTGCCCAACTCGCTGGAGCGACGATTTTAAAAACAGCAGAGCTGACTAGTTTCTCAAAAGGTGACATATCTCGGGGTTTTAATCAGTGGAAAAATAACCCACGTTGCTTGTTTAACCCTTTCAGGACCATAAGGTTTCTAAGAGTAAATATTAGTATGTAACTGTTTATTTTAGTTTGTTTAGACGTAAAATAAATAAAAATCATAAGAAAAATACATAACAATATGTAATTTTTTTGGAATTTTATGGTAAATATTTTTCCCAATGGACTATAAAGGTAACACAAATTATAGTTAGGCATATTATGCAATGTCTTTTATTTATTGGTTTATTAGAACAAAATGTTAACTAAAATAATACAAAATTATGAAATAAAATTACTATACAAAATGATGTGCTAATTATGATATTCTGCGAAGCAATTTCTTTTGGTTGTGAAGCAAAGATGGACATTGCACAGATGCAACATTATTGCAAAGATGGACATGGACTAAACGTTCCCGTTTACGTAATTGCGTTCGGCATACGTTCTATTTTGACATTCTGTATAAAAAATGCAGATAAGGTTATAATTAAATACGACAATCACCAATTTTAAAATGGGGAAAAATGTTTCCCTTGGTCGTGAAAGAGTTAAGAGGCGTAAGTGTGGCGCTACGACAATCTGTCAGGAACGAGATCGCCGTCGTCTGAGAAGCTTATACAGAGAAACAGGACTTCCCCTATGCAACAATTAACCGAAGCATTCAATGAAGGCTGTTCCCGACCCATATCTCAGCGAACTATGTACAGGGAATTGAAGAGGATCGGTATTAGCAGCCGCATGCCTATATGGAAACTGATTTCTGCGAAGAATTGGAGAGTTAGTCTACAGTAGTGTCAGGAATATCGTGACTGGACACTGGAAGACTGGAAAAAAGTTATGTGGTCCGACGAGAGTTATGTGGTTCGACATTTTATTAAAATTTATCAAATAAATGAACTTATAAAACATTGAAATAAACTCAAGACTAAATGCTAAAACTAAGCGGCTGCACGTATGTATGCATGCATGTAGCCGCTTAGTTTGTAATTAGTATCTCATTTAGGTCTGACGAAATACTGTAGTAGATCACATCCTTCATGCGCATATACTCTGAAGTTCTGTTGTTATCATCGGGTTACGTCCTGTTTTTTACACTTTCATACGACTATTCCTACATAGCCCATTTTTTTACAATTCATTTAATTTGTAGCATACTCAATTAGCGTACATTACGTTTCGACATTCTATTAAAATTTCTCAAATAAATGAACTTATAAAACATTTAAACAAACTCAAGACTAAATGCTAAAACTAAGCGGCTGCATGTATGTATGCATGCATGTAGGTAGGTATTGGTTTTGTAAATTTATTCAACGGAAATTTGTTCGAAACGGAAATCTGTTCTTAACAGAAATTTGTTTGAAACGGAAATTTGTTCGAATAACAGTTGTTTGAGCAATATTTTGTTGACGGTTTGAGAGGCCGATAGGGAGCTTTCTCCTCAATAAGGTCTTTCCTGCTTCGTTACTAGGAGATTATCAGAGAGGGAGTGGATCTGGGTAGAGAGGTGACAAAAGAAAAGGCTTCGTTTTAGATTAGGCAGAGTATAACACTTAGTTCCCAGACAATATACGCATTGTTTAATTCCTTTAAGTTTTCGTTATTCTTATAAGCTAGGCCGAGTGGTTAGCATGCTTGGAAACTGAACAAAGAGACCTGGGTTCAATCTTCGGGTAAAGCATGGAGATTTGTTGTGTTTCTGCTGAGGTTCCGGCATCCTCACGCCTGTCTTTCGAAATCTTTGGAACACTATAATTGCGCCCTCTATCGGTGAAACAGATTTAAAATTCCAAAATTTCAAACGAATATTGCAACGAGGTATTAATGACAGAAATATGAAACTTTGGTGGTGGAATGTGAACGTCGTGAAGTTCCCATTGGAAACAATGAAAATGATAATTAGAAAACTCTTTTTTAATTTGATTGGTACTAATGAAATATATACACTGGTTTCCATAAATTAAGGAAAATCTTTATGTTAAGCCAATGGAAAGCTAACGTCAAAGTCTACAACCTCTAAAATAAGTTTTTTGTTTTGAAACATGTGATTGTAGATAAAGATCTCAATGAAATAAATCAATATCTCGATTTTCAACAATATTCGTTCAGTTCTTAATGAGTTATGGCAGTTTGAATATTTAACAACAGCAATGCCAGTCTTAAGAAACTTATACAAAACTGAAGAATAGGGAAAGAATTCTTTAAACAAAGTTCTAAAATACAAACTTATTTTATTAAACACTTTGATACAATACTTATTACTAAGTTTTAATTAACTTCTGAAGTGTTATCGCTAAATATTGCAACTTCCATAACTCATTAAATACCGAACGAATATTGTTGAAAAGCGAAATATTGATTTATTTGATTGAGATCTTTATCTACAATCACATTTCTCAAAAAAAAAAAACTTATTATTTTAGAAGATATAGAACGTTGACGTTACCTTACAGTCGCTCAAAAAAGTATCCAAACACTACGGTTGATTACAAAATTCAGAAAAAATATCTGGCAACGATTTTTTTTAGAAATTAGTGATCTGGCAACCTTCGTGTCACGTGACACGAAAAAATTCTAGAAAATTTCTAAAAAAATCGTTGCCAGATATTTTTTCTGAATTTTGTAATCAACCGTAGTGTTCGGATACTTTTTTGAGCGACTGTAGGTGGTCATATTATTTTGATACTAGATCGTGTGGGCTCACTCACGGAAATATTGAGCGTGTGCAGTTACCGTTCACAACAAACTGGGGCGTGTGCAGTGACTGCACACGCTGACTGCACACGCTCCAGTTTGTTGTGAACGGTAACTGGAGCGTGTACAGTTGCTGTACACACTCCAGATATTTTTCCTGAATTCTGTAATCACGTGACACGAAGGTTGCCAGATCACTAATTTCTAAAAAAATCGTTGCCGCATATTTTTTCTGATTTTTGTAATCAACCATAGTGTTCGGATACTTTTTTGAGCGACTGTACAAATGATTTAACATAGGGATTTTCCTTAATTTATGGAAACCAGTATAAGCGTTAATAATAAGCATTTTTAAGTGCATAAGCATTATGGAAACCAGTAGAAGCAGTAATAAGCATTTTTAAAATGCTGAGTAGTTTTAATACATATATTTACAGATTACTGAAATGATGATTCACCAGAATTATTATCGAGTTTTACAAATAAAAAGAATAAAATACAAATTTGAAAAATTAGTGGTAATTTCAGGAGAGATTCAACTGACAGCTAGAACCCACTTTTCAGAGAGAAATGTGAGCAATCCAACTTTTTATATTTAAGAATTAAAAGGCTACTTTTATGTTGTATAATAACTAATGAAATACTATTTGCATTTTTCCCATCATCCACTAGCTCAAATTAAAACTTTTAAGGAAAAAAACAGTAGGTAAAGGAAAAACTTATTTCTCTTTGAAACGAGATTCTCATATGCGCCAGAGGCGATATGCGTCCTTCTAGTTATATTTTCGATCTGACTACTTGGCCCTCTCCCAAAACTCAAAACATTTATTCATATATTCACAAGATCTAAGTTACTAGAGAAGACATACGCTGAATAATCATTGAAGTCAGTGTATTTTTTTTTTCGAAATTAGCGTCCCATTGACGTAACAAGACCACCCCATGTTATGTCAATGGGGATCTAACTTCGAAGCTTTATGACTTCTAAAATCAGCGTTTTGTGAGAAAATGTGGCGAAGGATAATTTAAAGATCTGAATAAAATCTGTCTAAAACTCGATTGTTAACAATATTATCATAGTGTTTAAGCAGGTACTGAAGTTTAAAACTTTCAGAGCATCAATCAGCTCTAAGAAATTTTTAAAAACAACTTGAGAAATCATTTGCACACACTTTAAAAATATGTATTTATACTTGAGCTGGTTTGAAATAATATTTCTCATTTCAGTTTCAATTAACTTCCAATGTCTAGCACTGCTATTGTTAAATATTCAAACTTCCATAACTCTTTGAATATTGAAGGAATATTGTTGAAAATGGATATTTAGATAGAAATGATTTAGAACTTTAATTTACCTTTATCATCTTTTACTTGTAATGGAAAAAATATTATAATAATTAAAAATAGAAAGAAACTAGAAGGACGCATATCGCCTCTGGCGCATATGAGAATTTTGTTTTCAAAGATTCAGTATATACTTGTAATGGAAAAAATATTATAATAATTAAAAATAGAAAGAAACTAGAAAGACGCATGTCGCCTCTGTCGCATATGAGAATTTTGTTTTCAAAGAGAAAGAAGTTTTTCCTCCACCTACAGTTTTATTCCTTAAATGTTTTAATTTGAGCTAGTTTTAATTTTCCACCGTTAGAGGACATAAATTATAGGTTTAAAGAGATTCGGAAAGTGCATATCATAATATTTCATCAATACCTATCCAATGCAAAAAGAATTAATTTGGCCAGTGTAGTGTTTACGGTCCTCAGCCGATAGATGGCATTGCTCAAGTGGCGTGTGTTGCCTTGGAGGACATTATTTAGTTTTGGGGCTTTTTTATAATTCGGTCGCCGGTGCACTGTTTCCGATTTTCATGTTTTTTGGTTTGTGCTGTCTTGGAGGACATTATATAGTTTTGGGGCTTTTTTATAATTCGGTCGCCGGAAAACAAAATGGCGGCTGAGGACCGTGAACTGTACTACTGCCGAATTTTTAATTTATCGCTGTAAACAAAAAAGTTCGATGTCCACAGATGGACAGACAGACAGACAGACGACAAAGTGAAACAATTATCTGGTTTTCTTTGAAAACCAGATAAAAAGCAAACATTGAAAAATCTCAATTGAAAAACAAACCCAACCCTCCATTGAAAAACACACTAAAATCTTTCGCACTGGATAGATACAATAATCCCGACACTTTTCCTAAAATAACTTTGATTCTGTTTTGAGCAAGTTTACGTTGAATAAATTTCCGTTTCGAACAAGTTTCCATCGAACAAAATTCTGGCGAACAAATGTCGAAAAAATTACACCAAACCCTTTAATGAGATTGTTAACGCTACATATTCAAACTTGAATATTCAATCTCATATTAAAGCTTGTCACGGGCTACATTAAACACTACTACAAAAACAGGGGGAAGAAAAATGTGATCGAAAAATGTGATCATGTGGCAAATGAAAGTTTCTAAAGGTAGGTGCTTCTAGTAACAAAGAAATAAATGTAAATAATTTTAAAAACTTTAAAAAGTAATTTTAAAAATATTTAATTTAAAATATAATAATTTTAAAAACTTTAAAAAGTAATTTTAAAAATATTTAATTTAAAATATAATAATTTTAAAAACTTTAAAAAGTAATTTTAAAAATATTTAATTTAAAATATAATAATTTTAAAAACTTTAAAAAGTAATTTTAAAAGTAATCTTTAAAAAAGTAATCTTCCCACATGTGCCGTAAAAAGTAGAGAATGAAACTAAAGCATACCGATGGTGCAATCAGTCACTGAACTCGTATTCACTTCAAAGAAAGATGGGGCGCCGATTTACCTACTCTGCAAGATTGGCGGCGACCTATTTTCCTTTGAAATGAATACGAACTCAGTGACTGATTGCACCATCGATATGATTTAGTTTCATTTTCTACTTTTTAAGCCTTATATAGAAAGATGGGTACTTTTTAACTTTTTTAAATTTATTTATATTTTCTTTATTTAAAATACTGGTACTAGTGTTATTAGAAAACAAGTTATAGGGTTTGAAAAATATTACAGTTTAAAATTTCGAACAACCCTTTCTATAAGAAGTTGACTGTAGCTTAAAGTAATAGCGAAAACTGCGAAGAAATAAATGGCGGAAAGTTTGACTCGAAAACATGAAAGTTTGCACTTTGCACTTAAAAAGAAAAATCTAAACCACTCTGATCCTTTCCAGCTGCCATTCTTCGGTTCCCGCTTCCTCTTCCAGAAGTTCTTCAATGGCAAAGCACAAGGCCTATAACGCTAATGCTCTACGAGGAGCACTCGCCTAGCGGCCTCTCAGTTTTTAGAACAAAATTCCGTCGAACAAATTTCCGTTTGCAACAAATTTCAGTTGCGAACAAATTTCCGTCGAACAAGTCTTTGTCGAACAAGTCTTTGTCGAACAAATTTCCGTCGAACAAGTCTTTGTCGAACAAGTCTTTGTCGAACAAATTTCCGTCGAACAAGTCTTTGTCGAACAAATTTCCGTCGAACAAGTCTTTGTCGAACAAATTTCCGTCGAACAAGTCTTTGTCGAACAAATTTCCGTCGAACAAGTCTTTGTCGAACAAATTTCCGTCGAACAAGTCTTTGTCGAACAAATTTCCGTCGAACAAGTCTTTGTCGAACAAATTTCCGTCGAACAAGTCTTTGTCGAACAAATTTCCGTCGAACAAGTCTTTGTCGAACAAGTCTTTGTCGAACAAATTTCCCTTTCGAAAAAAATTTCGCTGAACAAATTTCCGTCGAACAAGTCTTTGTCGAACAAATTTCCCTTTCGAAAAAAATTTCGCTGAACAAATTTCCCTTTCGAAAAAAATTTCGCTGAACAAATTTCCCTTTCGAAAAAAATTTCGCTGAACAAATTTCCGGTGAACAAATGTCGAACAAATGGCGAACAAATTTCCGGATACCGGTAGGTACATGTATGTATGCATGTGTATATATATGCTTGTATGTATGTATGTATGTATATAGGTAGGTAGGTATGTATGTGTATAAGGATCGATCTATAATAATTTGAAGCACATTTAGTTTTTTCGTTTATATTTTTGTTCTTTGTAGAAATCCGAAAATTGTGTAAATTGACTACACTCACCTGTTGTTCAGAGTCCAAAACAACTTCGAAATCCACGTTGGACAACTACCATTAAACAACTTCGAAATCTACGTACAACTTTCGAAATTTTCGTTTGAATGACTACTGCTTTCCTTTTTTGACAAGTGAGCAGTCCCTCATGGGATTGTTCACTTGTCAGCCGTCCAGGTCTCCTCTTTATCAAGAGACTGCGATTAGGTCTGGTGCAGGTCCTAATATAGAGGGATCGAGTTTTGCTTAGAGAAATGCCGCCCTGTACAAGACTCAAAGGTGCAGTCGGGCCCTAGGCCTTTGAAACACTTGGAGCTCCTCATGCTGTATAGAATCATCAGGGAGTAGTGATATAACTTGGGTTTCTGGAACAATGTTGAAGTATAAAATAAATACCCCTCAAGCAGCTGCTTGCCACAGAGGTCTAACAGGAGCCTGTCAGTTTATATGCTACAGTAGAAGATCTGAGAGGATGGCAGGACCTCAGCAGAAAACAACACGAATATCCATGCCTTACCCGGGGTTCGAACCCAGGTCCCGTAGATCAGTAGCCAAGCGCGCTAACCACTCGGCCACGGGATGGCTGTTGAGGTATAGGGAATTCTATGTTAACCTATGGGAAAATTTTCGGGAGATGAGGGCAAATTTTTATTTATTTATCTTTTATTTTTTCATTTCTCTGTGAAAAAAATCTGTGAAACTCAGAAAAACGTTGGGTGTTTTTTAGCACTTTAAAAATTAATTTAAGTTTTTTTTTGGGAGATGAGCTTTTAAACAAATTTTTTAAATTTTTGGTTGTAGTAAAAATTTTGATAAAATCGGTGTGTCAGAGAATGGTGAATGGCAGTGTGTGTGAGAGAGAGAAAATTAATGTGTGATAGAAAAAGAAAAAATATGACTGAAGAAAATTTTAATCTTTGGTAATATTTTCTGGGAATGAAATTTTGCGTTTTCTGCAAAAAAGAGGAAAAGTATGATTAAAGAAAATCTTTGGTAATATTTTCGGGAAATGGAATATTACTTTTTCGGCAAAAAAAATAGTATTTTTGAAAATCGATACAAATTGAAAGTTAATATCAGATATATAGATGGTGTTGGGATGATAAAAATTATTTATGACATTGTTCGAATTTTGATTGAAAGTTATTATTATGAAAGTTATTATGTTTAAAGATGATAAAAACATTTTGCAAATTGGATGACAAAGTGAGGTTGGGGTAATTGTTTGCTCGGAAGTAAATCTTTTGGGGGAAGATATTTCAAGTTTGCTTATAGAGAAATAAAATGAAAAACATGTTGTTATCGTATCTTGTTTTGTAATTCTGTAGTAATTTGGTCATCATTCATTAAATTCTACAAAGTCGACCACTTATTTTGTAGCACAGGCATCGAAACCCACTTGATAGCTACGTATTACGAATCTTTTCTTTCTAACAATGTTGTTCAATAACTCTAGTTACAGACTGAATTTAAAAACTAATTATTTATTGAGATTCAAAATATAGAGTGGTATCGAGAAACAGAAATCAGTCTCGAACCTGGAAATAAATTCCGTATTTGGCATATCTGAGAGCCCACACTGTATGGACAGGGCCTGGACGACTTGCTAGTCAATCTGGTACTGAACTAATGCTGCAATCCAAAACAAAATGCTATTTTCTCTCCTCCTTGGCTGGGGCTGGGTGTTAGTCGGTAGCGTGCCAGGCACATAATCTTCCAGTTCTAAGGTTCCAGTGCAACCTAAGCAATCATTTGGGCTTATCTCTGAAAAACTCCCTGCCCTGCCCTAGTTCAGTAGGGAACACCGATGGGCTTGGAAAGGTAGCTGTCGTAAAGTTGAAAAAAAGCTTTTCCCCCGTGTGCAGGAGAGAGATACCCTATGCAAGTTAAAGAAGAGACTGGATGGCTAGATCCTGATCAAATGTCTCTGACGTGAACTTTCCCTGCCTCTCCCTCTATCTTCTCATTTTATAAACTGTTGGTTCTTGGAGAGAGGAAGGAGTTCCTAACTGCAACAGCAGGTAGGTTGACGTTAAGCTCTGTTAATAAGTGGGAAAGCTGACAGCTTTATGAAGGTCCGATGGTTTGAACAGTGGTCAGCTTCTAGTGTTCTCATGTGTTCCCCTCCAAACAAATGCCGTTAGTGTCAGCGTGAACTATTAGATCACACATAGGGTCATTGCTGCAAGGGGTGAGGACTGGACTCTCCATGTGATGTTTTTCCCCACTGATGAAAAGAGCGGGAAAATAATGATCCCTCTCTGAGTGTCTTGGAGGAGAGAAGCTTGTGTCCGACTCAAGAGAGAACTACATCCTAACTGGGCCCATGCTTTATGGCCAGCTAGTATTGTTTGTAGCAGTGTGCAGCTGCTGATTAAAGGGAATATTGTACACAGGGTGATTCAAAACTTATCGTTCAAATTTCGTGGGGAGGTAGGGAATACGTCAGGAAACCGATTTCACATAGGAAAGTATGTCCGCAAACGTCATCTACATGAACAAAATGGACAAGTAAAGTGAACACAAGGAAACAGTACAGTTAAGTGGTAACGAATGTGACGTTTATTCCAACAAGGTAAAGTACAGGTTCACAGTAGGTGCTCAAAATTGCGACCATTTACACGGACACAGGATTCACAGCGCCGTTGCATTGACCGCCGAACATTTTCAAAAACGCCTGGCATATCACGGACAATGCCTGCGGCGGCCACTATTCGTGCAACAAAGTCCATTTCACTGTCGACGGGGGTCTCGTACACATGGTATTTCATGGCCCCCCACAAAAAGAAATCCATGGGCGATAAATCAGGTGACCTGGGTGGCCAAGCGATCGCTGATGACAGCGGGAGTGGTCGGGCGAGCTGTACACTGGTTGGGTACACACAGCGCCCTCTACATACGCATGCGTACATTTGCGGACATACTTTCCTATGTGAAATCGGTTTCCTGACGTATTCCCTACCTCCCACGAAATTTGAACGATAAGTTTTGAATCACCCTGTATATATTAGTTATATATAATATTACTGAGTGTGCAGAATAGCACTGTATAATGCCAATAGATTGTATATATCAATAAGCGTGGTAATGTAAATGTAATTTTTCCTTTTCCGAATTTTTGAACCCTTTAACACTTCGAGCCCTGATTGATTTACATGCTTCCTTAGCTAGTGCTGGAGAGTGAGAGGATACGCATACTTCCATCGGATTCAAAGTGTTGACAGTGTTAATTCGTAATAACGAATAACTGGAAAATGCAAATAGTGATATATTGTCATACACCCCGACTGTAACCGTCGCCCATCGTCGAGCGAACGGAGTGGACAAAGGGGGAGGAACTTCTAGGGATGCATTGTGAATTTTTGTTGTTCACTGATCGTCATCCAGATTAATCTGTTTTTGTTCCAAGAGTTCTACTGCAGAACTTAAAGGAACCACAAATCTCAATCTGCTATTGCTTAGATTGATTCGCAACTGAAATGATCATGAATATGATAATCGAGAATCGTGCAGGCGAACAGACGGACCACAACCAGAGAAATCACAGCGGAAATAAACATTAGTAAGCAGAAGGTCATCTCCGAATGCATCACGTATAGAACTTATCATGAATGGTCTACAACAGCCACCGATCATGTCGAGTGCCAATATTGTCAGCAAAGAACACGGAAGCACATCACCAGTGGGTACAGGTTGGGTTGGGTTGTTTTACCTCTGATCGGCACTTTTTTGCACACCATGGGCTAAATGGCCAGGTCACATGGACCCCGAAGGCTCAGAGAAGGTTTGGGGAGGGGACCCACTGGAACAGCTGTTGGGAGACAGATGGTAGCCTCCCGTCAAGGCCATCCAGCGTGTTCTTTAACGTGCACAGGGTATGGCTCTCCCGCACACGGGGCCACGGCTTAATGTCCCATCCGACGGACGGCGGCCTTTCCAAGCCCATCGGTGTCCCCTACTGACTGTGGGCAGGGCGGGGAATTTTGCGGAGATAAATCTCAACGCTGACCCAGCTGGGACTCGAACCTGGGAACTGCAGATTACGAGCCTGGCGCGCTACCGACTGAGCCACCCCCGCCCCAGTAGGTACAAGAGCAATGACACTGGACCCTTGAAGACTGCAAAAAGAAAACCTGGTCGGATGAATCAAAGTTCCTTTTGCAACATGCTGATGGAAGGATCAGAATTTGGTGCAAACAACATACAGCCCGTGGTGGTGGTGCGGGGAATGTTTTCCTGGCACACATTAGGCTGCCTGATACCCATTGAAGAACATCTGAATGCCACGTTGTATTCGAACATCATTGCTGACCAAGTTCATCCCTTCATGGCTGCAGTTTATCCTCACTCTGATGGGCACGTTCAGAATTATAATGCTCCTGATCACAAGACATGTATCGTTACTGAATGGTTCCAGGATATGTCGACGAGTTTTCCTTGCTTCATTATACTGCACAGTCCCCAGATCTATCGAGCATCTTTGAGATGAGGTGATAAGGGCTGGTTGCAGCGAGCTGTGCCACCGTCCGATTTGCAACAACTGCGTGACACAATCATTTCCGCATGGTACAGTTGCTCAAAAAAGTATCCGAACGCTATGGTTGATTACAGAATTCAGAAAAAATATCTGGCAACGACTTTTTTAGAAATTAGTGATCTGGCAATCTTCGTGTCACGTGATTACAGAATTCAGGAAAAATATCTGGAGCGTGTACAGCAACTGTACACGCTCCAGTTACCGTTCACAGCAAACTGGAGCGTGTGCAGTAACTGCACACGCTCCAGTTTGCTGTGAACGGTAACTGCACACGCTCAATATTTCCGTAAGTGAGCCCACACGATCTAGTATCAAAATAATATGACCACCTACAGTCGGTCAAAAAAGTATCCGAACACTATGGTTGATTACAAAATTCAGAAAAAATATCTGGCAACGATTTTTTTTAGAAATTAGTGCCAGATCACTAATTTCTAAAAAAAATCGTTGCCAGATATTTTTTCTGAATTCTGTAATCAACCATAGTGTTCGGATACTTTTTTGACCGACTGTACATACAACATTCCTGCACAATGCATCCAGCATCTTTCCATGCTCCGACGAATTCGGCTCTTCTGAAGGCCAAAGGAAGTGCAACACACTACTAGGTAAGTGTACCTCATAAACTAGCATCTCGGTGTATAATTTAATTGAATCATCGTAATTTTGCTAAATTTTTCCCTTCTTACCTTTAAGAGCTTTGTATATTACTTCATTTAAATTAGCATATATAATTTAATTTAATTTTTTAAAGACCTGTAAAACGGAGGGGGAAACATTATATTGTATTGGAAATCCCTTTTACATTTTTCCAGCTCGATTGTGTTGATGGATTTCCCTTTCTTCTGATTTTTTTCTATATCTGGGCATGATAGTTTGTAATTTACAGTATACAGTGTCGTATCAGAATAATATGACCACTTAAAGTCGCTCAAAAAAGTATCCGAACACTATGGTTGATTACAGAATTCAGAAAAAATATCTGGCAAAGATATTTTTAGAAATTAGTGATCTGGCAACTTGTTGTCAGATCACTAATTTTTTGAGCGACTTACCATAGTATATGTATGGTAGATGGTCATATCATTGTGATATGAATGTGTATATACGATTGCGTGTTATTGACTGAAGACTGACAATTGACTGACAGTTGACTGACAGCGGATGACGCTAATTCTGACTATGATGCAGAGAACTATAATTTGCACTTAAGGATAATCCGGGTCATAGATGCCGGGAAAAATTCGAAATTTGCCCTCACCGATTTCTTCAATTGGTTTAATATATGCAAAGTAAGTGAATCATTTTGCTACTTTTATGTATTTCTTTGCTTTGTGGATCGTATAATGATTAAGTCCTCGTCCTCTCCCCTTTTATTTTATATCTCTATTTTACAAATCTCTCGTGTAGGAAAATATATTTGTATATATCGTCGCTCTGTTTAGCAAATATTATTTATCCAAATCACTACTTTTGTCCACCTTATGCATATTTGATTAAACATTAATTTGTAAATTATTAATATTAATTATTAAATTTGAAGAACAGACTGGATAGCTAGATCATGATATAATTAATATTGATAATTTACAAATTAATGTTTAATCAAATATGCATAAGGTGGACAAAAGTAGTGATTTGGATAAATAATATTTGCTAAGTTAAATCTCCGTTAAAAACTGGTTCATCTGAAACCATATGCGATAATTTCACTTTGAACTTGTAACTATGTTCTTAGATTTAAGGAAAGCCTTCGATACAATAGATCATAGCATTTTACTAAATAAATTGGAAAATTACGGTATTCGCGGTATATTGTTAGATTGGTTTAGAAATTATTTTTCAGACAGACACACAATTACTAAAATAAAAAACTGCTACAGCAGAAAAGTAATTAAACGATATGGAATTCCCCAAGGCTCAATTTTAGGTCCTTTATTGTTCCTGGTATACATAAATGATTTGTTCAATACAAAATTAAAAAGTGCTATTTATCTATATGCTGACGACATTGTTTTAATAAACAGTCACGAATATTTAAATGATAGCATTTCAGAGGTTCAAACAGATTACAATAATATTTATAGATAGTTAAATCATAAAAAAACTATTTAAATGAGAAAAAAACAAAATTGATGATTATACGTTCACCACGATTTCATATTCATCAAAACCTCTTTATCAAAACTCATAAAATAAATTGCAGAAAAAATGATGCTTCAAATTGTGAATCATTATGAGTTGCCCACTTGTTGAGCAACTAAATAAAATAAATTACTTAAGAATCATTTTTGATGAATATTTTAGGTGTAATGCCCATATATCCCACATATGGGAAAGCTTGAGAATATCAGCGATAAAAATTCAAAAATTGAAATACGTATTAAATATGGAAACCTGTGTATTATTTTATAAAGCAATATGCGAATCTATTTTAAATTATGGAATAATTGTGCATGGAACAACTAACTTAACTAACATAAATAAAAAAGAAAAACTACAGTCTATAATAGCTAAAAATATCATTCCGTTTCATTTGCAAAAAATTTATAAAACTTCCACAGATAGATAAAAATTTTTAAACCTTTTATCCTACAGCAATTTATATAAATATAATTTAATAATTAAAAATTTTTTGACGAAACTTAAAAACTAAAAATTTAACATAATAAAAATACAAGACTTCAAAACCAAGGTTATTACAAAATGCCAAATTTTCGAAATAATTACGGGAAACATACCTCCGAATATCAAGTACAACTTATATTTAATGCTATTCCAAAAGAATTACTAAATATTGATTCTTTTAGAAGACTTAAAATGGATTTAAAAAATTATTTGGCATTTTCTATTTAGCTAATTTTTATGTGTTGTGTTTTGGGGATTTATTTGATGTACACCATTTTTGTGGCTGAATGACCTATGTTTAATTTAATTTATTCGTTTTCCTGCAGATAAGCTATTTAGCTTTGCGGGTCAAATGGTAAATGTATTTGTATTCTTTATAAATATATAAAATAAATACCCCCTCAAGCAGCTGCTTGCCACAGAGGTCTGACAGGAGTCTGTCAGTTTATTCTGTCAGTTTATATGCCACAGTAGGAGATCTGAGAGGATGGCAGGACCTCAGCAGAAAAACGACACACACACATCCATGCCTAATCCGGGGCTCGAACCCAGGTCCCTTAGATCAGTAGCCAAGCGTGCTAACCACTCGGCCACGGGACGGCTATCCTTTACTCTTATGAATAAAAATTATATTCCTAAAAAAAAAACTTCATTCAATGAAACGATGTGCGAAAATAACCTCAGTGAAAGTCTACTGAGTATGACGTCAAAAGCAAGTTGGTGAGCTTGTTCGTTCTAGGAGGTTATGCCCAGGCATTCTCTTCATCGAAGATGAAACGTAGAATGGTTACGATAGGGACGTGAGGAAGAAAATGACGGCCTGTTTCGAAACAATGGCGCCAACTAGAGTGCTGCAGCATGTGGGTCCGCATCGCAAGAATCGAGGCACGACAATAGTTTTTGGACTATACAATGCAAAGACAATTTTTATTTTATCCCTTAAAAAGAAAAAAAATGTGTGAAATCATTGGTTTTCTATTAGCTGGTAAAAATCTATTAGCTTTCCATTAGCCTGTGAAAAACTATTAGCTTTTCATTAGTTTGTGAAAATCTATTAGGTTTCCATTTGCTTGTGAAAAATCCATTAGCTTTCCACTAGTTTTCAATTAGCTTGTGAAAACCATTAGCCTTCTATTAGCTTGTAAAAATCCATTAGCTTGTGAAAATCTAATAACTTCCTATTAGATTGTGAAAAATCCATTAGCTTTCCATTAGCCTGTGAAAAACCATTAGCTTTCCATTAGCCTGTGAAACCTATTAGCTTTCCATTTGCTTGTGAAAAATCCATTAGCTTTCCACTAGTTTTCAATAAGTTTGTGAAAACCATTAGCCTTCTATTAGCTTGTAAAAATCCATTAGCTTGTGAAAATCTAATAACTTCCTATTAGCTTGTTAAAAATCCATTAGCCTGTGAAAATCCATTAGCTTTCCATTAGCCTGTGAAAACCCATTAGCTTCCCATTAGCCTGTGAAACCCATTAGCTTCCATTTGCTTGTGAAAAATCCATTAGCTTTCCACTAGTTTTCAATTAGTTTGTGACAACTATTAGCCTTCTATTAGCCTGTAAAAACCTATTAGCTTTTAAAAATATAATAGCTTTCTATTAACTTGTGAATATTCATTAGCTTTCCATTGGCTTGTGAAAAACCATTAGCTTTTCATTAGCTTGTGAAAACCTATTAGCTTTCCATTAGCTTGTGAAAATCCATTAGCTTTCCATTAGTTTTTATTTATATTGTGAAAAACCATTAGCCTTCTATTAGCTTGTAAAAACCTATTAGCTATTAGCTTGCGAAAAACCATTAGCTTTTCATTAACTTGTAAAACACATTAGCTTGCGAAAATTCATTAATTTCCATTAGCTTGTAAAAACCATTAGCTTTGGAACATCCACTAGTAAATACATTATTATTTATTATTTACAATTAACTACAATTACCCATTACATTCCCAATAGCTTGTGAAAATCCGTTAACTTTCCATTACCTTGCGAAAATCCATTAGCTACGATTACTCAAATCTTATTATTAGATCTTATATTAACACCCTCGTGTTAGGATTTTCTTGAGTTTTTAATAATTTACATTTTATAACCAATGAAACATTTTATAACCAAGAGATGCAATACTAAGTAAGGAATGATTGCAATGCTAAGTAAACTGTGATTCTGTTACAAAATGCAATTCGTGACCCTGCATATGTCCAATCGATATTCCACTGCTTGCCATGGAGGTCGCAACATATCTCTTGTTATTTGCTCAGTTGCGTCTCTTATTCTGGCTTTCAAATTGATTCGGGTCTCAAATTTTGCCCATGTAGCCTTAATTACTTACAGAACTCTACAAGAAAAATCAAAGGGTGTCAAATCAGTAATCTTGTAAATCAGTTCTCCTTGGCGGCGATAGAATTTCACCATCCCTTGCCAATCCATCTATCAGGAAATGTTGCACTAAGAACGGCGGGAAGGTAACTGCAGCATGTCGTGTACTCTGATGCCCGCCCGTGCAACTGCGTGTAGAAACGTGCAGCTACAACGTTCAGTGTGATGCCTCTTGTGTAATTGAGGACAGAGCTTCCAGAAATACCGCCATTATTTCTCGAACACCCTATATCAGTGGTTCTCAACCTTTTATGCTTCACGTACCCCCTGGAAATGTGTATGTAACTGGCGTACCCCTTGTATAGATAGATAAAACTATAGTTATAGTATAACAATGGGAATAAAATAAAACGTATATATCAGTGGTTCTCAACCTTTTATGCTTCACGTACCCCCTGAAAAATGTGTATGTAACTGGCGTACTCCTTGTATAGATAGATAAAACTATAGTTATAGTATAACAATGGGACTAAAATAAAACATATATGAGTGGTTCTCAAATTTTTATGCTTCAAGTACCCCCTGGAAATGTGTATGTAACTGGCGTACCCCTTGTATAGATAGATAAAACTATAGTTATGGTATAACAATGGGAATAAAATAAAACATATATATGAGTGGTTCTCAACTTTTTATGCTTCACGTACAGTCGCTCAAAAAAGTATCCGAACATTATGGTTGATTACAGAAGTCAGAAAAAATATCTGGCAACGATTTTTTTAGAAATTAGTGATCTGGCAACCTTCGTGTCACGTGACACGAAGGTTGCCAGATCACTAATTTCTAAAAAAATCGTTGCCAGATATTTTTTCTGAATTTTGTAATAAATCATAGTGTTCGGATACTTTTTTGAGCGACTGTACCCCCTGGAAATGTGTATGTAACTGGCGTACCCCTTGTATAGATAGATAAAACTATAGTTATAGTATAACAATGGGAATAAAATAAAACATATATATATGAGTGGTTCTCAAACTTTTATGCTTCACGTACCCCCTGGAAATGTGTATGTAACTGGCGTACCCCTTGTATATAAAAAAATAAATAAATACCCCCTCAAGCAGCTGCTTGCCACAGAGGTCTGACAGGAGCCTGTCAGTTTATATGCCATAGTAGAAGGTCTGAGAGGATGGCAGGACCTCAGCAGAAAAACAACACGAACATCCATGCCTTACCCGGGGCTTGAACCCAGGTCCCGTAGATCAGTAGCCAAGAGCGCTAACCACTCGGCCACGGGACGGCCATCCCCTTGTATAGATAGATATAGTTATAGTATAACAATGGGAATAAAACAAAACATATATATGAGTGGTTCTCAACTTTTTATGCTTCACGTACCCCCTGGAAATGTGTATGTAACTGGCGTACCCCTTGTATAGATAGATAAAACTATAGTTATAGTATAACAATGGGAATAAAATAAAACATATATATGAGTGGTTCTCAACTTTTTATGCTTCACGTACCCCCTGGAAATGTGTATGTAACTGGCGTACCCCTTGTACAGATAGATAAAACTATAGTTATAGTATAACAATTGGAATAGAATAAAACATATATGTCAGTGGTTCTCAACATTTTATGCTTCACGTACCCCCTTGGAAATGTGTATGTAACAGGCGTACCCCTTGTATAGATAGATAAAACTACAGTTATAGTATAACAATGGGAATAAAATAAAACATATATATGAGTGGTTCTCAACCTTTTATGCTTCACGTACCCCCTGGAAATGTGTATGTAACTGGCGTACCCCTTGTATAGATAGATAAAACTATAGTTATAGTATAACAATGGGAATAAAACTTTCTTACTAGATCTAGCGACTTTTGAGCTCTCACGGCGTACCCCAAAAAGTTTTACCGCGTACCCCACGTTGAGAACCCCTAACCATATATCGTTATAAATTTGTGAAACTATTTTTAACTATGATTTACTTATTTATTTACTGTTCTAATGAAATAAAAAATAATTATTATTTGATTTAATAATGTTCATCATTTAACACTGACAGTGGTTACATTTTGAAAGTTGTTGATTGAGTTGCAAAATAGTTGATGCAAGCAACAATCCGAATTGAAAAAACCTCATTATAATATTCCAATAGTAGAGTCATAATTAGCCAAAAAATGATCTAGCCGCAATAACTCAGTGGTCAGAGCACAGCATCTTTTATACAATATCACGGGCTATGTTAGGGAAGCTTTCCTCTCCTCTTAAAGAAAGATTAACAGGTCGTGGGTTTGTTTCCCTTTCCAGATGAAACTCAATTTTTCAGTTAAATAATTCATTAGTACTTCCAGGAAACTTCAAAAAATATTTGGTCGAAAAAGTTAATTTAAATGTTTTACAATATTTTTAGAAGTGCACCGTTTGAAGAAATAATGGCCTTCGCGACCAAAGGAAATCATTATTCTTTATAGAATACTGTTGAAATAGAGATGATAACTTCAAAATATGAATGTAAAAAGAACAGGTGTAAAGTATACATTTTGTAACAGAATTACGGTTTGTTTATTATTGCAACACTTTGCTATTAGGGCTTGGAAAGAGAATTAGGTGTACTTTAACCAGTTGTTATCAGCTTGACCATTTTTAAATAATCATTTCTTTATCTTGCACATAGATTTTCCTTCTCGTCCAAAGTACAGATGATCTACAAGCGGAAACTAAACCCATAAATGCCAGATTTGCTCTTTAGTTAAAAAAAAAATACGGGCTCAAAACCACTCGGCCATGAGACGGCTTTAGTTAACAGTTCGTGAAATTCCTTTCTCAAACGGAAGAATTAATTTCGAACTAATATAACTGATGAAAAGTTCAGTTATCTCATTATCCTCCATATAAGAGATTAAAAGAAATCATAAACATGAAGTGATATTTTTTAAGATTAGTTCTGAATCCAGTGGTGGCCAACTCCTCGACCATTGCAAAGTACACTGATTATTGATATCACTCAGATAAGAGTGAGAAATGTGTTCCAGCAACTGTTATCAGCTCACTAAACATCCATTTCTGAATGATGCCTACGAACAACTAGTCTGGGTCGTGACGCATTTAGCAAAGTCCGAAGAAACTTTGCAACTAATTGTGAGCTCCGCGTGCTACTATTTCTGGAAGTTTCATAATAGCACTATGCACAAACTATCATCAAAACTTACCAAATTTATAATGATATAGGGCAGGGGTTCTCAACGTAGGGTACGTGGTAAATTTTTTTGGGATACGCCGCGAGAGCTCAAAACTCGCTAGATCTAGTAACAAAATCGCTAAGTTGGGAACACTGCTGGACAAAAATGTCATTTTTCGTGTTTATGTGTATATAAATATAAAATAAAAAAATAAATACCCCCTCAAGCAGCTGCTTGCCACAGAGGTCTGACAGGAGGCTGTCAGTTTATATGCCAAAGTGGAAGATCTGAGAGGATGGCAGGACCTCAGCAGGAAAACGACACACATATCCATGCCTAAATCCGGGGCTCGAACCCAGGTCCCTTAGATCAGTAGCCAAGCGTGCTAACCACTCGGCCACGGGACGGCTAAAAATATACCGCCCAACGTGGGGTACGAACCCACGACCCCGAGATTAAGAGTCTCGTGCTCTACCGACTGAGCTAGCCGGGCAGACATATAAATATAGCTGTTTTATTTTATTCCCATTGTTATACTATAACTATAGTTTTATCTATCTATACAAGGGGTACGCCAGTTACATACACATTTCCAGGGGGTACGTGAAGCATAAATGGTTGAGAACCACTGATATATTTATATGTTTTATTTTATTCCCATTGTTATACTATAACTATAGTTTTATCTATCTCTACACAAGTTGTACGCCAGTTACATACACATTTCCAGGGGGTACGTGAAGCATAAAAGGTTGAGAACCACTGATATAGGGTGTCCAACAAATAACGGCTGTGTTTCGGGAGACTGTCTACAATTATATACAAAAGACATCACATTAAATGTTGTAGCTGTGAGCCCTTCTAGTTGTTGTAGCTGTACATATCTGGATAACTATAGTTTCACCAGAGTATACGACGTGCTCCCGTTACATTCCTATAGTTCTTAGTGCAACATTTGCTGACAGATAGATTAGCAATATCACAGGCTATTGTTAGGGAAGCTTTCCTCTCCCGTTATATATAACGGGAGAGGAAATTAGATAGAAAAAGAGAGATTACAGCTTAAAACAGAAACTTCAAATGAGAGCATAATGTAATCCTCTCCCTAAGTACAAGTAAAATTGATTGACAAGAATTCAGCTGGGATAAAAAGCTTGCGAAAATTTGTTCAATAGGTTTAACCCCTTCATCAGTATATACACATTGGGGAACATTAACCATAAAACTAGTTTTAATTATTATAATACTGTTGAATAAAATACAATTTTAAAAATTGTGTCCCACATGAAAATCTGCAATATACTGTATTTGAAATTAAAAAAAATTTCGTGTTCTGATTCTATTTTGTATGTCATTTATTTGTTTTCATTTTTTGAAATTTGTTTCATAAAAGTTGTTTATATGGGCTGTAATAACAATATTGCGCCCCAAACGCTGCTAGTCTCATCCAGGAATGGCCAAATCGTTTCTTTAACGTGCCATGTATTATGTTGGAAATGTGTGAACGTGCAGACCAGGGAATGATCCATTAAACCACCCAGGGGGAGTCTAGTTGAGGGTAGTGTTACTGACAAATATTTTGTATGCTACAAATGGTATGCATGCTGCTAATTGGCCACTCTTGGTTTAACGGAATTATTTCGAGACTGAAAGGATTAACAGTGAGTTGGGTTGGGTTGTTTTACCTCTGAGCGGCACTTTTTTGCACACCATGGGCTAAATGGCCAGGTCATATGGACCCGAAGGCTCAGAGAAGGTTGGGGGAGGGGACCCACTAGAACAGCT
This sequence comes from Ryuthela nishihirai, assembly GCA_038380435.1. Taxonomy (NCBI): domain Eukaryota; kingdom Metazoa; phylum Arthropoda; class Arachnida; order Araneae; family Heptathelidae; genus Ryuthela; species Ryuthela nishihirai. Next base: position 20,050,174 of record JAWZYU010000028.1, on the reverse strand, counting down.
GTTGGGAGACAGATGGTAGCCTCCCGTCAAGGCCATCCAGCGTGTTCTTTAACGTGCACAGGGTATGACTCTCCCGCACACGGGGCCATGGCTTAACGTCCCATCCGACGGACAGCGGCCTTTCCAAGCCCATCGGTGTCCCCTACTGACCGTGGGCAGGGTGGGGAATTTTGCGGAGATAAATCTCAACGCTGACCCAGCTGGGACTCGAACCTGGGAACTACAGATTACGAGCCTGGCGCGCTATCGACTGAGCCACCCCCGCCCCGATTAACAGTGAGAAACCTTTATTAGCTTCACTCGATGCAACATGAACGGATGTATTGACTACACTCGATGCAACCCGGATGGCAACATTTTTTGTACAAAATGGGCTAAATGGCCAGGACACAAGAGTTCAGAGAACGTTTGAGTAGACTGTCCATTAACCCACTGGACAGCTGTTAGAGAGATAGTAGCCTCCCACCAAGGCCATCCAGTGTGCTCTTAACGTGCATAGAATATGGCGCTCTTGCACAAGGGGCGACGGATTTAACATCCCATCCAAGAACAGTCTTTACAAATTCATCGGTGTTCTTATTCTCATCAAGGGCAGGGTGGGGATTAGCGAAGATAAACAACCGAAAAGAAACAGGGCACGCTATCCCAATAGAAAATCAGATACAGAGCTCAGTATCTTCGTAAACAAACTTTCTGTGGTAAAATGCAAGCAAAGATAAATTAAAGAACTCAGTGGCAAAGTGTGACATTTTGAATAAGGGAAGCAATTAACAAAATCACTACTGCAACAAAATGGAACACAGTTCCGTTACTCTGCTTACGAATTATTGATTACCAATCACCAATTACTATTTTTCAGTGTTGGGAAACGTTATTGTAACGTAACGAAATGATTTTTGAATAACGTTATGAAAAACGTTAACTGAATTTCAAAATACTTATAACGATAAAACGTGAGAAGTAACAACAAGATAAATTTCGGTTTTACGTCATTTTCACAGTTTCTGTGTTGTGATACATTTCAGAATTATCCTTTGCAAGATATACTTAGAAACTTGTGTGAAACAGACAGATGTAGCTTTTACTTTTATGATTAACGAATTCCTTCATTGGCACATTCCAAAAGGATATAGGAATCAGCTGTCTCAGACACCTTCGTCGTAATTGGCGCTCAGAGAAAGTGATTTGTGACAGCCAGATAAGAGCTGCATTGGAAAAGAAAGGGAGAGTCCCCATTCACGCAGAAGGTAAACAGGGCAATTACAATGGGGCGGAAATGCCAGGTATATCACAATTCCGTGTGATCGGCTTAGACATTTAGAAAAGGAACTATGCAGGTAGGATAATTTGGGTGTAGGGTAGAAAATTGGAGGAAGGGACCATTGATTTATTGACAATAGTCGAAACTTTCGGTTTTGATTTTCCCAATCTTCGACTTCCCTCTTTCCTCCTCAAAACATTTTCATTGTGTATGTTTGCAAATCCATTAACGATAATCCTCACTTTGTCACATGTTGAGGAAAAGGAGGCAATTCTCACGTTTGAATCGTGCAGTGACGACGCGTATTTTGTACTTCTCTGCAGCTCCTTCAAGAAGAGACTGCGCAAAGTTAAATAGGTAATGTTTTCAATTTCTTTATTCATATCTATTCATTAGATTATTTTTATGCTATTCCATGTCTATTTCAGAGAAAAACTCGTTTAATTATTTTGCATTAGCTCTTCTACAGGAAAGCATCGATAAAAATAGTTGAGTGTCATCAAATGACTCAACAAATGATTTGCTGGAAATCTACATTGATGAAACCGGGAACTTGGAGGCAAATGAAAAGAAAATTTGAATTTCATAAAATGAATTTGAGAGAGCAGACATAATTTCTACAAAGGAAAATATTTTCACTACTGGAAAAGTCTTGACAGTATGAGTTTAGTCAGAAGGGCTGTCAAACGTCTCTGGACTTGGAAAATTTTCAAATCCGAAAACTACGATAAAGAATGCCAGTGGGTTTTCATGTTGTAAGGCAGAGCATGATACGGAAGCAAGGGAAGCAGCGCAGGGGGCGGGGGGGGGGGGGGGGGGTGATGTGATCCACGATTCATCCGTCAATAAGACGTGGTCCGGGGTGCGGTACCGAACGCTTGTTGCGTGTTCTAAAGCGGGTCTTTTATGTCACCCATACAGGTGACCATACCATATCACCCTCAATATTTTACATAATTACGGATAATTTGTTTTTAAATCAGATTTTTTATTCGTCGTTTTCCATTTATTATAACTTTATACCCAATGGCATTTTTTCTTTTTCTGTGGGACAGTCTTATTCACCGTTTTCCTTTTATGAAATTTTACCCAATAACATTTATTCTTTTCATTTTCTACGGGATAGTCTTTTAAAATCAGTTACTGCGGGGTAGTCCTTAAAAGGGGGGCGGAACTGCTAACGAGGGGGACGGAACTTTTGATAAGAGTTTTATTTAATGAAGGGTTTTTAGGAAAGGAGCCGTCCCATGGCCGAGTGGTTAGCGCGCTTGGTTACTGATCTAAGGGACCTGGGTTCGAGTCCCGGGTAAGGCATCGTTGTTTGTGTCGTTTTTCTGCTGAGGGCCTGCCATCTTCACAGACCTACTATGGCATATAAACTGACAGTCTCCTGTCAGACCTCTGTGGCAAGCAGTTGCTTGAGGGGGTATTTATTTATTTATTTTTATTTTAGGAAAGGAAGAATGGGAGGACTTTTTGATGATTAACGAATTTATCAAAGATGACCGCCAAAGATAATGGTAAATCCATCAGTAAATTGTGGTCCCTTGTGATTCCCCGTTTGGAATAATATTTTTGAATTTCGCAGGACTTTTGTTAAAACCATCCGTCAGTAACATGATCCGGGGTGAGATACCGAACGCTTGTTGCGAAATGCACGTCACAGGACTTAATGTAGGTCGAATTCACAAAATATGGGTAATTATTTTCAAGAATTGCATGAGCCATTCTGTTCGCTGCAACCCAAAGTTTAGTGGACTTGGATAATTTCTGATGAGAGTAGAAACCAAGGAACGGGAGTATGTGATCAGTAAGGGGGAGTTTAATAAAGGGAGTTTTTAATACAGGGAGGTGGAATTTTGATAAGAGGGGTTTTTTAATGAGGGGGAGTCAAAAATTGGAAAAATTACGACTACAATTGAGAGCTTTTCTAAAAATAGACTCATCATATACACTAGATGGCGCTAGGGGTTTTTTAATAAAGGGGGAAGGAATTTTTAATAAAGGGGGCGGAACTTTTGATAAGAGTGTTTTTTAACGAGGAGGGAGTCAAAATTGGAAAACTACGGTTAAAATAGTACTCATGATATACACTAGGTGGCGCCACGGGTTTTTCATAAAGCGGATTAAAAATAAGGGGGATTAATTTTTAATTAATTATGAATATTAATAATGGTGCGTCATACCACGTTACTGGGCAGTTGCGACATACCACATGACCGGGCGGTTGCGACATAGGGGTCAAAGTCCCAAGTGGCCCCCGCACTTGATGCTGGTGACGTCATAGGGGGAAAGCCCTGTGCAAAGAGGGATTCCCAGGTGCATTGAAACTACTTAGATGATATGGTTACATTTTTTTAACCTTTCTGATATGTATTTTAATCTTCCTTTATCTTTCATGATACGAGAACAGACGCGTATTCGGGAGGGGGGGGGGGGTCGCTTATAATGCTACAGCTCCCTTCTTAAATCTGTGGAAGCTCAAAATTGAAAAATGGTAGAATTATTCACATACATGTTCAAGGCTTTTAGGAAAAAATAATAGTTCAAGGCTCTTAGGAAAACACCGTTATCAGAGACTCTTTTTAGGGAGTGAGCTATTAATTGAACTTGTGTGGGTCCCGAACATTTGATTAAAAGATACCTATTATGTTGAAATATATGTCAGAAAATTGGCAAGCTCGGTGGTGGACGATCGCTTCACAAGACTGTACAGCAGGCGTCGGCAACCTATGACCCGCGGGTCACCAAGTGACCCATTTAATAATTTCAAGTGACCCACTTGAGTTCCGCAAATAAAGTATAATATATAAAAATAAATTGTACTTTATTTGCAGAACTCAAGTGGGTCACTTGAAATTATTAAATGGGTCACTTGGTGACTCGCGAGTCATGGGTTGCCGACGCCTGCTGTACAGGTTACGTAGAGTCTTGTGAAGCGATCTGTGAAGCGACAGTCTTGTGAAGCGAAATTTATTATGCACAAAATTATACAACGATACTGCTCACAAAAATTAGGGGATATTTCAAAATGAATATGAAGCGATAAAAAAAAGAAGCATTTGAATTGTTTTTATTAAACAAGAATTTCAGAAAAGCAGACGACAAGTCAAAGAAAGTTGTTCGATTATACAAATGAGATGCAAACTCAATTGTCGTGATTGAGTAGCAAGTGACATATTGGTGGGGGTGAACAGAAGCATGTCAAATTGGACAAGAGTGCCACACATTGACTGTTCAGTAGGATGTATGGTCACCCAAGACTGCCAAAACACACTGACAGCGATGGGGCATGGACAGGATCAGAATGTCCAGCAGTTCTTGCAGTATCCTCTGCCACTCTTGCTCCAGAGCAACTTTCAGCTCAAGAAGTGTTGTGAGAGGTATTGGACGGTTTGCCAGACGTCTTCCCAGTGCATCCCAAGCATGTTCAATGGGATTCAGGTCTGGAGTACGTGAAGGCCAATCCATGGGTTCGATTCTTTCCTCCTGAAGCATGTTGCTGATGAGATGCGCACGGTGGGGCCTTGCATTATCCTCCATGAAAAGAAAGTTGTTTCCAACTGCTCCAGCATAGGGTACCACTATAGCATAGGGTACCACTATACAGGGTGAATCTGAAAAAGTGGGCAAAACTTTACGGGGTGGTAGAACGCAGCTATACGAGCAATATTCGTCATAGAATGTATGGTCGGAACGCAAACGGCGAGCCGCTAGATGGCGTTGGAAATGGTATAAAAGGGTCGGTCCTCGCACCCAACGGCATTTCTACCATGGATTGCTGAGAGGATGGCTGGTTATACTAACCACGTGGCAGCTCTCTTGAGCAATTTCTTTGAGCATGTACCTCAATTACATTCCTGTTAATAAAATGTTTTCTGAAGTATCTCCTCTCCTTGTGTTCATTCTTTATATGTGACAGTGAAAAACTACCTTTTAACTTCTCACCGCTTGCGTTCCGACCATACATTCTATGACGAATATTGCTCGTATAGCTGCGTTCTACCACCCCGTGAAGTTTTGCCCACTTTTTCAGATTCACCCTGTATAGGGTGCAGGACCTCATCTCGATATCTGACAGCAGTCAGCGATCCGTTTCTGATGACGTGGAGGTCGGTACGACCACCAATGCTGATGCCAGCCCACACCATGATTCCACCACCACCGAAGAAGTCCCTTTCTCGCATGAAATGTGGATTCTCCCGTGTTCCTCGTTCATGTGAGATCAGGACACGATGATTGTCAGGCTGCAGACTGAACCTGACACATCAGAGAAGAGGACAGTTGACCACTCATCACGGGTCCGATGACGATGCTCATCAGCCCACCTTCTACGGTGTTCAGCAGATAACGGAATGCATACCATTGGTTGCCAGGCATGCGTCCAACATGATGGAACCAATTTCGTATGGTCTGGATGCATATCCGTCGTCTAGTGGCAGCATGAAACTGTCCCTGCAGCTCTGTTGCATTGCTGCGCCTGTTCATTCTTGCCAATAAGGTCAAGTAGCGGTTATCTCTTGCTGTTGTGGCAGGTGGACGACCCTGCCCTCGTCTTCTTCATACTGTGCTAGTCTCTTGAAAGCGATTCCACCGTCTGCTAATCACGCTTTGGAATGTTCCAAGTGCTGTTGCCACTGTCGTCTGTGTTTGACCAGCTTCAAGACGGCCTATGGCTCTCCAAGCTTCGCATTCGGGCAAATCGTGTTGCAGGGGTATTGCAAGGGCTGGGAAATTGCAGGATGTGCACTTTCAAGATCAGGGAACGTGCAGATACTCCAGTACTTTCAGCCTTTTATATAGTACATTTTCACCAATGACATCAAAGTTGGTTTTGCATCTCATTTGCATAATCGAACAACTTTCTTTGACTTGTCGTTTGCTTTTCTGATGTTCTTGTTTAATAAAAACAATTCAAATGCTTCATATTCATTTTGAAATATCCCGTAATTTTTTTGAGCGGTGTATATTTACAGTAATAAAAATATGCATCAGCCCTTCACTAGGGCTTCGCATTCTAATGCGAATGTGGTCGAACAATGGCCAACGTTTTTTCGGCAGGAAACGTTTTTCCACAGCCTCTCTCTTTGCATTTTTGCAAACGTTTTGCAGCGACATGGCCTGACTCTCTGTCCTCTCGGTGCTGAAGCTCAACAATGAAGAGCTCAAAGTCTTGTTTCTTCGCTCTTAAACTCGGTCATACAGGATGTTCTGTCCACACAGGAGCGAAAAGTGCTGGCCATCGCCGGTCCCAGCTACCTGTCAAGGGAGCAGATTGATGACCCCTGTGGACCCTCCCTCATCCGGTAGCAAGACACCTGGATTTTCTTGGCGCTGGAGGGGGAGTAACGGACATATGCTCGTTACAACCATGTTAACTGAAATTAAGTAAAAAGATACTAAAGCTGTTGCAGTTTTTCAGGGTATAGAAATTTGAACATGGCCTAATCGTAATTTTTAATCTGCAACCACAAAAGAATAAATATGAAATTAGACGCTGATCATCAAGTGATGAAATTTAGGTTTTCTGAACCGTCAATGCAGACAACGTTGTTTATAAGACAGAACTCCTTTTGTAGCTAAAAGATACAAGTTTCTTCTACATAAACTGCTTCGAATATAAATAACCAAATTAGAAGAATAACGCATCGTCTCTGGTGAATATGGCATGCTCGTTTTCGAACAAAGTGAAGATTTTCATGGACTCTGGTTCTTCCATGTCCATGGAAGTGAAGGGAGAAGTGGTTGCTCCCAATGGAAACTCTTTCATCTCACATTGCACAACTGAAATCTGAAATTTCTATTCGAAATACATCGTCTGCAAGAGAGATTGAAAATTTTTAATTTTTCAAAATTTTCTACAGTCAGAGGGCGAAATTAAAACTTTTGGGAGATTTGAAAAGTGTGAATCATAACTGTTTTTCAATACCTATCCAACTGAAAAAGTTTTATTAATTTTTCTCTCAAAATACAAAAATTACGTTTTTCCACACCCACTGAGGATAAGGTAAAATTCATTATAATCAATGCAAACTTCATGGCAATCACATTTCTCAACAAAAATAAAATTTTTTCAGCATAATTAAATCACTTGCAATATTCGTTCGAAAGTTTAAAAATATTCCACTGTTAGAGGGCGCAGTTTAAGATTTTCCTAAAGTGAGAATCGTAATATTTCATCAATACCTAACCAATCGAAAAAGGATTTTTAATATCTTTTTGAAATCAACAAAGCTAACAACCAAAGGTTTCTGAAACAATGCTCGAGAATCTGCCTAAGTGAAAAAATCTGATATACACATCCCCTGCTACTTCTGAATCCACACTGCTCATCATGCAATTGCCCGTCAACCAGATTCTTAATTCTATTAAGCACAATCATGCAAAGACCTTTACTTGAAAGAGAAAGAAGGCTGATACCCCTATAGTTATTATAAGAACTGCGATCACCTTTTTTAAAAACAGGGAGAGAACCACAAAAATTGACTTTAGAAGTTAATTATAACTTAATAATAAGTATTGTATCAAAGTGTTTAATAAAATAAGTTTGTATTTTTGACATTTGTGTAAAGAATTCTTTCACTATTCTTCAGTTTTGTATAATACATAAGTATATGTTTCTTAAGATGGCACTGTTATCGATAAATATTCAAACTTCCATAACTCATTAAATACTAAAAATTAAAGATAGTTGAAAATCAAGATATTGATTTACTTGATTGAGATCTTTATATGCAATCACATTTTTCAAAACAAAAAACTTATTTTAGAAGTTAGAGAGGCTTTGACGTTAGCTGCCCATTGACTTAACATGGGGATTTTCCTTAATTTATGGAAACCAGTGTAGTTTTCTGACGTTCCCAGGCTCGAGTCCCAATTATGATTTATTTCGTTAAACCCACATCCAGATCTCGGCGAGAAAGGGGACACCGATAGAGTCAGAAAAACTGCCGTCTGTTGGATGAGGCATTAAATTATCACTCCGTCTTCAGGTTAAGTTGCTTTAGCTCTGAGTGGCACTTTTTTGCACAAAATTGAGTAAATGGCTGAGTCATAAGGACTCCAAAGGATCAGAGAAAGTTGGGAGTGAGGACGCACTGGACAGCTGTTAGGAAACAGGTGGTAGCCTCCAGTCAAGGCTATCCAGCGTGTTCTTTAATGTGCACAGACCATGGTTTAATGTCCCATCCGACGTACGGCAGCCTTTCCACCCATGTATATCGAAGGCAGGGTGGGGATTTTTGAGGACAGAAAACTCATTGCTGGCCCAGGTGGGACTCGAACTGGGAACTGAAGATTATGAGCCGGCGTGTTAATGAGTGAGCCGCCCCTGCCCCGTGTTCATGAGAATCCTACTATGATGAATATATTGAAGAATGCTAGATGATTTTTAAAAGATTTCCACCTGTCTCCTAACGGTTGTCCAGTAGATCCCCTTCCACTTCTTAACTCTGAACCCTGGGAGTAGGGGTGTCCTTGTGACCTGATATTTAGCTCATTGTGTATAAAAATGAGCCACTTACGGGTAAAGCGCTTCGAAACTGGCATAGCAATGATGGGCATAACTGTTTTTTGAATGGCGACAAAATGTGTAATGCTCCTAAATCCACACCTGTCTGTTTATAGAATTCAATATTGGAAGAAGAAATTATAGATAATAATAATGGCTTTACTCAAGCACAAACACTATATCAATTCAATGAAAAAAAAGGAGAATGAAATTTAGGAATTGCACATAATTCTTTTATATACAATCAGTGGCACAGCCAAAATTAACCAAAAATTTCTTTAGCATTTTTATTAATGCAGTTTAATGAACAAATAAATAAACACCCGTCAAGTAGATGCTGGTCACGTAAATCTTACAGAAGCCTGTCAGCATAATATCCATGTCTTTTATGCAGGGCTTAAAACCCAGGTTCCTAAAATCAATAGTCAAGCAAGCCAACCATTCGGCCACCGAGACGCTGATGAATAAATGACTGCTTAAAAATAAAAATACCTGAATGAGGGGGAGATTGCACCTCAGTCCCTCTCCTTTGCTACTCTGAGATAACTCATATTTATATATACAGGTACTGGACTGAAAAATGGTAATAGTTCCATATTACATCAACAGATAATCTCATTCAGAGCTCAATAACTTCTTCAATATGATTTTTAGCGAAAAATATATCTAAAGATAAAGATCTCAATCAAATCTGCCTGAATTCATATTTTAAACAACATTTTTTCGTATTCAAAGATTTACAAATGCTTTAATATTTAATACGCTACAAAGAATTTAGCCCAAATTTTAATTACCACATTAAAAGAGATTAAGATATCAGTAACGGGTGCACCCTTCGCTCTATTAGAATCAACTATGATCTCTTAACAAATTTTTTTGTTTTAATTAAATTTTGGGGTCAATTTTTTTGTAGCCTGTTAAATATATTCCAGCGTTCATAACTCTTTGAATAATGAAAAAATATTGTTTAAAAACGAGATTTAGAAGAATTTATTGATATCTCTAAACATATTTTTATTTAATAAATCATATTGAATATATTATTAAGTTCTGATTGTGATTTTCTGTTGAGATAACGTGGAACTGTTTCCATTTTTATGTCCAATACCTGTATATAAACAAAGACTTATTTTTTCTGAGGATACTCAGGTATGCCCCGTATCCACACCTATTTTCATCCGTAAAAAATAAAGTTAAATTTTAACTTGAGAGTTTATTAAGAAAAGATTTTTAATGTACAGTTGGCGATATTTTTCTTTACCCCACTTTCGGCTGGAGTACAAATTCCATAGTGTCGACACCAAAAGCAAAGAGCGAAACCGAGATATTCCTCGGAGCGTAATGGTCAAAATTTGGATTTTTACAACTTTAGTGAAGGTGATTTTGTTCATTTTTTTTGTAATATTAATTTTTACTTTCGTTCTAACTTCCCAGTAAATAGAATGAAATTCTATTAAAATACATATTTAACTTCTTCCATGCGCTTTGGCCAATTTTTTGAAACCCCGCATCTCTTCTCGCAATAAAATTGTTGCAAGTTCACAGTATCCCCACATTTTTTCCTAGAAAACATGCAATGTATAATACTAATTTCCAAAAATATTTGATTTAACAAGTACCGGATCGTCGATCCTGTTCAATGATTCGGAAGCATTCAGTGCCGGAATGGCGTTCCGGTTCAGTAATTTAAAAACATCGAGTACCGGAACGACGTTCCGATTTAGTGATTTGCGAGCATCGAGCACCAGAATGATGTTCATGTTCAGTGATTTTGAAATATCGATTACTGGAACGGCGTTCCGATTTAGTTGTAGCACTACTTCAAGTAACTGCTTACCCTACTCGAAAAGCCACGCTCCGCCTCTGTATTAAGGTCATTCCTGCAGTTCTTTCTTTCCAAAATATGCTCCAGTGCCTTATCACTCAAATAATTTTCCTCCTCTGCTCGTTTTTACCCAAAAGAGTACTGTTAGATTGAAGAAAAGCCTGTTTAAAAAGGTACCATTTTTCCTCAATTTTAGTAGCAAACAAACGACTATCGTAATGACTAAGTAACCTATTACGGTACTGAGTCTTTCAGAGCTTCAGTTTATAGGTAACTTTTTCATCCTCAGCACAATATTTTTTAAGTTTAAGTTGCAAGACATTTTTAACAAGGTAATGATCAGATCCAATTTCAACTCACTTATTTCACCAGGTATTCCTAGCCGAACTAGCCCATTTGCTGTTAATTACTACAAAGAGTGATTCAAAATTCGCTCAATCCATATTAGAAAATTTCGTTTATTCTTAATTTACGTTTACAAATTGTTAATAAAGGCTTACAATAGATGTTGAAAGTGTCCTCTGTCTTCACTTTTATCATTTAATAGAAAAAGCCGACCAATATGTCTCTTGCCATTACGCTTCCAATCTCGCGGAATCGTGCAATTTAACGTGATATGTAGAGTTCTTGGGTATCGGATAATCAGGAAAAAGTTCGTTGAAGTTAGCTTGAACAGCTCAAAATGATTTGGTTGTTAAATAACATTCGACTATGTATATACACTTTCGACTCGAGAAAATTTTATTTTGGGCAACTAGTACAATAACATCACCAACAAAGAACTGACAGCATGAGAAATAAAAAGTGTTGCATATATCAGTGACTGCAGAGTTGCCAACCTTAGAATCGATATTTAATTCCGTTCAGTTGCCGCGAAATAATGAGCATTTACATTTCAGGTTGCACGAATTTTGAATCACCCTGTATAATCAATCGTATTCTGATGCAGCCCATCTGGTAAAATCAAAGTGTATTTGTGTATGTCGGGGTGTTTGTAATGTTAGTTATTCTGAAACCATTAAGATTACTTACCTGTATGAGACGTTGCCCATTGCCATTTCAACTATCTGTACCAAAGGGACCTATCACCCCTCCACAAAGGTCAGACTCAGTACTAACTTTAGCACTGAAGTCGCCTAGAAAAAGGGTAATTATCTCCTTTCGACATAATTCAAAATATCCTGAAGTTGTACGTAAAACCTATCCTTCTCGTCCTCATAATGAGGATAAAATACAACATATAGGGATAATAACAACAGATAGCATTCAACCCTTAATGCTTGTTTGAAATTTCGCTGTAAGAAACCTTTCATTAATGCACTCATATCCTGGAAGAGTATCACTAGCTTGTCTGCTGAGAGGCAAACCTACGCAGTGGAGATGCTTCTTATTTAAGATTATTTTTAAGAATCTGACCTTTATGTGTCCATCTGGTCTCTTGAAAGCCGAGAATATCTAAATTATAATGGTGGAATTCTTCTGTGAGGACATCAAGAGAATGATCTCTGTACAAAATCCTCACATTCCGTCTACCTGTGGAGAGAAAATTGTTAGTGGGATCACAGAGTAGGTGAGTGGGATGTTTGAAGAAACTATGGTTATTGAGAGAGGAAGTGCCAATATCAAACCTCCAAATCGCAGGCACGAGGCAAAGACCTGTTTTCCCCACTACTAAAGGCTGAAGTCATCTACATTACAAGACTTAGGATGTGATCACTCCAATGTACACTGAAGAGCAAAAACATTATGACCATCTGCCAAATATGATGTTGGTCCTCCACGTGCTGACAAAACAGCTCTTACCCAGCGAGGCATGGATGCTACAAGATTTTTAAAGGTGTCTTGTGGAATCTGGTACGAACACATTACCAGCAGATCCTTTAACTCTTCTAAGTTATGTAGTTGAGTCGCCACAGATCGGTTATGCTGTTCCAACACAAACCACAGATGCTCGATTGGATTGGTCTTGGGAATTTGGAGGCCAGGGCAAATACCTGGAAGTCTTCTTCAAGTTCCGCGAGCCATTGTCAATCAGGGCAGTGTGGCATGGTGCATTATCCTGCTGAAAGGCCTACTAGAGGGTTATACCGTTGCCATGAAAGGATGTATCTGGTCTGCAATGATGTTTACATAGGTGGTAGACGTCATAGTTTCCTGAACATGACTGGACAAGGTTTCCCAGCAGAACTTCGCCCAAAGCATTACACTTTCTCCACTGGTTTGTTTTCGTCCCACAATGCATACTGGTGTTAACACTACCTCAGGTAAATGATGCACACATACCCGGCACTCAAATGGTGAAACAGGAAACGACCTTCTTCCAATCATTCAAGGTTCAGTTTTGATGCTCGTGTGCCCATTGTAGACACTTTCGATTTGCATAAAGACGTGATGGTTATAATGTTTTGGCTCTTTGGTGTAAGTTTAATGATGCCCATAAAAACAAGAGTTCAGCTACCTTGGATGGCCTCTGATCAGGATTATCCACAGTTGATAAAACGTATTCTGTGAGTCTATTCACTTGGGGCTGTCAGCCTACAAACAGAAAACACTGCAAAAGATTTTCCCTCAACAGAAGTAAACCAGTGCAGTAAATTTAGTATCCATAATCAAGCTCAGAGCCAGTATTCCATTGCAGTTAGTGTGTATGGTTAGCACTGTGTGGTTGACCACTCTTCAGCATAGTAGATAAAAAGTAGCTGCAGTAGTCTAGATCTGTAGACCACACTGATGTGGCAGCTGCCTCCTTCCACAAGAGAATATCTCTTTTGAAAGGTAGTAACAATCTGCACCACGAGAAGGTTGAATCGGACTTCAGGTGTCATGCCCCGAAGGCTCTGTGCATCATCACAGGTGATTAGTGCATAGCTTTCCTTCCAGTTACTACCTAGCTACCATTTACAGAGCAAAGTTGTCTTTAGAAATTATTTTTCCGGGTCTCTTCCAAGTCCTTGGTGTGGGGTATAACATTCAAGTCCTTAATCTGTTTTATATTAAGTAGTAAAAAGTAATGAATGCAGTCATATCCTAGAAGAGGATCACTCGTATGTCTGATGATAAACTGACGCCGTGCAGATGCTTTCCACTATATCTCTGTGAAAATAGAAATTTAGCATTGTTTTTAAGTATCTGACCTTTATCTGTGCATCTAGTCTCTTGCAAGCCCAAAACATAAGGTTATAGCACTGAAATTCCTGTGTGAGGACACCAAGAAAATAATCTCTTTGCAGTCTTTATTCCATGTATGTAAAGAAAACCGTTAATGGGATTTTTAACCAAACTATGTTTATTGCTAAAAGTACCCTTAATGGATCAAGGCATGGAGGTACCCAGACCCTCATCCCCAGAAAATCCGGTCGTCTTATATGAAATCTCAAACTGCTTTGAAAACCAAAATAGTTTGCTTTACATAACTTTATTTCAGCCCCATAGTATATGTCCAACATTAAAAATAGATTTCAAAGACAATTAAAAAAATGTTTTTCCATATAGAATATTTTTTTAATCCATCCTTTCCGTGGAGTTTTAGCAATTGGAGAACCTTACTAGTCTTATTCTCAGACTTATTTCCCCCTCCTGGAAACTAAATCCTGTGTACATGCCTGGCTGAAGGCACCCATGCTGGAGGAACTTCTGCCAGTGAAGTTATGGTTATGCCTAGAGGTCCTGTATAGTTAGAGGCTAGCAATCTGTGATTGACTGCCATTGGTTGATTGTCACATGGTTTTTGGGCGCCATGTTTTGTTGCACTGCGAATCGAAAGCCTAGGAGTTAGTGTGTATGTACCTAGATAAAGCTTCTCAGTTGTTATAGTTTTATACATTTCTACCGCTTTTTTTTTTTGCCTATTTAAGCCTCCATATATTACCAATGCCTCAATGTACTGCATTTGGTGAAAAAATTCTACTCGTAGAAATAAATTAGTGATTTTTTCACGAAATTCCGTCGGAAGATAGCAATGGGCGCCAAAAGTGAAACGAGCTAACTGAAAACCAAGTTTCTTTTTAATTCGATTGCAAAATTGCTAATGTTTCCACTTTGTCGCCTGCGTATGCAATATTGGTTCGTTTGTCTATCTGTTAACTGCCGTCTGTCCCTATACAAAAAGTTAATTTTTTTACTTTCAGAGATAACTGAAATATTTTTTTGCGTTGCATAGGTATTGATAAAATATTACGATTAGAAATCTCCCAAATAGCTTTAATAACTCCCAAATAGCTTTAATAACGCCCTAAAATTTCAAACGATCTATTTATACTGGAAATCTGAAATTTTGGTAGTAGGTTATGGTCAGAATATTTACAATAGCAACAAGACTTTGTCCTCTTACCCTCAAGGGGGTAGCAAAATTGAAATTTTCTAATTTAAAAGGTAAGCGAATTTTTTTACCCATACTAAGAAAATATTAGCATTTATAATTTTCGAAACACCTATGAGTTGCAATTTCCGTTGTTGGGGAGTGTTAAAGGCGGTAAATAAAAATTCACAAAGCGGCCTATAGCGATGGGAAAAGCTGAAAAATACCAAATATTTAAATGAAATTGCAAACTATCTAGAAGTATCAAATTTTGAGGATTGACTGTAACGGTCAAGTGGTTTACACTAGTAGTAACTTTTCTGCTTTAAGAAATACATCAAAAATATTTTTTTGTTGTACAGGTACTAATAAAAGCTAATCGTTTATTTTTCCAATCACCATCAGTTCGAATTTCCACTGTTAGAGGGTACTGAATGAATTTAGAGGGTAAAATAACTAGAATGCATATAGAAATCTTGTTTTCAAACAGAATGAAGTTTTTCATTTGCCTACTTTTAAAATACTTAAAATTTTTGATTCGAGCTAATGGATGATAGGTAAGGAGAATGCACACAGTAGTATTTTATTAGTAATTACACAACATAAAAGTATTTGTCTTTTAGTTTTTAAATTTAAAAAGTTGCTCTCATAACTCTCTGGAAAAAAAAGGCAGATTATTGCTGATAGTGGAACGTCTCTTGACACTACATGCAAAATTTCAAATTTCTACCATAAACAGATCATTTGAACAATTCGTTAAAATTTTGCCGTTTGCATATTTAGTGATGTCTAACAATATAAATTAAAACTACCTCTGAAAATACGAATTATATCATTAGTACCAACTAAAAACGTTTTCCAATTATCTCTTAAAATAGTTGCATCTCCTACTTACTCTGGGAGTAAGGGGTCAACTCATTGTTGTCAATGGAATCTTCACGACCGTCACATTCCACCACAAAACTTTTTAGTACAGCTAGAGTTCACAATGTTTAATTTTGGAATTTTTCGATTTTCTCCACCGTTAGAGGGCACGACTTTAGCTTTTGGGTGATTCGGAAAGTGAAAAATTGTAATATTTCGTCGATACCTGTTCAAACCAAAAAGAATTTTTTATCTCTAAAAACACAATTTTCTGTTAACCCTTTAATATCAAGATCGGCCGAGATTTGAAATTGACTAGTCCAAATAGTGCTATTTCTTTGTCTTTACTATTCTTTTCTAAGATTCTCGGGAGTTAAAATTAACAAAAGTTGCATCCCTTCCCTAGCATAAATATACCTGTTTGGAATACTCGTTTGAAATTTTTGAATTATCAAACATTTTCACCGTTAGTAGTACTCATTGAATTTCTTGAATACTTCTAAAAGCAATTACAGCTACCAAACCATTTCTAATATTTCGCATGTAATTTTTTTTCTCCATACAAATAACTTTATACTGCATATTTAACAGTCTATGCACATTATTCACTGCTTAACTTGCTAATAGAAGGCCGTAAATATGATTCAAAACAACTTTTCTTTCCATTTTTTTCTCCAACAAAAAAAAAAGCTTCCCCATTTTTAATTAACCTCTGCCATGAAAAGATTCATCTTTATCGACGCCACCATAGTTATATACTTTTCTCTGCAGCACTTTTTGTTAATGAAGCGAAACAATATAAATGAAATCATTTACGAAATAATTCCAATGCCCAAACTTTTCGTTGCAACCATACCAGGAGTGAAGGTTCTGGTCGGCCCGAGGGTGTTTTTCAATAAAACGGCCTAAATTATAAAATGTTATAATTTGATTATTTACATGTATTTAAAAAACTTCCAGATATTCTATTTGCTCATCAGGAATATCGCATCACGTGACTTTCACTTCCCACATGTCGGCTTCAGCGTTATGTTCAGTTTACCTCTGTGATCCTATATATCGATCGGATATGATGCAAGGTGATTTACTATTCTCAGTTGGCTATCACTTTCCACAGCAAGCATGCTGAATGTCTTCAGTTAAATATGACTCAAAGGGAACACTGGTACAAGCACAGGACCCGATAGCAATACGGTTTTTAAACGCAACGAATGTGTGTGCAACATAAATTCGTGATCAGCTGATCGAAGTTTCCAGCAACTGTGATTGGTCAGCAGTGTACACACTTTAGAATTGAACAAATCTGCACAGATGATTGAGAGAGAAGCAATAGACATACAGCAGCAAGAACACCAGACAAGATGTGTGGAAACCGCAATTCTCGAAAACAGAATCAGGTGAACTGCAACACGACTTGAATCTGTCACATGGAACGATTGTCAGGATAATTCACGGGTCAAGATTCCAGAAAGGTGCGCGAGCTATGGATGCCGCAAGCATTAGCAGACTAGAAGGTACAAAGGATGGCTTGTGCCTGTCATTCCTACAATATGCTGTTGCCACAAGGTTGAGGCAGCCGAGATTCCGTCTTCACGGTGGTTAATGTTAGAATGCGCATCCAGTCCCTATTATTACAGAGGTTTATCAAAATAATGGAAACACGGATTAGAATACACGCAATGCACCGGATGCATATCACAGGGACGTCGTCACTATGATGTGAGGTATATAGAGGGGGAGAAGTACGATGTCCACTAACACATAACAGTGCCACAGGTGAAACAGCTTTGTTGCAATTGTGACCTCAAAATAGGCATGAACATTGCCGTGTCTTGCAGGAGCTTCAATAACCAGAACAGCCGTCACTGACCCCCGCTTTTCCCCCCATAGGGGAGGAGCGGTGGGGATTTTTTTCTACTTTCTTTGTCCATACCTGCCAGTTTTCGCCCCTTACACCCTGCATCCCCTCAGGACAGCAACGATACTATACTCCATTACATTTTCAATTTTTCACCCCAGGCACTGTTAGATCTTCATACAATTCATCGACCACAGGGCGGCCTGCGGCCAAATGCAGGGTCGCTCGCCCCTTTCTTTTCCATTTCAACCCCCACCTCTTCAATGTGTTTGGACTAGATGACAAGGGGTCCCATTCGTCCCCCTTGCAAACTGGTCCAGTATTAGGAAGACGAAAGATGTACGAAACCAGAAAGGCGGAAATAGTAAGAGTACGAAGTTGTCAGATAGAGATAAGCGAACGTTGGCACGGATTGTACAACGGAAGCACAAGACCACGGAACCGCAAATGCATTCCCCTCATAAGAGTTCGTTGGGAACTTCATCCCTGATGTGGAACGACACATCATGGCATTCCTTAGGGTCGCCACATCCGCAACCTACGATCTATTCTCAGGAAGTACCCAATGTTGTGGGCATTGTTCTCTAATGACCATCCCTGGTTTCAAGCGAATACACCCGTGTATTGTGCGAAACACGTCAAGTTGTGGTTTGCAGAGCATGAAGTACAGCAGCTACCCTGGACACCTCAATATTATTGAACATTTGTGGAAATATCTGGAGCACAAGGTCAGATTACTCTGCCTCCAGCATCACTGGCACAATCGGGCCATATTTTACACGAAGATTCTCACATTCCATTACCTTATGTGTATGATTTGTCTATTCCTCGTCGAATTGCATCTGTTCTGAACGTCCGAGGTGTACCTACAACTTATTAGTAAAATGTTCTCCACAAACAAAACGTGTTTCCATTATTTTGATAAACCCCTGTACACTATTGTCTACTCTGTTTTGTAACGAATATGAATCATTGCCTTACATTTTTAAAGGCCCCTGCTGGATGGGCCACAAGCATTTTGCTCTAAACATTGGTGACAATCACAGCATTACCTGGGTGGCATTTTAACGTCAATATTTTGTACAAAAAAATTTGCTGGCATACGGGACTTGAACCTCGCATCTCTCCAGAAACATGCCAGAGTACTCTTACCAATTGAACTAATGCGGCTCATCTTTTTTCCACTAATTTGACTTGAAATCTTTCAACTATGATTTTAAGCTTCATTTATGATCAATAGGTGGCAACAATTTCTTTTTATATTGCGCTGAGCGAGATGTGAACGCTGCAATTGTCACCTATGTTTAAATCATTAATAACGCTAAACAGCGTGAAAAGACTTATTTCCATCTCACTCAGCGTGATATAAAAAGAAATTGTTGTCACCCGTTGATCATGGATGGCGCCAAAAATCATTGGTGAAAGATTTAAAGTCTTAAATTAGTGGAAAAGAGATGAACCGCATTAGTTCAATCCAATCGGTAAGAATACTCTGGCACGTTTCTGGAGAGATGCGGGTTCAAGTCCCGAATGTCGGCGAAAATTAACAAAATATTTATTGAGCATTTTGCTCTACTGCATGTCTGCTCACCTCCATTTTCAAAACAAAATGGAAAAATCAGTTATTAAAGCAATAAAACATGCTGAACCCCCCAACCTCTGCCATAACTAACTCCTATTCAATAATTTTATTATACCTTTCAGATCATCACGTTATTAATGTCTTCTGACAAATAAGATTATATGTGTAGAAATAGTGATTTAATACATAGGTAGTTGAAGGTTGACCTGGACTTGTTTTGGACAAATGAAATGAATACAATTACCAAATTATGGATCCTTCTCTAGGTACTCTCTTAATATTAACACATTGTCCCAACTCCGTGGAAGACTGTATTTCAGCCATGTAGAAGGATACGAGTTGCTATCATAGCCATTTTAAGATACACTCCTGGAGTTGTTCATCTGCAGTTAAATTTCTTCCCTCCTAAATGCTCCTTAAGTGGGCCAAAGAGGTGGAAATCACTTGGAGCCAATCAGGACTGTAGGGTGGCTGGCCGAGTATTTCCCAGCCCGTTGATGCTACAGCTGTTATTGTCCCGTGACCTGCATCAAGATGACTTGCTTCGACAATTTTCCTGGCCTTCGAAGCTTCTTTTAGAAGGGTAGCGTAATATTGTGCATGAATTGTTGCTCTCCACGCCAGAAAATTTACCAGAAGTCCCCCATTTGCATCCCAGAATAGAGTAGCCATTAGTTTACCTGCAGACGACTCGCTTGGTTTCTGGAGTAAAATAATGAATTTTTCTCATCACTGGTCACGATCTGCTGCAGAAATGAATCTCCCTCAGAGAAACGTTACAAAAGGCGACCAGAAATGACTTCTGATCAAATGTCAACGCCTTTGTACCTAACCTGCACACTCTCCTGAACAGCAGGTGAATGATTTTTTCCACAGTGATATTGACTATTGCAGTTACTTACTCTCCTGTATTCCAAAATAACCTGTTGCACACGATGTATGTTCACTTTGATCACAGCAATAGCAGACACATGCGGTTCCTTTGCTACTCCTCAGCCCTTGGAAACTTATTGCACCAATCGTAGACATTTGCTTTGACGTTTTATTCCCATACTGTGCTTGCAATTTTCGCAAAATTTCATCAGGTTTCACCTTCTCCTTCACAAGAAATTTAATAATGTTCCATACTCACTGACGCCTCTAGTCTCCATGCTTCCCACAATGCACCTTGCACGCTCTGCATGTACGAAATCACTACTGTCATGAAGGGAGATTCATACATATTCACTGTCAGATTCTGTCGCAATCGGTACACAACATGGAGAATTACAATAAAAAGTCCAGGTCCACCTTGAACCACTCTTGTATTTGGTGTATTATATATTATTGCATAATGATTATTTCAAAAGCTTTGCTGGGAATTATAAATGTATGATTTAACGATATTTTCTCCTCTTAATTAACATATAAGAAACTTTTGAAGTGAGTTCAGAGCTCTTTAAGCTTGACTAGAATTTTAAAGAGAGGTCTCAAATCAGAAAGTTCTGCTTCGGTCAATCCAACCTCAGTGAGTGATGATTAACCTCAACTGAAACTTGCTGAATTGTGAAAATTGTTTCTTCACAGGCATGATAAAATTTGAATTTTGTCTTCGTACAACTATACTAAAGGGGGTGGGCTTTGCTCAGTTGTTGGAACATCAAACTCCTAATCATGAATTTCCAGGTGCAACCCCACCTGTGCCAAAGTTGAATCTTTGGTGAGAAAAGGGGATATTAATGGGCTTTAAAAGGCCCCCCCATCTGTCAGGTAGGACATAAAGTCCTTGCCCACTGTGCAGAAATGCTATACCCTGTGCAAATTAAAGAACACACCAGATAGTAATGGGAGGCTTTCACGTCTCCTAAAAGCTGTCCAGTGGGTCCCCTTCCCCAACCCCTTGTGCTCTAACCATTAGCTCACTTTGTGCAGAAAGATACCACTCAATGGTAAAAGAACCCAACTAGAGAAATTCACACATCTGGTCCTTCCACAGAATTTTTTGTTGAAAAGCTAATATTTTACAAATCTGTATGCGAGGTGCACACATGCACATTTTTTGACGAATTCATAAATTTCAAGGATTCAATAGCGAGCACTATTATAAACATTCTATTATCTATTATAGACTTTTGCTGTGTTCCAAATGCTGAATCCTTTGCTTTATCATACCTAACAATATGCAGAAACTCGTTTTTGCTTTCAGAGCAGTCATGATTCCTTCTGCCATTGATTTCATAAAGGACATAAGTGCTCTGCAGGAGTATAGCCCTGAAGACATAATCCCTCAATTTGTGATGATGTAAGAAAATGGGTCGGATTGTTTTACATCTGAGCGGAAGTTTTTTGCACAGTGGACTAAATGGTCAGGTCACACGGACCCAGATGGCACAGAGAAGGTTGGGGGGAGGGGAGCCATTGGACAGCTGTTGGGAGACAGATGGTAGCCTCTTGTCAAGGCCATGCAATGTGCTCTTTAATATGCACAGGGTATGCCTCTCCCACACATGAGGCCACAGCTTAATGCCGACGGAGAATGATGCCTGTCATATTCCTGGAACCACTCCTTCATGATGCGAATCTAGTAGCACAGTGCATTTTGCTGGAAGTAGCCATCACATAAAATGTATACCTGTTCAAATTACAGATGTCGCGTGCTGCTCACCACCTTTTTTTTGTGTGGCCTGGGAGCTAGTGATGATAATTAAATTTGTAAAAGACGAAAGCAATATGTAGAGAATAAGATGTCCAACTTCAGAGAAGGTAATTCTCATTAAAATAATTGGAACAAAATTATATGTTTTTTGCGACCCATCGTTCCATTTTAGTTTTTTATGTGGCCTGCCCTACCAGTTCAGTTTCCTATGCGGCCTATCCTTCCATTTCAGTTTCCTATGTGGCCTATCCTTCCATTTCAGTTTCCTATGCAGCCTGTCCTTCCATTTCAGTTTCCTACGTGGCTCATCATTCCATTTCAGTTTCCTATATGGCCCTTCAGATAAAACGTTTTCCCAGGACTCGTATATACAGTCAACATAACGTGATTAACCGGTCTGTAACAAATGTTTACAAAAAGATGCATCAAAAAGATATTTGGGAAATACGTATCAGACGTTTCAGTGTATGTCAAGAAAATCTACCCACCCAACAACATTATACTACCTTGACTAGCCTGCAAGTTCACACTATACAGGGTGATTCCAAACTTATCGTTCAAATTTCGTGGGGAGGTAGGGAATACGTCAGGAAACCGATTTCACATAGGAAAGTATGTCCGCAAATGTACGCATGCGTATGTAAAGGGGGCTGTGTGTACCCAACCAGTGTACACCCCCGTCGACAGTGAAATGGACCTAGTTGCACGAATAGTGGCCGCCGCAGGCATTGTCCGGCCAGCAGGCATTGCCAGGCGTTTTTGAAATCGCAGGCATTGCCTGCGATTTCAAAATAGATAATAGAATGTCACAGAATAATAGATAATAATCACAGAATAATAGATAATAAGAATGTAGAATAATAGATAATAGAATGTCACAGCCCCCTCTACATACGCATGCGTATGTAGAGGGGGCTGTGTGTACCCAACCAGTGTACACCCCCGTCGACAGTGAAATGGACCTAGTTGCACGAATAGTGGCCGCCGCAGGCATTGTCCGGCCAGCAGGCATTGCCAGGCGATTTTGATCCGCAGGCATTGCCAGGCGTTTTTGAAAATGTTCGGCGGTCAATGCAACGGCGCTGTGAATCCTGTGTCCGTGTAAATGGTCGCAATTTTGAGCACCTACTGTGAACCTGTACTTTACCTTGTTGGAATAAACGTCACATTCGTTACCACTTAACTGTACTGTTTCCTTGTGTTCACTTTACTTGTCCATTTTGTTCATGTAGATGACGTTTGCGGACATACTTTCCTATGTGAAATCGGTTTCCTGACGTATTCCCTACCTCCCCACGAAATTTGAACGATAAGTTTTGAATCACCCTGTATACAATAGATCCAACTATTTTTCAAATATCCCTTTACTTCGTTCACCATGATGCAAATGAAATCTGGTTTTATTGGATCAGATGACTTTTACCAATACTTTCTTGACTAGTTTCAGTGCTTGTTGGTCTGCTGTTCGCAGATGTCAAATATATATTAATAGGAGTGGTTCAAACTATGCTGTGATAACTTAAATGAGTAAGAATCCAAAACATTGTCTCTATGTTACACTACAGCATATAGTTGTATTCATATGTTGTTTGTTCTGTGCTTATCTATTTGAGTGCACAATCCTGGTAAACTTCCAATGACCTTAGGCATTAATTAATCTTTTTTTTTTTTGAAAAGATTTGTTTCCCCAGATACTTGCTTTCTGGTCTATGCACCATTCTTAGTGCATACTTGGCAATCTTGTTCAGTAACACCCAATGAGAATTGATACTTTAGTAATTTCGCAAGTTATTTTCACCCATAGAATTAAGCTGCATTTAAAACTGGTTAAAATACAATTTGTATCGATTTTTCAGTTGCCAATTTCTCAAACTATTCCTGGACGTGCTTACTACAACCTGGTATACATTTAATTGGTACATAACAAAGGAATTTCATTGAACACATTATATGAATATCAATAAAAAGGAGTACATTACGATAAAATTTACGATAGCATATAATTAACAGATTCTCTGGCAGAAAATACTAACCACTATATTTCAACAAGACAATGCCTTTTGACAAAGGGTGAATATTGTCTGAAGTTTGCACAAGCTGCTACTATTACAGCATGGCCAGCTTGATCCACAATTCAGTAGGATTGATAGGCAATTTATGAGAATGCCTCATCAGATTATGGCTAAACTTTGAGAACAGATGCAATTATTAAAATAGGAGATACCACAAAATAACAAAAAATTCATGGTATGTGATCACTTAACCCTTGCAGGATTCAGGGCAACTATATATGTTGACGGAATCCGAAATCAGAGGCTAAAGATGACTATACCTGTTTTCAGCATAATCAATTTTTTGAAAATTGCGATTGCAATTTTAAAATTTCCACATATATCTTATAAAAATACATAATTCAAACTTGAAAATTATTACTTTTTCCATTTGATGAATGTTTTATTAGTGAAGAGATACAGCAAAAAAAAAATATTAGAGTAAAACAATAGCTTGGCCTCTGGATGTAAACCAGTGTTTCAGATTGGAAGGGTTAAATTTGCTTTTTCATAAGCAAATCTTTTTCATTTTATTTGCAATTAGTTTTCCCTATTATCTCTTCGTGTACAAAGTTCAGTATATCTTATATTCTTTTAACATCAAAACACAAAGGTTTTTATTAATTATACTATTTCACATAAGCATAATAGGATATCTAATTCTAGTCCAACATTCTGTTTTAAAATGACTTATAAACTACTTCCTTTAAAATTCATGTTTCAATGGCAAGTAGTGTATATCAGAAATGGCTCCTACAAATATAATAGAATGGACTGAATAATAAAGTTTTCTTTTGGGCTGTTTAACACATCCTAAGTTACAAAACAAGTGCATCTGCAACATTACTGTAACTTGCTGATTAATTGGGGGGGGGGGGGGAGAGGCCAAAGTGAGTAATTTTAACGTTTTTCAGATATTCAATAGGCCTGAATGCCATAGGTGCATGGGAAGATCATAATGAAATTTATTAGGTGGACTGATTGCAATATGTCACTGTGACAAAATCATTGTTAGATCTACCTGCACACTAGAAATAAATACAGGGCCCATAAAATACTTAAATTTTAGAAATGTTTGGAATTCAATTACTACCATGTTCCTAAAATATTTAAAACACTATTCCATAGAAAAACACACACAAAAAAAATGTTTGTCACAAAATGTTATCTTGTACACATTTTTATAAGATGGTAGTGAAGAAAGGGATTTGCATTTCTAAACATACTGAAAGAGAGCTAAAAAAAAGCAGTACACACTTTAACATTGTAAAATTTCAAGGAAATCCATGATTATAATGAAACCCTCATCTCTTTAAAGGTGTGATTTAGAATGCAACAACCCTTATATTTTCATCCCAGAACCCCAATAGACTTATAAGTGGCAAGAACCATTAAGATAAAACTACAATCACCATGTTTCAAAAGGCACATTGACAGTGAGGTTAATCTTAAAGGAGGTTTAGTAAAATCTATTCAAAGTGCACATTGCAGTGCAAAATAAAAATTAAATTTGAAAAATAATTTCAATGCTGTTCAATAATTTTAATTTCTGCGCAATTTTCAGCACAGAAACATGCACACTTGCTTCGATAGCACTTAGTTGCTCAAGCATCCTCAATTCTATGTTTGAAAAATGCTTTACATTACACAAAAATGATTAAACAAAAGAGAAAATAGTAGGCTTTACTAAACATTAAATGCACAAAGTGCATCTGCAGAAGACCAAAATATATCACATGTACACATGTAAAATCATTAGTATGCTGAATAATTAAATGTACATTAATTTTACAAGATACACCTTAGACAAGTGCAACACTTATGAGTCAGAAAAGGGCGGAATTGGGTCAGGTTCACTTGCTTCCATATTATGGTAAACCAGTAAGATGAACAAAAGCAGAACAACAACTCCAACAATCTTCAAGGTAAGTGGTATTACTGACTTTGCTTGTGGAGGTGGTTTTTCTTGCTCCAGGACCCTAGAAATGACATCTCCTTCTCTATTAAAAGAATGTATTGTTGTATTGTGTAAAGTGTCCCAGCTAAACAAATAAATACAAAATAATTACACATGAAAAATGAAAGCACATATATATTATCCAAATACATCACAAACAAAAGCTTTTATATTACATTATCCCTTTCAGTCTTAAATTAATCAAGGAAGAAGCTGATTTAGTCAGTAGTGGACGCTTTGTAATCTAATGTTCTCAGATTCAAATCCAAATTGTATCAGCATTAGGATTGCTCTCTGTTACCTTCACCCTGCCACTGCTGAGGAAAGAGGGCTGAGTGATGGGTTTGAAAAGGCATTCCTCCATCACATGAGAGTTAAGCCCATATTCACAAGAGTATATATATATTTTCTCTTATATAAAAATATACTGGTTGGCCTTGATGGGAGGTTTCTGTCTCCTAACAGTTGCCCAGAGGGTCTTGTTTCTACCCAACTCTGAGCCTTTGGGATAATCATGACTTATTTATCCCATTATGAGCCTAAAAGTGCTGCTCAGAGATAAAACTCTATCCAAATTAATTTGATTATTCTAACAATGTTTGGAACATATTACTTGAAATCAAATAAACATCTTTGGCAAAATAAAATTAATGAGCATAAAAAAAGAGGAAAATAATTAAAACACAAAAATTAATTGTAATTATATGTTCTCATATGGGAGCCAATTTCAAAAGTGAATTTTCTTAAACAGTTTAATATCAGTTAAAAATAGCTTTACAATTAATTTTTCAATAACTGGTGACTGAAAAGGCTAAAATTTGATTCAGTATTCAATGTTAAAGCATACACAATAACAAACAAGCAACAAGAACAAGCTGTGAATTATATGTGGCTACTCTATATGGCCCCTTTAAGACCTAGTTTGTTGTTAAACTTTAAGGTGATGGCCTCAGTTGGTGTCCCCAAGTCCACCCAACTGTCTTTCCTTTTATTATTATCCTGTGAGAAGTGACAATATCACTACTGCAAAGTAGTGATATTAATCCTGAACTTAGGGTTGATTACTACTATTTACTAACATTATCACAATTTTGTCACAACTTACTGGCAAACAAAGAATTAATATCCATTTTCAATGAAAAATTCCATATTACTAAAAAAAAAATTACCTCTCAAGCAACTGCTTGACAGAGGCCTGACATAAGCCTGTCAGTTTAATACAACATAGAAGAGATCTATGAGGAAGGAAAGACCCCAGGATAAAGACAACACAGAAACATCCATCTGGGGCTTGAACCCAGGTCCTTACCAATTAGCCACAGCTAAGAATCTCTAAGCGATCTCAAAGAATTAAACAAGTGCAGATCAGTCAAAACCAGGTGTGGGTAACTCCTGGACCACAGGCTGAATATGGTCAACACAAGTTTTTCATCCAACCTGCAGTCTCAGGTAAAAAAAAAAAATCTATGTTATGACAAATGGAAGTCAAGTTTGTGGAAAAAAAGTTTTGCTGACATGTGGGCTTCAAACCCACATCTTTCCAGATACATGTCCGAGTATTCTAAAGACCATAAACTAACACTGGCTCTGTCTTTTTTATACTAATGTGATCTATCAATTTGATGTAATCATTACACATGGTCTTGGTGTCATCTATGATCGTGAAGGCAACTGTATCTTTTTAATATTGCACTGAGTACAATTAAACTGCTCCAACATTAAGATATAGTTGCCTTCTCCAATCACAGATGGTACCAAGGCCAGGTGCAACAATAATTGGATATTGATAGATCACATTAGTAGAAAAACAGATGGAGCTGTCATTAGTTTAGGGGTCTTCAAACACTCTGGCATGTAATTGGAGAGATGTGTTCGAATCCTACACGTCAACAAAATGTTTTTCCACAAAGATATTTCTCGATTTTTATTGACTTCAAAGTCAATAGGTAACTTTGTGGATTTACTGTTTATTGATTAACGTATAATTTATACACAAAATAAAAGCCTTTTCCAGAAATTCTCAAATCTCAAGGAATTACAAGCATTTATGCATTTTTATTCACTTCTATCACATGCAGATCAACTTACAGCCACCTGACCACTCCAAATCTTGGAGCTGAGCTGGTAAAAATTCAATTTATTGCATCCCACTTCTCCCCCTTGCTTGATAAATAACTCACTCTAATGCAAAGCCAAAGGATACTTACTACTACTTGACGATGTGGCTGCAGTCAGGGCACATAATGTGCATAATGGATTTTTAATGTTTATAATCTTCATCTCTATCATATGCATCTTCAGTCATCACTGACTCCATTGGAATCATGAACCATTGACACAAAGCAGCAGAAGAAAAACTCACTTTAAGTAATGAGCTCTAACATCGTCAACATATCTCCCCATTTTCTCCACTTCTAATGTTCTGTATCTCTGTACTTACTGTCCTAGACCACTCTCTAATATGAACTTGCCACTATCAACTTTCATCTCTCAATATCTTTCTATTACTCATTGAACACGTAAAATCTTAGTCATTTACTGTTGAAATGTAATCTTATGTAAAATCTCAGTATTATGTTGATACTAGGTAGCACAGATATTTTGTGAGAGTACTTTCTAAAATAAACCATATCCCAGAGAATTAAACATATCAATTTAATTTTAATTACTGCAATGTGAATTTTGGCTTCAATTTAATTAATACAGCTTTTATTAGCAAATTGGGACTACCAAGCATTAGTGCATCCTATTATTCAAGTAGTGTGAGCTCCACATTGC
The DNA here is from genome assembly GCA_038380435.1 of Ryuthela nishihirai. Lineage (NCBI taxonomy): Eukaryota > Metazoa > Arthropoda > Arachnida > Araneae > Heptathelidae > Ryuthela > Ryuthela nishihirai. Next base: position 20,021,556 of record JAWZYU010000028.1, on the reverse strand, counting down.
CGAATGATTTTTGCCCTAGTCATCCTGACTAGGGAACAAGTAGAACCATCCTGACACTGGTCTACTGCACCCTTTAGTTAATAAAACTTCCTATTACCCACACCCAAACCATGTCCTCAAAAGACATGTTTACACTGTTGTACTTTACATTCACTTTTGATCTGAAGTTGATTAATAGAGCACTTTTAAGTTCTTAAGGTGCTCTTCATCTGCATTATCATATCACAAAAGTGGATAAGAATGAAGAATTACACTGTCTTGAAAAAATATTAGAGAATTTCTATGTTAACAGGAATTCAACTTCTAAGCTCTTTATCTTCTAAAATATACATTTAATGGAAATATGTCACAGAAGTTATTTAAAGATCATAATCAAATCAATTTAAATCCTAATTTTCAACAATATTTCGTTCAGTATTTAAAGAGTTAAGGAAGCTGGAATACTTCACAATAGTAATGCGTCATAATACTTTATCTTAGAAATTAAAACTGTAATAATAAATAGATCTGTAAATGGTAGCTAGGCATAAATTGGAAGGAGAGTTGTGTACCAATACTTAGTGATAATGCACAGAACCTGCCAGGTCTAGCACCTAATGTCTGACCCCGCCTTCTCGTGGTGTAGGCCGTTAGTACCTTTTAAAAGAGATATTCTCTTTTGGAAGAGAACGGAAGGGGTGGGCTGCCAGTTCAGTATGGTCTACTGATCTGGTCACATATGGCCACTTTTTTCTTTTTTTTTTTTTCAACCCTGCTGAGGAGTGGTCAACTTCACAGGGTCCTGGTGCTGACCATTTATACCTACTAGACTGGACTTGTTTATGGATTTGAGCTTGATTATGGATCCTGGACTTGCTGTATTGGTGGGCCTCTGTTGAGGGAGAATCTGCCGCTATGTTTTCTGTTTGCTTCTGGGTTGCTAGTCCTAAGCGAACAGAGGCATGGGATACCTTATATCAGCTGGTGGATAATCCTAATCAGAGGACATCGCAGGTACCTTAACCTCACTTAGCTAGTTGGGCATCATCAATCCTAAACTGGAGTAATGTGTCTCAGGCAGGCCATATGGCTCTTCAAAAAGTCCACTTGAAAAGGTGGTGCTTGAAGTTCTTACCAGCATTGGTGGCTTCAGCCTTTAGCAGAAGAGGAACAGGTCTTTGCCCCATGCCTGAGATCAGGGGGCTGTTTGATATTGTTGGCCCTACCTATCTCAATAAATCTAGTTTCTTTAAAAACCCTACTAATCATTTTCTCTTTGCAGGGACGTGCAGGAACTTGGTACTGACTCTGACTTTGGACAGGAGTTTTATGTCCCTTTGGCATTGGTAGTTCCAATGACAATGGAGAACGTCTCCTACAGGTAAGTAAACTTTATGGTTTACGAATAACTAACACATACTACAAACATCGGGACATTTATAAATATACATGGGTTTCACCTGATGGGTTGCACAGGAATGATAGATTATATTTTAATTAACAGCAAATGGGCCAGTTCAGTTAGGAATACTAGATCGTACAGGGGAGCTGAAATTGGGTCTGACCATTACCTTGTCAAAAGTGTCTTGCAGCTGAAGCTTAAGAAATGTGTAAAGTTAAATAAACTACCTTCAACACTGAAGGTCTGAAAGAGCCAGATATCGCCAAAGCATACCATCATAGGACACTTAGTCATTATGACAATCATGGTTTGCTTACTGTTGAAGTTGAGAAAGAATGGAAACAGTTTAAACAGGCTTTTCTTGAAACCAACTGCACTCTTTTGGGTAAAAGGGAACAGAGGAAATAAAATTACCTGAGTGATAAGGCTATGGAACTTATTTCTGAAAGAAGGAAGTGCAGGATTAATATGAATCAACACCCTACTAGTCCCAACAGAAGGTATTACAATGAGCTTAATCAATGTGTAAAGGATTAATTAACAGCTGATAAGAATCTTTGGCTTGATACCTTGGCTGACAAAGCAGAGGAAGCAGTTAGACAGCACAATAGCAGGGGGTTGTACCAGATTATTAATGTTTTATGTGGGAAGAAATGCACAGGTACACAGGGATTGAAGGATAAACATGGCAAGGTGGTTGCAGGTGAGAATTCTGTGATGGCTGGGTGGGCTGAGCATTTCAGACATGTTCTAAATAATGTGATTATTTCTACTCCTATTGTTTGTAATGATGATAGATGCATTACTGGCTTTAATGATGGCTCTATATCACATTATGAAGTTGCATTGGCTATTTCTAAATTAAAACATCAGAAATTCCCAGGGGTGGACGAAATCAACACTGAAATGCCTAGAGCTGGGAACATTTATATTGTCACATGGCTGACTGAAATTTTGAATATTTTTTTATGATAAAGGTATTATTCCTAAGGATTTTACTAGAGCTATCATTGTCCCAATTTTTAAAAAAGGTGATCGCAGTTCTTGTGATAATTATAGGGGAATTAGTTTACTTTATGTTCCAGGTAAAGTTCTTTGCATGTTCAAACATAATAGAATTCAGAATTTGGTTGATGGACAACTGCGTGATGAACAGTGTGGATTCAGAAGTTGTAGGGGATGTATTGATCAAATATTTTCACTTAGGCAGATTCTTGAGAAATGTTTAGTTTCAGAAACCTTTGGTTGCTAGCTTTGTTGATTTCAAAAAGGCTTTCGACTCTGTTGATCGTCATAATTTGTGGTTGATTGTGAGATCATATGGTATACCAGACAAGTTAGTTAACATAATGGAAGCTCTCTATAATAACACTGAGTCATGTGTGAGAGTTGGTACGTCTTGCAGCGATTGGTTTAGCATTGCTAGTGGAGTTAGACAAGGGTGCATTTTGCCTCCTTTTCTCTTTAGTTATTGATTACGTAATGCAAAATTCTTTGCAAGGGAAAGATTCTGGCCATAAATGGTCTAGAGATTTCAAAATTTCTGATTTAGATTATGCAATGATTTGGCTTTATTGCCTGCTAATGTTGATGAGATGAATTCGTTCATTAGGGCTGTTGATGAGACTATAGAGTAGGTTTGGTGATAAACAGAGAAAAAACTAAAGTGATGAAAATTGGTCAGGCAGATGGTGCTTCAGTTGCTTTGAATGGCTGTACTATTGAGCAAGTGTCTCAGTTTGATTATCTTGTGAGCTATGTAACAGATACTGCTGATGTGTGGCATGAGATAAATAGAAGAATAAGGATAGCTGCTGGGACATCTAAGAATCTATGGAGAGTATGGAAAAATAGGCGTGTACACCTAAAGAATAAAATTAGGTTGTATTAATAGTTTGGTTCTTTCTAAGGTTAGTTATGGTAGTGAAACATGGACCTGTTGTAAGCAGGATAACAAGAAACTTGATGCTTACGCAGTATCTTGGGCATTAGGTGGTTTGACTTTGTAAGTAATGATGAGGTTAGAAGGAGTCATCAACCTCCTTTGAGCAGCATATTGTGCAGAGAGAGACTGTGTTGGTTTGGTCATGTTGCCCGTATGCATAGTTGCAGATTGGCAAAGAGGATTATGAACAGTGTACCTAAGGGTATCAGAAAACGGGGGAGACCTAGGATGTGATGGGCAGACAATGCCAAACAGGACCTTGCTAGTATTGGCCTAGAGTGGCCAAATGCTGTAGCTCAAAAGAGATGCATCTGGAGAGGAAAATTACACAGTCTGGTTGGACCTCTGTAGCCCATGGCTGCATGAGGATTTTGTATGTATGCATGTAATAATAAATATCATTTCAAACATTTAATACAATAAACATACATTTCAGAAGTTTGCATAATTTTTATAAGACAAGATAATTTTTATTAAATATTTTAGCTTTCATAATTCTTTAAATACCAAATAGTGTTGAAAACAAGATTTAAATAGATTTGATTATGATCTTTAGTTACATTTTTCCATTAAATGAATACTTTCAAGTCGGATTCCCACTGACATAACATAAAAATAATGTAATATTTTAGTAGCAGTGTATAATGGCACTCACTAGTATTCTCTGCAAGATTAAAAAGTTAAATTTTAAAAAATATATATATAAATAAATAAAATAAATACCCCTCAAGCAGCTGCTTGCCACAGAGGTCTGACAGGAGCCTGTCAGTTCATATGCCACAGTAGAAGGTCTGAGAGGATGGCAGGACCTCAGCAGAAAAACGACACAAACAGCCATGCCTTACCCGGGGCTCGAACCCAGGTCCCGTAGATCAGTAGCGAAGCGCGCTAACCACTCGGCCACGGGACGGCAATATATATATATATAAAAAGGTAGAAATGAAGGGGGAAAAAAGGAAGAATATAGGAACAGAACTAGTTTAATACCTAGAATATTCTGGCATGTAACTGAGAAATATGAATTAGTGTCAAGGGTAGTAGGATATTGTAAGCTGGAAATGTGATGAATTGGGATTAGCTATTAAGGTATGAAGATTATATAAACTTAGTTTTTGCTATGTTCATTCATTCTTGTTAGCATTGTTAATACAAGTATTTTATTTTAATTGAGAAAATCAGAGATGATAATATTAAAAAAAAATTTAATAAGGTAAATATGAGTTACATAAAATTCACTCAATTCTTCTTCTTTAAAATGAACAAAATATTCCACAGGTATATATTTTTTCCCTCTAGGTGTATATCAGAGGAATGCACATTTATTGCTTGAATAGAAAACACACTCAATAACAAAATTCTAAGAACATGACATACAATAAAATCCCTATAAACTCTTTGGTACAAATTATGATGTTAAAAAAGGAAAATATTATTTTTGAATATATTTTATAAAAATAAATCATCTTGCTATGCTTATATGTTTAAGCATACCTACTTTTAACTACATTGTAAACATGAAAGCCAGTGAACCACTGCAAAATATTCTGTGTTATTAAGTATACTGATGAATACATTGCTTTGACTCCTAATGCTATTCACAGCCTACACCATATTTTGAGAGTGAAGATCAAGACCGAGATTGAAGTGAAACCTTTACTGATTAAACATCTTGGGGTAAGAGCTCACCTAAACTTCATTATGAATATTATTCTTGATCAAGAATTTTTCCCAGAATCCTGCAAACCCAGAATATCGAGGGTATAGTGTTGAAATTTCTGTGAGGACCAGGGGCGTAGCGAAGATTTATGGTTGGGTAGTTTCACAACTATCCTACATTTTGCCATTTGACTTCCAATTTTGCCAACTAGCCATAATTTCACAGAGAAAATTCCTATACAAACATCTCGTCTGAATTGTAGCGGGTCAGTGTGAATTTTCCCTTCTTTTGGCCAATTCTCCTTAATTTCACGAAACTAATCCCAATTTTACATCTCTCCTAAATTTGCCAAATCACTAAAACTATTCAAACTCCCCAAGATTTTGCCAAGTATAAATTGAAGAAACTTAACATTCTGTTAAGTTTCTTCAATTTATCCAACACTCCTTCATTTCAAAAAGAAAACTCAATTTTCACAACTCGCCTATATCTTACCAAGTGCATTCGAATATTGCCAACTACTCTAGATTTTGCCAACTCACCATAATTTTACAGAAAAAAAAAATCGCACTTTTTACATCATCCCTGAATTTGCCAAGCCACTCTGAAATTTATCAACTCTCCTTAATTGCACAAGGCACAATTTTCACAACTCCCCTGTATTTTACCAAATGGCTTCGAATTTTGCCAACTCCCCTAGATTTTGCCAACTCTTCTTAATTTCACAAAACCAATCCCAATTTTTACAACTCACCTGTACTTTACCAAGTGGTTTCCAGTTTTGCCAACTTCCCCAGATTTTGCTAAGTATTCTCAATTTTGTCAACTCTCCTTAATTTCACAAAAACAATCCTAATTTTCACAAATCACAAATTTTGCCAACTGCCCTAGATTTTGCCACGTTTCCTCAATTTTGCCATCTCGCCACAATTTTACAGAAAAAGAAATCCCAATTTTACATTACACCTTATTTTTGTGAAGTCACTCTGAATTTTGCCAACTTCCCCAAGATTTGCCAACTCTCCTAGATATTGCGAAGTTGCCTTGATTTTGCCAACACACCATAATTTTACAGAAAAAAGATTGCAATTTTTACATCTCACCTGAATTTTGTAAACTCTCCACGATTTTTCCAAGTCACTGTGAATTTTGCCAACTGCCTTTAGATTTTATAGAAAAAAAAACCAAATTTTCACATCTCACCTGAATAATGTCAACTCCTCACAATTTTGCCAACTCGCCATAATTTTACAGAAAAAAATCCTAATTCCTACACCTCACCTGAATTTTGGCAACTCCCCACGATTTTGCCAAGTCACTCTGAATTTTGTCAACTCCCCAAGATTTTGTCAAGTCATTCTGAATTTTGCTAACCCCCCAAGATTTTACCAAGTCACTGCGAATTTTGCCAACTCACCGTATTTTACTAAGTGGCTTCGAATTTTGCCAACTGCTCTAAATTTTGCAGTCTCTCCATTTTCCAAACTTCCTTAGATTTGCCAAGTTGCCTCAATTTTTACAACTACCCTTAATGTTCCAAAAAAAAAAAATACAAATTTTCACAAGTTACCTAGATTTTACGAAGTCGCTTCGAATTTTGCCAACTCCGAGTTACTTGGTGGGGGGTGGGGACCTCCCCCCATGGTTATGCCCCTGGTCAGGATATCAAGAGAATAATTTCTGTGCAGAGTCTTCAAGTTCCATTAACCCGTGCAAAGAACATATGGGCTGTTTTTAAAGTTTACATATTTTAAACTGTTTATTTTATAGAGTTTTAGTTAATCTAAAATCTAGCATAATTCAGTCTATAAGAAAAAAAAAAATATTTAGCTCCTTTTAGGCTCACATAGAAAATTTGTCAAAACAACAATTTTTCTGAATTAAAAAAATATATATATTGCTCTTATGAACAATTGTTTCTTAACCTTTAAAGTGTTCAAAGTCAGTTAACCATTTTTGTTAAAATTAGTCTTAAGTAGAGTTCATTTTAAATAGAATTTTTGCTATTCTAATATTCAGAATAAAATGTTTCTTTATTTGGAATATAACATGACATGTATAGGGTGTTTCAAAACTATCTGTACAAATTTCAATGGGAGATAGGGAACACCAAGACAAAACTTTTTCGTCTTATGAATGTATGTCTGCTGATGTAACTCTTCAGTGCTAGAGGACGCTGACAGAAATATCGGTGAAGCTGGTATATAAATGAATGGAAACAAGTGTGAACAACATGCTTATTTAAAAAAGGTGCCCAAAGTTGCAACTGGCAACAACATTGCATGCATGACAGTGTTGAAGCATTGATTGCCGTACACGTTGGAAGATTCCCAGAATTTCGCGAACAGTTGCAGCAGCGACAGCAACTCTTGTGACTAGGTCTTCATCCGAGTCAATGGGAGTCTCATACACGAGGTCTTCAAGTGTCCCCAGAGGAAGAAATTGATACATGTAAATCAGACGACCTTGGTGGCCAGGCGACGGGTCCACTCCGGCCTATCCATCGGCCTCCAAAAGTTCAGATAATCCCACACATCATTGCTGAAGTGTGCTGGCACCCCATCCCACTGAAACCACATTCATCTGGAAATAATCGCTTGAAAATCTTCAAGCAATCCCGTCAAAGTTTCTTCAAGAAATAACTGATAAATCTGTCTGTTGAGTCAGGGAGGAAGCAGGTATGGTCCAATCAAAATGTCATGGATGATACCCACCCAAACATTGACGGCAAACAGCTGTTGATGACCATGCGCCATTGTGGCATGTGGATTTCCGTGCACCCAAACGTGAGAATTCTCACGTGTGAAAGAGGCCTCATCTGAGAAGAGTACATGAGCCATAAAATTAGGCTACACCACGATCTGCTGCAAGAAATTAGCACACGAATTCCACACGAAGAGGGTAATTCTGAGGTTGCAATGTCTGGACTCTCTGATGATGAAATGAATGTAATGCTGCTCGTGCAACACTTTCCACATGAGGGCGTGATTCGCACCAAGGCTACATCCAACAGCTCGCATGCTTGTGCCTGGATTGTGCTCAATCCACCATAGGATCTCTTCTTCTATGTCAGGAGTGCGCATGGTTCTCTCCCGACCAGTGTCATGCATGATGGCATGGAATGTTCCAGTTTCTCGCAGTTGCCGGACAAATGTTTGGTGGTTTGGCACATGTCTGTTTGGGAAGAGCTGTCGATACAATCTCACAGCAGCTCTTTCCATTTTGGAAGCCCCATAAGCCAGATGCATGCCAGTCATCTCAGCAGTCGTGAAGCACTCCATGTTACACGTGATGTGTCTGATTTATGAATGCCGACAGCAAACATAAGTTCTTTCTCCATTCCCACTTCGCCCCTCTAGCCGATTGTAGCGCCACCAAACAGCATCCTCTAGCACCAAAGGGTTATGTCAGCAGACATACATTCATAGACAAAAAAGGTTTGTCTTGGTGTTCCTTATCTTCCATTGAATTCAGTTGTTTTTCTGCTTGTAAAAAGTTTAAAATTATCTTGGCCACAATTACACATTATGAGAAGCTCGACACTTAAGGTTAATAGTAACTTAAAAAAAACACACACACACACAAAAGACAGAGATAACTTAGAACCTCAATCAGGCTTGTTCTGGTTTCTCATGCAACGTACATCATACATTTCTCATGCAATATACATGTTGTATGAGATTCAAACACGTCATCCTGTGATTGGAATCCAGATTATGGTGGGGTGGCCCAGTTGTTAGTGCATCAGACTCGTAATCTGCAGTTCCCAGGTTAGAGTTCTGTCTGGGCCAATGCCAAGATTTATCTGTGCAAAACTGCCCAATCCTGCCTTTGGTCAGTAGGGGAATCTGTTGGGCTTGGAAAGGCCACTGTCCATTGGATGGATGTAAGGCCATGGCCCTATGTGTGCAAGAGCCATACCCTATGTACATTAACCTGTTGAGGTCGATGTGCCTCATATGAGGCCCGAATGTAGTCTTTGATCACCATGGACATTTAAATTTTGAAAGGAGGAACCCTGAGACGTTTAGGAAGTTAAATGAATATTTATTATATATTTATTCAACCACACAGATGCATATATTCATTAATATTGCTCATACATCAAATTTGCATTTTTTTTTTGGAAAAAAAAAAAAAAAAACTCAAGCCCTGGGGTATTGCAATGGCCAAAACATCTAGTCCTCAACAGGTTAAGAACACACTGGATGGCATGATGGGAAACTATCATATGGCTCCCAACAGCTGTTCAGTGGATCCCCTCCCCCAACCTTCTTGGGGTTCTTGTGACCTGACCATTTAGCCCACTGTGTGAAAAAAAGTGCTGCTATGAGATAAAACCCAGACCAAGGCAGCTACAGTGTCACCATGAGTCAATGTGATGCCACAGCTTGGAGATTAAAAATTTAAAACATCATAACAGACAGCAGTACATGTTATAGTGAAATCAAAGTATATCAGTTTTTCTTGTTTTCCACCATAAACAAATTTTGGATATATAAAAAATTTTTTTGCTGCTTTTTAAAAATATACATACTCTAATAATAAAGTATTTCTTGTGAAGTTTGGTGAGAATAAGGGTTGGTTTACCTATGAGCGGCACTTTTTTGCACCCCACAGGCTAAATGGCCAGGTTACAAGGACTTCAAAGGCTCAGAGAAGGTTGGGGGAGGGGACCCACTGAAACAGCTGTTGGGAGACAGATGGTAGCTCCCGTCAAGGCCATCCAGCGTGTTCTTTAACGTGCACAGGGTATGGCTCTCCCGCACATGGGGCCATGGCTTAATGTCCCATCTGACGGATGGCAGCCTTTCCAAGCCCATCGATGTCCCCTACTGACCGTGGGTTGGGTTGTTTTACCTCTGAGCGGCACTTTTTTGCATACCATGGGCTAAATGGCCAGGTCACATGGACCCCGAAGGCTCAGGGAAGGTTGGGGGAGGGGACCCACTGGAACAGCTGTTGGGAGACAGATGGTAGCCTCCCGTCATGACCATCCAGCGTGTTCTTTAACGTGCACAGGGTATGGCTCTCCCACACCCGGGGCCATGGCTTAACATCCCATCCGACAGATGGCGGCCTTTCCAACCCATCGGTGTCCCCTACTGACCGTGGGCAGGGAGGGGCATTTTGCGGAGATAAATCTGAATGCTGACCCAGCTGGGACTCGAACCTGGGAACTACAGATTACGAGCCTGGTGCGCTACCACTGACCGTGGGCAGGGCGGGGAATAGTGAGAATAAGGAGTATATTTAGAATTACTGTGGTAACTAAAATCTTTTTATCTAGTAACAATATGCCATAAAGAGCTCCAATTTCATATATACGGCCATCACATCAGCTGAAAAGTTCTTATTTGTAAATGAAAATGAAGAGCACAATGAGAAGGTTCTGCTTTAATGGCTGATTTACAATTCTGTCCTTACTAAATATATTGAGTGTTCTAATGCATATTTTTCTGCTGTTAATTTGAACTATACAGCAAAATGTTTAAAAAACATTTAATTCACAATTATACTGTAATAATATTAATAGTTCTTGAGCAACATTATTCTACATTTAGCTTATCACTATTCACATAGTCAAACCATGAGTATTTTCACCATGGTATAATATCATTTAAGGACACTTTTAATCCTTATGAAAAGTTTCCAAGTAAATAGATGAAAATTATTTTTTTCAGGTATCTTCAAAACTTCTTATGCTGGCTCAGCTGGTCATGCTGTTATCCTTATATTGTTCTTGCAAGGGCCCTACATCAAGGATTTTAACCTGGTTGCCGATGATCTCTTACTGGCAGCCGCTGCTAATATGTAGCCCTGATGTTTATCACTTGATATTTAGATACTGGAGGATGGTCAGTCTTTTAATTTGCAATGTTAGTGTCAGTAACTTTTAATGTTCTTTTGGGTTGAAACTTAAGCTTGTTGAGTGTTTTAAAGATGTGTGATTGTAAGATGGGGCTGTTTAAGCAACTGACTTCTGCAGTATGAGTTATAAGGAATGCACAACACATCCATCATTGGTTGGTGATAAATGACCTTATGGACAGTGTCTACTTAGTTAAAAACTTAGACAGGTATCCAGTATCTAAATATCAAGTGATAAATATCAGTGCTAAGTATTAGCAGTGGCTGCCAGTAAGAGATTATTGGAAACCATGTTAAAATCCTTGACGCAAGACCTTTGCAAGAACAATGTAAGGATAACAGCATGACTGGCTGAGCCAGCATAAGAAGTTTTGAAAACACCTGAAAATGGTAATAATTTTCTTCTATTTACTTGGGAAATTTTTGTAAGAATTAAAAATATCCTTAAATGATATTATACCGTGGTGAAAATATTCATGGCTTGACTGTGTGAATAGCGATAAGCTAAATGTAGAATAATGTTTCTTAAGAAAAAAAAATACCCCCTCAAGCAGCTGCTTGCCACAGAGGTCTGACAGGAGCCTGTCAGTTTATATGCCACAGTAGAAGGTTTCTTAAGAGCTATTTATATTATTACAGCATAATCATGAACCAAATATTTTTCTGCTGATTAGTTGCAACCTATTTTGGATCCATTTATCTTATACAGGGTGTCTGACAAATAATGGCAGGATTTTGGGGAGCACTATCTCCAAATACACAATAGGCATCACATTGAACATTGTACCTGTACATTCCCTCACTCAGTTTCACAGGCCAGTCCAGATAACACAGCACACCGACATATTTCTCAACAGATGTTATGGAAGATTTCAGTGTAACATTTCCTGACATATGGATTGGTAGGGGTGTTCAATTCTACGGGCATCAAGGTGCCCTGATTTCACACTTTGTTTTTTAATTGTGGGGCTTTGTAAAGAATATGATTATGTGGACAAAAAATTGAGACCTGAATCATTGGAAAGTGAGAATAGGAGAGGCAACTGAGTAAGTAACAAGCAATACACTGAAGTGTGTATGACAAGAGTACGAATATTGATTAGACTAATACAGTCACAAATGGTGCACATGTGAAAATTTACTAAATATGTTTAAAACTATTTTAGGTATAAACATAGTACAAGAATTAAATTAAGATTAAAATTATTCTATAAATATGGTAGGTGTTATCCTAGTCATGTGGTATAAGGAAAAGCAATTAGCTCATTGACAACTAATGGAGTAACTGAGGTGAAGTTCAGGTTAATTAGTCATAACTTCATTGGCTTTGTTACTGAGTTCTTCAGTCTCTTCAGTTGTTAAGAAGGAAAAGTCCGGATTGTGTGCTGTTCCTCATGGGAGCTAGTGCTTCCACAGGTCCAGTGCTGCTGTTTCATACTTGTTGGGGACAGAGTTCTTTCGTACTATGGTGTTATTAATAAGTACTCTGTTACTTTGGTGATAGTTGCTGTGGCATGAGTCACTGGGTGTCAGAGGATTCTGAACTTTGCACTCCTATTAATGCATTGAGCTGGTTGATTATACAAGACACTTGTGACTAGGCATTGTTAAGCGTTTCATGCCGTTTGCTTTGACATGTTGTCTGACAAGCACTGTCCTGTCTGTGGCAACACAATGTATTGTAAGCACTATGCACTCAATCAGTGGATGCACATGTGGGCTGCATGGGGTTGTCAGGGTCAAGATGTGGGCCAAGTGTGCCACTGAGATGGTGTGCAGAGGGGGAAGATTCTGAAGTGTATTATGGGATGAATTAGGCAATAATGCATCCACAATGCACTTCTGAATCATCCCCCTCTGCATATCACCTCAAAGGTATATTTGGTCCATATCTTGAATTTGGTGACCCTGTGCAGCTCACATGTGCATCTACTGAACGAGTGCATTGCATTTCCAATACATCCTGTTGCAATAGACAATACATCCTACTGCCTTGTCTGATGACATGCTGAAGCAGATAGAGCAAAATGCGTAGCAATGCCTAGTCACAAGTATCTTGTATAACCAACTGACTCTGTGCACTAATAGGAGTGTAAAGTTCAGAATCCTCTGACATCCAGTGACTCATGTCACAGCAACTATCACCGAAGCAGCAAAATGCTTATTAATAACACTACACTATGAAAGAACTCTTGTCTTCAATGAGTGAGAAGCAGCAAAACCAGATCTGTGAAAGCACCAGCTCCCGTGAGGAACAGAACAAAAGCTGGACTTTTCCTCCTTTACAACTGAAGAGGATATCGAAAGAAGAATGCAGTAACAAAGCCAATGCAACTATGACTAATTAACCTAAACTTCACCAATAAGATTATGAGTTACTCTATTAGTTGTCAATGAGCTGACTGTTTTCCCCAATACCGTGTGTCTAGTATAACACCTAGTGTTTATAGGGTAATTTTATTCTAATTTAAAATATTAATTTCTTGAATATGTGTATCACTTTCCTATATATTGATTCTTGAAACCCCTCCACTATTCTTCACACACCTGTATATTTGTCTAAAATAACCTTTTTTTCATACCTGCTGCCTTGTGGTAAAAAAAAAGATACTTTAAACATATAATTAAATCACCATTAACACTTATTTTTCCTAAGTTCTATAAAAAGGGATCGTAAGTGTCTGTGTACTTATCTTTATGCAGGATGCTGCTGTAAGCACCTGCATCTTGCCATCCAGTTGGCTGCACAGGTCCCTGTATTGAACTTTAATGCAGGGTAAAAAGTGAAGATTTCCATGGCTTCCATAGTAGATTTGATACACACACAAATAAAATCAGCTAATTTAAACTTGTAAAAGGTAAAATAGTTAAAAATAGATGTGAAATTTCAACAAAGTGCCCTTGTACTCGTCATCCTCAAGTGTAGATGTGTTATGTGCATTGTTAATTATGATTACTCAGTTTATATCGGGGTCTTAGTGCTGGTGGCAGATGTTCAGGTATGTTAAAATAAGGTGTGAATCAAGGGGTGGGGGTGGGGAGGAGATTGGCAGTGAGTGGCAGAGGATGGATTGGGGATGGGAGGGGTGTATTTGGTAGGGGTGGTGTTGGTTGTGTTCGAGGCTATGCTCTTGGGGGTCGGGCAGTGGGAGAAATGGCAGGCCAGGGGGGGTATTTTGCCCTGCATTAAAGTTTAATACAGGGACCTGTGCACAATACAGTGCGTACAACAGGAAGAGAACAAACAATGGCATCCTAAATATAGATAAGTACATGGACACTTATGATCCTTTTTATAGAACTTAGTAAAAATAACAGCTTTAATAGTGATTTAGTTATATGTTTAAAGCAGAACACTGTGAAACTTTTATATTTTATAAAAAATGATACTTGCTGCCTTAGTAGTGCATTCATGGTGACACTGCTGTTGCTAGGATGTGGGTTTGAGTCCTAGGATGGCATGATAGTATTCATGTCTGTGTTTATATGCTGGCTGAGAAACCAAGTCTGATAGACCTTCTAGCTTAACTGTCCTTTTTTTTTAACACAATTCTTTAGCTTAATAAATGAAGAAATGAGAATCTTGCTGATATTATATCAGAAAAATCAATCCAACAAGATGAGACTGGACCCTTCTGTAACAGTAAACAGACAACATAAAAGCCAAATTTCTCTTTGGTTTCACCATTTTGCATAAAATGCAAATTTTCTTTCTACCCAATTGGAAAACGAAAACGCTTTTGGAAATTTCACAAAGAAACATGAAATCTGAAGATTGTCATTCTAATAAAAATAATAAGTTACTCCTCATTAGCTGTTTGTCTTGGAGAGGCTCCAAGTATAATATGCTATAGAGATCTGTAGGAAAGTGAACCTGAGCAGAAAGAAAATGGCAGTGAAAAACCTATGCCTTATTCATGATTTCAATCCAGGTTCCTTTTGCAAGTGAGCATACTAACCACTCAACCACTGAAATATTATAAAGCTGAGAAAATGTTGATTTAGTTAGTAGCACACTTGGCTTGGTAACCATCAGATGAGAAATTAAGCCATGGCCTCAAGTACATGACAGCTATATCCATGTATATTAAAGAATAGTCTTGATGGAAGGCTACAATCTTTCTTCTAACGGCCCACTGGATCACCCCCAATTTGTGGTCTATGTGACATGACCAAGGATTTAATATATTTATACAATGACAGCTAATTTTCCATTAAATGTAGTATCAATAACAGTACATTTTAATGTAAAAACATGTAAAATAATGTACAGGGTTGGGTTGTTTTACCTCTGAGCAGCACTTTTTTGCACACCATGGGCTAAATGGTTAGGTCACAAGGACCCCAAGGGCTCAGAGAAAGTTGGAGGGGAGGACAGCTGTTAGGAAACATATGGTAACCTTCTGTCAAGGCCACCCAGAATGTTCTTTAATGTGTACAGGACATGGCTCTCACATACATGGAGCCAAGGCTTAACGTTCCATGTGATGACAGCTGCCTCTCCAACCCCTTTGGTGTCCCCTATTGACCAAGGGCAGGATGGAAGTTTTGCAGAGATAAATCTCAAAGCTGGCTGAGGCAGGATTCAAACTTGGGAATTGCAGATTATGCACCCGGGGTGCTATTGACTGATCCATCCCAGCTACACTACACCCAACTACAAATATGCATTTTCACTACTTTTCACTTCTGTATCTCATTAATATTATGCTTTGGTGCTTTACTCTTCTATGTAAGAAATATTAACTTATTTCTTACAAATTTTACATCTATTGTTATACCTACATCTTCATTTCACAAGAAATGCACATAACGAAATAAATATTTATACATATTTATTTCTTTATGATATATACATATTTTGAAATTTACAAAATTCAATTCAGAAATAAAAAAAATTAATCCAAATTGTCTAAAAATTAAATGCAAAAAGTATAAAAATTGGACTGAATGATGGGCATTACAAATATGCATTGGAAGGGATACTGCTTTGCACATGGATCACCTCAAACTCCTATATGCGAACTGAAGTTTTTGTTTTCCACTTCAACCTTACATAAAGCAGAATTTATGCAACTCAGGAACTGCTTTTATTTAGCTTTCAGTAAAATTATTTCCAATAAAGTTTACTATTTTCATATAGCTCTTTTTAATATTTAATGCAAATTTTAAAGCACAAAATTAAGGTTTTTTTTTCATGGATCACAAATTTTTTATCTAAAAAGTTAATACTATAAAAATGTTGGTATTTACTATAAATGCACAATATAATTTAATTTTTTATTATTGAACAGCCACCATTATACCCAGGTGGCAATTATTAATATGAATTCTTTGCATTTGAATTATCGTATGCATAACTTGATACACAAAATTGAAAACAGTCTCAGAAATATATATTAGGTGTCCAAATAAGTTTGAGCAGTTTTTGTATGATTGAAGTTCTTATGCAAATTATGCAAAATATATAATGAAATCGAAACAGACGAGTCAGATGTGTTAGATGCTTTTAAAAACAATATAAATGCTGAAACTGAGATTATTGGCTTGTATATCACTGTTTTCGTGGCACTATAATAAATCACTTCTCAACTGGTTTGGTGACTTGTAATAAAAAAATGGATACGTACAGAAACCCTTAGTATTCACATCATTGGTATTACCCAGAGAAAGTGCTCCACACACATGAAAGCTTGCACTTCACCAGAAGAAAATTATGCCATATGTGGTGGCATATGGACCAAACCATCACAGGGAATGTGTACTTAGAACAACTGCAACAGGTGCATGATGCATTACTGCATAAGCCTACACCTGTGAATAGGAAAGATGTTGGTGTTGACATTCTGCATGATGAACTGCACACGGTGAAAGTTAACTAGAAAAAAATTAATGCCCCTGGATGAAAGACTTTATATTACCCACCTTATTCTCCAGATTATCACCTGTTTCCCTCATTAGATAATCATTTGCACAATAGGCAGTTCAAAAACCAAGAAGAGATAAAAATGCAATTAGAATTTTTTTTCACCCTAAAGACAATAATTTTACAGGAGTGGGGTCTATAAACTCATTTCCTGTTGTGAGCAAATCATAGATATTGATGGTGGTTACATTATTTCATAAGCATTTTTTGTTTAACCCTCCACTTCTATCCCTTTATTGGGCTCTTAAATGTCACAGTAAATCGTAAGCAAAGGCTGTGTGGCAGTGCTGTCATGTCAGTAATGCTATGGGACCAGATACCAGAGCTGTGGTGGGGAGAACCCATCCCAGCAACCTGGAGGGTTAAATGTTATAAGTATTTTAATTTACTACACCAAAACTGCATAAACTTATTTGAATATCTAATATAGTGTCTCTTCTACATTGTGTTTTCTTACACTAATTTAATCAATATGAGAAATTTTGACATTTTCACATGACTCTTTTGTCATATTCAGTATAAGAGCATTTTTTTTCATGGCTAAAATATGATTATCAGAAATAAACAACTTTTTATTTAGTCCCCAAAACTGCTCTTTAAATGACAGTAGAAAATTGAAGAAAACCATCTATAAATATTTGACGTGCCCTTATGATTCAATATTCCAAAAACAAAAGCTGAATGAAAATCAGTGTCTGCCTGTTGTATCAGTTTTTCTTCGTTTTCCCACTAATGGCATTTCAGACTCAATTTTGCAGCCTTCATTTTTCTCTTCATTATCCACCAATTTCCTTTTGACAGAAATGGTTTCAAGAGAACCTTCAGGCTTGTTCCAAAACCTTTTCATGAACCACTGAAAATAACTAAAGAAAAGAAACTTATTCATATAAAATGCTACTTTTCTCTAAACAAATTACAAGTTTTCCATTCTTTTCTTTCATGATCCAAATTTGTGAGCAGAGTATAGGTGAAATGCAAATATTAATAAATAGCTGCTTACTCTAAAATGTTATGAGTTTTAAAATCTGATGTAATGCAACTTTTATAGCAGAACATAGTAATTCTATTAAATGAATCGCACCAAAACAATATTTGGATTATTTGGGTAGTTGAATTCTAAAGAATTCAAGTGAGACAGCAAATAAACATGCAATGATGAGTTTATACTGCATATTTTAGAAAGTATGCACAATAATTACACAAATAAAATATGTAATAAATAATTACAAGTAGCATTGAAATGTGCCTTTAAATAGTTGAAATAAAATTTTTTAAGTATTGAGCCACAAGTTTTGGAAATGATCACAATTTTTGCAATGAAAAATAAAGATTTTTTAAATGTTTTGTTTAGAGAACCATATAAAGTTAAATGGTTCATTCAAAAATTTGCAATTGCATGTATTAAAAAAGTTTCAGAGGTGTTGGAGAATATAAATTCTGGAAAATTAAAGGTTAAAAGTTATATATATACTGTACATATTAAAATATTTAAGGTAATGTTTTCACTCAAATTTGTTAACAGCAGAGTCTCTTCAATTATATTAACATTCAATTACTGCTAGTTAGTTCTTGCATACAAAATGTGTAACATGTTAGCTTTGGCGAAGTTGAAACTGAAAATGATTATCAAATCGTTAAGTTTATGCAGAATCATTTGCTCTTAAGGTAACATATAATGAATTGTGCATTGTTCTGCTTTCTTCAGTTTTCATGAATTGCTGTTTGCAAATGTGTGTCCCAATACATTTAATTAAATAATATATAAACTCCCTCAAGAAGCTGCTTGTCACATAGATCTGATAGGAGGATGGCAGGACCTCAACAGAAAACACAAACATGCATGCCTTACTTGGGGCTTGAATCCAGGTTTTTTGATCAGTAGTCAAGCACACTAACCACTTGGTCACAGGAAAGCATATATGATTTAATTACTTGCATTTCATTAATGCAGAAAAATATGATTTAGAGCAGTGATTCCCAACCTTTTCTGGACCATCGCCCCCTTTAGAAGATAACAAAAATTTCAACGCCCCCCTAGTCCATAATAGTAAATTTTATATGAAATATTAAAATATTGTTGCATATTCCTCCTCCTCCTCCTCAAGCAACCATGGGCTACAGAGGTCCAACCAGAACGTGCAATTTAGTTCTCCAAGCAAGTCTATCCTGAGCTACATCTACCGCATCTGGCCACTGCACACCAATTCTAACAAGGTCCTGTTTGGTATTGTCTGCCCACCGCATCCTAGGTCTCCCCTTCTTTCCGAGGCCTTTAGGCACACTGTTCATAACCCTATTCGCCAATCTATAATTATTCATACGGGCAACATGGCCAAACCAACGGAGTCTCTCTCTGCACAATATGATGCTTAAAGGAGGTTGCAAACTCCTTTGCCTAACCTCATCATTAGTTACAAAGTTGAACCACCTAATGCCCAAGATACTGCGTAAGCATCTGGAATCAAAAGCATCTAGTTTCCTGTATCTTGTTTACACAGCGTCCAAGTTTCACTACCATAACTAACCCTAGAAAGAACCAAACTATTATACAGTCTAATTTTAGTCTTTAGGTGTATATGCCTATTTCTCCACACTCTCCATAGATTCTTAAAAGTCCGGCAGCAATCCCTATTCATCTGTTAATCTCATGCCGCACATCACCAGTATCTGTTATGTAGCTCCCAAGATAATTAAACTGTGACACCTGCTCAAGGGTGCAACCATTCAGATTAACTGAATCACAGCCTGCCTGACCAATTTTCATCACTTTAGTTTTCTCTCTGTTTATAACCAAACCTACTCTACTACCAGTCTCATTAACAGCTCGAATGAAAGAGTTCATCTCATCAACATCATTTGCCAAAAGGGCTAAATCATATTATCTGTACCTAATTTATCTGTTTATTTATCTATTAAAAATCATAAAGCAGAAATTAATAAAACAACAACCAAATGTACAATAAAATTGTTTATTAAAATTTTAAAAATAAACACAGAATCAATAAGAAATAAAAAATAATGAGATAAACACAAAATTAATAATAAGTAAAAAAATTAACGAGATGGTTGAGGCTGGTGGAGAGTTAACAATTTGTTACCAATTTCGTTAACATCAATTGCAGATCGCCACGTTCAGTGATGTGTAGTCTGTTCCTCTTCTTTGACAGTAAATTAGCTACTGCACTGAATCCATGCTCAACCATATAGGACGAAGGAAATGCGATTAAAAACTTCTGTACTATTGCCCACAATCCAGGGTAGAGAACTGGTATTGATTTTTGAAGCCAGAACTCTTGGTATCCATGTTTGAATTTTACTTTGAGTGCTTTGTTAGTCGTGAGTTCTAAGAGTTCCTCTTCCAAATTTGATGATTCTTCAGTATCTGTGTTTGCGAAAGGATCTAAAACCCAACTCGGTATATTCATGTTTAAAATATTTTGGAAACGCTCCGTAAAATCAACATGAAGAACTTCCAAGTGTTGGCAGTAAGTAAGTATATCTTCCGGTTTTGCAGAGACTGCTGATAATGTGGGAAAGTGGTTGTATTCACCTCTACCTAGATTTCATTTGAATAGAAGAAGTTTTCCCGCAAAAGCAGCTATGACGTTTTTTGTTTTAATTAAATTCAACTCATCACCTTGCAATTGTAAATTAACTTGAATAAATATTTAAACAGGTCTGTCAAATAAGCGATGTTATTTTTTGACATAATCAAGGTTTCCGCGCAATTTTTCGTCTCTGTCTTCAAGAAAGTCCAGTACCGAGTCAAATAGATTGAAAAAACGATTCAGACAAACACCTTTAGAGAGCCAACGTACTTCTGTGTGCAGCAGCAAGCGATTGTAATCTTCATCATTTTCATTACAAAGCTTACTAAATAATTGGTCATTCAATGAATTGCTTCTAATCTTATTGATTGCTTTAATAACGTAATGGAGCGACATATGCAGACGTTCATTCAAATTTTTTGCAACCAAATGCTGACGATGAATAATACAATGTACAGCGAGTACATTTGGTACTGCTTGTTTCAAATGCGCTATGAAACCCTTATGACGCCCTATCATTGCTGGAGCACCATCAATAGTAGCAGACAAAATAGTGCAAATAGGAATTTCTTTCTCTTGAAAAAACTTTTGCATGGTATTAAATATAGATTCTCCCTTTGTATCAGATTCCAAATTTTTAGCAAATAATAACTCTTCATGAATTTTTTCTTCTTTTATAAATCGTACATATGATAAGAGTAGAGCTTCGTTATTTGGTAGAGTTGATTCATCGAGTTGAATGGAAAATTTGCAAGTCTTTAAGTAATCACATAATGATATTTCAACGTCTTTTGCCATTTCATCTATTCTTATTTGAACTGAATTATTACTGAGAGGAATTTTTTTGATGATATCTGACGGTGTCTTATGATGAACAGTTTTTAATATCTCTTTGACTGCCGGCAAAATTAATTCCTCGCCAATTGTGTGTGGTTTTCCTGCTTTTGTGATTAACAATGAAACGTTATATGAGGCTCGTAGTCCATCATAATCTTGTTTAGAAGACGACGCAAAAAGGTCTGACATAGTTGGCTGTTTTAAATATTGCTTTTCCAGTTCTTGAAAATATGGATAAATCTTTGTTCTTCTTATCAGCATGCATTTTATTTAAATGCTCTTGTAGCCTAGAAGGTTTCATAGCTTCATTTGAAAAAACTTTTTGGCAAATTAAACACATAGGTAACGATTGGTTTGTAGGAGAGTACGTAAATCCATATTTCAAATACTCAATACTGTACTGCCGGCATTTCTTTTTAGATATAGATTCAGACATTTTCAAATACAAATTAACTTCTCAACAGATTTATAGATAGTTATAAAAATAATGTTTATAATGACTTCTAACACTTATCACTCACGACTATTTATCACGGTGAAACACATAAAAATAATATAACATTCCTAGAGCTATCGTTTTTATAGATTTGATTTTGTGCACGCATTAACTTGTATGTTTGCGATGCCGGCGCACTTGCTCCGTAAACAAGTCATTTCAAGCTCCCATATTCTTGTCGAAACATGTTAAATTGCATGAACCACGTGTTTGCCTACCAACTGGCAAGGACTTGTCACCGTCAATCTATTCTAAACTAAAACAAATTAGGTACAGGTATACCTAATGCTAATTTAAAAATGCTTATTAACGCGATAACAATAAGATAATATACATAGCTAGATAAAATATTTATTCATGAAAACAGGTATTTTCAAAGTATTTTATTATATTAAAAAATAATTATGAAAAAAATATTAAATATAATAAATTTATTATTATTATATTATTGCATCAAGGTTGATTTGCCTATCAGGACGGACACACATGTCCAACATAATAAGCCTGATATAGTAGTGCATGTTAAGGTATTGAATGAGATTACAATTATTGAAGTAGGAATAACATCTCAGGATAACCTGCAGACAGTAGAGGTTGAAAAGAAGAGGAAGTATGATCTGCTGGCTAATGAGTTGAGCCTAATTCACAAGTGTAATGTTAATATTATACCTTATGTTCTGACGTGGGATGGTATTGTAACTACGTACCATAAAGCATACTCAAAGCGACTTGGAGTGGGAAAACATATTGAAGCTTATATCCAACCTGTGATCTTGAAGAGAACTTTTGCGAGCATCTCAGTCGACTTCAGACGTACCAGTACGCTAGTAGGCGGTAGCAGGGAACTTATTGTCCAAGCTGCAGTTGAAATGCTGTACATGACGGATGAGGTAGAGGATGACCAGAATCACCAGGAAGGCACCACAGAATAGAAGAGATAAAAAGGTTGTGACAGAAAATTCCATTAAATTTATTT
Source organism: Ryuthela nishihirai (assembly GCA_038380435.1). Classification (NCBI taxonomy): domain Eukaryota; kingdom Metazoa; phylum Arthropoda; class Arachnida; order Araneae; family Heptathelidae; genus Ryuthela; species Ryuthela nishihirai. The sequence goes on along the minus strand of JAWZYU010000028.1, from coordinate 19,998,919 downwards.
ATTTATTTGACCGCCCCTCTTGACTGCCTCAACGCCCCTCATTTGCCTCTGGATCCACTACCGCCCCCATGGAAGGCTCCAGCGCCCACTGGGGGGGGGGGGGGGGGGGTATCACCCCCGTTGGGAATCTATGATTTAGAGTCTAGAGTGCCTTTATATATGCCAATGTTTTACAGAAACCCATCACTGAGAGGAAATCTTGATCGGCAGCCGGTAGCTCAGTGGTCCAGAGCACCTGACATGTTATCAGGAGGTGGTGGGTTCATATCCCACCCAGCTCAGACAATTTTTCCTCTAAAATTGAAATCGACGTCAAAAAGTGCCTATTTATTACTGGATAAATTACCTCATACTGTATTGAAAATTCAACCTGTTACTATAGTAGAATCCAGGTTTGAAATTGCAACTACTGTAAATTCTATTGCAAATTTTAAATTGAAATTGATAAATAAAGGATCTATATATCAAACTGGCAGGAATGATTGAAGCGATTCATATAAAAAAAAATTCACATTACAGAAACCTTTATGTACAATGAAATTGCACATTTTTTATCAAGTTTTCACATTGAATTCCCAATAGGAATTTTACTGTTATGATTTCAAATAAAAATATGTTGTAATTTGGAAGAAAAATTGTAAGCAGGATGGGTCCCATTCGTACAGCATAGGAAACAGAGTATACAGGGTGATTCAGAATTCATCATCAATATTTAGTGGGGAGGAAGGGAATAAGAAAAGAAAGAGATTTCACATAGGAAAGTATGGGGGCAGACGAACGCATGGTGGTGTAGAGGGCGCTGTGTGTACACACCTCTCATACAGAAGCACAGCTGTTTGACGCGTGCAGTCAGTTGTCATTCGACAAGGTGAATTTGCAGAAGTAACATGAACTGGTATATGTGGAATGAATGTGCAGATATGCATGTAACTTACGGTGCGGCAGGAGAAAGATGTCTTCGAGCCAGGCAATTGTATGCAGCGTGCTTCCCAAACCGCCGTGTGCCACAGCATCAAATGTTTTCACGTATTCATCGCCAACTGCGTGAAACAGGATCGTTTGCTGCTAGTAATGTTAATCGAGGGAGGCGCAGATCGGCACGGACAGTAGCAGTAGAGGAAGCTGTCCTACAGGAAATCGAGGAACAACCTGGTGCTAGCACACGAGGTATGGCTAGGCAGTTTGGAATTTCGCAAGCAACAGCATGGCGGATATTACACGATGAAGGGTTACATCCGTTTCATCTGCAAAGAGTGCAATTATTGGCAGCAGACGACCATCCCAAGCGTGTTATTTTTTGTCAGTGGTTCATGCAGAGAACAGCCATTGATCCCAATTTCCCAACGTATGTTCTTTTCACCAATGAGGCGTTGTTCACTCGAGAGGGTGTCTTCAACACACACAATTGGCATGTGTGGGCTCATCAGAACCCACACGGTACAAGACCTGGAGCTGCGCAACAACGTTTTGCTGTCAATGTGTGGACTGGGATTGTCGGTGACTGTTTGTTGGGCCCGTATTTACTACCATCCCGTTTGGACGGTGCCAAGTACCTAACATTTCTTCAGACTGTGTTACCGGATCTTCTGAACGAGGTTCCTGATGGTAGTCTCCGGCGAATGTGGTTCCAGCATGACGGCGTTCCTGCACATTTCACAAATGCTGTGCGTGCTTACCTACGCAGACAGTTTGGTGGTCAATGGATTGGCCGCGGTGGACCGGTTTCTTGGCCACCACGTTCACCGGATTTATCTCCAATCGATTTCTTTGTATGGGGTGCTATGAAAAACATGGTGTACGAGACCCCTGTTGATAGTGCTATGGATCTTGTAGCACGCATATCAGTTGCTGCTTCAAACATCCGGGAAATGCCAGGCATCTTCCACAGGGTCCGGCTGTCCATGCAACGCCGTTGTGAGTCATGCATTCTAGCACATGGTCGGCAGTTCGAGCACCTCTTGTAAGTCTGTACAACCAATGCAAAGAAATGTTACATGTAAGATAATAAATGTTTTTTCCTTACCACTTCCTTCTTATGTGTTCTTTCCATCATTGAACTGGGGTCATTTTGCCCTACTACATGGCATATGCGCCCATGCTTTCCTATGTGAAATCTCCTTCGTTTCTTATTACCTACCTCCCCACCAAATATTGATGATGAATTCTGAATCACCCTGTATATCAAGCCCGGATCTAAAAATAAATAAAAGAATGGAGGAGGGAAAAGTGATTCAATCTAACCGGAGAAAAAAAAAACGGAGGGGTAAAAGACTGGAATTCTATTTCAGTATACATCTCCACCTTAGTTTTGGAGGTTTTAAAAAAATTTCTTGAAAAATGCATGACATATGCATACGTTTAATAAATTTTTGCCTCCGTTATCCCTACTAGTATTTTCAAAGGAATGCATGGTACCCTTGCTCCATCTTCTTAGACCTGGCCCTAGTACATTTATCTTAATTTCAAATTTTATCTTACAAACATTACATTATCGATATCTATCAACCCAAAAAGAAATTTTAACTTTTCTCTAAAAATGTTTTTTGCTTAAAACACAAAAATTGCATTTTTCCCATCCCCTTTGGGAGAAAAGATGACAATCATTGTTGTCAATGCAAACTTCATAATATTCACACATCACAACTAAAATTTCTAACATAATTACATCACTTGCAATATTAGTTTGAAATTTTGCAATTTTCAAAATTTTCCACTGTTAGAGAGAGCAATTATAACTATAGGAAGGTTACAAAAGTGCAAATCATAATATTTCATCATTACCTATCCAAACCAAAAGGATTTTTTAATTTAGCTCTAAAAAGATCAGTTAAATCAGCCCTTTTTTGGCAGGCCTGCTTCTTTATATGAACAAAATTTAACTTAATCCCTAATAATCAACAATATGTAGTAGGCATCATCCCGATTAACAACAGATATATTGCAAAAGTTAAAGTTTACAATACAGAAAGAATTTCTCCAATGGTTTCTTTTGCACAGTGCTTGGAACGTTGGTAGTAACAAGCTTCATATGCAGCACAGGAAACAGTGCTCGCTGCAGCCAACTGAACTGCATATGTACGCTTTACCCAGATATAATCCCATGGAATTGATATTATGATATTAATGAAAATTAACCTAATTGCTAATAATTTCAAAAGTTAGCATTACAATACATCGGGAATAACAACAAATGTTATTGTGACTTTTTCTGAAAGTGTTTGATTGCTGCATGACAAGTGCCACAGCTTCTCATGCAGCACAGGAAGCAATGGCTTGCCGCAGCCAAGTCACTCTATCGGTACGTTTTTCATATTAATGAAAGTTTGCCTAATAGCTAATTATTAATAACTAACAATTGATATGTAAATATCATTAATAATCAACTAAAAGCCCCTGAGTGGCATTTTCATGTAGCTCAGATGTAAAACAATCCAAATACTTACCCTTTGTGATCAGCTGCCAGGTTATGAAGCTATGGTGAAACAAAACTGACACCGGTCAACAAATGACAAGCGAAATGCAATAAAAAGATAAGTAACATAAAGTAGGGTACATAACTGATTATAATTAAAAGTGCCTCAACCCTAGTGAAAGAAAAGTTTTAATCTCTTATCAACTCAATAGCCCATCCCAGATAACAATAGACATGCATGAGACTCATTCAAGTTGCAATGTCAATAATGGCCCACATAGCAGAGAAGTTCTCTAATCTGTATTATTTCCTTCACTCTGAAGTTTCTGATTCTAAGTAATCTAATTAGCATTTAGTTGGTCAGAGCCAGGAGAGTTTGGCATAGGTTCAATAAACATCCATTTAGAAACAATCTATGACCTTCAGCTCTGTAAAAGAATTTAGGTATGGGTTGTTTTACCTCTGAACAGCACCTTTTTGCACACAATGGGCTAAATGGCCAGGTCACAAGGACCCCGAAGCTCAGAGAAGGTTGGGGGAGAGCATCCACTCTCCCAACCTTCTCTGAGCTGAGTTGGGAGACAGATGGTAGCCTCCCGTCAAGGCCATCCAGCGTGTTCTTTAACATGCACAGAGTATGGCTCTCCCGCACACGGGGCCATGGCTTAAAGTCCCATACGATGGACGGCGACCTTTCCAAGCCCATCGGTGTCCCATACTGACCGTGGGCAGGGCGGGGAATTTTGCGGAGATAAATCTCAACAATGATCCAGCTGGGACTCGAACCTGGGAACTACAGATTACGAGCCTGGAATGCTAATGACTGAGCTACCACCGCCCCAAAATTTAGGTGTGGATTTTTCCATGTGTTCTGTGTGGAAATGGCCAGCTGGAGTCTTATAGGTTTCCTCTGATTGGTGGTGCAGATGAGCTCACCAGCAAGAACGGATGTGGGAATGGTGACACAGCTGCATATTTAGTACAATACAAAACAACTAAATCTGAAACAATTATTCCCTTTCATCAACATTCTCCTTTTAGGAAAGAGGAAAAATACTGTACAATTTTAAGGTAGATTTTCAAAGGCAAAATCGGATTTTCGGATTTTTAAACTAAAAATCAGAAAAATCCAATAAAATTGGAGTAGTTGGCAGCTCTGTAGAGATATGGAAATTTCTGATTTAGATTATGTTGTTGATTTAGCCCTTTTGGTAAATGATGTTGGTGAGATGAATTCTTTCAATAGAGCTGTTGATGAGACTAGTAGTAGAGTAGGTTTGGTGATAGAGAGAAAACTAAAGTGATGAAAATTGGTCAGGCAGGCTGTGGTTCAGATAATCTGAATAGTCCCACTCTTGAGCAGGTGTCTCAGTTTAATTATCTTGGAAGCTACGTAACAGATACTGGTGTTGTGCGGCAAGAGATAAATAGAAGAATAGGGATAGCTGCTGGGACTATCTATGGAGAATATGGAAAAATAGGCATATACACCTAAAGACTAAAATTAGGCTGTATAATAGTTTGGTTCTTTCTAAGGTTAGTTATGGTAGTGAAACATGGACCCTTTGTAAGCAGGATAACAAGAAACTTGATGCCTTTGATTCTAGATGCTTACGCAGTATCTTGGGCATTAGGTGGTTTGACTTTGTAAGTAATGATGAGGTTAGAAGGAGTCATCAACCTCCTTTGAGCAGCATATTGTGCAGAGAGAGACTGTGTTGGTTTGGCCATGTTGCCCGTATGCATAGTTGCAGATTGGCAAAGAGGATTATGAACAGTATACCTAAGGGTATCAGAAAATCAAGGGCATTAGGTGGTTCAATTTTGTAAGTAATGATGAGATTTTAGACAAAGGAGTCTGCAATCTCCTTTGAGCAACATATTGTGCAGAGAAAGACTGCTGGTTTGGCCAAGTTGCTCATATGTGTAACTATAGATTAGCAAATAGGATTATGAACAGTGTGCTTAAAGGCCTCAGAAAGAGGGGGAAACCTAAAATGAGGTGGGCAGACAATGTTAAACAGGACCTTGTTAGAATTGGTCTACATTGGCCAGATGCAGCAGATGTATGGAGAACTCCACAATCTGGTTGACCTCTGTAGCAGTTAAAGCTGCCAAGGATAATGATAAGTCAGCATATAATGCAAAGTGAACTGGAAGGGTTTGATCTTAATTTCAGTTGTTAAACTATATTTGTTTTGAAATAATTTTCATTTCTTCACAGCTCTTTATTGAATTAAAAATGTATAATTAAGTGCTATTTAAAGAATTTTGTTTCTAAAGCAAAATTAATTTTTATAACACTACTACTTTAGTCTTAGAATGCCAAGCAGAAAAAAAAATGCCATTGCATGTTGTTTGTATGACCACATCATTCTGAAAAAAAAGTAAATAAATGAAATATTTATGTAATGAGAGAAATATTATGAATTATATATTTCAAAGTAATAAAATGCTTCATAAAATAAGGCAAATTAAAAAAAAATACTGAATTTAAAATGCAAAAAAATTAGTAAAACCTTGCATGTCTTTAAAAAAAAAAAGCTTGTAAAATTTTACTTTTCTTTTTGCAATTTTTTCTTAATCCCATTTAAATATTTTTTTTTTGGTATTTTTTCTGGATTTTTCTGATAATAAAATATTTAACGAAATAGACATTTTATCATAATAGGACTTTTTTAGAGTCATGTAGTAAAAATGCATCTGGCAACACAAATAAAAATTTATTTAAAAAGCACTATTAGACAGAAATGACTATAATGCAGATGAATAGTAAGGCTATTTATTTCTGAATGAAAAAAAAAAATTCTTGTTTAAAATAAACATTTCTTCCAACCATATTTTGAGAAAAGTCCAGGTTTGTTGCAGAGTCCAATAAACAAGTCAACTTTAGAATATTTTTAATAAATAACTAATCAACAGAAATAGATCATGTTAGAATACCAAATTAAAAATAATTCTGAATTTTATTGAAGTAAATAATATGAAATTGTAGTAACATTAATTTTAATAACACTTTTTACAGTGGTATACCGAAAAAATAGATACATATTTCATAATTACTTGAAAAATCTTCGAATTTTAAAAATAGCAGTTTTTTTGTTAATTATCAGGAGATTTTATAAACTTTAAGGAAGCATTTGTTGATAATGGTTCAAATCAAACTTATGAGCTTAAATCAGGTGATTGCTTCAATACAGAGTAATGTTAACAAACAAATTGGCAATACTGTAAGGCACTTCTAAAATATGCAATAAGATGGTTTTATTGAATTATTTATATTGTAGTTTAATAAAATATGCATCAAATGAAAAAAGAAAATATTATTTTTCAAGCTTGGTTTACATATTTTTAAGACATATGTAAGATAATTTTCAAATGACAAATTTTTTTAAAAAAAATTGAAGTTTCATATGTTGTACGAAAAGGTCTACAGACGTCCTTGACCATGGATGGAATACATCCTTCATCACATTGCTTTTTAATACCCTCTGCATTACAGCACAATGCCCTCTAGGTGTGAGATTCAAATGCATCTAGTTGTGTTCATATTAATTTACTTCATCGTGCACTATTAAATGTTGCCTATCGAACAGTTCTATGTAATGTCTGCAACAAATTATTTGGGTTATTAAGTACTGGATAAATGATAATGGAAAATGGACAGGAATTCTAAAAATACGGTCTCCTAGAATCATTCTTCACTGGAGATACTTTAGTAAGTTAATAAGCTGTTATCCATAAGTCAAAATGCTCTACAGCTGTTGTAAAGCTATATGAAATTATTGTCATCTGATGCTTAACATGGTGGTTGGATTAATCCATCTCAGAAATACAACATATTTGGTTATTGTGGTATACATATACGCCTATTAATAGAATTTATTACTGAAAATTCAAATATATAAATGAAGAAAGAAGTACTTTGATTATGTTCTTTCAAAATTTTGTTTTTACACATATTAAACAGCTCTCACCTTCCCAGGACTCTTGGTAAGGGGCGTCGTCTTAACTCATCATATCTACATAGAGAAGAAAAAAAAAACACCATTCATACATAAAATATTAACAGTTATTAAAGCATTTTCAATCAAACACCAAGACTAAGAAATAACTTGATTCCTGATCATTTCAAATATGCACTTAATTGACAACAATGGTGTACCCAGAAAATTTATAATGATGTATGTAATTTACATACACTATAAATATATTTATTATTTTAATACTCAAAAGAATGGATTTAATTATAAAATGAGTACAAAAGCTAATTTGTTAATTTTTAAAGCACAATGAATTTTTACCTGACAATGTGTCATGTGAGACAACACAAAATGCATAACAGACACCTGCTTTGCAGTTTATTTAATAACTAGCAAAAATATCTATTCTTCACTAAGGCTAAGATTTCTTGTACAATCACTATGTAGAGGGTTATTTTTAAAAGACACACTAATTCTGAGTTTATGCATTTAACTTAAAACTGCAATTTCAATATGATCACAGATTACACTACATTTCTAGTGAGCTTCGCTGGTCTCTTTCATTGTTCCAATGGAAAAAGCCCCAATTAGACCCAGTTTAAAACCAAATATGCATTATTTCTTGCTGGAATAAATTGTCAGAATTGTATTTTCATGGAAAAAATATCATAATCAGTTTCCTAGTTTTTATATTGATATTACATTAAATTATTATCACACATTTCAACATTATTTTGGAAATGGAAATAAACCTCACAGATGTATTTAATGCCTAATTCAACTGATTTGGATACACACAATCTAATACACAAAGGAACAAGATGCAAATTTGTAAACAAAATCTTTACCTAGTCCAATGGGGTAAACCAAATGTTTGGAAGAGCAGAAATTTGAAAATTTTGTTTAATATTTTCGATCACAAAATAAATTGCTAATCGATAAATAATATCTACAGATTTACCTGTTGATTTTAAAAGTCAATAAATCAATAAATAGTTTTGTGTAAAAGTTTTTTTACACAAAACTATTTATTGATTAAAATCATTAACCCTTCCAACCTAAAATCATAACCTGTCCAGCCAGAAAAAACGGGTTTCCATCCAGAGGCCACGCTATTTTCTCCTTATGCTCAGTAAAAAATAATTAACTTTAACTTTTTTTTGCCAAATAACTAATGAAAGATATTATGACATGTTATATGTTAAATTAATTAGCATTTAATTCTGGATTTTTCTGAAAATATAATGTTTAACAAAAAAGAAGTTTTATTTTAATAGGACATTTTTAGAGTCATGTAGTAAAAAAATGCATCTGACAACACATATAAAAATTTATTTAAAAAGCACTAATAGACAGAAATGACTATAATGCACATGAATAATAAGGCTATTATTTCTGAATAAAAAATTTTTTTTTGTTTAAAATAAACATTTCTTCCATTTTGAAATTTTTTTTCTTCCTACCAGGTTTGTTGCAAAGTCCAATAAACAAGTCAACTTCAGAATATTTTTAATAAATAACTAATCAACAGAAATAGGTCATGTTATATACCAAATTAAACAGAATTTAATTACGAATTTTGTGAAAATAAATAATATGAACAAATCTGCAAGTATATCAATTTCAATCAGCCTTTTTCAATATGATCAATATCAATATATCACACTATACAATTAAGGGCCTGCAAATGGTAACTAGGTAGTCACTGGAAGGAGAGCTATGCACCAATCCCCTGTGATGATGCATAGAACTGCCGGGCCTAGCACCCAATGTCTGATCCCGCCTTCTTGTGGCCATTAGTACCTTTCAAAAGAGATACTCTGTTGTGGAAGTGAATGGAAGGGGAGGGCTGCCAGATTAGTGTGGCCTACTGATCTGGACAACTATGGCAACTTTTTTTCTTTTTTCTACCCTGCTGAGGTATGGTCAACTATACAGGGTTCTGGTGCTGAGCATATAAACTTCCTGGATTGGATTAAGGTTCTGAGCTTGATTATGAACCTGAATTTGCTGCACTGGTGGGCTTCTGCACAGGACCTCGTTAGAAACGGTCTACAGTGGCCAGATGTAGCTCATGATAGATGTGTTTGGAAAACTAAATTGACAATCTGGCTGGACCTGCATAGTCTATGGCTGCTTCAGGATGAGATGAAGGAAAACAAATTTAGTGTATATTTTCACAATTACCAATGTCAAATATATATACAATAAGATTCATTGATTAGTCCAAAAAGATTCCCGACACACCTTATTCACAATGTGCAGCAATTATTGGTTGTAATCCAATTTTTCCAAAGACAGAAAAAAAAAATTATTATCCTTGTGGTGCCAATTTTGTTTCTAACCTACACTTGTTTCAACTTGCAAAAACACACAAAAAATGAATTTGTGTTAATGATTTTTTTTTAATGTGCATATAACATTTTTACTGTGTAATGCTTTTTTACCTATATTCCTATTGCATTTTGATCAACATTTGTCACATTGTGGATTCATCAAAACAGTTGTTCCACCATATCTTTTAAAAGTGACAGATATATTTAATGATTTATGTATCAAATGAAAGCTTATGATGCAGGGAATATCATAGGCTATAAAAACTTAACCCCCATGCTTTCTTCCCCCTAAAATGGGGAAATATGGAAACAATTGTTATGATACATCTCCAGAATTTCCCATAGTCATCTTTTTTTTTTTGCATTCACAATGATTTTTCCTATATATAAACTAACACTGGGTATATTTTCTCCCTATACCCAGTGTTAGCAGAACAGTGAAGATAGCGGCTTCAAATGAACTCTATGACTGCTATGAATGCAAAAGAGTATAACTGTGCATTATTTACTAATAAGTAAACACACAGCTATACTTTATAAAGGATTTAAGCACGATAATGCTGTGGTACAAAGTTAAAACAAAAAACTTCCAGGGAGTAATTCTCAAAATAGGAAAGTGCTGTACATACCATTACCATATATGGGATCTACTTAACTAATACCTTAGAATTACCCTTAATACATTAATTCAAAATTAACTCTTCCTTCAAGACACCAATTAGAACCATATATAAAGCGAAAACATATTTACCACTTATGCTAGTACAATTGCATATTTTGCAGCGTTGTCATGCTGTAGTTGGTAATTATATATGCTACCAGTCCTGATAGTAGATGTTCTTCTTGCAGTTACAATGCTGGCATAGATGTTATGAACTGACACTATTTTCTTTAGTTTCCTCATCCACAAGTTTAAACTTCATTCATTTGTGGTGTACAAAAAGATGGTTTAAGTTATCAGTTGTTCGTGGTGGTATAAGTTCTATTTCTTTTACGTAGGAAAAGTAACGTAAAGAAACCTATGTTTCCTAGTTTGAGAATTACTCCCCGAAAGTTTTTTGTTTTAACTTTGTACCACAGCATTATCGTGATTAAATCCTTTATAAAGTATAGATGTGTGTTAACTTATTAGTATAAGAAGCGCACGAGTTGTTTAAAGTGCAAATATGGAGTCACAGAAATTTATGAAAGGTCGCCTCACTCTGAACAGCCTACTGCTGGTCCGAGTTTCTTAGTTAAATGTAAAAAACAAGGGGTTATTCCAAAATCATTGGTTATCGATAAATCAAAATTTAATAGAAAATTACATTACACATTACAGCGAGCAGAAACAATAATGTTAAAAAAAGTAATTAGAGAGACACGAAAAGACATTCGGCAGTAGGAAGAATACATCTATAGGAGTTACTTAAATTTAAAAACTAATAACTTAAATCAATTTATGGGTAGAGTAGCATATAGAATAGAGCAGGAAATTATAAAGATTCAAAAAAAGCATGAAAAGAAAATAAGTAACTTAATACAAAATCAGAAAAAACATAACCGAATTCTACTACAACAAAATGAGAACTATATAAATTTATCAAAATTTAAATTAAATAAGGAACAAGAAATGATCTTACAAAAAGCAGCTAAATATGCCTTTGAAAATAATAATGTTAATATAGAACAGCTAATACCACAAACTGAACAATCATTAAATAAAATACCGCATAATTTAAAAGATAAGGAACGATTTAAAATGTACAGGACTATCCAACAAATAAGAAATAATAATAACGAGAATAATAATATTAAAATAATACAGGATCTTAAAAAGAATAAAGTTATCAAAATTATTTTGGCTGATAAAACAAATCAAATAGTGATATGGATAAAGAACAATATGATAAAAAAGTAATGGAAACTCTAAAGGAATTAAAATGTCAACCCGTAAAAAATAACCCTATTCCAAATATAATAACTAAAATGGGTATTATAAAAAAATGACCCATTTATACCGGAAGATATAGCAAAGCAATGTATAGTACCAATGTACCCGGATATACCTCAAATGTTTGTTAAGATAAAATTGCATAAAAAAGATAAACCATTTCGACCATTAGTTAATAAACGAAAATCACCAATTTATAACCTAGAAACAGCATTATTTAACTTTTTTAAACAGTATTTTCCACCCACAAAAAATATTATAACATCATGTCATGAAGCACTTTGTAGAATTCAGAATACACCAATTTCAGCAAAGGTAACAATGCATTTGCTAGATGTCGTATCGCTGTATCCTAATACCCCAGTATTGGATGCAGCGATGCGGCTAAAAGCTGAATGGCTTCGCGTAGCAAAACCATCACACCCTCAATATTTTGCTCTGCACGAAGCACTGGACCTTGCTGTAAAATCTAACTTCTTCGATATAGGAGGGCGGACATGGCTCCACACCGAGGGCGTCCCAATGGGTTCCCCTCTGGACTCATGTCTGAAGTGGTCATGAGGTATGTCGAGGAAACAGCCCTTTCCACTTGCAAGCTAAAACCGGATCTATTTATACGATATGTAGATGACATTTTCATTTTCTGGCTCCATCCAGTAGAAAAATTGAAAGAATTTATTAACACATTTAATAGTGTAATGCCCACAATTAAATTTACCACTGAATCTTAAAAAAATGGTCAAATACCATATTTGGATATTAAAATAACTCGAAAATCACACTTCTGCGAGAGCACTGTATATCGGAAACCAACACATACTCCCAATTATATACCAATAGATTCATCACATCCGATGAAATATAAAAAAGCGAGTATTATTCCCCATTATGTCAGGGCATACAGATACTGTTCACAACAAAAAACTCTACAAGAAGAGTTACAATATATTCGAACAACCGCACAAGAAGTAGGATACCTAAGAGAGTTACTACAAAAATGGGAAACGGAAGCAAAATACACTGTAAAAAGAGATACCCAACTGAATCCACAATAAATAGAAATTAAAAAACAGTATGTTAAAAGCTTTCCATATATGAAAACTATAACAAAAACACTAGAAAATACTTTAAGAAAATATAATATTATTTTACCCAGTACTATCACCCACTCCATTAAAAATTTAATTTTAAACAATAGAGATCAAAAACCACCCACAGGGGGAGTATACAAAATCGAAATCCCTGACCCTGATAACAAATTAGAGGGCAAAAATAAATACAGACAATATGAGACACGGATGCAGGAACATATTACAGACATATGTAAAAAGAACCTCACAACAGCATTATCAAGAACAATAGTAGAAAATAACATTAAAATTGATAAAATTAACTTTAAACTTGGAATAGCCCCAAAAACAAAATTTCAATTACAATACGCCAAGACTTTAAATATACATAAACATCGTGATGAGGTCTGCAATACCGAGATTCCACCCCTTCTGTCGGCATGGCATCTCCTACTAATAAGTTAACACACAGCTATACTTTATAAAGGATTTAATCACGATAATGCTGTGGTACAAAGTTAAAACAAAAAACTTCCAGGGAGTAATTCTCAAACTAGGAAACGTAGGTTTCTTTACGTTACTTTTCCTACGTAAAAGAAATAGAACTTATACCACCATGAACAACTGACAACTTAAACCATCTTTTTGTACACCACAAATGAATGAAGTTTAAACTTGTGGATGAGGAAACTAAAGAAAATAGTGTCAGTTCATAACATCTATGCCAGCATTGTAACTGCAAGAAGAACATCTACTATCAGGACTGGTAGCATATATAATTACCAACTACAGCATGACAACGCTACAAAATATGCAATTGTACCAGCATAAGTGGTAAATATGTTTTCGCTTTATATATGGTTCTAATTGGTCTCTTGAAGGAAGAGTTAATTTTGAATTAATGTATAAAGTTAAGGGTAATTCTAAGGTATTAGTTAATTTTGGGTTGTTTTACCTCTGAGCGGCACTTTTTTGCACACCAAGGGCTAAATGGCCAGGTCACATGGACCCCGAAGGCTCAGAGAAGGTTGGGGGAGGGGACCCACTGGAACAGCTGTTGGGAGACAGATGGTAGCCTCCCGTCAAGGCCATCCAGCGTGTTCTTTAACGTGCACAGGGTATGGCTCTCCCGCACACGGGGCCACGGCTTAACGTCCCATCCGACGGACGGCGGCCTTTCCAAGCCCATCGGTGTCCCCTACTGACCGTGGGCAGGGCGGGGAATGGGTATTAGTTAAGTAGATCCCATATATGGTAATGGTATGTACAGCACTTTCCTAGTTTGAGAATTACTCCCTGGAAGTTTTTTGTTTTAACTTTGTACCACAGCATTATCCTGATTAAATCCTTTATATGTGCATTATTTATTTATTGTGCAAAAAAATCTTTCACTATGAACAAAATTTATACTCTTAGTCTATTTTACTGTGAAAATTTCTTTAATCAGAAACAGGCTTTAATGAGAAAATGGTGCAGGATCAGGTGTATCTGCAGAATGGGGTAGCTGTTTGATTTTTCCTGCTCCAGATACACCATAACTCGCCAGTTTTGTGAGCACTAGCATTGTCATTGAGAAGAACCCTTGATAAATCTGTTGTTGGACAATCTCCTTCATCACCTTAACCATTTTGGGCTGGGTTGTTTTACCTCTGAGCGGAACTTTTTTGCACACCATGGGCTAAATGGCCAGGTCACATGGACCCCGAAGGCTCAGAGAAGGTTGGGGGAGGGGACCCACTGGAACAGCTGTTGGGAGACGGATGGTAGCCTCCCATCAAGGTCATCCAGCGTGTTCTTTAACGTGCACAGGGTATGGCTCTCCCGCACACAGAGACACGGCTTAACGTCCCATCCGACGGACGGCGGCCTTTCCAAGCCCATCGGTGTCCCCCTACTGACCATGGACAGGGCGGGGAATTTTGCGGAGATAAATCTCAATGCTGACCCAGCTGGGACTCGAACCTGGGAACTACAGATTACGAGCCTGGCGCGCTACTGACTGAGCCTACCCCACCCCAACCATTTTGGGAAAAACAATGTTGGTGTAGTATTGACTATTTATAGTCATATTTTCAGATAACGTGTTCTTGGCTAATTCCTTTGGAATCGAAAAAAAAAAAAAAAAAATTGTGTGAACATCCACTTCCTTGAGCGAAAGTTTTGTCAAAGGATATGCAGACAGGGTTCATCTTCCACAATCCAAACAAAGTTGCTGATCCTATTGAGAGTTGTATAGTAATAAAACCATGTCTCATCACCTGGTTCAAGTGTGGTCTGTTAACCTTTTGGGGCTACTATGTTCAAACATTGCCAGCATCTCCTTGCATGAGTTGACTCAAGCCCTTTTTTTCTCTTCTGTCAGTTTATGGGGTACTCATTTCACACAGATCTTTCAGAACTTTAACCCTTTGCACCCGAGGGCACCACAATGTATCATCTTGATTTTATTGTAAAATTTGCGGATGCCATAGCAGTAACACACCATGGTCAGTATGGCGTTAACATCCGTAGTGGATGTTTGTGTGTCTCGTATCTGTGCTCTGTATTATTATTATTATTCATGATCATAATTTTTACCCATAAACACAGCAGATAAAATAAATACCAGTGATAGAGGTTATAGCATGATTATAGCAGTGACAATGAATTTGTTTTAAATAACTGCGATGAAAGTATTAAAAAAATTATATGTTGCAGTTTTTTGTATATGTATATATTTTAGTTTTTTTCTGTGATGTTTGTTTTGGAAGCTCACCAGTAAAAATATTAGTCACCCCTGGCTGAATGTCACTTAATAGTGCGTAATGGCTTCGTGCGACCGAAGAACAGCCGAAATCCTGTCTGGCATGGATGCCACCAGTGTGCAGATGTAGTGCACATCAATATTCATCCACTCTTCCAACAGCAAATGCCACAGTTTGGCCAGATGGCTGGGACAGTGTTTCACTTGTTGCCCCAAATAGTTCCACAAGTTTTCTATTGGATTCAAATCCGGGGATTTGGCAGGCCAGTTGAGATGTTTGAAGGCTTTAGAATGCTTGTCGTGCCAATCCAACACACTTCGAGTCCTGTGCAAGCAACAATTGTCATCTTGGAAGACTGGGGTATCCTTCTAGTGTTCATTGTGGAGATGCTGCACAAAAGGCAACATGTGGTCGTCCAGCAGCTCCATATAACCCTTCTGGTTCAAGTGTGATGTCACAGCAAACAAAGGACCAATTTCCTTGTATGTAACACCCCCAGAACATCACAGATCCTCCTCTAGCTTGAACAGAACCTTGCACAGTCTGCATGGAAGGCTTAATGCGGCTTATGATATACCCATCGCCTTGCATCATTCCAGTATAAGCAAAAATGTGACTCATCCGAACAGATCACATGCTTCCAAGAGTCAAGAGTCGTCTTTGTGGCGCCGTGCTCACTGTAGCCATTCAGCCTCTTGCAGAGCTGTTAACATGGGTCTCTTCTGCAGTACTCTGCTCCAGATATCCATGGCATGCAGTTTCCTTCGGAGTGTTTGCTCGGAAACAGCTTGTTGTAGGCCTGCATTGATTGACTGGAGCAATTCCTGTCTCGTTGCAAAGGGGTTTGCCCTAACAGTGTGTGACACACTATGGCGGTCCTTATTGGTGAGAACAGTCTTTTTGCCGCAGTTCTGCCGATGATTAGAGGTGGACTGCGATGTACACTACTGCTGGAAGACCCTTTGGACAGTATGTTTTGACACACCTGCAAAAGGCAGCAACTTTTTGTACACTATGCCCTTTGGTCAGCCAAACACAATGCCACTCATTCACATCTTTGGCGCAACCTATGTTTCACGGAGTGACTAACACACATACATGGTACACAACCACTTCTTGTCACTGTATGAACTCCACAGTGCACAGCAGAGGTATTTATAGGACATGCTTATTACTGGTGTACCCTCTGTTGCTGTCGAATGGATGTAACCCTCTTACTGTGGGAGAGATGACTAATTTTTTGTCCAGTGAGCTTATTTGTTATTATTTATTTTTTTATAAATCACGTTATTTTTGTTCCATAAATATGTATGAAGGTTCTTATCAGTAAAAGAAGTTTTTGCAGGCAAGTATTTTGATAATATTTACATTTAAAAAATTTTAAGCTACAATATGAAAAAGCTATTTTTTTTTATCAATATTGCTTTGAGTAACTGGTAACACCTATAAAAAAAACTTCGAGTGCAAAAGGTTAAATATTGATGAATAATTAGCCAATTACCAATTAATCAATAAAACTGATTAATAATTAGCACATTGCCAATCGATACACTGACATCTAAACTTATTACCTGAACAGAGATGTGTGGGTTTTTCCTTAACGAGTTGATGAATGGCAGCAATGGTTCTCTCATTCATGGCCTCCTTCGGTCGACCTGCATGAGGCAACCCTTTGAAGTTCTGCATTCCTTCTCTGAATTTGTGCATTCATCCAGTAATAGTGCCATATGAACAGGACTTGTGATAAATTTGGCATGAATATTTTCGCATCATCCCCAAGCTGCATCCTTGTGAAAATGTAAAATCTTTCCCCCATCTTTAGTAGGCTTCATGGCAAGAACACACATATTTTGCAGACCAAACTATATGCACTCTCAGTAAAAAGATAGATGACGATATGGCCTTTGCTTTTAACAGGCAATGACAAGTGTAGACAAGCTTCCAAACAAGTTATAGCTTGTTAATTTCAGAGGAATATGTGCAAATCTACAGACACATGTCAAGAACCTTTTTGAAGACCCACTGTAGCAAAAATCTATTGTGATTATGTGGTAAGATTCTAAAGGTAGATATGCTAATATTATTATACAGTTTATTACATTTAATCAATACAAATTCCTTTGATGCATTTTTTAAAAATTACTTTCAGAATAATATTTATTATATGGAAAAAAGTTAACTAGAAAATTATTGTTATTAAAGTAGAATACTGTTTACACACTGACTTCATTACTTCACTGACTTCATGATCTCGGTCTCAGAGGAAATATCATGCACTGGCTTATGGTGTACCTCTCCAAAGGGAGGTTCATGCCAATCTGTGCAACATACTCAGTGCTTCCCAAATTATCAATCATGGAGTACCTCAATAGGGTATCCTCAGCCCAATGCTTCTGAACATCTTGCTGTGAGGCCTACACTCTCAACTCAAGAATATAGTGGGTATTTCCATCTATGTGGATGACATTTGTATCTGGTTCCCTAGTCAGGACCTTTCCTATGTTCAGCTCAAGATGAAAAGAGCTGTGGCCACAGTTGTCAAGTTCTTTGATAAGCTCAGCCTCACTTTTTCCACCAATAGGACTGTGGCCATGGTTCTCATGATGAGACGCCTTCCACCCACCTTCCCTGGCATCATGCTTGGAATTGACCACATCAAGGCCATTAAACAGCATCCTTGTTGTTCCTTGGTGTCATCCTGGACAACAGTCTGACATGGGGGTCCCCACATCCAGCATCTTAAAACAGTTTCCATCGTGCAACGAAATATCCTATTTTTTCTTGCTGGCACCAACTGGGGAAGTTCGTGCAAGACCCTCCTGGTCTTGTACTGACACTTGATCCTCTCCCACATCAATTACAGTGGTCGCCTTCTGAGCAATGCTTCTGCTTCTCTTCTGAGCAAGCTCACCACTGTTCACACAATATACCTGTGCCTCTGCACTAACACACCTAATGCATCTGTCATTGCAGAGGCTGATATGCCTTTCTGAGTGCATCAGAAGAGGAATCTACTGTGTCATCTTTCGAGGCTACACACCCTGCATTTCAATCACGAGTTGCTCAGGAAACTGCAAGACAGATCAGACTCTGCCACTGACTTCTACAGCCGAGTCTTTCCTGCTAGCAATATGCTCTTTTCTGATCTTCCACCCTGGAAGAACATTGATCTTAAGATCAACGTCTATATCCCTTCAGTAGGTTGAAAGAGCGACTCAGATCCCGTGGCTGTCAGACTCCTCTCCACCTCCTATGTCACTGCACAATATAAGAGGTATACTGAAGTCTACAATGACAGATCTGTTGATCGGGAAAGACAGTGAGCTATGCTCACTGTCTTTCCCGATCAACAGATTGCCTCTGTGTTTGCTTTCCCGATCAACAGCTGCCTCTGTGTTTGCCATGTGATACTGACATTATTCAGAGGTTTCAGTCTCCTGCATTTCACTTCCTCCACCAGTGCTGAGCTTCACACTATCCTTGAGGCTGTAACTTTCATCCACAGCCTCTGGAGTGGAAACTTTGTTATCCTTTGCGACTCCAAGTCAGCCCTGCAAGCCCTCCAGAATAGAGACAGCAAGAGTTGCAACTCCTTCCTTATTCAGAAGAGCATGGAGACATGCTTCAAGCTCACTTCTGCTGGCATCACGATTCACTTACAGTGGATCCCTGGCAATGAGCTTGCTGATTGGACCGCTAAAGAGGCATTTGAGAGTCAGAGGTATGTTACTAATTTCCCTCTTTCTGTCAGCAACTACAAGATTTTTGTCTCAGAACTGATGAGCCAATATCGTTCTTGCCCAGTGGCAGAGGGACTCAAGTTGTTCCTCATTTAGGTATCTGGTAGATTCCTCACTCACTGCTCCTAACCTCGGTAACCTCAACTGATCTGAGGAGACATCTCAGAGTTGGAGTCATCTACAGCAACTCTACTCTTCACACTCTTGGCAGAGTCTACAGTCCTAACTTGCCATATGCAGCATACCCGAGACTGCATCTCACATTCTACTTAACTGATCCTGCTACAATGCTGAAAGAGAAGTTTTGTTTTGGGAGCTTCATGCTATTGGAACCATGGATTACTCATTACCCCTCTTCTTGGCACTCACCAGAACAACAAGGTGCTGCAAACACACATGCAACTTTTCACTGATTTCTTTCAGAATATTGGCCTTTTCTGCAAAGTCTAATGCCTTATTTTGTCTCTACATTTTTCCCTATCATAATTTTCTGTTGGCCTACGTGATTTAGCTGAGATGTAGTATTTTCTGCTTCTGCTATCTTGCCTTTCTGTTGTGACTGGTGTAACCCCTCACTGGAGGTTAACTTCACCATGTTTTCACATCTTGAATCTTGTACAAACTAGGAGTAGTTTCTAAGACCCTTCTCTGTCCCTATATGTTGTAAAAAAAAAAGGCAGCCAATTTTTCTGTGACAAACACTAAAGATCTATGGGCCACCACTGCAACTGATGGCACTCCTTACTATTTGACAGTATGACATTTCTGAATGGTTGATAGAACAGATGTCTGATCATAAACTCCACAAATGAATTCAGTAATCATCTGTACCCAGACAAAACTTGGACTAACTTTTTAAAAGGATGCGTTTATTCCTCCAGGAAGCTCTATATCAAATTCAGCGATGGCAACCATTAAGTGGCAAGTAGCTCAATGGCTCTTCTTGTTAACCCTTCCAGTGTCCAGGCTGAAAAACAGGTTTCCATCCAGGGGGTAAGCTATTTTCTAACTATGCTCAGCCAAAAAAAACTTTAACTTTAGAACTTTTTTGCCAAACAACTAATGAAAGGAATTAATGGCATTGTTGTATATCAAATTAATCAGCATTTTATTCTGGATTTTCTGAAAATCCAGTATTGAACAAAAAAGTCTATATGGACTTTTTTAGAGTCATGTAGCAAAAAAATGCACCTGGCAACACAAATAAAAATTTACTAAAAAAAAAAACTAATAGAAATGATTGCAATGCACATGAATTGAATGACTATATATTTCTGAACAACAAAAAAAATTACCTTTTTGGTTTTAAGTAAATATTTTTCTCGTTTTGTAATTTTTTTCTCGGTACCATAAATGAAAAAAAATAAATACCCCTTCAAGCAGCTGCTTGCCACAGAGGTCTGACAGGAGCCTGTCAGTTTATATGCCATAGTAGAAGGTCTGAGAGGATGGCAGGACCTCAGCAGAAAAACGACACATACATCCATGCCTTATCTGGGGCTCGAACCGAGGTCCCTTAGATCAGTAGCCAAGCGTGCTAACCACTGGGTCAAGGGATGGCTTTCTCGGTACCATACTTTCAGAAAATTCCAGGCTTTTAGCCAACTGTGCTGAGTCAGATAAACAAGTCAACTTTAGAATTAAAAAAAAATAACCAATCAATGGAAACAGGTCATGTTATATACCAAATTAAACAGAATTTAATTACGAATTTTATGAAAATAAATAATATAGAAAAATTTGCAAGCATATTGATTTTAATAAGCCCTTTTCAATGTGATATGGTAAAAAAAAATGATCACACTATACAATTAAGGCTTCATTTTGGAAAACTGCTGAATAAAAATAGTTAAATTATATATTTATTGAAAGAAAATTTCCTCCCGAATAATATAATATTCAACTGAAATATGTTTTTCTTTTAATGATTCTTTTCAGTGTCGCATATTTTAAACATGGCCAGTGCTATAGAATGTGACTTGGCCTTCTCATATTCATGGAATTTTCTGAACTGGTTATGAAATAGGAAAAAAAAAATTTCCTTGGCTGCTTTTTTTACTAAACATTACGAATTTTTTCTTTGGGTGTTGAAGTTTGGCGATTTTGGCTAAGTGCAGAAAGGTTTGTGCACCAAGGACCAGACCTTCCCAAAATTGTGCTCCTAAATGATGATCAATTTCTGTAGGAAGGAAGTCTATTTTGCTTCCATATCCAAGATATTCAATTTCAGAAAACGGTACAAGCTCAACGTTTTTTTATTAAAAAAAAACAAGAAATAATAAAAGAAAAATTACATATAACCTAATGAGATGTTAAAATATCTGCAACAACTTTTAAGCTGGCCTCCGATCTAACATAACTTGGAAAGATCGATAAATCAGCCGATTGAAGATCGCTAACTAATGGAAGTAAATATACAGAAATGAATTTGCTTTTGTATCCAAGCCCTCATTTATTTTTAGAAAATGATACTATATCAAAGTTTTACTGGAAAAGTAATAAATAATAAAATAAAAATTAACATGTAGCCTAATGCAATGTTAAAATATGCACAGCAACAAGGGTTGGGTTGGGTTGTTTTACCTCTGAGCGGCACTTTTTTGCACACCATGGGCTAAATGGCCAGGTCACATGGACCCCGAAGGCTCAGGGAAGGTTGGGGGAGGGGACCCACTGGAACAGCTGTTGGGAGACAGATGGTAGCCTCCCGTCAAGGCCATCCAGCGTGTTCTTTAACGTGCACAGGGTATGGCTCTCCCGCACACGGGGCCACGGCTTAACGTCCCATCCGACGGACGACGGCCTTTCCAAGCCCATCGGTGTCCCCTACTGACCGTGGGCAAGGCGGGGAATTTTGCGGAGATAAATCTCAACGCTGACCCAGCTGGGACTCGAACCTGGGAACTACAGATTACGAGCCTGGCGCGCTACCGACTGAGCCACCCCCGCCCCCAGCAACAAGGTGTAGGCCAACCATACGATATAACATAACTATGAAAAAATCAATACTTATTGATCGGCCAAAAGATCGCTAATTTCTGAAAATAAATCTACTGAAATAAAAACTAACTAAGGTTTAAATATAAAAAAAAATACTAACTTTACAAAGAGTATCCAATATGCTGGACCAAAACTGTAAACAATACTTATAGCAATGGAACGGAGATATCGTGTGCCAGCCATCTGCATCTTGTTTGACTCAGCGAAGCATAACTAATTAAATGCAGGTGCAACCAGAATTTCTAAGAAGGATGTGTTTACTTTCAGTTTCAATTTGAAGGATGCTGGGAAAAATGATAAAAATAACTTGGGAATACTGAAAAAGGTTTATGACAGAAAAGAGTGTGAAACGGAAAAAAAAAACTGCAGTACATATTTTGTAATAACTTCCAAAATCTATTGTTTTTAAAAATAGCAGTTTTTTTTGTTATTTTTAGGAGATTTTCGAAAATTTAAGGAAAAACTTGCTGATAATAGTTCAAATCAAACTCGTGAGCTTAAATCAGAATGTTGCTTCAGCAAATAGGAACATTAACAAGCAAATCGGCAGTACCATTTAGTGCTTCTAAGAAATGGCAATCAGATGGCTTTATAAAATTATTTATATTGTAGTTTAATAAAATATGCATCAAATTAAAAAACAAAATATTATTTTTGAAGCCTGAATTATATATTTATATAACTTATATATATATAAAAAAATACAACAGCAATTTTTATATAAAAAAAAAAATCGATTTTTTTTTTGTTGTACTATAAACTTATACATATGTCCTTGGACTCTCAATTCAGATTCTCCGAACGTATATAGACGATGTGGACACTGGAAGGGTTAAAGGTAATCTCAAGGCTAGCATTTCAGTTTTCCAAATAGTGGATAACAATACAGTTAGTCACCTGTATTGTTCATCTGATCATCCAATGGATGTGAATGCAACCTACAATCACTACTGGTATTGCCAGCCAACTCTCCTCCTATATGCTCAGTGAATAAGTTTACCACTCAAATTAACAGAGCATAACAATTATCCTCTCTCAAAGGCATTTAGCTAGCAGCATGTCATCCTGGACACTGCTTTGTCCATTTCAGTCTGTGTTGATTCACTGACTATTAATGGTTACATGCCCCCTTTCTCTAAAGCCTCCACTAGTTCCACCTTTCAGCCTTTAGATTAGTACCATTTTCTTTATGCATCATAGATGTGAAAACTCCTTTCAGCCTTTAGTACCATTTTCTTTATATATCATGGATGTGAATGGATTCAGGATCACTTGTTTATAACACCATGATACACTGAATTGAAGATTGAACTATACACTGCTTCAAAATGGTGCAATTTTAATTGCACAAGCTGTATAAATGTCTAATAGTATTAAGTAAATAATATAATACACAAGAAATATATAAATGAAACCAGTATGTAATGAAAAAAATCAAACCATAATAAATACACAGATTACCTACCTATAGATAAAGAATTTAGTAAATACTTATGTGGAAAAAATTAGTTTTGCCAATGATATGGGACCCCACATCATTGGCTGGCTTCACTTCTGCAATGTGACATATTAGTTTAGTGGTTAGAACACTGTAGCATGTATCTGGAAAGATGTGGGTTTGAGTCCTGAGCCATTGGCAAATTATTTTTTTCTGCATATGTAGGGTGTGTAATGATTTTCTTACTTAAAACTAACAAAATTATGTACATACAAAAATAGCATATAAAATGTGTAAAATAAAAGTATATCCAGGAATGTAGTTAGCACAGAACTCCAATAGTTGAAATAGTAGCAAATGTCATGCAGCACATCCACAGCAATTACAAATTGGTACTACAGTAGATTATATAGCCACCCATTTTTTCAATAGTTGCTTGCAAACATGAAACAGTCAGTTTGGCTATGCAGCTAGTCATAATTTCCAAAACTTATTTAGTTTGTTTACAAATTCTAATCTATGAGTTTTTCAAATGGAATGACAATACTCTAAAATGTCCTGTTTGATATATTCAGATATTCTGGGTCAAATTCCAAATAATTACTGTACAAAAGGAACTCTTAATATATACACTACAGAAAAAAAAAATTGAAACACTTAGAAGGATTAATGCCATTTTATTGAAATGCAGACAGCTGTTAGCATACACTGAAATGTGTGACTGATTACATTATCAAAAAAAAAAATATGGAAAATTATCACTTTACTAACTCGGTAAAGTGATATAATTAGTATGACGTTGAACCGCCCCGCACAGCAATGCATTCATGAATACAGTGGGGAAGGCTATTGTACATCTCTATAATGTCCTCCTGAGGGACAGAATGCCAAATAGCATGGTTGCTTTTCCATTTCAGCAACAGGTGTGCTCATCATGTCCCAGACATGTTCAACAGGTGAAAGGTCTGGCAAACGTGCTGGCCATGGTAGTACCTGAAAGTTTTTCTCGTGTAGATACTGCAAACTAATGCAGGCTGTGTGGGGATGGGTGTTATCTTGCTGGTAAAAGGTTTCATGCTACTGAACAAATGGGACTGCCACTGGCTGCAAAATGTTGGTAACAAAACGTTATAAGAATATTTATTGCAAATCAGAATAAGAATATTTAATGTTGAACAAGCAAGAACACTACCAGGATGTGCTGTAAGCTTATTTAAAACTGAAATAAATAAACACAAATAAACAAAAATCTGCTGCTATCTACCTGAATGATCCTGAAGAATTCAGAGAATTCCCTGAAGGAGAATTAATAATTTCCTCTTCAGAATCACTTATTGGGTATGGCTCATTCTTGAGCATCCTAGCTAGCTTTCGCTGGTACACAGAACGAGTAGTGTCTAAATCAGAGTAATGAAATAAAAAAGATACAGAATTTATTTCCATCAATTTTTTTAATCAAAGCATTATATAAAAATATCTAAATATAAATCTATACATATTACTTACTGAAACTTCTCCTTACTGAAAAGGGGTGGGGGTGGCTCAGTCAGTAGCGTGCCAGACTTGTAATCTGCAGTTCCCAGGTTCGAGTCCCAGCTGGGTCAAGCATTAAGATTTATCTCTGCAAAATTCCCTGCCCACGGCCAGTAGGGGACACCGATGGGCTTGGAAAGGCCAGTGGCCGTGTTTGGGAGAGCCATACCCTGTGCACATTAAAAAACACACTGGATGGCCTTGTCAGGAGGCTACCATTTGTCTTCTAACAACTGT
This sequence comes from Ryuthela nishihirai, assembly GCA_038380435.1. NCBI lineage: Eukaryota > Metazoa > Arthropoda > Arachnida > Araneae > Heptathelidae > Ryuthela > Ryuthela nishihirai. Next base: position 19,973,493 of record JAWZYU010000028.1, on the reverse strand, counting down.
TCCAGTGGGTCCCCTCACCCAACCTTCTCTGAGCCTTCGGGGTCCATGTGACCTGGTCATTTAGTCCATTGTGTGCAAAAGAAAAAGTGCTGCTCATAGGTAAAACAACCTAACCTTACTGAAAATGTTTGGAGATTTTCAATTCTTCTCAGATTCATTTATCAGTTTACAGGAAATTTACAGTTTAAGGCACAAATAAAATTTTACCTTGTTGATTGGGTTTTGTTTGACATAGCACTAACAAATATGTAAAAAAAAAAAGACTAATATACTAAAAGCTGCAAGAACTATCATACACATGTGGGAGAGCTAAAACGTAAATGCGATGGGAGTGGGGATAATCAAAAAGGACAGCTAATACGAAAAACAATAGAAAAAACAGAGCAAATATGTAAACAATCCAATGTAGTATTTTATAAAAGTGTATGAAAAACAGAATACATATATATATACATAGCAAAAAAAAAATCACTAGGAATGAAAAAGTTTTAAAAGTTTACCATATGAAGAACAGTGAACTTTTAAAACCTTTTCACTCCTAGTGATTTTTTTCTATGTACATATATACATATTCTGTTTTTGATTGGGATTTGTTTCCAAGCTTCATTTCTGTTCTTAATGGTGAGGTCATATCAGCAGTTAAGAAGCAGTAGTCTGTAACAATCACCTTCTTTTGCTGCTCAATTTAAAGAAGTGTAACTTCAAGAGCTTTCAGTCCTTCACTGGGTTGGGTTGTTTTACCTCTGGCGGCACTTTTTTGCACACCATGGGCTAAATGGCCAGGTCACATGGACCCCGAAGGCTCAGAGAAGGTTGGGGGAGGGGACCCACTGGAACAGCTGTTGGGAGACAGATGGTGGCCTCCCGTCAAGGCCATCCAGCGTGTTCTTTAACGTGCCTAGGGTATGGATCTCCCACACACGGGGCCACAGCTTAACGTCCCATCCGACGGACGGCGGCCTTTCCAAGTCCATCGGTATCCCCTACTGATCGTGGGCAGGGCGGGGAATTTTGCGAAGATAAATCTCAACGCTGACCCAGGTGGAACTCGAACCTGGGAACTACAGATTACGAGCCTAGCGCGCTACCGACTGAGCCACCCCCGCCCCAGTCCTTCACTGACTCATTCTATTTGCTTTTTCATGTCCAATCACTATCTTCCTTCACCATGGTCACCACGATTTACAAAGTCTATTCTTGTTGCAATCAGCTCTTGTTGCACATCTTTATCAGAATAAATATCATCTTTATCAGAGGTGAGCTACTAATTTTTGATCAACAGGGTTACTGATTTTGGAGAAATCTTAGTTTCAACTTGTAAGGAAAAACAACATACAAAATATTCCACTGAACAGGATGAGTTAAAATAACATTCTATATGGAATGAAATTTTATAGTTTTTTATTTAATCTATTTACAGTGTTGGACATTCCCTGTATGCATTAATATATGAATAAACCATTATAATTTATCTTCAGTATGAATCTTCAGTATGGAAAAATGTGTGTTTTGACAAAACAGGCTTGATATAATATAACAATAATTTGAAAAATAAAAATTGGACTTTTTACATTCAAACTCTGCCTAATAATGGTTTTCTAAACAGTTCGAAATATTAAATCTGAAAACATTTTTTTTAATACTGAAACAAAAATCTTACAACATATTCTTTGCTTGATTCCTACTAATAGAAGTGAGCAAACTATTCTTCTACCAATATTGAAAACTGCAACTAGCAGTAATGGCAATTGATCCTCCATGAACCTTGGTTTTTTTTTTATCCCACAGCATGAGGGTTAGCTCTTTTCATGGTGGAATTCGATTTTATTTTGTTGTTTACTGCATCTGTTTATAATTAGACACCACTTCCTTTAGTCTGTAATTCCTATTTGTTGCTTCCCTTCTCCTGATCACAGCATTCTCATCCTTCCCTTCATTTCTGAACTTCAAGACTGCAATAAGTCCAGTTCTTCTTCCGATAGAGGAGCTCATGTCACTAACTTCCAATGGAATGGAAGTTGAGTACTTGGCATTGAAAAACAAATTCAGTGTTACTTTAAAAAATTTGAATGATATTAAGTTTTTTTTTTTGATCATGACATTTTTTGTCAGTACCAAAATTTAAATTTCTCCACCAAACTGAAATGTCTGAATCCAACATAAGATCAATGGGTTCACCAAACCCAGGATTTCTTAACAATAAGTTCTACCGAACCCTCCTGGAACTCAGATCTGATTTTTATCCATCCATTCCCGTGCACCATTATTATTCACATCTTCACAACCAATCAGTTTCAACGATGTCACAAGATTTTCCATATTTTATTTTGCTTCCTCAACAGTATGAGCTTCATTTCTTAAGTTTGCATCATCAAAAAGTGTTTTTCATGATCATGCTAGGATTTTTGTTTCAATCTTTTCCTAAGCTTGAGTAATTACATAAACTACACTTTTTTTTGGTTCACTTTCAACTTCACTGAAATTCCATTCCTTTCCATTGCGTCTTTTTTAAAAAAGGGAAGAAGTTACTTCTCTACATAAAGGACAGAGATAACCTAGAGCACTTTCAGCTTGCCCTGGTTTTTCATACAACATAGGGACATGCCTGATAATTTAATATTCAGGCACGCTAACCACTAGACCAGGTATGTATAAGTATATCAATAAGTTATTGCAAAAGCATATGGTATTTCTATTGCAATGATACTTTGGTTCACAGGATGACACAGTGATGTAACAATTGATAGAAGAAATATTACTCTAATGTCTGCATACTTCAGTTCATCTTCATTAAGATGTGATAGTATATTGCTAATGACAAGGAGTGCTTTCCTTTGAAGTTCTTTTCTTTTCAAAAACATTCAACTGAAGGAATGAATTCATTATAAAATCAGTACCGAAAAATCTCAATATTCAACTTGTGCTCTTCTGGCTGTTACATGAAAGTGGCAAAGCTCAGGGGCTATATTTTTGGAAGAAATGATTTTAAGGATTTTCAATAAAAATGTGTTTTAATTTATAATTTTGTTCTAATTTCTTCTTCCTAATTTACACTTCCTTAAATTTCGAAGCTGCCTACCTCAAAGCAAATGAGCCACAGAGCAAATGAGATGGTAGTCAGAAGGAACTAAGTTCAGACTAAAAGCTGGGTGAGGAAGAAGCACAAATGACAGTTCTCAAAGTTTTTCTTTGGTCCAAACTGCATATGTAGTTTTGCATTGTCTTGTTGGAGTATATGATATCTGTTTACCAATCCTGGGTAGCGTTGAAGTATCACCAAATGCACATGCTCTAGTTGTGCTGAGTAGAGGTCAGTATTGATCGCACATCCACTGAGAACCAGTTCAAAGTGCACTACATCCTCAAAAATCATGTCATCTTCATTTTGAATCATCCCTTCTCTGGGATAGAAAGTGCAGGCTGGCCTGGGTAAAGCCACTGTTTTTGGGTGTTTGAATTCTTGAAAAAGATAATTTTTTCGCCTAATGTAACAATTTGAGTGATGAAACGATGTAGCATGGATTTACAAGGAATTTCCTGCAGACTTCAATATGACAGTTTGCTTGTTCAGTAGCTAATGTGGAACACTTTGGCAACTTCTGACTACCTTAATAATGTGTTGCAGATGTTGAACTACAATTGTATGTGAGCAACCCAAGTTTGGACAAGAGCCTGCAAGTGCTTTTTGATGGATCAGCTTCAACAGCGTGCCAAGAATGTTGTGATCTACTGATATTGGTAGTCCCGATTATGGCTTACTTTTGAGGCTCATATCACCACAACTTCTTGAACCAAGCTTGAGCAGAATGAATGGAGACTCCTCCCTCACCTTCTACTTTGAATATTACTTGGGCTACTTCAGTAGTTTTTAATCTTTTTTTACCAGTAATGACCATAAAATTGCACATATGTTAATACTTAAATCACTCATTTGACAAAATTTGACAGTCTCTAATGATGGATATGAAGATTGATATTTGTACTATGGTTAGAGGTATGCAAGTGTAACATGTTACTGTACACATTTTGCATGGCAAAAAATGCACATACTTATGAATCACCCTAGTATTTGTTTGTAAAATTCAGGCAGTGCATCACAACTACATTTCAGGGATCTCTATTGCGTGACATCATAGTTATACCTCTCTGATTATGGAAAGGTGTCTTTTCAGCAACTTTCATAACTGTCACTTTCATTTACAAATACAGATAAAAAAAATTTATACTATTACATAAGTTGGTAATATGTAAAACTGAATATAGGTATTCACCAAAACGAAAGGAAAAAACAGATATATCACCTGGAATCACTGTAGAACTGCTACTGAAAAAACTGTTGTAAAATGCCTAAATGAAAAAGCAATAACTTTGAATACATAACTATATTCAAAAAACTTAGTTCAACTGAGTGATACTTATTCAGAGTGTGTGATGGTTCACCATTCATTTTTGCATTATCTAACCAGTTATTATATTTATGTTATAATTATTATTTAGAGCCTTACCTTTTTTCTTTGAAACATAGGCTGTTCTTCCTACAGCGGGGGCAGGTGTGGCTCAGTCGGTAGTGTGCCAGACTCGTAATCTGTAGTTCCCAGGTTTGAGTCCCAGCTGGGTCCGCGTTGAGATTTATCTCCGCAAAATTCTCCGCCCTGCCCACGGTCAGTAGGGAACACCGATGGGCTTGGAAAGGATGCTGTCTGTCGGATGGGACGTTAAGCCGTGGCCCTGTGTGCAGGACAGCCATAACCTGTGCACATTAAAGAACATGCTGGATGGCCTTGATGGGAGGCTACCATCTGTCTCCCAACAGCTGTTCCAGTGGGTCCCCTCCCCCAACCTTCTCCACGCCTTCAGGGTCCATGTGACCTGGCCATTTAGCCCATGGTGTGCAAAAAAGTGCTGCTCATATGTAAAACAACTCAATCCTTCCTACAGCTCTGAGTTGCCAACCAGCAACTCATTTTGATTGTTGCCATCAATCGTGTGGCACAAAGAGTACCAAGGTCAGAATAGCTTGTGTCATCTTTGATGCACAATCAGTTATGCAAATGTGGCTCACTGATGCATGTTTAGGCACATGCCAGCATTTAGCCAATGAGAGGCTAGAGAGCAGTAACAGTAGAATCAGTAGAAATTTTGAATATCCAACTGAAACTGATCTACAACCCTACAATTCCTTGCAACATGAAAATTGCTCACTTTTATAAAAACATGGGTTGCTACCAACTTACTCCATTTCAAAATTGTTGCTTGAAAGAAGGGTTAATCTCATTATTGCTGTTGAAGATGGAAGGCTGCTGGAAGACTTGAAGCACACAGGTGGAGGTAGCATGATGGGTAGATGTGTTGAGAAAGGTAGTACTGATACTTTGGAAACAATTCCAAGACAGTTCCAACTATTTTCACAAGAGCTAACCAAGGATAATAAAAATTTCTGACACACATTTTTTCTACCACTACTGCACATTTGTTTAAACAATTTCATTTTAACTGGTTGGTTTTAGATACAAAAGTATGAAAATAATCAAAAACCTTGTATAACTTAAACAAAAAATCTAACATTTCAGTTGTGTTCACATTACCCCCCAGATTTCTATTGCATACCCCTGAGCATATGCATACTGCTGTTGACAAAAAATTTGACACTTAAAAATGATTCATCTTGGATTGTTGTTATCTGTGCAACCACACTACTATTTACCAGTATTCCATTTCTGAATGGGGCAAGTGGAGGGGAGAATAATGAGCATCTCCCACGTGAAATAGCTCAATTACCACCACACATAAAATCTTTAAAGGTTTACATCATAATATTCATAAGCTAGAAGAATAAATATTGCTTTTGGCCAAGATGGGATGCTTGTTTTCCAAGAGAATGAGGTTTTTTATTTACCAAGTTTTGCCCTCTACAAAGTTTTAATTCAAACCAATGAATGACTGAAAATGCAAATAGCAATATATTTTATTAGTATTTATACAATGCAAAAAGAATTTCTCTTTTATCTCTTAAAATGAAAAAGTTGTTACCAACACTCCCTCTGAAAAAAGAGGGCAGATTGGTTTTGTCAGTGGAATATCTCATGAATTTTACATTTCTACTATACCACTGAAATTTTACATTCTACTATAAATAGACCACTTGCAACATTCATTAAAAGTTTTGCATTTTTCAACTTAGTGTCTTTTAATAATATAATTTAAAACTATCTAAGGATTTAAAAAATGTGAATCATATTTTATTATTACCCATCCAACTAAAAAAAAGGAATTTTCCAATTATCTCTTTAAGCAAAACAGGTGTCTCCCCACCCAGGAGTAAGGAAGGGGCAACTTATTGTTGTCAATGCAAACCACATGACCTTTATACTCCATCACCAAAATTTCTAGCATAAATACATCGGTGCGATATTTGTTAAAAAGTTTTAAATTTTTCCAAAATTTTCCTGTCTGAGAGAGGCACAATTAAAGCCTTTGGGTGATCTGGAAAGTATGGATCATAATATTTCATCACTACCTATCTAATACAAAAAGTTTTCATTTTAATTTCTGTTAAAAACATACAAATGTCGCTTAAAGCAATAAAGATGTGTTTTGCCCACCCTCTGGGGGTAAAGAGGCAGCAAGTGTAAGATTTTCTCCACAAAAATATTTGAAGATAACAATGAAAATAAAGTCATACAACTAAACAAAAGCACATGTATACAACACTTCAATTTCTGCACACTGAAGTTACTTCCAATCAAGCTATTTACTCAGAGACTTCATTTTGTTGCAAACCTGTTTCTATTTAAGCTGTAGTCTCTTCTGAGTTGAACACCAGAACTTTCCCAGAAATATAAGTTTTAGTTTCAGATACGTGTCTTTAGAAATTAAGGGAACACTGTTTTATGAACTTGCCATACACATCCAATGAATAAAAATAATTATTTGAATAAAAATAAAAAGCTTAAAGCTCCAAAAATGAAGAGGCAAAATTAAATTACAACCTATGTCCAGAAAGTTCTGAGACTGAATTTATTGAAGAGAAACCAAGAATAACCAGAAAGTCTGTTTCTGCGGCAGTAAAATAGGATTATCCCCCTTGCTGTTCCAAAAGTTTTGACATGTTTAGATCTGCACTGCTACTCTCTGTAACAGCTCTTGATTATGCTAAGTGGGACAACTTAATACAACAAGTGTACAGTGATAAAGCATTTATCACGTGCATGTGTGTTTGCATGGCATAAGTATTTTCACTTATTCCACATTCAGGCTATTCAGAAAGCCATGACAGAACAACTCTGCAGCATTCCAGAAAGTCTTTCCAGGGCTGCTTTACCTCCAGAAATACTGAAATTAGTGTATTAATGCAGGAGGAAACTATTTCAAAGGAGATCTTTAACACCAGAGTGTAAGTACACTGGTTCATGTTTATACCATCAGTCATGGAACTTTCTGGATATAGGTTGTATTTATTTACTGAATTATTTGCATTTCTTTTAATTACAAAGAAAAACTTATCACTTAACAAACAAATTAAGGCAACAATTTAGAATATTTCATTCTAAAACATTTGTATTGCTGTAAAATAATGGGAAATACAGATGAAATGATCCAACTGACTTCCTTATGGGATTATTTAACAAATTTCATTAATATGATGAATTATGGATAATTTTATTTTGAAATTTAATTGGCTAACTTTCAGATTAAAGTTAAAAAGTATCAAAAAAGAACTTTAGTTTTTTGTTTCAAATATATGAACAGTGCCTTTGTTCTTATTGAACCAAAAGTGGCTCCATGGTGGATGCCTCCCATCAAAGCCATCCAGCATGTTCTTTAATATGCTCTCCTACATGCAGGGACACAGATTTATGCCCCATCCGATGGATGGTGGCCTTTCCAAGCCCGTCGGTGTCCTCTATTGCTTGAGGACAGGATGGGAGTTTTGTGGAGATAAAATCTCAAAACTGGGTCAGGTGGGACTTGAACCTGGAAACTGCAGATCATGAGCCTGGCGTACTACTCACTGGGTCACCCCCACCCCTCAAAAAATCAAGAGTCTCCTGAGTAAGTTGGGAGAGTTGAAAAGTATTAATGACTAAAATAAAAATCACTGAACACTTTTAGAATTTTAATTTCTTCCTTAAAAATATACAGTGATGTTAAAATAATGATCCATAAGTCATTTCCAAAAGAAACGTTGTCAACATCCAAATCTCTGAAAATTTCAGTAATCCAACACTGCATTCCCAATTAAATGATTATTAATCTAGATACATTCTAGTTAACAGAGGATTTGGTATTTACACAATCTTCATCTCAACCACTACGAAAATGACATAGGTTCTTAAGTCAAATTGAATGATTAAATGGTGCAAAATTTGTCCTTTACTTCTGTCAATGCAAGTAAGATGTCATCAACTTTATTAGATGGGATCAATGGCAATTCTAGACACAGACATTTCTTCACACAACTGTTCTGAATCATGATAGAAATCGTAAGCTTTGAAGTAACAGTATTTTTTTCGTTTTTGATTGTTGAGCCCCTTAGTGGTCTAACAATATAAGATAAACTAAAATATTGCTAAGTAATGTAAATAACTTTTCCTATGCAGTAAACTCCTACTTATCCAATACTCAAGCATCCATAATTCTTATGCAACTGTCCTAATTTTCAAATTCAACATTAAAACTTGGTAAGTTGGTTGGTTGGTAATTTCATTGCCCATGATATTAGATGTATATTATATATTGAGCAGTAAAACTGCTTCACTGCCCAAACCATAATGCATTTTCATCTTTCGCATTCTAAATATTTTGCGCAAGAAAAGGAAAACATGCAAGCAGGCAGAAATAAGAAATTTATTCAAGAAAACTATTAGACCTAATTTTACATCTTTTCAACACTTGACATCAGCTGCTGCCCAAGATTTAATTTCTGGTTCAGTGGATGACCCTGATGAAATGCCATCTGAGTTTCCAGAACATAGCTGTAAACTATACTGTGCATACATATCCCCCCCGATAGGGGACCACCTTGTCGTGGTGGGGGGGCCTAGGGCCCGGCAACCCGGCTGAAGGCTGTGCCGACCGGATTGGTGCCCCGGTTGGACATGGCTAAGGCCAACCGAGGTCGACGATGCTGCCAACTGGTTCCCTGGCCGGTTGGTCGGTGACAGCGTCTGAGACCTCACCTCTCAGGAGCTCAGTGGAGCAGTTCGAGGGCTCGGCAGAACGGGATTGGCTCCTAGTAAGCCAGAGCCCTCTCAAAAGTCCGGGTCCTACTAAGAGTCTCCACCCCGGGTGCCGATCGAGCTTGGATCTATATATCCTTGCACATTTGCAAACCGGGGAATAGATTAAAGTAAGGTTTCTTCCGGTGCTCAGCTTTCCTTCTATAGGACTGCTGCCATGTGAGGCTGGGGTTGAGGTGCGCCTATAGGGCGTATTCCTTGCCCCCGGCTCTAGATGGTCATGGCTTTTCATAACCAGGTAGTGCTGTACAAGCGGAACCGGGAATTGCCGTGGTTGCATAAGATCGCAACAAAAGAGATTCATTGTGCATACATATGCATAGGAAATTGTTTCTTTTTTTCACTGAAATTAAAGTTTAGTTAGTTTCACTATCCTCATGCCTCAGATAGTATTTTTTTTGTCTTGAGTATGCTTTTCTACCGACTTTAAATAAATATTATAATAATAAATACCCCTTCAAGCAGCTGCTTGCCACAGAGGTCTGACAGGATGGAGGACCTCAGCAGAAAAACAACACATACATCCATGCCTTACCCGGGGCTCGAACCCAGGTTCCTTAGGATCAGTAGCCAACTGTGCTAACCACTTGGCCACGGGACGGCATTTACCTTACAAAAATTCTCTTTCACATTTCATTATTAGAAAATTGCACTACTATTTGTAGTCAGCACCATCCGACTGGCAAAATTACACTCTTTCCACAGTGGCTTTCAGTGAAGCAGTTCCTGAAGTTCCAGTAAGTGCACATATTTAGACATTCATAAGTGTGAAAATATGCATAAAAATTATATTTTAGATAATTACTTTGATATTTGAAAGCTTGTCTAAACTTTTTATTATGCATTAAAAACAAAGGCTATCATCATTTCCCTCTTTGCTGGCAGATCATAAAGTTTGGTCTGTGAAATCTATGCATTGTTGCTAGGGATCCTACTAAAGTTCAGTTGTTTTATCTATGAGCAGCACTTTTTTGCACACAATGGGCTAAATGGCCTGGTCAAAAGGACACCGAGAGTTCAGAGAAGGTTAGGGGTAGGGGACCCAAGGGACAGTTGTTGGGAGACAGATAGTAGCCTCCCATCAAGGTCATCCAACATATTCTTTAACATGCACAGGGTATGCTCTGGCAAACATGGGACCATGGCTTAAGTGGGAAAGAAGCAGCCTTTCCAAGCCTTTTGGTGTCCCCTACTGACAAATGACAGGGCGGGGAGTTTTGTGGAGATTAAATCTCAATGTTCTAAAACCAGAGTTCCCAGGTTCAAGCCCATCTGGGGTTTGAACCTGGGAATGCATATTATGAGCCTGGCAAGCTACCAACTGAGCTATCTCTGTCCCAACCTACTAAAGATGGGGAAAGATTTTACATTTTCACAAGAAATGCAACTTTGGGATAACATAAAAAAAATTCATGGCAATTTAGCACAAATACATGTGGATCATGCCTGTTCATGTGGTATGGTTAGGGAATTAATGTGTAAATTCAGAGAATGGCAGAGCTTCGAAGATCAAAGGAGGCTGTTACGAGAAAACCATCACTACACTTCATGAACTCATTAAGGAAAACTCCCACATCTCAATTCAGAAATTAAGTTCATATATCAGTGTGGAAACAATTATTCATGAACATTTAAAGTTCCAAAAGATATGTGCCACATCAGTAACCAACAAACTGATAGAACAGCAAAAAAGGGCTAGAGTATACTTGTGCAAGGAGATGCTGGCAGTGTTTAAACCTAAAACGGCCCCAAATAGTTAAAGACATTGTTACAAGTGATCAGATGTGGTTTTATTACTATATAACCCTCAGAAAGATCAACAACTATGTTTGGGTTGCAGAAGATGAACCTTACCCCCAAATCCTCTGGCAAGACTTTTTTCCAATTCCCAAGGAGTGGTAGCCATGGACATTTGTGTTGGGTTGTTTTACCTCTGAGCGGCACTTTTTTGCACACAATGGGCTAAATGGTCAGGTCACATGGACCCCAAAGGCTCAGAGAAGGTTGGGGGAGGGGACCCACTGCAACAGCTGTTGGGAGACAGATGGTAGCCTCCCGTCAAGGCCATCCAGCGTGTTCTTTAACGTGCACAGGGTATGTCTCTCCCGCACTCGGGGCCACGGCTTAACGTCCCATCCGACGGACGACGGCCTTTCCAAGCCCATCGGTGTCCCCTACTGACCGTGGGCAGGGCGGGGAAATTTTGCGGAGATAAATCTCAACGCTAACCCAGCTGGGACTCGAACCTGGGAACTACAGATTACGAGCCTGGCACGCTACCGACTGAGCCACCCCCGCCCCTAGCCATGGACATCACACTTGAAAAAAATGACTATAAATGGGCAATACCACACCAACATTGTTTTACCTAAAACGGTTAAGGAGATGAAGGAGTAGCATCCAATAACAGGTATGTCAAGGTTCTCCTTCATGACATTGCTAGTGCTAACAAAACTTGGCAAATTATGGCCTATCTGGAGTAGAAAAAAATCAAACAGCTACCCCAGTCTGCATATTCACCTGATCTTGCACCATGCAATTTTTGGTTGTTTCTAAAAATTTTAAAGGAATTTGTTGGGAAGCCTTTTTCAAGGGTGCAAGACCTGGCAAAATGTTTTCATTCAGAATTACAGAGTATTCCCAAACAAGAATACCACCAAGTGTTCCAGAATTGGCACAGACATCTGCAACTTTGCATAGATGCTGGAGGGGAGTAATTTGAAGGATAGTAAGTTTTTTTGAGGTAAGTTGGGTTGGGTTGGGTTGTTTTACCTCTGAGCGGCACTTTTTTGCACACCATGGGCTAAATGGCCAGGTCACATGGACCCCGAAGGCTCAGAGAAGGTTGGGGGAGGGGACCCACTGGAACAGTTGTTGGGAGACAGATGGTAGCCTCCCGTCAAGGCCATCCAGCGTGTTCTTTAACGTGCACAGGGTATGGCTCTCCCGCACACGGGGCCACGGCTTAACGTCCCATCCGACGGACGGCGGCCTTTCCAAGCCCATCGGTGTCCCCTACTGACCGTGGGCAGGGCGGGGAATTTTGCGGAGATAAATCTCAACGCTGACCCAGCTGGGACTCGAACCTGGGAACTACAGATTACGAGCCAGGCGCGCTACCGACTGAGCCACCCCCGCCCCTTTGAGGTAAGTGCAATGGTTTTTATTCCTCAGATGCATGTCAAGAAATTTTTGAATGCTCCTCATAACTGCATTTTTATTTCAAGGCTTTAATACAAGATTGTACCTACTGTATTTGGATTTTATAAAAATATTTTTCATGCAACTGACAGATTCATCTAACCAGTGACCGCTGTTCCCAATAAATACTGGATAATCAGGAGTTTGCTGCTGGGACGGATCCAGGTGAGAGTGCAAGGTATCCCCATTTCAGAATGCTAGTAAAGGCAATACAGGCAAAGAATTACACTAGACAACAAATTGAAACTTTTTTTTATAACACTGGATGTTTTCACTAATTTTGGAGTGCTGAATTCAAATATGGCTGTGAAAAATCTGCAGCACGTACAGTTTTTTTAAAAAATTACGGATTGATGTATTTCAAATTTCAATGAATATGCATATCTGGGAAATGAAAATAAATGTGGCTATTTTATTAAATTGCAACTTAAAACTCATTAATTAATTACATGAGTACAGTGAAAAAAAATTAGAAACATCATAGTTATAGACCACTGAATATAAAAGTAACAAATGAAATAATATTGAAATGCAAAATAAGAAAATATGGTTAAAGGATCTTTTATACTTACAAGAAGCTCATTTTTATCTTTTATGTGCTGAGGTATCATCCTTCTGCAAGAACCAGCAGTAGTCACCCATCATTGCTGCGTCCCACCTGCCTTGGTATCTCTCCTCCACGGTCCAGATATCCTGGTGAAATCTTTCCCCTTGCTCATCACTGACAGCTCCTAAGTTCTTGAGAAAGAAGTAGAGATGCGAGTGCAAGAAATGGATCTTCAAAGACATTTGGCCATCAAGATTTCCATAGTTTTTGAGATCTCGAATGAGCTAATGGTAGTTTTCCTTTTTGCGATTCTTTAGAAAACTATGGACCACAGACATGAAAGATTTCCATGCTTCTTCATATTCAATTTTTCTTCAAAGAGAGTATCATTCACTAGCTTCCTGATCTGAGGACCAACAAAGATTCTTTGAGTTTGGCATCACTGAGTTTTGGAAAATTTTCCTTCAAGTGCTAAAATCTTTTACCAGTTTTGTCCATAGCCTTTACAAAGTTTTTCATAAGCCACAGTTTGATGTGTAGTGGTGGGAGCAGAACATGAGGGGTCATGTGCTACATCAGAGGGGTCAACTAGAGCCTTATAATTCACATTACTTTTTCCAGGAATAAAAACATCTCTTTTGGACCAGTCTTTTGTTTTGCAATGTTCCTTTCTGGCCCTACTGTCCCACAAACACAGTAAACAGCAAAATTTTGTAAAGCCTCCTTGAAGCACGAGCAAGAGAGATATGACTTTTAGGTCACCACATATTGTCCACTTAAACTGGTCATATTTTATAGCAGTATTTTTTCCATGCTTTCATAAGTTTCCTTCATTCCCACAGTGTGTGTCACTGGAATGGAAGGTTTTTGGTTTCCTTTATGCAAAAGGACAGCTTTTAAGCTGAATTTTGACATCTATAAATAGACACCATTCCTTAGGGTCGTTGTGATGGTCCACTCATTCACTTTTACTTTTCCTTAACCAGTTTTGCATTATTTACATTATATTTATCATTTTAGGGATTATTTAATTTTTTTGGACTGATCGCAATTCTCGTTTTCAAGCAGTAGGAGTTGTGCATGTGCAAATCCGACCTTTTGATTGTCAATCACTAAAGCACATGTAGCACATGACCCCTCATGTCATAGCTAGTGCAATCGTCATATTAAGCAAACATCTTTCCCAGCCTGCAATAGACACATGCCAGATTTGTACACATAATATAACTAAGTGACGTTAGGTCACAGAGTTAGAATGAGAATGAGTAGAGTGGTGGCATTAGGCCACAGAGAGTGCTGTTAGTGGAAGTTGAGGTGACGTTACTTTAGATAGAAGGAGTTGTTAGTACTCCAACTTTTGTATTAAATTGAGTGAGTCTTCGATTTTTGTGGAAATAAACTTTTTTTGTTTTAGGAACTTTTGAATTTTTGCTATTTTTCTCTTGAGCAAAGTAAATTGATTTTTGATTATATTTAAACTTTAAACTTGACAACTTTTTTTGAATTCTTACTCGATAAGTAATGCTAAACAAATACATAATGAACCCTACTTCAACTTTATTTGGCAAGTTATTATTGCCTGGTGCCTGATACAGCCATCTGGAATTTGAATAAATTTGGATCAAAGGGTCCAACTTGAAAAGTTAATAATCTTTGGAGCGTTACAGAGTGTAGAAAGAAAGTGGCACACTGAGAACAGGGACTGTATATATATATATGTATAAATTGTATATTATTTAATGTGATTGTCAAAGTAATAAATTTTTGTGCTCATTAGTTATATGTACTATTCATAGATTTAACGGTAGCTTAAGCTGAAATTTTTTGTTGAGCAAGAATTTAACTTTTGTGTATTAGTCAAAGGTACTGAAGTTTCAGCACAATTATTGCTGATAGTTAAGATCTTTATTGCAGGTAAAGATTAGAAGTGTCTGACACACAATAGATAAATTTTTTGATAAGTTCATTTTTGCAAGCTTAGTTTAGCTTTAGTATTGTATTGTTGTATAGCAGTACCTTTGAGCGCTGCTCAAGATAAAAAAATTTTGAAATTTCCAAAATTCAAAATTTTTGCAGACTGCTAAACATGTCTACTAGTAATATGGCCGATTCTGCCATAATGACTCCGGACTTGGAAAAAGTAAAAGATAGGTTGCAGGATGTGATGAAAGAAGCATCTGCTTAATGAGTCTCGGGAGAAAAGAGGAATGACAACAACCCCTAAATTTGTTGACAATGCTACTAAGATTTTGACAATGCTACAAATGTATGTTCATGAACCCAATAAACTTTGAACATATGGTTCCATTTTTTGTTCTGTCAGAAGCAAGTGAAAGAACAGACTATTATCAACCGCTGCAAAGATGAGTTGCCATTCCATTTATTAACTATAGGCCTTATGTTAATTGGCCTTTACCTGAGATAAGGTTCAACAGTTCAAAAAGTCCGTCATTGTGGACATTTGTCAAGCCCACAGAGGAGCATTTCCGTTTACATGAAGTGCAAGGCAACAAAAAGGTGGTTTTAGCAGTATCTTGTCTAATTGGCTGTGCTAAGCAATGGTGGAATAACGTAGGATGTCGTCATGGAATAGAAAATTGGATAGATTTCAAAATTGAACTCTTTGAAATCTATCCAGCTTATAACGATTTCACACAGTTAGCTACAGAACTGTTTTCACAAAGACAAAAAGGAGATAATATTGAAAAATTCATCTGGGGTACAGTAGTTATACCAGCTGTACGATGCTGATGCCGCCGAAATTGCCATTATAAACTGCATATTGTCCCAATTAATTTTGCCCATTAGGGATATCTTAGAAGTACGAAACGTAAATTCAATTTCAACTTCAGTCAAATTGGCTCGGGAATATACTGCAAGAAAAGAATCTACAGAAACATACCAACAATGGATGCAATCCTTGCCAAAGCAGCGCTGAACGCGCCTACAACGATGCAGAACAAATGAAGCAGAGAATTTGTTCCGCATCAAGCTTCGAACAATGACACTAGACCTAAAACTTTTGCTATGAATAATAGAGAAACTTTGAGATGTAATTTTTGTGGCTGACTAGGGCACACAGAGCAATATTGTCACAGAAAAAACAGCAAATCGGGAAAGTTATATTAGGATCCTTGAAGTGAGAGGCCAAAGTTCCTCAAGAAAAGCCCTCTCATGAGTTAAGTCTTGCCACTGTTGTTACGGCCTGTCACGAAGAAACTGAATTAATAGATCGCAACAATACAGAAGCTGATCTTTCATGTTCAAATGAGCAAGTTTTAGATGATATTTATGACAACTGTCAATTGAAATTGCAGCTGCGGTCCAGTGGTCTTTTTGAGTTACTTGTAGTCCAGAGCAGAATGTTCAAGAAGAACCTGTAAAAATCCCTATTGGTGTAATTAATGTAAATTTAGAGAAACAAGTTGATGATGCAAAGCAAATAGATAGTGAGAAATGTGCTGATATAGTTGTAGAGGAAAATAGTACAAAATTAGTTGAAGAAAATGTTTTCAAAGTTTAAAACGAAAATAGTGCTGAAATTGATAATGAGAAAAATTTTGAATTTGAGGTGTTAAAGGAAAATAATCTGTTAGATGAAATTAAGCCAAGCAACCCAGAAATTGTTTTGAGCATAAATAATCCTGATGAATCTAACAAAAAGTTTTCAATTATTGAAGCATCATTTAGAAACAGGCAGCAATAAACCTGTAAAGCACAAAGCCTGGCTCTTGAAAGACAAGCATGTAGTGACGAGATGTCAACGAAACGACCACTGCCTGCAGAGCGACAACCAGCAATGAAGTAATCAATATAGAACAGATGACGTCCCCAACGAGATATTCAGAATTGCATACACCTAGCGTATCGATCGACGAGGGAAGGATGTCACCGGGAACTGACTGGATGATGATTTATCGCAACGGAGTGCCAACAATGAAAATTTAAGTTATTATTGTTCTTCCACTGTGGTACTAAATATTTATAATGTTTTATTTCTTTTCTCTGGAACAGATGAAGACGGAGAAGCTTTTTGCCACCAATTCATCAAGATGAAGTTGAATTATTGTGATTTATACTTAGATTTTGAAATGTTTAATTTCTTGTAGAAACTATGGAGTTCGATATATTTTTTTTTGAAAAGTGAATTTATTATTCAAGTTTTGTAGTTTGAGTTTATAATGTGAATGGAATTTTTTTATGTATTTTTGTTCATCTGAAGTTCTAGTTGTTATATTGTATTAATGTGATTTAAAGTGTATTTTTGTAGATTTTTTTCGTTTCAGCTGACTGAAAGCTGAAAATTTAGGTTTAAAAAACTGTGAAATGATTATGGATACGAATGATGAGAATGGAATGAGAATTTATAGTATACTGATTAAATATTTTGAATTGTATTTTGAAGTGATTGTTTCGTAAGCAAAGTGTATTTTCATGTAAAAAGTGAATGGAATTGTATTGGATGAAATATTAGCGTCATATATCATAAATTATTGATATAACTTTTTCTTTACTTTTAGATACGACATATGTATATGTGTTTAAACTTGTTTGGTATCATCAGTGATATTTATGTGTCAAAGATGAATAATTATTGGGATGACATTGACAGCATTTATTTGTATATATATATGAGCTCACCATGATATCTTGGAAATTTTTTTTGTACCTATTTAGAGCTGCCCCCAACAGCATAGTCTGGTGATTGAGACAGTCACAGGCATAACTCCTTTGGGAGGGGGATGTAAAGCTCTATGAGGAAAGGTAACTATTGCATTTTTTTTATTTCAGCTAGCTTGCATTTATTGTGTCTAGGTGAAGAATTAGAGGATGATTACACTCAAGTTTTTTTGTAAAATTTGGAATTTCTTACATTTGCGTGTTTGATGTAGCTAGGAGGATTTAACGGTGTTCCAATACCCATTTTTTTATGTATGGTAGGAGAAGATTTAGCTTTCACATATTTGAAACTGTGGTTAGGGGAATAAGCAGAAGCTCTTTTACCCCGCTTGATACGTTTGTAATTATATTCTGTGAAAGAACAGAATTTCATGTATATTTAATTTTTTTTTAACCTTTTTAGAAGTTAAGCAGGATAGGAGTAAGATTAACCAGCTTTTTGTACACGTTATTGTATGCAACTTTTGAAGTTTGTATCAGAATGTGTGTGGGTCTGTAAATGATAGCTAGGTAGTCACTGGAAGGAGAGCTATGAACCAATCACCTGTGATGATGCATAGAACAGGCAGGCCTAACACCTAATGTCCGACCCCGCCTTCTCGTGGTGCAGACCGTTAGTACCTTTCAAAAGAGATACTCTCTAGTGGAAATGAACGGAAGAGGAGGGGTGCCAGATTAGTGTTGCCTACTGATCTGGGCAACTCTGGCTACTTTCCTTTTTTTTCTACCCTGCTGAGGAGTGGTCAACCACATAGGGTTCTGGTGCTGACCATATAAACCCACTGAACTGAATTAAGGCTCTGAGCTTGATGATGGATTCTGAATTTGCTGCACTGGTGGGCTCCTGTGGAGGGAAAATCTTGTGTTGTGTTTTCTATTTGTAAGTTGACAACCCCAAGTGAATAGATTAAAAAGATATGTTTATAAGCTGGTGGATAATCCTGAGCAGAGGTCATCACAGGCACCTGAACTCTTTGCTTCTACTGGCATCGTCAAATTCTACATTGGAGGATGTCTTCCAATGTAGATGGCTTCAGCCTTTAGTGGTGGGGGAAAGGCGATTAGGGGGGCTGTTTGATATTGTTGGCATTCCCTCTCTCAATAAACATAGTTTCTTTAAACATCCCACTAACCATTTTCTCTCTATAGGTAGTTGGAATGTGAGGACTCTGCACAGAGCTTATTCTTATTTTGATTTTACTCTTTTGATGATATTACTCTTTTGATGTCCTCACACAAGAATTCCACCATTATAAATTAGATATTCTTGGCTCGCAAGAGACCAGATGGGCAGATAAAGGTCAGATTCATAAAAATAATCTTAAATTTCCCTTTTCACGGAGGAATGATAATGAGCATCACCAAGACATGGGTCTGCTTCTTAGCAGACACGCTGGTGATGCTCTTCCAGGATATGAGTGCATTAAATGAAAGGTTTCTTACAGAAAAATTTCAGACAAGCATTGAAGACGAATGTTATCTGCTGTTATGCCCCCACTGAGGATGCCAATGAGAAGGATAGGTTTTACGGACAACTTCAGGATATTTTAAATTCTGTCAAGAAAGGAGATATTACCCTTGTTCTTGGTGACTTCAATGCCAAAGTTGGTACTGACACTGACTTTTGGGGAGGAGTGATAGGCCCTTTTGGTATGGTAGCTGCAATGGCAATGGACAACGTCTCCTACAGGTAAGTAAACTCAATGGATTCAGAATAACTAACACTTATTACAAACACTGCGACATACATAAGTACACATGGGTTTCACCTGATGGGCTGCATAAGAATATGATTGATTATATATTAATTAACAGCAAATGGGTTAGTTCTGTTAGAAATACCAGGGCATATAGGGGAGCTGAAATTGGATCTGATCATTACCTTGTTAAAAGTGTCTTGCAACTTAAACTTAAAAAGTGTTGTGCTAAATTTAAAAAATTTACCTTTAATACTGAAGCTCTGAAAGACCAGTTATAACTAAAGATATGATAGGTTACTTAGTCATTATGACAGTCATGGTATGCTTACTACTGAAGCTGAGGAAGAATGGGATCATTTTAAACAGGCTTTTTTGGACACTAACAGTACTCTTTTAGGAAAAAAGGAGCAGAGGAGGCAGAATTATCTGAGTGATAAGGCACTTGCGCTTATTTCGGAAAGAAAGAACTGCAGGAATGTCTTTAATCAATATCCTACTAGTACTAACAGAAAGCATTACAGAGAGCTTAATAAACGTGTAAAGGATCAGTTAGCTACTGATAAGAATCTTTGGCTTGATGGCTTGGCTGACAAAGCCGAGGAAGCAGTTAGACAGCACAACAGCAGAGAGCTGTACCAGATAGTTAATGTTTTGTGTGGTAGAAAATGGACAGGTATACAGGGATCGAAGGATAAACAAGGTAAGGTTATAGAAGGTGAGGATTCTGTCATGGCTAGGTGGGCTGAGCATTTCAGTGATGTTCTAAACAATGTGGTTAGTTCTACTCCCATTGTTTGTAATGATGATAGATGCATTGGCGGCTTTAATGTTGGCCCTATAACACAATCCGAAGTTATTTTGGCTATTTCTAAACTTAATCTTCATAAATTCCCAGGGGCAGATGCAATTACTACAGAAATGCTCAGAGCTGGGAATGTTTCGGTTACCACTTGAATGACTGAAATTTTGAATAACTTTTATGATAAAGGCATGGTTCCTAAAGATTTTACCAGAGCTATTATTATCCCTATTTTCAAAAAAGGTGATCGCAGTTCTTGTGATAACTATAGGGGTATTAGCCTACTCTCTGTTCCAGGTAAAGTTCTTTCCATGATTGTGCTTAATAGAATTAAGAATCTGGTTGACAGGCAATTGCGTGATGAGCAATGTGGATTCAGAAGTGGTAGGCGATGTGTAGATCAGATATTTTCACTGAGGCAGATTCTTGAGAAATGTTTAGAGTTTCAGAAACCTTTAGTTGCTAGCTTTGCTGATTTCAAAAAGGCTTTCGACTCTGTTGATCGTCATAATTTGTGGTTGATTGTGACATCATATGGTATACCAGACAAGTTAGTTAACATAATGAAAGCTCTCTATAATAACACTGAGTCATGTGTGAGAGTTGGTAAGTCTTGTAGCAATTGGTTTAGCATTACTTCTGGTGTTCAACAAGGGTGCATTTTGTCTCCTTTTCTCTTTAGTTTGGTTGTTGATTATGTTATGCGAAATTCACTTCAAGGGAAAGATTTTGGCCTTAAATGGGCTGGAAATGCGAAAATTTGTGATTTAGATTATGCTGATGATTTAGCCCTTTTGGCAAATGATGTTAATGAGATGAACTCTTTCATTCGAGCTGTTGATGAGACTGGTAGTCGAGTAGGTTTGGTTATAAACAGAGAGAAAACTAAAGTGATGAAAATTGGTCAGGCAGGTTGTGATTCAGTTAATCTGAATGGTTGCAGTCTTGAGCAGGTGTCACAGTTTAATTACCTTGGGAGCTACGTAACTGATACTGGTGATGTGCGGCATGAGATTAACAGACGAATAGGTATTGCTGCCGGGACTTTTAAGAATCTATGGAGATTGTGGAGAAATAGGCGTATACACCTAAAGACTAAAATTAGACTGTATAATAGTTTGGTTCTTTCTAGGGTTAGTTATGGTAGTGAAACTTGGACGCTGTGTAAACAAGATAACAGGAAACTAGATGCTTTTGATTCTAGATGCTTACGCAGTATCTTGGGTATCAGGTGGCTTAACTTTGTAACTAATGATGAGGTTAGGCAAAGGAGTCTGCAACCTCCTTTAAGCAGCATATTGTGCAGAGAGACTCCGCTGGTTTGGCCATGTTGCCCGTATGGATAATTATAGATTGGCGAATAGGGTTATGAACAGTGTGACTAGAGGTCTCAGAAGGAGGGGGAGACCTAGAATGCGGTGGGCTGACAATGTCAAACAGGACCTTGTTAGAATTGGTGAACAGTGGCCGGATGCAGCAGATGTAGCTCAGGACAGATATGCTTGGAGAATTAAACTGCACGGTCTGGTTGGACCTCCGTAGCCCATGGCTGCTTGAGGATGATGATGATCACAATTCTCGTTTCTGAGCTGTAGGAGCTGTGCATGAGCAACTCCAACCTTTTGATTGTCAACTGCTAAAGTGCGTGTAGGACATGACCCCTCTTGCATCATAGCTAGTGCAATCGTCATATTAAGAAAATGTCTTTCCCAGCCTGCAATAGACATGTGCCGGATTTGTAAGCATGATATAACTAAGTGTGACATTAGGTCACAGAGTTAGAATGAGAGTGAGTAGAGTGGTGGCACTGGGCCACAGAGAGTGCTGTTAGTGGAAGTTGAGATGATGTTACTTTAGATAGAAGGAGTTGTTAGTACTCCAACTTTTGCATTGAATTGGGAGAGTCTTTGAATTCTTTGGAAATAAACTTTGTTTTAGAAACTTTTGAATTTTTGCTATTTTTCTCTTGAACAACATAACTGATTTTTTGATTATATTTAAACTTTAATTAAACTTGACAATCCTTTTTGAATTCTTACTCGATAAGTAATGCTAAACAAATACATAACAAACCCTATTTCAACTTTATTTGGCAAGTTATTATTGCCTGGCGCCTGATACAGCTATCCAGAATTTGAATAAATTTGGAGCAGATACGGTCCAACTTGAAAAGTTAATAATCTTTGTAGCGTCACATCGTGAGTTGTTCCAATTTCTATAATCAGCTCTGAAATATCTGTGCAGAAACACAAACCATCTTGTATCTTGTAATCATTACATGATAAAACAGATAAAGCCAAATTTCTCTTTCTGAAGAGAGAAATTCTGGTACCCTTGGTCAGAAGATTCCACTCTTGAAGTCTTGAACCTAAAATTTCAGCTTGTTGTTGGAAAGTTCTAGGTTTCAAACAAAATCATTTAGTTCATTTTGCTGAATCAGATGAGGCTCATCTAACTTTTTACGGGTGTATGTAGAATCAAGATCTGTAGGTGCTTCAAAGTTTTCCTCTGATGAATGTGAATCTATCTCCTCCCAGTTGGTTGGAGGTGTTGGTATAGGAAGATCTTCTCCATGAGGAACTGGCCTTATGGCTGAAAGCACATTTGGATATTGTATTTTGCTTTTGTTCTTTTTTGAAAAGCCAGACAATTTAGGTAAAAAAAAATAACCATACAAGTGACTAGTTGGCTCATGCCAAACCATTGCAAAGGGCATGCATTTTATCTTTCCTTTCAACCATTCACTCAGGCCAACAAAGCACAAAATGCAGCACACATGTGGAGCCCATGTTTTGTCCTGATCTCCAACATGACATCCAAAATACAAGTTATGGGCTTTCTTCACAATCTTTGTCAAAGAATGATCCTGGTATTTTAAAATATAATTTCCACACACATAACAAAACTTATCTGCCATATTAACATATCTGCAATGCTGCCTTTGTGCCATTTAAATGCCAAAATTCACTCTTCAATGTACAGCATCTGTTCTTTCTACAATTAAACAACAGAATGGTGGTCTGAGGTTAGGTTACTGTTACATGTTTTCTCCCACTTGGCAATCTGTATTGCCAGCCACAAAAAGTAAAATATATAGTATCCTCCCAGTTGCCTGGAGGTGTTGGCATAAGATCTTAATAGGAGTCAAAATGACCAATAACATAAAAATGTGACATGCTAGTCATTTTTTAAGGCCAGATCTGAAATCAGAACCTGAAAAATAGTTAAAGGCAGTTACAATTGTTCATGTTATAAAAATCTTGCAAACCAGTTATTAAATTCATTTATATTTCTTACAATTTTCAAGAAAATTTTTAAAGACCTGTAAAACAGAGGGGTGAAATGTTATACTAGATTAGAAATACAATCCCTTGTCTGGCTTATTGCATGTTAAAAATACCTATCCCTGAGTCCTTTTTAATCTTCAGATCACTTTCAATGTAAACAAACTCAGATTAATGAGTCAAGAAAAAACCCCAAAAAACTTGACTCTTCAAAAGTTCATTGAAATTAGTGTTTACTGTATTTCACTTGTGAATATTTGGGTATTTGTATATTAAGATACAACACTCTCAGAGTGAAAACAAAACTAAAACATTCATTTACTGTAATGCTAATACTGAAAAGTTACTAACCTTTACCTACAGTTTCTGGGGAGAGAGGGATGCGCTCAGTAAGCAGCATGCCAGGCTCATAATATGCAGTTACCAAGTTCCATCTGGGCCAGTGATGAGATTTATCTCCGCAAAAGTCCCCATTATGCCCACGGTCAGTAGGAACACCGATGGGCTTGGAAAGATCATCGTCCATTGGATGGGACATTAAGCTGTAGCCTGTGTGGGGGAGAGCCATACTTTGTGCACATTAAAGAACACACTGGGTGGCCTTGATGGGAGGCTACCATCTGTCTTCCAACAGCTATTCAGTGGGTCCCCTTCCCTCAATCTTCTCTGAGCCCTTGGAGTCCTTGCAACCTGGCCATTTAGTCCATTCCATGCAAAAAGAAATGCCACTCAGAGGTAAAACAACCTAACAACCCAACCTACAGTTTCTTACAATGAACTTTGCTTGGTGCCTGAATTTTACGTTGTTTTCATCAGATCAACTATTTTAAAGTAATAAACATAACTCTCTACTAACTATTATATCTCAGGTGCTATGGTTTGGATACATTTTTGCCATCTCTGATCATGATCACAAAAACATCAATTAAGTAAAAGTGAAGCAGCTGTTTTCATTCACAAGTAGTACTGTCTAACTACTTGTAAATGAATAGCATACAAGTGCAAGACACATTAAATCTCAATTTTAAAGGTTATATTACAAAAATTATTTACTTGTGTCTTTCTTATGCATGCAAATATTGGGTTGAACCAAAAGTTTATTCAGATTTTTCCCAGGAGATTTCACTGAACATGATCTGCACAACCACACGCATTAACAGCTGTAAATAGTGTGGGCTTTTGACAGGGGACAGTTGCTAGCATGTTCTGAAAAACAAATCATACAAAATGAGTGATAATCACGTGGGGGTCAATTCGAAAATGGAACTCAAAATAAAAAAAGATTTGCGCAGTATACGGAGATGATGCTGTCAATGGCCGAATGTGTCAGAAGTGGTTTGCAAAGTTTCTAACTGGGAATTTCTCTCTGGAAGATGTCCCACGTTCAGAGAGACCCTCCATGGTTGACAATGACCAAATTGACACATTAATTCAAACTAGCCAGTGGAGAATCACAAGAGAGATTGTTGAGGCACTGAAAATATCATATCAGCTGTAAGGCATTTGGAGCACTTGCATACATGAATTGGTACAAAGTGTGGGTGCCACATCAGATGACCCAAAAAAATTTAATGGACTGCATTTCTGCTTGTGATTTACTTCTGTAATGCAACAGCTTATTTTTGAAGCAGTTAGTGACAGGTGATGAAAAATTGACCCTTTACAATAGCATACAAAGGAAAGGATACTGGAACTAGTGAAATGAGCCTCCATTACTGCAACCCAAAGCCAGCCTGCATCCAAAGAAGGTCATGATCTGTGTGTGATGGGATTGGAAGTGAATCCTTCACTATGAACTTTTGCCAAGTAGTCAAACGATTAATTCAGATCAGTACTGCTTGCAATTGGATCAGCTGAAGGCAGCGATTGATGAAAACGTCTGGAACTGGCAATTTGAAAAGGAGTTGTGTTCCACCATGACAATGCAAGATCATGTGTCTTTGACCTCCCAGCAAAAATTGCTGCAGTTGGGTTGGAATGTTTCATGCCACCCACCATATATGAATGACAATGCACCCTCGGATTACCATTTATTCTGATCATTGCAAAACTGTTTGAACAGTAAAGAATTCCAATTTTGGGAAGCCATCAAAAACGACCTCGATCGGTTCTTCAATGAAAAACCAACCATGTTTTACACCAAAAGAATGATGAAGCTGCCCAACAGATGGCTTAAGATAATCAAACAAAATGGTGAATACATTACTGATTAAAGGTATCTTTTACTATTTAATATTTTAGTTTGAAATTTTTCTTAAAATCTGAACAAACTTTTGGTTCAATCCAATATCTAAACCAATCTTTTGTAGCAAAATATCTAAAAAAATATTGATGGTAAGAGGATGATTCTTGAAGCGACTAATTCACATTTTTGCACAGACTGCACTATTAATTTCAATTTACCAAAAAGTTAGCATGTTTGAGTCCCAGAAAAAAATGTTATTCTGGAAAATTGCACCTACAACAATGTTTCTTCTGGATACTGCTTGCAATAATAAATGTTGACATAGTGTTTGATACAGTTCCAAAGAGATATGAATTTGCTCTTTTATTGAGTGTTGAAGGGTTGCTATTATTTTTAACACATTTGAATACTTTGTAATTTCCTAAATACTTGACTGTTGTACCAAATTTAATAAAGAGATTTTTCCCATGCCACCCCATGTTGTTGTAACGCTCCAAATGCATGTTAAACTTCTTCACTTTGGACCTTGTGACTGATCCAAATACTGCTAATTTACTGGATAGCTTAGGGCACCAGGCAATTAATTTTGCCAATTAAAGTTAAATAAGGGTTCGCTAAGTATATTATGCGTTACTTAGTCAATACGCAAACAATTCAAAAGATTGTCAAATTATTAAAGTTTAAATCTAATCAAAATCAACTATCCTGCTCAAGAGAAAAAATTAGAAAAATCAAAACTATTTCATAATATAACAAGCTTATTTTCGAAATATTGTCTCACCAAGTGAACTTCTATATCAAAGTATATGAGCAACTAAAAGCTCAATCAAAACATCTCCACCCACATTCTAAAATTATAACTCCAAAACTAACATAGTCTCTCTCTAATTCAAATTCTGACAACTAACTTCATGACCTAATGTCACTTACTGTACATGTGGCATGCAACTGACATGTGTGTTGCACGCTGGGAAAAACATTTGCATAAACTTACAATAGCATGCTTGTGCTACGACACAAGAAGGGTGTGTCCTTCTGCACGCATTATTGGTTGTCAATCAAAAGTTGGAGTTGCGTATGCACAACTCCTTTAGCAGTCTTGGGTGAAGAAAAATGATGTTCAACTTAAGAAAATCCCCAAAATAATATATATAATATAAATAAAACTGATTAAGGAAAAGTAAAAGTGAATAGATGGACCATCATATTGTGTTTAAAATTCATGTCCCTACCTAAAATACGAGGTGTAATCCAAATGTTCCTGGACTGTACTGATAAATACAAAAAATTGCATCCTAAAAAGTAGATAATAAACCTAAATGGTGTCGATGGTACAATCAGTCACTGAGTTCGTATTCACTTCAAAGAAAGATAGGGTGCCGATTTATCTACTCAACAAGATTGCCTTGCCTTATCTTCCTTTGAGGTGAATATGAACTCAATGAGTGATTGCACCATCGATATACTTTAGTTATATTTCATAGTTTTTTAGGGTGCATATTGGAAGACAGATATTTTTTCTTTGTCACTGAGAACATATACCTTCAGAAGCTTCATTTGATATATGACTCATAAACATCAACCACATTTTTCACCCCCCTTTATTTGAAGTCATGTTTGAAGTAGCCCATGTCACTGAAGACATCACAAACTTTAATTTGAGAGAGAACTCTCCCCTTTTGCCAGAGGGGAGAATGGTGAGGGTCAAAATTTGAAACAGTGATGGTTATCATATGATCTTTAATTTGACACCTAACTCATAACTGTCAGCCCTTGCATTCGGAAGATATAGTAAAAGAATGCATTTCACATTTGCCATTTTTAGGGGGGGGGGAAGAAAGTAAGAGGCTATATTTTTATTACTTACAACACTCTCTACATTGCAATTTTCCAAAATGCAAAATTCCAAAATGCAAAATTTTCCAAAATTCCAAATGCAATTTTTCCATTTGATATACAACTTGTTATCTTCAACACTTGCATTCTGGAGAAATAGCGGAACAATCATTTCAATATTTCCCCTTTTAAGTGGGGGAGAAAGAATAGGCTTCGTTTACTTCTGAGCAGCACTTTTTTGCATACAATGGCTAAATGATCAGGTAACAAGGACCTTGAAGGCTAAGAGAAGGTTGGGGAGGGGACCCACTGGAACAGCTGTTGGGAGACAGATGGTAGCCTCCCATCAAGTGTGTTCTTTAACGTGTACAAGATTTGTCTCTCTCGCACATGGGACTACAGATTAATATCTCATCCAATGGACAGCTGCTTTTCTAAGCCCATCGGTGTCCCCTACTGACCACGGGCAGGGAATTTTGCGGAGATAAATCTCAGCGCTGACCCAGCTGAGACTCGAACCTAGGAACTGCAGATTACGAGCCTGGTGCGCTACCAGCTGAGCCATCCTCTGAACCAAGAAGAATGGGGAGGTCAATTTTTATAGCCCATGATACTACCTGTGTCACAAACTTTCATTTCACATACAGCTTGTTACTTTCAGTACTCACGTTCAGGAGATATAAGCAGAACAAGTTTTCCCCATTTTTAGGGGGAAAGAAAGCTTGGGAGTCAATTTTTTATGACCAATGACACTCCCTGCATCACAAGTTTTCATTTGACGCATAGCTTGTTACTTTCTGCACTTGTGTTCTGAAGATATAGGCAGAACAATTGTTTTAATATTTCCCCTTTTTTAGTGGGGAAGCATGGGAGTCAATTTTCTAGTCTTTGACACTCCCCACATTACAAGCTTTTATTTGACACATAATCATTAAGCTTCTCCATCCCATTCAAAAGATATGGTGGAAAAACTGTTTTCACAAATCCCAAATTGACATATAATGAGAAAAGGGAAATAAGAGAGGTATTTTTTAAAGTTTTAATTTATTTTACCTATCTTCCTATATGGGTCCAAAAAAGTAGAAAATAAACCTAAAGCATATCAATGGTGCAATCAGTAACTGAGTTTGTATTCACTTCAAAGGAAGATTGGCCATTGGCAATCTCGTAGAATAGATAAATCGGCACCCTATCTTCTTTTGAAGTGAATATGAACTCAGTGACAGATTACACCATCGATATGCTTTAAGTTTATTTTCTACTTTTTAGGGCCATATAGGAAGAAAGGCATTTTTTAAAGTTTTTTATTTACATTCTTTTGTCACTAAAAATATCTATCTTCAAAAATTTCATTTGATATATGACTCGTAAACATTAACCCCCCCGCCCTTTGGAATCATGTTTGAGGTAACCCATAACAATGGAGATGTCACAAGCTTTAATTTGAGATATGACTTGTTAAAGTCGAACCTATTAAAATCTGACCCCCCTTTTATCAGGGGGGAAATAGTGGGGCAAAATTCAAAATAGTTTGTGACCATCATTATATGAGCTTTCATTTGACATGTAACTGTAGGCCCTCGCATTTGGAAGATATAGTAGAACAACTTTTACAATTTCTGCTTTTTAAGGGGGGGAAGAAAGCATGGGGGTCAATTTTTCATAGCTTACGACATACCCCAAGTCAGAAGCTTTCATTTGATGTATAGCTTGTTAAATTCAGCATTCGTGCTCAGGAGATAAAGGGGAACAATTATTTTCATAATTCCCCCCTTTTTAGGGGGTAGAAAGCATTGGGGGTCAATTTTTCATAGCCTAAGACATTCCCTGCATCAGAAGTATTCATTTGAATTTGGTGAATCACTTGTTACTTTTTGGCATTTGTGTTCTGGAGATATAGCTTAAGAATAGTTTTCATATTTCTTCTTTTTTAGGGGAGAAGAAAGCATGGGATCAATTTTTTATGGCCTATAACACTCCCCATGTCACAAACTTTCATTTGGCATATAAATCATTAAGTTTCCCCATTGTGTTCAAAAGATATGGGTGGAACAACATTTTGTCAGAT
Organism: Ryuthela nishihirai; assembly: GCA_038380435.1. Classification (NCBI taxonomy): domain Eukaryota; kingdom Metazoa; phylum Arthropoda; class Arachnida; order Araneae; family Heptathelidae; genus Ryuthela; species Ryuthela nishihirai. Next base: position 19,943,954 of record JAWZYU010000028.1, on the reverse strand, counting down.
CCACAAACCAACCAATCGAGAAATGTCAAAGCCAAAAGCAATTGGAAGATAGGCAAAAATATAGGCTTACCTCAGGTTTTAATCACTGTTATTCTCTTCCAAATAGTTTCCTTGGGAATTAATATGAGCCCATCACTTTTCCCAATACTGAAAACATCTCTAAAACTTCTGTTTTGAGATGTTGCTGAGCAGCTCCTTCATTTATGCCTGAATCACTTTGATTCAGTCAAATCATTGACCCTTAGGGGGAACAGGAAGAAGTCATAGGGGGTAAGGTCTTGTGAATGGGGGGAGGGAGGGTGAACCACTGCCATGTTATTTTTGGCCAAAAACTGCTGAACAGACAGATGTTGACCAAAGACAACATCTATTGTCATTCGTCCTGAGTCAGCAGTCGGGGAACAAATTTGGCAGCAATCTGCCTATGTTGCATTCCTCCATTAGGATCCATTGGCATGATCTGCATGTTAGTTCAACAATTCCAAAGATGTGATTAATTGTTCATCAATGATCTTCGTGAATGGTCTGACACACTTTGTCCACATTTTCATCTGTTTGGCTTGTTGAGAGCCAACCAGAATGCTCAGAATCTTCCACTGATATTTGCCCACATTTAAAATGTAAGAACCATTCAAAAGTCTGAGTTTGATTCATGGTGCCATCACCAAATGCTTGTTTAAGCATTTTGTGAGCACCTGAAGTGATTTTACTGAGTTTGAAACAAAACTTGATGCAACACTATTGGTCTTTCGTGTCTATTTTTCCATTGAAAAAAAAAAAACGTAAAGCAGCACAAACACACTATAATGCTCAAAAGTAAAAAAAAACTTACCTTACTATATGGGTCCAAAAAGGTAGAAAATAAACCTAAAGTACATCGATGGTGCAATCAGTCACTGAGTTCATATTCACTTCAAAGGAAGATAGGGCACCGGCAATCATGTTGTTTAGGTAAATTGGCACATTATCTTTTATTTTTTTTAAATGAATAAACTCAGTGACTGATTGAACCATTGATATGCTTTAAATTTATTTTCTACATTTTAGGGCCACATTGGAAGATAGGTATTTTTTAAAGTTTCTTATTTATATTTTTTTGTCATTAAAAACATAGGGGGTAAGGTCTTGTGAATGGGGGGAGGGAGGGTGAACCACTGCCATGTTATTTTTGGCCAAAATGTTATTTTTTACCTTCAAAAACTTTCATTTGTATATGACTCATAAACATCGACCACAATTCCCCCCCCCCCCCTTTTGGAGGTAGCCCATGACACTGGTGACATCACAAGCTTTAATTTGGTATGCCTCGTCAAGAGTCTAACCCCCTCTTTTATTAGGGTGGAATAATGGGGGCAAAATTCTAAATAGTTCAGAAGGTCATTATATGAGCTTTCACTTGACACCTAACTAGTAACTGTAGGCCCTTCCATTTGGAAGATGTAGTAGAACTATCACATTTTCCATTTCTTAGGGAGAAGAAAGCATGGGGGGATAATTTTTTGTAGCCTATGACATTCCCCAACTTAGAAGCATTCATTTGATGCATAGTTTATTACTTTCAGCATTTGTGCTCTGGAGATATAGCACAATAGTTTTCCCCTTTTTAGGGAGGGAGAAAAGCATGGGAGGTTAATTTTTTATAGCCTATGACACTCTCCAAATCACAAGCTTTCATTTGACACATAAATCATTGTTTCTCAATTACATTCGAAAGATATGATGAAACGTTTTGACAAATCCACAAGCTGACAAATGTCAAAGCCAAAAGCAACAAGAAGATAGTAAAACAAAGTCTTGGTTAATGTCACTGTCAATGTGAAACTTGCCAGACTACTTGACAAAGAAGAAGGCTTGTGATACTAATGATAGAAGTTGGAACTATGCCTAAATGGCACAACATGCAATAAGTACAAAAACATTTGGATTGCACCACATAGAACTCATTTTAGAAACTTGAAACACTCCCCCTCCCCTCCACTCATTTTTATATATTTTATCACTTGAAATTTTAATTTAACACTTTTTGATCCCCCATAACTCCTTAAATACTTGACTGCTTGGTCTCAAATTTCTTGCATTGTATTCCCCTTGTTGCAGTGAAATTTGAAGTTGCTACCTATAATAGAACCTGAGTTTGAATTTAAAATCACTTTTATTTTTCCATTTCATTAGGGGATGGTAGGGTTTCAAGAGATCTATTGAATTTCAAGAGGAAATTTGTTGCATTAAAACACTAAGCTTCTACCTAGAATAAAATCATTTTGAAATTCGGAACCCCTCTTTTTATTTAGTTCACCAATTTGAATTTTCAGTTTTTCATACACTGCACACTTGTTTTTCTATTAGAGTTTTTTCACTTTTTGTTCATAGCATTTTTATTATTACAAAATTGTCTGTGAAACATAAACTTCAATGGTGCTTTGTTATTAGTAGTTGAAAAACATTTTAATGCAAATTAACATTATACATATATAACACTTTTATTTATTTCATATGAAATTCTATATTGTTCAACAATTACAAAAACCATGTTTTAAATAGTTAGATATTTCAATTTTATGAAATCTTGAAACAAAATTGTTTCTTACCCACTATTGGTCCAGCAGGAAAACCTAGGATCCGCAATCTTTCTGACAGCTCTTCATCAGACAATGAAGTTATGTTTAAACCATTTACCACTATATTTTCCATTTTGAGCAGAAACTCCCTTGAAGATGTTCTGCACGCAAATTTCCCTGTTGAATAAAATCATGCTTCAAATAAAATCCATTCAATAAATGTAAAAATGCCAAAAAATGAATACCAACAAATGACAAACAGGGATAAAAAAAAGTACTTCACATATACAAAATTTTCAATAACTAGTATATATAATTTCAGTTTCCAATATTTATCTCGATTAAAATATGAATTTTTCCATGAATTTACTGAATAGCAGTTCTAATAAACTCCTGTTAGATCTCTGTATGCCTACCACATTTTCAATGAATCTTGACCATCATTATAGTTACATTTCAATCTAGACATAAATTTTATTTTAGGTTATGGCTGAAATAATGATGGAATCAATTTCAATAGATTCAAGCTTATTAATCATTTAAATGAATATATAATTATTCACAAATCATTCAATTTCTAGCAGAGCATAAAAACAAGTAATTTCCCTAGCAATGGTTTTCCTTACCGTTCAGCAATCTGAAGATTAAATTTCACACTGAAGTTTATGTGGTCTTCATCTCTGATTTTGAAGAGTATCTAGAAGCTTGTTTCATGTTTTCAAAAAGAAGGTATTTTCCTACACAAAGGATGCATATAACCTAGAAACACAATCATACTTTTCCAGATTCCAAAACACACAAACAACATACAAACCCATACACAAACACACAACATATTATTCTATGACTATACTATAGCACCACTCTAGATATGGGAACACCAACTCTGTTCAGAAACATACTTGCAGGGACAATGCATCAAACCAACGGTTAGCAGTCTAAGATTAATTTATCTTTGCACCTAAATGAACTTGCTTTGCTTCTGCACAAAAACATGTGTTGCATTCTGCAAAAAACATGCTGTTGAATTTCAGGTATGCTGAATATTTTTATTTCTCCTTCAGCACTTTAATGTATTTGTTACTCCTAAAAAGAAATGTTAATAAAAATTTGATTTGTAACAATACAGATGTTGTTTTCTGAGTGCAATATTCCTTATTAACTCCATCCAGCTCTGCGTGTTTCACCTTAACCGTGGAGTCATGTTAGCAATGCCCTGTAACATGTCAGGCAGTACTTGCTTTTTCCCTCTGCATTGTAGTGTTAATTTAAGAAATATATCAATGATTATCGTCTGCAGATTATGTTTTAAATATTTAGTGATTAACCACATAATCTCATTAAAATAAAAGTACACATGCTGCAGAGTTCAGTCTTGCATTGCCACAAGAGACAGCTCTTCATGCAGCATATTACAGTTCCTCACTACCTTGCAACTTTAGATTGCAAAGTGGTGAGGGTATATGAATTATATTTTCAGCATAACTTCAAATGCATGCCAAAATTGCATGCTTTTACTGTCTTATCACTTATTTACAATTTATTGATTGCAAGAGAATCTGATATTTTGCAAACAATGCAAATAAAATTATACCAATTGGCATATTCTGTTGTAGCTAACTTCTCATGCTACAATCCCAGTGGAAATGCATAAATGATATTAATGAAATTGCTTAGGTTCACTTCTTAAACAATCTGTGCTCATTATTCTAATTATATTCATTGAATTAAGATTAAAATACACATGGAGTCACCAAGGTCAATCACAGCATCCCTGTTGACTTTTTAATGTTAATATATCAATAAATATTTTGTAGCAAAAAATTTGCTCTTATTAAAATTTATCCATCTTACTCAGGGCAATATAAAACAAATGATTGCCACCCAAGATCGTAGATGGCATCAATGGTAGGAACCCAAATCCTTAGTGATGAGTTTAGATTAGTGTTAAAATTAGTGGGAAAAAAGACGAGTTGGCATTAGTTCAATGGTAGAATACTCTGCCATGTTTCTGGAAAGATTAAAATTACTCTATAAGTATTGTAGGTGCTATATTAGTCACATGGTATCCAGGAAAAACAATCAGCTCATTGATAACTAATGGAGTAATTGATAGTTGTATATCAGTGTGGTGAAGTTCAGATTAATTAGTTACATCTGCATTGGCTTTGTTACTGAGTTCTTAAAATAGCCTCTTCAGTTGTACAAGGAGGAAAAGTCCAGATTGTATGCTGTTTCACAAGGGAGCTGGTGCTTTCATAGGTTAGGTGTTGCTGCTTCTCACTTGTTGGGTGCTGAGAATTCTTTCATGCTGTGGTATAAGTCACTGGGGTTCTGAGGATTATGAACTTCAGGCTCCTAATAGGCTCCTATTCGTGTCCTATTAGTGTGCTGAGCCAGTCGATTGTGCAAGATACTTGTGACTAGGCATTGCTATTCATTTCGTCCATTCCCTTTGGTATGTCATCAGGCAAGCATTGTCCATGGCAGCGGGATGTGCTGGAAATGCAATGTGCTTTATCTGTGGTATACATGGAGTCACCATGGTCAAGATGCAGACCAAGCATGCCCAAGGTGATGTGAAGAGGGAGATGACTCAAGAATTGTATTATTGGATGCAATGCAAAGTCCTGCTTCCCTTTCAATGCAGTTTAGTATCTGTTTGGCATTTCATTCTCCTTATCACTCAACTCACCCTTCCCCCCCCTTCCATCCCTTTTGTTTCCTGCATAAGTGGTGGAGTGTGAATCCTGGCAGGGCTCAGGCTAGGGTTTCTGTCAAGTGCCAAGTACAGTTATTTGGTTAAATGAGTAATTTTTCCATCCCTCGAGTAATAGATTCCAGGCTGAAAGGGGTGGTATTATATCAATATTGCACACAAAATTTCTATTAGTGTAAGTGAGTAAGTCTTCCATTACTTTCAACTAGTGTTTATTAGGAGGTGAGCTGAAGATGATGACAGAAAGTCATCAAAACTGGCAAGGACTAGAACTACCTTTGAATAATGTGCATGATCATCAATGCATCTTTACAGAAAAATACTGGATTTATTGAAATGCACGGTAAAGAACAAGTGCTTGAAGAAAACCCACCACAATAGCCATTGAAAGGGCTGACGATGTAGCCTGGCTGCACCAGATGCCAATGGAGCAATGGATGCAGATGCCTAAAGTCTGTAAATCCTTTATGAAATCTGTAATTTGTACTGTAGATTGTACAGGGTGAGTGAAAATATATTTTATAAGGGGCTTAGGATTTTAACCATGTTATACTGTAGGGCAATTTCATTAGTGATAGCAGTTTGTGTGAGGGCTGTAAGTTGCAAATGTGTGTTTATACTTTCCAACATTCATTGCATATTAAACAGTTTAAAAAACTGGGTGATGTTAAATCATAAAAAGGGGAAAGATTTACTAATTTAAATGATCATCTTACTGTATGGGATGATGAGTTATTAAATAATAAATAAATACCCCCCCCCCCCCCCCCAAGCAGCTGCCTGCCACAGAGGTCTGACATTAAATGCCCAAAATATAAAACAAATACTAGCAAAAAAGTTTAGGAAAGAACAAGATTCAAAAATCATGTATGTGTGTGTGGGAGAGGAATTTTTTTTCCTACTAGCTATTAAATGTGTTGCAACATAGCAAAAATGTGCATATGTGTGTGGGAGTAGGGGGGGGGGGGATTGTAGGGGCTATAAGGAACACAATGCACTTGCAAAATTACACATACATCATGAAAAAATGTAAAAATCAAGATTTTACTAATATTTTCTTTTAAGAACAGCCCATACATAAAATGCTAAAAATAAATAAAAAGTTACCAAATGCTCTCTATATACAAGGTGTTTCAAAACTCTGTAGAAATTTTAATGGGAGATAGGGAATACCAAGACAAACCTTTTTCACCGATGAATATATGTCCACTGATGTACCTTCGGTGATAGAGGGTGCTGATAGAAATATCGATGGAGCTGGTACATAAATGAATAGAAACAAGTGTGAACATGTTTATTTAAAGGTGCCCAAAGTTGAAATAGCATTGCATGAATGACACGGTCAAAGCATTGATTGCTGTACATGTTGAAAGATTCTCGGATTTCGCAAACAGTTGCAGTGGCGACAGTGATTCTTGCGATGAAGTCTTCATCTGAGTCAAAGGGAGTCTCGTACATGAGGTTCTTCTGTGTCCCTAGAGGAAGAAATCGATACATGTTAAATCAGGCGATCTTGGTGGCCAGATGATGGGTCCACTCCAGCCTATCTATCGGCCCCTAAAAGTGGCATTCAGATAATCCTGCACATCATTGCTGAAGTGTGCTGGCATCCTGTCTTGGTGAAACCAAATTCGTCTGCAAATAGCCACAGGAATATCTTCCAGCAGTTATGGCAACAGTTCTTCAAGAAATACCCGATAAATCTGCCTGTTGAGTCAGGGAGGCAGCAGGTATTGGCCCAATCAAAATGTCATGGATAATACCCACCAAAACATTGACAGCAAACCGTTGTTGATGACCATGTGCCATTGTGGGATGTGGATTTTTGTGTGCCCAAACATGAGAATTGTGCACATTAAACACACCCTCATGTGTGAAAGAGGCCTCATCTGAGAAGAGTACAAGCCGGAAAATAGGGCTGCACCGTGGTTTGCTGCAGAAACCAGCATACGGATTCCACACGAAGAGGGTAATCCTGAGGTTGCAATGTCTGGACTCTCTGATGATGAAACAGATGAACTGCTGCTTGTGCAACACTCTCCACATGAGGGCATGGTTCACACCGAGGCTACATGCAACAGTTCATGTGCTTGTGGTCGGATTGTCCTCAATCCACCGTAGGATCTCTTTTATGTCAGGAGTGCACATGGGTCTCTCCTGACCAGTGTCATGCATGTTTGCATGGAATGTTCCAGTTTCTTGCAATTGCCAGTGAAAATGTTTGATGGTTTGGCACCTGTCGTTTGGGAAGTGCTGTTGGTATAACCTCACAGCAGCTCTTCCGTTTCCATTGGCAGCCCCATAAGCAAGATGCACATCAGCCATCTAAGTAGTCGTGAAGCACTCCATGTTACATGTAATGTGTCTGATTTACAAATGCCAATGGCAAACACAAGTCCATTCCCACTTTGCCGCTCTAGACAATTGTAGCACCACCAAACAGTGCCCTCTAGCACCGAAGGGTACATCAGCAGATATACATTCATAGGCGAAAAAGATTTGTCTTGGTGTTCCCTATCTCCCGTTGAAATTTGTGCAGAGTTTTGAAACACCCTGTATACAATTTTCTTTATAGAAATTATGACACTAGCAACAGTCACCAAATTAAAAACTGCTCATGAAAAAATATGTAAGTGACCAAAGCTGCTTCCTCCTGAAATTAATAGCAGCTTCCCTGCAATACAAAGAGTTTCTGCATTCAAGAAACTCTATTGTGAAAAACTGAATTTTGCTGATGTGTGGGACTTGAACCCATATCTCCCAGTTACATGCAGAGTATTCTAGCCACCTAAACTAGCACCAGCTGTCATTTCTCCACTAATCTGACTTATAATCTTCCTGACTTTGTCATCATCTATGATTAGGAGAGAAAACTTTATTCAATATTGCTCTGAAACAAGATGTAAATTAAATGTAGGTGGAAGATAACAGATTGAAGTCCAAAGCATTGGCAAAACTCATTTGTACACAAAAGCATTTCTTGAATTCTCTGTCAACAGGTAATCTGTGAATTTGCTATTGACTGATTCTTGCATTAATATGAGGCTTAGCATGAGTTCCTAATTAATATATCTTATTCAGAGCAATATTTGATAAAGTTGCCTCTCCTAATCATAGATGATGCCATGAGAGACAAGGGCAGGAAGACTTATGTCACATTAGTGAATGTCTGATGGAACTGGTGATAGTTTAACAGTTAGAATAGTTGATCCTGTCAAGTGGGTCATAAGTGGTCAGATGTGGGTTCTAGTCCCATGCATTAGCAAAATTCATTTTTCAGCAAACATATTTCTTGAATTCTATGTCAACAGGTAATCTGTGTATTTGCTACTGACTGAGTGGTGTTTCTATATTATGGTGGTGCTGCAATCAAAGGTTTTTACATTGTGTCCATGGAAGATTTTATTCTTCTCCTTTAGCTTAGATAAATGAAATCTTACATGGACAAAATGCAATTCTTTGTATTTCTTTGACTGCAATAGAGGGATCAGCAGCAGCCTCATTACACAGATGCTATGCAGGAAAGCCATTTAACAATGCAATTACATTGCAATTACACTATGCAGGAAAGCCATTTTACAATGCAATTACACTGAAGTCTTCAATAACCCAAGAGAAGACAATAATGCTGGGGTAAATACTTGCCAATACAATTTATATGGGTATACAGCAATCCCCCAGTCTTACACTATTTCATTAGTGCTTTTTTGATATAACTATGTTTTTATTTTATGCCATATGGCTGTTATACACTTAAAAATTTCAATCTTACGCTAAATGCTAAACTCCCAGGATTGAAAAAGTACATTCGGGCTGGGCATGCATAGACTCAAGGTCCGCATGCACAGCCCAATCTGCACATACATAACAAACATAGCTGATGACAATCTGTTGTGAGTAATGCCTTTTCACCTCAAAACATCAATTATATATTTTCTGTTTTACATGAGTTTATACCTTCAAACTAGCACCAAAGTGTGCAAATCAGACATGCAAAGGCAGTGATAATAAGAAGCAGAGAAAGAGTTTGTAACTCTAGGTTAAATTAGAAGATTTGAAGCATCTTGACTCTGGTAAGCATCAGCATGAAATGACTACAGCATTAGGCTTGGCAGGATCAATTGTGTGGACAATTATCAAGAATAGAGAAAAAATTAGGAGAGTTTTCTAAAACAACTCCTCTTAGTGCAACACAAATTACTAGAACCAAATACTTATGGTTGACATGGAAAGTTTACTGAGTGTGTGGATTGAAGAGTAAATACAACATACCACTCAGCTGGTTGACCATCCAATCTAAAGAATTGAGCTTGCATAAACACCCACAGGACTTGCCACCAGGTACACCTTTTTGTAGTGAGCCATTGCTGGTTTGAGAGATTTATGTGATGGGCTAAACTATGTAATGTTGTCATTACTGAGGAGGCACCAAGTGCCAACATCAAGGAAGGAGAAATTTTTAAAGAAACAATGGCCAAGTTTATTGAGAATGGATACATACCTAAACAGGTCTTTAACATGGATGAAACTGGACTCTTTTGGAAGAGGATGCCATAAGAGGGCACACATCTACATTAAAAAACAATGCCTGGATTTAAGTTAAAAATTAATTAATGAAAGTTGTCAAAAAATCTTTTGACACTATTGCTTGGCAGTAATGCTTCAGGTGACTATAAGCTAAAACCAATGTTTATTTAAAAGTTTAAAAACCCATGGGCTGTCAAAGGTTATTCAAAACCATTTCTTCCTGTTATCTAGAGGAGAAACGGAAAGGCTTGGACGACCCATGATGTCTTTGAAGTCTGGTTCAGCCATTTCAGTCCACCTATCAAGGATTATTGTGCAAAGAATAACCTTGTGCACAAGGCATTATTGCTTTTTGACAATACTCCAGGGCATCCTACCATCTTGAATGAACTGAATGAGCATGTGGTTATATGCCAGCCTCCCAACACCATATCGATTCTGCAGCCAATGGAACAAGGTGTTATTGCCAATTTCAAAGCTTATTATCTATGCATGACCTTTTATCAGGCAATCAAGAAGACTGATGGTGAGAATGCTCCAACATTCACTCAGTTTTGGAAAGATTTCAATATCAAGAATGCAGTTAAAAAAATTTGGCAGGTCCTGGGATGAAGTTATGGTTAAGACTATGAATGATGTATGGTGAAACTGTGTGTGTGCATGATAAATCTGACTGCAAAGGAATTGACACTGTTGTACAACAAATCAAACAAAATATTGTTAACCTAGGCTTCAATTAGAGGCATAGGATATTAAAGACTTGCTAAATCAATTATTAAAGACTTGCTTTAATTAGAGGCATCTGATATTAAAGAATCCCGCCATGGCTTGGGAGCTGCTCCAAGTCTATGAGATCCTCATCAGATACAAAATGTTTGTTATATATCTGACGAGGATCTCATAGACTTGGAACAGCAGTGAGCAGTTGAGTATCAAGAAGAGGAAAATGAACCAGTGCAGATGAAAGCATTTACAACAGCAAACCTTAATGAGATTTTCAAATTCAGGATGCATTAATTGCTAACATAATGAAGTATGACCCAAAAATGGTATGCAGTACTATGGTAATCCATAATACAGAACAAGATCTTAACTGCTACAAGGTGCTTCTTGAAGAGAAAAAGGTGGCAAAGCAAGCTCAATTTGTTTTTTTTATGTCTCCTCGAATATCTTCTGCTCCCATTGACCATATAGCCGTGCCTTCTATATTTGGAGCTAGAAAAACTTTTTCAACACCTACAAAACTTTCTGCTAACCAGTTGTCTGATGATGAAGATAACTCCACTGTGACAGAAGTAGCAGTGATTAAAGCCACAAGCAATGGAAGTAGCAGCAATTAAAGTCCTATAATATTTTTTGTATTTTTTGCAAGTACAGTATATACTTAATATTTCATTTGTGTTCAATATGTTGGATAAATATATGTAGTTAATAAATGTTGTTAACTATTTATTTTCTATTTTTTATTACTTTTTACTTAATTTTGATACAGTTTTCTGAATTTTGGGAACAAATTTGATTTCTGTTAATTCTTATGGGAAATCAATTTCCGTTTAGCCCTTTTTCAGTTAGTGTTTTGAGTTTACAAGAATGAATTAACAGCACTAAGTGGAGGATTTCTGCACGTGCTGCTGAAAAAGAAAATAATTAGAACCATATTAAAAACAACCAACAGAAAAACATCCATGAGAAGCCTGAGCAGCCTATTTCATCCAGCAGTGACAATAGCAAGAGAGAAAGCTAGCTAAATCTATTCAAGGATTCTTTCTTGAGTGAAGAAATCATCGATTTTGAGTCATCATGGAAAAAGAGTCCCAATTTTAAGAGGGTTGGAATATTAAAATGGGTGTGCCATGGGTACACTCAAATTCTAACGAAACCCATTTGGTTATTCTGATTGGTGCCAAAAGAGTTATGACACAAGTGAAACTCAATGTGACTGAGTGAATTGCAAGTAATTAGTAACAAATTGCTTGCAATGTGTCTCACAACTGGTCATGACACTGCAGTTGCGAACAGCTGCTCTTGTACAGTGACTATGGTATATCACCAATATTTCTGCTTGTAAATCAACAGGTATATTTTGAACTTGCTCACTTATTTTATCAACTGCTACACTTTAGAAACTACATAGCTTGAATTTACTTGTTTTATCTTGATAAATTTTTCTTTAAATTCCATGATATGTTTTAATTTGCAACAAAAAACTTTATCTTAATATTATTATATTGTCATGTTCAGTTAAGGCAACTTGGTATTTGTGAGTGCATAATCTAAAATCGATATCTTTTAGCAATATGTATAATGTTGCTCAACTGAAATTAAACAAATTAGGATTCAGGTTTGATATTAAAACTACCTTTAATTCAGCAGTTCATTTCTGAAGAATTACTGAACCATTTCCCTGACAGGTATCAAGGTAAACTGATTATATTTTTGTAACTGCTGTTTTACTTGCTGTTGTTTTATAATAGTTATAACAGTTTATAACAATTGTAAGTGGTTTTCCTTGGCTATATAACTGAAAATACTTCCTTGTTGATGCCATATAGTTTTCTTTGAGAGTTAGTTGTTTTAGTTTGGTATTTACTGTTTAAATTCATAAATCTCATGATTATTAGTGTTAAGTGTTAGTAAATTTGGAATGCATCATCTAGCAACCAAATAAAGTATACTAAATTTATTCTTTTGACCAATGCTTTGTTGAAATCAATAAATCAGAAAAATTTACACATTATTTTTTTATGTGGATAAATACACTTGCAAGATCTTTAGCAAACAGGCAAAGAGTTGTTTGTTTACATCAGATCTTAACTTCAGTGAAACAAGTGTAGGAGAGAAACTTTATTCTTCAAGTTTTTGCTTGCCATTTCAGAGACTACCAGAACTGTTCAGGAGTATCATATGAACCCCCACCAAATGATTAATTTATGACTAAATATATTTACACCCATCCCTCAATTTATATGGTAGATAGGTTCTGGGAAATCATTGTGTAAATCAAAACCGTGGAAATCAGGAGTGAACTGGCTCCTTTCTTTCAGGAATGCAGCTGTAGCAAGACCCCCCAGGCTGAAATAAAAAATTCGAATTCTCTTCCAAGATTTCAATTCTATTCTTTTGAGAGTTCATATGTGAAGCTTAAGCCGTCCCGTGGCTGAGTGGTTAGCGCACTTGGCTACTGATCTACGGGACCTGGGTTCGAGCCCCGGGTAAGGCATGGATGTTCGTGTTGTTTTTCTGCTGAGGTCCTGCCATCCTCTCAGACCTTCTAATCTGGCATGTAAACTGACAGACTCCTGTCAGACCTCTGTGGCAAGCAGCTGCTTGAGGGGGTATTTATTTTTTTTTTTTATGTGAAGCTTAAAACAGCTTTTCCTCCAATTCTGTGGAATTTCTGTAAAATAACAATTATTATATTTGAAAAATTCTGCTCCTATGAGGTCTCAGGGGCTTGTGACACTAAAAGCCTGGGATGCTACAGTGCTCAGTGCCTGGTGAAAATTGAAACCAGCAACATGTAAAAAGGGGGATAAGTTCCAAAAATATTGTCATGAATAAAATGTACATGGAAAGTTTTATTTATACATATTTATGTCAAATTTATGTTCAGCAGTAATAAGCATTAATATAATATTATTTTGCACTTTGCATACATGCATACAAAATCCTCAAATCCTACCAGACTGTGTAATTTTCCTCTCCACACAGCTGCTGCATTTCGCCACTGCAGGCCAATTCGAGAAAGGTCCTGTTTGACATTGTCTGCCCATCATATCCTATGTCTCCCCCTTTTCCTGAAGCCTTTGGGAACACCGTTAATAATCTTATTTGCTAATCTTGTCCTCCTCCCCCATGTAAGGAGTTATCCATAAATTGCATCTCAAAGAAAACAGAGGTGCTAGTGATTCTGTTAATAAATAAATAAATATCCCCTTAAGCAGCTACTTGCCACATACATCTGAGGAGGAGCTTATTAATTCATATGTCATAGTAGTAGGTCTGTGAGAATGGTAGGACCTCAGCAAAAAGAACACAAACATCCATGCCTTATCCAGGCTCAAACCCCATACCCTTTGATCAGGAACCAAGCATGCTAACCACTCAGCCACAGGATCCATCATGTTATATAGGAGAAAGCATGGGTGAGTCCAGAATGAAAAAGGTAATGTCAAAATGCTTTTATTCCTTCATTTCGAATTTTTTCATTTTCTAAGACAAAAAACAGCTAAGTTATTATAATATTACATAATTACTATTACTTAACACTCATTGGCCTTGCAGATTACTGTTGGGTTGTTTTACCTCAGAGCAGCATATTTTTGCACAAAATAGGCTAAATGGCCAGTTTATGAGAAGCCTGAAGGCTTAGAGAAGGTTAGGGTAAAGGGGGTACTGGGTAGCTGTTAGGAGACTGATGGTAGCCTCATATCTAGGCCATCCAGCCTATTCTTTAATGTACACAAGGTATGGGTCTCCTGGACATTGGGTCCAAGCTTATCAATATCCCTTACTGACCGAGGGCAGTGCAGGGAGTTTTGCGGAGATAAATCTCAACACTGGCTGAGCTGGGACTCGAACCTGGGAAATGCACATTACGAGCCTGGTGTGCTACCCCTGATTACCATACGAAACATGAAGACTCTTTGTTATGTTGGATTGTTTTACCTCTGAGCAGCACTTTTTTGCACACCATGGGCTAAATGGCCAGGTCACATGGACCCCAAAAGCTCAGAGAAGGTTGGGGGAGGGGACCCACTGGAATAGCTGTTGGGAGACAGATGGTAACCTCCCGTCAAGGCCATCCAGTGTGTTTAACGTGCACAGATGGTTCTCCTGTATACGGGGCCATGGCTTAATGTCCCATCCGATGGACAGCAGCCTTTCCAAACCCATAAGTGTCACCTACTGACCGTGGACAGGGCGAGGAATTTTGTGGAGATAAATCTCAATGCTAACCCAGCAGGGACTCGAACCTGGGAACTAGATTACAAGCCTGGCGTGCTACCGACTGAGCCACCCCCACCCCAACTTTGTTATGCAATACAGAGAGAAATTGCCCAAGAAAAATTTACAAGGTATCATTGGGGGGGGGGGGGGAGGAGTAGAATTCAGCTAAAATAGCATTACATAATTCGTGGATGAAACCTTAACTTGGGGGTTGACTGTATATTTAATATAGATCTTTCTAGTTGACAAATATTTTCAAAAGGATTCTCATGTCTTTAGAAGAGATGGAGAAAGGTTAGCAACTCTAATACAGACAAACTAATCAACAAATTTCAATAAACAAATTAACAAATTTCAACAAATCAATCAACAATTTCACATTATACCTGTGATACTCTTTTGAAAAGATAAATGTACATAATATTAATCTTTTTATCCTTAAAGTTCCCATAGCTAGTTACCCAATGTTCAAAATGAGACCTAAGTAACTTTCATTTTAATTTTTGTAATTTTATTATTCTGAATGAATGCTATTTTATTTCGTACACAACATGACCAAAATATCTATTAATCACTTCTGGATATAATTCTAAATATTGTTTTCTCTTGAAAAAAAAAAGAGTTAAAACATTATCTTGGCCACAATTTCTTACACTGTGACAAACTTGACAATTTAAGGGAGGGATTCCCTAACCCAAAGTTGCAACCTGAATTTGGGTGTGAGGGAATGGTAATTCAAATTTTCGTTTATGAGGTGAATGGGAATTTGAATTTTTGGGCTCAGGTGAAAAAGCATTTCAATTTTGGATCATGACTAAAAAAAAGTTTGGATTTGCTGCTTTAAGAGCTGAAAATATATCAAAGTTTTGATTATATTGGTACAAAAAGCCCCCACTCATCACAAAGAATTAAATATTTTGTGCAGGAAAATGGGGAAATTATTAATATATCTTATACACAAACCCATTTGTTCCAAGTTACCCTTCTATATCAAACTATGCTATTATTTGAAAACCTAATTAGGTTTTTTTCACTGAACATTAACAGCACTATAAATACTTGCATTAATACTACATAGCACAGAGTTGGGTTTTTACCTCTGAGCAGCACTTTTTTGCACACCATGGGCTAAATGGCCAGATCACATGGACCCAGAAGGCTCAGAGAAGGTTGGGGGAGGGGACTCGCTAGAATAGCTGTTGGGAGACAGACTCTCATCAAGGCAGCATGTTCTTTAATGTGCAGAGAGTATGGCTCTCCCACATAAGGGGCCACAGCTTAACATCCTATCTGATGGATGACGACCTTTCCAAGCCCATTGATGTCCCCTATTGACTGTGGGCAGGGCGGGGAATTTTGCGGAGATAAATCTCAATGCTGACCCAGCTGGGACTCAAACCTGGGAACTACAGATTATGAACCTGGTGTGCTACTGACTGAGCCACCCCTGCCCCACATAGCACAGATGTAGCTTAACAAAATTAGGTAAACATCAGGGATCCTTAAGAAAATATTATATATATTGGACAAAAGATTTAGTCTAATATTTACAGTGTATTTCTAGATAGCTCACAAAATAAAACCCATTCTGTTATTACAACTTGTGAGTTACAATAATATTTTTCTGTTTCTTATTTAAAAAAAACTAATTAGGACAATGCCTTGGTTCTTCTACACTAAAGGCAAATTTACAATAATCACACCTTACAATAAAACTATTAAAAATCACATTTCCTTATTGGCTTGCTGTGCTGATAAATGGAGCTTTATTGCCGGCTATTTTTAAACGATGTAACTCATAAAAGTAAGATTACATACCAAATTTTCCCTTTCTACTGAATATAAAAAATATTTTGAAACAGGAGTAAAATCATCACTCTGTTTAATCAAATTTCAGATATCTATGCGTTGTGACGATCCCTTAAATCAGTATACTTTAATGAATATTTTTTCGAAACCTGAACAAAAATCAAACACTTCACACACTCCAAAGTTCCTGTTTATCCAAGAACGATAATAAAAACCAAACTATATGTCATTCTCAATTGCCGCGCGAATTCCAACAAATCAAAAGTAAATTGCAAATTAATTAGAGTGTACTTAGATTATTAAAATGATGACTTGAAATGTAAATATTTAAGGTAAAATAATTACAACTATAGGACAAACATTTCTCTAGTGACAACTTACTTGGTTTAAACTTTTAAATTTAGGTTCAAGAAAAAACTTCACCCATTGCAAAAATATTACTCTACGCCACTCCACTTAACAACGCAGTTACGGTTCAAAATTAGATAATAAGTCTCCAGATAATTGGGTTGTTTGAGGAAACAGGAAGAAATCTTTAGGTGTCCTTTATTGAGCGACAAATTGAATGGCCTTGAAAGTTTTAAACTTTTTGAACACCATAAAAACCTACTAATTCGACCCCGTCTGAAGTCACAAATTTGGGAGTTCATTGGGCTGTTAGACGAAAAAGCCATGCAAGGCGTACATCACAGGGCATACATAAACTAGGTAAGATGACAAATGAATATTTTCTTACATTTTAGATAAATTCTAGATATTTTGTGGATGTCGGGGTTTTATTCGCATAAAAAATTTTTAATTTTTATTCCCGTGCAAAGTATCACGGTATCAGTAGCGTACCCAAAGAGAAGGGGATTTGAGGTTCTGACCCCAAATCTTCAGGAATTGATAAACGCATATTTCTGACAAAATATATATTAATATGTTTTATATTGCATTAAGTTCAGTATTATTTTTATAGGGACACAATAACATACCTTAAAAATTCAAAAACTTTTAGTGGACAGAATTTTGACGTGTTTGAGTACAATCCCACATAACACAATTACATTAAAAGAATATTTTCCAAATATTCTTGTATATCCCGGAAATTTCTCACTTTTTGTCGTTTTATGCACGTACATACAGTACTGTGCGAATTAGTTGGGACAAGCGAAGGAACGCTAAGTCCCTTCCGCTGCAGTCTAAACAAGTTTACTGCGCGTGTCCCTGCAATGGACACGCGGAAGTTTAGACTTGCAGCAGAGCGATGTCTGCAAGTCTAGAATTGTATGTTGTGTTACTCTGTTATTATTTACACTTCCACTTTAGTCGGAATTGATATTTCATAGGCTGAGGACGTGATTAGGTAAGTAGTTCACAATTTTCATTGGAAACTTTTTTTTATTAAATGCATCATGGACATCACGCCTTGTAAACGAACTAAAATAATTGCTTTAGGCGAAAACACTTCACCTACTGTTAGGCAGATAGCAAAGGCAGTTGGCGTCGGGAAATCCAGCGTTTCACGGATCATGAAGCTGCATAAGGAGACAGGGTCCGTGGACACGTTCCGTAAAGGACATTGTGGAAGAAAAAGAAAAACCACCTCTAGAGATGATTGTCTAATTTGAAGAATTAGTATCATAGACCCGAAGAAGACCAGTGGAGACATCAAGAGGGAGATTGCGTCTCATGGGGTTAATATAGATACTTCTACCTTACGTTATTGCCTTCTGGAGTGTGGCCTCCGGGCTCGGCGCCGCTCCAAAAAGCAGTGTTTGACACCCGCTATGAAGCAAAAAAGGCTAACCTGTGCAAAGAAACATCGAGGCTGTACTGTGGAGAATTGGGAAAAAAGTGATATTTTCCGATGAAACCCACTTTGAGGTGCATGGCTACAGGTCAAATTTCGTCCGCCGCTCGCCTGGAGAAACTCTTCGATCCGGCCACATTCAGCAATCCCCCAAACACCTACCTAAGGTCATGTTTTGGGGATGTTTCACAGCTTCCAGGCCACAGACGCTTCACCCCATTGAAAGAATGATGGACAACAAAAAGTATATAGGCGTTCTGGAGGCGAAAATGGTCCCAACACTGCAGAAGCTGTTTCCTAACTGCGATGGGGTATTTCAACAGTACCCGGCTCCCACAGAAAAGAAAGGTACAGTTGAGTAACTCTGATACGGCCCATGGTCACCGCGAGGCGATGGCAGCTCCATCACCGGTGGGTTCCGAAGTACAATGCGGTTACAATCCCTCTCTTCCTATGTTTGCGGTTATTTTGAGAATTTGTACAAATGGGTGTGAACTAATTTGGTCTTTAGTATATACTTTTTTAAAATATGATTTTAAGTGTTGGATATATTTCGTGCTTGGTTTTATCCAGAGTTTATACGATATAAGTTTGTTATTGCTAATCAGAGGTCTAAAGGAAATTTCATTGGTGTAAATTTTTTTTCTATTGAGAATTTTTTAAATATTCGCGTATATTACCCAATTGTTGCAAACCTAACAGTTTCATATTTGTGTATTCTTCATTCATATGGTATTTTATCAAAGCACTAAATTTTCCGACTTTATCCTTTTGCTATAAAACATATTGCAAAAAAGATCAATTTTCCCTAGTTTTTAAATAAAAAGTTTTCGATATAAATCGAAAATTAATTTTCCCAGGGGTCGGACCAAAAGGGCATGACCACCCACACAAAAAAATGTTATTAAAGGTAATAGAGGCCTATATTAAACATTTATATTTCACTTATTTTTCGAAATTTTAAGTGCAGTAAAACGGGGCTGGGGGGGATTTATATTGAATTGTAAGTCTAGTTTCTTGTTCCCTCTTGCATTTTTATCAGCTCGACTGTTTCGTAGGCTCATATCAACTCGTACCCTCCCAGATCCATGCTTACATTTTCCTATAAACATTATAATTTTGTTTTAATAAGTATTTTGAAGCTATTAGAGAAATTAAAATCTCAGTACTTTGAAATCGTTTTATTTAAAGCAAATGCATTTGAATTTTTTTATATTTAAATTTTGCAGAAATAAAATAGGAATTGAAATGACACAAAATTAATAGAACTTATTTCTTACTCAAAAAACAAACAATATCCAATGTACAGAAATACAGGTACTGGACAAAGAGATGAAAGCAGATCCATGTTGCAATAAATACACCCTCAAGCAGCTGCTTGACACAGAGGTCTAACAGGAGCCTATCAGTTTAATATGCCATAGCAGAAGGTATGCGAGTATAGCAGGACCTCAGCAGAAAAACATCCCAAACATCCATGCGTTACCCAGGGTTCGAACCCAGAGCTCAATAACTTCTTTACTATTATTTTTAGTGAAAAAATGCCTAAAGATAAATTAAAGATCTCAAACAATATCTGTTTAGTTCTCAAAGAGTAATTAACACAGGAATCTCAACAAGCTACAAAAATTTAACCTCAAAACTTAAGACAACCCAACCCTGTTTTAATTACCTCTAAATAACTGGCTAAATGACCATGTTACAAGAATCCTCACACAGCTGGGGGAAGGGGACTCACTGGACAGCATCAAGCATGTTCTTTGAGGTGCACATAGTATGACTCTCCTACAGACAGATCAATGGTTTAATGTTCCATTTGATGGACGGTGGCATTAAAGCAGATTAATTTATCATAGTTGACTCTAGTAGAGTGTATTACACCCTGTGTTGATCTCTTAACCTATTTCAATGTATTACATAAGTTTTGAAGTTAATATTTTTAGTCTTTTAAATATTCAGCATTTATCTCCCTGAACACTAAATAAATATTGATCAAAATTGAGATATAGAAAGATTTCAATATATCTTTAGACATATTTTTCGTTAAAAATCATATTGTAATTATTCATTCAAAATGTGATTTTCATTGAGATAACAAGAAACTGTTTCCATGTTTCTGTCCAAAGCCTATATAATATATATTTTTTTACAAATGTGATATTAAATTAATCAGTGACAACACATATATACTTTCTTATATGAGATAATAGGATATTAAATTCATGAAAATACAGTGTTCAATATAAATATAGCAAAGAAATATGGCATCCATCTATACTCCTACAAACCTTTTAGTGAATTTGCATGTTATATCAATGAGAAACTTTGAATCTGTAAAACTTAAGCTTTTTTTGTAGAAAAAATGTTGCATATAATAAGTCTTTTTTATATTTCCCTATAACTTAGAAATTAAATAAGAAATCAATGATACATTCATATATATTTTCCTTTAAGAAAAAAATATATAAACATTGCAAAATAATGTGTTTAGTGATAAATTATCACAGAAGCACACTATATCTATTTGCATATCATGAAATAAACAACTAAAAAATGTAATTTTCCAATGCAAAATTGCAACCACTATGGTTAGAAAGAGTACAGTAAATAAATCAATTATGACTGATTGACATGAAGATTTGGATTGTTTTACCTATGAGCAGCACCTTTATTGGACACAATGGGCTAAATGACCAGGTCACAAGGACCCAATGGCTCAGAGATTGAGGGAGGACACCCACTGGACAGCTATTAGCCTCTCATAAAGGCCATCCATGTTCCTTAACATGCACAAGGTGTCTCTCCCACACACAGACCAGGGCCTAACATCCCATCTGATGGATGGTGTGCTTACTAAGCCCATTAGTGTCCCCTGGTGACTGTGGGCAGACCAGGAAGTTTTAGTGGATAAATAAAATATTGTCAAAAATTTTTTAAAATCATGTGTCATTTTAAGAATAATGGCACAGAAGAACTAGATGCAACAGAAAAAGGATATATAAATATTACAGGGAGAGTTCTCCTGTATGGGAAGAGTTATTAGACACAAGAAAAGACTATTTATTGTAAAATAAAATGCAAAAATATAACATATATTTTCCTAGAAATATGATATAATAAATAAATTAATGACACATACATTATATGCTTTCCTATTCAAGATAATGGGATAGTAAATTCATGAAAAAGCATTGTTTAATGCAAATATAGCATCTATCTACACTCCTACCAACTTATTAGGAATTTGCATCTAATATCAATGAGAATTTTTGAAGCTCTATTACTCCTAACTTCAGCTTTTTATGAAAAAATGCTAATAAAATAAATAATACTCCTTTAAGCAGCTGCTTGCCACCAAGGTCTGACAGGAGCCTGTCAGTTTATATATCATAGCAGAAGGTTTGTACGGTTGGCAAGATCTCAGCAGAGAAACATGAATATCCAAGGCTTACCCAGGGCTTGGATGATGTGACCAGTAGCCAAGCACGCTAACCACTCGGACAAATTATTTTCCAACAAATCAATTACATATGCATGTACCCTTTTCTTCAGAAGCGAAGACTTATCAAAGAGAGAGAACACATTTTTGAAATCATTGCACAGAAATGCACCATATCTACCTGCAAATCATAAAATAAGTAACATAAAAATATGCTACTCAATGCAAAACTACACCCACTGAGGTTAGAGGAGTACAATAATTTTGAATAAGTTTCATGGAATTGTGAAAACTATTTCTTAAACTAATTTCCTTTAGGGAAGAATAGTTGTTTAAATAAGGCAAACCACAAATCAAGTTTATTTTCAACTCTATTAGGAGCAAAAAAATTAGACTGACAATAATAAGCAATCATTAAAATGATCTTTTCCTACATATTGTAGTAGCATAATTTTAACATTAATTCATTTTCTCTCTTTGGGAAATAATGAATAGTTAATGATAGTTGCAATTTCCTTTTTTCATGAAAGGCACTGTACACAAAGCTTATGAACTCTGCAATAACTTAGGTTTAGGACCAGATCTGACCCCCCCCCCCCCCTTCAGAAAGCTAATGAGTAAGAGGCGAAAAAATATTAAGCAATTATTTTCATGCATTTTTCCAAAATGCAATATAAAGACATATAACGAAAAGATGTGGAAATGTTATACTGCATTGAAAATATAGTCTGTTGACCACCTCTCCCCCCACATATTCTGTCTCAATTGTTTCTTGCTCCCACCCTTTTCTTTTTTTCTAGATCTAGGTCTACTTAGGGTAATACTAAATTTTGATCATTGATGAATAATGCCATCTTACGTTTTCACTAATAGAATGTATTAAGATATAATGGAAAACAAATTGAAAATTTCAAAAAAATTCTTCTTTGGCAAAGCATTTATTTTAAAATTGCCATTTCTTTTTCCTTAAGAGGCAGTGATATGAAACAGAAAATGGCAGATATCAAATCCAAAATCATTGTGGCTTAATTTTGTACAGGGCATCATTAACAGTACACCAATTAGAAATTATGCCTGGTTATGGCTTGTAAATGGTAGCTAGGCGTAAACTGGAAGGAGAGCTGTGTACCAATCCCCAGTGATGATGCACAGAACCGGCCAGGTCTGGCACCTAATGTCCGACCCCGCCTTCTCGTGGTGCAGGCCGTTAGTACCTTTCAAAAGAGATATTCTCTTTTGGAAGGGAACGGAAGGGGAGGGCTGCCGGTTCAGTATGGCCTACTGATCTGGTCATCTATGGCCACTTTTTTCTTTTTTTTCAACCCTGCTGAGGAGTGGTCAACTTCACAGGGTCCTGGTGCTGACCATTTATACCTACTAGACTGGACTTGTTTATGGATTTGAGCTTGATTATGGATCCTGGACTTGCTGCACTGGTGGGCCTCTGTTGAGGGAGAGTCTGCCGCTGTGTTTTCTGTTTGCTTCTGGGTTGCCAGCTCTAAGTGAACAGAGGCATGGGATACCTTATATCAGCTGGTGGATAATCCTAATCAGAGGCCATCGCAGGTACCTGAACCTTACTTAGCTAGTTGGGCATCGTCAAGCCTAAACTGGAGTAATGTGTCTCAGGCAGGCCATATGGTTCTTGAAAAAGTCCACTTGAAAAGGTGGTGCCTGAAGTTCCTACCAGCATCGGTGACTTCAGCCTTTAGCGGAGGAGGAACAGGTCTTTGCCCCATGCCTGCGATCAGGGGGCTGTTTGATATTGTTGGCCCTACCAATCTCAATAAACCTAATTTCTTTAAAAATCCTACTAATCATTTTCTCTCTGCAGGAACGTGGAACGTGAGGACATTACATAGAGATTATTCTCTTGATGTCCTCATGCAGGAATTCCAGCGCTATAACCTAGATATTCTAGGCTTGCAAGAGACCAGATGGATAGGTAAAGGTGAGATACTTAAAAATAACTTTAAATTTCTCTTTACAGGGAGGGAGGATGGAAAGCATCACCAAGGCGTGGGTCTGCTGCTCAGCAGACATGCTAGTGATGCTCTTCTAGGATATGAGTGCATTAATGAAAGGTTTCTTACAGCAAAATTTCAGACAAGCATTAAAGACTTGAATGTTATCTGCTGTTATGCCCCCACTGAGGATTCTGATGAGGATGAGAAGGATAGGTTTTACAGACAACTTCAGGATATTTTGAATTCTGTCAAGAAAGGAGATATTACCCTTGTTCTTGGTGACTTCAATGCCAAAGTTGGTACCGACTCTGACCTTTGGGGAGGAGTAATAGGCCCTTTTGGTATTGGTAGTTGCAATGGCAATGGGCAACGTCTCCTACAGGTAAGTAAACTCAATGGTTTCAGAATAACTAACACATATTACAAACACCGCGACATACATAAATACACATGGGTTTCACCTGATGGGCTGCATAAGAATATGATTGATTATATATTAATTAACAGCAAATGGGCTAGTTCTGTTAGAAATACCAGGGCATATAGGGGAGCTGAAATTGGATCTGACCATTACCTTGTTAAAAGTGTCTTGCAACTTAAACTTAAAAAGTGTTGTGCTAGGATTAAAAAATTTACCTTTAATACTGAAGCTCTGAAAGACCCAGTTATAGCTAAAGCTTACCATGATAGGTTACTTAGTCATTATGACAGTCATGGTTTGCTTAATACTGAAGTTGAGGAAGAATGGGGCCATTTTAAACAAGCTTTTTTGGAAACTAACAGTACTCTTTTAGGGAAAAAGGAGCAGAGGAGGCAGAATTATTTAAGTGATAAGGCACTTGAGCTTATTTCAGAAAGAAGGAACTGCAGGAATGTCCTTAATCAGTACCCTACTAGTCCTAATAGAAAGGATTACAGAGAGCTTAATAAACGTGTAAAGGATCAGTTAGCTACTGATAAGAATCTTTGGCTTGATGGCCTTGCTGACAAAGCTGAGGAAGCAGTTAGACAGCACAACAGCAGAGAGCTGTACCAGATAGTTAATGTTTTGTGTGGTAGAAAACGAACAGGTATACAGGGATTGAAGGATAAACAAGGCAAGGTTATAGAAGGTGAGGATTCTGTCATGGCTAGGTGGGCTGAGCACTTCAGTGATGTTCTAAACAATGTGGTTAGTTCTACTCCCATTGTTTGCAATGATGATAGATGCATTGGTGGCTTTAATGTTGGCCCTATAACAAAATCTGAAGTTAGTTTGGCTATTTCTAAACTTAAACTTCATAAATCCCCAGGGGTGGATGAAATTACTACGGAAATGCTTAGAGCTGGGAATGTTTCAGTTACCATTTGGATGACTGAAATTTTGAATAACTTTTATGATAAAGGCATGGTTCCTAAAGATTTTACCAGAGCTATTATTATCCCTATTTTCAAAAAAGGTGATCGCAGTTCTTGTGATAACTATAGGGGTATCAGCCTACTCTCTGTTCCAGGTAAAGTTCTTTCCATGATTGTGCTTAATAGAATTAAGAATGTGGTTGACAGGCAATTGCGTGATGAGCAATGTGGATTCAGAAGTGGTAGGGGATGTGTAGATCAGATATTTTCACTTAGGCAGATTCTTGAGAAATGTTTCGAGTTTCAGAAACCTTTGGTTGCTAGCTTTGTTGATTTCAAAAAGGCTTTCGACTCTGTTGATCGTCATAATTTGTGGTTGATTGTGAGATCATATGGTATACCAGACAAGTTAGTTAACATAATGAAAGCTCTGTATAATAACACTGAGTCATGTGTGAGGGTTGGTAAGTCTTGTAGCAATTGGTTTAGCATTACTTCTGGTGTTCGACAAGGGTGCATTTTGTCTCCTTTTCTCTTTAGTTTGGTTGTTGATTATGTTATGCGAAATTCACTTCAAGGTAAAGCTTTTGGCCTTAAATGTGCTGGAGATACGAAAATTTCTGATTTAGATTATGCTGATGATTTAGCCCTTTTGGCAAATGATGTTGATGAGATGAACTCTTTCATTCGAACTGTTGATGAGACTGGTAGTACAGTAGGTTTGGTTATAAACAGAGAGAAAACTAAAGTGATGAAAATTGGTCAGGCAGGTTGTGATTCAGTTAATCTGAATGGTTGCAGTCTTGAGCAGGTGTCACAGTTTAATTACCTTGGGAGCTGCGTAACTGATACTGGTGATGTGCGGCATGAGATTAACAGACGAATAGGTATTGCTGCCGGGACTTTTAAGAATCTATGGAGATTGTGGAGAAATAGGCGTATACACCTAAAGACTAAAATCAGACTGTATAATAGTTTGGTTCTTTCTAGGGTTAGTTATGGTAGTGAAACTTGGACGCTGTGTAAACAAGATAACAGGAAACTAGATGCTTTTGATTCTAGATGCTTACGCAGTATCTTGGGTATTAGGTGGTTTAACTTTGTAACTAATGATGAGGTTAGGCAAAGGAGTCTGCAACCTCCTTTAAGCAGCATATTGTGCAGAGAGAGACTCCGCTGGTTTGGCCATGTTGCCCGTATGGATAATTATATATTGGCGAATAGGGTTATGAACAGTGTGCCTAGAGGCCTCAGAAGGAGGGGGAGACCTAGGATGCGGTGGGTAGACAATGTCAAACAGGACCTTGTTAGAATTGGTGTACAGTGGCAGGATGCAGCAGATGTAGCTCAGGACAGATATGCTTGGAGAATTAAACTGCGCGTTGGACCTCCGTAGCCCATGGCTGCTTGAGGATGATGATGATGATGATGATGATGTGTCATGATATATTGCAAAGTTCCATAATTTAAAACTTGAGTGCAAGAAGCAATGATTCCATGCAACTTGTTCATAAATTTGAATCTTATCACTAACACTCACATTATATTTACTTTCAAAACATTTTACATATATATTTTACTTCTAAAATAAAGAATTGTGTAAATATTTTTTTCAGTTTTTTTGATAAATTTTTGAGATCAATTGTACTTACACTGTATAATACTTTAGAGAAAAAATTAGGAATAACAAACCTGTTTTCTTACCTTATCAGTATACATTGGTACACAAAGGCAAGAGTCAGCTGCTGTGTCAGAATCGACCATGATCAACCAGAAGACATTTTTTTGGAAAAATAAAAATTCTTATTTTACATAAGTTTCATGGAATTGGGAAAAACTATTTCTAAAATTGCTTTCCTTTAGTAGGGCTATAAATATTAGAAAACAAAACAAACATTATTCAATCACTGCAAAATAAACTAAGCACAGCAATACACCACATTTACATACAAATCATTTTCTCTGGATAGCATATTGAGATAATTTCAATTCATCACAGTTGCAGAATTTTTTTTTTTTTCATGCAGGGCATTCTACAGAAAGCTCATCAACTTTAGAATAAATTATGGTAATATCAGATAAATTTTAAATACGGATGAGTTCTATTCATCAATCATATATTTCAAAAACAAATTAATATTTTCAATGTAAAAATCTTTTTACATCATCATCCTCAAGCAGCCATGGGCTATGGAGATCCAACCAGACCAGGCAATTTAGTTCTACAAGCATATCTGTCCTGAGCTATATCTGCTACATCTCGCCACTGCACACCAATCCTAACTAGGTACTGTTTGATATTGTTTGCCCACCACATCCTAGGTCCCCCCCCCACCCCCCAACTCTTTCTTTCTTCAGTCTTTTTTCGGTCTTTAGGCACACTGTTCGCTAATCTATAATTATCCATACAAGCAGTAGAGCCAAACCAACACAGTCTCTGTCTGCACAACATACTGCTTAGAGGAGGTTGCTGACTACTTTGCCTAACCTCTTCGTTGTTTACAAAGTTGAACCACCTAATGCCCAAGATACTGCATAAGCATCTAGTTTCTTGCTATCTTATTTACAAAGCATCCAAGTTTCACTACCATAATCCCAGAAAGAACCAAACTATTATACAGTCTAACTTTATTCTTTAGCTGTATACATCTATTTCTCCACACTCTCCATAGATTCCTAAAGTCCCAGAAGCAATCCCTATTTCCCTGTTAATCTCATGCCAAACATCACCATACACATTTAATTTTACTTTCAAATTTGCATATTATCCACTTCAAAATATGTCCATAGAAGAGTAAAAGGAATATTTCAAACATAAAAAGCAATGCTTACATCATTTGGTACAGGTTTCATAAACATTGTCTGTCATGGATATGTTATATTTTATGTATTTATATATAAAATCCTCTCATGCAGCTGCTTACTACAGAGATCTGATCGCAGTCTGCCAATATACACATCATAGAGGTGTTACCTCAGCAGAAAGACAACACAATATCCATACCTTACCCAGGAAAGGGCGGGGGTGATTCAGTCGGTAGCGCGCCAGGCTCCTAATCTGTAGTTCCCAGGTTCAAGCCCCACCTGGGTCAGTGTTGAGATTTATCTCTGCAAAATTTCCCGCCCTGCCCACGGTCAGTAGCGGATACCAATGGGCTTGGAAAGGCCGCTGTCTGTTGGATGGGACGTTAAGCCATGGCCCCATGTGCGGGAGAGCCATACCCTGTGCATGGTAAAAAACACGCTGGATGGCCTTGACGGGAGGCTACCATTTGTCTTCCAACAGCTGTTCCAGTGGGCCCCTCCCCCAACCTTCTCTGAGCCTTCTGGGTCCTTGTGACCTTGCCATTTAGTCCATGGTGTGCAAAAAAGTGATGCTCAGAGGGATAACAACCCAACCCAAACCTTACCCAGGGCTTGAAACCAGATCCATTAGATCAGTAGCCAAGCACGATAACTACTCAGCGACAAGACTGATTATACAAGTAAAAACGAAATTTTGAAATTTACAACTTAAGTGAAGTTGCCAGTAACAAACAATATTTAGATGCTATTAGTTTCTCAGCTTCAATGCTTATCAATAGCCAATAACATGTTTTCCTAAAATAAAATAAACCTAGAAAGGACAGGATTTATCTTTTTCAAATTCTATTTGTGAAAACAGGGCTTAGATCAAGGGAAATTCTCCTAATTAACCAAAAACTAAATAAAGCTAAGGTAGAAAAAATGTTAGGCCATGACATTTGCCATATAGATAGATATCATTAAACATGATGTTAAGCAATTAAGAAATTTCATTTTGCAAAAAGCAAAATGAAACTTACATCATTTAAAAGAACCATTAAAAAGAGTACCCCATTGAAGTTCAATGCATGTTATGTTACTTTGCACACATCTAACATTCATTTTTCTGTCAAACATTTTTTCAGCACATGATCAAATTTTGTTTGATAGAACTTAGGGGTACATCATCCATAATAGCAATCATTTCTTATTGAAATATTATATTGTCTAAAAATATGAAAGCTGATATACCAATTGACAGGACCGCCGACAGGGATACTAGGGCAAAGGGATACAGGGGGCAAGGGGCAGGGATAGTATCAGGGGGCAGGGATACTAGGGCAACAGGGATACAGGGGGCAAGGGGGACTAGTGCATAGGGGCCCGTCAGCAATAAGGGCCCGTCAGATTAAGTGACTTTTTCTTACAAAAAATATTCTTAGTTAGTCTATATATCGATCCTATAAAATTCCACAAGAACATTATTTGTTACAATATGCTTTAAAAAGGAACACTAGTTGGATTATGACATTATCTCATTAATAGTAGTTGAACGAACCATTTCTTAACATCTTTTGTCCGCGTTAACTTACAGCATTTGCTTGTATTTTCCCTGTTAACCACCCCACCTCTGCAGCAGTAGCAACAGTTGGACTCTCCCAAACCCAACCCGTGCGATCAGGTATATTACATTGTTCATGTTTCGAGTTCCAGTAACATCGTCTGTGGTCTGTGTGTCAGTGTTACAAATTATAACAGTTTAAAAGTCTTGTCGGCACATTTAATGTTGAATCTGCTATTATGATAATGTGAAGTTTAACAAATATTGTTGCCTATTTTTCAGTATTGACAATTAAAAATGAAGACTCGCAGAATTGCTTAGTTTTTCTCCTGATATGTTATGTAGCCTATATTAAATTTACTCAAAAATCCTAAATCTTGCTGTGAGCTTTGCAAAATACGTTCCCTAAAATAAATACTAAAAAGTTTTATGTGACACAAACTGTGTAGGCCTATGTTTTTGCTTGCCTGACTGCGCAACAGGCTTTTTTTCCTCTGAATGTCATCATTGTGTCCAGAATAATTGCTATTAATGATTTGTAAAGAAAAAGTTTTCAAGGGGGGGCCCCGAGCATAATATTACATAGGGGCCCATAAATTCTCTCGGCGGCCCTGCCAATTGATAAGAACATAAAAAAACTGATGTAGGAAAAAGAAAAAAAAAATGGTTTAACCTTTCAGCATCATTTCTGTCTGAACACTCTGGACTGAAAGAACAGCAGTGTAAAGTAATCTTCTTCGAAAAGTATCAAGTAGTATCATAGATTCGAGTTTAAAATGCAAGCTGCACAACTTAAGTGCATATAGTTTCTGCCAGAATCCTTCATTGTATTGCTGCATTCCCATAAATGTAACCTGTAATAATGCACAAAATACAGTGAAATTGCGTCCGTCCAACATGCATAGCGTATGGTTATTTTATTTAGATTTTATTATTGATCTTTAGCAAAACAAAATCGAATTCACTATGCATAATGAGCAGAGCCGGATTTCCCATAACTCATGTTAGGCACTTGCCTAGGGGTGCAAACGCAATAGGGGCGACAGCTTTCAAGTGTTAAAATTTCCCTATATAAGTAGCAACCAAATTATGTCTATTTAAATTTTTAGGAGGAAAAAAAATGCCTGTTTGCAACTTCCATGGTTTAAAAAAAATAATCACTTCAAGCAGCTCTGTCCTCTCCATCGCAACTTAACTTTTAAAGGATGTGCAGTAATATTAACAAATTAAAGTCACAGTGGTCTGACAGGAGCCTATCAGTTTAAATTTAAAATCAATAAATTTATTAATTAAGATTTAAAATTTCCTGTGATATTTTGCTATAAGAGGTGCATTTCAAAGATTGGGAGCACTGAATAGCATTCAACATGAAAGTGTCCACATACTGATAATTCATTAACATAGGAATAAAAAAAGAGAAAAAAAAAATATGAAAATGAATAAATTGCTTTTTAAATGTTATTGACTGTTAGAAAATTTGTGTTGTGTATAATATTAATTTATTACATTCTTTTTTTTACGGTACTTCGCAACGCTTCAGTTAAAAAGTGGATATGAGAAAATGTTTAATAATGAAGTTTAACCCCAGAGACAAATTGGTAAGCCCCGCAATCCTCTCAATGAGGGGGGGGGGGGGGGGAAGGGATAGCGGTTAGAGCTACCCTCTTTCCTCTACCAAAAAAATTAAAAAAAAATTCTGAGGAAATCTGATATACAACTACTTAAATCGGTAGTTTCCAAACTGTAGTGTGCGCCTCCTGGGGAGGGGGCGAAGGTGTTCTAAGGGAGGCCCCGGAACATTGGCCAAACCTAAAGCAGACGAGACATTAGGATTTGTTTGTTTTACCTCTGAGCGGCAGTTTCTTCCACACCATGGGCTAAATGGCCAAGGTCACACGGACCCCGAAGGCTCAGAGAAGGTTGGGGGAGGGGACCCACTGGACCAGCTGTTGGGAGACAGATGGTAGCCTCCCGTCAAGGCCATCCAGGGTGTTCTTTAACGTGCACAGGGTATGTCTTTCCCACATACGGAGCCACGGCTTAACGTCCCATCCGACGGACGGCGGCCTTTCCAAGCCCATCGGTGTCCCCTACTGGCCGCAGGCAGGGCGGGGAATTTTGCGGAGATAAATCTCAACGTTGACCCAGCTGAGACTCGAACCTGGGAACTACAGATTACGAGCCTGACGCGCTACCGACTGAGCCACCCCCGCCCCTTTGACTGTTGAGCCTTTCAGCTTATTTTAGAAGAATCTATAAACAATCACTGTTCTTCAGGTTTTTGCGGAAATCTTAATTCTTCCGTCAGCCCATTTATGTCCAGCACACACACAGAGAGAACTCTGTATGCATAAAAATGTTGTGTCATAGTTAATATTAAGTAAGTTATAATAAGTTGTAGTTTCATATAACTATAACTTATAGTTAATAGTTATATGAATTAGTTATAAGTTTAAGTTGATTTACGAATTTTCGATTACGAAAAACTGCTTTCGCAAATCTTGAGAGAGTAAATTTAAAAGTAAATGAGAAATTTCCTGAACGATAAGATTGTCTATGCAACAAGAAATTACTCTTACCTACATCTTTGTTAGTTCTGTACTCTATTTTGCTTCTTGTCATTTATTAATGAATTTGCCTACTTTTAAATTATTTAAAAAATAAATCCTTTTGAGAGCAGCTGTGATCGAGCCAAAGACCTTGGAGTCGTATATCAACAAATTGCAATTAGACCACTGAGCTAACTAAGATGGTTAATAAAATCATGTTAAACTATATTACTAACATTCTCTTGTAGACCAAATAATGTTTAACACATTTTACATTTTCATGTTTATGCTCTTAAATACCTCATATACATTGCTGGCCATTAAAAGTGCAACACCATGTGAAAGACAAGAGATATCGCAGCCATATTTAGTGAATACATAGCTCATTTTACAAGGATCTCTTTCGTTGCGATCTTATGCAACCACGGCAATTCTCGGTTCCGTCTCATGACACTACCTGGTTATGAAAAGCCGTGCTTATCTAGAGCCGGGGCAAGAGTGCGCCATATAGACGCACCTCAACCCCGGCCTCACATGGCAGCAGTCCTATAAAAGGAAAGCTAACCACCGGAAGAAACCTAACTTTAATCTGTTCCCCGGTTAGCCATGAACAAGGATATATAAATCCGAGTTCGTTCCGCATCCGGGGTGGAGACTCTTAGTGAGGCCCAGACTTTTGTGAGGGCTGGACCTACTGGGGCGCAACCCTTTACAGAAGAGCCCTCGAACTGCTCACCCAGAGCACCTGATAGGTGAGGTCTCAGACACCGTCACCAACCAACCAGCGCAAGAAACCGGTCGGCGGCATCCTCAACCTCGGTTGGTCTTGGCCGTGTCCAACCGGGGACCGAATCCGGCCGGCATGGCCTTCGACCGGGGTGCTGGGCTCGAAGCCCCCCACCAGGTCAAGGTAGTCCCCTATTGGGGGGGATGTTACAAGGATCTCTTTTGTTGCGATCTTATGCAACCACGGCAATTCCCGCTTTCGTCTCACGACACTACCTGGTTATGAAAAGCTGTGCTTATCTAGAGCCGGGGGCAAGGAATACACCCTATAGGCGCACCTCAACCCCAGCCTCACATGGCAGCAGTCCTATAAAAGGAAAGCTGACCACCGGAAGAAACCTTACTTTAATCTATTCCCCTGTTAGCCATGAACAAGAATATATAGATCCAAGTTTGCTCGGCGTCCGGGGTGGAGACTCTTAGTAGGACCCGGACTTTGGAGAGGACTCGACCTACTGGGGCACAAATCTTTTCGGAAGAGTCCTTGAACAGCTCACCCAGAGCTCCTGATAGGTGGGGTCTCAGACGCTGTCACCAACCAACCGGCAAAGGGAACCGGTTGGCAGCGTCGTCAACCTCGGTTGGCTTTGGCAATGCTCAGCCGGGGACCCAATCCGGCCGGCAAAGCCTTCGGCCGGGTTGCCGGACCCTAGGCCCCCCACCACGACAAGGTGGTCCCCTATTGGGGGGGGAGCGAGGGGGGTGTTACAAGGATCAAATGATTACAAATACAACCCAGTTATACTTGTGGAATTCAAAGAAATCAGTATTCTGTGTAACCACCATGAGCGGCAATAACCGCTGATACGCGGTCCGGTATTGAGAGGATGAGACGTCGGATGTGTGTTTGGGTAACGTCAGTCCATGCAGTTTCGATACTTAACCAAAGTTCATCTGTTGTAGCAGCTGCTGGTGTCTGTGTGCTAGTCGTCGTGAGCAGGGGTGTAGCAAAGGACTATGGTTGGGGGGGAAGGAAAAATCGAAAATTTTTCAACTCGAAAATCAAATTTTGCCAACTGAGAAAATAATGTCTCTGTCTGGTGCGCACCTAATTTTTCGCTTCGTGGTGGTAGGTTGAGGCAATTTTCACAACTCTCCTGCATTTTACCATTTGACTTCCAATTTTCCCACCTAGCCATAATTTCACAGAAATAATCACAATATTTACATCTCGCCTGAATTGTAGCAAGTCAGTGTTAATTTTTCCAACTCCCCTGGATTTGGCAACTCTTCTTCATTTCACAAACCAATACCAATCTTTACATCTCTCCAAAATTTTCAAACTCCCCAAGATTTTGCCAAGTTTTCTCGATTTTGTCAACTCTCCTTAATTTCACAAACCCAATCCCAATTATTCCAATCGCCCGTATTTTCCAAGTGGATTCGAATTTTGTCAACTGCCCTAGATTTTGTTAAGTTTCCTCGATTTGTCCAACTCTTCTTAATTTCACAAAACAAATCCCAATTTTACCAAGTGGATTCAAATTTTGCCAACTCGCCATAATTTTACAGAAAAAATCACAATTTTTACATCTTTTCTGAATTTGCCAAGTCCCTTCGAATTTATCAATTCTTCTTAATTGCCGTCCCGTGGCTAGCCGTCCCGTGGCCGAGTGGTTAGCGCGCTTGGCTAGTGATCTACGGGACCTGGGTTCGAGCCCCGGGTAAGGCATGGATGTTCGTGTTGTTTTCTGCTGAGGTCCTGGCATCCTCTCAGATCTTCTACTGTGGCATATAAACTGACAGGCTCCTGTCAGACCTCTGTGGCAAGCAGCTGCTTGAGGGGGTATTTATTTATTTTTTTATTCTTAACTGCACAAGAAAGGCCTGTATTTTAACAAGTGGCTTCGAATTTTGCCAACTCCCCTAGATTTTGCCAAGAGTTCTTGATTTTTTCCAACTCTCCTTAATTTCACAAAACCAATCCCAATTTTTACAACTCACCTGTACTTTACCAAGTGGTTTCCATTTCTGCCAACTCCCCTATATTTTGCCAAGTTGCCTCGATTTTACCACATCTCCTTAATTTTGCAAAAACAATCCCAATTTTTACATCTCTCATGATTTTGCCAAGTCACTTTAAATTTTTCAAACTCCCTAAAATTTTGCCAAGTTTTCTCGATTTTGTCAACTCTCCTTAATTTCACAAAAACTAGCCTGGCTCCTTCAGTTCATTGCTATTGTATTTCAGAACATGCGCATTTGTGTCATCGTTATAATAGATAACGCTACGATTCCGGTCGGTGTCCGTAATGGAAAAATTCGTATTGTATAACTAAAGTAGACGACGCAACACTGATTCTCAGAGTAAATGCTGTAATTTGTCTACAGTTAAAATCAATTTCAAATTGAACTTGATACGGCCAATTTCAATGTTCTTAGTAGTTCTCCCGGATGCCACTGGAGGTGGTGTCGTATTTGACGGAACGCTATGACACACTATACAGGCTAGTTCCATTAATAAAAAATAAATACACCCTCAAGCAGCTGCCTACCACAGAGGTCTGACAGTTTATATGCCATAGTAGAAGGTCTGAGAGGATGGCAGGACCTCAGCAGAAAAACGACACACACATCCATGCTCTACCCAGGGCTCGACCCAGGTCCCTTAAATCAGTAGCCAAGCGCGCTAACCACTCGGCCATGGGACGGCTAGAATTTGTGATAGTGTTGTTCTATTTATCGAAAATATTTCACAATTAAAGTTTAGCTTAGTTTTACTATTCTCTTCTCTCGGATAGTTTTCTGTTTTGTGCATGCTTTCCTACAAACTTTACCCTTCAAAAATTCCCTTTCGCATTTCGTTATTAGGAAATTATTGTAATACCTCTAGTCAGCGCCATCTGACGGCTAAAATTACAACTCTTTCCATAGTGGCTTTCAGTGAAGCAATTCCTGAAGTTTTTGTTAAGTGCATGGATTTAGACATTTGTTAAGTGTGTAAATATGTATAAAAACAATTATATTTAAGACATTTCCATTTGCATCAATCGCATTATACTTCATTTTTATTATCGTTGTATTCAACTGCATTTTATTTCAACTAAAACTTGAATAGAGGATTGTACCTATTTGGTTTCTTTAAGAATATTTCTTATGCAACAAGCAGATTCATCTAACCGGCAACCTCCATTTCCATAAAATGTCGGATAAGCGAGAGTATACTGTATATACAATTAGAACACATATCGCCTCTGAATAACATGGGAATCTTGTTTTCAAAAAGAATGAAGTGTTTCATTTACCTTCATTTTCACTCTTTAAAAGTTTTTATTCCCAATATAATTATAATGAATGATCCGGAAAATATAACTAGAAATATTTTATTAGTATTTAAACAACATAAATTTTTTTTTTCCTTTCAGTCCTTAAAAGAAAAAAGTTGCTTTTCCCCACACCATTTTTAGAAAAGGGGGAAGACTGTTGCTGTCAGTAGAATATATCTTCACACTCTGTTACCGAAATTTCAGATTTTTACTCTAAACAGATCGCTTGCAATATTAGTTAAAAGTTTTGACCTTTCCATATTTAGTGTCCTATAACGATGTTTATTAAAACTGTCTAAGTATTCGAAAAATGCGAATTCATTTGTACCAAACTGGCCAAAAAAAAAAAGGGGGGGGGAGGGGGTGGCTCAGTCGGTAGCGCGCCAGGTTCGTAATCTATAGTTCCCAGGTTCGAGTCCCAGCTGGGTCAGCGTTGAGATTTATCTCCGCAAAATTTCCCCGCCCTGCCCACGGTCAGTAGGGGACACCGATGGGCTTGAAAAGGCCGCCGTCCGTCGGATGTGACGTTAAGCCACGTGTGCAGGAGACCAATACCCTGTGCACGTTAAAGAACACGCTGGATGGCCTTGACGGGAGGTTACCATCTGTCTCCCAACAGCTGTTCCAGTGGGTCACCTCCCCCAACCTTCTCTGAGCCTTCGGGGTCCTTGTGGCCTGGCCATTTAGCCCATGGTGTGCAAAAAAGTGCCGCTCAGAGGTAAAACAATCCAATCCAAAAAGCCAAAAAAGAGTTTTCCAATTATCTCTTAAAAAAAAACAGTTGAGTTTCCCAGCAATCCTGGGAGTAAAGGGTCAACTCATTGTTGCCAGTGGAAAAATTCATGTCCTTCACATTTGGGATTTTTGGCATAAAAATTTCTGGCATAAATACATTGTTTGCAATATTCATTTAAAATTTTGGAATTTTTGACTTTTTCCTCCGTTAAACGACGCAATTATAGCTTTTGCACGAATCGTAATATTTCATTAATACCTATCCAACACAAAAGTAATTTTTAATTTAGCCTTAAAACGTTCGACGACAAGGCACGACGAGATAGTTTTCTTTGTTTAATCTTTTATTTTATCTCACTAAAATTTTTTTTTCCAGTTTTTTAAAAAAAGGTACTCCGCTACACAAAGAGATAGTATAAACATAATACCATAAAATAACTAAAGGTGCCCAAAAATAAAAAAGAAAAAAAAAAGGAGGAAATTTATTATTGAAAATGCGTCAAAAATATTTTTTTCATATTAATGAATAAAAATAAGTGATATACTTTAAAAAGCAATGGAAAGAGAAAAAAAACCACGATTACCTTTCGTTAAAAAATTTTTCATCTTATTTTTGGTTTCAGAAAAAGTCGCTCAAAAAATATCCGATAAGCTGAATATATGCGATATATATAGTTCAGGATTTGGATTAGATTGTTTTACCTCTGAGCGGCACTTTTTTGCACACCATGGGCTAAATGGCCAGGCCACAAGGACCCCGAAAGCTCAGAGGAGGTTGGGGGAGGGGACCCACTGGAAGGTATGCTCTTCTCAAGAGGGTATGGCTCTCCCGCACACGGGGTCACGGCTTAACGTCCAATCCGACGGACGTCGGTCTTCCCAAGCCCATCGGTGTCCCCTACTGACCGTGGGCAGGGCGGGGGAAATTTTGCGGAATTTTTCAGGAAAACGGAATTTACATAGGGAAAGAGAGAAACGAAAGATAACTGCATCTCAAATAATCGGTAAAAAAATCATTTACTTCCAATAGTCTTCTAGTTAATATTTTTCCAGCTGAAACGTAATAATTTTTGTGGCAACGCTTCATTTTTAAGCTTTAATTATTCTAGTGATTTTTCCTCAGTAAGGTATGGGTCGATTTGACCTTTTTTTTTTAAACCTTTTTTACTGTCCATCAGGTAAAAATAAATAAATAAATATTATTTTCTTGTTTATTAACCATTTTCCTTAGAGCATTCCCCTATAATATTTTTGTTTAACTTTTAATGAGTCAATGCAATTTTTTTTACATCCCATTTTTTGGGGGATAGAAGTTGAATCTAATTTTTAAAGTTACTTTTACTTATAAGAACATGATTATACATAGACGCTTCAGTGGAATAGACCGTGATCTTACCTGTTAAATAGTAAAAGAAATAATTTATATGTATTGTGAAAAAAATAACAAATTATGATTTTTCCACTTGTTCTCGTCAGATGGCAGCAGCTGAGCTAGCGCGGATCCCACCCCGATCTCCGTTTGCCGCCAGTCGAAGAAACACACCACATCGCGGCGCCGTCCAGTCTGGTGTTAAACTGGTCTGAATCGGATCTGTCATGTGCCTTGTAAGTAAAAAGCATCTTATCAGCCGGACTAAACTGACCGGAACCGGAACGATAGCTTTAGGGGGGGGGGGGGTCATGATGAGGGGAAAGTTTTAGAAGTATTATATGAAAACACGAAAGGAGAAGGAAGTCGTGCAAGGTGTGTGCGACCTATAACCCTCTGCTGCTTGTGAAAAGTTGGTGCTTACAGCTCTTCCTAGAAAATTTCTTTAAATTATCGGATTTTCGTGAAAAATCCTTTTCGGAAGTTCCTGACAGATGAAGGAATGAATGAAATCAGACGTAACTTGGAAAAAAATAGAAGTAAAATATTTGTTTAGTTTTTTATTGTCTCAAAGGGAGGTGGTTTTCTCGAGGTGAGGAGTCAAATTTCGACCTACATGTTAAGGGATATTTCGGATTGAAAATCTCATAAACGTTAAGAATTTTTTGATCTCACGTGACATTCAAGGTTAAAAAGAGTCGGGGGTGATTGTGGAAAAAGCGCCTATTGATTTCTCGTTGATAAAAATATTCATGTGCAATAACGTTAATATACTAATTTTATTTTAGGGTGGAGCTTTTGTTACTTTGAGGACTATTTTCTGTGATCTTAATCGCCAGCGGGGGGGGGGGGGTATACAAGAATTGATGAAAAGTTGAAATAAAGCTTTGAAATTCTGCTTTTCATTCCTAGATCTGATGAAACGTTTAAACAGTCCAGTGGCGAAGCGTAACTTTTTGAGTAGGGGAAGCAATTAATAGAAGGAGTGTTACAACTAAATGGAAATGCCGTTCCGGTAATCGATGTTTACAAATCACGGAACCGGAACACCGTTCTGTTACTCGATGTTTGCGAAACACTAAACTGGAATGCCGTTTTCGTACTCGATGATTTGAAATTACTGAACCGGTTGTTCCACGGTGCCGTAGTGGTCCACTTTGGACGCAAAAAGCACACCCTTGCAGTAAGAACAGCGCCCCCTAGCGGTGGGATAGTGTGGAAAAGGGGTGCCCCAAAGTGACCACAAAGTTTCAAAACCCTACGTCCAATAGGAAGAGAGCAAAGGTTAAAAAACAGATTCTGAAAAGCCACGTGACTCGGAGATGGAATGTTTCGTAATCTATGAGTGAAAATGGTTCTATATTTTTTAAATTAAATATTATCATATTATTGTTTCTAGGAAAAATTACGGGGATATTGTGGCCTTGCAACAATGTTATTTTGAGAGTCGAAAATGGCCAAAGCACATTAAAGAAGTTAAGCGTTTATTTTAATAGAATTTCATTTTATTTATTGGGAAATTAGACGAAAGTAAAAATTTATAATACAAAAAAAAAATGAACAAAATCACCTTCACTAAAAGTTGTAAAAGTCCAAATTTTGACCATTGCGCTCTGAGGAATATCTCGGTTTCGCTCTTTGCTTTTGGTGTCGACACTATGGAAATGTACTCCAGCCGAAAGTGGGGTAAAGAAAAATATCGCCAACTGTACATTAAAAATCTTTTCTTAATAAACTCTCAAGTTAAAATTTAACTTTATTTTTTACGGATGAAAACAGGTGTGGATACGGGGCATACCTGAGTAGCCTCAGAAAAAATAAGTCTTTGTTTATATACAGGTATTTGACAGAAAAATGGAAACAGTTCCACGTTATCTCAACAGAAAATCACAATCAGAACTTAATAATTTCTTCAATATGATTTTTTAAATAAAAGTATGTCTAAAGATCTCAATTAATTCTGTCTAAATCTCGTTTTTAAACAATATTTTTTCATTATTAAAAGAGTTATGAACGCTGGAATATATTTAACAGGCTACAAAAAAATTGACCCCAAAATTTAATTAAAACAAAAAAATTTGTTAAGAGATCATAGTTGATTCTAATAGAGCGAAGGGTGCACCCGTTACTGATATCTTAATCTCTTTTAATGTGGTAATTAAAATTTGGGCTAAATTCTTTGTAGCGTATTAAATATTAAAGCATTTGTAAATCTTTGAATATGAAAAAATGTTGTTTAAAATATGAATTCAGGCAGATTTGATTGAGATCTTTATCTTTAGATATATTTTTCGCTAAAAATCATATTGAAGAAGTTATTTAGCTCTGAATGAGATTATTTGTTGATGTAATATGGAACTATTACCATTTTTCAGTCCAGTACCTGTATATATAAATATGAGTTATCTCAGAGTAGCAAAGGAGAGTGACTGAGGTGCAATCTCCCCCTCATTCAGGTATTTTTTTTATTTTTAAACAGTCATTTATTCATCAGCGTCCCGGTGGCCGAGTGGGGCGGGGGTGGCTCAGTCGGTAGCGCGCCAGGCTCGTAATCTGTAGTTCCCAGGTTCGAGTTCCAGCTGGGTCAGCGTTGAGATTTATCTCCGCAAAATTAGATTAAAAGTCGGAAAACCATGGAATCTGCAAGGAATTCACTATGGAATCAAAAAAGTGCGGAGATTTATCTCCGCACTTTTTTGCACACCATGGGCTAAATGGCCAGGTCACATGGACCCCGAAGGCTCAGAGAAGGTTGGGGGAGGGGACCCACTGGAACAGCTGTTGGGAGACAGATGGTAGCCTCCCGTCAAGGCCATCCAGCGTGTTCTTTAACGTGCACAGGATATGGCTCTCCCACACACGGCGCCACGGCTTAACGTCCCATCCGACGGACGGCGGCCTTTTCAAGCCCATCGGTGTCCCCTACTGACCGTGGGCAGGGCGGGGGAAATTTTGCGGAGATAAATCTCAATGCTGACCCAGCTGGGACTGGAACCTGGGAACTACAGATTACGAGCCTGGCGCGATACCGACTGAGAGACTACTACCACAAAGAGTTCATCATCCTTTCAAAGAGAGGAAAAGCCTCCAGTGTTTCGGGAACACTCACGGTTAAGTCTTGAGTGACGGCAAGTATGTCATGTGAACAGAGAAGTTCGTCTTCATATGTATTTCGTTTAGCGGTCACATTTACGTGCTGAGAAACCGAAAAAGGAACATTTCTAGTCTCAGAGCGTGCTCTTTGAGGCAAGCAACATTTTTTTTTATCAGTTGGGTCTTTTCATTTTTCAGTTGTCTGGTGGTCAAGATTGCTTCAACAGATTAACTTCACGTCACAATTCACCATGTCTGTTTCAGGATGTAATATTTTCCCCTAGCCTACCTGTCGCGTGATAGCAACGCCCACGTTCACATCAGTCACAAGTGATCCGAGTGGAATGAAGTGATCGTTCCCGACATGTCAGCAGAATCGATATAACGAACTCCACGGAAATTTTGTTGACGATCTTTGAAGAGGTAATTACTTACTTGTTATCCATCACCATCTTGCAAGAATTTTTGAAAACTTGTACCAAGCTGAAAACACCGGTTCTCGTCCGAGTACCGAAGTTAAGCAGCGTTGGGCGCGGTCAATACTTGGGAGGGTTGATCACCTGAAAAAAACGCGTGCAGTTGCCAAAAAAAAAAAAATCTGCTGAAGCACCCGCCATCCTCATAGATCCTTCTACTATGGTGTATTAAACTGACAGACTCCTGTCAGACCTCTGTGGCAAGCAGCTGCTTGAGGAGGTATTTTATTTTATCTGAAAGTAAAATGCATCAATAGTTATTAAGACTAGTTAGATTAGTTGCCGGGAAAGAAGTTTGGTTGGTTGGTTGTTTTACATCTGACATTTTGCACACCATGGGCTAAATGGTCAGGTCACAAGGACCCCGAAGGCTCAGAGAAGGTTGGGGGAGGGGACCCACTGGAACAGCTGTTGGGTGACAGATGGTAGCCTCCCGTCAAGGCCATCCAGCGTGTTCTTTAACGTGCACAGGGTATTGGTCTTCCGCACACGTGGCTTAACGTCACATCCGACGCACGGCGGCCTTTTCAAGCCCATCGGTGTCCCCTACTGACCGTGGGCAGGGCGGGGAAATTTTGCGGAGATAAATCTCAACGCTGACCCAGCTGGGACTCGAACCTGAGAATTACAGATTACTAGTACTGTAATTCTCAGGTTCGCGCTGCCGACTGAGCCCCTCCCCACCCCCCGAGAAAGAAGGTTTGCGTGCCAGGCTCATAATCTGATGTTCTTAGATTCGAGTCCCAACGTTTAGTATTTTCTGCGCTAATTGCTGTTCAGCTGGTACCCATCATTGAAAAAGAGGTCGCCGATGGAGATCTCCCCTTGAAATGGCCGCCATCCGTCGGATGGGACGTTAGGCCATAGCCTCATGTGCAGGAGAAACATTTCCTGTGCACTTTAAAGAACACGTTGGATGGCCTTTGACGGGAAGCTTACATTTTTCAGCTAACAGCTATCCAGTGGGTATTCTTCCCCAACACTCTCTTAGCGACCTTGGGGTACTTGTGAACTGGCCATTTAGCCCATTGTGTGCGTAAAAATAGCTACTCTGTGGTAAATCAACCCAACTCAGCCTAGAGATATTTGTGATCCTACATCTTAAAAATGTGGGTCGGTGGTGGCTCTGTCAGGCTCGAAATGTGCATCATCCTGGTTCGAGTCCCACCTTGGCCACCACTGAGATTTATCCCCCACAACTCCTCACTCTGTCCTCGGTAAGTAGGAGACATTGA
Organism: Ryuthela nishihirai; assembly: GCA_038380435.1. Classification (NCBI taxonomy): domain Eukaryota; kingdom Metazoa; phylum Arthropoda; class Arachnida; order Araneae; family Heptathelidae; genus Ryuthela; species Ryuthela nishihirai. Next base: position 19,900,998 of record JAWZYU010000028.1, on the reverse strand, counting down.
TGGGATTGGAAAGACTGCAGTCTGTTGGATGGGTCGTTCAGTCGTGGCCTCGTGTGCGGAGCGCCATACCCTGTGCACGTTGGATGCCTTGGCGGGAGGATACCATCTGTCTCCCAACAGCTGTCCAGTGGGCTCCCTCCCTCTCAACCTTCTGTCAGATTACGGGTTCCTTATGACTTGGTCATTTGGCCCATTGCGTGCAAAAAGTGTCGCTCAGAGGTAAAACAACACAACCTTTAAAAAAGTTCGAAATTTTGGTTTCTATGTGTTCCTCGAGGTTACGGATCAAATTTCGACCAAAGTGAGCTCTAAAAGTAAAAATTGGCTCTGATGAGTATATTCGTTTGATATTAGAAACGTTAGGAAATTTTCGAACGACGTTGTATTTACTGTCAAATAGGGGCAGAGAAAATGGTCGACAAATCGAAATGCGGAGATTGATTTCCCGCCAAAAATAAATACCGTATATTTCCGCAGATAAGACGACCTTCAGATAAGACGAGGTATAAATTTTCGTCAAAGTTTTATAGTTTTAGCATATATCTGTCCTATAAGACGACCCCAAACTATCAACGGCCTATGAATTTAGTTTAGATCGGCGATCATCATCTGGATAATAATACTGTATAGCGTATACGGAATTATGTCCTATTCACAAACATTCGCACTGATTCGGGCATTCGGGTAATGACCTTGACTCTTCACAAAAGCGTCGTATGGGCCATTCTATTTTGTGGACATACCCTACTCTGTACTAGTAAATAATTACGGTTTGTCCGTTTTTTCCTCAGTAGCTCAATAAACATAACTTTTAATATTTATTTTGTTTTAGTATTGTTTTACTATTACAATGCAATATATTATTTACTATTACAATGTAATGTATTATCATATAGCGTATTTAAATAATATGATAGATTTTTCGATAAGTTGTAGTAATTTTCAAGATCAGTCGCAGTCGGTGGTGAGTGATTTGTTTTATTTTATAATGGTTTCAATTTATATAAATTTCAATCTAATTTTTTTTCGCCGATATCTGTCCTATAAGACGACCCGGATTTTGGGGGCCTTTTTTTATGATTCAACTATCGTCTTATCTGCGGAAATATACGTTAATCATAATAGATAATTTGGTTATAATTCACGAACCTCTGGCTACTTACTTGTTATCCATCACCAACTTGCAACGTTTACACAACGCGATAAGAATCACTTTGGAAACAGTTGTTCTGCCAAATTAAAACTTTTTAATCTTTGTGCGTTTTATCTGAACAGAAGTAATTTTAACACTTGTCTATCTTTGAGGAGATTTCCACGCTGAAAGAAATCCCAACAGAGTCTCCTTCCTCTTCTCTTTCATTCGTATTAGATGATGACTGGGTTCATTTCTGGCAATAACCCAACTTGTTTGTGCTGCTCGATGATGATGACCGGCGTTCCTGATCCCCGCCGCTCATTCGCTTTCATCAGCCTCAGTTGAAGTCTTCGTTGCAGACGAGGTCAAACAAAATAGGAGGCCGTGAAGGACGGACGATCGTCTTCTCCTGACCGTAAGATATCATCAATCAATGCACTTTCCCTCGCAGCGTTAAAAGAAGCAGCATTAACGATAATATTTAATAATGTTGCTCTTTAAATGCACTAATTGATGAACCTGAACGGTTATTTTCCAAACAGCTGGTTTGATCTGGTAATATTGTATATAAATAAATAAACAAAAAAAAAAAACACCCTCTCAAGCAGCTGCTTGCCACAGAGGTCTGACAGGAGCCTGTCAGATTATATGCCATAGTAGAAGGTCTGAGATGATGGCAGACTCGAATGCGTGGGTAGGAAGAAGACAGAGGAAACTGAAGCAGACTCGAATGCGTGGGCAGGAAGAAGACAGATGAAACTGAGGCAGACTCGAATGCGTGAGTAGAAGGAAGACAGAGGAAACTGAGGCAGACTCGAATGCGTGGGCAGGAAGAAGACAGAGGAAACTGAAGAAGACTCGAATGCGTGGGTAGGAAGAAGACAGATGAAACTGAGGCAGACTCGAATGGGTGGGTAGGAAGAAGACAGAGGAAACTGAGGCAGACTCGAATGCGTGGGCAGGAAGAAGACAGAGGAAACTGAGGCAGACTAGAATGCGTGGGTAGGAAGAAGACAGAGGAAACAGAGGCAGACTAGAATGCGTGGGCAGGAAGAAGACAGAGGAAACTGAGGCAGACTCGAATGCGTGGGCAGGAAGAAGACAGAGGAAACTGAGGCAGACTCGAATGCGTGAGTAGGAAGAAGACAGAGGACTCTGAGGCTGACTCGAATGCGTGGGCAGGAAGAAGACAGAGGAAACTGAGGCTGACTCGAATGCGTGGGCAGGAAGAAGACAGAGGAAACTGAGGCAGACTCGAATGCGTGGGTAGGAAGAAGACAGAGGAAACTGAAGAAGACTCGAATGCGTGGGTAGGAAGAAGACAGAGGAAACTGAGGCAGACTCGAATGCGTGGGCAGGAAGAAGACAGAGGAAACAGAGGCAGACTAGAATGGGTGGGTAGGAAGAAGACAGAGGAAACTGAGGCAGACTCGAATGCGTGGGCAGGAAGAAGACAGAGGAAACTGAGGCAGACTAGAATGCGTGGGTAGGAAGAAGACAGAGGAAACAGAGGCAGACTAGAATGCGTGGGCAGGAAGAAGACAGAGGAAACTGAGGCAGACTCGAATGCGTGGGCAGGAAGAAGACAGAGGAAACTGAGGCAGACTCGAATGCGTGAGTAGGAAGAAGACAGAGGACTCTGAGGCTGACTCGAATGCGTGGGCAGGAAGAAGACAGAGGAAACTGAGGCTGACTCGAATGCGTGGGCAGGAAGAAGACAGAGGAAACTGAGGCAGACTCGAATGCGTGGGTAGGAAGAAGACAGAGGAAACTGAAGAAGACTCGAATGCGTGGGTAGGAAGAAGACAGAGGAAACTGAGGCAGACTCGAATGCGTGGGCAGGAAGAAGACAGAGGAAACAGAGGCAGACTAGAATGCGTGGGCAGGAAGAAGACAGAGGAAACTGAGGCAGACTCGAATGCGTGGGCAGGAAGAAGACAGAGGAAACTGAGGCAGACTCGAACGCGTGGGCAGGAAGAAGACAGAGGAAACTGAGGCTGACTCGAATGCGTGGGAAGGAAGAAGACAGAGGAAACTGAGGCAGACTCGAATGCCCGGGCAGGAAGAAGACAGAGGAAACTGAGGCACACTCGAATGCGTGGGCAGGAAGAAGACAGAGGAAACAGAGGCAGACTAGAATGCGTGGGCAGGAAGAAGACAGAGGAAACTGAGGCAGACTCGAATGCGTGGGTAGGAAGAAGACAGAGGACTCTGAGGCTGACTGGAATGCGTGGGCAGGAAGAAGACAGAGGAAACTGAGGCTGACACGAATGCGTGGGCAGGAAGAAGACAGAGGAAACTGAGGCAGACTCGAATGCGTGGGTAGGAAGAAGACAGAGGAAACTGAAGAAGACTCGAATGCGTGGGCAGGAAGAAGACAGAGGAAACTGAGGCTGACACGAATGCGTGGGCAGGAAGAAGACAGAGGAAACTGAGGCAGACTCGAATGCGTGGGCAGGAAGAAGACAGAGGAAACTGAGGCTGACTCGAATGCGTGGGCAGGAAGAAGACAGAGGAAACTGAGGCAGACTCGAATGCCCGGGCAGGAAGAAGACAGAGGAAACTGAGGCAGACTCGAATGCGTGGGTAGGAAGAAGACAGATGAAACTGAGGCAGACTCGAATGCGTGGGCAGGAAGAAGACAGAGGAAACTGAGGCAGACTCGAATGCGTGGGTAGGAAGAAGACAGAGGAAACTGAAGCAGACTCGAATGCGTGGGCAGGAAGAAGACAGAAGAAACTGAGGCAGACTCGAATGCGTGGGGAGGAAGAAGACAGAGGAAACTGAGGCAGACTAGAATGCGTGGGCAGGAAGAAGACAGAGGAAACTGAGGCAGACTCGAATTCGTGGGTAGGAAGAAGACAGATGAAACTGAAGCAGACTCGAATGCGTGGGCAGGAAGAAGACAGAGGAAACTGAGGCAGACTCGAATGCGTGGGCAGGAAGAAGACAGAGGAAACTGAGGCAGACTCGAACGCGTGGGCAGGAAGAAGACAGAGGAAACTGAGGCTGACTCGAATGCGTGGGAAGGAAGAAGACAGAGGAAACTGAGGCAGACTCGAATGCCCGGGCAGGAAGAAGACAGAGGAAACTGAGGCACACTCGAATGCGTGGGCAGGAAGAAGACAGAGGAAACAGAGGCAGACTAGAATGCGTGGGCAGGAAGAAGACAGAGGAAACTGAGGCAGACTCGAATGCGTGGGTAGGAAGAAGACAGAGGACTCTGAGGCTGACTGGAATGCGTGGGCAGGAAGAAGACAGAGGAAACTGAGGCTGACACGAATGCGTGGGCAGGAAGAAGACAGAGGAAACTGAGGCAGACTCGAATGCGTGGGTAGGAAGAAGACAGAGGAAACTGAAGAAGACTCGAATGCGTGGGCAGGAAGAAGACAGAGGAAACTGAGGCTGACACGAATGCGTGGGCAGGAAGAAGACAGAGGAAACTGAGGCAGACTCGAATGCGTGGGCAGGAAGAAGACAGAGGAAACTGAGGCTGACTCGAATGCGTGGGCAGGAAGAAGACAGAGGAAACTGAGGCAGACTCGAATGCCCGGGCAGGAAGAAGACAGAGGAAACTGAGGCAGACTCGAATGCGTGGGTAGGAAGAAGACAGATGAAACTGAGGCAGACTCGAATGCGTGGGCAGGAAGAAGACAGAGGAAACTGAGGCAGACTCGAATGCGTGGGTAGGAAGAAGACAGAGGAAACTGAAGCAGACTCGAATGCGTGGGCAGGAAGAAGACAGAAGAAACTGAGGCAGACTCGAATGCGTGGGGAGGAAGAAGACAGAGGAAACTGAGGCAGACTAGAATGCGTGGGCAGGAAGAAGACAGAGGAAACTGAGGCAGACTCGAATTCGTGGGTAGGAAGAAGACAGATGAAACTGAAGCAGACTCGAATGCGTGGGCAGGAAGAAGACAGAGGAAACTGAGGCAGACTCGAATGCATGGGTAGGAAGAAGACAGAGGAAACTGAGGCAGACTCGAATTCGTGGGTAGGAAGAAGACAGAGGAAACTGAGGCAGACTCGAATGCGTGGGCAGGAAGAAGACAGAGGAAACTGAGGCAGATTCGAATGCGTGGGTAGGAAGAAGACAGAGGAAACTGAAGCAGACTCGAATGCGTGGGCAGGAAGAAGACAGAGGAAACTGAGGCAGACTCGAATGCGTGGGTAGGAAGAAGACAGAGGAAACTGAGGCAGACTCGAATGCGTGGGCAGGAAGAAGACAGATGAAACTGAGGCAGACTCGATTGCGTGGGTAGGAAGAAGACAGAGGAAACTGAAGAAGACTCGAATGCGTGGGTAGGAAGAAGACAGAGGAAACTGAGGCAGACTCGAATGCGCGGGTAGGAAGAAGACAGAGGAAACTGAGACAGACTCGAATGCGTGGGTAGGAAGAAGACAGAGGAAACCGAAGGTGACTCGAACGGGTGGCAGGAAGAAGACAGAGGAAACTGAGGCTGACTCGAATGCGTGGGCAGGAAGAAGACAGAGGAAACTGAGGCAGACTCGAATGCGCGGGTAGGAAGAAGACAGAGGAAACTGAGACAGACTCGAATGCGTGGGTAGGAAGAAGACAGAGGAAACCGAAGGTGACTCGAACGGGTGGCAGGAAGAAGACAGAGGAAACTGAGGCTGACTCGAATGCGTGGGCAGGAAGAAGACAGAGGAAACTGAGGCAGACTCGAATGCGTGGGCAGGAAGAAGACAGAGGAAACTGAAGAAGACTCGAATGCGTGGGTAGGAAGAAGACAGATGAAACTGAGGCAGACTCGAATGGGTGGGTAGGAAGAAGACAGAGGAAACTGAGGCAGACTCGAATGCGTGGGCAGGAAGAAGACAAAGGAAACTGAGGCAGACTAGAATGCGTGGGTAGGAAGAAGACAGAGGAAACAGAGGCAGACTAGAATGCGTGGGCAGGAAGAAGACAGAGGAAACTGAGGCAGACTCGAATGCGTGGGCAGGAAGAAGACAGAGGAAACTGAGGCAGACTCGAATGCGTGAGTAGGAAGAAGACAGAGGACTCTGAGGCTGACTCGAATGCGTGGGCAGGAAGAAGACAGAGGAAACTGAGGCTGACTCGAATGCGTGGGCAGGAAGAAGACAGAGGAAACTGAGGCAGACTCGAATGCGTGGGTAGGAAGAAGACAGAGGAAACTGAAGAAGACTCGAATGCGTGGGTAGGAAGAAGACAGAGGAAACTGAGGCAGACTCGAATGCGTGGGCAGGAAGAAGACAGAGGAAACAGAGGCAGACTAGAATGCGTGGGCAGGAAGAAGACAGAGGAAACTGAGGCAGACTCGAATGCGTGGGCAGGAAGAAGACAGAGGAAACTGAGGCAGACTCGAACGCGTGGGCAGGAAGAAGACAGAGGAAACTGAGGCTGACTCGAATGCGTGGGAAGGAAGAAGACAGAGGAAACTGAGGCAGACTCGAATGCCCGGGCAGGAAGAAGACAGAGGAAACTGAGGCAGACTCGAATGCGTGGGCAGGAAGAAGACAGAGGAAACAGAGGCAGACTAGAATGCGTGGGCAGGAAGAAGACAGAGGAAACTGAGGCAGACTCGAATGCGTGGGTAGGAAGAAGACAGAGGACTCTGAGGCTGACTGGAATGCGTGGGCAGGAAGAAGACAGAGGAAACTGAGGCTGACACGAATGCGTGGGCAGGAAGAAGACAGAGGAAACTGAGGCAGACTCGAATGCGTGGGTAGGAAGAAGACAGAGGAAACTGAAGAAGACTCGAATGCGTGGGCAGGAAGAAGACAGACGAAACTGAGGCAGACTCGAATGCGTGGGCAGGAAGAAGACAGAGGAAACTGAGGCTGACTCGAATGCGTGGGCAGGAAGAAGACAGAGGAAACTGAGGCAGACTCGAATGCCCGGGCAGGAAGAAGACAGAGGAAACTGAGGCAGACTCGAATGCGTGGGTAGGAAGAAGACAGATGAAACTGAGGCAGACTCGAATGCGTGGGCAGGAAGAAGACAGAGGAAACTGAGGCAGACTCGAATGCGTGGGTAGGAAGAAGACAGAGGAAACTGAAGCAGACTCGAATGCGTGGGCAGGAAGAAGACAGAAGAAACTGAGGCAGACTCGAATGCGTGGGGAGGAAGAAGACAGAGGAAACTGAGGCAGACTAGAATGCGTGGGCAGGAAGAAGACAGAGGAAACTGAGGCAGACTCGAATTCGTGGGTAGGAAGAAGACAGATGAAACTGAAGCAGACTCGAATGCGTGGGCAGGAAGAAGACAGAGGAAACTGAGGCAGACTCGAATGCATGGGTAGGAAGAAGACAGAGGAAACTGAGGCAGACTCGAATTCGTGGGTAGGAAGAAGACAGAGGAAACTGAGGCAGACTCGAATGCGTGGGCAGGAAGAAGACAGAGGAAACTGAGGCAGATTCGAATGCGTGGGTAGGAAGAAGACAGAGGAAACTGAAGCAGACTCGAATGCGTGGGCAGGAAGAAGACAGAGGAAACTGAGGCAGACTCGAATGCGTGGGTAGGAAGAAGACAGAGGAAACTGAGGCAGACTCGAATGCGTGGGCAGGAAGAAGACAGATGAAACTGAGGCAGACTCGATTGCGTGGGTAGGAAGAAGACAGAGGAAACTGAGGCAGACTCGAATGCGTGGGTAGGAAGAAGACAGAGGAAACTGAGGGAGACTAGAATGCGTGGGCAGGAAGAAGACAGAGGAAACTGAGGCAGACTCGAATGCGTGGGTAGGAAGAAGACAGAGGAAACTGAAGCACACTCGAATGCGTGGGCAGGAAGAAGACAGAGGTAACTGAGGCAGACTCGACTACGTGGGCAGGAAGATGACAGAGAAAACTGAGGTAGACTCGAATGCGTGGACAGGAAGAAGACAGAGGAAACTGGGGCAGACTCGAATGCGTGGGTAGGAAGAAGACAGAGGAAATTGAGGCAGACTCGAATGCGTGGGTAGGAAGAAGACAGAGGAAACTGAGGGAGACTAGAATGCGTGGGCAGGAAGAAGACAGAGGAAACTGAGGCAGACTCGAATGCGTGGGTAGGAAGAAGACAGAGGAAACTGAGGGAGACTAGAATGCGTGGGCAGGAAGAAGACAGAGGAAACTGAGGCAGACTCGAATGCGTGGGCAGGACGAAGACAGAGGAAACTGAGGCAGACTCGAATGCGTGGGCAGGAAGAAGACAGAGGAAACTGAGGCAGACTCGAATGCGTGGGCAGGAAGAAGACAGGAAACTGAGACAGACTCGAATGCGTGGGCAGGAAGAAGACAGAGGAAACTGAGGCAGACTCGAATGCCTGGCCAGGAAGAAGACACAGGAAACTCAGGCAGACTCGAATACGTGGGTAGGAAGATGACAGAGGAAACTGAGGCAGACTCGAATGCGTGGGCAGGAAAAAGACAGAGGAAACTGTGGCAGACTTGAATGCGTGGACAGGAAGACGACAGAGGAAACTTAGGTAGACTCGAATGCGTGGGCAGGAAGAAGACAGAGGAAACTGAGGCAGACTCGACTACGTGGGCAGGAAGATGACAGAGGAAACTGAGGCAGACTCGAATGCGTGGGTAGGAAGAAGACAGTGGAAACTGAGGCAGACTCTAATGCGTGGGCAGGAAGAAGACAGAGGAAACTGAGGCAGACTCGAATGCGTGGGCAGGAAGAAGACAGAGGAAACTGAGGCAGACTCGAATGCGTGGGTAGGAAGAAGACAGTGGAAACTGAGGCAGACTCTAATGCGTGGGCAGGAAGAAGACAGAGGAAACTGAGGCAGACTCGAATGCCTGGGCAGGAAGAAGACAGAGGAAACTGAGGCAGACTCGAATGCCTGGGCAGGAAGAAGACAGGAAACTGAGGCAGACTCGACTACGTGGGCAGGAAGATGACAGAGGAAACTGAGGTAGACTCGAATGCGTGGACAGGAAGAAGACAGAGGAAACTGAGGCAGACTCGACTACGTGGGCAGGAAGATGACAGAGGAAACTGAGGTAGACTCGAATGCGTGGGTAGGAAGAAGACAGAGGAAACTGAGGCAGACTCGAATGCGTGGGCAAGAAGAAGACAGAGGAAACTGAGGCAGACTCGAATGCCTGGGCAGGAAGAAGACAGAGGAAACTGATTCAGACTCGAATGCGTGGGCAGGAAGAAGACAGAGGAAACTTAGGCAGACTCGAATGCGTGGGCAGGAAGAAGACAGGAAACTGAGACAGACTCGAATGCGTGGGCAGGAAGAAGACAGAGGAAACTGAGGCAGACTCGAATGCCTGGCCAGGAAGAAGACACAGGAAACTCAGGCAGACTCGAATGCGTGGACAGGAAGACGACAGAGGAAACTGAGGTAGACTCGAATGCGTGGACAGGAAGAAGACAGAGGAAACTGAGGCAGACACGACTACGTGGGCAGGAAGATGACAGAGGAAACTGAGGTAGACTCGAATGCGTGGACAGGAAGAAGACAGAGGAAACTGAGGCAGACTCGACTACGTGGGCAGGAAGATGACAGAGAAAACTGAGGTAGACTCGAATGCGTGGACAGGAAGAAGACAGAGGAAACTGAGGCAGACTCGAATGCGTGGGCAGGAAGAAGACAGGAAACTGAGACAGACTCGAATGCGTGGGCAGGAAGAAGACAGAGGAAACTGAGGCAGACTCGAATGCCTGGCCAGGAAGAAGACACAGGAAACTCAGGCAGACTCGAATGCGTGGACAGGAAGAAGACAGAGGAAACTGAGGCAGACTCGAATGCCTGGCCAGGAAGAAGACACAGGAAACTCAGGCAGACTCGAATGCGTGGACAGGAAGACGACAGAGGAAACTGAGGTAGACTCGAATGCGTGGACAGGAAGAAGACAGAGGAAACTGAGGCAGACTCGACTACGTGGGCAGGAAGATGACAGAGAAAACTGAGGTAGACTCGAATGCGTGGACAGGAAGAAGACAGAGGAAACTGAGGCAGACTCGAATGCGTGGGCAGGAAGAAGACAGAGGAAACTGAGGCAGACTCGAATGCCTGGCCAGGAAGAAGACACAGGAAACTCAGGCAGACTCGAATGCGTGGACAGGAAGACGACAGAGGAAACTGAGGTAGACTCGAATGCGTGGACAGGAAGAAGACAGAGGAAACTGAGGCAGACTCGACTACGTGGGCAGGAAGATGACAGAGAAAACTGAGGTAGACTCGAATGCGTGGACAGGAAGAAGACAGAGGAAACTGAGGCAGACTCGAATGCGTGGGCAGGAAGAAGACAGAGGAAACTGAGGCAGACTCGAATGCGTGGGTAGGAAGAAGACAGTGGAAACTGAGGCAGACTCTAATGCGTGGGCAGGAAGAAGACAGAGGAAACTGAGGCAGACTCGAATGCGTGGACAGGAAGACGACAGAGGAAACTGAGGTAGACTCGAATGCGTGGACAGGAAGAAGACAGAGGAAACTGAGGCAGACTCGACTACGTGGGCAGGAAGATGACAGAGGAAACTGAGGTAGACTCGAATGCGTGGACAGGAAGAAGACAGAGGAAACTGAGGCAGACTCGAATGCGTGGGCAGGAAGAAGACAGAGGAAACTGAGGCAGACTCGACTACGTGGGCAGGAAGATGACAGAGGAAACTGAGGTAGACTCGAATGCGTGGACAGGAAGAAGACAGAGGAAACTGAGGCAGACTCGAATGCGTGGGCAGGAAGAAGACAGAGGAAACTGAGGCAGACTCGAATGCGTCGGTAGGAAGAAGACAGTGGAAACTGAGGCAGACTCGAATGCGTGGAGAGGAAGAAGACAGAGGAAACTGAGGCAGACTCGAATGCGTGGGCAGGAAGAAGACAGAGGAAACTGAGGCAGACTCGAATGCCTGGGCAGGAAGAAGACAGAGGAAACTGAGGCAGACTCCAATGCCTGGGCAGGAAGAAGACAGAGGAAACTGAGGCAGACTCGAATGCGTGGGTAGGAAGAAGAAAGAGGAAACTGTGGCAGACTCGAATGTGTGGGTAGGAAGAAGAAAGAAGAAACTGAGGCAGATTCTAATGCGTGGGTAGGAAGAAGACAGAGGAAACTGAGGCAGACTCGAATGCGTGGGCAGGAAAAAGACAGAGGAAACTGTGGCAGACTCGAATGTGTGGACAGGAAGACGACAGAAGAAACTGAGGCAGACTCGAATGCGTGGGGAGGAAGAAGACAGAGGAAACTGAGGCAGACTAGAATGCGTGGGCAGGAAGAAGACAGAGGAAACTGAGGCAGACTCGAATTCGTGGGTAGGAAGAAGACAGATGAAACTGAAGCAGACTCGAATGCGTGGGCAGGAAGAAGACAGAGGAAACTGAGGCAGACTCGAATGCATGGGTAGGAAGAAGACAGAGGAAACTGAGGCAGACTCGAATTCGTGGGTAGGAAGAAGACAGAGGAAACTGAGGCAGACTCGAATGCGTGGGCAGGAAGAAGACAGAGGAAACTGAGGCAGATTCGAATGCGTGGGTAGGAAGAAGACAGAGGAAACTGAAGCAGACTCGAATGCGTGGGCAGGAAGAAGACAGAGGAAACTGAGGCAGACTCGAATGCGTGGGTAGGAAGAAGACAGAGGAAACTGAGGCAGACTCGAATGCGTGGGCAGGAAGAAGACAGGTGAAACTGAGGCAGACTCGATTGCGTGGGTAGGAAGAAGACAGAGGAAACTGAGGCAGACTCGAATGCGTGGGTAGGAAGAAGACAGAGGAAACTGAGGGAGACTAGAATGCGTGGGCAGGAAGAAGACAGAGGAAACTGAGGCAGACTCGAATGCGTGGGTAGGAAGAAGACAGAGGAAACTGAAGCACACTCGAATGCGTGGGCAGGAAGAAGACAGAGGTAACTGAGGCAGACTCGACTACGTGGGCAGGAAGATGACAGAGAAAACTGAGGTAGACTCGAATGCGTGGACAGGAAGAAGACAGAGGAAACTGGGGCAGACTCGAATGCGTGGGTAGGAAGAAGACAGAGGAAATTGAGGCAGACTCGAATGCGTGGGTAGGAAGAAGACAGAGGAAACTGAGGGAGACTAGAATGCGTGGGCAGGAAGAAGACAGAGGAAACTGAGGCAGACTCGAATGCGTGGGTAGGAAGAAGACAGAGGAAACTGAGGGAGACTAGAATGCGTGGGCAGGAAGAAGACAGAGGAAACTGAGGCAGACTCGAATGCATGGGCAGGACGAAGACAGAGGAAACTGAGGCAGACTCGAATGCGTGGGCAGGAAGAAGACAGAGGAAACTGAGGCAGACTCGAATGCGTGGGCAGGAAGAAGACAGGAAACTGAGACAGACTCGAATGCGTGGGCAGGAAGAAGACAGAGGAAACTGAGGCAGACTCGAATGCCTGGCCAGGAAGAAGACACAGGAAACTCAGGCAGACTCGAATACGTGGGTAGGAAGATGACAGAGGAAACTGAGGCAGACTCGAATGCGTGGGCAGGAAAAAGACAGAGGAAACTGTGGCAGACTTGAATGCGTGGACAGGAAGACGACAGAGGAAACTTAGGTAGACTCGAATGCGTGGGCAGGAAGAAGACAGAGGAAACTGAGGCAGACTCGACTACGTGGGCAGGAAGATGACAGAGGAAACTGAGGCAGACTCGAATGCGTGGGTAGGAAGAAGACAGTGGAAACTGAGGCAGACTCTAATGCGTGGGCAGGAAGAAGACAGAGGAAACTGAGGCAGACTCGAATGCGTGGGCAGGAAGAAGACAGAGGAAACTGAGGCAGACTCGAATGCGTGGGTAGGAAGAAGACAGTGGAAACTGAGGCAGACTCTAATGCGTGGGCAGGAAGAAGACAGAGGAAACTGAGGCAGACTCGAATGCCTGGGCAGGAAGAAGACAGAGGAAACTGAGGCAGACTCGAATGCCTGGGCAGGAAGAAGACAGGAAACTGAGGCAGACTCGACTACGTGGGCAGGAAGATGACAGAGGAAACTGAGGTAGACTCGAATGCGTGGACAGGAAGAAGACAGAGGAAACTGAGGCAGACTCGACTACGTGGGCAGGAAGATGACAGAGGAAACTGAGGTAGACTCGAATGCGTGGGTAGGAAGAAGACAGAGGAAACTGAGGCAGACTCGAATGCGTGGGCAAGAAGAAGACAGAGGAAACTGAGGCAGACTCGAATGCCTGGGCAGGAAGAAGACAGAGGAAACTGATTCAGACTCGAATGCGTGGGCAGGAAGAAGACAGAGGAAACTTAGGCAGACTCGAATGCGTGGGCAGGAAGAAGACAGGAAACTGAGACAGACTCGAATGCGTGGGCAGGAAGAAGACAGAGGAAACTGAGGCAGACTCGAATGCCTGGCCAGGAAGAAGACACAGGAAACTCAGGCAGACTCGAATGCGTGGACAGGAAGACGACAGAGGAAACTGAGGTAGACTCGAATGCGTGGACAGGAAGAAGACAGAGGAAACTGAGGCAGACACGACTACGTGGGCAGGAAGATGACAGAGGAAACTGAGGTAGACTCGAATGCGTGGACAGGAAGAAGACAGAGGAAACTGAGGCAGACTCGACTACGTGGGCAGGAAGATGACAGAGAAAACTGAGGTAGACTCGAATGCGTGGACAGGAAGAAGACAGAGGAAACTGAGGCAGACTCGAATGCGTGGGCAGGAAGAAGACAGGAAACTGAGACAGACTCGAATGCGTGGGCAGGAAGAAGACAGAGGAAACTGAGGCAGACTCGAATGCCTGGCCAGGAAGAAGACACAGGAAACTCAGGCAGACTCGAATGCGTGGACAGGAAGAAGACAGAGGAAACTGAGGCAGACTCGAATGCCTGGCCAGGAAGAAGACACAGGAAACTCAGGCAGACTCGAATGCGTGGACAGGAAGACGACAGAGGAAACTGAGGTAGACTCGAATGCGTGGACAGGAAGAAGACAGAGGAAACTGAGGCAGACTCGACTACGTGGGCAGGAAGATGACAGAGAAAACTGAGGTAGACTCGAATGCGTGGACAGGAAGAAGACAGAGGAAACTGAGGCAGACTCGAATGCGTGGGCAGGAAGAAGACAGAGGAAACTGAGGCAGACTCGAATGCCTGGCCAGGAAGAAGACACAGGAAACTCAGGCAGACTCGAATGCGTGGACAGGAAGACGACAGAGGAAACTGAGGTAGACTCGAATGCGTGGACAGGAAGAAGACAGAGGAAACTGAGGCAGACTCGACTACGTGGGCAGGAAGATGACAGAGAAAACTGAGGTAGACTCGAATGCGTGGAAAGGAAGAAGACAGAGGAAACTGAGGCAGACTCGAATGCGTGGGCAGGAAGAAGACAGAGGAAACTGAGGCAGACTCGAATGCGTGGGTAGGAAGAAGACAGTGGAAACTGAGGCAGACTCTAATGCGTGGGCAGGAAGAAGACAGAGGAAACTGAGGCAGACTCGAATGCGTGGACAGGAAGACGACAGAGGAAACTGAGGTAGACTCGAATGCGTGGACAGGAAGAAGACAGAGGAAACTGAGGCAGACTCGACTACGTGGGCAGGAAGATGACAGAGGAAACTGAGGTAGACTCGAATGCGTGGACAGGAAGAAGACAGAGGAAACTGAGGCAGACTCGACTACGTGGGCAGGAAGATGACAGAGGAAACTGAGGTAGACTCGAATGCGTGGACAGGAAGAAGACAGAGGAAACTGAGGCAGACTCGAATGCGTGGGCAGGAAGAAGACAGAGGAAACTGAGGCAGACTCGAATGCGTCGGTAGGAAGAAGACAGTGGAAACTGAGGCAGACTCGAATGCGTGGAGAGGAAGAAGACAGAGGAAACTGAGGCAGACTCGAATGCGTGGGCAGGAAGAAGACAGAGGAAACTGAGGCAGACTCGAATGCCTGGGCAGGAAGAAGACAGAGGAAACTGAGGCAGACTCCAATGCCTGGGCAGGAAGAAGACAGAGGAAACTGAGGCAGACTCGAATGCGTGGGTAGGAAGAAGAAAGAGGAAACTGTGGCAGACTCGAATGTGTGGGTAGGAAGAAGAAAGAAGAAACTGAGGCAGATTCTAATGCGTGGGTAGGAAGAAGACAGAGGAAACTGAGGCAGACTCGAATGCGTGGGCAGGAAAAAGACAGAGGAAACTGTGGCAGACTCGAATGTGTGGACAGGAAGACGACAGAGGAAACTGAGGTAGACTCGAATGCGTGGACAGGAAGAAGACAGAGGAAACTGAGGCAGACTCGAATGCCTGGGCAGGAAGAAGACAGAATAAACTGAGGCAGACTCGAATACATGGGTAGGAAGAAGACAGAGGAAACTGAGGCAGACTGGAATGCGTGGGCAGGAAAAATACAGAGGAAACTGTGGCAGACTCGAATGCGTGGACAGGAAGACGACAGAGGAAACTGAGGTAGACTCGAATGCGTGGACAGGAAGAAGACAGAGGAAACTGAGGCAGACTCGACTACGTGGGCAGGAAGATGACAGAGGAAACTGAGGTAGACTCGAATGCGTGGACAGGAAGAAGACAGAGGAAACTGAGGCAGACTCGAATGCGTGGGCAGGAAGAAGACAGAGGAAACTGAGGCAGACTCGAATGCGTGGGTAGGAAGAAGACAGAGGAAACTGAGGCAGACTGGAATGCGTGGGCAGGAAGAAGACAGAGGAAACTGAGGTAGACTCGAATGCCTGGGCAGGAAGAAGACAGAGGAAACTGAGGCAGACTCCAATGCGTGTGCAGGAAAAAGTCAGAGGAAACTGAGGCAGACTCGAATGCGTGGACAGGAAGACGACAGAGGAAACTGAGGCAGACTCGAATGCGTGGGCAGGAAGAAGACAGAGGAAACTGAGGCAGACTCGGATGCCTGGGCAGGAAGAAGACAGAGGAAAATGAACCAGACTCGAATGCGTGGGCAGGAAGAAGACAGAGGAAACTGAGGCAGACTCGAATACGTGGGTAGGAAGAAGGCAGAGGAAACTGAGGCAGTTTCGAATGCGTGGGTAGGAAGAAGACAGAGAAAACTGAGGTAGACTCGAATGCGTGGGCAGGAAAAAGACAGAGGAAACTGTGGCAGACTCGAATGCGTGGACAGGAAGACGACAGAGGAAACTGAGGTAGACTCGAATGCGTGGACAGGAAGAAGACAGAGGAAACTGAGGCAGACTCGACTACGTGGGCAGGAAGATGACAGAGGAAACTGAGGCAGACTCGAATGCGTGGGCAGGAAGAAGACAGAGGAAACTGAGGCAGACTCGAATGCGTGGGTAGGAAGAAGACAGAGGTAACTGAGGCAGACTCGAATGCGTGGGTAGGAAGAAGACAGAGGAAACTGAGGCAGACTGGAATGCGAGGGTAGGAAGAAGATAGAGGAAACTGAGGCAGACTCGACTACGTGGGCAGGAAGATGACAGAGGAAACTGAGATAGACTCGAATGCGTGGACAGGAAGAAGACAGAGGAAACTGAGGCGGACTCGAATGCGTGGACAGGAAGAAGACAGAGGAAACTGAGGCAGACTCGAATGCGTGGGCAGGAAGAAGACAAAGGAAACTGAGGCAGACTCGAATGCCTGGGCAGGAAGAAGACAGAGGAAACTGATTCAGACTCGAATGCGTGGGCAGGAAGAAGACAGAGGAAACTTAGGCAGACTCGAATGCGTGGGTAGGAAGAAGACAGAGGAAACTGAGGCAGACTCGAATGCGTGGGCAGGAAGAAGACAGAGGAAACTGAGGTAGACTCGAATGCCTGGGCAGGAAGAAGACAGAGGAAACTGAGGCAGACTCCAATGCGTGGGCAGGAAAAAGTCAGAGGAAACTGAGGCAGACTCGAATGCGTGGACAGGAAGACGACAGAGGAAACTGAGGCAGACTCGAATGCGTGGGCAGGAAGAAGACAGAGGAAACTGAGGCAGACTCGAATGCCTGGGCAGGAAGAAGACAGAGGAAACTGAGGCAGACTCGAATGCCCGGGCAGGAAGAAGACAGAGGAAACTGAGGCAGACTCGAATACGTGGGTAGGAAGAAGACAGAGGAAACTGAGGCAGATTCGAATGCGTGGGTAGGAAGAAGACAGAGAAAACTGAGGCAGACTCGAATGCGTGGGCAGGAAAAAGACAGAGGAAACTGTGGCAGACTCGAATGCGTGGACAGGAAGACGACAGAGGAAACTGAGGTAGACTCGAATGCGTGGACAGGAAGAAGACAGAGGAAACTGAGGCAGACTCGACTACGTGGGCAGGAAGATGACAGAGGAAACTGAGGTAGACTCGAATGCGTGGACAGGAAGAAGACAGAGGAAACTGAGGCAGACTCGAATGCGTGGGCAGGACGAAGACAGAGGAAACTGAGGCAGACTCGAATGCGTGGGTAGGAAAAAGACAGAGGAAACTGAGGCAGACTCGAATGCGAGGGTAGGAAGAAGACAGAGGAAACTGATTCAGACTCGAATGCGTGGGTAGGAAGAAGACAGAGGAAACTGAGGCAGACTCGAATGCGTGGGCAGGAAGAAGACAGAGGGTTAGCATCAGTTCTGATGGCAAATCCATCGCTAGACTCTAAACTGAAAATAATTCTGGCTGAATTCCAAAGATCTCATTGGGACATCATTTGTAAAGCAGAAGTGGTGGTTGGGATGAACCACACGCCGGACGGCCTGCCCAATGAGAGAAACTCATGAGATCTCATGAAAGTGGTTGGTTTTGATAGACACTGATCACGAAGTTCAGAATGCGTTAAAAAGTGTCTAATGACAAACGAATATTTACCTTTTCTGAGGTGCAAAATCAGTCGCGTTCCAGCGTCGACCCAATATTGAGTAGTCTTCGGTAGAGTTATGCCACGTTGAGGACTCTAGATCTCACACAAGAGGGGGTCCAAATGTTCCGATTCCTTCGATCACGTCATATAGAGTGGATTACGTGCTATTATGCCAAAACTTAGATTAAGAATTTTCTTGCGAGTTTGGATTGTATTCAACAGGATTTTCGGGAAATATTCTAATTTATGGAGATGTTAAGATATCATTGTCTGTATTTTAGAGTTTGTAAGATTCGATTGATTTTACCGTAGATGGAAGACTGATATCCCACCTTTCAGAAATATTTGCGAAATATTAGACCTCTTAATTCAGTCAACCATTTATGTATTGCTCCATCACCCCTTGAACTCTACGAATTACGGAAGACTGTCGTCTGGTAACTGCGCCTGAACAGCGCCATATTGTTATTAATCCTGTTGGTATACTTTTAGCGTAGATATTCTAATGAAATGCAGCTTGTGCTGAAAGAAATGGCGACAGCAGAGCATATATGGCTCCACATCTTGCCAAAAAAGTCGAGGATAATTTTCATTCCCTTGCCACACATTTCATTCCCCAAATAATCTTGCAAATTGTTTGTGAATTTTTGAATAAGCATTTATGACGTTGACTTAAATTTCACCAGTCCAAATATTACCAAACGACACAACACCAAAAATTAAATATTATTTACGTCATCTTAGATGGAATCTAACTAATGCTGATTTTAAAAATCATTCTTTAATCGTCCGTGATGGCCGAGTGGTTAGAGAGCTTCGTTATTTAGAACAAAAGGGCCTAATGTTCGAGCACTGGGCAACACAAGAAAAACATGGATGTTGCTTTTCTTGTGTTGACTTTCTGCTGATGTTTCACTTTCCTCATGTGCTGAGTGGTTAAGCGTGCTTGACTAAAATAAAATAAAATAAAAAATAAATACCCCCTCAAGCATCTGCTTGCCACAGAGGTCTGACAGGAGCTTGTAAGTTTATATGCCAGAGTAGAAGATCTGAGAGGATGGCAGGACCTCAGCAGAAAAACGACACATACATCCATGCCTTACCCGGGATCAAACCCAGGTCCCTTAGATCAGTAGCCAAGCGTACTAACCACTACTAATCAGATATCAGCCAGACATGGATAAAGGATCAGATATCAGCCAGACATGGATAAAGGATGGTTGTTTTCATTCTGCTGAGGTCTTGCCTTCCTCACATACTTTCTCAATGACGTATAAACTGAGATGCTGTTGTCAGACCTCTGTGGGAAGCAGCTGCTTGAGGCGAATTTACCCTTTTTCAATTTATAGCTCTTCTCTCTTGTCTATTAAATTGATAGTCTTCTTGCCTGACCTTTGTGGCAAACAACTGCTGGAGGGATAATTTATTTTAACATCCAAACACTGTAGACGTGTTTTCAATTGCAGCAAAAATTCATTGCAGCAAAAAATACTTGTAACTCTTTGGTATATATTCATGATACTGAATGGGGCGGGGTTGGCTCAGTCGGTAGCGCGCCAGGCTCATAATCTGTAGTTCCCAGGTTCGAGTCCCAGTTGGGTCAGCGTTGAGATTTATCTCCGCAAAATTCCCTGCCCACGGTCAGTAGGGGACACCGATGGGCTTGGAAAGGCCGTCGCCCGTCGGATGGGACGTTAAGCCGTGGCCCCGTGTGCGGGAGAGCCATACCCTATGCGCGTTAAAGAACACGCTGGATGGCCTTGACGGGAGGCTACCATCTGTCTCCCAACAGCTGTTCCAGTGGGTTCCCTCGCCCAACCTTCTCTGAGCCTACGGAGTCCATGTGACCTGGCCATTTAGCCCATGGTGTGCAAAAAAGTGCCACTCAGAGGTAAAACAACCCAACGTTAAAGAACACGCTGGATGGC
Source organism: Ryuthela nishihirai (assembly GCA_038380435.1). Lineage (NCBI taxonomy): Eukaryota > Metazoa > Arthropoda > Arachnida > Araneae > Heptathelidae > Ryuthela > Ryuthela nishihirai. The sequence continues at coordinate 19,881,249 of JAWZYU010000028.1, read as the reverse complement.
CTTGACGGGAGGCTACCATCTGTCTCCCAACAGCTGTTCCAGTGGGTCCCCTCCCCCAACCTTCTCTGAGCCTACGGAGTCCATGTGACCTGGCCATTTAATCCATGGTGTGCAAAAAAAGTGCCGCTCAGAGGTAAAACAACCCAACCCAACCCATGATACTGAATTCAGTATGTTTTCACCATCAATTATACCAATACCAAATCGTCAGATATCAGTGCCAACTTTCACGATAATTACTATTAACAGAAATAGAATATATTCGGAAAAAAAAAACCGTTTTTTTTTAACGAAATCACTTCCAAAATCCTTTATCGATTCATTTTCTTTTGCTGATATGTTTTTTACGTTTGTTTTCGTTTCCCACATAAAAGTGAACGGAAAAAAAAATTTAAAAAACTACAGAGTTCCTTTATAAGAAGAGATACAATAATGCCAAAGTAAATATGAAAACATTTTTCACCTAGCATGACTAACTGATGCGTCTTAATTTGAACACTTATTTTTAGCTGCTGTAACTTCGAAGTATTTCGAATGCGGAAACTGTAATATCTTCTATCCTTATACTTCTTGTTACGTTATTCTTCAAAACAATACTGAAGTGCAAAATCTACAGTTTTTGGGGTTACGAGGTTCAGAAAAGCAGGGGCAAAATCCAGTAAACAGTCTACCTGAACTGTCCAGTTCTCGGTGCATGAAAAAATACTCCCATTATAGTTCTAAGAACATCTTTTTTTGGTGTGTGAACACATTCGAAGGCCGCGTCATTCACCGCCCCACAACGAGCTTCTCTGTGCGTGGACCAGAGCCAAAAGAGTTCATGTAAACAATTCCTGTGATCTTTGAGCCAGCTAGTTGCTGCTGGATACGACCAGGCCAGCATGTGCCCCGCGTGGGGTTAAAGAGTCCCGGAAGATCATTAAGGGTCACCGTGTCTGGAGTCACGGCAAATTTGGGACAAAAGGAAAAGCTTTTTATTTTAATAAGATTTGTATTCATAGTGAAGATATCTGCGAGTACTTTGCATATTTTCTTTCTTAGTACAGTCAGATTTGGGGGGGGGGGGGAGAGAGGGTGCGGCCGATTGTTTTAGTTTCAATGTACAATCTTTTCTTCTGTTTACTAGAGCAAACGTTTTTGTCTGAAAGTCAGGGTGTTTTGGTCTCGCTATTTCGAGTGTTGATAAGTCTATTTATTTATTTATCGCTCGAGCACTTCTGTTTGTACTTGATATGTGCTGAAGAGCACAATCACAGTGCCGAAGAGAAAGTTAAAGCGTACACCAAAACAAGATTCTTTCCAGACAATGGCGACTTAACAAAAAAAACCCCAATCTTTTTCAGTGTTTGCTTTGCGATAAAAATTAGATTTTTCTCTGCACATTGGAAATTGATACAAAAATCGTTGCGGAAACATAGGATTGATTGGGGCGGGGGTGGCTCAGTCGGTAGCGCGCCAGGCTCGTAATCTGCATTTCCCAGGTTCGGGTCCCAACTGGGTCAGCGTTGAGATTTAACCAGTAGGGGACATCGATGGGCTTGGAAAGGTCGCCGTCCGTCGGATGGGACGTTAAGCCGTGGCCCAGTGTATGGGAGAGCCATACCCTGTGCACGTTAAAGATCACGCTGGATGGCCTTGACGGGAGGCTACCATCTGTCTCCCAACAGCTGTTCCAGTGGGTCCCCTCCCCCAATCATCTCTGAGCCTTCGGGATCCATGTGACCTGGCCATTTAACCCATGGTGTGCAAAAGAAGTGCTGCTCCGAGGTAAAACAACCCAACCCACAAAACTGATTCTCCAAAAACAAGGAAGGGCAATAAGTTAACAATTATTCATTTCAATTACATTAAAAAATTATCGCTCTGGCTGTCGCGAAGCGGTATTTTTTTTCAAATGAATAATTGTTGAATTCTATATCTATAAGCAATCTATGTACTTACTATGGATGGACATTAAATTAGGTTTAGGAAGGTTCTCGTTTTTTTTTAAATATCCCAATCCCTGTCAGGCTAGATCATTTTTGTACGTATTTCTTTGTTTCGTATTGCAAGATGCCTTTAGCTCCAGCAAAGGCCATGTTGGGCAGCTCTTGCTGGAGTATTAATCGATGTAGCAGATCTGTGAGAGGGATGTCCACCCAACTTTGACTGTTGAACCTGGCCGAGGGTCAGCGATCTTCCACCATGTCCGAGAGTTCGGAGAAGGGAGGATCTTTTGTTCTTTTGTTCCCAACGAGGAACGAACGCGTGATACACAAAGAATTTTCGGCTCGTAAGTGCCGACCGGAATTATCAGTATTCGGGCTTTCAAGAAACAACTGAACTGGAATATTTGGGTTGGGTTGTTTTACTTCTGAGTGACACTTTTTTGCACACCATGGGTTAAATGGTCAGGTCACATGGACCCCGAAGGCTCAGAGAAGATTGGGGGAGGGAACCCACTGGAACAGCTGTTGGGAGACAGATGGTGCCTCCCGTCAAGGCCATCCAGCGTGTTCTTTAAGGTGTACAGGGTATGCCTCTCCCTCGTACACGGGCCACGACTTAACGTCCCATCCAACGGACGACAGACTTTGGAAGCCCATTGGTGTCCCCTACTGACCGTGGGCAGGGCAGGGAATTTTGCGGAGATAAATCTCAACGCTGACACAGCTGGGATTCGAACCTGGGAACTACAGATTACGAGCCTGACGCGCTACCGACTGAGTCACCCCCGCCCAACTCCGCCCCTCCCCGCCCCGCTGAACTGGAATAGTAAGCTGGTATTATAATTTATAACAAAGGAGTACGAATAACTTTTTGTCCTTAAGCCAATGTTTATATATTCAAAGTTCAATAAAGGATTTTTTGTTTAACTAAAGTCTCGAGTCGAACATATTTATTAAGAGGAGCTCAGGATTGAGTTCCCTGCAATTGCCATAAATTCAGAGAAGTCATCAGAAAGACTTTCTCCTGTTCGCGTATTGAGACCCAACTAATAATTTTGACCACCCAACTAATAATTTTGGGGTGATCTTAGGGAAATCGAAAGAGCAAAATAACAAAAATTTGTTTCCTTGACTTCGTTTGTTAGTAGCAAAGATCGTAGAAGATCATCACTATAGATAATGCGCCTCACGTGATTTGAAGTGTATTCGTGACTGATGTCATTCCAGTGGCAAAGCGGTTGATAATGTTTGATTGAAAAGCAAATCCAGTGGTCATGTGCTAGCATGTTGAATGAAAGACGATCCAGTGGGCAAGTGCAGTGGTTTGACTGAAGAGCGAATCCAGTGGCCAAATGTTACCATGTTTGACTGAGGAGCGAATCCAGTGGCCAAATGTTACAATGTTTGACTGAAGAGCGAATCCAGTGGCCAAATGTTACCATGTTTGACTGAAGAGCGAATCCAGTGGCCAAATGTTACCATGTTTGACTGAGGAGCGAATCCAGTGGCCAAATGTTACCATGTTTGACTGAGTAGCGAATATAGTGGCCAAATGTTACCATGTTTGACTGAAGAGCGAATCCAGTGGCCAAATGTTACCATGTTTGACTGAAGAGCGAATCCAGTGGCCAAAAGTTACCATGTTTGACTGAAGAGAGAATCCAGTGGCCAAATGTTACCATGTTTGACTGAAGAGCGAATCCAGTGGCCAAATGTTACCATGTTTGACTGAAGAGAGAATCCAGTGGCCAAATGTTACCATGTTTGACTGAAGAGCGAATCCAGTGGCCAAAAGTTACCATGTTTGACTGAAGAGAGAATCCAGTGGCCAAATGTTACCATGTTTGACTGAAGAGCGAATCCAGTGGCCAAATGTTACCATGTTTGACTGAAGAGAGAATCCAGTGGCCAAATGTTACCATGTTTGACTGAAGAGCGAATCCAGTGGCCAAATGTTACCATGTTTGACTGAGGAGCGAATCTAGTGGCCAAATGTTACCATGTTTGACTGAAGAGCGAATCCAGTGGCCAAATGTTAACATGTTTGACTGAAGAGCGAATCCAGTGGCCAAAAGTTACCATGTTTGACTGAAGAGAGAATCCAGTGGCCAAATGTTATCATGTTTGACTGAAGAGCGAATCCAGTGGCCAAATGTTACCATGTTTGACTGAGGAGCGAATCTAGTGGCCAAATGTTACCATGTTTGACTGAAGAGCGAATCCAGTGGCCAAATGTTAACATGTTTGACTGAAGAGCGAATCCAGTGGCCAAAAGTTACCATGTTTGACTGAAGAGAGAATCCAGTGGCCAAATGTTACCATGTTTGACTGAAGACCGAATCCAGTGGCCAAATGTTACCATGTTTGACTGTAGAGCGAATCCAGTGGCCAAATGTTACCATGTTTGACTGAATAGAGAATCTAGTGGCCAAATGTTACCATGTTTGACTGAAGAGCGAATCCAGTGGCCAAATGTTACTATGTTTGACTGAGGAGCGAATCTAGTGGCCAAATGTTACCATGTTTGACTGAAGAGCGAATCCAGTGGCCAAATGTTACCATGTTTGACTGAAGAGAGAATCTAGTGGCCAAATGTTACTATGTTTGACTGAAGAGCGAATCCAGTGGCCAAATGTTACCATGTTTGACTGAGGAGCGATCTAGTGGCCAAATGTTACCATGTTTGACTGAAGAGCGAATTCAGTGGCCAAATGTTACCATGTTTGACTGAAGAGCGAATCCAGTGGCCAAATGTTACCATGTTTGACTGAAGAGAGAATCTAGTGGACAAATGTTACCATGTTTGACTGAAGAGCGAATCCAGTGGCCAAATGTTACCATGTTTGACTGAGGAGCGAATCTAGTGGCCAAATGTTACCATGTTTGACTGAAGAGAGAATCCAGTTGCCAAATGTTACCATGTTTGACTGAAGAGCGAATCCAGTGGCCAAATGTTACCATGTTTGACTGAAGAACGAATCCAGTGGGCCAAATGTTACCATGTTTGACTGAAGAGCGAATCCAGTGGCCAAATGTTACCATGTTGGACTGAAGAGAGAATCCAGTGGCCAAATGTTACCATGTTTGACTGAAGAGCGAATCCAGTGGACAAATGTTACCATGTTTGACTGAAGAGAGAATCTAGTGGACAAATGTTACCATGTTTGACTGAAGAGAGAATCCAGTTGCCAAATGTTACCATGTTTGACTGAAGAGCGAATCCAGTGGCCAAATGTTACCATGTTTGACTGAAGAACGAATCCAGTGGGCCAAATGTTACCATGTTTGACTGAAGAGCGAATCCAGTGGCCAAATGTTACCATGTTTGACTGAAGAGCGAATCCAGTTGCCAAATGTTACCATGTTTGACTGCCGAGTAAACTCAATTGTTGAGTGGTTACAGTGTTTGACCATGGGGAAACCCCAGTTGCTGACAGTCTATGCCAATGGTTCTCAACCTTTTATTCTTCACTTACCCCCTGGAAATGTGTATGTAACTGGCGTACCCCTTGTATAGATAGATAAAACTATAATTATAGTATAATAATGGTTATTTGTACTTTGTTACTAGAATCTAGGAACTTTGAGCTCTCACGGCGTACCCACCAAAATGTTACTGCGTGCCCCCAAGGGGTACGCGTACCACGTGTTGAGAACCCCTAGTCTAGACTGTTTGATTATGCAGCAGACGAGGGCCGCTCTAATAGATGAGACTTCGAGGCGATTGCATGAAGGCGCTATTTTTGAGAGGCGCCAAAGTGCAGGAAAAATTACCAGGAAAATTTCATTGACTTAATATCACTATTATTAAAACAATGCAGTAGTCAGAAGTTTTCTTCTTTTGGGCAATCATTAAATTCAACACGAAACTTTGTGTCCGGTTGTCTGGCTGCTGAGTAAGGCAGCAATAAGGATATTTTACTAACAGTAAAGGTTGTGTTGTTTTTCTGCTCTGCCATCCTCTCAGACCTTCTACTATGGGATATAAACTGACAGGCTCCTGTCAGACCTCTATGGTAAGCATTCTGCTTGAGGGGGTATTTATTTTTATTTACTTTAAAAGGGCAAAAAAAAATAGCTTTCCCTCAACCCCCCCCCCCCCCCCAAACAATCTTTAATACCAATGAAATAAATTTCCGATCGTTCAACATACAACGAGAAGAACTTGAATTAACCGCTTTGGTCCTCACATTTTTGAAGGTCATGAGAATAACCTTTATACCTTTATTATTCGATGCTCATCGATCATGTAGATCCTGTCTCGACCAATCAGAGCAACGCAAAGGGTAAACAAATTCACTTGTTTTCATCTCACTAACCAGTTGCCAAGGCCTACACGTGGGAAGACACAAAACATTTGAGATGTCACAGTAGGTCAAGCGGTCAGTAGTTACATGGAAAATATAAACACCTTCTGAGCATAGTGCTGCAGGGTAGTGGAGAAAATTAACTATTTACGAGAATGTAAAACGACGCTTTTCATGGAAGGGGACGTTTCGGAAAAGCAAGATTTCTGAATAATAAGAAAAATAAATAACTTGGTGAATCTTGAAAAGGTTTTCCGAAACCTAGAAATTTAACAGCTATCTTTTATAAGGGTTGGGTAGTTTTAATCTCTGAGTGGCACTTTTTTGCACACCATGGGCTAAATGGGCAGGTCACATGGACCCCGAAAGCTCAGAGAAGGTTGGGAGAGGGGACCCACTGGAACAGCTGTTGGGAGACAGAAGGTAGCCTCCCGTCAAGGCCATCCAGCGTGTTCTTTAACGTGCACAGAGTATGGCTCTCCTGTACACGGGTCCACGGCTTAACGTCCCATCCGACGAACGGCGGCCTTTCCAAGCCCATCGGTGTCACCTACTGACCGTGGGCAGGGCAGGGAATTTTGCGGAGATAAATCTCAACGCTGACCCAGCTGGGACTTGAACCTGGGAACTACAGATTACGAGCCTGGCGCGCTACCTCATTTATAAGGGAAATGTTGCAGAAGAAAAAAGAGTCTATTATTGTTAAACAAAATTAAGAAGCAGTTTGTGAATTAGAGGCTCACCTGAAAATTTCATTATATAAAAACTTGACATTTTCTGTATTTCAGCCCTTCCCATATTACTTGTAAAATATAGGAGCAAAAAATTATCCTTATATTCTGACAAATACGGTATATTAAAGTACAAAATGATTACATTATTAAATGCATTGTTTACTTTATTTAAAAAGTATTGAGATTTGTTTCCGTTAAACCTCCATTGGCTGTCCTTTATTTGATGCCTTTATTTGGGAAACATTTCACTGTAATGAAAAGATTCAAAACACTGATCTTGTTTTTATTATTGTGAAATCATTAAAAGAAGCTGATGTTTCAGACACTGTCACTTTATTCTGTAATTTTGCATTAATTCTGGCCGCTGTCCGTCGGATGGGACGTTAAACCGTGGCTCCGTGTGCGGGAGAGACATACCCTGTGCACGTTAAAGAACACGCTGGATGGCCTTGACGGGAGGCTACCATCTGTCTCCCAACAGCTGTTCCAGTGGGTCCCCTCCCCCAACCTTCTCTGAGCCTTCGGGGTCCATGTGACCTGGCCATTTAGCCCATTGTGTGCAAAAAAGTGCCGCTCAGAGGTAAAACAATCCAATCCAACTATTTAATGAAATATGTTTTTTATTTTTAAGAATTGTATTATTTATTTATTGTGTACTATATCCTCACATTCCTATTAGGTCAATGGAAAGTTAGATGCGAAATTTGGTTGTTATAGAATAGGTTGTTTGCGGAAAAAATTTTTTCTGAGGGATGAGGTAGAGTTCGAAATGAAATGCGCGTAATCTTGGTTTTCACCAAAATTCTTCGGAATGCAAAAATAGTACGGGAGATTATTCAACGTGTCTAAAACATTTGTCTTCTAAATTGATGAAAAACCAAAAGACACGTGATGCAAACTTCGAAAAACAAGGCTTTATTTACTGAAACAAATTTAGTATTTGGGTTGAAAATCTGTACGCTAGGCTTTAAACTCTACGTCGGTGGAGTTTAAACTTTTTCATTGGGTGGACATTTTCTAATGACAGATATGTGGGCCACATTTTCAATGATGAATTCCCTCTCCCGCACCCATCGAAAAAAAAAAAGAGGATTCCCTCAAATGCAATATGCATTTGTTCATTATAGATAATCCTGGTATATAATTTAACTGTGATCTCCACTTCCATCCCTAAAAATAATTCCCTTTGATCTCCCACAAAATGATATCCGAGTTATGCTACTTCTCGTAAGAAGAGGCGGGAACGTCTTCCGACATCCCTCTTTGCGAATGCTCAGTAGGTTGCATCAAGTCTCGTAATCTGCAGTTCTCAGGTTTAACTCTCAACTGTGTGAGCATTCAGATTTATCTCCGCTAAATACATCCTCTGCCCTCGTCAGAAAGGGGACACCTAACAGGGTGACGGACCGGGGGTGTCTAGATTTCTACCCCCCATACGAAAATCCGGTCGTCTTATACGAAATCGCACTCTTGTCTACCTTCTTTAAATCCAAAACAGTCTTTCTAAATTTTTGTTTTAGTCCCATAGCATATGTCCGACACTGAAAATAGATTAAAAAAAAAAAAGCTAGTACAGTCGATCAAAAAAGTATCCGAACGCTATGGTTGATTACAGAATTCAGGAAAAAAATATCTGGCAACGATTTTTTTAGAAATTAGTGATCTGGCAACCTTCGTGTCACGTGACACGAAGGTTCATCATCATCCTCAAGCAGCCATGGGCTACGGAGGTCCAACCAGACCATGCAATTTAGTTCTCCAAGCAAGTCTATCCTGAGCTACATCTACTGCATCTGGCCACTGCACACCAATTCTAACAAGGTCCTGTTTGACATTGTCTGCCCACCGCATCCTAGGTCTCCCCTTCTTTCTGAGGCCTTTAGGCACACTGTTCATAACCCTATTCGCCAATCTATAATTATTCATACGGGCAACATGGCCAAACCAACGGAGTCTCTCTCTGCACAATATGCTGCTTAAAGGAGGTTGCAAACTCCTTTTCCTAATCTCATCATTAGTAACAAAGTTGAACCACCTAATGCCCAAGATACTGCGTAAGCATCTGGAATCAAAAGCATCTAGTTTCCTGTTATCTTGTTTACAAAGTGTCCAAGTTTCACTACCATAACTAACCCTAGAAAGAACCAAACTATTATACAGTCTAATTTTAGTCTTTAGGTGTATACGCCTATTTCTCCACACTCTCCATAGATTCTTAAAAGTCCCAGCAGCAATCCCTATTCGTCTGTTAATCTCATGCCGCACATCACCATTATCTGTTACATAGCTCCCAAGATAATTAAACTGTGACACCTGCTCAAGACTGCAACCATTCAGATTAACTGAATCACAGCCTGCCTGACCAATTTTCATCACTTTAGTTTTCTCTCTGTTTATAACCAAACCTACTCTACTACCAGTCTCATCAACAGCTCGAATGAAAGAGTTCATCTCATCAACATCATTTGCCAAAAGGGCTAAATCATCAGCATAATCTAAATCAGAAATTTTCGTAACTCCAGCCCATTTAAGGCCAAAATCTTTCCCTTGAAGTGAATTTCGCATAACATAATCAATAACCAAGCTAAAGAGAAAAGGAGACAAAATGCACCCTTGTCGAACACCAGAAGTAATGCTAAACCAATTGCTACAAGCCTTACCAACTCTCACACACGACTCAGTGTTATTATAGAGAGCTTTCATAATGTTAACTAACTTGTCTGGTATACCATATGATTTCACAATCAACCACAAATTATGACGATCAACAGAGTCAAAAGCCTTTTTGAAATCAACAAAGCTAGCAACCAAAGGTTTCTGAAACTCTAAACATTTCTCAAGAATCTGCCTAAGTGAAAATATCTGATCTACACATCCCCTACCACTTCTGAATCCACATTGCTCATCACGCAATTGCCTGTCAACCAGATTCTTAATTCTATTAAGCACAATCATGGAAAGAACTTTACCTGGAACAGAGAGTAGGCTGATACCCCTATAGTTATCACAAGAACTGCGATCACCTTTTTTGAAAATAGGGATAACAATAGCTCTGGTAAAATCCTTAGGAACCATGCCTTTATCATAAAAGAGATTCAGAATTTCAGTCATCCAAGTGGTAACCGAAACATTCCCAGCTCTAAGCATTTCCGTAGTAATTTCATCTACCCCTGGGGATTTATGAAGTTTAAGTTTAGAAAGAGCCAAAATAACTTCAGATTGTGTTATAGGGCCAACATTAAAGCCATCAATGCATTTATCATCATTGCAAACAATGGGAGTAGAACTAACTACATTGTTTAGAACATCACTGAAATGCTCAGCCCACCTAGCCATGACAGAATCCTCCCCTTCTATAACCTTACCTTGTTTATCCTTCAATCCTTGTATGCCTGTCCGTTTTCTACCACACAAAACATTAACTATCTGGTACAGCTCTCTGCTGTTGTGCTGTCTAACTGCTTCCTCGGCTTTGTCAGCCAAACCATCAAGCCAAAGATTCTTATCAGCAGCTAACTGATCCTTTACAAGTTTATTAAGGTCTCTGTAATGCTTTCTATTAGGACTAGTAGGGTATTGATTAAGGGCATTCCTGCAGTTCTTTCTTTCCGAAATAAGCTCAAGAGCCTTATCACTCAGATAATTTTGCCTCTTCTGCTCCTTTTTTCCTAAAAGAGTACTGTTAGTGTCCAAAAAAGCCAGTTTAAAATGATCCCATTCTTCCTCAACTTCAGTAGTAAGCAAAACATGACTGTCATAATGACTAAGTAACCTATCATGGTAAGCTTTGGCTATAACTGGATCTTTCAGAGCTTCAGTATTAAAAGTAAATTTTTTAACCCTAGCACAACACTTTTTAAGTTTAAGTTGCAACACACTTTTAACAAGGTAATGGTCAGATCCAATTTCAGCTCCCCTATATGCCCTGGTATTCCTAACAGAACTAGTCCATTTGCTGTTAATTAATATGTAATCAATCATATTCTTATGCAGCCCATCAGGTGAAACCCATGTGTACTTATGTATGTCGCGGTGTTTGTAATAAGTGTTAATTATTCTGAATCCATTGAGTTTACTTACCTGTAGGAGACGTTGCCCATTGCCATTGCAGCTACCAATACCAAAAGGGCCTATTACTCCTCCCCAAAGGTCAGAGTCAGTACCAACTTTGGCATTGAAGTCACCAAGAACAAGGGTAATATCTCCTTTCTTGACAGAATTCAAAATATCCTGAAGTTGTTCATAAAACCTATCCTTCTCATCCTCATCGGCATCCTCAGTGGGGGCATAACAGCAGATAACATTCAAGTCTTTAACGCTTGTCTGAAATTTTGCTGTAAGAAACCTTTCATTAATGCACTCATATCCTAGAAGAGCATCGCTAGCGTGTCTGCTGAGAAGCAGACCCACGCCTTGGTGATGCTTTTTGTCGTCCCTCCCTGAAAAGAGAAATTTTAGATTATTTTTAAGAATCTGACCTTTATCTGTCCATCTGGTCTCTTGCAAGCCGAGAATATCTAAATTATAACGGTGGAATTCTTGTGTGAGGACATCAAGAGAAAAAGCTCTGTGCAGAGTCCTCACATTCCAACTACCTATGGAGAGAAAATGGTTAGTGGGATGTTTAAAGAAACTATGTTTATTGAGAGAGGGAATGCCGACAATATCAAACAGCCCCCTAATCGCAGACATGGGGCAAAGACCCGTTCCCCCACTACTAAAGGCTGAAGCCATCTACACTGGAAGACTTCCTCCAATGTAGAATTTGACGATGCCAATAGAAGCAAAGAGTTCAGGTGCCTGCGATGACTTCTGCTCAGGATTATCCACCAGCTGATAAACATATCCTGTGGATCTATTCGCTTGGGGCTGTCAACCCACAAACAAAAAGAAAACACAGCGGAAGATTTTCCCTCCACAGAAGCCCACCAGTGCAGCAAAATCAGGATCCATAATCAAGCTCAGAGCCATATATCTATCCAGTCCAGTAGGTTTATATGGTCAGCACCAGGACCCTGTGTGGTTGACCACTCCTCAGCAGGGTAGAAAAAAAAGAAAAGTAGCCATAGTTGTCCAGATCAGTAGGCCACACTAATCTGGCAGCCCTCCCCTTCCGTTCACTTCCACAAGAGAGTATCTCTTTTGAAAGTTACTAACGGTCCGCACCACGAGAAGGCGGGGTTGGACATTAGGTGCTAGGCCTGGCCGGTTCTATGCATCATCACAGGGGATTGGTGCATAGCTCTCCTTCCAGTGACTACCTAGCTACCATTTACACGATGGTTGCCAGATCATTAATTTCTAAATAAATCATTGCCAGATGTTTTTTCTAAATTCTGTAATCAACCATAGTGTTCGGATACTTTTTTGAGCGACTGTAGGTGGTCATATTATTTTGATACTACATCGTGTGGGTTCACTCACGGAAATATTGAGCGTGTGCAGTTACCGTTCACAGCAAACTGGAGCTTGTGCAGTAACTTCACACGCTACAGTTTGCTGTGAACGGTAACTTGAGCGTGTACAGTTGCTGTACACGCTCCAGATATTTTTCCTGAATTCTGTAATCACGTGACACGAAGGTTGCCAGATCACTATTTTCTAAAAAAATCGTTGCCAGATATTTTTTCTGAATTCTGTAATCAAACATAGCGTTCGGATACTTTTTTGAGCGACTGTACATTCCATAGAGAATATCATTTTAACCTGCCCTGTGGAATATTTTAGTAATGGGAAACCCTACTCAAGTCTTAGAGTAATTAGTTAGAGTTGAGTAGAGTTTCCCTATTATTTGTAGCCGGGTCCCCCCCCCCCCCAACCCCGACACTAAATTTTCGGATCCCCCAGAGCTATATTTTCGCTCCCTCGCCCCCTGAAACTAAATCTTGTATACGTGCTTGACCGACAGCCACGGAAAGGCTGTCGGAAAGGATATTACTCGTAAGCCTTGGATAGGAGAGCCATACCCTATGGCTCTCCTATCCAAAACACGCTGGGTGACCTTGGCGGGTGACACGCTGGGTGACCTTGGCGGGAGGCTTCCATCTGTCTTCTAACAGCTTTCCGTATATTTCCCGTCCTCTAGCTCTCTATATATAGTCCCCTTTCTGCTAACCTTCTCTGAACCTTCGGAGTCTTTATGACATGGCTATTTAGCCCATTGTGTGCAGAAAAAGTGCCGCTCAGAGGTAAAACAACCCAGCTCATCTTCTCGCAAGCCACATAAAACATTTTTTAATCCGAAAGGCACTTTTTAACGCTTTTTCAAAAACGAGCTCTTATTTTCGCTTTGTTGTCTGTCAGTTCTTTTTGAGTTGGATCGATGAAATACTTTCCATTGCAAAAAAAACTCCCAACAGTTTTTAATAACCCCCTCTAAGGATGGGGAAAAAAATGCAGAAAGGGGAAAAAACTGTTAACGACTATTGTAAACGATTTATTCATAAAAGAATTTTGAAACTTTAATAGTACAGTGTAGAGGTTAAGATACTGAAATGTAACTCGCTGTCGATCCTTAAGGTGGTAAATACAACTCTTTATTTTAAAACAGAATTGGGGAAAAAATATTTGATTTAGCTAATTGCTATTTCTGATTATTTAGCAATGGCTTGTTTTAAGTATGAAAGAAATAGCTGCCAGTTAACCTAAAGCAATATTACTCTGCAATTTAATTAATAGTAATATCTTTTATGATATATCTTTCTGTAACTTCTGAAATTTACGATTTATTGCATGATAAATTAATTTTTTAATATTGGTATCATTTTATCTTATAGCATAAAACATGAGTTCGTCTGAAGAACAAATCAGTTTTGAATTTTAGAGTTTAAAAACGTGTTACTTAAAGGGTACTTAGTTACAATTCCTCTCCTCAGTGTTATCCTAAAGAAAGAGAGTTTTATTGCGTCACTATGCCATGCAAATTAACTGACAGAGGTAAGGTTAAGCTAAATTTAGTTGCAGCGCTGAAAGAGTATTAAAGGACAGAACAACACACAGAGTACGATATTGGCAATCCTTTATCAAATTTAGGGGGCCCTGAAAAGGGCAGTTTTCTTTTAAGAAGAGACCTGGAAGGACTTAGTTGAAGACGGATGAGGGATGAGTTGAACATTCAAACATCTAGCGTGCCCTCCTTCCCCTTCCTTTGCAGCACGAGGAACAGAAGAAACGACGAAAGGTTTTGCAGAACGACGAAATTTCCCCGTTTTGCTTTGACGGAGTTCTTCTCTTATTTCGTAAATCCGTCGTTTTCTGCAATAGGCATCGGGATCGAATGGTTCAGTCTTTGTCTGACTGATTTCAGGAAAGGTGAAGTGTAAGTTGCTTGTGTCGAGAGGCCCCATGCCTTCTATCATTGATTCCTTTTCATCGTCCGGGGATAATATTATTTAAGTCCTCTATTTCTTTTTCGATCAGGGGACAAAAATATCAATATTGTCACTTCCGCTGCATTCCTGGATGGTGGAAAGGGAACAGCACACACCAGTCTCCTCTTCTACATCACAATCTCTCTCGCGGATTTCAAAAATTCCCGCGTCGATTACTTTAGAGCATTCCTCTTCCTCTTGGGAGGACACTTCCGTTGCCTCAATAATTTCGTTTGGATACATCACTTATTATCTTCCCTCTAAAACTTACTAATTTACGTCTTCTTCATTTCCAGATCAACCAAAAGCAAATATATTTCTTTTTACACACAATATCAACCTACTACAACAAACGCATTTCGCCTATAAACAGTCCTTTAGAATGAAATCTTTCATTTCAACAATAACAGTCATATTGTAACATATTGTTACGTTTACTGAGCTTTCGTGACGTCAGACGCAACAAAAGGCACCATTTTCGTTCGTTCCTTCCGCCATGTCTAAGGTTGTTTTTACGACTAAATTTTAAAGCAAATAAATAGCCCCTGCAAATTAAAACTGGGAATTGGGTTGTTTGGATTTACTTCTGAGTTTTATTTTTTTTCCAGCGCACAATGGGCTAAATGGCTAGGTCACAAGGACCCCAAGGTCTCAAAGAAGAAAGGTGGACGGATTGGCTGTTAGGGTACAGATAGGAGTAACATTACAAACGCTAAACACGATTCATTAATGGGGAGAGAATACCTTTAAAAAATCGAAAGTAATAAATAAACCAGAATTAAAAATTATTTAGTGAAAATAAAAGAATTTTTTTTTTAGGTTTTTGAACGCAACTAAGTTTTATTTAATATCAACATAAAATATGATTTCCTTGTGTAATTTGAACTGGAAATCTAATTTTAAAATATAATTTCACGAAAATAAGAACATTAGGATAAACATATATAGTATTATTCCTTTGAACGTTTGTATCATTTGCTATTTATTAACATAAATTTTTAAGCGTTTGAGGTGATAGTTTAAAATAAAGTTTTTAAATTGCAGAAATTGTAATATAATATATAAAGAAGAAAGTGTGTTTGTTTATTTGTCTGTTTGCTAATGCACTCGGCCCCCAGAAGAGCTGGAGGTTTTAAATTATGCATGAACGTTCCCTTCACCGAGGGGAAAAATATAGGCTATTTGTGAACCCGCTGGGGGCCAGCCAAAGATGAGGTGGGCGGGTTGGAATTATCTCAAAATTCCCATAGACTTAATATGAACGATTGAAATTTATTTCAAAATAACTGTTGACATTAATAAATTTGAAAAAAGAATACCTCAAACTAGAGTTCCTGTATAGTTAGAATCTAACATACTTCATCTTGTTTTAACTGGACCACTTTGTAAAAGGGGCCTGAGACTCTTTATCACCTGGTCCACTTTGTAAAAGGGGCCTGAGCCTCTTTATCCCCTGGTCCATTTTGTAAAAGGGGTCTTAGCCTCTTTATCACCTGGTCCATTTTGTAAAAGGGGTCTTAGCCTCTTTATCACCTGGTCCACTTTGTAAAAGGGGCCTTAGCCTCTTTATCATCTGGTCTTTTTGTAAAAGGGACCTTAGACTTTTCATCACCTGGTCTTTTTGTAAAAGGCGCCTTAGCCTCTTTATCACCTGGTCCACTTTGTAAAAGGGGCCTTAGTCTCTTTGTCACCTGGTCCACTTTATAAAAGTGGCCTTAGCCTCTTTATCACCTGGTCCACTTTGTAAAAGGGACCTTACCTCTTTATCATCTGGTCCACTTTGTAAAAGGGGCCTTAGCCTCTTTATCATCTGGTCCACTTTGTAAAAGGGGCTTTAGCCTCTTTATCTTCTGGTCCATGAGTTAAATTATGCTGTGGATGCTGTATTTGGACCTGTGTAGTTAGAGGCTGGCCATCTCGGTGATTGACTGCCATTGGTTGATTGAGTCACGTGGTTTATGGGCGCCATGTTTTGTCGTATCTGTCAGTTTTTGATGCAATACATGGATATAATTTTCTCATTTCATGTATATATTTGCATGTGACCTTGCACTGTAATCCTTTATGTGAAACTGTTTCCTTTCTCCCACCACTGACTAACGATGTTTATCGTTAATGTGTCTTGCTGTAATCAGCAAGACAAGTTTATGGTACCTGATCGTCAGTGATCGGTCCCCTTTCCGGCCCAGTTCCTTTGATCAAGAACAGGTCAAATGACCATCCCTTGGGATAGGGAGGTCAACACCGAACGTCGGAGGGCCCGTGAGAAGGTTAGACAGTCCTGAGTTAGTAACTGGATGAAGCAGACGTAGACGACGGCTGCTCGGTGAATTGATAATTCACGTGGTGAGATGTTCCCCTCTGTTAGGTGCGTAGAGTCGCAACCAGCTAAGAAATCCGCAGATGATTGCCTGCAACCAACTTAACCATTAGCAAACGTCAGCATTCCGGGAAACTCTGTAATACCTTCCGTAATAAATATTTTGTTACTGTTTTAAACTTGGAGTTGGTTATCATTCTGCAATTTTCAAACGTCGAAAGAACAATACAGAACGAAACAAAATCTTACTTCCTTACCTGTGGGTGCCGTCGATCAATTACATTCGACCAACCCCAGGAACCGAGAGTACCGTGAGACGAAAGCCTATGAATTAGTGTGCGTACAGTAGCTCAAAAAAGTATCCGAACACTATGGTTGATTACAGAATTCAGAAAAAATATCTGGCAACGATTATTTTAGAAATTAGTGATCTGGCAACCTTCGTGTCACGTGATTACAGAATTCAGGAAAAATATCTGGAGCGTGTACAGCAACTGTCAAACAGCAACTGTGTACAGCAACTGTACACGCTCCAGTTACCGTTCACAGCAAACTGGAGCGTGTGCAGTTACTGCACACGGTCCAGTTTGCTGTGAACGGTAACTGCACACGCTCAATATTTCCGTGAGTGAGCCCACACGATCTAGTATCAAAATAATATGACCACCTACAGTCGCTCAAAAAAGTATCCGAACACTATGGTTGATTACAGAATTCAGAAAAAATATCTATCAACGATTTTTTTTTTTTTGAAATTAGTGATCTGGCAACCTTCGTGTCAAGTGACACGAAGGTTGCCAGATCACTAATTCGGAAGGATGCCAGATCACTAATTCGGAAGGATAGGATCACTAATTCGGAATGGATTTTGAAGATTCGCGTGAAGATTCAATGGAATCTTCAAGACTGTCACATTCCATGACCAAAATTTCAAATTTCTAGCATAACTACATCGTTTGAAATATTCGTTTTATATTTTGGAATTTTTCGATCTTTTACACCGTTAGAGGGTGCAATTATAGCTTTTGTGAGATTCGAATTGGGAGAAATGCAAATTGCAATATTTCATCAATACCTGTCCAATCCAAAAATTTTTTAATTCAGCTCTAAAAAACACACAATTTTCTGTTAAGACAAAAAAGTCCCCCTGGTGTCTAAAGGGTGAAGTGATTGTTGCCAATGGTAACTTCGAAACCTTCACATTTTAACACCAAAAAATTTCATTTCTAACCTAACTACACCATTTGGAATATTCGTTTGATATTTTGAAATTTTCACCTTTTTCCACCGTTTGAGATAACTTTATAACTTTTGGGAGATTCGAAAAGTGCAAATTGTAATACAGTGGACCTTCGTTATAGCGCTGCTCGCTATACCGCGCACTCGGTTATAGCGCGGGCGATGTTCGCGATAAGTTCAAACATGTTTATACAGGTCCGTGAGGCGTAGTGAGTATCGCATTTTATTGTTACTGCGTATTGAGTAATTGTGTATGTATTGAGTTCCTGCATGTATTTTGAATAGTGTTTAATTATTGTATGCATGATGAGTAAAAGAAAAGCTTACAGTGTGAAATTTATTGTGTCGCCACCGCGCCGCTCGGTATAACGCGGTTCACCTTACAACGCGGGTGTTGTTTCCCGCCCGACATGCGCGTTATATCGGGGGTCCACTGTATTTCAAAAAGCGAAATTGTATCTCTTTTTTTGTTTAAAAAAAAAAGCCCTAAAACTTATTTTTTCTTTTTTAGCCGTTTTCTAAAGTGCTTCCAATCGTGAGCATTGAAATCTGTATCGAATATTACCCTACCCGATTTTGCGTGATATACTCATTGTTGGTTGTTGTGTCACGAGCGGTGGATGTTGAAAACGTTCTAATTAAGAACGAGGTTTTTTTTTGAAATGAAAACTTCAAAACCTATATTCGTATCGGAAGCTAAAACTGGAGGCCCTGAATAGGTAGAGGTTGGCCATCTCAAAATTGGACGCCCTGTTTTGTAGTAGCTCGGATTGTTTAACGTGCATAGCTGAATGATATTGCAGGGTATTTATGGATTCCGGAAAAGGGTAGGATAATATTTCATATAGATTTCAGTTCTCACGATTGGAAGCACTTTATAAAACATCTAAAAAAGAAAAAGGAAATTTTAAGGCTTTTTTTTTTTAAAAAGACATAATTTCGCTTTGTTGTCTGTCCTTCTGTAGACATCGAACTTTTTTATTTATACAGATAAATAAAAAGTTATTTTTGTGTTAGAGGGATATTAATGTGTTACGATGTGCATTTTTCGAATATCCTGAAATTTATAACTGCGCCTTCCAACGCTGGAAAAAGTTGAAGATTCCAAACTATCAAACGAATATTCCAAACGATGCAGTTATATTAGAAGTTTGAAATTTTGATGTTGAAATGTGAAGGTTACGAAGTTACCATTGGCAACAATCACTTGACCCTTTAGACCCATGGGGGAGGTGACTGAAACTTTTGGGACGGGGGTGGCTCAGTTGGTAGCGCGCCAGGTTCGTAATCTGTAGTTCCCAGGTTCGAGTCCCAGCTGGGTCAGCGTTGAGATTTATCTCCGCAAAATTCCCCGCCCTGCCCACGGTCAGTAGGGGACACCGATGGGCTTGGAAAGGCCGCCGTCATGTCGGATGGGACGTTAAGCCGTGACCCCGTATGCGGGAGAGCCATACCCTGTGCACGTTAACGAACACGCTGGATGGCCTTGACTGGGAGGCTATCATCTGTCTCCCAACAGCTATTCCAGTAGGTCCCCTCCCCCAACCTTCTCTGAGCCTTCGGGGTCCATGTGACCTGACCATTTAGCCCATTGTGTGCAAAAAAGTGCCGCTCAGAGGTAAAACATCCCAACCCAAACTGAAACTTTTTTTTAACAGAAAAGTGTATGTTTTTAGAGATAAATGAAAAATTCTTTTTGGGTTGGACAGGTATTGATGAAATATTACAATTTGCATTTTTCGAATTTCCCAAAAGCTAAAATTGCGCCCTCTAACGGTGGAAAAAATTGAAAACTCCCCAAATTTAAAACGAATATTGCAAACGATATAGTTATGCTAAAAATTTCAAATTTTGTTGGTGGAATATGACAGTCTTGAAAATTCCATTGACAATAATGAGTTAACCGTAAGCCGAAGGTAGGTAAGAAACGGAACGGCTTTGTTTTAAGAGATAATTGGAAATCTCTTTTTTAGTTGGTTACTAATGAAAAGTAATTCGCATTTTTCAAAGGTAGTTTTAATTTATATCATTAAAGATCACTAAATATCGAAACTGCAAAACTTTTAATGAATGTTTCAAGTGATCTGTTTATGGTAGAAATTTCGGCGTGTAGAGTTCTGTTATGGTAGAAATTCCACTGACAGCATCGATCTGCACACTATTTTCAGAGGAGCGAGAGAAAAGCAACTTTCTAAATTTAAGAACTAAAAAAAATACTTTTTATGTTTTATACTAATAAAATACTGCTATGTGCATTTTCCCCCCCCCCATCATATATTGAAAAATAAATAAATAACCCCTCAAGCAGCTGCGTGTACAGAGCTCTGACAGGAACCTGTCAGTTTATACGCCATAGTCGAAGGTCCATATGGCAGGACCTCAGCAGAAAAATACGAACATCCATAATTAAAACTTTTAAGGAGTGAAAAAGTTGGCAAAGGAAGAAATTCATTCTGTTTGAAAATGAGATTCCCATACGCGCCAGAGGCGATATACGTTCTTTTGATTATTTTACACTTTCAGTACCCTCTGACAGTGGAAATTCGAACTACTGTAAAATTGAGAAAATGAACTATTAATATTTTATTAGTACCTGTAATGGGCAAAAAAATGTTTTTCAATTATCTCTTAGAGCAGAAAAGTTGCATTTTACCAACGGGACAAATCATTACTATTAGGATAAAGCACTTGACAATTACACTCTATGACCAAATATTTAAGTTTGAAGCAAAAATAGATCGTTCATAATATTTATTTAAAGATTTTGCATTTTACAGCTCTTTTCCGCTAGAGGTCGACTTTCGAGTTTTTATTTACCGCCTTTCGCACTCTTTAACACTGGAAATTCCAACTGATGGGGATTCGAAAAATATAAATATTAATATTTTTGTGGAAAGAAATTTCGTCGAAATACGGGATTCGAACCCGCATCTCTCCAGAAACATGCCAGAGTATTCTAACCTGTTGAACTAACGCCGGCTATTTTCACAAGAAAACATTTGTTGATTTACAGGCGTTTACATTTATACAGGTAACGCTGGGATTATGAAATATTGTTTAAGTCATCAATAACGCTAAATAGCGTGATGTGACTTCATTATTTATTTCCATCTTACTCAGAGCATTAAAAAAGAAATAGTTGCCACCCGAGATCATAGATGGCACCAAAGGTATCGCCCAAAATTCATGGGAAGAATGATAATCATTATTAGTGGAAAAATTACTGAGACAACATTAGTTCAACAGGTTGGAATACTCTGGCATGCTTCTGGGAGATGCGGGTTCGAAACCGTGCATCGGCGAAATTTTTTTCACAAAAACCTTTATTGATTTATAGACGTTTCAACGTCTACAAGTAATGCTGAGATTTTCAAATATTGTTTAAATCAATAATATTTTGTTAGAAAAACGAAACAATATATATATACATTTTTTACAGGCACTATATATTGATTCGTTTATCTCTTTAAAAAAGTTTCATTTTCGCACCCCCTTTTGGCTAAGACGGCAAAGCCATGTTACTATTGTAATCCTTCTGACCATAACACTCTACTACCAAAATTTCAGGTTTCCAGTGCAAATAGTTTGTAATATTCGTTTGAAATTTTAGCATTTTCCATCTTTTCCCACCGATAGAGGGCGCTATTAAAGCTATTGAAAATTTTCAAAATTGCTTATCACAATATTTGCTCGACACCTGTCCAATCCAAAAATAATTTTTTATTTAGCTCTAAAAGTAAAAAAAAAATTGATTTTCTGTAGACGGACAGACAGGTGGAAAGACAGATGGACAGACAACAGTTAACAAAGAGATGGACAGACAGACGAACGAATATTGGCATAGACAGACGACAAAGTGAAACATTAGCTCGTTTTCCAAACGAACCTTAAAAGAAATATATTGTTGGTTTTCAGTTAGCTCGTTTGATTTTTGCAGCCAATTGGCGTCTTCTGATAGAGTTTCTCGGGAATAAATATTCATTAAATTATTTCTTTGAGTGAAATATTTACACCCAAATGCAGCGTAGTGAGACATTCATAAAATATGACAGTTTTATAGACAAAAAAGTGGTAGAAATGTATAAAACTGAGAAGTTTTAACCAGGTACACACACTAACTCGTAGGCTTTCGTCTCACGGAACGACAAAACATGGCACACATATAACCACGTGACTCAATCAACCAATGGCAGTCAATCACCGAGATGACCAGCCTCTACCTTTCAACCACTGGGTGGCCTGCGGCCAAATACCCTCTGCCAATTTGTACGGTTGCTGGCCTTTCACTGTGCCAGTCCACTTTCCTGTTTGACATCTGCACCCACAGCAAATTTAGCACATGGACCTGATGATAAGAGGGCCGTGGCCCACTTTACAAAGAGGTCCAGGTTATGATGAGAAATGTTAAAGAAGAAGAAGATCAGCCTCTAACTATACAGGACCTCTAGATAGGACTAGAGGTTCCGTATAGTTAGAGGCTGGCCATCTCGGTGATTCACTCGTTCCGTGAGACGAAAGCCTATGAGTTAATGTGTGTAGCAAGTTAAAACTTATCAATTGTTATAGTTTTATACATTTTTACCATTTTTTTATCTATAAAAGCTGTTATATTTTATGAATGCCTCACTACTATCAGAAGACGGCAAACGGCTGCAAAAGTGAAACGAGCTAACTGAAAACAAACAAATAATTTCTTTTAAGGTTCGTTTGAAAAACGAGCTAATGTTTTCACTTTGTCGTCTGCCTATGCCAGTATTTGTTCATCTGTCTGTCCGCCTCTCTGTTAACTGTTGTCTGTCCATCTGTCTTTCCACCTGTCTGTCCGTCTACAAAAAATAATTTTTTTTACTTTTAGAGCCAAATAAAAAATTATTTTTGGCTTGGATAGGTGTCGAACAAATATTGTGATAAGCAATTTTGAAAATTTTCAATAGCTTTAATAGCGCCCTCTATCGGTGGGAAAAAAATTGAAATTCTAAAATTTCAAACGAATATTACAAGCAAACTATTTACACTGGAAATCTGAAATTTTGGTAGTAGAGTGTTATGGTCAGAAGGTTTACAACGGCAGAAAAATTTTACCATCTTAGCCAAAACCGGGGTGCGAAAATGAAACTTTTTTTAAGAGTTGAATGAAACAAAGCTTGTTTTTTTTTTGGTTTTACAGACACTAACAAAATATTCGTGATTTAAACAATATCTGATAATTTCAGCATTACCTGTAGACGTTTAAAGATCCACTTTCTCCATTCCCACTTAGATTTCTTCTCCGACAACTGCGGCATGGTTAGTGATGAGCACGGCGAACGTTTTCACCAGGGCATTGCAACGATGGGGAAACGATACATCTCAGAAATCGTAACCAATTTTACATTTTCATTGTCATATTCGTGTTCAGCACCTTTAAATCTTTAAGAAATGACTACTTTTATTTCAGAGGCATGACTTTTATGAAAATTTCTTGCCCATTGTTATTCAACCAGAATTTGAAAGAGAAAACATTTTCCCGATGATAACCGCCAACAGAGTCATACCTTATTCATAATGTGCCACACAATTTCCAAAGTGGGAATTTTTGAAGTTGTATGCATCAAAAGACAGATCATCATCATCATCATCATCATCATCATCAAGCAGCCATGGGCTACGGAGGTCCAACCAGACGGTGCAATTTAGTTCTCCAAGCAAATCTATCCTGAGCTACATCTACTGCATCTGGCCACTGCAAACCAATTCTAACAAGGTCCTGTTTGACATTGTCTGCCCACCGCATCCTAGGTCTCCCCCTCCTTCTGAGGCCTTTAGGCACACTGTTCATAACCCTATTCGCCAATCTATAATTATTCATACGGGCAACATGGCCAAACCAACGGAGTCTCTCTCTGCACAATATGCTGCTTAAAGGAGGTTGCAAACTCCTTTGCCTAACCTCATCATTAGTTACAAAGTTGAACCACCTAATGCCCAAGATACTGCGTAAGCATCTGGAATCAAAAGCATCTAATTTCCTGTTATCTTGTTTGCAAAGTGTCCAAGTTTCACTACCATAACTAACCCTAGAAAGAACCAAACTATTATACAGTCTAATTTTAGTCTTTAGGTGTATACGCCTATTTCTCCACACTCTCCATAGGTTCTTAAAAGTCCCGGCAGCAATCCCTATTCGTCTGTTAATCTCATGCCGCACATCACCATTATCTGTTACATAGCTTCCAAGATAATTAAACTGTGACACCTGCTCAAGACTGCAACCATTCAGATTAACTGAATCACAGCCTGCCTGACCAAATTTCATCACTTTAGTTTTCTCTCTGTTTATAACCAAACCTACTCTACTACCAGTCTCATCAACAGCTCGAATGAAAGAGTTCATCTCATCAACATCATTTGCCAAAAGGGCTAAATCATCAGCATAATCTAAATCAGAAATTTTCGTATCTCCAGCCCATTTAAGGCCAAAATATTTCCCTTGAAGTGAATTTCGCATAACATAATCAATAACCATGCTAAAGAGAAAAGGAGACAAAATGCACCCTTGTCGAACACCAGAAGTAATGCTAAACCAATTGCTACAAGCCTTACCAACTCTCACACACGACTCAGTGTTATTATAGAGAGCTTTCATAATGTTAACTAACTTGTCTGGTATACCATATGATCTCACAATCAACCACAAATTATGACGATCAACAGAGTCGAAAGCCTTTTTGAAATCAACAAAGCTAGCAACCAAAGTTTTCTGAAACTCTAAACATTTCTCAAGAATCTGCCTAAGTGAAAATATCTGATCCACACATCCCCTACCACTTCTGAATCCACATTGCTCATCACGCAATTGACTGTCAACCAGATTCTTAATTCTATTAAGCACAATCATGGAAAGAACTTTACCTGGAACAGAGAGTAGGCTAATACCCCTATAGTTATCACAAGAACTGCGATCACCTTTTTTGAAAATAGGGATAACAATAGCTCTGGTAAAATCCTTAGGAACCATGCCTTTATCATAGATATTCAGAATTTCAGTCATCCAAGTGGTAACCGAAACATTCCCAGCTCTAAGCATTTCCGTAGTAATTTCATCTACCCCTGGGGATTTATGAAGTTTAAGTTTAGAAACAGCCAAAATAACTTCAGATTGTGTTAGAGGGCCAACATTAAAGCCACCAATGCATCTATCATCATTGCAAACAATGGGAGTAGAACTAACTACATTGTTTAGAACATCACTGAAATGCTCAGCCCACCTAGCCATGACAGAATCCTCCCCTTCTATAACCTTCCCTTCTTTATCCTTCAATCCTTGTATGCCTGTCCGTTTTCTACCACACAAAGCATTAACTATCTGGTACAGCTCTCTGCTGTTGTGCTGTCTAACTGCTTCCTCGGCTTTGTCAGCCAAACCATCAAGCCAAAGATTCTTATCAGCAGCTAACTGATCCTTTACAAGTTTATTAAGGTCTCTGTAATGCTTTCTATTAGGACTAGTAGGGTATTGATTAAGTGCATTCCTGCAGTTCTTTCTTTCCGAAATAAGCTCAAGTGCCTTATTACTCAGATAATTCTGACTCTTCTGCTCTTTTTTTCCTAAAAGAGTACTATTAGTGTCCAAAAAAAGCCTGTTTAAAATGATCCCATTCTTCCTCAACTTCAGTAGTAAGCAAACCATGACTGTCATAATGACTAAGTATCATGGTAAGCTTTGGCTATAACTGGATCTTTCAGAGCTTCAGCATTAAAAGCAAATTTTTTAACCCTAGCACAACACTTTTTAAGTTTAAGTTGCAACACACTTTTAACAAGGTAATGGTCAGATCCAATTTCAGCTCCCCTATATGCCCTGGTATTCCTAACAGAACTAGCCCATTTGCTGTTAATTAATATGTAATCAATCATATTCTTATGCAGCCCATCAGGTGAAACCCATGTGTACTTATGTATGTCGTGGTGTTTGTAATAAGTGTTAGTTATTCTGAATCCATTGAGTTTACTTACCTGTAGGAGACGTTGCAGTTACCAATTGCCATTGCAGCTACCAATACCAAAAGGGCCTATTACTGCTCCCCAAAGGTCAGAGTCAGTACCAACTTTGGCATTGAAGTCACCAAGAACAAGGGTAATATCTCCTTTCTTGACAGAATTCAAAATATCCTGAAGTTGTTCATAAAACCTATCCTTTTCATCCTCATCGGCATCCTCAGTGGGGGCATAACAGCAGATAACATTCAAGTCTTTAACGCTTGTCTGAAATTTTGCTGTAAGAAACCTTTCATTAATGCACTCATATCCTAGAAGAGCATTGCTAGCGTGTCTGCTGAGAAGCAGACCCACGCCTTGGTGATGCTTATTGTCGTCCCGCCCTGAAAAGAGAAATTTAAGATTATTTTTAAGAATCTGACCTTTATCTATCCATCTGGTCTCTTGCAAGCCGAGAATATCTAAATTATAACGGTGGAATTCTTGTGTGAGGACATCAAGAGAAAAAGCTCTGTGCAGAGTCCTCACATTCCAACTACCTATGGAGAGAAAATGGTTAGTGGGATATTTAAAGAAACTATGTTTTTTGAGAGAGGGAATGCCGACAATATCAAACAGCCCCCTAATCGCAGACATGGGGCAAAGACCCGTTCCCCCACTACTAAAGGCTGAAGCCATCTACACTGGAAGACTTCCTCCAATGTAGAATTTGACGATGCCAATAGAAGCAAAGAGTTCAGGTGCCTGCGATGACTTCTGCTCAGGATTATCCACCAGCTGATAAACATATCCTGTGAATCTATTCACTTGGGGCTGTCAACCCACAAACAAACAGAAAACACAGCGGAAGATTTTCCCTCCACAGAAGCCCACCAGTGCAGCAAAATCATGATCCATAATCAAGCTCAGAGCCATATATCTGTCCAGTCCAGTAGGTTTATATGGTCAGCACCAGGACCCTGTGTGGTTGACCACTCCTCAGCAGGGTAGAAAAAAAGAAAAGTAGCCATAGTTGTCCAGATCAGTAGGCCACACTAATCTGGCAGCCCTCCCCTTCCGTTCACTTCCACAAGAGAGTATCTCTTTTGAAAGTTACTAACAGTCCGCACCACGAGAAGGCGGGGTCGGACATTAGGTGCTAGGCCTGGCCGGTACTATGCATCATCACAGGGGATTGGTGCATAGCTCTCCTTCCAGTGACTACCTAGCTACCATTTACAGACCTAAGACAGATCACAACGTAACAATAAATTTGTCAAAAGTGAATTGAAGACTTAATTGCTAACGCGCCATAAAACCACAAACAAGCAACCAACTATTTGACAATGACAATTCCATATTCCCTAGAGGCGATCCGTTGTTCGTCTTGTTTATAATTTAAAGAGTTTCCAAATAAGAGTTCTCATTAAATGCAGGAGCTAAAACAAACTATCCTTGAAGTGATTAACAATATTATTATCGAAGATGATATCTGATTCACTGATGAATCACTTCACCCCACTGATAACAACAGGGGCGGATTAACTTAATGGCCGGGGCCACTACCTCGTGAAGGGTAACACTTTTAGGGACGTAAATATTTAAATTTTTTGCGATAGATAAAGAAGAAGCGAAATGAAAGAATCATAAATTTGTAAGTTGGGTTGGGTTGTTTTACCTCTGAGCGGCACTTTTTTGCACACCATGGGCTAAATGGCCAGGTCACAGGGACCCCGAAGGCTCAGAGAAGGTTGGGGGAGGGGACCCACTGGAACAGCTGTTGGGAGACAGATAGTAACTTCCCGTCAAGGCCATCCAGCGTGTTCTTTAACGTGCACAGGGTATGGCTCTCCCGCACACGAGACCACGGCTTAACGTCCCATCCGACGGACGGCGGCCTTTCCAAGCCCATCGGTGTCCCCTACTACCGTGGGCAGGGCGGGGAATTTTGCGGAGATAAATCTCAACGCTGACCCAGCTGGAACTCGAACCTGGGAACTGCAGGGTTGGGTTGGGTTGTTTTACCTCTGAGCGGCACTTTTTTGCACACTATGGGCTAAATGGCAGGCCACAAGGACCCCGAAGGCTCAGAGAAGGTTGGGAGAGGGGACCCACTGGAACAGCTGTTGGGAGAAAGATAGTAGCCTCCCGTCAAGGCCATCCAGCGTGTTATTTAACGTGCACAGGGTATGGCTCTCCCGCACACGGCGCCACGGCTTAACGTACCATCCGACGGACGGCGGCCTTTCCAAACCCATCGGTGTCCCCTACTGACCGTGGTCAGGGCGGGGAATTTTGCGGAGATAAATCTCAACGCTGACCCAGCTGGGACTCGAACCTGGGAACTGCAGATTACGAGCCTGGCGCGCTACCGATTGAGCCACCCCCACCCCAAATTTGTAAGTAATGAAAGCTTAAAAACCCCATTTCCCTCCAGCACGAATCTATCTATATACGATACCTAAAATTATTGTTCTATTCGCGCTGCCGTAGATAAGACCATCTTCGAAACATTTGCAACTCTTTACGATTTAACTATGATATTTTAGCCATGTGAAAGTATTGACATTTTTTTGCAATTCTAAAGTGAAATTGTAGATGTAATTTAGAAAAAACATGAAAAAATAAAATAATAGGGAAACATTACATTTAGTATATCGCTCAAATCTTTTCTCCCTCTCATATCAAACATCATCCTCATCATCCTCAAGCAGCCATGGGTTACGGTGGTCCAACCAGACCACCGTAGCCCATGGCTGCATGAGTACTCCAAGCATATCTGTCCTGAGCTACATGTGCTGCATGTGGCCACTGCACACCAATTTCAACAAGATCCTGTGACATTGTCTGCCCACCGCATGCTATGGCTCCCCCTCTTTCTGAGGCCTTTAGGCACACTATTCATAACCCTATTCACTAATCTATAATTATCCATACGGGCAACATGGCCAAACCAACGGTCAAAACAATCTTCAATTTTTTATTATTATTGCAGCGGGTAATAATTGCTCATGGATCAAATGATCCCTTGTCTTATTAGGTAACTTTTTCACTGGTCGAAGAGGCTCATTTTCAAATCTAGCCAGGGGCCAAAACATTGTTAATCCCGCTCTTGATAACAACCAATTGCAGCCTAAAACTTCTTTAAGCGTCAGCTGCTAAACTATAATACTTCTGGGGCAAGGAGGGACGGGGGTGGCTCAGTCGATACTTGTAATCTGTAGTTCCCAGGTTCGAGTCAAAGGTGGGTCAGCGTTGAGATTTATCTCTGCAAAATTCTCCGCCCTGCCCACAGTCAGTAGGGGACACCGATGGGCTTGGAAAGGCCGCCGTCATGTCGGATGGGACGTTAAGCCGTGGCCCCGTGTGCGGGAGAGCCATACCCTGTGCACGTTAAATAACACGCTGGTTGGCCTTGACGGGAGGCTACCATCTGTCTCCCAACAGCTGTTCCAGTGGGTCCCCTCCCCCAACCTTCTCTGAGCCTTCGGGGTCCATGTGACCTGGCCATTTAGCCCATGGTGTGCAAAAGAGTGCCGCTCAGAGGTAAAACAACCCAACCCAACTGGGGCGAGGAGAAGCACACGTTAAGCAACAGCCTGTGTGTTGATTCATAGATTTTAGAACTGTTCTAATTAGTTAGCAAATCCCCAAGACCTTGAAAAATGGAAAGACTTTGACCTTCTCACCGAAACTGCTCCCTCAATTGCTTTCCAGTTTATTTTTCAGTTTCAGTTCTGATTTCAGCCGCAAGTCAGTCGATTATAGAATAACGAAAATCAGTCCACAGTGTGTTTAAATGCAGGAGATTTGTTATTCGGATTCAATTTATTTTATCTATTCAGGGCAAATATCAATTGCCAAACTCCTAGTGTATGTAACTTTTTCTCTAATATTTCTTTAAAAGCTTTGTTATCCGGCACTCTCGACGATTAGTGTTCTGATTATCTGAGAATCCTAGGGAAAAACTAGTGTTGGGTTGTTTTACCTCTGAGCGGCACTTTTTTGCACACCATGGGCTAAATGGCCAGGTCACATGGACCCCAAAGGCTCAGAGAAGGTTGGGGGAGGGGACCCACTGGAACAGCTGTTGGGAGACAGATGGTAGCCTCCCGTCAAGGCCATCTAGCGTGTTCTTTAACGTGCACAGGGTATGGGTCTCCCGCACACGGGGCCACGGCTTAACGTCCCATCCGACGGACGGCGGCCTTTCCAAGCCCATCGGTGTCCCCTACTGACCGTGGGCAGGGCGGGGAATTTTGCGGAGATAAATCTCAACGCTGACCCAGCTGGGACTCGAACCTGGGAACTGCAGATTACGAGCCTGGCGCGCTACCGATTGAGCCACCCCCACCCCAAATTTATAAGTAATGAAAGCTTAAAAACCCCATTTCCCTCCAGCACGAATCTATCTATATACGATACCTAAAATTATTGTTCTATTCGCGCTGCCGTAGATAAGACCATCTTCGAAACATTTGCAACTCTTTACGATTTAACTATGATATTTTAGCCATGTGAAAGTATTGACATTTTTTTGCAATTCTAAAGTGAAATTGTAGATGTAATTTAGAAAAAACATGAAAAAATAAAATAATAGGGAAACATTACATTTAGTATATCGCTCAAATCTTTTCTCCCTCTCATATCAAACATCATCCTCATCATCCTCAAGCAGCCATGGGTTACGGTGGTCCAACCAGACCACCGTAGCCCATGGCTGCATGAGTACTCCAAGCATATCTGTCCTGAGCTACATGTGCTGCATGTGGCCACTGCACACCAATTTCAACAAGATCCTGTGACATTGTCTGCCCACCGCATGCTATGGCTCCCCCTCTTTCTGAGGCCTTTAGGCACACTATTCATAACCCTATTCACTAATCTATAATTATCCATACGGGCAACATGGCCAAACCAACGGTCAAAACAATCTTCAATTTTTTATTATTATTGCAGCGGGTAATAATTGCTCATGGATCAAATGATCCCTTGTCTTATTAGGTAACTTTTTCACCGGTCGACGAGGCTCATTTTCAAATCTAGCCAGGGGCCAAAACATTGTTAATCCCGCTCTTGATAACAACCAATTGCAGCCTAAAACTTCTTTAAGCGTCAGCTGCTAAACTATAATACTTCTGGGGCAAGGAGGGACGGGGGTGGCTCAGTCGATACTTGTAATCTGTAGTTCCCAGGTTCGAGTCAAAGGTGGGTCAGCGTTGAGATTTATCTCTGCAAAATTCTCCGCCCTGCCCACGGTCAGTAGGGGACACCGATGGGCTTGGAAAGGCCGCCGTCATGTCGGATGGGACGTTAAGCCGTGGCCCCGTGTGCGGGAGAGCCATACCCTGTGCACGTTAAATAACACGCTGGATGGCCTTGACGGGAGGCTACCATCTGTCTCCCAACAGCTGTTCCAGTGGGTCCCCTCCCCCAACCTTCTCTGAGCCTTCGGGGTCCATGTGACCTGGCCATTTAGCCCATGGTGTGCAAAAGAGTGCCGCTCAGAGGTAAAACAACCCAACCCAACTGGGGCGAGGAGAAGCACACGTTAAGCAACAGCCTGTGTGTTGATTCATAGATTTTAGAACTGTTCTAATTAGTTAGCAAATCCCCAAGACCTTGAAAAATGGAAAGACTTTGACCTTCTCACCGAAACTGCTCCCTCAATTGCTTTCCAGTTTATTTTTCAGTTTCAGTTCTGATTTCAGCCGCAAGTCAGTCGATTATAGAATAACGAAAATCAGTCCACAGTGTGTTTAAATGCAGGAGATTTGTTATTCGGATTCAATTTATTTTATCTATTCAGGGCAAATATCAATTGCCAAACTCCTAGTGTATGTAACTTTTTCTCTAATATTTCTTTAAAAGCTTTGTTATCCGGCACTCTCGACGATTAGTGTTCTGATTATCTGAGAATCCTAGGGAAAAACTAGTGTTGGGTTGTTTTACCTCTGAGCGGCACTTTTTTGCACACCATGGGCTAAATGGCCAGGTCACATGGACCCCAAAGGCTCAGAGAAGGTTGGGGGAGGGGACCCACTGGAACAGCTGTTGGGAGACAGATGGTAGCCTCCCGTCAAGACCATCTAGCGTGTTCTTTAACGTGCACAGGGTATGGGTCTCCCGCACACGGGGCCACGGCTTAACGTCCCATCCGACGGACGGCGGCCTTTCCAAGCCCATCGGTGTCCCCTACTGACCGTGGGCAGGGCGGGGAATTTTGCGGAGATAAATCTCAACGCTGACCCAGCTGGGACTCGAACCTGGGAACTACAGATTACGAGTCTGGCGCGCTACCGACTGAGCCACCCCGCCCCCCAAAAACTAGTGTATAACAACAGTAAAAACTGAAGTTTTGTACATGTAAACAGTATTGTAATTAATGTAAACAATATGCTAAGTATATATAAGACAATGAAGTCAAATTATACTGCTACATCATTTCGAATATTTTTTCATTTTCTTGATCAATATCAGTTGTAGTAAGTGTGGATATAGGTGATGTAGCTGCAATCCCAGCAAAGGCTACAGATGCTCTCTGCAGCATGATCCTCATCAGCCTGATTACGTGTCTGCTGTCTCTTTTGCATAAAATTCTGAAAATGTGCAGCTGCGTTGCTCTTTAAGTTAAAAAAAAGAATAATGCTGCTCAGCAAATTTAATCAGAATTCAAAGATCTGAAATCGCATCAGTCAAGTAAGTTTTAATGTTAGCTCTTTTTCATAATCAGAATCCATTTCAATTGTCCAAGATTTTTCTGGGTTCCCAACTTCAAGTACTTTGAAGATTCAGATAAATTCATGGAGCATCACGGTTACTTGAATTGTGAACTTTAATGGAACATATAGGGTCGGATTTAGACCTCACTCTCTCCTGGACACAAGAAGCGTTAGTGGTGCGGTCAAGTATTTTCTGAATTTTTTACTTTCGCAAAAATTATTGTAATAATATAATACTATAACAATATTCTTTAAACTATTTGGTAACAAATTGGTATTACTTATTATTAAAATTCACATTTCCATTTCGATTATATTATTTTGTTTTTTCATATTTGCAAAGTAAAAAAATTAAAAAATTACTTCACTACACTAGCGCTTCTTGTGTCCAAGGGACGTGAGGTCTAAATCCGGCCTTACATGTTCTATTACAGTTCAACTTTCAAGTAACCGTGATGCTTCCTGAAGTTGTTCGCAATCTTCAAGGTATTTGAAGTTGGGAATCCAGAAAAATTAAATAAAATACTTCACTACACTAGCGCTTCTTGTGTCCAAGGGTCGTGAGGTCTAAATCCGGCCCTATATGTTCTATTACAGTTCAACATTCAAGTAACTGTGATGCTTCCTGAAGTTGTTCGCAATCTTCAAGATATTTGAAGTTGGGAATCCAGAAGAATCTTGAAATCGATTCTGATAACGATAAATAAAAACTCTCGAAGATGAAAGTTCCTTGGCTGATGCAAATTCATGTCTTTTAATTTTAATTAATATTGTGCGTAGCAAATAATTTATATTATTCTGTGTAAGGTAACATTTAAAAAACAAATTATTTATTTTCAAATTTAAACATTTTTCTTCCCTTTTTTTTTGTTCTGATAATGAACAAATCAATCAAAATTATTATATTGGGGATAATTCTATGTTGTGTTAATGGAAGGCTATAATGAAAACCTTACCAATTTCCAAATAAACCTTTTCCAAGCCACAGCAAATGACTTAAAAATTAAAAAAATTTTCCATAAACATTGTTTTTGAACAATATGTGTGTAATATTTGTAGTTGTTTTTTTAAAGCTGAAACATTTACAGTAGGGTTCCTAGTAGAAAGAATTCATTTAAAAATTATATTAAATCATATACTAAATTAAATATAACTTTAGAAGTCTGCGTAGGGGACTTTTTAAGTTTTTATCCTTTTCGAAATATTGTTTAGAGGAATGAGAAAACAGTATTTCATGTGAAATATTTCGGCTTTCATTACTCTTTAAATATTAAACGAATATTTTTTAAAATCGCTAATAAAATTAATTTGCATCTCCTATAAAAGAAAATCTATATTAAATATATTGATCTATTATAAAAATAATCTATTATAAAATTGCATCTATTTATTGCATCTATTTATTGCTTTTATAATAATTGCATCTGTTATAAAAGAAAAAATATCGTTGCCAGATATTTTTTTCTGAATTCTGTAATCAATCATAGTGTTGGGATACTTTTTTGAGCGACTGTACACAGTAAAATCGTCCATACGTTAATACGTATTCGATAAACAAATTTTACAGAAAAATACCACGAGATACATTTATAATTTATATCCCGCGGTATTTTTCTATAAAATATATAACTTCTTTGAAGCTCTCGGTCAGTTAGGGGACACCGACGGGCTTGAGAAAGGCCGCCGTCCGTCAGATGGGACGTTAAGCTGTGGCCCCAAGTGCGGAAGAGACATACCCTGTGCATGTTAAAGAGCATGCTGGACGACCTTGATGGGAAGCTACCATCTGTCTCCCAACAGTTGTCCAGTGGGTCCCCTCTCCCTAGTCTTTTCTGAGCCCCTCGGGGTCTTTTCAACCTGGTCATTTAGCCCACTGTGTGCAAAGTTCAGTTTTGTTTGGAGTTGGGTTGGGTTGTTTTACCTCTGAGCGGCACTTTTTTGCACACCATGGGCTAAATGGCCAGGTCACATGGACCCCGAAGGCTCAGAGAAGGTTGGGGGAGGGGAGCCACTGGAACAGCTGTTGGGAAACAGATGGTAGCCTCCCGTCAAGGCCATCCAGCGTGTTCTTTAACGTGCACAGGGTATGGCTCTCCCGCACACGGGGCACAGCTTAACGTCCCATCCGACGGACGGCGGCCTTTCCAAGCCCATCGGTGTCCCCTACTGACCGTGGGCAGGGCGGGGAATTTTGCGGAGATAAATCTCAACGTTGACCCAGCTGGGACTCGAACCTGGGAACTACAGATTACGAGCCTGGCGCGCTACCGACTGAGCCCCCCCGCCCCATAATTTGTTTGGAGAAGAGAATTATTTGAACCATGGACACTTGCAACTCGTTTCTGATTAGTTTTGAATAAGCATAATATTGATCACATTTAACACACAGGATGCAATTTGTCCAGATCAACACCAACAAAAGTACAATTAAATTGATCACTAATGGTGTGTCACAAGGTTCAATACTTGGACCATTTTATTTTCGATTCACTTAATGTTTTTTAACTTCAACTTAAAAGGAGAACCTATTAAGTTTAAATATAGAGAAAACCAAATTAATGTATTTTTCGCTAACAAAGATAGATTATTTTCTGTATAACTTATACATACTGGTAATATATGTGTAATAAAGGCAGATCATGTTGATGCAAAGCTATTGAATAAATTACAACAATCAAATATCTGGGATTGCATGTACATTGAAATTTAAAGTGAAAATTAAACACATATCAATCTGCTGACCAAAAAATTAATACGTTATTTATATAAATTGTATAAGAAGTATAAGCATAAAATGCATTTATGTTGAAGTTATACTATGCGTGGATTCAGTCTGCTCTCTCAATATGGTTTCATTGTTTGAGGAGGAACCTATTTAACATTTGTCAGTGGTATTGAAGTTTTTCAAAGGAAGTTCTTGAATGTAATAACATATAATAACAAGGACAGAAGAAACAAACTGGTCGAAAATAATAATATAGTGCATTAAAGAAAGCTATATACATATCGAATAATGTTTCTAGTATTTAGAAAAACCTAATATTTTGAGAAAAACAAGGACACACTATAATCTGCGAAATGGAGACTCTAAATTATTTATTCCACAAACTAAAAAAGAAATTTCACAGGCATGTTTTATGGGTCAAGAATATATAACTCATTGTCAATAAATATAAGAATGAAAAAAAAACTGAACTGCTAAAGACTTACATTATGGAAATAAAGGATTTAGAATTGCTACTAAAATGATTAAATAATAAGCAAAAGCAGTGTCTCTCCTCCCGAAAATCCGGTCGTCGGATACGAAATCTCGGACTTGTCTATCAGCTTTGAAATCCAAAACAGTTTGCTTTGTATAATTTTACTTTAGCTTTATGGTATATATCCGACACTATGAAAATAGATATAAAAACAACACTATGAAATCTCATTCATGTAGAATATGATTTTAACCTATCCTGTTCGGTGGAATATTTTAGCAATTGTTAAATTCTACTCAAGTCTTATGCTCCGACCCCCCCCCCTCCCCCACGAAACTAAATCTTGGATACGTGTCTGGCACAGGGTATGGCTCTTATGCACACGGAACCACTGTCTCGTGCCTTTCGGACGGACCTTTCCATGCCCACGGTGTCCTATTTCTCACCCGACGGCAAGGAACGGCTTAAGCGGAGATAAATCTCAATGCTGCCAGATGTGAATACGAAACTTTTCTCATCTGAAGTACGAAGAAAGTGTAGCGATCGTCCAAAAAATTGACCCTCGGATTTTGGACTGTGGAAGATTTCAGGGTTCTATGAGGTAGAGTAATGTTTCCCAAAGTGGGCGATACCACCCCCTGGGGGGCGCTGGAACGATCCAGGGGATCTGTAGTAGCCTCGGGTGCAACTGGGGGGTGGTGGAAGCATAAAGAAAGAAGGGAAGATAAGAAATGTTTGAAAAAACCGTTCGTACATGTTTCATCTGTTGTGTAACATAGAGTGAAAGTTGTAATGATTACTTTATTTTCCAAATAAACACATAAAATTATCCTTCGTTATCTTAAATTTCTGTGTGTAATGCGAATGTTACTATGGTTGATATTAATAAATAATTTTATAATTTCAAGCTTCAAGGTGTGTTATTTACAACAAAATCTTTCATTACTATGTTGTAGGACGTAGGTAGAAATATAGATACATAAAAGAACGCAAATTTGTCACTGCATCTTTCTGTTTGTTCGCTTAAAGAAGGTAGATTTCCAGGGGGGCGCTGAGTAATTTTTTTTTCAGAAAAGGGGACGGTAGGAAAAATAAGTTTGGGAACCTCTGACAGACGAAGAAAATCGTCGTAAAGACTAGATGTGATAATGATCGCCTGGCGTGGGAACGGTGTTAAATTTTAAAAAAATCGCAATTTAGATGCATTTCAGTGAAATCTTTGAGTGAATTTCAATGAAATCTCACGCTGTCTTCATGATAGTTTTCGGTAATATATAAGTGATATGATTTTCAATGTTAGTTTAGCTTTTTTATTCGAATAACATGTAAGTGTCTGAACTATCGAATTACAGTAGTAAGATAACAATCCCAAGTTTGAATCGTTAAGCAAATCTTTATAGGAATAAAAAACAATAAATATTTATTCATTACGTTGAATATTTTGATTTCAAAGGTGACAGTTTCTCCATTACTTTAGTAAGTCTTTTTATTTAAATCATCATTTTATTTATATTTTATACCTTTATTTTTTACTTGGCGCATCTGAGGAATTACACCAATTGCAAGTGGATATTTCATCAATTGAACTGAAACACATTATTGATACAAATAGCACAAATAAGCAAGAGAAATAAACGTGCTTAAGATTGTTTTGCGGGCTTCTTGTGTTATGTTCGCTGTACTTCAAAAGAGCAGATTGGTTGTTGTATCGGTCAAAAGGTGGCAGCACTAGTGCACCTAAAGTCTCGTTGCCTTGGTTACAGCGTGTATGAATGATCTTGTTATCAAATTGAATTTTGTTGTTTTATTCTATGTTGACAAAATCGTTAACGATAACATTAAGATTTATCTGTTGAAATAAATCAGCCTCAATGGATAAAAATGATACGAAAAATATATTATTATCTATTATATATATGCAATGAGGTAATAAGGGAAAATTTTGCACGTGCCGAGTGGTTAGCGAGCTTGGCTATTAATCAAAGGCACCTGGGTTCGAGCCCAGTGGCGACTCGCGTATAAGCACTGAGGAACTGCAGCACCCCAATTTCAACTTGATATTATCGATAACCTCTAATATAATGAGTCCTTTTTCTTTAATTCTTTCTTTATACTTGTATAATATATAATCCTTAAGCTTAATGTCAGTAGCCATCCCCCAGTTTATGAAAAAGATACAAAAATCTTTGTATGGAACTGTGCGCAGTACTAGCGGCGAGGTGTTTGACTGTTGTGCGCATGCGCACATAGGAAGCTACACGCGAGGCTGCAAGGGAGAGAGAGCACTGTCGTTCCCGCAGTGCCGACCCTGGCGTGCTGGTTGAAGGTAGTTTTTTTTTACTCCGCGTGTGTTGTGCTTAAAAACCGTGTACCATATTCTTGAATGTGATAAAGTGTAGAATTAGATTATTATCCTGCTTCCAGCTATTCTATTTGATTCATTTTTTTTCGCGCAAATTAAAACAAGAAGAATGGATTTCATTTTTAAATGAATAGATTAAGCTTGAACTGTAACAATTTAGGTTAAAGTAAGTAAAAAATGTTTGATTTTGTTCTTTTAGGATTTTATCAAGTTTGTGAATAAATTTTCTTTTTTATACATGTTTGTTTCCTTTTATCCAATTTTAAAACAAAGGGTAAAACTTTTCTGGAGCAGCACCCCCACTAATTTTAGCTACGAGCCGCCACTGTCCAATTGTTCTAAAATACGTTTTGATATGCCATCTGCAGTTTGAATTTCTGGAATAAAGAATCCCCAAAAACGCTCAAATATTTTTCCATTCAATACGTACCGTAGAACAATGGCCATTTGAGTGTGTTCCGAAACATCTGTTGTGTCATCAGCCATGACAGCTACAAAGGAAGCTTTTCTAATTTCCGTCCTTATCTCCTCATGGTATATTTGTAGCAGGCAGTCAAGTATCTCATTCTGAATGGTCTTAGAAACACCTTTGAAGACTGCACTGGTTTCTAAGTGATTCTTTTAATCTGAATCTAATTTAGATGCAAAATTTACTAATCCTCTGAATATCCCTGGATTTATTGAATCGTCTTTTTCATCATGTCCACGTAAGGGAGTTTCAAGTTTCCACAAAAGAAAATGCAGTCTATTATTTTGGACAAAATTTCACGGTTCTTTTTAACCTTTATATTATGCTCATTAATTGAAAGTCTGTATGCCTCACTAAGTTTCTCCTTAATACTCACGGTTCCTAAAAGTGCCAGTGAAACTACATTATCAACGTGCTTCTTTGACTTCTCATGCTTTTCAGTTTTTTCTTTCATTTTGTTTATATTTCTAAAACCATCTTTTGTCCACGTTACATCACCTCCAAACAGCAAACACGGGAAGCAAAACAGTGCATTTTTTACTTCACATCCGCAAAGCCAACTTTTCCGTTGGTACCATTCAGAATTAAAGCTACGAATATATTTCTTGTTGTTGCTTATGCCTGGCTGAGATATTAGAATATCAGGTGTTGAACGACCTCTTTTCTTAACTGCAACTTTCTCATGGAGAGACAGCTGTGAAAACTTAAGCTGTTGAAGTTCACTTACAGTCACAGAACTTATTTCTTGGGGATGCAAGGCCATGGTTAAAGTTTTCTGGTAAATAAAAGAACCGAAAAAAAAAATGAATCAAATAGAATTGCTGGAAGCAGGATAATAATCTAATTCTACACTTTATCACATTCAAGAATATGGTACACGGTTTTTAAGTACAACACACGCGGAGTAAAAAAAACTACCTTCAACCAGCACGCCAGGGTCGGCACTGCGGGAACGACAGTGCTCTCTCTCTCTCCCTTGCAGCCTCGCGTGTAGCTTCCTATGTGCGCATGCGCACAACAGTCAAACACCTCGCCGCTAGTACTGTGAAGCGCACAGTTCCATACAAAGATTTTTGTATCTTTTTCATAAACTGGGGGATGGCTACTGACATTAAGCTTAAGGATTATATATTGTACAAGTATAAAGAAAGAATTAAAGAAAAAAGGACT
This sequence comes from Ryuthela nishihirai, assembly GCA_038380435.1. Classification (NCBI taxonomy): domain Eukaryota; kingdom Metazoa; phylum Arthropoda; class Arachnida; order Araneae; family Heptathelidae; genus Ryuthela; species Ryuthela nishihirai. The sequence continues at coordinate 19,841,472 of JAWZYU010000028.1, read as the reverse complement.
CATTATATTAAATGTTATCGATGATATCAAGTTGAAATTGGGGGTGCTGCAGTTCCACAGTGCCTATACGCGAGCCGCCTCTGTTCATACTATATATAGCCACAGTACAATGATTTATTAAAATGAAAATAAAAAAAATTGGCAAATTGTTTTACCTATTATTAGCCTTGTAAATTGTAATTATGTTTCCCCCATCACATTTTTTTCCTCTCTAATCAAACTGGCAGTTTTAATATTTTTACAATTATCTAATACAATATCTAATCCCTATCTTAATACGAGATTTATTCTCTAGCGATGTTATTATTTCAAAAAAGGATATTTTAGCATCCTACCAAGTAACAGATTTGAAAAGAAATCGTAATTTTTTGTAGAAATATCTAGAGCAGTGGTAGACAACCTTTTTCGAAACTAAGTCAATTTGATAATGACTCATTAAAAATTTCAATCATGTAAAATAAAAACTTCATGAAATAATGAGTATTATTTTTAAATATGTGCTATCACTAAAATAAATTAACTTTCTTGATTTTGAATTTGGATAGGTTTGAAATATTTATTTGGTATTGTGTTGTTTTTAATCAAATTCAAAAATTTGAGTTTTAAACCGTTAATATGTTTTATGATGAATTTAGAATAAATTTCATCTGAAAATATTTGCTCACATGAGTAGGTGAGCCTAAAGGCTGACAGTAGTGCAAATCTTATTTTTTATTGGAAGAAAATGTTGATGGAAGTGATCCCCAGAATGAAGATACCATGTGCAGATGATTTTTATCAGTCTTCTCGAGATCAGCTCTTTAAATTTCTCTGTCTGTAATAATAAGCTTCTGAAATCAGTTCCATGTCCAGGTTTTCAATTTCAAGAAACTCAAAATAGTTCAGTTCAAAGACATTTTCATTAGTTTCTTTATTTTTAATATTAATTTTACATTGACTCTCGGCTTTTAAATTATCAAATGTGGCTTCAAATTGTGCTTTGATGTTACCGATATGCTGATGATATACTCCAATCTTTATATAGTTTTAAAATACGTTCTCTATCCTGAAGATGTAAATTTAAATCATTAACCTGATTTGTAACATCTGTTAAAATTTCGATCTGAAAATCCAACATTTATCTTCTAGTTGAGGAAAGCTTTTCCTATTGCATTTAAAAATATTTGAATGTCATTGATACAGGCTACAATCTGTTCAGAACCTTTCGTCTGTTCTAGCAGCAAACTTCTGCGTATAATAATGAATTCCATATTAGGACTCTTCAAAAATGTCCCACCAACCCACTGCACTCATTTCATTTAGCTGCTTTGAGGATGCTTTCATGCATAAAATGTTTCATGGATTACACATTAAAATGAAAGTAGTGGTTTTCTAAGGAACTTTTCTAACAAAGCCAATATTTTTTCCTAACATGACACCACCGATTGTCACAAAAAAGAAATTTTTCCTCAAATCTAATATTTTTGTATTTTCAAATTTAGTGAATTATTACATTTTGTTCAAGGTATTAATAGCATTAGTAGTACTTAACATTGGTGCAAGTACACATATTTGGAGTGAATATTTGGAGAATTTATTGCTTTATAACAGGCAACTGTTGCAAAACTGTTTATAGTGCTTTCATCAGTAGCGAAACTTGACAACAAATCATTTTTGTTTGTTGACATCTTTTAACATATCGACACCACACTGAACATTTCGAGTAGACAAATTCATTCTTTGATTCTATTCAAAATTCCATTTTTATTTTGGAAATCGCATATCAGTTCTTCAGATAATTCTTGAAACATTTATTGAAAAACTCATCATCACCAGTAAATGGTTTGCCATTTCATTGAGTGATGCAACGAAGCATATCTATATTGAGGGCTGATGTTGATTCGCAAACTTTTGTAAAGTCCCTTTCTACTTGCCATAATCCATCACACACCTTTTTATATACTCAAATTTTTTTTCCAATGCTATTTTGAAAAGAGAAGCATTATATTTGTAAGAATAATGTTCCACATTGTATGTGTGATCAGTTATATTTTTACCACAAATAGTACACACAATATGTTCATAATGAGCACATCCATAATTTTTCCCACACATATTTCAGATCTGATTCTTAAATTCATAGATTTTTTTTTATCCAACAGAAATGCTGACGCCCACACTCTATGAACAACAAGGCCAACTGATAGATGAAAACAAAGTATGCAACACCTAGTATCAGTGGCAGGATTAAAGCAAATTACAACTAAGCACAGTACTCGCACCTTCCTGTAGGAATAGTATTAACCTACCCATTAGAGTGTGATAAATAGAAAAGAGAGTGTATTGCCAATCACGACTTTCTAGATATCTAAAATTTTAATTTTGTTTATGATTTTTTAAGAAGATATAAGAAATTCTGCAGCAGATCAGCAAAACTTTTATCATAAATTATAGGTTGCTGACCACAATCTAGAGCAGGGGGTTTCCAAACTAAAGCATGAAAATGCGAAATATTTTGTTTATTTTAATTATGAATTTGTTGTTAAAGGAGGGATGATGGGGGACTGAATGAGAGTTGGGGAGGCATGAAGATTTCTTAAAAATCAAAAGGGGATGTGGGAAGAAAAAAATATGGAAACCCCTGGTCTAGAATATACCATTGGCCTATTCTCAGGACATGTTCAATTGCAGCATAATATGCATTGCAAGGGATACTTTTTCTGAAGTTGAAAAGAATATGCTTTTTTGGCCTTCTGTTGCCTGAAGAGAAAAAATTAACCTTCTTTCCAAACATTATTTGTTTGACCTCTGTTGCCATTGCGGCAATATTTTTATCTAAAAGTGAGCTTTCACAAAGCATAAAAGATTTAATACATATTTTAATCTCCAAATACAATAATAATCAGTTTAATTTCATCCAGTTCTCTGATTGAATAATTATATCATTTTATCATGTGTCAAAATTTGTTTTGTTAATGGAAATAAATTATTTAAATGTAAAAGTAAAAAATTAGAAAAAAACTGCTCAATAGTCAAATAATACATTTAAAAAAATTCATCTTAAATAAGCCAAAATGTTTAGCTGTTCTGCCTCTTGCATTTGTTTTATATAATTCTTTTCAAACCTTTACACGTCTGTTAGGTTGTTTTACCCTCCTGAGCAGCACTTTTTTCCACACAAATGGTTAGGTCACAAGGACCCAAAGGCTCGCTTGATTCCCTTCTACTAACAGCTGTTAGGAGACTGATGTAAATTTCCTATCAAGGCCATCGCATTAGCATCCCATCTGATGCTATCGATCGAGGCCCATAGCATTAGCATCCCATCTGATGGGAAACAACCTTTCCAAGTTCATTGGCATTCCCTTTCTTGCCAAGGGCAGAATGTGGTTAGATTGGATTTGATTGTTTTACCTCTGAGCGGCACTTTTTTGCACACCATGGGCTAAATGGCCAGGTCACATGGACCCCAAAGGCTCAGAGAAGGTTGGGGGAGATGACCCACTGGAACAGCTGTTGGGAGACAGATGGTAGCCTCCCGTCAAGGCCATCCAGCGTGTTCTTTAACGTGCACAGGGTATGGCTTAACGTCCCATCCGACGGACGGCGACCTTTCCAAGCCCATCGGTGGAGAATGTGGTTAGCAGAGATAAATTTCAACACATGCTCAGTTAAGATTCGAACCTGGAAATTGCAGATTATGGAGCCTGAGATGGAGCCAAGCCCCATCCTTGAACGTCTATGATGACACACACAATGCTTAGAAATTGCAAAACTTTACGTAATTAATGTTAACAGTAACCACACATCAGTTATAGGAAAAAAATGGCACAATAAAAATAAACATAAATGACAATCACAACTTTACCTGTTGACTTTTCAATGTCTATAAATCAATAAATATTTGACAAACAATTTCTTCGACATGCAGACATGAACCCGTATCTCTCCAGAACAGAGAACCAGACTTCTCTGCCAGGGTATTCTACCATTGAACTAATGCCAGCTCTGTCTTTTTTCCGCTAATTTAAGATTTTAAACTCTTCACCGAGATTTTCGGGCCAACTGTTGGCACCATCTATGATATCAGCGAAATTTTTTCCGCAAAATATTTATTGATTTATCATCATCATCATCCTCAAGCAGCCATGGGCTACGGAGGTCCAACCAGACCGTGCAATTTAGTTCTCCAAGCAAGTCTATCCTGAGCTACATCTACTGCATCTGGCCACTGCACACCAATTCTAACAAAGTTCTGTTTGACATTGTCAGCCCACCGCATCCTGGGTCTCCTCTTCTTTCTGAGGCCATTAGGCACACTGTTCATAATCCTATTCGACAATCTATAATTATCCATACGGACAACATGGCCAAACCAACGGAGTCTCTCTCTGCACAATATGCTGCTTAAAAGAGGTTACAAACTCCTTTGCCTAACCTCATCATTAGTTACAAAGTTGAACCACCTAATGCCCAAGATACTGCGTAAGCATCTGGAATCAAAAGCATCTAGTTTCCTGTTATCTTGTTTACAAAGTGTCCAAGTTTCACTACCATAACCAACCCTAGAAAGAACCAAACTATCATACAGACTAATTTTAGTCTTTAGGTGTATACGCCTATTTCTCCACACTCTCCATAGATTCTTAAAAGTCCCAGCAGCAATCCCTATTCGTCTGTTAATCTCATGCCGCACATCACCATTATCCGTTACATAGCTCCCAAGATAATTAAACTGTGACACCTGCTCAAGACTGCAAAAATTCAGATTAACTGAATCACAGCCTGCCTGACCAATTTTCATCACTTTAGTTTTCTCTCTGTTTATAACCAAACCTATTCTACTACCAGTCTCATCAACAGCTCGAATGAGAGTTCATCTCATCAACCTCATTTGCCAAAAGGGCTAAATCATCAGCATAATGTAAATCAGAAATTTTCGTATCTCCAGCCCATTTAAGGCCAAAATCTTTCCCTTGAAGTGAATTTCGCATAACATAATCAATAACCAAACTAAAGAGAAAAGGAGACAAAATGCACCCTTGTCGAACACCAGAAGTAATGCTAAACCAATTGCTACAAGCCTTACCAACTCTCACACACGACTCAGTGTTATTATAGAGAGCTTTCATTATGTTAACTAACTTAAATTAGGTATACCACATGATCTCACAATCAACCACAAATTATGACGATCAACAGAGTCGAAAGCATTTTTGAAATGAACAAAGCTAGCAACCAAAGTTTTCTGAAACTCTAAACATTTCTCAAGAATCTGCCTAAGAGAAAATATCTGATCCACACATCCCCTACCACTTCTGAATCCACATTGCTCATCACGCAATTGACTGTCAACCAGATTCTTAATTCTATTAAGCACAATCATGGAAAGAACTTTCCCTGGAACAGAGAGTAGGCTGATACCCCTATAGTTATCACAAGAACTGCGATCACCTTTTTTGAAAATAGGGATAACAATAGCTCTGGTAAAATCTTTAGGAACCATGCCTTTATCATAAAAGATATTCAGAATTTCAGTGATCCAAGTGGTAGCCTAAACATTCCCAGCTCTAAGCATTTCCGTAGTAATTTCACCTATCCCTGGGAATTTATGAAGTTAAAGGTTAGAAATAGCCAAAATAACTTCAGATTGTGTTATACGGCCAACATTAAAGCCACCAATGCATCTATCATCATTGCAAGCAATGGGAGTAGAACTAACCACATTGTTTAGAACATCACTGAAATGCTCAGCCCACCTAGCCATGACATAATCCTCACCTTCTATAACCTTACCTTGTTTATCCTTCAATTCCTGTATACCTGTCCGTTTTCTACCACACAAAACATTAACTATCTGGTACAGCTCTCTGCTGTTGTGCTGTCTAACTGCTTCCTGGGCTTTGTCAGCCAAACCATCAAGCCAAAGATTATTATCAGCAGCTAACTGATCTTTTAAACGTTTATTAAGTTCTCTGTAATGCTTTCTATTAGGACTAGTTGGGTATTGATTAAGGGCATTCCTGCAGTTCCTTCTTTCCGAAATAAGCTCAAGTGCCTTATCACTCAGATAATTCTGTCTCTTCTGCTCCTTTTTTCCTAAAAGAGTACTGTTAGTGTCCAAAAAAGCCTGTTTAAAATGATCCCATTCTTCCTCAACTTCAGTAGTAAGCATACCATGTCATAATGACTAAGTAACCTATCATGGTAAGCTTTGGCTATAATAACTTGGTCTTTCAGAGCTTCAGCATTAAAAGCAAATTTTTTAACCCTAGCACAACACTTTTTAAGTTTAAGTTGCAAGACACTTTTAACAAGATAATGGTCAGATCCAATTTCAGCTCCCTTATATGACCTTGTATTCCTAACAGAACTAGCCTATTTGCTGTTAATTAATATATAATCAATCATATTCTTATGCAGCCCATCAAGTGAAACCCATGTGTACTTATGTATGTCGCGGTGTTTGTAATAAGTGTTAGTTATTCTGAATCCATTGAGGTTACTTACCTGTAGGAGACGTTGCCCATTGCAGCTACCAATACCAAAAGGGCCTATTACTCCTCCCCAAAGGTCAGAGTCAGTACCAACTTTGGCATTGAAATCACCTAGAACAAGGGTAATATCTCCTTTCTTGACAGAATTCGAAATATCCTGAAGTTGTCTGTAAAACGTATCCTTCTCATCCTCATCGGCATCCTCAGTGGGGGCATAACAGCAGATAAAATTCAAGTGTTTAACGCTTGTCTGAAATTTTGCTGTAAGAAACCTTTCATTATCCTAGAAGAGCATCACTAGTGTGTCTGCTGAGAAGCAGACCCACGCCTTGGTGATGCTTGTTGTCGTCCCTCCCTGTAAAGAGAAATTTAAGATTATTTTTAAGAATATGACCTTTATCTGTCCATCTGATCTCTTGCAAGCCGAGAATATCTAAATTATAACGGTGGAATTCTTGTGTGAGGACATCAAGAGAAAAAGCTGTGTGCAGGGTCCTCACATTCCAACTACCTATGGTGAGAAAACGATTCTTTAAGTTGCTGAATTCAAAATAAGGAAGCTGAATACAGAATTTGGAGGTCCTAGATCTCACGACGTCTTTTTTTCCCTTTTTTTTCCTTTGGAGAGAACACTTGCTTTGTTGTAAGAGGAAGCTGCAGAGTAAATCTGATGCTCTTAACTTTAACCACGTAGGAGGAATTCTTGTACAAAGAGACTGAAACTCTTCGAAACGTATTATATGCTAGAAATCGGTGAATGCCTTATCTACCTCTTGATTTCAAGTCCGTCACTCCGATCCGTATTTGATATTGATATTGACACAGAATTTAAAATTCCTCTTATATCTGAGTCCGACTGTCTCAACTATGCACCAAATTTTAGGTCTCCTGCATAAGCATATCGATATTTGACCTTTGACCTCGAAGGATCCAGCGCATTCAAAATTGGACAAACGTTGTAAGATCTGCGATCAAAATACCTCCACACATCAATTTCAAGCTCTCTAACACCGATAGATCTAAATTTGACCTTTGACCGCGAAAGTTCCTCCGGATACGAAATTTCGTAACATTTCCAACATCTACGGTCTGCGGTACCAACTCGTATATCATTGCTTGACCTCTGCATGACTTATATTTGACCTTAAAGAACACGGATTTCGGATTTTCCTCGAGATCTACGACCCGAATCTTCGAGCTCTACCATTTCTGGATCATAGTTAGAATTAGCGTGATTCCTTAATCAACCAATCAATCAGTCAGTCACTAACTGAAAATCGTCTCGAGATCTATTAGATATAGCCTAATGCAGATACTAAGTTATTAAACCAAATTGAAAAGCAAGGCCGGATTTAAGGGGGGGGGGGGTGAAGGTGCCCAGTGGCCCTCTCCTTCCTTAGACAATGCTAGTAAGGTTTAGAGTGGTAAAAAGTTAAAAAGTTTTCATGCTTTTTTCAAGATATTTTCAAAGAGCTCTAAAATGGTGGGGGAAAGGTTATATTGCGCAATAGAAACGCTTTTTTTACTATTTTCCTGCTCGATTAAGTTTGTTGCCTCTCCCCCTCGCCAACCCGTTTAAAATTCTTTTCTAGATCCGTACCCATTGAAAAGAATCGAATTATGCTTCTAGAAGCGGGAATATTAATGATGAGGCATAACAAGCTAATCCTTGATCTGAGTGGATGTAGGCTCCTCTCCCCTATTTATCCGCTATTCCATCTGCATCCCTTTAATCCTTAATCCTTGGTAGCATCCCTTTAATCCTTAATCCTTCGCATTAAAATGCGTCTTGTAACGAAGAAGAACGACGACGTAGCTCAAAGAAATTAAAGGATAACAAATACACTGCCTGGCTAAATTATCAAGAGCACTTACCTAATACGTCGTCGTACGTCTAACGACCCCAAATTTCAAAGTTTTCAACTCCCTACGCACAGTTCTATGATATTTGAAGCACTGCTCAGCTGATGAACTGTAGTAGTTCTGTTTTGCCGTACAGTTCGTGCCCAACAACAGTCCGTCCCTGTCCCTCAGAGACTTTTTTCCTCCCGCATTTACCACTATTGGCAGACCTTTTTAGAGATCGTTGCCATCCTCTACGGACATTTTGCCCCATGATATTCTGTTGAGTAGTTCTGTCACCTACGTCACAGATGGTCCTGCCCATTGTTCTACAACGCTAAGCCTCTTTTCGAAGTCAGTCAAGATCAGCCTTTTTATCCAAATGGCACTTGACTTTGTTTCCCACCATGTCTTAACGGCTTTTAGAGGACTTGGTAGAGACGCAGAATACCAACGTCAGGAAGGAACTTCGCATACATGGTCATATTTCATGGAACTTCGACACGATGCAGACTTTTAATAATTTGGCCAGGATTAGTTTTTTTTAACATCTGAGCGGCATTCTTTTGCACAAAATGGACTAAGTGGCCAGGTCACAAGGACCCCGAAGGCTTAGAGGAAGTTGGGGGAGGGGACCCACTGAGCAGCTATTAGGAGACAGATGGTAGCCTCCAGTTAAGACCATTCAGTGTGCTCTTTAACGTGCACAGGGTATGACTGCCTCGTACAAGGGACGATGGCCAAGTCGTTATCATGCCAAGCTCGTAATATGCAGTTCCCAGGTTCGAATCCCAGGTGGGCGAGTCCACCCTTTCCACGGTCTGTAGGGAACACCTATGTTTTTGGAAAGGCCGCCCTCCGTTAAGCCATGACTCCGTGTGCGGGAGAGCCATACCCCGTGCACGTTAAAGAACACGCTGGAGGGTGTTGAAGGGAGACTACCATCTCTCTCCCAACAAGTTGTTCCAATGAGTCCCCTCCCCCAACCTTCTTCGAACCTTTGGGGTTCTTGTGACCTGACTATTTAGTCCATTGTGTGCAAAAGAGTGCCGCTCAGAGGTAAAACAACCCACAACACGTACAGTCGCTCAAAAAAGTATCCGAACACTATGGTTGATTACAGAATTCAGAAAAAATATCTGGCAACGATTTTTTTTCGAAATTAGTGATCTGGCAACCTTCGTGTCACGTGACACGTGACACAAAAATCACTAATTTCTAAAAAAAAATCGTTGCCAGATATTTTTTCTGAATTCTGTAATCATAGTGTTCGGATATTTTTTTGAGCCCTCACAGCTTATTCTAAGAACATTCAATTTTCTAGAGTCAAAATTCCTGGACGAAACTTACCCGACTTAAGGCAGTAGCCAAAGAGTTACGACTGATTCAGCCAGATAGCTGCCACGATGTTTCCTCACCATTGACATCCCTTCAGGCTGAATGCAGTTGAATTTCTTCCCATATATCATTATTCAGTTTGAAACAAACCATTTACCTAAGCAAGCGTCTCTCAAAAGAGACACCAGAAAATGGTGTATTCATGGAACATAATATTCGATTGACAAACATTTGCTTTTGCTAATATAAAGAAAATTCATCTAACAAGGTACAAAAGCCTGTTACTGTTGTTGACAATGCCCAGTAAAGTGCTTTACAAACTAGTTATCTTCACAAAAGACAGGAGAAGCGTCAAGATCCATCCACTGCAAAAAATCACCTGCTTTTTCCCGTCAATTATTGCGAAAAGTGGTCAGGCGAGGGATATTGTGAAAGAGTGAGATCAGAATTTACTTTAATATTGGTTTTTTTTTCTGTACAGACGATATTCATTTCAGGAAAGAACTTCCCAATGATTTGGATACAAGTGGAAAAGGAAACATCGCACGTATGATCACACAGAAAACGGCTTTAGCGTTTCGAACTTTTCCGAACGTTCTGCAGTCTTAAGAAAAGAGGAATATGTGAGGTTGGTCACTGCAGTTGCCATTAGCAACAGTAGAGGTGATCTCCCATCAATCAGTTGCTTTGAGGCCACATCCACTGTTGATATGGTTTTAGATGCCAAAACGTTTTCAAATCTTAAATGCGCAAAACGCTTTCTGTTTGTGGCAACTATTGTAGGGGACGTTTCTTCGCTGCTCGTTAGACACGAGTGATAACTAGAAATTGATGGACAGCAAAAAGTACATAGGCGTTCTGGAGACGAAAATGGTCCCAACATTGCAGAAGCTGTTTCCTAACGGCGATGGGGTATTTCAACAGGATCTGGCTCCATGCCACAATTCTAAGCTTGCTAAGAGCTTCTTTACCCAGCAAAATTTGAAGGTATTGGAGTGGCTAGGAAATTCACCCGATCTAAACCCATTGAAAATTTGTGGGCCATTAATAAAGCGCGCATATCTAAGATGGATTGCACGACGAAAACCAAAATGATAGAAAGTGTCATGAAAGTGTGGCACCACGACCCTGAAGTGAAGGAAATGTGTGGAAAGTTAGTGGTATCAATGGCTGAGAGGGTGAAAGAAGTAATTAAAGCTAAGGGGGGGGGGGGTCACATTCACTATTAACTACACTATTAAACAAATAAATATTTTTGTTGTGTTTTTGTTACTGCATTTTCCTATTGTCCCAACTAATTTGCACAGTACTGTACAAGCCCATCGGTATCCCCTACTGACTGTGGGCAGGGCAGGGAATTTTGCGGAAATAAATCTCAACGCTTACCCAGCTGGGAACTCGAACCTGGGAACTAATGATGACGAGCATGGTGCGCTACCAACCCCCGCCCCTGATCACCACACGCATGGGGTACAATGTGAGCACACTCACGCAACATCGTCGATCATCAAATGACATGAAGGACAGGTACAGGACCAGCACAACACCACAGGACGTGAAGATTGCTTGCTTCGTAGAAGGGCTGTTCACGACACTTTCGCCAAAGCGATTGTGCTGAAATGTGATTTGCGGACTGCTACAGGTGCCATGGTCTCCCCATAAACCATTAGACAACGTTTGCCTGATGCAGAAATGAGGATGAGGCGTCCAGTCAGTCATTGCAGCAACATCACCGGTTATGCCGTCTCCACTGGTGTCGAGTGAGGTGACGTTGGACTAGGGAAGGGAGGAGAGTGTTGTTCACAGACGAGTACCAATTCTGTTTCGGCATGCTAGGCGGCCGTTTGTCTGCATGGCGTTGGTGTCAACAACATGAGGAAGCCTATTCCATTAGCTACCATACTACGTTGGTATGGGATGGCATCACATATGGCAGCTGGACACTTCATGTTTCTAACATGCTAACAGCGAGACATCCCAACGATGGCATTGTTAATCCCGTGGCACGACCCTTCCTTACCACCATGCCTGGATTACTTCTGAAGCAGGACACCGCCACCCCACACACTGCACGTGCAACGATGGATAGTCTCCAAGGTGTGGACATTCTGCCATGGCCTCCATACTCTCCTAGCACCCATTGAGCATGTGTCCGACCTTATGGTTCGCCAATTCCCTCCGACGACCAACCTGGTACAATTGCATGCTTAATTGAACACCATACCTGAAGGCACCATTAACCATCTGGCTAAAGTAATGTCGAGACGTCTACAGGCTTATATGACCGCCCAAGGTGAGCCTAACATGCACTGATGAATCTGCAATAAGCGAAATCTATGATCCTTCGCACATCTGATCCTCATACCTTCCGTCCTATCAGTTTCGGGTTTATTCATCACTTCATTCGCGACGTTTCCACTTCGTGCAGTGGATTAATCCAGGGAGAAGCTGCAAGTGGAGATCCAGAAATTTCAAAGATGGAGGTTAAAATTTTTCAACAGTGTTCCATACTGCTCTATAAGTTTTTACCTGCGCTACTAACAACGTAACTATCGAACACAACCAATCGGAATGTCCGGAACGTACCTCAATAACATATTTTTTAACGGAAATACGTCGCTCGCCTAGCACTTAGTACTCTGTTTTGCTGAATCAATTAGAAATTAGACGCAAAAGGGCAGCCTTAATCAAGGGATTGCTGTACAGTCGCTCAAAAAAGTATCCGAACACTATGGTTGATTACAGAATTCGTAAAAAAATATCTGGCAACCATCGAAAAAAAAAGTGTTTTAGTTTAATTTTTTTATAAATTGTTAAAAATTTTTTAGAAATAAGTGATCTGGCAGCCTTTGTGTCACGTGACACGGAGGTTGCCAGATCACTCATTTCTAAAAAAAATCGTTGCCAGATATTTTTTCTGAATTTTGTAATGAACCATAGTGTTCGGATACTTTTTTGAGCGACTGTACCACTAAAACGGAGGGGAAAATGTTATACTGCAATTAAATTCAAGAGTATCCCCCCTTTGTGTTTTTTCTTTCGATTGAGTTTTTTGCCGACCCCCCCCCCTTTATTTTTTTTCTGTAAATTTGGGTCTGCCCAGGAATATTATATAGTTTAATCTCTAAATCCTTAATAAATTTCATTTTTTTCAATTATTATGAATTAAAAAAATTCCAAAAGTATTAAAGGTTCATGAAATATTTTTCTAATACTTCTTACATTACAATATTGAATTAAAAAAATGCGATTCATTCATTTTCTACATATTTCTTGAATATTTAATGGCAATGATATTCATATAAATGGTAACTTTTAAAACTTAAGTGTGATTTAAAAATAAACCACAGAAACTGCTTCACATAATATCAGAAAAATGTTTTTATGATCAACATTTCTCCGGAGTGTTTAATTTCTTATTTATATTTATTTACGAAACTATATTCGAATAATGTGATTTTATGTTCCTTTTTTCCGAAATACGCAAATAAGCGGTTTAAAATAATATGGCTGTATTTCCTTCAGTTAGTAACAATGCCGTAATATCGTAACAAATTAGTTTTCTTGTCAACAACAAAGAAAGTTTTGCCTAATAATGGTCGCCAGGGATACCATTGCTGCTCCCAGCTGGTCTCCGATTCAATCGATTTCGATTTTCTGACCAGGAAAGAGGTATGTGCATGATTAATACGTGATATGAAATATATTTATAAAGTCAAAGTCAATTAAAGTGTTATAAAGTGCATAAGATATATATGCTTTAGAGAGGGGACATAGTAATGACATTCTACAGATTGAGGGACTGGTTGAGGTCCCGTTTCTCTCGCAAAAAGAGAGCGAAAGGCGGCATTTCATCATTGTTATGCTGCATGACATTTACAAAGGAAGACGATGGAAGTGAACTAAGAGAAGATTCTCGACCCGATGATTCTAAACAGCATGCCCAAAGGTGTAAGCCTAAATGCTTCCTGAGAAAGCGAGCTACATTTGAGAGGATTGAATGCACTTGTCCGTGTCCAATAGAGGAAATTGATGACACCAAAATGATACAGTTGCCTGATTATCCAAAAAGGCGGATAAAGATTAGTAGATGTGTTGATGCTACATACATCGAAACAAAAATGGTATCGGTGTCACAATTAGGAGCAGGAGGCTTTGGATGCGTTTACTTTGTTCGAGATTTAGAAAGGGGAATCGATCTGGCGGCAAAAGTAATTTCAGGGAAGACTAGCAATGATGAGATCGTAAAGAACGAACTTAAAATCCTGCGAAGTGTAAAAGAGAATCCTCTGTGTGTCCAGTATGATAATTATGTGAAATACCAAGTTTCTTCAGATGTGCAGAAGCACTTCCTATTCTTTCAGCATTTCCAAAGTGTCACCTTAAGGCAATTTCCTACCCTGTATCGTATCAATACAGATGTAATTCACTTAATTTTGGGACAGATGGGAATGGCATTGAAGTACCTTCACGGTAAAAATATTATTCACAGAGACATCAAAGGTGACAACGTATTGATTAATGATCTATGTAAGATAAAAGTAATAGACTTTGGATTGTCTGCCATTGGTACTTCATTTAAAGGTTATTGTGGCACACCATACTACGTGGCTCCTGAAGTGCAGATTCATCGTGTGGAAAAGAATGCCAAACCATACTCATTTGCTGCTGATTACTATTCTTTAGGCATAACTGCGTATCAGCTAATGTATGGATTTTCCCCCTGTAAGTACAAATTAAAACTCCTCGGTCTTAAGGATAACGACAGTGCCTGCAGGAAGCTTGCATTTAGAGAAATAGCAGCAGGGCGCATTGACTTTCCACTCGATTTAGATGCAAGTAGACAAGATCTTGTAAGAAAGCTGCTATTGAAAGATCCCGAGCAACGACTCGGAGATAAAACTTATTTGTCGCAGTCTTTCTTCAAAAGAAAAGTTCTGGAAAAACAGGTGAGTTCATTGATAATGGTTTTGCTTCTCGTGATTCTTTACGAGTTCATTTCGCAATTGTATTGTTGTAATGCTGTCCATTTATTATTTATTGCCAGAGTTGGTAACATTAGACACAATGCAACCCTTCATCTTTAAGATCGATGTCTTTTCAAACATCAGGTGTTAAAAATTAAAACTTGTTTCAGTATCATAAATCCGGAAGCAGATAAACTTGTTTAAGTAAGAATTTTAATTAATGTGAAAATGTTTTCATTGTATGCGTATGAATATGCAATGAAAGAAAAATGGTAAAAGAGTATACATTATTAATTAGTATATATATTATATATAACGAAGAAGCAATTAAACATTTATAAAAAAATATCCCGTCAAGCAGCTGCTTGCCACGTTGGTTTGACAGGATCCTGCCAGTTTATACACCATAGTAGAAGGTCTGCGAGGATGGCGGGCACAACACCAACATCCATTCCTCACCCGGGGCTCGAACCCAGATCCCCTTGATCAGTAGCCAAGCATGCTAGCCACTCAGTCACGGGACGGCTAGAATTGTTCAAAACACAAATAAAATTTCTCTAGTTGTTTATTCTTCAAAGAAAAGATCTCCTTTAGATACGGATTTCATTTCTCTTACGGATTATTTGAAAAAAACTTCATTAAGTGTTTAATGTTGTCTTGCTTAATAAAATATCCGACGGAATGGATATTTAAAATGTATTTTGTAATGATTCAATTCGAATGGCAAATATAAAGAATGTAGAATCGATATATAGATTATCTTAATCTCATGTGATTTTTGTCTTGAACGTCTGGTTTAGTGTAGATCTGACAAATCTGATGTTTGCTATACACTCAGTGTTCGTTGAATTATGGCCATTCCTCTCCATGTTATGGCAATGCAAAAGTTTCGATTCACCATAACTTCTAAAATAAGCTTTTTATGATAAAATTAAACATAAGTAAAAATTCCTCAAGCAGACGTGAAGAATGAAGTCTGTGAGGAAAGCAACACCTCGGCAGAGAAACATCCATGCCTTACCCAGGACTCGAACCCAGGTCCCTCCGATCAGTAGCCAAGCCCTCTCTAACCATCACTGATGATAAACTGCAGGTCTTAACTACGTCTATCTAAACCTCAATTTTCGTAATTATTCATTCAGTATATAGAGAGTTATGACAGTGCGAATAATTAATATCAGTAATGCAATCGTAAGGAACTTATACAAAATTGAAGAAAGATTGAAAATATTACATAAACTTTTATAATGTTCACTTTTCTTATTAAAGGATTTAAAATAATGTTTATTTATAAAAGATCTAAACTTTTTAGGTAAATTCTTGTCTCGCGTTGCTGTTATTCAATGTTTAAAATTTCGAAACTATTTAAATAATGAATGCATAATTTTGGAAATCGAGATTTAGCTAAATGTAGTTTTTAAATGCTGCAATTTACCACGAGGGATATTTTACCATTGAAAGCTTATTTTAGAAGTTATAAAGCTCCAAATTAGATTTCCGTTCCCTTATCATGAAGCTGGGTTGGGCTGTTTTACCTCTGAGCGATACTTTTTTTGCAACAATGGGCTAAATGGCCAGGTCACAAGGTCCCCGAAGGATAAGAGAAGGTTGGGGGAGGGGACCTACTGAATTGCTATTAGGATAGATTCCCGTCAAGGCCATCTAGCGTGGTCTTTAATATGCACAGGGTATGGCTCTCCAGCACACGGCGCCACGGCTTAACGTCCCACCCGACGGACGGCGGCGTTTACAAGCCCATCGGTGTCCCCTACTGACCGTGGGCAGTGCGGGGGGCAGTGTTGCGGAGATAAATCTGAACCCTGGCTCATCTGGGACACGAACATGGAAACTGCAGATTACGAACCTTAACATGAAGTGCGGTGGTCATAATTTAATGAACACTGAGTGTATGTTTCGATTATCTATATTCAGATTTAATATTACAATTTCTCTCTTTTTTTAGATTTTACAATTTAAAGAGGGAAGCGTTCAATTCTTTTTACCTTATGCATCAGAATTTTGCAGACAATTTTTATACCATGGTACTCTTTTTTTTTATTTTCTGCTATGATTCAATACTTTGATCTTTTACAGTTGAAATCTGGATTGAAAGTTCAGAAAAAGTATTCACCGATAGATCCTGGGAAAACTAACATCCCAGTTGTAGAGAGTAAAGACAAGCTTCCTAATGCCGTCCCCTCTCTTGCCAACGAAAGGTTGATCTAAAGAAAGGTAATGATTCGGACTCTGATTTCTTGTTGAAAAACAAATTATTTAATTTTAGCATTTGCTAAGGTGGTTTCATAGTTTTCCTAATTTGTATTACTAATGTCAATAGGCAGAGATGATTAACGTATTTGGCTGGAAGGCATAAAATCATTGGTAAAAATTGTGTTTAAATTGAATAAGAGAATATTGTAACGAGCTTTTGTATCCTCAAACCAAGAAATTGTCTTAAAAATCTGATAACCAGACAGATGCCCTATAAAGAACCTCAAGAGGTAAATTGTTGCATGGTCTTCAACGACAGAATGGGGAAATTGTTATTCTGGATGTTGTAATTCAACAAAAATATTTCACATTGAAAGCATTTGATTAATTTAGAATTTCGCCTGTCTGTATGTGGCAATTCATTTCATTAGTTTTAATGAAAGAATTTATTTCAGCATTTTATTTCAAATGAACCATTTTTTTATCAATATTGTTATTATTAAACATAATGGAAACATTACTTTTTTAAAAACTATTCTACAAATAAGCTTTCAGATCCAGCATAATGACTAACGAAAATTCTGTTTTTTAAATATTTTCACTGGAATAACTCTCCAAAATATTTCAAAGGCTAGCTATAAATTGATATATTTGCTTCAATGTATCTAAAAGTTAGAACAATTAATCCAGGTTCTGTGAAAAATTCGTTCAGTTGGGAACACTGATTGAATTGCCCTAATACTAAAGAGTCAGTTTATGTAGAGTGTTGAAAATTTGGTATTTAGTTCTCTTTATCGAAAGATTTAAAGTGATCGAATTTCAGCAAAAGTGTTGAATTCTCTTGTGATATCTTTATCAGAGTATGATTTGAAGAGTCACCGTAGTAGGAACAGAGCGTTAAAAAAATTAATAACCCTTCCTGACCTGTGGACAAAATTCCTGACTTTTCTCAATTAAAGAATGTCAAAAAATTTAAATGAATCGAAATATTTTATAAGCTCGCCGAGTGGTCATAATAGTTCAAATAGCCAGATTTCGTAATTTTGCGATGAAAATCAAGTGTTTACAATTTGAGGCTGAGGAAAGAGCTCAACAAGTTCAAAAAGTTTTTTAAAGACCATTAGGATAGTATCATTTCGCAGTGCTCAAGATAGTACCAGTGATAATTCCATCTTTTGCATTGGAACTCCAGAAATAAGAAAAATTGTCGAGGAGGTGTCTAAGATTTTACGACAGAACCCATTGTTAGTGTTTTTCCTAACTTTCGTTTTGTCTCTACTTTTTCTATTTTTTATTGCTTTATTGGATAAGGATTTCATGCACAATGCATTTAATAACAAGTTATATCCAAGCTTTATATTTCGCCCTACTTTTTGCCTAGTTACAAGTTTATGTTTTGTAAGTTTAGCAATATATTATCCTTATACGAATAAGCAAAACGTCCTTCCAATGTTCTAACGGACTCTTCTCTCTGTCTTTCAGGTTCTATGCGTCGCAAAAACCAACAGACGAGCATAGAGTGGTGGGTGGTGGGGCCTCTCAAAATCCAACCTCAACTTCCACGCAGTGAGAGGCGGGCAACATCAAGGGCTGATAATTTCTCCTTCTTACTTAAAGTATCGAAAGTACGACCTTATTTCTTTTACTCTTATGTTCCCTCCAACAGAGCTAAAATCACTTAATCATCAATCGGGAAATTATCAATTCTTGATGGCTAATGAGGCTCTGGTGAAAATACGCTTAAATCCAAATCACACCACTAATTAGAAAGTACAATTACACAACAAATCACAGCACCTTCTGTAAAATATAGTTAAACAAGAAAAAACGACACTTATTGTAAAATATAACTACCCAACAAAAGTAGAACATGCATTTGAAAAAAAAAAGGCGTATGCCAAACAAAACTCACAAGAATTATTGGAAAATACAACTAAGTAGCTGAATTACAAAACCGAATGGAAAACACCATTATACCCTGGCCAGCTGGGCCAGAGGTGAGATTTAGGTCCACCTTCCGCCACCACCATCACAACCATGTCGTCGGCCAGTGGAAGACAACCATGGGTATGGGAAGGCCACCATCCGTCGGATGGGACGTAAACCCGTAGCCCCATGTGTGGGAGAAACTGGGGGATGCATTTTATGCATTTTATGTGCATCCCTATTCATCCCTGTGCATTTTAATGAAGACGCTGAATGCCTTTGACGGTAGGCTTCTAACAGCTGTGACGGTATGTCTATTGACAGATGTCAACCGTTCCACAACAAATTCATAACACTGTTTTGGAAATTACCTATTACAACCTATTTACAATATTTGTTTCAAAAAAAGGGCTAGAGTCGATTCGTGCATTCGTAGGTTAAAGTAAGTAAAAAATGTTTGATTTTGTTCTTTTAGGATTTTATCAAGTTTGTGAATAAATTTTCTTTTTATACATATTTGTTTCCTTTTACCCAATTTTAAAACAAAGGGTAAAACTTTTCTGGAGCAGCACCCCCACTAATTTTAGCTACGAGCCACCACTGTTCGAGCCCCTGGTAAGGTATAGATATGTCTGTTATCTTTCTGCAAAGGTCCCGCCTTTCTCACAGACCTTCTCCATGACGTATTAAACTGACAGGCTCGTGTCAGACCTCTGTGGACAACTACTTCAGAAATCTGGAAATTTTAAGCATAATGTGAAAATTTACGCGTATATGTGAAAAATTTACGCGTATATGTGAAAAATTTACGCGTATATGTGAAAATTTGCACGTATATATGAAATTTTACGAGTATATGTGAAAATTTTACGCATATGTGTTAAAGGATTTTGCACAAATGTTAAAATTTTACACATATATGTGAAATTTTATGCATAATGTGAAAATTTATGCGTAAGGTGGAATTTTATGCGTAATGGGGAAATCATACGCGTATATGTGAAAATCGTACGCATATGTGCGAAAATCATATGCATATGTGTGAAAATCATATGCATATGTGTGAAAATCATAAGCGTATGTGCAAAAATTTTACGCGTATGTGTGAAAATTATACTCATATGTGTGAAAATTATATGCGTATATGTAAAAATTATGCGCGTATATGTGAAAATTATATACCTATATGTGAAAATATCATTTGGCACCTGTCACCGGTATCGTATTGGTCCTAGCCTTGCCGTATATGGCCTGCTTACCTGACTGAAAACTTTTTGCTGGTGTCTACCTTGATATCTAATGTAACCAATAGTTTATCAGCTTAATTTCCCGTTTCGTAACGTTACACAGATGTTCCCATTGTTACTGTATTGGGAAGGGACACTGAGGGAAAAACAACAGATAATTATAAAAATTGTGGTGCGAAATAGACATCCTGCTGTTGAAGTTGAGATTTGAGTAGTTGCATGAACAAGAGAGGAGAGTGAATTTATATGAATGTTTTACAAATTCTTTCTCATAATATGAGCCAATGACATATCGCGTTAATAAATAAGCATATAGATATGGTGCATGATCTTGTTGGGTTGTTTTACCTCTGAGCGGCACTTTTTTGCACACCATGGGCTAAATGGCCAGGTCACATGGACCCCGAAGGCTCAGAGAACGTTGGGAGAGGGGACCCACTGGAACTGCTGTTGGGAGACAGATGGTAGCCTCCCGTCAAGGCCATCCAGCGTGTTCTTTAACGTTGGGTTGTTTTACCTCTGAGCGGCACTTTTTTGCACACCATGGGCTAAATGGCCAGGTCACTTGGACCCCGAAGGCTCAGAGAACGTTGGGAGAGGGGACCTACTGGAACTGCTGTTGGGAGACAGATGGTAGCCTCCCGTCAAGGCCATCCAGCGTGTTCTTTAACGTTGGGTTGTTTTACCTCTGAGCGGCACTTTTTTGCACACCATGGGCTAAATGGCCAGGTCACATGGACCCCGAAGGCTCAGAGAAGGTTGGAGGAGGGGACCCACTGGAACAGCTGTTGGGAGACAGATGGTAGCCTCCCGTCAGGGCCATCCAGCGTGTTCTTTAACGTGCACCGGGTATAGCTCTCCCTCACACGGGGCCACTGCTTAACGTCCCATCCGACGGACGGCGGCCTTTCCAAGCCCATCGGTGTCCCCTACTGACCGTGGACAGGGGGGGGGGAAATTTTGCGGAGAAAAATTTCAACGCTGACCCAGCTGGTACTCGAACCTGGGAACTACAGATTACGAGCCAGGCGCGCTACCGACTGAGCCACACCCATGATCTTGTTGAAAAATGCCTTTGGAGAACAATATTGGCATTGATTTTGTAAAAATTTTCGAGTAATTGACATCTTTTTTACAGTTGGTCGTCGTACTTGTATCAGAGGACCGTCGCATACCAACATCATACCTCCAGATCATGACACCATTAGCCTGCATCTCTGTACAATCCAATAGAGATGATTTCATTCATGCTGGGCCATGCTTAGTGTTCCCATTACTCCGGAAGTTGCATTTTTAAGTATTGCGGAGTTAGGATCTGTTGTCGTTGCGAACGCTTTACTCTGATATCCCAAATCAATAGAAGATTCAGCACATTGCCTAATTGGAAATCTTTTGCGACCGTCCAGGGTTTGAAGTCGCAGGTGAGTATCTCAACTGTAACGCTGACTGCTGACATGTGAAAAGCACTGAATCTGTCGTTCGCCTCCTAAGGTCGCTCAAAAACATATCTGAACACTATGGTTGATTACAGAATTCAGAAAAAAATATCTGGCAACGATTTTTTTTGGATATTAGTGATATGGCAACCTTCGTGTCACGTGATTACAAAATTCAGGAAAAATATCTGGAGCGTGTAGAGCAACTGTACACGCTCCAGTTACCGTTCACAGCAAACTGGAGCGTGTGCAGTTACTGCACACGCTCCAGTTTGCTGTGAACGGTAACTGCACACGCTCAATATTTCCGTGAGTGAGCCCACACGATCTAGTACCAAAATAATATGACCACCTACAGTCGCTCAAAAAAGTATCCGAACACTATGGTTGATTACAGAATTCAGAAAAAATATCTGGCCACGATTTTTTTTAGAAGTTAGTGATCTGGCAACCTTCGTGTCACGTGATTACAAAATTCAGGAAAAATATCTGGAGCGTGTAGAGCAACTGTACACGCTCCAGTTACCGTTCACAGCAAACTGGAGCGTGTGCAGTTACTGCACACGCTCCAGTTTGCTGTGAACGGTAACTGCACACGCTCTATATTTCCGTGAGTGAGCCCACACGATCTAGTATCAAAATAATATGACCACCTACAGTCGCTCAAAAAAGTATCCGAACACTATGGTTGATTACAGAATTCAGAAAAAATATCTGGCCACGATTTTTTTTAGAAGTTAGTGATCTGGCAACCTTCGTGTCACGTGACACGAACAACCTAACCCAGTGTCTCGCAAACTTTTTTACTCTGCGGCACACTGAATCTAATTTTTTTTCCGCGGCACACCTAAAAAATAATAAAAGCAAACTCTATATAATCGTCATTAGATTTGCGCTTTGTTGAAGTCATCAGCCTGGTTTTACTTGAAGATTTGCTCTCGTTCTTTAATTCATAACTCGGTGTTTGTTTTAAATATTTGTCCATTCTATGGCTTGAAATAACCAAAAATTAATACCAAAAGTTGGAAAAAGCTTGATAAATGCTTACAAGATCCCAGTTGATAAAATCTGAAAGATTTTTATTAAAGCTCGTCGATACTAAAGCACGTCGATAACACAATTCAAGTCAAAATGAAATCTTTGGAATATCTAGTGTCAATTTGAAAATCTCTCGCGGCACACAGTTTGCGAGACACTGACCTAACCCAACGATCAGCTACATAAAAAGAAAAAGTGTACCTGGCTTAGACGTATGGAGTAGAAACAGTATTAATCAATCAATGGTATACACTGCTCTCCCAAAACAGAGACTTTCTCATGTCAAAGGATTGGATAGTTTCGCCTCTGAACAGCATTTTTTGCACACAATAAGCTAAATAGCCAGGTCACAAGGAGCCCGAGGGCTCAGAGAAGGTTGAGGAGAGGGAACCCACTGGAACAGCTTTTAGGAGACAGATGGCTGCCTCCCGTCAAGGGTTCTTTAACGTGCACAGGATAATGCTTCCCCGCACGCGGACCATGGCTTAACATCACATCCGATGGACGGTGGCCTTTCAAAGACTATCGGTTTCCCCTACTGACCGTGGGCAGAGCGGAGAGTTTTGCGGAGATAAATCTCAACGCTGTCCCAGCTGGGACTCGAACCTGGGAACTGGAGATTACGAGCCTGACTCGATACCAATTGAACGAACCCTGCCCCATTATGTCAAAGGAAATCAAAATTCAAAGCTCTATTAAAACTTATAAAACATACATTTAATGGAAAAAACGTGACTGAAGATAAATCACAAGTTGTTGGGTTGGGTTGATTTACCTCTGAGCGGCACTTTTTTGCACACCATGGGCTAAATGGCCAGGTCACAAGGACCCCGAAGGCTCAGAGAAGGTTGGGGGAGGGGACCCACTGGAACATCTGTTGGGAAACAGATGGTAGCCTCCCGTCAAGGCCATCCAGCGTGTTCTTTAACGTGCACAGGGTATGGCTCTCCCGCACACAGGCCACGGTTTAACGTCCCATCCGACGGACGACGGCCTTTCCAAGCCCATCGGTGTCCCCTACTGACCGTGGGCACGGCGGAGAGTTTTGCGGAGATAAATCTCAACGCTGTCCCAGATGGGACTCGAACCTGGGAACTGGAGATTACGAGCCTGGCGCGCTACCAATTGAACGAACCCTGTCCCATATGTCAAACGAAATATAAATTCAAAGCTCTATTAAAACTTTTAAGATATTCATTTAATGGAAAAAAAGTGACTGAATATAAAATATAAGATGAAGATAAATTAAAGATCACAATAAATGGATTTAAACATCGATATTTCAACAGCATTCATTCAGTATTTAAAGATTTATGAAGCTGAAATATTTCCCAATGCGTCATAAGATTTTACCTCAGAGATTAATTAAAACTTCAAAAATAAGCCTCGTCCCCAATCCTTTAATAAACTAAATGTAGGCATTTTTGAAGTTTGCAAAATGGTTATATCAATATTAAAAAATTACAAATTATTTCTATAAAAATGATTTTTATAGAATAAAATATATTGTTAAATATTCTAGTTTCCATCATTACTCTTTAAATACTGAACGAATATAGTTGTAAAATCAAGATTTAAATAGATTTTTTATGATCCTTAAGCCGAGTGGTTAGCACGCTTAGCTACTGATGAAATGGACCTGGATTCGAGATTATTATTTCATGAATTCCATATCTTGATTCTTTACTACTGAATTTAGGTATGGATGTTTGTGTTGTCTTTCTGCTGAGGTCTCGCCATCCCCACAGACCTTCTACCATGGCGTATAAACTGGCAGTTTCCTGTCAGACCTCTTGGCAAGCAGCGGCTTGAGGGAACTTTTATTACTTTTATTAACATTTGTCCATTAAAGGCATATTTTAAAAGTTACAGAGCTTTGGAATTAGATTCCCACTGATGTGACGCTGAAATTCTCCTGTACTTTGGAAGGGGGCGGGGGGGCGGGGGGCGAGGGGGGGGGGGCTCAGTCGGTAGCGCGCCAGGCTCGTAATCTGTAGTTCCCAGGTTCGAGTCCCAGCTGGGTCAGCGTTGAGATTTATCTCCGAAAAATTCCCCGCCCTGCCCACGGTCAGTAGGGGACACCAATGGGCTTGGAAAGGCCGCCGTCCGTGGGATGGAACGTTAAGCCGTGGCCCCGTGTGCGGGAGAGCCATACCCTGTGCACGTTAAAGAACACGCTGTATGGCCTTGACGGGAGGCTATCATCTGTCTCCCAACAGCTGTTCTAGTGGGTCCCCTCCCCCAACCTTCTCTGAGCCTTCGGGGTCCATGTGACCTGGCCATTTAGCCCATGGTGTGCAAAAAAGTGCCGCTCAGAGGTAAAACAGCCCAACTCTTTCTGTACTGTCTAAAACATCAGTACTTTATATGAATTAAAACACCCGCTTTTAAATGGTCGGTTGAGAAACGACTGCAGTTCTCTTGAATAGTTTAGGCAACACACGATTCAAGTGGGAAAATCGCATGACCAAAGTGTGAAAAAAAAATACCACGGGACAAAAAAAAACTTATCAACGCCTCATTCCAGGAAGACTACGAGAGGTTTTCTTTTGTTGAAATACGAAACAGAGATTACTACGAACGTGTGATCTAAAAATATCTGCTTTTTTTGATAGATTTTAGTTTTTTATCAGATCGGTGTCTATAAATAGCCCGCGATTTAGTCTGCGTCTTCTCCGTGAGCCAAGTGGCAATGTGGTTCTGCCTCGAGACGCCCGCGGCAAGGCAACTAACAGATTAGCTGATGCAATTCATCTCGTGGTCGAATTTCGAAACTTCGTCTCATCGCTGGTGAGGGAAGTGGCAATTAAGAATGCAGAGGCTGCATTGCATCAGAGGATGAGGAGGAGGCTGCATGCGATCTGTGGACTGGCAGGAGGTTTCGAAGACTAACGCTAAAGAAAGGGATAGCTCAAATATTTGTTTTATTTCTGAGGGATTGCTTTTTTTATACACAATGGGTTAAATGGCTAAGTTGCTGAGAAATGGATTAGGGGAAGAAGATTCACTGGACAACTGTAAAGGGTCAGATTGGGTTTTTACCTCTGAGCTGCACTTTTTTGCACGCCATAAGCTAAATGGCCAGGTCACATGGACCCCGAAGGATCAGAGAAGGTTGGGGGAGGGAACCCACTGGAACAGCTGTTGGGAGACAGATGGTAGCCTCCCGTCAAGGCCATCCAGCGTGTTCTTTAAAGGGTTGGGCTGTTTTACCTCTGAGCGGCAATTTTTTGCACAACATGAGCTAAATGGCCAGGTCACATGGACCCCGAAGGCTCAGAGAAGATTGGGGATGGGGACCCACTGAAACAGCTGTTGGGAGACAGATGGTAGCCTCCCGTCAAGGCCATCCAGCGTGTTCTTTAAAGGGTTGGGCTGTTTTACCTCTGAGCGGCAATTTTTTGCACAACATGAGCTAAATGGCCAGGTCACATGGACCCCGAAGGCTCAGAGAAGATTGGGGATGGGGACCCACTGAAACAGCTGTTGGGAGACAGATGGTAGCCTCCCGTCAAGACCATCCAGCGTATTCTTTAAAGGGTTGGGCTGTTTTACCTCTAAGCGGCACTTTTTTGCACAACATGAGCTAAATGGCCAGGTCACATGGACCCCGAAGGCTCAGAGAAGGTTGGGGATGGGGACCCATTGGAACAGCTGTTGGGAGACAGATGGCAGCCTCCCGTCAAGGCCATCCAGCGTGGACTGTTTGGGGGTTGGCTGTTTTACCTCTGAGCGGCACTTTTTTGCACAACATGAGCTAAATGGCCAGGTCACATGGACCCCGAAGGCTCAGAGAAGGTTGGGGATGGGGACCCACTGAAACAGCTGTTGGGAGACAGATGGTAGCCTCCCGTCAAGACCATCCAGCGTATTCTTTAAATGGTTGGGCTGTTTTAC
This sequence comes from Ryuthela nishihirai, assembly GCA_038380435.1. Taxonomy (NCBI): domain Eukaryota; kingdom Metazoa; phylum Arthropoda; class Arachnida; order Araneae; family Heptathelidae; genus Ryuthela; species Ryuthela nishihirai. The sequence goes on along the minus strand of JAWZYU010000028.1, from coordinate 19,815,094 downwards.
CTCTGAGCGGCACTTTTTTGCACGCCATGAGCTAAATAGCCAGGTCACATGGACCCCGAAGGCTCAGAGAAGGTTGGGGATGGGGACCCATTGGAACAGCTGTTGGGAGACAGATGGCAACCTCCCGTCAAGGCCATCCAGCGTGTTCTTTAAAGGGTTGGGCTGTTTCACCTCTGAGCAGCACTTTTTTGCACAACATGAGCTAAATGGCCAGGTCACATGGACCCCGAAGGCTCAGAGAATGTTGGGGATGGGGACCCACTGGAACAGCTGTTGGGAGACAGAAGGCAGCCTCCCGTCAAGGCCATCTAACGTGTTCTTTAAAGTGTTGGGCTGTTTTACCTCTAAGCGCACTTTTTTGCACAACATGAGCTAAATGGCCAGGTCATATGGACCCCGAAGGCTCAGAGAAGGTTGGGGGAGGGGACCCATTGGAACAGCTGTTGGGAGACAGATGGCAACCTCCCGTCAAGGCCATCCAGCGTGTTCTTTAAAGGGTTGGGCTGTTTTACCTCTGAGCGGCACTTTTTTGCACAACATGAGCTAAATGGCCAGGTCACATGGACCCCGAAGGCTCAGAGAAGGTTGGGGATGGGGACCCACTGGAACAGCTGTTGGGAGACAGATGATAGCCTCCCGTCAAGACCATCCAGCGTATTCTTTAAAGGGTTGGGCTGTTTCACCTCTGAGCAGCACTTTTGTTGCACAACATGAGCTAAATGGCCAGGTCACATGGACCCCGAAGGCTCAGAGAATGTTGGGGATGGAGACCCACTGGAACAGCTGTTGGGAGACAGATGGCAGCCTCGCGTCAAAGCCATCCAGCGTGTTCTTTAAAGTGTTGGGCTGTTTTACCTCTGAGCGGCACTTTTTTGCACAACATGAGCTACATGGCCAGGTCATATGGACCCCCAAGGCTCAGAGAAGGTTGGGGGAGGGGACCCATTGGAACAGCTGTTGGGAGACAGATGGCAGCCTCCCGTCAAGGCCATCCAGAGTGTTCTTTAAAGGGTTGGGCTGTTTTACCTCTGAGCGGCACTTTTTTGCACAACATGAGCTAAATGGCCAGGTCACATGGACCCCGAAGGCTCAGAGAAGGTTGGGGATGGGGACCCACTGGAACAGCTGTTGGGAGACAGATGGCAGCCTCCCGTCAAGACCATCCAGCGTATTCTTTAAAGGGTTGGGCTGTTTTACCTCTCAGCAGCACTTTTTTGCACAACATGAGCTAAATGGCCAGGTCACATGGACCCCCAAGGGTCAGAGAATGTTGGGGATGGGGACCCACTGGAACAGCTGTTGGGAGACAGATGGCAGCCTCCCGTCAAGACCATCCAGCGTATTCTTTAAAGGGTTGGGCTGTTTCACCTCTGAGCAGCACTTTTTTGCACAACATGAGCTAAATGGCCAGGTTGGGTTGGGTTGTTTTACCTCTGAGAGGCACTTTTTTCACACCATGGGCTAAATGGCCAGGTCACAAGGACCCCGAAGTCCCAGAGAAGGTTGGGGAGGGGACCCACTGGAACAGCTGTTGGGAGACATATGGTAGCCTCCCGTCAAGGCCGTCCAGCGTGTTCTTTAACGTGCACAGGGTATGACTCTCCCGCACACGGGGCCACGGCTTAACGTCCCATCCGACGGACGGCGGCCTTTTCAAGCCCATCGGTGTCCCCTACTGACCGTGGGCAGGGCGGGGAATTTTGCGGAGATATATCTCAACGCTGACCCAGCTGGGACTCGAACCTGGGAACTGCAGATTACGAGCCTGGCGCGCTACCGACTGAGCCACCCCGCCCCTAAATGGCCAGGTCACATGGACCCCGAAGGCTCAGAGAAGGTTGGGGGAGGGGACCCATTGGAACAGCTGTTGGGAGACAGATGGCAACCTCCGGTCAAGGCCATCTAGCGTGTTCTTTAACGTGCACAGGCTTAACGTCCCATCCGACGGACTGCGGCCTTTCCAAGCCCATCGGTGTCCCCTACTGACCGTGGACAGGGCGGGATAATCTAACGCTGACCCAGCTGGGAGTCGAACCAGGGAACTACAGATTACGAGCCTGGCGCGCTACCGACTTAGCCATCCCCGCTCCGGGGATGGGGACAAGAATCGCAATCGATCCAAAAAAAAAACATGTCAAATGGTGTGGGAGAGGCACTGGATTTCCAAATGCAGTGTAAAATTTCCCTCTTATTTTATAGGTCTTTAAAATAATTTCTTGGCAAATCCATGAAATTTAAGTAATTTAATAATTTTTGCCCCTATTACCTTTCCTAGCATTCTGAAAAAGTAGGGGCATGTTCCCATACCCGACCCCAGATTCATCATGCTGAAGTAGAGCCAAGGTTATTTATATTGGTGCTTTCCTCTATTGCAACAGTTTGCTGGTTGGGGTGAAATTTGAGCCGTCTGAAGCTGCCATGTGTTTGTCACTCAACGAACTATACTTAATTCCATGTAAGCAAACAAGTCCTCATTTATTGGCTATCTCCTCTGAGTACTCAAAATAACCAAAAAATAAGGTCCAATATTATTACTAAATATAAATATTAATAAAACCATAATACAACCCGAGGAGCCATTGCAGCTACCAAAGGGACCATCACTCCTCCCTAAAGGTTAGAATCAGTTCCAACTTCGGCATTTAAGTCACATCATCATCATCATCCTCAAGCAGCCATGGACTACGGAGGTCCAACCAGACCGTGCAATTTAGTTCTCCAAGCAAGTCGATCCTGAGCTGCATCTGCTGCATCTGGCCACTGAACACCAATTCTAACAAGGTCCTGTTTGACACTGTCTGCCCACCGCATCTATGAAAGAAAAAAAAATCTATCAAAGAAACTATGTTTATTGAGAGAGGGAATGCCGACAATATCAAACAGCCCCCTAATCGCAGACATGGGGCAAAGACCCGTTCCCCCACTACTAAAGGCTGAAGCCATCTACACTGGAAGACTTCCTCCAATGTAGAATTTGACGATGCCAATAGAAGCAAAGAGTTCAGGTGCCTGCGATGACTTCTGCTCAGGATTATCCACCAGCTAATAAACATATCCTGTGAATCTATTCACTTGGGGCTGTCAACCCACAAAGAAACAGAAAACACAGCGGAAGATTATTCCAGCACAAGAATAATATCTCTTTTCTTAACAGAATTCGAAATATTCTGAAGTTGTCCGTAATTCTTATATTTCTCTTTATCGTCAGACTCCTCTGTAGAGGCGCATAACAACAATGAATCTCTTGTTGCGATCTTATGCAACCACGGCAATTCCCGGTTCCGCTTGTACAGCACTACCTGGTTATGAAGAGCCGTGCTTATCTAGAGCCGGGGGCAAGGAATACGCCCTATAGGCGCACCTCAACCCCAGCCTCACATGGCAGCAATCCTATAGAAGGAAAGCTGACCACCGGAAGAAACCTTACTTTAATCTATTCCCCGGTTTGCAAATGTGCATGGATATAAAGATCCAAGCTCGATCGGCACCCGGGGTGGAGACTCTTAGTAAGACCCACTCTTTTTGGACAGGTCGTGCCTACAAGGTGGGGCTCAGACCTTTCGGCAGAGCCGTCGAACAGACCACACAGGTCTCCTGAGAGGTGAGGTCTCCGACGCCGTCACCATCCGACCGGCAATCAAGCCGGCCAGCAGCATATTCAACCTCGGTTGGCCTTAGCCATGTCCAACCGGGACACCAATCCGGTCGGCACAGCCTTCAGCCGGGTTGCTGGGCCCTAGGCCCCCCCCACCACGACAAGGTGGTCCCCTATCGGGGGGGGGGGGGGGCGCATAACAACAGAAAGCATTCAAGCCTTTAATCTGAGTTTTTAATTTAGCATTAAGAAATCTTCCATTAATACAATAATATCCTAGAAGAGCATCGCTGGCGTGTCTGCTGAGAAGCAAACTTACACCTTGGAGGTGTTTTCCATCTTCCCTCCCTGAAAAGAGAAATTTGAGATTATTTTTAAGTATCTGACCTTTATCTGTCCATTTGGTCTCTTGCAAACCTAGAATATCTAAGTTCGGATTTGTTGTATGAGGAGGAAATTCTTGTGTGAGGAGGAAATTTCTTTATTTTAAAAAAAAAAAGAAAAAAAATTTAATTTTTTTATTAATTTTTTTAACCTCTATTGATCGTTTAACCTTTCAGTAGTCAAGGGGAGTGCTTTTGTGCTCCAGTATTATGGGGGACACGTCTCATTTTCAGAATCTGTTGTTCTCGATCTGTAGCTCGTCAGGCAGTAATCTGCAGTTCCCAGGTTCGAGTCTCAATTGCGCCAGCGTTGATATTTATATTCTCTAAACCTCCTCTGACCTTGGTGAGAAATGGGACACAATTTGGGCCTGGAAATGCTGTCGTCCATCGGATGTGATGTTAAGCCATGGCCCTTTATGTAAACAGCATAACCTGTGCAAGTTAAAGCCGAAGGCTTTGACGGGAGCTTCCAACTGTCTAGTGTGTTCCCTTCCTCATCCCAACCTTCTCTGAGCCCTTGGGTTGTTGTGACCTGACCATTTAGCTCATAGTGTGTAAGAAGAGTGCAGCACAAAGACAGAACAACCCAACTGTGTCGGCACATCAATAAAATGTCGGTTATAACAGAAAGTGTATGTTTCAAGTTCGTTTATATTGCGAATGTTTTAATAATTCGTGGGGGCGTGGGGTGGCTCAGTCGGTAGCGCGCCAGGCTCGTAATCTGTAGTTCCCAGGTTCGAGTCCCAGCTGGGTAAGCGTTGAGATTTATCTCCGCAGAATTCCCCGCCCTGCCCACGGTCAGTAGAGGACACCGATGGGCTTGGAAAGGACGCCGTCCGTCGGATGGGACGTTAAGCCGTGGCCCCGTGTGCGGGAGAGACATACCATGTACACGTTAAAGAACACGCTGGATGGCCTTGATGGGAGACTACCATCTGTCTCCCAACAGCTGTTCTAGTGGGTCCCCTCCCCCAACCTTCTCTGAGCCTTCGGGGTCCATGTGACCTGGCCATTTAGCCCATGGTGTGCAAAATATTGCCGCTCAGAGGTTGTTTTTGGGTTGTTTTACCTCTGAGCGGCACTTTTTTGCACACTATGGGCTAAATGGCCAGGTCACATGGACCCCGAAGGCTCAGAGAAGGTTGGGGGAGGGGACCCACTGGAACAGCTGTTGGGAGACAGATGGTAGCTTCCCGTCAAGGCTATCCAGCCTGTTCTTTAACGTGCACAGGGTATGGCTCTCCCGCACACGGAGCCATGGCTTAACGTCCCATCCGACGGACGGCGGCTTTTCCAAGCCCATCGGTGTCCCCTGCTGACCGTGGGCAGGGCGGGGAATTCTGCGGAGATATATCTCAACGCTTACCCAGCTGGGACTCGAACCTGGGAACTACAGATTACGAGCCTGGCGCGCTACCGACTCCGCTCAGAGGTAAAACAACCCAAATTTAATAATTCGCAAAGGTTAAGGCCATTTAGTTGCATTCCACTTGTGTGTAGCGGATAATTCATTCTCAATAAACGCCTTTCCGCGATATTGATCATGACTGGGAGAAAATAAAAATGGAGGGTTCTAACACGATCTTTACTTTCTGCTTATTTCCTCGGGTGGTCACCGAACTCAACGACTGAGCCTTATTCATCGCATTCACTCTAGGAGGCATCACGACACTTCGCCATGTGACGTTTCCATACGAAAACATCAAAACGCTATTAATAAAACAGAACCATTTGGTTTACCATTTCAAAGCGAGCTGGGGCGGGGGTGGCTCAGTCGGTAGCGCGTCAGGCTCGTAATCTGTAGTTCCCAGGTTCGAGTCCCAGCTGGGTCAGCGTTGAGTTTTATCTCCGCAAAATTCCCCGCCCTGCCCATGGTCAGTAGTGGACACCGATGGGCTTGGAAATGCTGCTGTCCATCGGATGGGACGTTAAGCCATGGTCCGTGTGCGGGAGAGCCATACCCTGTGCACGTTAAAGAACACGCTGGATGGCCTTGACGGGGGGCTACCATCTGTCTCCCAACAGCTATTAAAGTGGGCCCCCTCCCCCAACCTTCTCTGAGCCTTCGGGGTCCATGTGACCTGGCCATTTAGCCCATGGTTTGCAAAAAAGTGCCGCTCAGAGGTAAAACAACCCAACCCAACTCAAAGCGAGCTATTTATCTTCCACGGAAGATAATGCCGACTCATTCCTGTGATGTGATCTACGGTTAACTGGAGCATTCCCGTCCGCTGCTTTGCCAAGTTTCCCTCTCACGCGCAATCGAGTTTCGTCAAACCATGATCTTTTTCCAGATAGGAAAACTTTCATTAATCGTCTCACTCAACATCCGCTGAAGTTTATCTTCTGTTTGGATTGATTCGAGACGAGAGGCGCCTTTCTTCTTCGAAATCCCTTTCGCTCAGTTTTAAGTCCCAAAATCTCTTTTTATTCTCCTGAAGGCAAATTCGTTTGTATATTGTATTTGTTAAGCAAATGTATTTATTTCTTAAACGTAAAAATCAACGAGATTATTTTAAAAAACATTCTTTGCGGTTTTTTTTATTAAACAGACTGCTAATCTTGCTTTTCAAGTTATGTACAATTTAGAAAAGTTAAGATTGATAAGGTTCAAGTAACAGGGTTGGATTGTTTTACCTCTGAGCGGCTCTTTTTTGCACACAATGGGCTAAATGGCCAGGTCACAAGGACCCCAAAGAATCAGAGAAGGTTGGGGGAGGGGACCCACTGGAACAGCTGTTGGGGGACAGATGGTAGCCTCCCGTCAAGGCCTTTAACGTGCACAAGGTATGTCTCTCCCGCACACGGGGCCACGGCTTAACGTCCCATCCGACGGACGGCGGCCTTTCCAAGCCCATCGGTGTCCCCTACTGACCGTGGGCAGGACGGGGACTTTTGCGGAGATAAATCTCAACGGTGACCCAGCTGGGACTCGAACCTGGGAACTACAGATTACGAGCCTGGCGCGCTACCGACTGAGCCACCCCCGCCCCTTCAAGTAACAGACTGATTAGCCTGTTTGGCTGGGAGTTATTAAAAAAATAAGAGGTGATTTTTTTGTCTCTCAAGGTTGTGTTTTTCTTGTTGTGTTTTTCTTTCTGATGAACTTTCGACTTTCTAAGATTGCTTTATGACGTAAGAATAGTTCCAAAATCAAAACAGGACCATAAATAAATAACCTGGTAAATGGGTTGGGTTACTTCTGAGCGGCACGTTTTTGCACACCATCGGTGTCCCCTACTGACCGTGGGCGGGACGGGGAATTTTGCGGAGATAAATCTCAACGCTGTCCCAGCTGTGACTCGAACCTGGGAACTACAGATTACGAGCCTGGCGCGCTACCGACTGAGCCACCCCCGCCCCAAGTCGCATCTCTGAAACATCGTTATCTAGAAAAATAAAAGTTCTTTGTGGAAACTTGTTATTCTTTTCAAGAACATCGTCTTTGCTATTAAAGGTGAAAATCCCTCGTGTCCGGGCTCGTTGGCAGTTTCAAGTTTTAGAGGAGAGTTGTTACTCTCCTCTAAAAAAGAAAGGAGGACTTGTAAAGAAGGAGTAAAGAAGTAAAGAAAGGAGGAGTAAGAAAAAGTAAAGAAGGGGTAAAGAAGGAGGACTTTGCAGTCTGTCACGTGGGGCGTTAATTGGTGACGCCTTTCCGTGTTTACGAGAATGATTTCCTAGGCAGGAGCGGGGGTGGTTCAGTCGGTAGCGTACCAAGCTCGTAATCTGCAGTTCCTGGGTTCGAGTCCCGGCTGGATCAGCGTTGAGACTTGTCTCCGCAAAGCTCCCTGCCCTGCCCACGGTCAGGAGGAGACACCGATGAGCTTGGAAAGGCCGCCGTCCGTCGAATGGGACGTTAAGCCGTGGCCCCGTGTGCGGGAGAGCCATACCCTGTGCACGTTAAAGAACACGCTGGATGGCCTTGACGGGAGGCTACCATCTGTCTCCCAACAGCTGTTCCAGTGGGTCCCCTCCCCCAACCTTCTCTGAGCCTTCGGGGTCCATGTGACCTGGCCATTTAGCCCATGGTGTGCAAAGAAGTGCCGCTCAGAGGTAACCCAACCTCAACGTCAGACTATGCGTCAAGTTGGTTGAGCTATTCCAAGTCGGATCACCTTGCATCGGATTCGCAAGGAGTGGAGAGCGAGATGCAAAAACAGAAACATGCGGATCATGCTCTAAGCAGGACTAAACGCAAAAGAAGAGAAGATTCCCTAGGCAGTTAAACCGAAGCCTTGGCTAGTGAGATCATTTGCTATCCTAATATTTGAGTACTGCGCATCGATCTCCAAAATTGTTGTGAGTTTTAGTTTCTTTATGGGTGTTCGTTGTGAACCTTGGGTTGTTCTATCGTTGAGCGCACTTTTTTTGCACACCACGAGTTGAATGGCCTGGTCACAAGGACCCCGAGCGCTCAGAGAAAGTTGGGGGAGAGGACCCAATAGACAACTGTTAGGAGACAGATGTTAGCGTGTTTTTTAACGCTCACAAGGTATGGCTCTGCCACACATGGGGTGGGGGCATGGCTTAACGTCCCATTCGACAGACGGCCCACCGGTGTCCCCTATTGGTCGGAGGCAGGGTGGTAGTTTTTTTCGATAAACCTCAACTGCAATTCCCAGGTAGGACTCGAACCTGGGAACTGCAGATTACGAGCCACCTCCGCCTATTGTATAGTCGCTCAAAAAAGTATCCGAACACTATGGTTGATTACAGAATTCAGAAAAAATATCTGGCAACGTTTTTTTTTTAGAAATTAGTGATCTGGCAAAAACGATTATCTGGCAACGCTATCCTAATTGGCAAAAAAAACAGCCCATACCATGTGCACGTTAAAGAACACACTGGATGGCCTTGACGGGAGGCTACCATTTGTCTCCCAACAGCTGTTTCAGTGGGTCCCCTCTCCCAACCTTCTCTGAGCCTTCGGGGTCTATGTAACCTGGCCATTTAGCCCATGGTATGCAAAAAAGTGCCGCTCAGAGATAAAACAACCCAACAACAACTAATTTCTTTGTCTTTCAATTGGTACGAATTTCAAAGAGTGAAAAGTATTTAACGCAGAGTCTTAACACTGTTGTTGCAATAGTTCACTTTCTTTCGTTTTCATTTAGTTTCCAAATTAATGCAATAATATTTCTTCATTTTTTTCTCCAAAATTAATAAAAAATTAAAGGCGCTCCAAAAGCATATCCTACAAAAAGCTTAAAATAAAAATAATTGTGTTTAAATTGAATGCAAATAAAAAAAATTAAAATAAAAACAATTCAGTTTAAATTGATTGAAATTTATACTTCTTAATAGAAAAAGCACCAGACAGACGAAAATTTAAATTGCCATCGCCGAGGTCTTTCGGTTCTCTTATCAGGAAATCATCACTCCGATTTAGAGGTCACTGATTTTAAAAACCACGTGCTCGTGGCACAAAGTCTGCCCTTCCAGTTGCGTCTCCATAGCAACCCTCTCTCTGCTCTTTTACTCTTCTCGTTGTCCCTTGTTACACCATGCTTTCGTCAGCGTCTGGCGTCATCCGCCACGAGTTAAAGGGGCGAGCGTCCGTCGCCGTGGCCAGGCGGAGGCCGTGCTTTTCAAGGCCGCCGCCGTACACAAGGTCGAAGTTTCATCAAACCGTTCCACGTGCGGCGATTTCAGAAAATCCATTGGCTCGTTGTTTGCCCTGCTGACGTAGCTGACGGAGGAGAATTATGCTAATGAGCAATTTCGCTTCTGCAGATAATTGACTTTCGTTCCCAAATAATCCTTTGGCATCTTTAGTTGTCTGAACCTTGGAGGATAAAGTATTTCGTCACCTTGTATCCAAGGGGGTCTTTCCTTATTTCGTTTGCTTTTTCTTTCTCTGTGGTGTTTTAAAGAACAAGAAAACAGTATTGTCTGCAGCTCCCAAGTTGTCTTGCTCGAAAATCACAACCTCGGTAGAAATTGAAATGAAAGACTGGGAATCCTGATTCGAAAAATAGAAACTGTCGAAGTGCGATTGGAATGGTTGGGTGGTTGTAGGTTGTTTTACTTCTGAACGGCACTTTTTTGCACACCATGGGCTAAATGGCCAGGTCACATGGACCCCGAAGGCTCAGAGAAGGTTGGGGGAGGAGACCCACTGGAACAGCTGTTGGGAGACAGATGGTAGCCTCCTGTCAAGGCCATCCAGCGTGTTCTTTAACGTGCACAGGGTATGGCTCTCCCACACACGGAGCCACGGCTTAACGTCCTATCCGATGGACGGCGGCCTTTCCAAGCCCATCGGTGTCCCCTATTGACCGTGGGCAGGGTGGGGAATTTTGCAGAGATAAATCTCAACGCTGACCCAGCTGGGACTCGAACCTGGGAACTACAGATTACGAGCCTGGCGCGCTAACGACTGAGCCACCCCCGCCCCGTTGGAATGGTTGCTAAGGATGTGAGGAATAGGAGCGATGACAGTGGAAGAGGCCACGTGCGGATGGTGACTGTGTGAGGAATCACGAAGAGGGAATTACACTGACAGAGTTGTTAGAACAGTGGGTTATGAACAATGGACGAAATTAGAAGCATTTACGGGTTGGAACAAAGGACGAAATCGTTGAGCCATCTCCCGTACAGCTAATCGATGTGGGTTAATCACGTATGAAAGGATGTTTTGATGCAGGCCCGGATTTAGAAAAAAAAAGTTCGCGGATTAACTCATGTGGAAAGGGATCAAAGTAGAGACGAAGTTAACTGGAACGAAGTTCCGTTGTAATTCCTCCCAGTAACTCTTATTTTAATTTGGCTTTTAGTTATTAAAGTCAGTTATTAACTTAGAACAAAATGCTCTTTCATTTGATACGTACCATGATCTATATACACTTCCCTGCCAAAATGAATTAGAAAATTTCCATGTGATTTCAATCCACCTTCGAAGCTCCATAACTTCGAAAATATGCATTTGATGTAAAATACACAACTCAGAGGTAAAACAACCCAATTCACAAAGGGGCGGGGGTGGCTCAGTCGGTAGCGCGCCGGGGTCGTAATCTGCAGTTCCCAGGTTCGAGTCCCAGCTGGGTCAGCGTTGAGATTTACCTCCGCAAAACTCCTCGCCCTGCGTCCAGTCAGTAGGGGACACCGATGGGCCTGGAACAGTGTGTTAAACAGTTGGGACATTTATACTTCAATCAGCTTGGAACAGTGGTAAAAAAAAAAACAGTTGGGAGTTTTTGTTCGAGTCCCCAGTCAGTAGGGGACACCGATGGGCTTAGAAAGACAGATGTCCGTCAGATGGGACGTTAAGCCGTGACCCCGTGTAAGGGAGAACCATACCCTGTGTACGTCAAGGCTGGATGGCCTTGACGGGAGACTACCATCTGTCTCCCAACAGCCGTTCCAGTGGGTCCCTCCCCCAACCTTCTCTGAGCCTTCGGGGTCCTTGTGACCTGGCCATTTAGCCTATGGTGTGCAAAAAAGTGCCGCTCAGAGGTAAAACAATCCAACCCAATTCACAGAATGGTTATATATGAAATAATATTCAGCCTAAAGTTGTTTGACTTATTACAAGAATCAAGTGATAAAAATGTCAGAACATCAAGTAATAGAGAGGTGAGCATTTGATTATTAAATAAATTAATTGATAAATGCAATCACAAGTGCATTCAGTAGAGTTTCCAAGTAAGAATAAATAAATTTTATCATTGTTTCTTTTTTCTTTCTTTTAATTATTAAAACTGTCTGGTGGCCACTCTTGAAAACTTCTGTAAAATTTAGAGTTATGAAAGTAAAAAATAGTTAATTACTATTAAATCTAAATTTTTTCACAGGTTCAGTAAAAATTTTCGCTTGATCAAAATCTCATTGGTTTTCTTTTCAATGTGATTCCATCATCACAGAAGATTTGAAAACCCTGGGGGAGAAATTTATCCTAGTGGGGGGTGGGGGGTCATTTCCACAGAATTACGAAATGCCACAGGAGAGTTCAAAGGCTTTGAACTAGATCTTGGACGTCGGTTGTGGTCAAATGATAGAAGACAACCAATTGATTTCAACAAACAGACGAAAACAAAAACTTTAAGCACTTATGAGTTGTTGGGTTGTTTTACCACTGAGCGGCACTTTTTTGCACACCATGGGCTAAATGGCCAGGTCACATGGACCCCGAAGGCTCAGAGAAGGTTGGGGGAGGGGACCCACTGGAACAGCTGTTGGGAGACAGATGGTAGCCTCCCGTCAAGGCCATCCAGCATGTTCTTTAACGTGCACAGGGTATGGCTCTCCCGCACACGGGTCCAGGGCTTAACGTCCTATCCGATGGACGGCGGCCTTTCCAAGCCCATCGGTGTCCCTACTGACCGTGGGCAGGGAGTTTTGCGAAGATAAATCTCAACGCTGACCCAGCTGGGACTCGAACCTGGGAACTACAGATTACGAGCCTGGAGCGCTACCGACTGAGCCACCCCCGCCCCCAAGCACTTATGAGAAAAACAAGTCTGAAAAACAAGTAATACGTTGTTTTTTTCCAAGCGAAATCTAACCCATTTTATATTAGGCTGCTGAAAAAAAGTGTTTTCTGATTTTCCTTCATAGACAAATAAGTGAAGTCTTTATCTTAACCTTGACCTTCGTAACGGCAAAGAAGCGTTTCGTTTATTTACGGAGAGGTCAAAGAAACTTTAATGCTGAGAGAGTTTAGAGTGACGTTTCTCCACCAGAAATATCCAGAACAGACGAAACAAATCCACTCGTTCTTTAAATACGATTCTTAACCAGATTCGTATCTGTAATACTATAAAAATAAATACCCCCTCAATCAGCTGCTTGCCACAGAGGTCTGACAGGAGCCTGTCAGTTTATATGCCAGAGTAGAAGGTCTGTGAGAATGGCAGGACATCAGCAGAAAAACAACACACACATCCATGCCTTATCCGGGGCTTGAACCCAGGACCCTTAGATCAGTAGCCAAGCGTGCTAACCATTCGGCCATGGGACGGCTATAATACTATAGCAATGTTGTAATTTTGTTTCTCAAAGGAACTCATCAGTAACATTTAGAGAACATCTTTTGGGTTGAAATTATTGTTTCTTTTGGTATTCATTTGGTACGAAGTCTGCTTTCGATTGATGTTCTTTAGAAAGATATCTTGATTTTGTTGCTTAAAGGGATAAATGATCTGCCCAGTTTCGAGGTTGTTGGTAGGGAGGGGGAGGGGGAGGGGAGAGCAAGAGGGACAATTGCCATTCCTGGGAAATAGGTCAAAAAATTATTATATTTTGAACATTTTTTTTAAGAATCGCTTTCGATAACGTTACTTAAAATTTCCCCTCACAGCTTGGCATGGGGTATCGCCTGGAATTCTTCCAGGAGGGGGACAAAAATTGCTTCACGGAGGGGCAAGAATTTTTCGGGGGGGGGGATTGGGTTGTTTTTCCTCTGAGCGACACTTTTTTGCACACCATGGGCTAAATGGTCAGGTCACAAAGACCCCGAAGGCTCAGAGAAGATTGAGGGAGGGCACCCACTGGAACAGCTGTTGGGAGACACATGGTAGCCTCCCGTCAAGGCCATCCAGCGTGTTCTTTAACGTGTACAAGGTATGGCGCTCCCGCACATGGGGCCACGTCTTAACGTCCCATCCGACGGACGGTGGCCTTTCGAAGCCCATCGGTGTCTCCTACTGACCGTGGGCAGGGAGTTTTGGGGAGAAAAATATCAATGCTGGCCCAGCTGGGACTCGAACTAGGGAACTGCATATTATGAGCTTGGCGCGCTACCCCTCCCTATTCGGGAGGGGACAATTCAATGTTTCACGATAAAAACATTTAGGTTAATGTTGCAGAAAAAAGTAATGTTTTTCATTCACAAAATATAATCTAATTTTTTGTTTCTTTTATATTTTTGGAAGCATGTCATGTAGTTTTTAATATACGAAAACGTTTATTTACATGTATTTTCAATAAAATTATTAAGTAAATAATTTTTTGTCGCCTTGTTTTCAGGCACCCTTCGTTGTATTATGATATACTGTATGGATTGCTTTACCTCTGAGCGGAACTTTTTTTTCACACAATGGTTTAAATGGCCAATCACACGGACGCCGAGAAGGTTGGGAAGAGTGAACCCATTGGCCAGCTGTTAGGAGACAGATGGCAGATTCCCGTCAAAGAACGGGGCGGGGGTGGCTCAGTCGGTAGCGCGCCAGGCTCGTAATCTGTAGTTCCCAGGTTCGAGTCCCAGCTGGGTCAGCGTTGAGATTAATCTCCGCAAAATTCCCAGCCCTGCGCACGGGCAGTAGGGGACACCGATGGGCTTGGAAAGGCCGCCGTCCGTCGGATGGGACGTTAAGCCGTGGCCCCTTGTGCGGGAGAGCCATACTCTGTGCACGTTAAAGAACACGCTGGATGGCCTTGACGGGAGGCTACCATCTGTCTCCCAACAGCTGTTCCAGTGGGTCCCCTCCCCCAACCATCTCTGAGCCTTCGGGGTCCACGTGACCTGGCCATTTAGCCCATGGTGTGCAAAAAAGTGCCGCTCAGAGGTAAAACAACCCAACCCGTCAAAGAAAACTTCAGTTTAAAATTTTTTATTTGTGAATATTTTACTGAGAAGTGTTTGGAAACTTCCATGTTATTTGGATGGAAAGTCCCATTCGAATCTCTCCTACTTTAGAAATGAACTTTTTTTGTTTGAAATAATTTCACTAGAAATAAATTTTAGATAGCACTGGAATCTGCCGAATCTTGATTTTTAACAATGTAATAAAATAAAAAAAAAAATACCCCCTCAAACAGCTGCTTGCCACAGAGGTCTGACAGGAGCCTGTCAGTTTATATGCCATAGTAGAGGGTCTATGAGGATGGTAGGACCTCAGCAGAAAAACAACACACACATCCATGCCTTACCCGGGGCTCGAACCCGGTCATTTAATAATGCTAATGAGTTATGAAAGCTGGAACACTTACCAACTTCTTGCGTTACGGTCACCCTAAAAACTTTTCTTCAAAATTGACAAAAACTAAAGAATCATTAAATTAAAATTCCTAAAAGTTATGTTTATTTTGTTAAACGAGTTATTTTTTTTTAGCTTGTGAAATAAATCCTTATTCTCACCAGCGTCTGTTGGTAAAATGTTTCAGCCTCAATATTTCTTTAAATATGAATAGGACATTTTTTAAATCGAGATTTAGGAAGATTCCGTTGAGATCTTCAGTTTATCTCCAGTGATATTTTTCAATAAAAAGTTTGTTTTAAAAGTTAGAGAGCTTTGAACACGGCTTTTCATCTAAATAGCATGGAAATTCTGGAACACTTTTCCGCATTTAGTGGATTTCCATTCGTACCAATGGCACTGCAAATACGAACTTTGGGAAGCAAAAATCTAAAATACGTGACATGGAAATGCTTTAAAAAGTGGCGAATTTTAGATATTACAGATCTTCTGAATATATGGATTATCGGTGCTTAGGTGCTCATTGGGTTGTTTTACCACTGAGCGGCACTTTTTTGCACACCATGGGCTAAATGGCCAGGTCACATGGACCCCGAAGGCTAAGAGAAGGTTGGGGGAGGGGACCCACTGGAACAGCTGTTGGGAGATAGATGGTAGCCTCCCGTCAAGGCCATCCAGCGTGTTCTTTAACGTGCACAGGGTATGGCTCTCCCGCACACGGGGCCACGGCTTAACGTCCCATCCGACGGACGGCGGCCTTTCCAAGCCCATCGGTGTCCCCTACTGACCGTGGGCAGGGCGGGAATTTTTGCGGAGATAAATCTCAACGCTGACCCAGCTGGGACTCGAACCTGGGAACTACAGATTACGAGCCTGGCGCGCTACCGATTGAGCCACCCCCGCCCCACTTAGGTGCTCAAGCACTAAATTACCTCATAATCTCATATAATCAATTCCAATCATGAGAAGCACATTCCGTTTACTGCAGACTAAAAATTTATTGTGGGTATATTTAGCTGCTATAAATGCAGTTTATATTTTTTAGAATAAAATGGCTGCCGTGAATAAAAAAATATAAAAAAGGGTGACAGTTAGAGATATGTAAAATGTAAAAAGTATAAAAACAAGAAACAGTTTTTCTGTGAAAGAAATAGGAAAAACAAACGAATATGTGAAATATGTCAAAACATCCCGAATAAGATCTTTTCTATATTTCTTTTTGGGGCGGGGGTGGCTCAGTCGGTAGCGCGCCAGACTCGTAATCTGTAGTTCCCAGCTTCGAGTCCCAGCTAGGTCAGCGTTGAGATTTATCTTCGCAAAATTCCCCGCCCTGCGCACGGTCAGTAGGGGACACCGATGGGCTTGGAAAGGCCGCCGTCCGTCGGATGGGACGTTAAGCCGTGGCCCCGTGTGCGGGAGAGCCATACCCTGTGCACGTTAAAGAACACGCTGGATGGCCTTGACGGGAGGCTACCATCTGTCTCCCAACAGCTGTTCCAGTGGGTCCCCTCCCACAACCTTCTCTGAGCCTTCGGGGTCCCTGTGACCTGGCTATTTAGCCCATGGTGTGCAAAAAAGTGCCGCTCAGAGGTAAAACAATCCAATCCAATATCTTCACCCCTAATCCTTGCATTTTTCTGCTGTCTTCATTACTCTCCAGCGAAAAGATTTAAAATTGGAGGAAAAAAATTCAAAATTTGTTTTGTTTGGAAATATAACTGAGTTTAGCTGTAATATCGAAAATTGAGATCCACGCATTTGTTACAAAAAGGAGAAAACGAAAAACTCGGAATCTTTCAATGGAGAAAAAGTGAAACATTTTTATCTCGCAATGTAGAAAAATGAAATGATTCATCTCTCAATGAAAAAGAAAACTGTACAAAAAAGTTAAAAAAAAGTCAAAAACTAAAGGTAAAAACACAAGTTTTTACCCCTCAATAGAGGAAACGAGAATTATTTTTATCTCTCGATGGAGGAAATGAAAAGTGTTTATCACTCAATGGAGAAATTGAAGAGATTTTATCTGTTAGTGGGTTGGGTTGTTTTACCTCTGAACGGCGCTTTTTTGCACACCATGGGCTAAATGGCCAGGTCACATGGACCCCGAAGGCTCAGAGAAGGTTGGGGGAGGGGACCCACTGGAACAGCTGTTGGGAGACAGATGGTAGCTTCCCGTCAAGGCCATATCCAACGTGTTCTTTAACGTGCACAGGGTATGGCTCTCCCGCACACGGGGCCACGGCTTAACGTCCCATCCGACGGACGGCGGCCTTTCCAAGCCCATCGGTGTTCCCTACTGACCGTGGGCAGGGCGGGGAATTTTTGCAGAGATAAATCTCAACGCTGATCCAGCTGGGACTCAAACCTGGGAACTACAGATTACGAGCCTGGCGCGCTACCGACTGAGCCACCCCCGCCCTCTCTTAGTGGGAAAAATTGTTTTATCATCACATGAACAAATGAATAGTTTTATCATTGAGTGGAAGAAGAAAATATTTTAGCTCGCAGCGCAGGAGTGAAAAAAGTTATTCATTGGAGTAATGGAAAATGTTATCAGAAATGAAGGAATGCAAAAATTCATCACTCAAGAAAGTAAGGAAAAGTTTTATGTAATGAAAAAGTAAACAAAATTACCTCTCAATCAGCTGCTTACCACAAAGATCTGTCAGATGATTTGTGATGACAAACACCAGAGATGATTTGTGAGGAAGGCGATAGCTCAGCTGAGAGACAATACAAGAATGGAATCATGCGTACTTTATCCAGGGTTCGTCTCTTTTCATCAGAAACGCTAACCAGTCGGTCACAAGGATGATTTATCACTTAACATAGGAAGGAAAAGTCAGTGGAAAAATGAATAACGTTATCACTCAATGGGAAAATAAAAAATTATATCGCTCAATGACGAATATTTAAAAGGAAATTTAAATACTCCTCAAGTCAGATACTTGCCATATCCACGCATCTAATGAGAAATCTATGAAAGCGTATCATTATAGAAAGATGTAGAAAAGATGTTTTAAGAAAGGTGATACCTCATTAATAGAAAGACAACATCAAGAAAAATATTCATATCTTATGCGAGACTGAGCCCCAAGTTCCTTCGCTCTGCAGTTCCCAGGTTCGAGTCCCAGCTGGATCATTGTTGAGATTTATCTCCGCAAAATTCCCCGCCTTGCCCACGGTCAGTAGGGGACACCAATGACACCGTTGTCTGTCGGATGGGACGTTAAGCCGTGGTTCCGTGTGAGGGAGAGCCATACCCTGTGCACGTTAAAGAACACGCTGGATGGCCTTGACGGGAGGCTACCATCTGTCTCCCAACAGCTGTTCCAGTGGGTTCTCTCCCTCAACCTTCTCTGAGCCTTCGGGGTCCATGTGACCTGGTCATTTAGCCCATGGTGTGCAAAAAAGTGCCGCTCAGAGGTAAAACAACCCAAATCCTTCGCTCTATACAGAAGGGCCATACCCTGTGAACGTTAAAGAACATGATGGATGGCGTTAACAGGAGGCTTCCATCTACATCCTAACAGCTATCCAGTAGGGTCCCTTCCCCAGCCTTCTCTTCGCTCTTCGCGTCCTTGTGATCTGGGGATAGGGTGGCTCAGTCGGTAGCGCCCCAGGCTCGTAATCTGTAGTTCCCAGGTTCGAGTCCCAGCTGGATCATTGTTGAGATTTATCTCCGCAAAATTCCCCGCCCTGCCCACGGTCAGTAAGGGACACCAATGACACCGTCGTCAGTCGGATGGGACGTTAAGCCGTGGTTCCGTGTGTGGGAGAGCCATACCCTGTGCACGTTAAAGAACACGCTGGATGGCCTTGACGGGAGGCTACCATTTGTCTCCCAACAGCTGTTCCAGTGGGTCCTCTCCCCCAACCTTCTCTGAGCCTTTGGGGTCCATGTGACCTGGTCATTTAGCCCATGGTGTGCAAAAAAGTGTCGCTCAGAGGTAAAACAACCCACCCTTGTGACCTGGCCATTTAACCCATTGTGTGCATAAAATTGTCACTCAGAGGTAAAGGGATGGTTGGGTTGTTTTACCTCTGAGCGGCACTTTTTTGCACACCATGGACTAAATGGCCAGGTCACAAGGATCCCGAAGGCTCAGAGAAGGTTGGGGGAGGTCACCCACTGGAACAGCTGTTGGTAGACAGATGGTAGCCTCCCGTCAAGGCCATCCAGCGTGTTCTTTAACGTGCACAGGGTATGGCTCTCCCGCACACGGTGCCACGGCTTAACGTCCCATCCGACGGACGACGGCCTTTCCAAGCCCATCGGTGTCCCCTACTGACCGTGGGCAGGGCGGAGAATTTTGCGGAGATAAATCTCAACGCTGACCCAGCTGGGACTCGAACCTGGTCAGAGGTAAAGTATTCGAACTTTTTGCTCTGTAAACAATCATGTTAACCACTCAACTAGGCCCGGATCTAGAAAAAATAAAGGGGGTGGGGGGTGACGCAATCGAGCAGGAAAGAGGTAAAAGGGAGGATTGGATTCCCATTGCAGTGCAGCATTTCACTTCCGTTTTAGACGTTTTTGAAAAAATTCCTGAAAAATAGGCGAAATATGCACGAGTTTAATATTTTTTGGTCTACCTTACATTACTAGTACTCTCAAAGGGAAGCGAGGAATGCCTTCCCACCCCTAGTTCGGCCTTGCACTCAATCACTTGATATTAATGCTCGGTAATTCGATAGCGACTGATTCCGAATTATTCGACTTCGCAAATAAAAGAAGTTCTGTGGTATTTGGCCTTCCGGAGATTAAAATTTCTCAATTCTTTTTTTAGCAATGGCGACTCTTTCAGAGCACAATAGCAACAACTCAGAAGAATCTCTATTTCTACTTTTTTTCCCTCTTCTTTTAAACCTGTTATTTCATTATCATGTTTTCGTTGATTAATTGCAAAGGACGCAGCTTCTGCATTAAACAGGTTTCACCTCCAAACCGTTGGATGCAGGATCAATGTTTTCGGGGAAACGCAAACGAGCTACTAATTGCGTTCAAAAACACATCCTTAATTCTTGCGACAGGATTGAGTAATAGTTAATTGCATATTTATACATTTGATTACTTTGTTACGCCATTGTAAGTAACGGTAATTAAAAGATGGCGACACCTACTTTGTTTAATGCAGTCAATAGCTTTGAATGTTTCTTATTCAAGCAAGGGTTGGGTTGTTTTACCTCTGAGCGGCACTTTTTTGCACACCATGGGCTAAATGGCCAGGTCACATGGACCCCGAAGGCTCAGAGAGGGTTGGAGGAGGGGACCCACTGGAACAGCTGTTGGGAGACAGATGGTAGCCTCCCGTCAAGGCCATCCAGCGTGTTCTTTAACGTGCACAGAGTATGGCTCTCCCACACACGGGGCCACGGCTTAACGTCCCATCCGACGGACGGTGGCCTTTCCAAGCCCGTCGGTGCTCCCTACTGACCGTCGGTGGGCGGGGAATTTTGCGGAGATAAATTTCAATGCTGAACCAGCTGGGAGTCGAACCTGGGAACTACAGATTACGAGCCTGGCGCGCTACCGACTGAGGCACCCCCCGCCCCTTCCAAGCAAGCATTTGTATTTCATTTGTAATGTTTTGTCGTAGAAAATGCAGAAAGGACTTAAAAAAACATTGAGTTTGCTGCCTCTAGGTTATTATTATATCCTCTGCTAAGTGTTGTTGCCAAATCAAATTCGTACATTCCGACGAATGACGTAGATTAGGGGTGGTCAACCTGTCTCTGAAACGGACAACCATGATAGCTGGACTTTTCTTCATGGCTAAGAAATATAAAATGCTGCTTGCCACAGAGGTCTGAGACGAGCCTGTCAGTTTATATGTCATAGTAGAAGGTCTGTGAGGACGACGGTACCTCGGTAGAAAGATAACACAAACATTCATGCCTTACCGTGGCTCGAACCCAGTTCCATTTGATCAGTAGGTAAGCACACTAACCACTCGACCACGGGACGACTGAAGAAGTGTTGGTAGAAATAATATGCCAGTTATTGCTAAAGGGTTGCCATGGAACACTCCAGTCTGTAAACCAAAGGGATTGAAGCAGGAGGCGCATGACATCATAGAAATGCAGCTGATACTGAAAATGGGAAGGAAGGATAAGACCGTCAAGAATTAAAGGAAATATCAGTGGCTTGATCTAAGGGACCTAGGTTGGAGCCCCGGGTAAGGCATGGATGTATGTGTCGTTTTTCTGCTGAGGTCCTGCCATCCTCTCAGACCTTCTACTATGGCATATAAACTGACAGGCTCCTGTCAGACCTCTGTGGCAAGCAGCTGCTTGAGGGGGTATTTATTATTTTTTTATTTAGCAAGGTGATGCCTGGCCTTGCTGAGAACATCGTTACCGGACCCTCCTCCCCCTACTTAAAAGTGTATTTTTTGGAAAAAATTGTAAAAAAAAAGGGAAACCGGCTGCCAAAGGCCATCCGCAATAAGTAATAAAGAAACTCTTCTAAAAAAAAGTACAGAGCACCGGACCCTGGTGCAACTGAACTATTGGAAACAGGCCGTAATTTAGAAAAAAAGAAAGTTCGGAGGGGGGGGGGAGGATAAGAGACTTGATTTCCATTGCAGTATAATATATTCGACTCCATCGTAGAGTTCTTTAAAAAAATTGATGAAAAAGGCGTGAAATACGCACGTGTTTAATTATTTTTGGACTAAAGTACTCTTAGTAGCATTCTTGAAGGGAAGGGGAATGGCTGCCTTGCATTCCACCACCGTCACGTGACACGAAGGTTGCCACATCACTAATTTCTAAAAAAATCGTTGCCAGATATTTTTTCTGAATTCTGTAATCAACCATAGTGTTCGGATATTTTTTTGAGCGACTGTAGGTGGTCATATTATTTTGATACTAGATCGTGTGGCCTCACTCACGGAAATATTGAGCGTGTGCAGTTACCGTTCACAGCAAACTGGAGCGTGTGCAGTAACTGCACACGCTCCAGTTTGCTGTGAACGGTAACTGGAGCGTGTACAGTTGCTGTACACGCTCCAGATATTTTTCCTGAATTCTGTAATCACGTGACACGAAGGTTGCCAGATCACTAATTTCTAAAAAAATCGTTGCCATATATTTTTTCTGAATTCTGTAATCAACCATAGTGTTCGGATATTTTTTTGAGCGACTGTACATAGGTTCGGGATTAAGTGCCTTTCAAGGCAAAGGATTCAGAAATTGATTTCTATTATCTCAGATCTACCAATTATTTTAAAAGAAAAACTCAGAAACTGAAAAGTGTCAGTCAAAGTTGAAAGATCATTCTCATACACACTTTCGATTAGCAAATGGAACCACAGTTCAAAATTTCTCATTTTATCTCATTATTAATTTCATGAATGAAAAGTTACAACAGTTACATTTAGAGCTCCAAGACAATCAGCAAAGAGAAAGATTTGTTTTAAACGAAATCATCCATGACAAAATCTTACAGATCTAAGTAATACTTGAAATAATTAGTTGAAAAAAATTGTTGCCCTGAGTGGAAAGCGAACCCACATCTCCCAAAAGCATGTCGTGGTTCCTGACCGCTGGACCATCAGTAACGCCGTCCAGCATTCTTCTGAGAGGCGTTCGATTCCCATTCAGGACAACAATTTTTTCAACTAATTATTTCAAGTGTTTCTTGTATACACGTTTTCCTGTGATACCTTATTATTGACCGAAGTCATGTTTATCTTCAGGAGCAGATCTCCGTTCATTTAAATCAATTGTTGCCTTCGGCATCTCTTGATTTTTAGCCCTTCATTCTGACCCCTATTTGACCCTGAATGAATCTGAAAACTCTTACTTTGAGTTCTACTACCTGAAATAGCTCTATTCTCTAATTTTTAGGGGGCGGGGGTGGCTCAGTCGGTAGTGCGCCAGGCTCGCAATCTGTAGTTCCTAGGTTCGAGTCCCAGCTGGGTCAGCGTTGAGATTTATCTCCACAAAATTCCCCGCCCTGCCCACGGTCAGTAGGGGACACCGATGGGCTTCGAAAGGCGGATGGGACGTTAAGCCCCGTCGGATGGGATACGTCGGATGGAACGTTAAGATTCCCCGTCGGATGGGACGTTAAGCCGTGGCCCCGTGTGCGGGAGAGCCATACCCTGTGCACGTTAAAGAACACGCTGGATGGCCTTGACGGGAGGCTACCATCTGTCTCCCAACAGCTGTTCCAGTGGGTCCCCTCCCCCAACCTCCTCTGAGTCTTCAGGGTCCATGTGACCTGGCCATTTAGCCCATGGTGTGCAAAAAAGTGCCGCTCAGAGGTGAAACATCAACCCAACTCTAATTTTTAGCTCTCCAGCGTTGGTATATCGAATTTGACTTTTGACCTCGAAGGATCCACGGCATCCAAAATTTGGCATAGTTTCTGAAATCTACGACCCAAAATGATCCCAGGCGTTAGTTTTTATCTCTGTAGCACCAAATGATCTAAATTTGAGCTTTGACCTCTAAGAATCCTCCGGATCGGAAATTTCGTAACGTTTCCGCCATCTAGAACCTGAAACACCCCACAGATAATAATTTTCACGTTTCTAGGTCGTAGATAAAGGTTTGACCTCTACCTGGCTTCTAATTGACCTTGAAGGACACTTCGTAGGCCAAATTCGGAATTTTTCCTGAGATCTGAACCCCGATTACACTTAAGTGCAAATTTTCAGAGCTCTATCTTTTCTGCATCATAGTTAAAATTAGCCGTCAATCTACATTTATACTGCATGATTAGAAATCAAGTGATTTCTTCGGCACCATTTTGTTTCTAGCCTGTCACTCCGACCGCTGTTTCACCTCTATTGCGGCACCGGATCTGAAAATCCCTCTCATTTCTGAGTTCCGCTGCCAGAAATACCCCTATTCACGAATTTTATCTGTCCGGTATCGGTATATTGAGAGTTGACCATTGACCTCAAAGGATCCATCGCATCCGATATTTGGCATAATTTCAGAGATATCCGACTCAAAATACTCCGAGGCACCATTTTTTAGCCTCTACCACTGGTAGACCTCTATTTGATTTCGACCCTGAAGGCAACCACCACAACCATATTTCAACATTAACAATATCTACGACGCAAAATACCCCCAGGCATCTCTAGTATCGATATATCTAAATTTGACATTTGACCCCGAAGGACCCTCTGAATCCTAAATTTCTTAAGGTTTCCTACATCTGCAGCCCAAAACACTCCCAAACACCAATTTTCAAGTTTCTAGCAGTGGTAAAACAATGTTTGACCTCTATGTGACTTCTATTCGACCTCGAAGGACCGTCAGAGATCAAATTTCTCAATTTTTCAGAGTAAATGTTTAGAGCTCTATCTTTCTACATCATATTCGGAATTAGCGTGATTCCCTGTCTGTCAAATCAGCCGTCAATCACTCAAAATATCGTTTTTATAATTTTAGATATTTTTTTGACATTATTCTCCCCAATTAGTGTTGTATGTTTATGTATTTTCCTCACCATTCTAGTGGCCGTTTCGACGACAAATTTGTGTAAAATTTGTTGTTGATTATTTTACTATTATTAATATTTTTTATCGCTTCTATTCTGGTTATTACAATTTTCAAGGAGGGCAATATCCCCCTTGATAACCTCCATAAATCCGTATGTGTCTTCTGTCAACGACTAAGATTCATTTCATTTATATTCGAAAGGTTTGTGAACGGATTTACGGTTGCTTAAAACTCTCTCGTAACTTTTTTTTTTAATCTATCAAACGAAAACAAAAGTTACACGTACTGATATCAAAATGTTACCGAGACCCAGGAGTTGGGTTGGGTTGTTTTACCTCTGAGCGGCACTTTTTTGCACACCTAATGGCTAAATGGCCAGGTCACAAGAACCCCGAAGGCTCAGAGAAGGTTGGGGGAGGGGACCCACTGGAATAGCTGTTGGGAGACAGATGGAAGCCTCCCGTCAAGGCCATCCAGCGTGTTCTTTAACGTGCACAGGGTATGGCTCTTACACACACGGGGCCACGGCTTAACATCCCATCCGACGGACGGCGGCCTTTCCAAGCCCATCGGTGTCCCCTACTGACCGTGGGCAGGGCGGGAAATTTTGCGGAGATAAATCTCAACGCTGATCCAGCTGGGACTCGAACCTGGGAACTACAGATTACGAGCCTGGCGCGCTACCGACTGAGCCACCCCCGCCCCTCATTAATTAGCACAGTTGCAAATACAGCAATCACGCATCACACCATAATATAACTAAGAATGCCAGTAAAAAAAGCGAAGAAAAAGTGGAACTTATTATCGAAAATACACTGGCTTCTATAAATTAAGGAAAATCCTTATGTTTAGTAAATGGGAAGCTATCGTCAAAGCTCTATAACTTTTAAAAAAAGCATTTTAGTTTCGAAAAATAAAAAAAAAATCAATATCTCGATTTTCAACAATATTCGTTCAGTATTTAATGAGTTATGGAAGTTTGAATATTTATCGATAACAGTGCCAGTCACAAAAATTGACTTCAGAAGTTAATTACAAGTTAGTAATAAGCATTTATCAAAGTATTTAATTAAATAAGTTTGCATTTTAGAACTTTGTGTAAAGAATTCTTTCACTATTCTTCAGTTTTGTATAAGTTTCTTAAGACTGGCATTGCTATTGTTAAATATTCAAACTTCCATAACTCATTAAGAACTGAACGAATATTGTTGAAAAATTGAGATATTGATTTATTTCATTGAGATCTTTATCTGCAATCAAATTTTTCAAAACAAAAAAACTTATTTTAGAAGTTATAGAGCTTTGACGTTAGCTTCCCATTGACTTAACATAGGGATTTCCCTTAATTTATGGAAATCAGTGTATATGTTAAAATATTTTCCCACCCACTTTTGCATTTTTCGGTTCAGTTGTGTTTCTTGACTTCCCCCCCCCCTCCCTCGATTTTTTTTTCTAGATCCGGGCCTGTCTGACGGTAACAAAATTACTAAATGAATTTAATAATGTAAGAGAAATGAAAAAAATCAGTCTCTCCGTGATCTATACTCGAACCATTATTTTCCTTCTATATATTAACAATATGACATATATAAAATTAAAAGGTAAACTATATATGTTAATGACACTGTAATTATATACTGTAATCGTGATATAAACGTGGGCGGAGGTGGCTCAGTCGGTAGCGCGCCAGGCTCGTAATCTGTAGTTCCCAGGTTCGAGTCCCAGCTGGGTCAGCGTTGAGATTTATCACCGCAAAATTCCCCGCCCTGCCCACGGTCAGTAGGGGACACCGATGGGCTTGGAAAGGACGCCGTCCGTCGGATGGGACGTTAAGCCGTGGCCCCTTGTGCGGGAGAGCCATACCCTGTGCACGTTAAAGAACACGCTGGATGGCCTTGACGGGAGGCTACCATCTGTCTCCCAACAGCTGTTCCAGTGGGTCCCCTCCCCCAACCTTCTCTGAGCCTTTGGGGTCCATGTGACCTGGCCATTTAGCCCATGGTGTGCAAAAATAGTGCCGCTCAGAGGTAAAACAACCCAACACAACACCGGGATATAAACACAGCAATAAAACGCCTACAGGATGATTATAATAATATTGTGAAGTGGATAAATCGTAACATTATATATATTAATAACAAGGAAACAAAATAGATGATATTCCACTTTCCAAGGAAACCAGAATTACCAAAATTCTTTATCAAAATTCATAAAATAAATTGTGCATATAACATAGACATCAGCAACAACAATAAATGCAATTGTAGTATTATTCAAAAGGTTGATAAGTTTAAATGTTCAGGTTCATATATTGATGACACTTTTAGATGGAATACACTCATATCTAACTTATGCGAAGTATTTATATATCATGTCTACAAATAAAATCAATTGCAATTTCTGGAGACAAAAATATATGCCTAGTAGACTATGAAGCTCTTTGTGAATAGTTAATTAGACATAGTCTTACAATTTATGGGGTAACTAACATTACAGCCTCCCGTAAAAAAAATATCATATCCACTATTGCCAAACATATTATAATCCTATATAGAATTCAAAACAACTACCAAAATGCCAGGAATAGATTTTCATTTCTTAATATTTTATTAGTTAAAAAGCTTTATAAATATAATACAATATTGAACAATTACTTTGATAATATATTTAAATTGAAAGTAACTAATGGTAAAAATTTCCGATTCCAGACTAACGCTTACTGTCGTATCCTAGGCTATGTTAATAATTACGGAAAAAAATTAAAAGATATAAAATACAAGAAATTTTAACAGACTCCCAAGATAATTTTTAGATCTAAAATTATATAAAGAGATATAACAAAATATCAAAAATTATTTATTGAATTTTATTTGAGAAATATAACGTAATAGCTATTTCGCTTAATACGTGCAAATAAATTGTAAGTTAGCGCAAATAAATTGTTATACTTGTTACACATGTTTAAAGTTGTGTTAAATACAAATGTTTTTTTTTGTCAGTTGTGAGCAAAAGTGTTTAAAATAACTGGAAATTATTTTACTTCTCATCTTAAGGGCGGGGATGGCTCAGTCGGTAGCGCGCCAGGCTCGTAATCTGTAGTTCCCAGGTTCGAGTCCCAGCTGGGTCAGCGTTGAGATTTATCTCCGCAAAATTCCCCGCCCTGCCCACGGTCAGTAAGGGACACCGATGGGTTTGGAAAGACCGCCGTCCGTCGGATGAGACGTTAAGCCGTGACCCCGTGTGCGGGAGAGCCATACCCTGTGCACGTTAAAGAACACGCTGGATGGCCTTGACGGGAGGCTACCATCTGTCTCCCAACAGCTGAATCCAGTGGGTCCCCTCCCCCAACCTTCTCTGAGCCTTCGGGGTCCATGTGACCTGGCCATTTAGCCCATGGTGTGCAAAAAAGTGCCGCTCAGAGGTAAAACAACCCAACCTTTTCATCTTATTTCCTGCAGATAAGCTAAGTAGCTTTGTGGAGCACATGTTCCTTAATTTGCACATGTACATTCCATATGTATTGATGAGAAATAAATGAAAAGAAAAAGAGTTCTATCTAAATAGGGATTGCTAAAAAAACCAGTTGTCCGCGGGAGAAATACCTACTGTTTTAAATTGAGGTAATTATTCATTACGTTTATAGCATACGTAACCAGACCAGGTATATAAATATTCGGTTTATGAAGTAGAACAATACCCAGGTACATATTTCTACTCCGCTTATTTATTCCAATCCCCTGTGATGATGAATAGAACCGGCCAGGAATAGCACCTAATGTCCGACCCCGCCTTCTCGTGGTGCAGACCGTTAGTACCTTTCAAAAGAGATACTCTCTTGGGGAAGTGAACGGAAGGGGAGGGCTGCCAGATTAGTGTGGCCTACTGATCTAGACAACTATGACTACTTTTCTTTTTTTTTCTACCCTGCAGAGGAGTGGTCAACCACACAGGGTCCTGGTGCTGACCATATAAACCCACTGGACTGGACAGATATACGGTTCTGAGCTTGATTATGGATCCTGATTTTGCTGCACTGGTGGGCTTCTGTGGAGTTAAAATCTTCCGCTGTGTTTTCTGTTTGTTTGTGGGTTGACAGCCCCAAGTGAATAGATTCACAGGATATGTTTATCAGCTGGTGGATAATCCTGAGCAGAGGTCATCGCAGGCACCTGAACTCTTTGCTTCTACTGGCATCGTCAAATTCTACATTGGAGGAAGTCTTCCAGTGTAGATGACTTCAGCCTTTAGTGGTGGGGGAACGGGTCTTTGCCCCATGTCTGCGATTAGGGGGCTGTTTGATATTGTCGGCATTCCCTCTCTCAATAAACATAGTTTCTTTAAACATCCCACTAATAATTTTCTCTCCATAGGTAGTTGGAATGTGAGGACTCTGCACAGAGCTTTTTCTCTTAATGTCCTCACACAAGAATTCTACCATTATAATTCAGATATTCTCGGCTTGCAAGAGATCAGATGGACAGATAAAGGTCAGATTCTTAAAAATAATCTTAAATTTCTCTTTTCAACGAGGGACGACAATAAGCATCACCAAGGCGTGGGTCTGCTTCTCAGCAGACACGCTAGTGATGCTCTTCTAGGATATGAGTGCATTAATGAAAGGTTTCTTACAGCAAAATTTCAGACAAGCGTTAAAGACTTGAATGTTATCTGTTGTTATGCCCCCACTGAGGATGCCGATGAGGATGAGAAGGAGAGGTTTTACGGACAACTTCAGGATATTTTGAACTCTTTTAAGGAGATATTACCCTTGTTCTAGGCGACTTCAATGCCAAAGTTGGTACTGGCTCTGACCTGTGGGGAGGAGTAATAGTCCCTTTTGGTATTGGTAGCTGCAATGGCAATGGGCAACGTCTCCTACAGCTAAGTAAACTCAATGGATTCAGAATAACTAACACTTATTACAAACACCGCGACATACATAAGTACACATGGGTTTCACCCGATGGGCTGCATAAGAATATGATTGATTATATATTAATTAACAGCAAATGACCATTATCTTGTTAAAAGTGTCTTGCAACTTAAACTTAAAAAGTGCTCTGCTAGCTTTAAAAAATTTACCTTTAATACCGAAGCTCTGAATGACCCAGTTATAGCTAAAGCTTACCATGATAGGTTACTTAGTCATTATGACAGTCATGGTATGCTTAATACTGAAGTTGAGAAAGAATTTATTTTAAACAGGCTTTTTTGGAAACTAACAGTACTCTTTTAGGAAAAAAGGAGCAGAAGAGGCTGAATTATTTAAGTGATAAGGCACTTGAGCTTATTTCAGAAAGAAGGAACTGCAGGAATGTCCTTAATCAGTATCCTACTAGTCCTAATAGAAAGGATTACAGAGAGCTTAATAAACGTGTAAAGGATCAGTTAGCTACTGATAAGAATCTTTGGCTTGATGGTTTGGCTGACAAAGCCGAGGAAGCAGTTAGACAGCACAACAGCAGAGAGCTGTACCAGATAGTTAATGTTTTGTGTGGTAGAAAACGGACAGGTATACAAGGATTGAAGGATAAAAAAGGTAAGGTTATAGAAGGGGGGGATTCTGTCAAGGCTAGGTGGGCTGAGCATTTCAGTGATGTTCTAAGCAATGTAGTTAGTTCTACTCCCATTGTTTGCAATGATGATAGATGCATTGGTGGCTGTAATGTTGGACCTATAACACAATCTGAAGTTATTTGGCTGTTTCTAAACTTCATAAATCCCCAGGGGTAGATGAAATTACTACGGAAATGCTTAGAGCTGGGAATGTTTCGGTTACCACTTGGATGACTGAAATTCTGAATATCTTTTATGATAAAGGCATGGTTCCTAAGGATTTTACCAGAGCCATTGTTATCTCTATTTTCAAAAAAGGTGACCGCAGTTCTTGTGATAACTATAGGGGTATCAGCCTACTCTCTGTTCCAGGTAAAGTTCTTTCCATGATTGTGCGTAATAGAATTAAGAATCTGGTTGACAGGCAATTGCTTGATGAGCAATGTGGATTCAGAAGTGGTAGGGGATGTGTGGATCAGATATTTTCACTTAGGTATATTCTTGAGAAATATTTAGAGTTTCATAAACCTTTGGTTGCTAGCTTTGTTGATTTCAAAAAGGCTTTCGAATCTGTTGATCGTCATAATTTGTGGTTGATTGTGAAATCATATGGTATACCAGACTTAATTAACATAATGAAAGCTCTCTATAATAACACTGAGTCGTGTGTGAGAGTTGGTAAGGCTTGTAGCAATTGGTTTAGCATTACTTCTGGTGTTCGACAAGGGTGCGTTTTGTCTCCTTTTCTCTTTAGCTTGGTTATTGATTATGTTATGCGAAATTCACTTCAAGGGAAAGATTTTGGCCTTAAATGGACTGGAGATACGAAAATTTCTGATTTAGATTATGCTGATGATTTAGCCCTTTTGGCAAATGATGTTGATGAGACTGGTAGTAGAGTAGGTTTGGTTATAAACAGAGAGAAAACTAAAGTGATGAAAATTGGTCATGCAGGCTGTGATTCAGTTAATATGAATGGTTGCAGTATTGAGCAGGTGTCACAGTTTTATTATCTTTGGAGTTATATAACAGATACTGGTGATGTGCGGCATGAGATTAGCAGACGAATAGGGATTGCTGCCGGGAATTTTAAGACTCTATGGAGAGTGTGGAGAAATAGGCGAATACACCTAAAGACTAAAATTAGACTGTATAACAGTTTAGTTCTTTCTAGGGTTAGTTATGGTAGTGAAACTTGGACACTTTGTAAACAAGATAACAGGAAACTAGATGTTTCTGATTCCAGATGCTTACGCAGTATCTTGAGCATTAGGTGGTTCAACTTTGTAACTAATGATGAGGTTAGGCAAAGGAGTCTGCAACCTCCTTTAAGCAGCATATTGTACAGAGAGAGACTCCGTTGGTTTGACCATGTTGCCCGTATGGATAATTATAGATTGGCGAATAGGGTTATGAACACTGTGCTTAAAGGCCTCAGAAAGAAGGGGAGACCTAGGATGCGGTGGGCAGACAATGCCAAAGAGGACCTTGTTAGAATTGGTGTGCAGTGGCCAGATGCAGTAGATGTCGCTCAGGACAGATATGCTTGGAGAACTAAATTGCACGGTCTGGTTGGACCTCCGTAGCCCATGGCTGCTTGAGGAGGATGATGATGATGAAGTATTTGGTGTATTATTCACATTTCAAAGATCGATATATATGTTACGCTCTACGGTGTTTATACTTCCATTACATTATTCCATTTTCGTATTAAAATCGCTGAATAATACTAGATAATATGCCATATATAAGTCAGGTATTCATTGTGCTTAAACGCCGAAATTTTCATGAAATATGACTCTAAATGAAATTTGTGTTCATCCTTATCATACCATTACCTGGAAACAAAATGGCGTCCTATTTCAAAAGGATGGCCAGATTCTTGTTAATATTTCAGATGGCCAGATTCTTGTTAAGTTATATAGTGACTCTAGTCGAGTAGAGGCCCTATATAGGTAGAGTTTGGCCATCTCAAAATTGGACGCCATGTTTTGTCGTCGCTCTGATTGTTTAGCGTGCATAGCTAAATGGTAGTGCACGGTTCTTATTGATTTATGAAAAGGTAGGGTAATATTTCATACAGATTTCAGTGTTCATGATTGGAGCACTTTAGAAAACGGCTAAAAAAAGGAAAAGAAAATTTAGGTTTTCTTTTAAAACAAATATATAATTTCGTTTTATTGTCTGTCCTTCTGTAGACAGCGAACTTTTTTTGTTTATACAGATAAATAAAAAATTATTTTTATGTTAGATAGGTATTAATGATATATTAGGATATGCATTTTTTTGAATCTCCCAAAAGTTATATTTGCTCCATCTAACGGTGTAAAAAGGTAAAAGTTACAAAATATCAAACCAATATTCCAAACGATGTAGTTATTTAGAAGTTTGAAATTTTGGTGTTGAAATGTGAAGGTTACGAAGTTACCATTGGCAACAATCACTTGACCCTTTAGACCCGGGGGGGGGGAGGTGAATGCAATTGTTTTTTTAACAGAAAAGTGAATGTTTTTAGAGATAAATTAAAAATTCTTTTTGGGTTCGATAGGTATTGATGAAATATTACAATTTGCATTTTGCGAATTTCTCAAAAGCTATAATTGCGCCTTCTAACGGTGGGAAAAAAAATCTGAAAATCCCAAAATTTAAAACGAATATTGGAAACGATGTAGTTATACTAGGAATTTTAAATTTCGTTTGTGGAATGTGAGTCTTGAAAATTTCATTGACAACAATGAATTGACCCTAAGCCCAAGGTAGGTGAGAAATGGAACGGTTTTGTTTAAAAGGATAATTGGTAATCTCTTTTTTAGTTGTTTACTAATGGAATGTAATTCGCATTTTCAAAGGTAGTTTTAATTAATATCATCAGAGATCACTAAAAATCGAAACTGCACAACTTTTAACGAATGTTTCAAGCATTATTTATGGTAGAAATTTCGGCGTGTAAAGTTCTGTTATGGTAGAAATTCCATTGACCAACGGAATTTCTACCATAACAGAACCATAAGAAGAAAAATGAAATTTTTTCCATAACAGAAATTCCATTGCTCTATGGTAGAAATTCCATTGCCATTTTTAGAAGAGCGAGAGGAAAGTAATTTTTTAAATTTAAGAACTAAAAGACAAATACTTTTTATGTTTTATAATTACTATTAAAATATTATGTGCATTTCCCCCATCATACATTAAAAAAAATAAATAACCCCTCAAGCAGCTGCTTGTACAGAGGTCTGACAGGAGCCTATCAGTTTATACGCCATAGCAGAAGGTCCACGAGGATGGCGGGACCTCAGCAGAAAAACAACACGAACATCCATAATTAAAACTTTTAAGGAGTAAAAAAGTAGGCAAAAGGACTTCATTCTCTTTGAAAATTAAATTCCCATATGCGCCAGAGGCGATATGCGTTCTTCTAGTTGTTTTGCACTTTCAATACCCTCTGACAGTGGAAATTCGAACTACTGTATAATTGAGAAAATAAACTATTATTATTATATTAGTACCTGTAATGTGCAAAAAAAGTTTTTCATTTATCTCTTAAAGAAGAAAAGTTGCATTTTACCAATGGGACAAATCATTACTCTTAGGGTAAACCACTTGATCATTACACTCTATGACCCAAAATTTAAGTTTCTAGCAAAAACAGATCGTTTGCAATATTTATTTAAAAATTTGGTAATTTCCAGCTTTTTTCCGCCGCCAGAGGTCGCCTTTCGAGTTTTTATGTACCGACTTTAGCACTCTTTAACACTGGAAATTCCATCGATGAGGATTCAAAAAATGTAAATATTAATATTTTTGTTGGAAAAAAATTCGCCGACATACGGGTTCGAACCCGCATCTCTCCAGAAACTTGTCAGAGTATTTTAACCTTTTGAACTAACGCCGGCTTTATTCACAAAAAACATTTATTAATTTATAGACGTTTAAACGTCTACAGGTAACGCTGAGATTATCAAATATTGTTTAAATCATTACTAATTTGTTAGTGCCTGTGAAACAAAATATATATATATTATTTTCTTTATCTCTTAAAAGAAAGTTTAATTTCTCACCCCCACCCCCCCCACCCCCTTTGGCTAAGAGGAAAAAGCCTTGTTGCCATTACAAACCTTCTGACCATAAAACTCTACTACCAAAATTTCAGATTTCAAGTGTAAATAGTTTTTAATATTCGTTTGAAATTTTAGCACTTTCCATCTTTTCCCATCGCTAGAGGGCGTAATTAAAGCTACTGAAAATTTTCAAAATTGCGAATCGCAATATTTTTTCGACACCTATTCAACCCAAAAACAAAATTTTCATTTAGCTCTATAGGTAAAAAAATTTATTGGTCCCGTGGCCGAGTGGTTAGCGCGCTTGGCTACTGATCTACGGGACCTGGGTTCGAGCCCCGGGTAAGGCAGGGATGTTCGTGTTGTTTTCTGCTGAGGTCCTGCCATCCTCTCAGATCTTCGACTATGGCATATAAACTGACTGGCTCCTGTCAGACCTCTGTGGCAAGCAGCTGCTTGAGGGGGTATTTATTTATTTTATTATTTTTTATAGACGGACAGACAGATGGACAGACAACAGTTAAAAGAGAGACAGACAAACAGACGAACAAGTATTAGCATAGACAGACGACAAAGTGAAAACATTAGCTCGTTTTCCAAACGAACCGTAAAAGAAATTATCTTTTGGTTTTCAGTTAGCTCATTTCACTTTTGCAGCTGATTGCCGTCTTCTGATGGAGTTTCTCGGAAAAAAAATATTCATTAACTTATTTCTTTGAATGATATTTTTACACCCAAATGCAGTGCAGTGAAGCATTCATAAGATATGACAGCTTTTACAAAAAAAGTGGTAGAAATGTATAAAACTATAATGACTGAGATATTTTAACTAGGTATACACGCTAACTCATAGGCTTTCGTCTCACGGTACGACAAAACACGGCCTCCATAAACCACGTGACTCAATCAACCAATGGCAGTGAATCACCAGATGACCAGCCTTGTGGTGGCAAACCATCTGCCTGACCAATTTTCATCACTTTAGTTTTCTCTCTGCTTATAACCAAACCTACCCTACTACCAGTCTCAACAGCTCGAATGAAAGAGTTCACCTCATGAACATCATTTGCCAAAAGAGCTAAATCATCAGCATATTCTAAATCAGAAACTTCAAGATCTGCCGACCATTTTAGGCCATCCTTAATTGTAAGAGATTCGGGGCGATTTTGAATATTTACCTTGCACCCTTCTTACCAACTTCCGGCCAACATGGGCCACACAGCGATCACACACGCTACAATTTTCACTCCCAGAAGAATTTTACTCCAAACCTCTCCCCTCCCCACCCCCTTGCCACAAAACTACGACGCAGTCCTTCCTTGGCACGAAACTTCAACCACCTCCTTCATTATTAGGCGGCCTGCGGCCAAAGCCTATCGCCAACATGTAGGGTCGCTAGCACTTCACTGTACTGGTCCCTACTTTTGACGCACACAAAAAAAACTTTTTCTCGTGGACTAGATGATAAAGGGGCCAAGGTCCCTTTTACAAAATGGTCCAGTTTTTAAAGAAGGATGTTAGACTCTAACTATATACCCCCTCAAGCAGCTGCTTGCCAGAGAGGTCTGACAGGAGCCTGTCAGTTTATATGCCATAGTAGAAGGTCTAAGAGGATGGCAGGACCTCAGCAGAAAAACAACACAAACGTCCATGCATCCTCTTTACTGTTCGAAACCAGGTCCATAGATCAACAGTGAAGCGCACTAACCACTCGGCCACGGGACGGCTTAACAGGACCTCTATAGTCGAGGGTACAGTGATGCCATCTGGTGATGAAAATTGGCAAAGTCTCTGTTTATAGCTTCATGGGAAGGAATTTGCTGTAAGTGGGAAGCTTTGAATAGAGGTTTGGATTAGGAAGTTTTTTTTCACAGGTTGCTTTTAAGCAATAAACAGCCCTGGAGATGCAAAAATGTAAACAATCATTGCAAGATTGGTTGGTCAAATATTTTAATCATGCATTGATTGATTGGTCAAATATTACGGAGTCCATCCTTGCCTTGCGGGATGAGACAGACTTTTGGAGCAGATGATCTGAAACTATTATTGGCTGCGGATAGAATGGGACGAGTGATGTTCAGAGAATATTCACGTGTTCACGATCCTGTGACTTTTAGTGTGGATTCGGCAAAAGAAAAGTCTCTACGAAAAATACTGCTATGCAAATATATTTCTTTAATGATTAATCTTAGTATCGGAACTGACCCTAAAAAATCCGAAAATTCAACAGTAAGAGATAACAGCTATTAAAGGATAAATTTCAATCAAGTGTAATTCGTGATAATTAGTGACAAACTTCAGTTTTGTTTTTCGTGCCATGGTTTTCATCCAAGGTAACGAGCTTTTATAAAGTAAATTTTTATAAAGTTTTATAAAGTAAATTTTTATAAAGTTTTATAAAGTAGGTAATCTTTGATAAAAGAAAATTGTAGCTGTAGAATATATGCAAATATAATACACTGGTTTCCATAAATTAAGGAAAATCCCTATGTAAGTCAATGGAAAGCTAACGTCAAAGCTCTAGAACTTCTAAAATAAGTTTTTTTGTTTTGAAAAATGTGGTTATAGATAAAGATCTCAAATATATAAATCAATATCTCGATTTTCAAAAATATTCGTTCGGTATTTAATGAGCTTTGGAAGTTTGAATATTTAGTGATAACAATGCCAGCCACAAAAATTGACTTCAGAAGTGAATTAAAACGTAGTAATAAGTATTGTATCAAAGTGTTTAATAAAATAAGTTGGAATTTTAGAACTTTGTCTTAAGAATTCTTTCACTATTCTTCAGTTTTGTATAAGTTTCTTAAGAACTTTTTTAAGAACTTTTTTTTTTAAGAACTTTCTTCCATAACTCATTAAATACTGAACGAATATTGTTGAAAATCAAGATATTGATTTATCTCCATTATTTTGTATAAGTTTCTTAAGAAACTTATACAAAACTACATTGCTATTGTTAAATATTTAAACTTCCAGAGGGGGTGACTCAGTCGGTAGCGCGCCAGGCTCGTAATCTGTAGTTCCCAGGTTCG
This sequence comes from Ryuthela nishihirai, assembly GCA_038380435.1. NCBI lineage: Eukaryota > Metazoa > Arthropoda > Arachnida > Araneae > Heptathelidae > Ryuthela > Ryuthela nishihirai. The sequence goes on along the minus strand of JAWZYU010000028.1, from coordinate 19,778,083 downwards.
AGTCCCAGCTGGGTCAGTGTTGAGATTTATCTCCGCAAAATTCCCCTCCCTGCCCACGGTCAGTAGGGGACACCGATGGGCTCTGAAAGGCCGCCGTCCGTCGGATGGGACGTTAAGCCGTGGCTCCGCGTGCGGGAGAGCCATACCCTGTGCACGTTAAAGAACACGCTGGATGGCCTTGACGGGAGGCTACCATTTGTCTCCCAACAGCTGTTCCAGTAGGTCCCCTCCCCCAACCTTCTCTGAGCCTTCGGGGTCCATGTGACCTGGCCATTTAGCCCAGGGTGTGCAAAAAAGTGCCGCTCAGAGGTAAAACAACCCAACCCTCTCTACCGCGTAAATCGAGGTCAGTTCTTTCTGTCCAGATTGATTGGGTAATTATTACTGACAAACAAACATATCCCTATACAGATATGAAGACGGTCGTTGTTTTTTCTTTGCCTGACTATTAAAAAGGTGATTTTTCCTAACTGCATTTTGTGTCGTTATGCGTTTAAGAATAATAGCAAAATGAAAATTTTAATTTGAGCAAACCGACTATTAATAAATAGGGAATATATACCATCTGCATTGTTCCTTACGATGTCAAGCAACAGCTATATTCCTCTCCGTTGGCTCTCTCGGCAGACCAAGCTGACAATTTCCACATTTTACTACGTACAAGACGGCATACATTTCACGTACAGTCGCTCAAAAAAGTATCCGAACACTATGGTTGATTACAGAATTCAGGAAAAATATCTGGCAGCGATTTTTTTTAGAAATTAGTGATCACTAAAAATATCTGGCAGCGATTTTTTTAGAAATTAGTGATCACTAATTTCTAAAAAAATCGCTGCCAGATATTTTTTCTGAATTCTGTAATCAACCATAGTGTTCGGATGCTTTTTTGAGCGACTGTACATAAGACTGAAATGTGTCTTATGGAATGCCGGTGCTCAGGAACTGGAGCCCTAGCTAAGGAAGGGGGAGTGGGGCTGCTTCCCCCTACTTCAGAATGCTAGTAAGGGTAACAGAGGCAAAAAAACATTAAACTTCGTTGTATTTGATGTTTTGTCACGAAATTTTATAAAGTGGAGGGGAAATATTACACTACATGGAAAATCCAATTTCTCCCCCCCCCCTACATTTTTCCTGATCGATTGTGTTCCCTGCCTCCCCCCCCCCTCGTTTTTTTTCTGGGTCTGGACTTAGGCAGGGACTATTTAGAAAAAAAACTTTTTAATATATTTAAGCATAATGATTGCACCTGCTTATATGGAACTCATACAGCAAGACGGTAGAAATGGAATAAATCTTCAGTTGGGTTGTTTTACCTCTGAGCGGCACTCTTTTGCACACCATGGGCTAAATGGCCAGGTCACATGGACCCCGAAGGGTCAGAGAAGGTTGGGGGAGGGGACCCACTGGAACAGCTGTTGGGAGACAGATGGTAGCCTCCCGTCAAGGCAAGCCAGCGTGTTCTTTAACGTGCACAGGGTATGGCTCTCCCGCACACGGGGCCACGGCTTAACGTCCCATCCGACATGACGGCGGCCTTTCCAAGCCCATCGGTGTCCCCTACTGACCGTGGGCAAGGCGGGGAATTATTGCGGAGATAAATCTCAACACTGACCCAACTGGGACTCGAACATGGGAACTACAGATTGCGAGCCTGGCGCGCTACCGACTGAGCCACCCCCATCCCTAAATCTTCAGTGATTATTCTGGTAGGAAAACTGAGTAGCACGTTACAGGAAACATGATAGATAGAAAAATAGATAAAAATGTGTCGGGAAGGTTAGAAACCTTCAACTTTGGGTTTCTTGTTATCCCAAACAAGGAATAGGATGCGGAAATCACGTTGTAAGAAATAAAAATAAAAATTAATGCATTTCTGAATTTTTTTAAATTTTCCACTTGTGCAGTGTTAAATCTTTCTGTGATCCAATACTCGTGGATCCCAATTTCTTTTCATTTATGCACCAAAAGAGATTTCGAAAAATAAAAATTGAACAGATATAACAAGGTATAAAAAAGTAACAGAGTCACAGTTTTTCTTCAGTTCCATAACCCAAAATAACCGTGAGGTTATCTCTTGAGATGTTGGCCACTAGAGGAACTTTATATAAAAACATTTTTCTTCAACAGTCAGTATTGCACATTGCAGGTGGAATTCCACATTTTATTTTCATTCCAAAAGCGAAATTCACAGCAAAGGGCAAATTTCGATTCTGCATTTATAGAACTTTTCTCCAGGCAGGAAACATGAAGTTTCCGTAACAGTAATAAAAAGGAAAGCATTATAAATATAGTGCAGGTAATGTAAAATTCAAGACTAAAGTGTATGAGGGTCTCTTGATTCTTCACTCTTCTGGGAAAAGAGTCTTTTATTTTGATGGGATGTTAATCCACAATACCTCACGATGTTAATCACAAAATCAAGATCATGGCCTCCAAAAAAATTTCGATTTTGTTGAAGTTGAGGTTTTCTATCGAAAATTACAGTTTACCCAAAATTTTATTACGTGACAAATAAATTAATTTAATGCACAGGGTATGGCTCTCCCGCACACGGGGCCACGGCTTAACGTCCCATCCGACATGACGGCGGCCTTTCCAAGCCCAGCGGTGTCCCCTACTGACCGTGGGCAGGGCGGAGAATTTTGCGGAGATAAATCTCAACGCTGACCCACCTTTGACTCGAACCTGGGAACTACAGATTACAAGCCTGGCGCGCTACCGACTGAGCCACCCCCGTCCCATGAGGTTACGGAAAGGAGCCATTAATCGCTTTTGAGCAGCCATCAAGGTAAGAAAATTGTGTGAGTTTGGCAATGTAAAAATATATATATAAATTGTTCCCTCAAGCAGCCGCTTGCCACAGAGATCTGACAGGAGCCTTTCAGTTTAATAGGACATAGTAGATCTGTGAGGAAGGCAAGACCTCAGCAGAAAGACAACACAAACATCTGTGCCTTACCTGGGGCTCGAACCAAGGCCACTTTGATGCACCAGGCCTTGGCAGCCTTGAATAAAAGGAGGGAAGAAAAGAGGTAAATTAATTTTGCATGAACATGCAATTGATTTAATTAGTTTAAAATTTAATCTAAAAACATTTATTTTAAAACTATTGAAAATAAAATAATTTATTAATTAGGAATTTATTTAAATATTTGAGAATATTATAAAATTAATTATCAAATTTTTAAAAATAAATAACTACCAGTTGAATTTTTAGAAACATAGTTATTAATAAAATGCTATATTTTTGAAAAACAAGTCTTCTGTCACTGTAGTGTCCAGGTATATTTTATCGAGGTGACTGCTTGAACCCAGGCAGTTGCGGTAAAGAAGCCCAGCTCCGCACAAGCGTAAGTGGCGCCGCTCTGCGGAATTTTGCGGAAGTCGAACGTGACAATTTCATGTGCAGCCACAAAAACAACTGTAAGGCGCAATCTGCACATGCGCAGTGCAATCTCTTTATAGCACGCCACAACTATGCCTTACTCTTCAAATATTTAATGCGATTTAATTAGTATTTCAACCTGTCTAACGATCATGGCTATTTGTCTACAGTCGTAGCTTAGCGTAAAGTTATTCAATGAGCATTTTATCCTGTTCAGGAGTTCATGCTACGATAGCTGAAAAAGTCGTAGTAAGTTTTTTGAGTAATTTTGCAAGAATTTTTTAAATTAATAATATATGAATTAATATATTTAATCACCTTGCAAATACATAAGTCAATGTATGTTGTAGTTTTGTGTTTCCTGGAACATATCAATGAATATAGGTTTATACACTTTGTTCTAATAATATGGTTCTTTTTTTTATGGTTGATATGAGAAGTACCTGCTGCCATCTGTTGACTATTTGTACAAGTAACATACCAGATATGCTTTTTATTGAAAATATATAAAATTGATTAGTATATATTTATACAAAACTTGTTATCGTGCATTGACACATAAATCTCAATTTATTATAGTATACTAAATACTGTAGAGTGTTTAAATATTAAAAATTTCTTGTTGAGCACAGCTACTACCTGTTTTACAAAGTGGAAGATAAATGATTTTTTAGTGCTCCTTGTTATTTTCTCTCTAAACGAAAAGTAAATTGGAAACGAGCATTTTTCAAAGTCAAAGTGTAAGTAAAATTTGTTACGTGGTGTAAGCAATTAAAAATCTTGCTCAGCAATGAAAAATAATGCAGGGAACTCGCTCCTCTCCCTGACTAGGTGGCTTCACTGCAATGAACGAATTTGCCACGTTCAGAGGGCGCTGCAAACGAAAAGTTTACATTACGCCTATGGAAGCTGGCTCTCTTTTCCCTTAGACACTCCTTGGTCTGAGTGACTGTCGAGAAATCAAGCGTCGTGACCTATGTCTCGTATGAGTATCATGGACGGCAGAAATATTCAGTGGGAGGGGCAAAAAAATATCAATTTCTCAAGAAACGAATTTCGGCAGAGCTGTTCACCAATGAGTGTAATTGCAAAGGCTGCAATTCGGCATAAATCGTGCCATAATACAGTGAAATATGGCCGAAAACAGACGGAAAATGGGTAAATTATTATTCAAAATATGTGTAAAATTTTTCCCCATAATAATAAATAAAATTAAATATATGCTAACGGAAAAACAAAAAAAAAATTATATTTCATTGAAAAAAATAGAATAAGAAATAAATATTCCCTCAAGCAGCTGCTTGCTGATGAGGTCAGGATTCCGTCAGCTTAATACTGAATAGAGATCTTGAAAGCGAGACCTCAGTAGAAAGACAACACAAACATCCATGCCTTACCCGGGACTCGAACCCAGATCTCTTTGATTAGTAGCCAAGCATGCTAACTACTCAGCCAGAAAACAGTAGTTTTGGTATATCTGATACTATTCAATATAAAGCTATTTTTCATAGAGTTTTTTCACGGAGAGGATTGCAACTATTATTTTTGCCCCATCCCATTCCCACTGTGGACGTCCATGAGGCGCAAAGATTTCTTAAATACATTCTTCCCACATGTTAGTTGTATTATTCAGCAGGTCAGTGTTACAATGTAAACAAGTATTGATTTAATTATTATTTAGGAATTTGAGGTAAAAACATGCTTTTAATTTTATGTCCAAAGGCGTTGATTTCAGAGAAAGGGCATAGACGTCGCTATACGCTTGGTGATGCTAGAAAATAAAATAATGCCTTATTGTTCTAAAAATTGACTGTTTCAGCAATTAAATTTGATGCAGTAGCCAATACTGCCCCAAACATTGGTCCTTTCAGAGATTAAGTAGCTTAGCAGATATAGACTACTTCCATAGAAGCCCACTGAATCAGAAAATCAATGAGACTCTGTGATGTTACTTTTTCGTTTGTCGGTCTATTGGGACCACTTAGGACGTCCCCTCGGTTCGATCGCTATACGCGACGGGTGAAAGAGTCTTTCGGATAAAATCAACGGTTTTATCACAATTGCAGAGACTCGATACTGAGGCTCCTCCCCCATAAATTGGTTCAACTTCAGACTTTACTTAAAAATAACAAAGATTTATTTAACCTTCCAAACATACTTGATGGACGAGGACATATGCTCAATTACATAGATTACAACAACACCAGCTTACTATGCCTGTTCAGCTGTATTTACAGAGCCCAATGCCGCTATTCCCAGTCGGCATTTCCCAGCTTTACAATTTCTCGTCTGCCCGCTTTCGAAACTCGACCGGCTCTGATCTTCTCGTCGTTGCCAAACCCTTTCTTCCTTTCTCTCTCCGCCTCACCATCTGGGGCGTCCGCGAGCAGTGGGGTGACCTCCGTCCCCTCGGGGCACTGCTCTTCAATTAACTCTCCAGATGCCGGGACAGAGGGCCTCCCACGTAGCAAATGCCTATTTTGGTGAAATCCAAAATAATGTACAAATCATGAACAAAAAAAATATCTAAAAAGGCCTCTAGCCTGACAGACTCTTTCAGCAATTAAATTTGATGCAGTAGCCAATACTGCCCCAAACATTGTCCTTTCAGAGATTAAGTAGCTTAGCAGATATGGACTACTTCCATAGAAGCCCACTGAATCAGAAAATCAATGAGACTCTTTCAGCAATTAAATTTGATGCAGTAGCCAATACTGCCCCAAACATTGTCCTTTCAGAGATTAAGTAACTTAGCAGATATGGACTATTTCCATAGAAGCCCACTGAATCAGAAAATCAATGAGACTCTTTCAGCAATTAAATTTGATGCTGTAGCCAATACTGCCCCAAACATTGTCCTTTCAGAGATTAAGTAGCTTAGCAGATATAGACTACTTCCATAGAAGCCCACTGAATCAGAAAATCAATGAGACTCTTTCAGCAATTAAATTTGATGCAGTAGCCAATACTGTCCCAAACATTGTCCTTTCAGAGATTAAGTAACTTAGCAGATATGGACTACTTCCATAGAAGCCCACTGAATCAGAAAATCAATGAGACCCCTATCGAGCATACCCTAACTAATTTTAGTTTCAAAGATTAATGTAAGACCACGTTTTTTTATGTTATACAGGTAGGTATTATTTACTAAAATGCCAGCAGTTAATTTTATATTATTCTATAATATTCTTATACATATTATCTTAATAAATGAATTTTTTGATTTCCTAATTTTTTTTTGTAAAAATGACAATAGAAAAATGGAAATAATAATCCAATACAACTGAAAATCAAGAGTCCTCACAATTCGAGCCGTTCCGTGGCCGTGTGATTAACGCGCTTGGCTACTGATCTAAGGAACCTGTGTTCGAGCCCCGGGTAAGGCTTGGATGTTTGTGTTGTTTTTCTACTGAGGTCCCGCCATCCTAACGTATCTTCTACTACGGCATATATAAACTACAGGCTCCTATCAGTTTATATATGCCTGTGGAAAGCAGCTGCTTGAGGGGGTATTTTTTTATCACCCCCTCAAACATTGAAGGACTTGTAAGCATTATCCATGTCTGATGATGCTTACAAGTCCATCAAATGCGGTTAAATTTTAATCTTCATTCAGATATTACCTGACGAATGTGTGAACGGCCATACGATATGGTTTGAGAGCTTTATGGGCATCTTTCCAAAGTTTGTGGCGTTTTAAAGCATAATCATAACAAGAAGAGATGTTAGGTTCACAGGAAACTTAAGTGTGCACTCCTGATTTCAGCATTCAAATGGCTTAATGTGTGGCTATCGAAAATTAAGGAACGATATCCAATTGTCAGCCTTGGAAGCTCTCCAGAAGCGAGACAGCAAGAGCTGCAACCCCTTCCTCATCCAGAAGATCACGGAGACTTGCTCGATGGTCACTTCTGCTGGAATCACGGTCCATTTCCAGTGGATCCCTTCCCACGTAGGGCTACCTGGCAATGAGCTCGCTAATCACACCGCGAAGGAGGCACTGGAGAGTCAGAGGTGTGTAACTAATTACCCTCTCTCTCTCAGAGACTGCAAGAGTTCTGTCTCACAACTGGTGAGCCAGTTCCGTCTTGCTCAGTGGCAGAAGGAGAGCAGGTGTTCCTCATTCAGGTACCTGGTTGACCCTTCTCTCACTGCTCCTAACCTCGGTAATCTCCTCAGATCTGAGGAGACCCTCCTTCATCGTCTCCGAGTTGGTATAATCTACAGCAACTCTATGCTTCACACACTTGGCAGAGCTTACAGTCCAGACTGTGCCACTTGCAGCACACTTGAGACTGTATCCCACGTTCTGCTCAACTGCTCCCGCTATAATGCCGAAAGAGATACTTTCGGCATTATACTCCAGGAGCTTAATGCTATAGGAACCATTGACTACTCCATCACCTCCCTCCTCGGCAACAACCACAGTGCGAAGCTGCAACATGCACGCTTCCGCATTGTCATTGACTTCTTTCAGAACATTGACCTCCTCTGCAAGGTGTAATCTTCAGTACTTTTACATTGTCCTGAAAAGGGCCTCTTTTTTTTTACGAGAGATTGCTGAGAGGCAGATTCTACTGCATCCGCTATCTCATTTTTCCGTTGTGACTGGTGTAGAGATCCCCTTCTCTGGAGGCTAATTTCACCTATTTACAACACCTTGAACCTGCCTGTCGCTATTTAAAACAGATCCGCCGGCTGCTGCTCCTCAAACGGTGCGAGACTGCGAACATTGATCAATCTGACTTTGCCGTGAGGTACATAAATTTCAGATGTACTGAATACTGAAGTTAAACTTTCAGCATTTAACGTTTATTACCGAAGTCAAGGGTTTTTCCAAGGTGAGGCATGTTATTGGTACGAGATAAAGCACTTTTAGTTAAGCTGTATTATCACAACTACGAATGTGCAAGTGCGGCTTTGCGCACCTATCGTTCGATGCGGGTTATTAGAAGAGGAAAGAGACCGATGTCTTGTTCCTCAGTGATAGCTATGATGAAAAGGTTTGAGGACACTGGCAGTTTGGAAGCACGTGCAAGAAGCGGGAGACCCAAAAATACTATTGCAGTTGTGCACGAGATCGAACGCGAGGCCGACACACAATCGGCAGCTTCCGCACATGGGGAATGCAGTGCGCGTGAAATTTCAAGACGAACTGGCATTTCGTACGGGACTGTGTTGCGATCACTCAGGATCATCCTCAAGAGGTATCCTTACAAAATCCAACACGTACAGGAACTGAAACCAACCGATTTCGAGAGACGTCATGAATTTGCAAATTGGGCTTTTCAACAGATGGAAAACAATGCGGACTGGCTGTCAAACGTCCTGTGGACTGACGAGGTGCACTTTTCGCTTAATGGAAGTGTAAATGCTCACAACTGCCACATGTGGACGAGAGAGAATCCACACGTGATTGTGGAAACCCCTTTGCATCAGCCAAAGGTGACAGCGTGGTGTGGGTTCACTGCGTCTTTCATTATAAGCCCCTTATTCTTTGAGGAAGTCCACAGCGGTACATTTCGAACAGTTACTGTCATGGGCGAGTGTTATGCAGCGCTTTTAAGAGACAGCATCATTCCCTCCTTGCAAGAGAGGCAAGCGATCCATAGTGTAACATTCATGCAGGATGGAGCGCCTCCGCACATCACAGGTCCTGTCCAGCACCTGCTGCGATCGACATTTGGCGATGACTGTGTCCTCAGTCGCTCTTTCCTGCACGAAAGGCCACCAAGGTCTCTAGACTTTATACCATGTGACTTTTGGTTATGGAGCTACTTGAAGTCACAGGTGTACAGAGGTCGGCCGACGTCATTGGCCATGTTGAAAGAAGCTATTCGCCATCACGTGACCGGAATTACAGCTGAAACCCTCTTCGATGCTGTGCATACTGTCGTATCACGTCTGACGGACATTCTCATGAATGACGGCCGTCACATTGAACATTTGTAATCCTAGCTGCGTTGCGAACTGTGCTGCGCCACTGTACAAATTACTGACACAACTGAAGCGCTACCTGTCGGTGGTAACTGTAACTATTCTGGCAATAAAAATTTTCGTTCTTAAAAAACATTCCATGTCTCTCTGTGCATTTCTGTGAAAACCGCATCGTGCTACTATCTATACTTTTCGAATTATTGCATTTTTACTTTTTCTGTTACTTTTGAATCACCCGGTACATAACTCAGCAATGCATTTATTATTCTCCAGAAGTTGCACGCAAGTATGCCAGGATATATGAAGTTACTGAGAAAAATGAATTTAGTCGAAAGTTCCCAATCTAATGCACAACTTATGAGCAATATTGATGACTTTATAAGAAATAGCACGTGCATGATATAACACTTTGAGGATATCTTAAGAAATCGTTCTCTACGAATGGTAAATACACTATACTATATAGTATACATATATAAATATATAACATAATACAGGGGGGGGGGGCAAACGGTACATTTGCTCTCCCCGGTATCGAGTAAAAAATTCCACAAATTAAAATCGTAACAATTTAAACGTAATTAATTTATATACATTATGTATGTGTTTTTGTATTGATGCAATACTCTATTCTATAATCTACTTGTGAAAAAAAAACGCCAGTTACATACACATTTCCAGGTGGTACGTGAAGCATAAAAGGTTGAGAACCACTGATATATATGTTTTATTCTATTCCAATTGTTATACTATAACTATAGTTTTATCTATCTATACAAGGGGTAAGCCAGTTACATACATATTTCCAGGAGGTACGTGAAGCATAAAAGGTTGTGAACCACTGATATATATGTTTTATTTTATTCCCATTGTTATACTATAACTATAGTTTTATTTATCTGTACAAGGGGTAAGCCAGTTACATTCACATTTCCAGGGGGTACGTGAAGCATAAAAGGTTGAGAACCACTGATATATATGTTTTATTTTATTCCCATTGTTATACTATAATTTTATCTATCTATATAAGGGGTACGCCAGTTACATATACATTTGCAGGGTTACGTGAAGCATAAAAGGTTGAGAACCACTGATATATATGTTTTATTCCCATTGTTATACTATAACTATAGTTTTATCTATCTGTACAAGGGGTACGCCAGTTACATACACATTTCCAGGGGGTACGTGAAGCATAAAAGGGTGAGAACCACTGATATATATGTTTTATTTTATTCCCATTGTGATACTATAACTATAGTGTTATCCATCTATACAATTGGTACGCCAGTTACATACACATGTTCAGGGGGTACGTGAAGCATAAAAGATTAAGAACCACTGATATATATGTTTTATATTATTCCCATTGTTATACTATAACTATAGTTTTATGTATCTATACATATACAAAGGGAATGCCGTCCCGTGGCCGAGTGGTTAGCGCGCTTGGCTACTGATCTTAGGGACCTGGGTTCGAGCCCCAGGTAAGGCATGGATGTGTGGGTTGTTTTTCTGCTGAGGTCCTGCCATCCTCACAGACCTTCTACTATGGCATGTAAACTGACAGGCTCGTGTCAGACCTCTGTGGCAAGCAGCTGCTTGAGGGGGTATTTATTTATTTTTTTTTATACAAAGGGAACACCAGTTACATACACATTTCCAGGGGGTACGTGAAGCATAAAAGTTTGAGAACCACTGATATATATGTTTCATTTTATTCCCATTGTTATACTATAAGTATAGTTTTATCTATCTATACAAGGGGTACGCCAGTTACATACACATTTCCAGGGGGTACGTGAAGCATAAAAGTTTGAGAACCACTGATATATATGTTTCATTTTATTCCCATTGTTATACTATAACTATAGTTTTATCTATCTATACAAGGGGTACGCCAGTTGCATACACGTTTCCAGGGGGTACGCGAAGCATAAAAGTTTGAGAACCACTGATATGTATGTTTTATGTTATTCCCATTGTTATACTACAGCTATAGTTTTATATATCAATACAACGGGTACGCCAGTTGCATGCACATTTGCAGGGGGTACGTGAAGCAAAAAAGGTTGAGAACCACTGATATATTCGTTTTATTTTATTCCCATTTTTATACAATAACTATAGTTTAATCTATCTATACAAGGGGTACGCCAGTTACATACCCATTTCCAGGGATACGTGAAGAGTAAAAGGTTAAGAACCACTGATATATAGGTTTTATTTTATTCCCATTGTTATACTATAACTATAGTTTTATCTATCTATACAAGGGGAACAACTGATATGTTGAGAACCACTGATATATCTGTTTTATTTTATTCCCATTGTTATAGTATAACTATAGTTTTATCTATCTATACAATGGGTACGCCAGTTACATACACATTTCCAGGGGGTACGTGAAGCATAAAAGGTTGAGAACCACTGATATATATGTTTTATTTTATTCCCATTGTTATAATATAACTATAGTTTTAACTATCTATACAAGGGGTACGCCAGCTACATACACATTTCCAGGGGGTACGTGAAGCATAAAAGATTGAGAACCACTGATATATATGTTTTATTTTATTCCCGTTGTTATACTATAACTATAGTTTTATCTATGTATACAAGGGATACGCCAGTTACATACACGTTTCCAGGGGGTACGTGAAGCATAAAAAGTTGAGAACCACTGATATATATGTTTTATTTTATTCCCATTGTTATACTATAACTACAGTTTTATCTATCTATACAAGGGGTACGCCAGTTACATACACATTTCCAGGGGGTACGTGAAGCATCAAAGGTTGAGAACCACTGATATATATGTTTTATTTTATTACCATTTTTATACTATAACTATAGTTTTATCTATCTATACAAGGGGTACGCCAGTTGCATACACGTTTCCAGGGGGTACGCGAAGCATAAAAGTTTGAGAACCACTGATATATATGTTTTATTTTATTCCCATTGTTATACTATAACTACAGTTTTATCTATCTATACAAGGGGTACGCCAGTTGCATACACATTTCCAGGGGGTACGTGAAGCATAAAAAGTTGAGAATCACTGATAAATATGTTTTATTTTATTCCCATTGTTATTCTATAACTATAGTTTTATCTATCTCTACAAGGGGTACGCCAGTTACATACACATTTCCAGGGGGTACGTGAAGCACAAAAGTTTGAGAACCACTGATAAATATGTTTTATTTTATTCCTATTGTTATGGTATAACTATAGTTTTATCTATCTATACAAGGGGTACGCCAGTTATATACACATTTCCAGGGGGTACCTGAAGCGTAAAATGTTGAGAACCACTGATTTGGTATGACTGTCCTGCACACGAAGTCATGGTTTAACGTCCCATCCGACGGAGGGCAGCCTTTCTTAGCACAAAGTTGTCAAGTTTCTTACAAACAAACAAGGATAAATCCGAAAGCAGGAAAATTTGGGATTCGTACCCGGGGAACTAATTACTATTGCAAGTGTTTCTTAGTCTACATGATAATTTTCAGTGATATTTTATTACTATACATTATTTGTACCCTTTGGGCACGGACTTGAACTTATTAACTAAAAAATACAAAAATAGATTTAACAACAGAAATTTTTGAAAGTAGTAATTTTACCTTGTAATTAATGCGGTAGGAAATGGTTGATATAGCAGATATTGAGAATTTTTAGTATGTGTGTGTTTTTTTTTCTATATCAGTTAAACCAGTTAAACACCAGTTTCTATTGCGTTATATTTATATGTACGAGGGTCATTCAGAAAGTCAATTTACAGGATGTGTAATCTCGAAATCAAAGGACCTATACTTATTGTGGTTACGTAGAAAGGATTTGTTCATCATTGTTGATATAAAACTGCATGTCGTTTTTGCCACCATCTACTGTCTATTGTATATGGGAATCAGTTAAACATGAACCAATGCGAGTGGACAGAGGTACGAAAGCTAAATCCATGCTATAATTCAGTATTTGAATGCAAGAAACGTGTCGCCCGCAGAAATTCATTACCAGCTCATGGGAATTTATGATGAAAACTTTATGAATTTGGAATCAGGGATGGTTCAGTCAGAGCACGCCAGGCTCGTAATCTGAAGTTCCCAGGTTCGATTCCCATGAGCCAGTGTTGAGATTTATCTGCACAAAAAATCCCCACCTGGAATCTGTCAGTAGGCGATAATGATCTTGGAAAGGCCACCGTCCGTCGAATGGGATGTTGTTAAGCCCGTGTGATAGAGAGTCATAGGCTGTGTACATTAAAGAACATGCTGGATGGCCTGGAGGGGAGGCTACCATCTATCTACTATCAGCTGTCCAGTGGGTACACTTCCCCAACCTTCTCTGAGCCCTAGGGGTCTTTGTGACCTGGCCATTTAACTCATTGCGTGCAAAAGAGTTCCGTTTAGAAGTAAAAAAACCCTGTCCAATATTATGAATCAATAAAGTGTAGTGAAATGGTGTATTGAATTTCGTGGTGAAAGAAACAGTACCGAAGATTATGAAAAGAGTTGAATACCAACAACAACAAAAAATCAAGGATATAAGTATTCCAAATATAGCTCGATTTGCTCGAAACTTGTACTTGGACTATACTGAAATAAAGTAAAAAATTTCGATTAAACAAATCGTAGATCGTACAATCATATTCGATGTACGGGTAAAAATTTTACCCCTAACCAACTCCATCATAAAGATATGCCTATTTTTCATGAGTAAGAACAAAATATACAAGTAAACCCCCCTTAGGTGGGCCCCTAAGGGCAAACATAAGAAAAGCTAAAAATAGCAATAAAAATGTATAAGAAACCCTAAAGGGGTAGGTCTCCTCAGAGAACGCTACCGTTTTAGACCTCTTGTACTTATTCAAAACTGTATGATCGTAAAGAATCAGAGAAGAAATAATCTCATTGGGATTATTGCTTACAGCCTCAAAAAATCTTTTTGAGGTGCGTTTTATATGTGTGTGTATTATATGATCGATGCCCAGATCTTTATGGAGTTGTCTGTTAGTGACAAACCAGGGGGCATCGACCGCAGTTCTCAAAATCTTGTTTTGTAAGACCTGAATCTTACAAATATTGGTGGGTGTAGTATTCGCCCATTTAGGGACAGCATAGAGAATCACCGATCTACAGAAAATAAAAATAAATAAGAATAATTGTAATTTGAACCTATAACTAAATCGGTAGGAAAATGTACGCACTGAAATGTGCCATAGGTGAATATTTTCATGCTACTGATACCATATGAAATAAAATACTTTAACTCATAAATGAAATGAAAAAAGCTTCGATAAAATGTATTAGAATACCGTCTTTAGTATTTATTGAAGTAGAATGTGGTGAAACTAAGTTCCAGTATTTCAAAAATCAATTTGAAACTTGGCGGATTCGGTTAGGTTGTTCGATTGTTTTACCTCTGAGGGGCACTTTTTGCACACCATTGTCTAAATGACCAGGTCACAAGGACCTCGAAGGCTCAGAGAAGGTTGGGGGAGGGGACCCACTGGAACAGCTGTTGGGAGACAGATGATAGTCTCCCGTCAAGACCATCCAGCGTGTTCTTCAACGTGCACAGGTTATGGCTCTCCCGCACACGGGGCCACGGCTTAACGTCCCATCCGACGGAAGGCGGTCTTTCCAAGCCCATCGGTGTCCCCTACTGACCGTGGGCAGGGCGTGGAGTTTTGCGGAGATAAATCTCAACGCTGACCCATCTGGGACTCGAACCTGGGAACTGCAGATTACGAACTTGAAGCGATACTGACTGAACTGCCAACTTTCCCTATTTGGTGGCCACAGCTAGGACAAAGAAGGTCCTCCTTGGTTGTAGCATCATTTGTAACCAACGCGATACCAATGAGCACCGAGACGACAATGCTTTGTATGTCGAAATAGCAGGGTCTGTTTGGTACGCATGCATTAATATAGGGGCGGGGGTGGCTCAGTCGGCAGCGCGCCAGGCTCGTAATCTGTAGTTCCCAGGTTCGAGTCCCAGCTGGGTCAGCGTTGAGATTTATCTCCGCAAAATTCCCGCCCTGCCCACGGTCAGTAGGAGACACCGATGGGCTTGGAAAGGCCACCGTCCGTTGGATGGGACGTTAAGCCGTGGCCCTTGTGCGGGAGAGCCATACCCTGTGCACGTTGAAGAACACGCTGGATGGCCTTGATGGGAGGCTTCCATCTGTCTCCCAACAGCTGTTCCAATGGGTCCCCTCCCCCAACCTTCTCTGAGCCTTCGGGATCCATGTGACCTGCCCATTTAGCCCATGGTGTGCAAAAAAGTGTCGCTCAGAGGTAAAACAGCCCAACCCTTTAAAGGACACGCTGGATGGCCTTGACGGGAAGCTACCATCTCTCTCCCAACAGCTGTTCCAGTGGGTCCCTTCCCCCAACCTTCTTCTCTGAGCCTTCGGGTCCATGTGACCTGGCCATTTAGCCCATGGTGTGCAAAAAAGTGTCGCTCAGAGGTAAAACAACCCAACGTTAAAGAACATGCTGGATGGCCTTGACGGGAGGCTACCATCTGTCTCCCAACAGCTGTTCCAGTGGGTCTCCTCCTCCAACCTTCTCTGAGCCTTCGGGGTCCATGTGACCTGGCCATTTAGTCCATGGTGTGCAAAAAAGTGCCGCTCAGAGGTAAAACAACCCAACCCATGTATCAATAAATACATTGGTTTCCATCAATTTAGGAACAACCTTCCGTTATGTTAATGGAAACCTAAAGTCGAAGCTCACTTCTAAAATAAGTTTTTTGTTTTGAAAAATGTGATTGCAGATAAAGATCTCAATCAAATAAATCAATATCTTGATTTTCAACGACATTACGTTCAGTATTTATTGAGTTACGGAATTATGAATATTTAACAATAAAATGCCAGTCACAAAAATCTACTGAAGTTAATTAAAACTTAGTAATTATTGTATCAAAGTGTTTAATAAGTGTGTATTTCAGAAGTTTGTGCTTCTATTATTCAGTTTTGTCTAAGCTTTTTACCAGCACTGTTTATCAGTATTGTATAAGCTTTTTAAGACTGGCATTGCTGTTAATGAATATTCAAACTTCAATAACTCATTAAATGCAGAATGAATATTGTTGAAAATTGAGATATTGATATATTTGATTGAGATCGTTATTATCTGTTATTACATTTTTCGGAATAAAAGAAAAAACTTATTTTAAAATTTCACAGCTTCGCTTTAGCTTGCCATTGACGTAACATAGTTAATTTATAGGAACCAGTGTACAGTCGCTCTAAAGATTATCCGAACACTATGGTTGATTACAGAATTCAGAAAAAAATATCCGAACACTAGGGTTGATTACAGAGTTCAGAAAAAATATTCGAACACTAGGGTTGATTACAGAATTCAGAAAAAATATCCGAACACTATGGTTGATTACAGAATTCAGAAAAAATACCTGGCAACGATCTTTTTTTAGAAATTAGTGATCTGGCAACCTTCGTGTCACGTCGTTCACTAATTTCTAAAAAAATCGTTGCCAGGTATTTTTCCTGAATTCTGTAATCAACCATAGTGTTCGGATATTTTTTTGAGCGACTGTAGATTAATATAGGAGACACAGTTTGATTTATTTGCAAAACAAAAACTTTGAATCCCCAATATGGTTTCTGATTGGGACCTCCTCCTCGTTCCTCTGAATCCCTGGCAGACACAGACCACAATGCATTGCGTTAGTCTTCCTCCTTTGGAATGACGCAAGCATTCCACAAATTACGATTGAGAATGACGCAATATTGCAACAAAAAGTTAAAAAATAAGAAATGGCCTACTGACGTGTGCTCAGTATTTGCGTTCCTGCAAAATGTTCTATTTTCAAGAATGATTCTGGTATTAAACATTTCCCATAAAGATGAAAGGACATCTAAGTTAAAAAGCATTCAGTTTCTGTTGCATTATTCATTTTCTCAAGACGTGTTGACTGCAGCCATCTTGATCTCGGCTGTCTCCTGATGACGTTGAAGTGTTGAGATCAGCAAACGAAAGGTTTGCCAGGGGGCTTCACCTTCACGTTCTTCTGTCTCTTTGATGATGTTCGTGATCAACATCAAGGTCAGACAGCGATCAAGGGAACTAGGTTTCGGGGCCTCCGATACATCTGTCAGGGGATGCAAATACTGCTGATTACTTCGTGGTTTTAGCTGAGAAAATAAGTTCAGTTAATCTTGTCAGTTGTAGAGGAAAATTTCAGCAATTACAAGTGAAAAAAATGACAAATATGCAGGATTTGTCAGTGCATTTGCGTGAAATATGCTTCTAGCTCTTACTGTTAATGCGTTATTGTCTGACTTACAATGTAGTCAAATTGGAAAAAGGAATCGCTTCATACAATGAATGAAGTTTCCAAACCAAAATCTTATGAAGTCAGTTAAAATAAATATTCTCTCAAGCAGCTGCTTGCCACAGAGGTCTGACAGGAGCCTGTCAGTTTATACGCCATAGCAGAAGATGTGAGAATGGCGGGACCTCAGCAGAAACACAACACATACATCCATGCCTGACCCAGGTTCCTTTAATCAATAGTCAAGCTTGCTAACCACTCGGCCACGGGACGGGTTGGGTTGTTTTACCTCTGAGCGGCACTTTTTTGCACACAATGAGCTAAATGGCCAGGTCACAAGGACCTCGAAGGCTCAGAGAAGGTTGGGGGAGAGGACCCACTGGAACAGCTGTTGGGAGACAGATGATAGTCTCCCGTCAAGACCATCCAGCGTGTTCTTCAACGTGCACAGGTTATGGGCTCCCACACACGGGATCACGGCTTAACGTCCCATCCGACGGACGGCGGCCTTTCCAAGCCTATCGGTGTCCCCTACTGACCGTGGGCAGGGCGGAGAATTTTGCGGAGATAAATCTCAACGTTGACCCAGCTGGGACTCGAACCTGGGAACTGCAGATTACGAGACTGGCGCGCTACCGACTGAGCCACCCCGGGACGGAAACAAAACAGTTCTTCCAATTGAATTTTTGCTTTTGCTGTTTAAAAACGTATATTGAAATTATGTTTTATCTTTGTTGATATCAATAGATACATATTTTCGTGGCTTCCATCCAATAGAATGAAATTTTAAATCTATTTACCTCGTGGAGAATTATATTCAAGGATGCTAATTTTAGTTGATTTTTTTCAGCTAAAATCATGTTCGTAACTGCTCTTCTTTCTATTAACTATATTTCTAAATTAGTCTTATAACAAGAGTTCTTCTCCCATAGAAATTATTTTCCTTTTGAAATAGAAAAAGATATTTTACGCAATCAAAAGAATAAAGCCATTCTCACTGCATTTGTTTAATGATCAAAACAGCTGAAGAAATTATAAAAATACAACATATTACTACCATATATATATTTATACTACCATATTTAAAAATAGTATCAGATTTACCCGGCGTTACTCTGTTTCTAATTTCTTTAAAATATATAGTAGATCACTGCTTTCCAACTTCTCTAAGACCGTGGGCCATTTTTTTATTTCATCAATATTTCGCGGGCCATTTTTTCCCGCCAATATTTCGCGGGCCATTTTTTTGCCCGCCAATATTTCGCGGGCCATTTTTTTTCCCCGCCAATATTTCGCGGGCCAAAAATAAGAATAGGACAGGATAGGTAATTGAAAAATCAGTTCATGTCACTTCAAAAAATTATTTTATTTATACGAAAAATAATAGTAATAAAAAACCAATATAAATTTTTTAAACCTTATCAAATATTTAATCAATTTAATGGGAGCGTTGTAGCCGTAGTTGTTGGGCAATAAGAATAGAATGAGTAAGTTAAAATGATGCAATAATAATTGCAAATAGAATGAGTAAGTTGAAGATTGCATATCAAGTAAAGTAATATAAGTTGACAAAAAATTACAAGGTGGATTATAGATATTTATTTAAAATTTCAAGTAAAAACTTGATTTTGTTCGCGGGCCACAAAAATCCTTGTGCGGGCCGCTAGTTGGAAAACGTTGTAGTAGATGATACTCCCCATATTGCAAGAATTTGTTTGACGTAGAACTCATTACGATTAATCTTCCCCGTGGAAAAATCTTTTTTTTTTCTTTTTTGTTGTGCACATGAAAAGGTTTGATGTAGCCCATGATAGTCCTCGCGCCAAAATGTTTCATTAGTGGAAAAGGGGAATATTGAAAGTGGAAATATGTTTGAGTGATGCCATCGGATGTTGCCCTATGCAGGAAAGTACTACATCTGATGGATGGCACCACATGTCACTATCGTGTGTGTTGGGTTGTTTTACCTCTGAGCGGCACTTTTTTGCACACCATGGGCTAAATGGCCAGGTCACATGGACCCAGAAGGCTCAGAGAAGGTTGGGGAAGGGGACCCACTGGAACAGCTGTTGGGAGACAGATGGTAGCCTCCCGTCAAGGCCATCCAGCGTGTTCTTTAACGTGCACAGGGTATGAATCTCCCGCACACGGGCCACGGCTTAACGTCCCATCCGACGGACGGCGGCCTTTTCACGCCCATCGGTGTCCCCTAATGACCGTGGGCAGGGCGGGGAATTTTGCGGAGATAAATCTCAACGCCGACCCAGCTGGGACTCGAACCTGGGAGCTACAGATTACGAGCCTGGCGCACTACCGACTGAGCCACCCCCGCCCCGCGGCCTTTCCAAGCCCATCGGTGTCCCCTACTGACCGTGGGCAGGGCGGGGAGTTTTGCGGATTTATTTCCGTTAAGCCACACACGGTGAGAAACTAGAGACCGATGGACTTGTTGGAAATACCCGCTGTCAGTCGGATAAGACGTTAAGTCGTGACTTCAGGACACTCTTACGCTGCATACGTTGAAGGACACGCTGGATGATCTCAAAGGGAGATTTGCATCTGTCTCCTAACAGTTGCCCAGTGGATAGCGATCACGCCACTTGAACGTTTAAATTAATATCCAAAATTACCTGTACCTGGCTTTACTGTAATCCCCTGCATGAAATAAATTATTATTATTATTATATACTCAACTCTGAGCCTTGTGTGTGTGTGTGAGCGGGGGGGGGATCCTTGCAACCTGAACCTTTAGCCCATTGTGTGCCGCTCAGGGGCAAAATGAGAGAAATCTGACATAAGGGGTTGGGTTGTTGGGTTGTTTTACCTCTGAGCGGCACTTTTTTGCACACCATGCGCTAAATGGCCAGGTCACATGGACCCCGAAGGCTCAGAGAAGGTTGGGGGAGGGGACCCACTGGAACAGCTGTTGGGAGACAGATGGTAGCCTCCCGTCAAGGCCATCTAGCGTGTTCTTTAACGTGCACATGGTATGGTTCTCCCGCACACGGGGCCACGGCTTAACGTCCCATCCGACGGACGGCGGCCTTTCCAAGCCCTTTGGTGTCCCCTACTGACCGTGGGCAGGGCGGGGAATTTTGCGGAGATAAATCTCAACGCTGACCCAGCTGGGACTCGAACCTGGGAACTACAGATTACGAGCCTGGCGCGCTACCGATTGAGCCACCCCCGCCCCACGACAATGAATGAATGATTTAAAAAAAAATTAAGTTTCAATGAGGTAGGATTGCATTCTCAATTCCCTCCTCTCTCCCTCCTTTATTACTAGACTATACACAGTCGTAGCAGAATAATATGACCATTTACTCTACATATACTACGGCAGGTGGTCATATTATTCTGATACGACTGTGTATATACAACAGTAAGATTTCAATTATATTTGATTTAAAAATATAGAACTGACTCCACTCGGAGACATCGAATGCTGGAACGATGTTCCAATTTAATGATTAGAGAACGTCGAGTACCGTAAGGCGGTTCAGTCTCAATGATTTCGAAAAATCGAGTACCTGAACGGCGTTCCTATTTAGTTGCAGTACTGCTTTTGATAATTGCTTTCCCTACTAGAAAAAAAAAACAGCTTCGACACTGGGATGTGGAATATCGAATACAGGAAAGTACCAGTAAATAATTGGAGCATCAAATGTGACATTGAAAACCTCGAAAAATTTTAGAAGCAATTATTGCCAAAACTTTCTTTTGGATGGGGTTTCAAACCCTTGCGTTTCGGCAACTTATGATGAGTTGAGATGGATTGTTTTTACTTTTGCGAGGCACTTTTTTTGCCAACAATGGGCTAAATGTCCAGGTCACAAGACCCCATATAGCTCAGAAAAAGGTTGGGGGAGGGGACCCACTAGACAGATTTTAGAAGACAGATGAAAGGCTACCATCAAAGCCATCCAATGTGTTCTTTAACGTGCGCAGGGTACACGTTAAAGTGTGCCAACTGTGCCAGTGATTCTGGAGGTCGAAATGTGACACGAGACCACAGCTTAACGTCCCAACCGATGGACGGCGACTTACAATGAGAATGTGTGTTGAATTCGTGATCGTAGTTAGATGTTACTGTTTAAGAGAAATCCCGTTTTCTTTCGGGGAATGGGAGATGAAAGTTTGAATAGCAAAATAGTTGCTTTAAGTGGTGGTCAGAAGAAGCAGTACAGTCGCTCAAAAAAGTATCAGAACACTATGGTTGATTACAGAATTCAGAAAAAATGTCTGGCAACGATTTTTTAGTTAAATACAGAAACTCAACGTAATTACAGAATTCAGTAAAAATGTGACAGTTTCAACGTGATTACAGAATTCAGGAAAAATATCTGGAGCGTGTACAGCAACTGTACACGCTCCAGTTACCGTTCACAGCAAACTGGAGCGTGTGCAGTTACTGCACACGCTCCAGTTTGCTGTGAACGGTAACTGCACACGCTCAATATTTCCGTGAGTGAGCCCACACGATCTAGTATCAATATAATATGACCACCTACAGTCGCTCAAAAAAGTATCCGAACACTAGGGTTGATTACAGAATTCAGAAAAAATATCTGGCAACGATTGTTTTTAGAAATTAGTGATTTGGCAACCTTCTTATCACGTGACACGAAGGTTGCCAGATCACTAATTTCTAAAAAAATTGTTGCCAGAGATTTTTCCTGAATTCTGTAATCAACCATAGTGTTCTGATACTTTTTTGAGCGACTGTACCTAATTTGGTGGTCCTATTCATTTAGGAGCAAATCATACCCGGTTTTCTAAGGGAGAGGGGAAGATATTTTGGGGGGGGGGGGTAGGTGCACTAGAAGATCCTCCTAGAAGACAACGAGAGCAATCGCACACGACTTTCTGCGCTCTATTTCTCTCTCTTTTTTTTAAACTAATTTTAGTAACCTCAGTCTTTATCGTTGTGATGTATTAACTCACGAATCGTTGCACTCTCTACTGGTATGCTCTTTTCTTTTTATCTCGATTCAGCAGTTTCAGAAGAATTGGAAATTCTGGTATTCTTTGTGTCTTAACTTTGAGCTTTTCTGCGGTTGACATATCTTCGGGGGGCGGAGGGCGGGAGTGACTTAGTCAGTAGCGCGCCAGGCTCGTAATCTGTAGTTCCCAGGTTCGAGTCCCAGCTGAGTCAGCTTTGAGATTTATCTCCGCAAAATTCCCCGCCCTGCCCACGGTCAGTAGGGGACACCGATGGGCTTGAAAAGGCCGCCGTCCGTCGGATGGGACGTTAAGCCGTGGCTCCTTGTGCGGGAGGGCCATACCCTGCACACGTTAAAGAACACGCTGGATGGCCTTGACGGGAGACTACCATCTGTCTCCCAACAGCTGTTCCAATGGGTCTCCTCCCCCAACCTTCTCTGAGCCTTCGGGGTCATTGTGACCTGGCCATTTAGCACATGGTGTGCAAAAAAGTGCCGCTCAGAGGTAAAACAACCCAACATATCTGCGGCTGCAGCTTCGCTAACCCTGATGTAGAAGGAGTGGATTCCAACCGACAACGCCTCAGGCATCTCGCCTCGCAACGCATCACAGATTTCTACTGTGTTCTCTTGGTCAGCCCTTGCCTGTTACCCCCCCCCCCCCCACCCTTCTCAAGCCACTTGATTCGACTCTTACTCTCCAAGAGTTTATTGCCCAGACTGACTGTATGAATGCAATCTTTGTTCGCATTTGTGAGAAAAAATCTGCTTGCCAGATAGATAAAAGTGCATTTGATACAGCAAACTGCCAGGCTACCCCTCTTTTTAATTCCGTTTTACAAGAATTATTCTCAGCCATCTGTTGCAGTTGATTCACCATATATAATAGATATGATTGCCAAACTGAGCAGTAATCTTGATGCAAACAATAACAATCTACTAGCTAAGATAGAAGAACTGAATCGCGAGATCACTACCATCAAACATCAGCAGCATGCGACTCACTCCACCCTGCTCATTCAACACAGGCATTCCCAATTACGCCGTGTTGTAAACAGCGCAACCTCATCTGAATCACCGCAAACCCATGCCACGATTGCTATGCCACGAATACTGTTCTCAATAATAACCTATGCCACGAAAACTGCTCTCAATAATAACCTATGCCACGAAAACTGCTCTCAATAATAACCTATGCCACGAAAACTGCTCTCAATAATAACCTATGCCACGAAAACTGCTCTCAATAATAACCCATGCCACGAAAACTGCTCTCAATAATAACCCATGCCACGAAAACTGCTCTCAATAATAACCTATGCCACGAAAACTGCTCTCAATAATAACCTATGCCACGAAAACTGCTTTCAATAATAACCTATGCCACGAAAACTGCTCTCAATAATAACCCATGCCACGAAAACTGCTCTCAATAATAACCTATGCCACGAAAACTGCTCTCAATAATAACATATGCCGCGAAAACTGCTCTCAATAGTAACCTATACCACGAAAACTGCTCTCAATAATAACCTATGCCACGAAAACTGCTCTCAATAGTAACCTATGCCACGAAAACTGCTCTCAATAGTAACCTATGCCACGAAAACTGCTCTCAATAATAACCTATGCCACGAAAACTGCTCTCAATAATAACCTATGCCACGAAAACTGCTCTCAGCGCATCTGCTAACTATACATCGACGATAATAGTAGCAGTTCAAAGATCCTCCACCATTCGACTACAAACCGCAATGAGCCCATAATCTCCTCGAAAAAGTGTTTCATGGGCACCCGAGATGCTCCTAATATCACTATTGCCAACGTTCCTTGAAAAAGGAAAAAAAAAACGCATCTTAATTAACAGATTTAATGTCAATACCTCGGCAGAGGATATTGTCAATATGCTAGGATCCAAAATTTCCTCCAATGAATGTGTGAAGATTCAGACCAGGAATGTTGACTTACATACATCTTTCGTTATATCCTGTAACGACGCTCACACGAACGAATTGATGGAACCCGCATTATGGCCTAAAGCAGTGTCTCGCAAACTTTTTTTTACTCTGCGGCACACTGAATCTAATTTTTTTTCCGCGGCACACTGAATCTAATGTTTTTTTCCGCGGCACACCTAAAAAAGAATAAAAGCAAATTCTATATAATCGTCATTAGATTTGCGCTTTGTTGAAGTCTTCAGCCTGGTTTTACTTGAAGATTTGCTCTCGTTCTTTAATTCATAACTCGGTGTTTGTTTTAAATATTTGTCCATTCTATGGCTTGAAATAGTCAAAAATTAATACCAAAATTTGGAAAAAGCTGATAAATACTTACCAGATCCCAGTTGATAAAATCTGAAAATTTTTTATTAAAGCACGTCGATAACACAAGTCAAAATGAAATCTTCGGAATATCTAGTGTCAATTTGAAAATCTCTTGCGGTACACAGTTTGCGAGACACTGGCCTAAAGGAATCTTCATCACAGAATTCAGAAGAGCTCCGAGATACGTCATTGCAATTCCAGTTCACTCTACTGTTGCAAATGAAGATTGCAATGTGCAACCTGCTAATAAGTAAAGTTAACAATCAGTCAAGTACCCTCAACATCACAACGTATTAATTCCGTCAATAATAACGAATGACTTGCTCAGAACATTAACAAATGTAATTTATGAATTCACTAAGCAAACGATGTCTTGTTGTATTCATCAACCCACGTAGTATCTGTAATAAACTTAAGCTTTTACAATCCTACATCGATCCCATGACATTGACATACTGCGCATTGCTGAATCTTGGCTTGAGCAAAATAATGATAATTCGTATATCTAGCAAACATATTGCCTTCCGAAAAGATCGCTATGAAAGTAAAGGAGGTGAAGTTTGTATCGTAGTAAAAAAATTCGCTCAATTGTTCACTGA
Source organism: Ryuthela nishihirai (assembly GCA_038380435.1). Classification (NCBI taxonomy): domain Eukaryota; kingdom Metazoa; phylum Arthropoda; class Arachnida; order Araneae; family Heptathelidae; genus Ryuthela; species Ryuthela nishihirai. The sequence goes on along the minus strand of JAWZYU010000028.1, from coordinate 19,752,570 downwards.
TATCTGTTCCTGATGGTCCTTACGAAGTTGATGGAATTAACATCTTTGAGAAAAAATCTCTGAAATGCAGATTGTTAACAGTTTATATTCATCCAAATCAGTCCAATAAGTATGAATACATCTTCAACTTCTTTCACAGTATTAGCTCCATTTTGTCAACTCAAGTTCCATGGGGCGGGGGTGGCTCAGTCGGTAGCGCGCCAGGCTCGTAATCTGTAGTTCCCAGGTTCGAGTCCCAGCTGGGTGAGCGTTGAGATTTATCTCCGCAAAATTCCTCGCCCTGCCCACGGTCAGTAGGGGACACCGATGGGCTTGGAAAGGCCGCCATCCGTCGGATAAGACGTTAAGCCGTGGCCCCGTGTGCGGGAGAGCCATACCCTGTGCACATTAAAGAACACGCTGGATGGCCTTGACGGGAGGCTGCCATCTGTCTCCCAACAGCTATTCCAGTGGGTCCCCTCCCCCAACCTTCTCTGAGCCTTCGGGGTCCATGTGACCTGGCCATTTAGCACATGGTGTGCAAAAAAGCTCAGAGTAAAACAACCCAAACAACCCAAGTTCCAGTTGTTATAGCAGGCAACTTTAAGTTGAAGTGACCAGAAGACCTCCGCTGCGAAGAGTTCAGCACAACAATACGCAATTCCACTTTCACGGTTTACGACAACTTGTTGATTTCCCCACAAGAGTCAATAACTTTATTGATTTAGTATTTTGCACTAATGATGCATTTGCTTACGAAGTACAAGCTTCCGACCTCTTCTCCCACAACGACTCACCACCTCACATTCTCATCTCATTTAATCTGAAATTCAACACTCAGCAATCTCGCAAACAAAAGTATTGTTACGACAAATGAACGTGCTGAAATGAATTTATGATAAACGCGTCATGAATGCTCGCTTATGCTACAGCGTGAAATTACGTCACCAACGATATCGAACGACTTGATTAAAAAAGAATAAGGAATAAAAGCTTTGTTATGAAGCGTCTGATGCAAAAATGAAACATATAACATTTTCAGTCTTTCGGATTTTTATAATTATGAAATACGTCATAGACAGAATCTGAGTATACCTATGTGTCGATTGTCAATTGGGCAAAGATCTATAAAATATAATGCAGTAAAAATTTGGTCTGAACTTCCAGATGATGTAAAAATGCAAAATCTTCAAAATTATTTAAAATCAAATGTAGAACGTTTCTTCTTATAAAGCAATGAAAACTTCTTCTATGTATCAGTGTAATATGTCTCATAATCATTTGATCTTTTACTATTGTATACATTACGTTGTCATAATTGAACTTTAAAGGATTTGGGTTGGGTTGTTTTACCTCTGAGCGGCACTTTTTTGCACACCATGGGCTAAATGGCCAGGTCACATGGACCCCGAAGGCTCAGAGAAGGTTGGGGGAGGGGAGCCACTGGAACAGCTGTTGGGAGACAGATGGTAGCCTCCCGTCAAGGCCATCCAGCGTGTTCTTTAACGTGCACAGGGTATGGCTCTCCCGCACACGGGGCCACGGCTTAACGTCTCATCCGACGGACGGCGGCCTTTCCAAGCCCATCGGTGTCCCCTACTGACCGTGGGCAGGTCGGGGAATTTTGCGGAGATAAATCTCAACACTGACCCAGCTGGGACTCGAACCTGGGAACTACAGATTACGAGCCTGAGCGTGCTACCGACTGAGCCACCCCCGCCCCAACTTTAAAGGAAACAGGGAGCATTAACTAAAAATAAGCGTCAGCTTACTATGCTCTCCTTTTTTTGTTTCACCTTTATTAATCACTAATATTTTATTATATTATTTCCCTTTTCTGATGTAATTGATATTTCTCAGCTATTTCACTTCTCGATTTTTCTCATGTATATATCAATTGTTATTAGATAATTATGCTATGTAAAATGTATATTATACTGACTGGCGGAATACAATAAAGATTATTTTTATTATTAGATGGTTTACAAAAAGACTTCCTGGGTTTTATAATATGCCATATCAAGAAAGATAGAAAAGGCTGTCGTTGTATTCCTTGGAGTGGAAAAGACTAATGTTTGACTTAAAAACATTTTTAAACTTATTCATGGAAAAACTCACTCTAAGGCAGGTACAGTCGCTCAAAAAAGTATCCGAACCCTATGGTTGATTACAGAATTCAGGAAAAATATCTGACAACGATTTTTTTAGAAATTAGTGATCTGGCAACCTTCGTGTCACGTGACACGAATTAGTGATCTGTCAACCTTCATGTCACGTGACACGAAGGTTGCCAGATCACTAATTTCTAAAAAAATTTTGTCAGATATTTTTTTCTGAATTCTGTAATCAATCATCATCCTCATTCTCAAGCAGCCATGGGCTACGGAGGTCCAACCAGACCGTGCAGTTTAATTCTCCAAGCATATCTGTCCTGAGCTACATCTACTGCATCTGGCCACTGCACACCAATTCTAATAAGGTCCTGTTTGACATTGTCTTCCCACCGCATTCTAGGTCTCCCCTTCTTTTTGAGGCCTTTAGGCACACTGTTCATAACCCTATTCGCCAATCTATAATTATCCATACGGGCAACATGGCCAAACCAGCGGAGTCAAAAATAGTGTTCGGATACTTTTTTGAGCTCAGTACTCTTCTCTTCAGCCTTATCAACAGAAGAACTAGAGGTCATTCTCTTATGATCGATGTTCCTTTTGCTCGAAAGAACAGCAAGTACCTTCCTTTGTGTGCCGTGCTGGAAGAGTAAGGAACTCCCTTTGCAGCGAGATTGTCACTTCTACAAGTATTGATGTTTTTACTTACTTTTAGGCTGAAGAGATTTGACTTATCACTATTTCTCAATTGTTTCAAATTTTGATGTACTTTTTCTTGTCCAGTATCAGTGTGCTGATGTAGCACCTACCGGGTTGGGTTGTTTTACCTCTGAGCGGCACTTTTTTGCACACCATTGGCTAAATGGCCAGGTCACATGGACCCCGAAGGCTCAGAGAAGGTTGGGGGAGGAGACCCACTGGAACAGCTGTTAGGAGACAGATGGTAGCCTCCCGTCAAGGCCATCCAGGGTGTTCTTTAACCTGCACAGGGTATGGCTCTCCCGCACACAGGGCCACGGCTTAACGTCCCATCCGACGGACGGCGGCCTTTCCAAGCCCATCGGTGTCCCCTACTGACCGTGGGCAGGGCGGGGAAATTTGCGGAGATAAATCTCAACGCTGACCCAGCTGGGACTCGAACCTGGGAACTGCAGATTACGAGCCTGGTGCGTTACCGACTGAGGCACCCCCGCCCCAGCACCTACCGGACTTCTCTTTAATAATAGCAATACTAAAACGGTTACGTTGTTCTACGTTACACTGAGCGGGTGCTGTTATCGAATTTGGTGTTGTTAACTCTTTATCGTTTGGTTGCTCTTGATGAAACAGAGAGAGAGAAAAACTCTTACAAATATAGATCAACAGGTTTGCGGATTAACCGTAGTAAAGAATAATAATTGTTGGATGTTTTCCATCAAGCAATTTATGTGATGTTCTATGTTCTTAAACTACTGTACGTGTATTATTTCCTATCTTCCTAATGCTTTACACACTCGCCATTTGTCGATTTGTCGGTTTGTCAGTTTGTGGATTTGTCAAAACAGTTGTTCCATCATATCTTTCGAACGCAGCGTACAAATTTAGTGATTTTTATGTCAAATCAAAGCTTATGACGTTGGGAGTGTCCTAAGTCATATACTGCTCAAGTTAAAGGTTGGGTTGGGTTGTTTTACCTCTGAGCGGCACTTTTTTGCACACCATGGGCTAAATGGCCAGGTCACAAAGACCCCAAGGGCTCAGAGAAGGTTGGGGGAGGGGACCCACTGAAACAGCTGTTGGGAGACAGATAGTAGCCTCCCGTCAAGGCCATCCAGCGTGTTCTTTAACGTGCACAGGGTATGGCTCTACCGCACACGGGGCCACGGCTTAACGTCCCATCCGACGGACGGCGGCCTTTCCAAGCCCATCGGTGTCCCCTACTGACCGTGGGCAGGGCGGGGAATTTTTGCGGAGATAAATCTCAACGCTGACCCAGCTGGGACTCGAACCTGGGAACTACAGATTACGAGCCTGGCGCGCTACCGACTGAGCCACCCCCGCCCCTCACGTTAAAGAACACGCTGGATATCCTTGACGGGAGGCTACCTTATATCGCCGAACAGCTGTGGAATGGATCCCTTTCCTTAATCTCTGAACCTGGGGTCCTTGCGATCAGGCAAATAAAGTGCCACTCATAGAGTCGCTCAAAAAAGTATCCGAACACTATGCTTGATTGCAGAATTCAGAAAAAATATCTGGCAACGATTTTTTTAGAAATTAGTGACCTGGCAACCTTCGTGTCACGACACGAAGGTTGCCAGATCACAAATTTCTAAAAAAATCGTTGCCAGATATTTTTTCTGAATTCTGCAATCAACTATAGTGTTCGGATACTTTTTTGAGCGACTGTAGGTGGTCATATTATTTTGATACTAGATCGTGTGGGCTCACTCACCGAAATATTGAGCGTGTGCAGTTACCGTTCACAGGAAACTGGAGCGTGTACAGTCACTGCACACGCTCCAGTTTGCTGTGAACGGTAACTGGAGCGTGTACAGTTGCTGTACACGCTCCAGATATTTTTTCCTGAATTCTGTAATCACGTGATACGAAGGTTGCCAGATCACTAACTTCTAAAAAAAATCGTTTTTCTGAATTCTGCAATCAAGCATAGTGTTCGGATACTTTTTTGAGCGACTGTACGTAAACAACAAACTAATTCTCAGGTTACTCGGAAGAAATCCGTTCCTTGGATGAGATGGCAAAGTTGTGGCCCGAGTATAAAAGGGAACCATTTTCTTCTTTCGTGTTGAAGGAAACGCAGGGTGGTTTATGAGAGAGCACTAAGAGAATCAATGCTAAGTGAGCGCTGTATTTCCATGAAAATACTGTTCATGACGTATGTTCCGGTCATTACGAGAGAGTGTTTCGATAGTTACATTATCAGCAACGTGGTTAAAAGCATGTTGAGCAGTATAACTCCCCGCTTTAAGATTTTAACGTTCCTTTCTAAAACTTCGCCTCATTCTTGATATTGCGGCTTCCCTCCCTGGGTTGGGTTGGGTTGTTTTACCTCTGAGCGGCACTTTTTTGCACACCATGGGCTAAATGGCCAGGTCACATGGACCCCGAATGCTCAGAGAAGGTTGGGGGAGGGGACCCACTGGAACAGCTGTTGGGAGACAGATGGTATCCTCCCGTCAAGGCCATTTAGCGTGATCTTTAACGTGCACAGGGTATGGCTCTCCCGCACACGGGGCCACGGCTTAACGTCCCATCCGACGGACGGCGGCCTTTCCAAGCACATCGGTGTCCCCTACTGACCGTGGGCAAGGCGGAGAATTTTGCGCAGATAAATCTCAACGCTGACCCAGCTGGGACTCGAACCTGGGAACTACAGTTTACGAGCCTGGCGCGCTACCGACTGAGCCACCCCCGCCCCTTCCCTCCCTGGATTGATATAATAATGAGGTTTCCGAATCCTACTCTGCTCAAAACCTTGACGTCTTTATGACTGGAGCTTTCAGCTAATATGCAGAAAAAGACTCCAGTTGAGGAATTAAATCATCTTCAGCAGTTTTGTAGCATTATCAATTACCATTACGAGGCCGTATTAACGCATACAGCAAGTTATTAATTAAAATGAAATTGATGTCTTGAAAGTAAGAAAATTCAATCTCTTTATCCGATTGGAAAAAAATTGTAAAAATATTACGAATTGTGGAGTGGAATAAACTTTCTGCAGGACTGAATTTACATAATTGAAAAAACAAAGACTCATATACAAACACAGACAGAAAAACTTCACTAACCGTAAAAGTAAAATTCTTATGAGAGATGTCGTTGTGTTCTGTTTTTTTCATTTCTTCAAACAAAACATTTATCTCTTTATTATAAAAGCCTCTATTAAATCCTCAACCAGTTCAAAATCGGGAAATTTCCAGTTCTAGTTTTGCATGTCTGAGTGACAGGAGTACTTAGAAGATCATCTGTTGACTTTCTCTGTATCTTGTTTGCTGTGGATGCAGAGTGTGCGGCCTGTCTGCAGTTGCTAAGCAACCGGTTTACGGTCTCAAAGAACCGGTTCACAGCCGATAGTCTTTGGTTTGTGAGATGAACGTGCGATAGAGGAGTGCTGAACTTTTTGGTAAACATGACCATCGCTGCTCGTCCTGCATGGGAATGGATCCTGCGCTCGATTTGCGTTTCGCGTCGCATATTACGAAGCCACAGCTCTTGAAAACTTTTCATTTGGCTCTGGCAGAACGAAAATGGAGTCTTTGCGATGAAATTCAAGCTCTATGAGATCAGCAATTGAATTTGCGAGCTGCGAAATTGCAACAGCATTGAGTTCAGAACATGTTTGCAAATGTGTTTTTATGTATGTAGGTCAAAATCTAGTAAAAAGAGAATAACGTTTCTAGTAGAGCGTAATTGAAGGGTAACGATTTGTACAGATCGCCAGTAGATACTAGTGATGACGTCATCTTAAGAGAAATCTAAGCCAAATTCAAATGAATTCTGATTATCAAAACGTACACTGAATGTGAATGGATCAGCAGTCTAATGCGGAAATTACTCTTAGTTGAAGCAAGAAATACTTCAATTTAAATATAAATTAATTTAGAAATTATTTAGAAAAGGTTGGGTTGGTTGTTTTACCTCTGAGTGGCACTTTTTTGCACACCATGGGCTAAATGGCCAGGTCATATGGACCCCGAAGGCTCAGAGAAGGTTGGGGGAGGGGACCCACTGGAACAGCTGTTGGGAGACAGATGGTAGCCTCCCGTCAAGGCCATCAAGTGTGTTCTTTAACGTGCACAGGGTATGGCTCTCCCACACACGGGGCCACGGCTTAACGTCCCATCCGACGGACGGCGGCATTTCCAAGCCCATCGGTGTCCCCTACTGACCGTGGGCAGGGTGGGGAATTTTGCGGAGGTAAATCTTAACGCTGACCTTTAGAAAAGGATAATGGCCACAATGTCAATTTGGTATTCAAGTTGGTTATTTCAGCTGACTGAAGGATAAAATATTTTGTTAACTCAGTTAATCCAGATTAAAATTATACACAGTGTACGAAAAAGAGTTAAAACTATTCATATTCAGCTAGTTCATTTCCAAATTATTCATTCGCAGGAATAGTTATTTTCTAGCACTAAATATTTCAATTGCCATTTAAATATGGAACATAGCAAGCTGAAAGTTCTTTATCAAATAAACTATACACGAGTGCCTAGAGTATGTTTTTAAGGTTCATAATTATTTCGCATTTCCTATTGCGATGCTATTAACACATGTATGTCCAAACCACTAGAAAAACAAATTCATATTCTTAAAGGATTGGATTGGATTGTTTTACCTCTGAGCGGCACTTTTTTGCACACCATGGGCTAAATGGCCAGGTCACATGGACCCCGAAGGCTTAGAGAAGGTTGGGGGAGGGGACCCACTGGAACAGCTGTTGGGAGACAGATGGTAGCCTCCCGTCAAGGCCATCCTGCGTGTTCTTTAACGTGCAGAGGGTATGGCTTTCCTGCACACGGGGCCACGGCTTAACGTCCCATCCGACGGACGGCGGCCTTTTCAAGCCCATCGGTGTCCTTTACTGACCGTGGGCAGGGCGGGGAAATTTTGCGGAGATAAATCTCAGCGCTGACCCAGCTGGGATTCGAACCTGGGAACTACAGATTACGAGCCTGGCGCGCTACCGACTGAGCCACCACCGCCCCCGCATATTCTTAAAGAGATGCAGGAAAAATTCTCTACTTAAAGACGAAAACATTCATTTTTGAAGAATAATGAATTGGCGAAAAAAAAAACTGCATTTTTAAGGAAATAAGAAAAGATCTTGATAAGAAAAATATACGCTTTTAACCAGTACAGCAGGCATGTCAAAGATGCGGCCCGTCGGCCGTGAGCGGCCCCAGGCGCGTTTAGGTGCTGCCCGCGACATCAATTAATAATACTCGAATTTCATGAACAGTTTTTCTATACATTGAATACGTAGGTACAGATTACAGAAAAGAAGCTAAAAGATGTCAAGTATCTGGATCTTCGAAATAATGCGCTGTTTTCTAATAATTATGACTTAACACCATTTTGATTTCGATGTATACTTTAAATTTAAATAAAAGTTCTTTTATATAAAATTAGTGTTTAATTGAATCCCGGCCCGCTGATATACTTTGAAAGAATAATTGGCACTTTACAAGATTGAGTTTGACATCCCTGGAGTAGAGGAATCCCTCTCTTAATGCTGTTAATTGGTTCCAGCAAAACACAGGCTCGTAATCTGTAGTTCCCAGGTTCGAGTCCCAGCTGGGTCAGCGTTGAGATTTATCTCCGCAAAATTCTCCGCCCTGCCCACGGTCAGTAGGGGACACCGATGGGCTTGGAAAGGCCGCCGTCCGTCGGATGGGACGTTAAGCCGTGGACCCGTGTGCGGGAGAGACATACCCTGTGCACTTAAAGAACACGCTGGATGGCCTTGACGGGAGGCTACCATCTGTCTCCCAACAGCTATTCCAGTGGGTCCCCTCCCCCAACCTTCTCTGAGCCTTCGGGGTCCATGTGATCTGGCCATTTAGCCCATGGTGTGCAAAAAAGTGCCGCTCAGAGGTAAAACAACCCAACCCAACCCTCGAATTACCCCTTACTAGCAGTTAGTGGTTCCATAGATTTCTGAGGCCGAACTTTTCCAGATCTTCATATAGGCTAGCTAATTCATCATATATGCCTTTACTTCAATAATGGTTGAATTTAACGGAATCAATAAAAATATTGAAAGTCTTCCGATTTTAATCATAAGAGTCGGCTTGGTCTATTTAATTTCGTTGTCTTCAGTGGAACATTTCCCTCGCTAAAAAGTGATTTTTTTTTTTAAATTTCTTCCTGTTTAACTTCGTAGTCTCAAATTATTGCACACAGCACACCACATTGCTTTCGTTTCGAATCGTTCCTATAACTTTGGGACAGGGAATGCCTGGGTGAAGCTTTTGGCTGTTCGAATTGTTGAAAAAGATACATTTTCATCGCAGGTAACAATTCTCTTTATGAAAAGGCGGCCAGAGAGTTAAAGCAGCGTTATAGCCAGTTGAGGCAGCGCTATGGTAAGGTACTGTCGCTCAAAAAGGTATCCGAACACTATGGTTGATTACAGAATTCAGAAAAAATATCTGGAGCGTGTACAGCAACTGTACACGCTCCAGTTTGCTGTGAACGGTAACTGCACACGCTCAATATTTCCGTGAGTGAGCCCACACGATCTAGTATCAAAATAATATGACCACCTACAGTCGCTCAAAAAAGTATCCTTACACTACGGTTGATTACAGAATTCAGAAAAAATATCTGGCAACGATTTTTTTTAGAAATTAATGATCTGGCAACCTTCGTGTCACGTGACAAGGAATTGGGGTTGGACAGCCTCTACTAATACAAATCTGTAATCCTCCAAAGAAAGTTTTTTTGGGTGCCGTCCCGTGGCCGAGTGGTTAGCGCGCTTGGCTACTGATCTACGGGACCTGGGTTCGAGCCCCAGTTAAGGCATGGATGTTCGTGTTGTTTTTCTGCTGAGGTCCTGCCATCCTCTCAGATCTTCTACTGTGGCATATAAACTGACAGGCTCCTGTCAGACCTCTGTGGCAAGCAGCTGCTTGAGGGGGTATATTTTTTTATATATAAAAATTTGATTTGAAGATATTCATTATTTTTTTTATCAATCTGCTTCCATTACTTGGCGGCAAAAAATACTGTGTTTACATCGTAAGTTGTGTCTCTTTTGTTGAGTAACAGCGTTTCAAAATTCTGATAACCACGGCACCCAGAGTTTTTGTATCAAACCTGGTGTAAGTCAGTCTAGAACTTTTATTCACTGCAGTGCTTACGGAAATGTTAAAACTGCTCGCCGATGAACCCTTTGTCACTGCTCGAGAGCACGTTCATAACGGCAAAATTTCGACTGGTATTACCGACAGTGCTACCTTGCCGCTAAAAAACAATGAATTGAAAATAAATAAATACACCCTCAAGCAGCTGCTTGCCACAGAAGTCTGACAGGCGCCTGTCGGTTTATATACCACAGTAGAAGGTCTGAGAGGATGGCAGGACCTCAGCAGAAAAACGATACATACATCCATGCCTTACCCGGGGCTCGAACCCAGGTCCCTTAGATCAGTAGGCAAACGTGCTAACCACTAGACAACGGGACGGCTAAAAAAAAAGAATTTCTTAAAAATAAATAATAAATACCCGCTGAAGCAGCTGCTTGCCACAGAGGTCTGACAGGAGCCTGTCAGTTTATATGCCATAGTAGAAGATCTGTGAGGATGGCAGGACCTCAGCAGAAAGACGACACACACATTCATGCCTTACCCGGGGCTCGAACCCAGGTCCCTTAGATCAGTAGTCAAGCGTGCTAACCACTAGGCCACGGGACGGCTAAAAAAGAATTTCTTAAAAATAAATAATAAATACCCCCTCAAGCTGAATTTCTTAAAAATAAATAATAAATACCCCCTCAAGCAGCTGCTTGCCACAGATGTCTGACAGGAGCCTGTCAATTTATATGCCATAGTAGAAGGTCTGAGAGGATGACAGGACCTCAGCAGGAAAACGACACACACATCCATTCCTCACCCGGGGCTCGAACCCAGGTCTCTTAGATCAGTAGCTAAGCGTGCTAACCACTCGGCCATGGGACGGCTGAAGAATTTCTTACGAACAGTAAAAAAAAACCAACGAAATGTTTTATTAACTTTTTTTGAACGACTGTACATTTCATATTTTTTTAATAACGATAAAAGTAAGCTCTTTAATTAAGATGTTACGGTATCCCAGGGTTGGGTTGTTTTACCTCTGAGCGGCACTTTTTTGCACACCATGGGCTAAATGACCAGGTCACATGGACGCAGAAGGCTCAGAGAAGGTTGGGGGAGGGTACCCACTGGAACAGCTGTTGGGAGACAGATGGTAGCCTCCCGTCAAGGCCATCCAGCGTGTTCTTTAACGTGCATAGGGTATGGCTCTCCCATACACGGTGCCACGGCTTAACGTCCCATCCGACGGACGGCGGCCTTTACAAGCCCATCGGTGTCCCCTACTGACCGTGGACAGGGCGGGGAATTTTGCGGAGATAAATCTCAACGCTGATCCAGCTGGGACTCGAACCTGGGAACTACAGATTACGAGCCTGGCGCGCTACCGACTGAGCCACCCCCGCCCGCGGTATCCCAGTTGACAACCACTAGAATAAACAGTTAAACTACAAGCATATTGATTATCATTATATTATTTTTATTCGGATGAAGAGGCCGTCGGAAATAATTGGTGTTTGCTACGTATTAACGACCGTTTGGTACTCTCCTTTCAAAATATTTGCTACCCCTACCTAAGACAATTCGCATTAAATAAATATCACGTAAGTAGGAAAGGGAGAGCGACATAAAGTACAGATAAAATATCTCTTAAAACATCAGTGAAGATCGCAGAAACAAAATCATGATAAAATTAATTCGTTTGTTTCTAATACACGTCATGCTTCAAACTTGGCAACGTTTAGGGTAAACCAATTTAGTATGAGTTGTTTTACCTCTGAGCGGCACTTTTTTGTACCCGTGGGCTAAATGGCAAGATCACAAGGACCCCAAAGGCTAAGAGAAGGGAATCCATTGGTCAGTTGTTAAGAGATACATGATAGACTCCCATCAAGCCCATCCAGAGTGTTCTTCGACGTGCACAAGGTATGGTTCTCTTCCGCACACGGGCCAAAGGTTTTATGTCATATCCGGCGGACGATTGCCTTTCCTAACCTATCTGTACTCCTTTATGACCGAAGGCAGGGTATAGGGAAGTCAAATCTCAACACAGTTGGGTTGGGTTGTTTTACCTCTGAGCGGCACTTTTTTGCACAAAGTGGACTAAATGGCCAGGTCACAAGGATCCCGAAGGCTCAGAGAAGGTTGGGGAAGGGGACCCACTGGAACTGCCGTTGGGAAACAGATGGTAGTCTCCCGTCAAGGCCATCCAGAGTGTTCTTTAACGTTGTTGTTTTACCTCTGAGCGGCACTTTTTTGCACACAATGGGCTAAATGGCCAGGTCACAAGGATCCCGAAGGCTCAGAAAAGGTTGGGGAAGGGGACCCACTGGAACAGCTGTTAAGAGACAGATGGTAGCTTCCCGTCAAGGCCATCCAAAGTGTTCTTTAACGTTGTTGTTTTACCTCTGAGCGGCACTTTTTTGCACACCATGGGCTAAATGGCCAGGTCACAAGGATCCCGAAGGCTCAGAGAAGGTTGGGGGAGGGAACCCAGTGGAACAACTGTTAGGAGACAGATGGTAGTCTCCCGTCAAGGTCATCCAGCATATTCTTGGATCTGCACAGGGTATGGCTCTCCCGCACACGGGGCCACGGGTTAATGTCCCATCAGAGGATGGTGGCCATTCCAAGCCCATCGGTGTCCCCTACTGACCGTGGGCAGGGCGGGGAGTTTTGCGGAGATAAATCTAAACTTTGACCCAGCTGGACTCGAACCTGGGAACTGCAGTTTACGAGCCTGGCGCTTTACCGACTGAGCACTCCAGCCCTACACAGTTGGGATTCGAACCTGTAAACTACAGATACGAGCCTGACGCTCTACCGACAGCTGACCCTCAGTCAACTTTACTGCCGAGAAATCAGTTAACTCTCAGAATTTATGCTGCATCATATTTAGGCAGATTCTTTTCATAATGACGCATAAAGATAAAGTTAGTATTAAAATATTTTCCTGTGGATTGGTATAGAGTTTTTCTAGGTTTTTTTAATATCCAGTCGGATATTTATTATTTGCAGAATTTATTATTTGAGCTTAACGTATTTGAATTAAACCCCTCTCCCGCAAAGGAAAAAAAATGAAAAATGGATTTCTTGAAATGGAAATAGCTGAAAGTGATTTAAATAAAGTGCTTAAGGTAAGGAAACAAGAAACAAAAATTACGATAAGTCTGATATCGCTATGATTTTACACACCTTTGGGTTGGGTTGTTTTACCTCTGACCGGCACTTTTTTGCACACCACGGGCTAAATGGCCAGGTCACACGGACCCCGAAGGCTCAGAGAAGGTTGGGGGAGGAGACCCACTGGAACAGCTGTTAGTCCCAGCTGGGTCAGCGTTGAGATTTATCTCCGCAAAATTCCCCGCCCTGCCCACGGTCAGTAGGGGACACCGATGGGCTTGGAAAGGCCGCCGTCCGTCGGATGGGACGTTAAGCCGTGGCCCCGTGTGCGGGAGAGCCATACCCTGTGCACGTTAAAGAACACGCTGGATGGCCTTGACGGGAGGCTACCATCTGTCTCCCAACAGCTGTTCCAGTGGGTCCCCTCCCCCAACCTTCTCTGAGCCTTCGGGTTCCATGTGACCTGGCCATTTAGCCCATGGTGTGCAAAAAAGTGCCGCTCAGAGGTAAAACAACCCAACGCAATTCCCATTGACAAAGAAAAATCACAAATACACCACTGACTAAAATCTTATTAAAACTTCAATCGAAAATCTTCCAGTATTATGTTTTAAAGTAATAACTATTTATACATCCAATACAAAATGACTTACAAACAAATTTAGTAGCCATTGGATTATTATGACCACCAATCTAATGATGTGGGAGTCTTCTGAAATTCGAATAAACTTCGTGAACATGTCGTGGCATGGATGCTGCTAGATTATGTCTGCCTCTAGACACTATATAGAGTTGACTGTAAAACACTTGAGTTGGGTTGTTTTACCTCTGAGCGCCACTTTTCTGCACACCATGGGCTAAATGGCCAGGTCACATGGACCCCGAAGGCTCAGAGAAGGTTGGGGGAGGAGACCCACTGGAACAGCTGTTGGGAGACAGATGGTAGCCTCCCGTTAAGGCCATCCAACGTGTTCTTTAATATTCACAGGGTATGGTTCTTCCGCACACGGGGCCACGGCTTAACGTCCCATCCGACGGACGGCGGCCTTTCCAAACCCATCGGTGTCCCCTACTGAAAGCACTTGAGAATTGAGTGACAGTGACTACACGTATTTCAGCCCATCGGATTATCAGTTCCACAATATTTCACAAATGTTCAATGGGATTGAATTTTGAGGAGATTGAAAAGTCTTCTGGTACAATACGAGTCCAATAACATGGTACATTGTCTTGTTTAAAGATGACATCAGCATTAGGTAACAACATTAACATTAAAGAGTGTACAATGTTCAAGTAATCAATGTCCTTCTTACGCTTTTATATCTGTATTTCATTTTTATTCTACACCCAAACAGAGCATCCCCAGATCTCACACCACAGTCACATGACTCTAATGTCTGTATAAGGCACATGGACAACCTACTGATGTTTCTTTCTCCATAGGCATAACAGTCTATGTGTATGGCGTAAAAAGAAATGCGATTCATCTACCACCAGTCTACCGCAGCTTACTGACATAGATTGGTCTCTTCTATCCTTGGATGGAGTTGGGTTGTTTTACCTCTGAGCGGCACTTTTTTGCACACCATGGGCTAAATGGCCAGGTCACATGGACCCCGAAGGCTCAGAGAAGGTTGGGGGATTGGACCCACTGGAACAGCTGTTGGGAGACAGATGGTAGCTTCACGTCAAGGCCATCCAGCGTGTTCTTTAACGTGCACAGGGTATAACTCTCCCACACACGGGGCAACGGCTTAACGTCCCATCCGACGGACGGCGGCCTTTCCAAGCCCAGCGGTGTCCCCTACTGACCGTGGGTAGGGCGGCGAATCTTGCGGAGATAAATCTCAACGCTGACCCAGCTGGGACTCGAACCTGGGAACTACAGATTACGAGCCTGGCGCGCTACCGACTGAGCCACCCCCGCCCCTCCTTGGATGGAGAATTCGGCGCATTGTTTTACTGTAAATCTGTTGCGATCGTCTAATATTGTATTCTCAGATGAGTGTCTCAACTGTCTCCTGCAGAAGGCCAGGGATCTGTCTCTCACTTTGCACAAAACTGTTAATTCGGGTTTCTTGAGCGAATCAAGAAATCCTCCTTTAAATCATAATGGCTTTAGTGCTGTGTGTGCCAGTCTTCTGTGCTGATTTTGAAAACCTTTGCATTTCAATAAAATAATAATGATATTTTATTCATCACCTTTGTATCCCATCACAATTCTTATGCTTTCTGGTTGTTTTCTTTCAGTCTCTCAGTCTCCATATGCCTTTGCAAAATAGAAACTCTGGAACAACGAGCCAGGCTCGTAATCTGTAGTTTCCAGGTTCGAGTCCCAGCTGGGTCAGCGTTGAGATTTATCTCCGCAAAAATCCCCGCCCTGCCCACGGTCAGTAGGGGACACCGATGGGCTTGGAAAGGCCGCCGTCGGTCGGATGGGACGTTAAGACCTGGCCCCGTATGCAGGAGAGCCATACCCTGTGCACGTTAAAGAACACGCTGTATGGCCTTGACGGGAGGCTACAATCTGTCTCCTAACAGCTGTTCCAGTGGGTCCCCTCCTCCAACATTCTCTGAGCCTTCGGGGTCCATGTGACGTGGCCATTTAGCCCATGGTGTGCAAAAAAGTGCCGCTCAGAGGTAAAACAACCCAACCCAACTGGAACAACGAACAAGATGTGCTGTTTTCGAGATAGAGGCATCGACACACCTGGTACCAATTATCATTTCTCTGCAAAATTCTGATTTCTTTAATAAGCTCACTGGACAAAAAATTAGTCATCTCCCTCGATAAGAGGGTTACGTCCATTCTACAGTGACAGAGGGCGCACCAGTAATAAACACGTCCTACAATGAGCTGTGCCGTGTGCTACGGGGTTCATACAGTGACATGAAGTGCGCTTCAGTCGCTCCGTGAAACATGGGCCACGCCAATGATGTGAATGAGTGGCAAAAAGGTGTTATTGCGTTTGACCGAGCCAAAGGGCATAGTGTACAAGAAGTTGCTGTCTTTGCAGGTGTGTCGTAACGTACTGTCCAAAGGGTCTTCCAGGAGTGGCGTACATCGCAGTCCACCGTTAATCATCACCAGAACTGCGGCAGAAAGACTGCGCTCACCAATAGGGACTGCCAAAGTGTGTCACGCACTATTTGCGCAAACCATTTTGCAATGAGGCAGGAATCGCTCCAGTCAGTCAATGTAGGCCTACAACAAGCTATTTCTGAACGAACACTCCGAAGGGAACTGCATCCCATGGATATCTGGAGCAGAGTACCGTGGAAGCGACCCTTGTTAACAGCTAGCTCTGCACAAGTGGCTACAGTAGGCGTGGCGCCACAAAGACTGGAATGCCGACTCTTGGAAGCGTGTGAGATGAGTCAAGTTTTTGTTTGTACTCGAATGATGCGAGGCGAAGGGTACATCGTAAGCCGCACGAAGCCTTCCATGTGGATTGTGTGCAAGGTTCTGTTCAAGGTGGAGGAGGTTCTGTGATGTTCTGGGGGTGTTTCACGTACGAGGAAAGGGGTCAATTTTGATTGCGGTGACGTCACACTTGAACCAGAAGGGCTACATGGACTGGACGACCACGTTGTCTTTTGTGCATCATCTCTACAGTGTACACCAGAAGGATAACCCCAATCTTCCAAGATGACAATTGTCGCTTGCACAGGGCACGAGGTGTGTCGGATTGGCATGACGAGTATTCTGAAGCCTTCGAACATCTTGACTGGCCCTCCAAATCCCCGGATTTGAATGACGTAGAAAATATGTGGGACTATTTGGGTCAGTGAGTGAAGCGCCGTCCCAGCCATTCTGGCCAATCTGGCCGAACTGTGGCATTTGCTGCTGGAAGAGGGGATGAATATTGGTGTGCACTACATCCGCACACTGGTGACATCCATGTCAGACAGGATTTCGGATGTTCTTCGGTTGCACGGAAGGTTATGCGCTATTAGGTGATATTCAGCCAGGGGTGACTAATTTTTTGTCCGGTGAGCTTATATATCTTAGTCATCCATTATTTTTGTCACTTTTTTACTTTACGCATCTAAAAACTTTACCACGAAGAGTTGGCACATTTGGCATACACCATTTTTCTGACAATTTATACTTTACCTTAGAGTGAGATGGGCGTAATTTAATGGTTGTTGGGTTGTTTTACCTCTGAGCTGCACTTTTTTGCACACCATGGGCTAAATGGCCAGGTCATATGGACCCCGAAGGCTCAGAGAAGGTTGGGGGAGGGGACCCACTGGAACAGCTGTTGGGAGACAGATGGTAGCCTCCCGTCAAGGCCATCCAGCGTGTTCTTTAACGTGCGCAGGGTATGTCTCTCCCGCACACGGGGCCACGGCTTAACGTCCCATCCGATGGACGGCGGCCTTTCCAAGCCCATCGGTGTCCCCTACTGACCGTGGGCAGGGCGGGGAATTTTGCGGAGATAAATCTCAACGCTGACCCAGCTGGGACTCGAACCTGGGAACTACAGATTACGAGCCTGGCGCGCTACCGACTAAGCCACCACCGCCTCGTAATTTAATGGCCACCGCGTGTATAAACTGGATGAGATTTTGCTGAATTTCTTCTTCGGCAGTTCAACAAACAATTCTCTGTCATTCGGATCTTCAAAGCACGGCACGTTCTTCACGCCCCCTCTTCCCCCATTCCCATTATCAACTTCAACTAATTGTGCCAGCAATTTAGACTTTGAGCAACTCACACCACAGTCCAAATTTCGATCCCGATTCTCCTACAGGTAACGCAAGACCTTGACGATGAATTTGACAGTCGATAACAAGGATCAATGATCTATCTACCTTAAACAACTGAACTTTTGTTAGTGTTCTTTCGTTGCCAAACATAAGCTGTGTACAGGTAGGAGTCTTTATTTTTTGACAATTCTGAAACAATAAAGGAAGATTACCCTGGAATGAGAGTAGTCAGAATCTTAGGGGAGATTAGTTAAACTTTTGTTATTAAATAATGTAAAACGCTTTTCAAAGGTAGTGGGGGAACGTTGGGTTGTTGGGTAGTTTTACTTCTGAGCGGCACTTTTTTGCACACCATGGGCTAAATGGCCAGGTCACATGGACCCCGAAGGCTCAGAGAAGGTTGGCGGAGGGGACCCACTGGAACTGCTGTTGGGAGACAGATGGTAGCCTCCCGTCAAGGCCATCCAGCGTGTTCTTTAACGTGCACAGGGTATGGCTCACCCGCACATGGGGCCACGGCTTAACGTCCCATCCGATGGACGGCGGTCTTTCCAAGCCCATCGGTGTCCCCTACTGACCGTGGGCAGGGCGGGAAATTTTGCGGAGATAAATCTCACCGCTGACCCAGCTGGGACTCGAACCTGGGAACTACAGATTATGAGCCTGGCGCGCTACCGACTGAGCCACCCCCGCCCCTCTGATATTAGGGACCTGGGTTCGAGCCTCCAGACATGGATGTATGTGTCGTTATTCTCCTGAGGTCCTGCCATCCTCTCAGACCTTTTACTATGGCGTATAAAGTGACTGTGGGAAGCAACTGCTTGAGGGGGGGGGTATTATTTTTTTATAATACTTATTTTTAAAATGCAGGAAATACGCCTAACTCTAATTTTTATTTTTTAAATGCACAATGCTTCTAACTATAATATTCGTTTCTTAAATACAGAAGGCGTACAGTTTTCTTGCCTTAAATTTCTGTGCCTTCTGTACTGGAAAAATAAATATTGCAAATAGCGAATCAAATGCGTCAAGAATACAATCATTAATGATAAGGCGTTAACTGATACAGCGATTAGGAAGCTACTCACCGTTCCATCAAGGGACACTTTGTGTGTTGGGTGAGTTCTATCAGAAGTAGTGGTCAGCACTGACTTCGGTTTTACTAAGGCATGTCGTTGCAAGAGAAGGTTGTACAGTCGCTCAAAAAAGTATCCGAACACTATGGTTGATTACAGAATTCACAAAAAATATCTAGCAAAATTTTTTTTAGAAATTAGTGATCTGGCAATCTTCGTGTACGTACACAAAGGTTGCCAGATCACTAATTTCTAAAAAAAATCGTTTCCAGATATTTTTTCTGAATTCTGTAATCAACCATAGCGTTCGGATACTTTTTTGAGCGACTGTAGGTGGTCATATTATTTTGATACTAGATCGTGTGGGCTCACTCACGGAAATATTGAGCGTGTGCAGTTACCGTTCACAGCAAACTGGAGCGTGTGCAGTAACTGCACACGCTCCAGTTTGCTGTGAACGGTAACTGGAGCGTGTACAGTTGCTGTACACGCTCCAGATATTTTTCCTGAATTCTGTAATCACGTGACACGAAGGTTGCCAGATCACAAATTTCTAAAAAAATCGTTGCCAGATATTTTTTTCTGAATTCTGTAATCAACCATAGTGTTCGGATACTTTTTCGAGCGACTGTACAAATTAGGAATAGTTCCAAGAGCTCTTCTATGTTGCACGAATCCCACACCCATAGAATTTTTGTAGCAAGATATTATTTGGGTGAATTCAAATATCTGTATCCTTAGAGCAGAATAAAGGATACATATAGGCTCGGATTTAGAAAAATACATTGAGGGGGGGGGGGGAGACAAAAAACACAATCGAGCTGGAAAAATATAAAGTGGAAGGGGAAGAGATTGGATTTCCAATGCATTATAACATTACCTCTACGTTTTATAGATCTTTAAAAATTTCTTGAAAAATGCATGAAATATAATTAAGTTTAATAATTTCTTTTGCTTTTCTAACCTTTATTAGACTTCTGAAGGGAGGGGGGGGGGAGCATGGCGCCCTTTCCCCCCCCTAGATCCGGCCCTGCATACATATATCGTAAGCCTTAAGCAGCCATGTGCTACGGAGGTCCAACCAGACTATGTAATTTACTTTTCCAAATATGTCTATACTGCACTACAGGGGCGGGGGTAGCTCAGTCGGTAGCGCGCCAGGCTCGTAATCTGCAGTTCCCAGGTTCGAGTCCCAGCTGGGTCAGCGTTGAGATTTATCTGCGCAAAATTCCCCTCCCTGCCCACGGTCAGTAGGAACACCGATGGGTTTGGAAATGCTGCTGTCCGTCGGATGGGATGTTAAGCCATGGCCCCGTGTGCGGGAGAGACATACCCTGTGCACGTTAAAGAACACACTGGATGGCCTTGACGGGAGGCTACCATCTGTCTCCCAACAGCTGTTTCAGTGGGGGTTGAATCACATTAATTTTATTTACGAAAAGATTACTGAAAAGCTGAAACGGTAATAAAAATAGATCAATTATTTTTTGTGTTACTTATATTTTCGCAATTATAAGAAAGATTGAAACTTTTTATTATAATTGAGCCCGAAACTGTCTGTGATATTTTCAACCCCGAAACTGTCTGATATTCAAGCCCGAAAGTATCTGTGACATTTCAACTACAAGCTGGAAGTAGTCTGTGATACTTCGAGTATAAAGCCGAAGTTATCGAGCTATTTTAATCCCGATCTCAAAAGCTGTCTTTCTTTAATCCCTAGCCCGAAATCCTGATCTTTAAATCCCCGAATCGAAACCTGATCTTTAAATCTCTAGCCCGAAAGAAGAAAGTACTTTCCTACACCAAAGAAGCTCTGATATTTCAGTCCAGAGACCGAAGCTGTCTGTGATATTTTAAGCCCGAGCGCAAAAGCTGTCTGTGATCTTTAATCCCGTGTCTGAAAGCTGTCTGCGATCTTTAATCCCGAGAATGAAAGCTGTCTGTGATCTTTAATCCCGAGAATGAAAGCTGTCTGTGATCTTTAATCCAGAGAATGAAAGCTGTCTGTGATCTTTAATCCCGAGAATGAAAGCTGTCTGTGATCATTAATCCCGAGAATGAAAGCTGTCTGTGAGATTTCAGTTCTAAGACTATCGCTGTCTGATATTCCAAGCCTGAGAATGAAGCAGTTTGTGATATTTGAAACCTGAGCACGAAAGCTGTCTGATATTTCAAGTCCCAATTACTGAGATCATCCCGGGTCCGAATCCATATCTAAGGTAAACCTCTCGGTTTATATTGATTTATAACGATACGGCAGTTTTCTGGCAATGGTCAATTTCTTTTCCATAGCTGTGTCCATTCTGCACTTCCTCCAGAATTGCAGTTTCTCCGTTAATTCACTTTACGACTATATCCCATCATTTCCTTCACTATGTTTCAGTCTTCATTTAAACCGGTACATACACTCCGTGACACTTTATTAGAACCAGACCTAATAGGGATTCCGATTCATTGGACAGTTACTTCTAAAATGAACTCTTTGTGGGAATATGTGGCTGAAAATGGTGCCAGTCAAATCTCTATAAATCAGGATTTTGAAAAATATTTATTCAATATTTAATTTTTTTTTTCTATGGAAGGTAGAATGTTCAATGACTGAGCTCTTTCTGCAGAAATCGTTTAAAATTCACGGAAATTGCAGTTGGGTTGGGTTGTTTTACCTCAGTTTTGCACACCATGGGCTAAATGGCCAGGTCACATGGACCCCGTTGGCTCAGATTAGGTTGGGGGAGGGGACCCACTGGAACAGCTGTTGGGAGACAGATGGTAGCCTCCCGTCAAGGCCATCCAGCGTGTTCTTTAACGTGCACAGGGTATGGCTCCGTGGCGGGGCCACGGCTTAACATCCCATCCGACGGACGGCAGTCTTTCCAAGCCCATCGGTGTCCCCTACTGACCGTGGGCAGGGCGGGGAATTTTGCGGAGATAAATCTCAACAATGACCCAGCTGGGACTCGAACCTGGGAACTACAGATTACGAGCCTGGCGCGCTACCGACTGAGCCAACCCCGCCCCAGTATTGGATGTATATTCAAAACTTCTGTACAGGCATCTTATTCAATAATCTTTAATGTATTATCATAAATTAATAAAAAATATGTAGCTAGCGTAGACAAAAGCTTATTGACACTAATATTAAAATTATAATTAAATAAGGAACGAAAATTAGAAGTTGTGAAATTATATAGCTGTTTCATTTTATCAACTCACCTCCGATATATTATTCAAGATGGTATTAATTCATAAAGTCTTAATTATATTCTTCGGCTGTTATCGTGCAACAGTGTAATGTCGAAATTCAATTAAAGAAGTCAAAGTGGTTGAGATAGGCACTCTTGCGAAACGAATTAGAACTACAAACAGATCTGATTATGCTTTTTACTTCAGTCGTGGTCTTTGAACATAAATCTCGTGGAAGAAAATCTTCCGCTCTACTTAGTTGAGAATTCTAACAGGAAGTCAAGGCTAGTAAGGTAAGCAGCTGTCTCCGGTTGTCAGCATTTGATGAGAGAACATTTTAAACTGATTTGTATTAAGAGTAGCTATAGCCCACGCAATCCAAACGCTTAATAAATTGTCATTGCTCTACTACATACTCACTTAAAAGGCATCAAACGCCTACATCTTACATATGTGAGATGACCTATAATGCATTTTTTTTAGAAGCGTTATAAATGAGAAAATAAATGTCAAACAGATCATCAGGCAACGCCTTCTTGACCGGTGGCACAATCAAACTCTGGAAACAGGTCTTTTCCGAATTCAAATGTTTTCCCTTTGGGCTTGGTTTTTTGATTAATCTCGTACTCTGTACAAGAGGTTGGGTTGTTTTACCTCTGAGCGGACTTTTTTGCACACCATGGGCTAAATGGCCAGGTCACATGGACCCCGAAGGCTCAGAGAAGGTTGGGGAAGGGGACCCACTGGAACAGCTGTTGGGAGACAGGTGGTAGTCTCCCGTCAAGGCCATCCAGCGTGTTCTTTAACGTGCACAGGGTATGGCTCTCTCCCGCACACGGGGACACGGCTTAACGTCCCATCCGACGGACGGCGGCCTTTCCAAGCCCATCGGTGTCCCCTACTGACCGTGGACAGGGCGAGGAGTTTTGCGGCTCGGACCAGGCAACATCAGATTACAAGCCTGCGAATAGTACGAGAATCTTTAAAAATTTTCAGTGCTGGAGATGGGATTTTTGAACTTAGGGTACGCCAAAAAATACGACGTTTCTATGACCCTCTTCCTCCCTCCCCCCCCCCCTCCAAAAAACAGCGGCTTACCCGAAATAACACTTAGAGTAGCAAGCCAAAGTGTAGGGTAACGTGCCTGATTTTTTTTTAATATTTAGTTTTTTAACAGATAGTTTTGTTTTCATCTTCGGAACTAGTGACAAGCCGTCCTATTGCGTCCCATCCATTTCCACTATTGATATATTTTTCAGATACAAAATGTCAAAACTTCTTCGCATTATTGCTTAAATAGGAGACAAAGTGAATTGCATTCAATATCTGCAACAATAGAATTTTAAATTAAAGAAATTATTTTATGTTTAATCTTTTTCGTGCGAGATGGATCGCCACAAAATTTCCTCTCATTGAGTTTTAATCTCGATATACTGAAACGGGGGGGGGCGGGGGGGGGGCTCAGTCGGTAGCGCGCCAGGCTCGTAATCTGTAGTTCCCAAGTTCGAGTCCCAGCTGGGTCAGCGTTGAGATTTATCTCCGCAAAATTCCTCGCCCTGCCCACGGTCAGTAGGGGACACCGATGGGCTTGGAAAGGCCACCGTCCGTCGGATGGGACGTTAAGCCGTGGCCCCGTGTGCGGGAGAGCCTGTGCACGTTAAAGAACACGCTGGATGGCCTTGACGGGAGGCTACCATCTGTCTCCCAACAGCTGTTCCAGTGGGTCCCCTCCCCCAACCTTCTCTGAGCCTTCGCGGTCCATGTGACCTGGCCATTTAGCCCATGGTGTGCAAAAAAGTGCCGCTCAGAGGTAAAACAACCCAACCCAACTGAAATGGGTGAAACACATTTAAAATGAATAATAGGACAAGATATATGAAAAATGCTGTAATGAATGGTCGAAAAATATTCTCTAATAATGCCACAGGAATTATGCATTTTTTAAATTAAGTTTATAATAAAGTCATGAATCATTAAACATAAAATGACGTTAAATAAGACAAAATACATGTGATGGATTGTCACTATTAGAAAAAAAAATAAAAAATAAATAGGTATGTAAGCATTCTTCGTTTTATTTGTAAAGCGAAAATTGAAATGTTCGTAAAAAATCTGGAGACAAAAACTACTTCAATTAACTTTGTTGTGACTTGTGCGAAGAGATCAAGGTCGCATTTTTTAAACCGGATATTGTTGACACTTTCATCCGATTCATGCCATTCACATAATGGCAACAGCAGAGCGGCTTGCAACATCTTTAAAATGATAATGGCTTTCACTGCTCAACGCTGATTTGCGGGCCTTTTGGTAAATATAAGAGTTTCCAAAGGAATGTTTTTAATGCTTATTAGAAAAAAAAGTTTTCCATCATCCACAGTTCTTGAGATAAATGTAAGCAACAAAAATAGCTCTTACCTGATATAGTGATTAGGAACCTACTAAGCCAGGGGACGTTTCTATTTTAAGTTCTTAATGTATTATGCGTTGGGTTTCGTTGTGATGACCCTATTTTTTTCATATAACGGACTAGTTCATAAGGATGACAAAGGATTAGAGAAGATTTGGAAGGGAGATCAACTGAATGGCTGTTAGGAGATAGATGGAAACATCCCGTCAAGGATCTCTAGCGGGCTCTTTAATGTGCAGATTTGGGTTGTTGGGTTGTTTTACCTCTGAGCGGCACTTTTTTGCACACCATAGGCTAAATGGCCAGGTCACATGGACCCCGAAGGCTCAGAGAAGGTTGGGGGAGGGGACCCACTGGAACAGCTGTTGGGAGACAGATGGTAGCCTCCCGTCAAGGCCATCCAGCGTGTTCTTTAACGTGCACTGGGTATGGCTCTCCCGCACACGGGGCCACGGCTTAACGTCCCATCCGACGGACGGCGGCCTTTCCAAGCCCATCGGTGTCCCCTACTGACCGTGGGCAGGGCGGGGAATTTTGCGGAGATAAATCTCAACGCTGACCCAGCTGGGACTCGAACTTGGGAACTACAGATTACGAGCCTGGCGCGCTACCGACTGAGCCACCCCCGCTTCTTTTAATGTGCAGAAATATTTACATATATATACACAGTCGTATCAGAATGATATGACCACCCAAGGAATCACGGTGTATCCGCCCAGGCACGTCACAGAGTTCACATGACAAGATCGACAACACGGAGATATAAACGGTCGGCAAGGACAGATGAGCCAAAATGCGTAACGTGAGCACAATGGGCAGAGGTATTGATTTGATGGACGTTCAAAAAGGAATGATCATGGGCTGCAGCGCCAAGGGTGGAAGCATCTCGGAAACAACAGACTTCGTGGGCTGTTCGCGAGGTGTTGTAACAAAGGTATATCAAGAATAGATTACTGGCACACCGAGTACCACCAGACGTCATAACTGTGGAGCCCCAAAGGCCATCGACCGCAGAGGAGACCGTCGCCTCCGTCGACTGGTAAAGGGCAATCGACGCGAAACATTGCAGCAATTGACCACTCGAATGAACGATGGGCACCCAGGTACGTGTCCCGATAACACTAGAGTGAACCCTGTTACGTATAGGTCTCTGGAGTCAACGCTGCGTAAAGGCGCCCATGTTAACCAAGGTCCACCGGAAACGACGCCTGCAGTTCGCACAGAACTACCGTCATTGGATAGTGGATGAGTTTGAAAAAATTGGCTTCTCCGACGAATCGAAGTTTCTACTCCAGAGAAGTGATGGGCGGTGGCTGATACAGTGTCAGACACACAAGAACTAACACCCGGACACGCTTGTCAGTCAAGTACAGGCCGGCGGTAGCAGTGTGCATGTCTGGGGGATGTTTTCTTGGTATAACTTGGGACCGCTGGTACCACTGAATGGGTCCCTGAACACCAATGGCTATCTGTCCATTCTCGCTGATCACATGTATCCCTTCATGTTGGACGTTTGCCCTGGTGGTGATGGTGTTTACCAACAGGACAATGCGCCCTGTCATGTCGCTAAGGTGGTGTGTGATTGGTTCCAGGAACACAGCAGCGGTCTCTGTTCTCTCTTGTCCGGCGAAATTACCCGACCTCAATCCCATAGAACCATTTGGATCGACAGGTTCGGCGTGCGGACCAACAACCACATCATCTCCGGAACCTCCGTACCCTGGTGTAGTGCGAATGGGCACGTGTGCCTCTGGCAACCTTCCAGGGCCTCATTGCGTCCATGCCACGCCGTCTCGCCGCTGTCATTCTGGCCAAGGGTGGTTATTCCCATTATTAGGTAGGTGGTCATATTATTCTGATACGACTGTGCATATACCAGTTTTAAACTAATCCGAACCTCTTTGCCGATCCTTACGTTTATGAGTGGATTTTGGAGATTTCCTTTTCAGTTTCATTTCAGTCAACATGCTCAGGCTTCTCTGTCTTTATATCTTTAATCTATAGAGGATCTCATTAGCATCTCATTCTATTGATTATGGACAATGACCATTTATAATCATACATATGATTATTCTTGAATCTTATGTTTCATTGCATTTTCACTTTATGTTTCATTCACTATTTTATACATGTGCGAAAGAGTGGAGGAATTTATTCTTAATTCTTCAAGTGTCAGGTGTCGAAGTTTTTATCCTCATACGACTTTGAACAATCTCTGCGTCAAAAATATCGTTATTTATAAGAATTGCGAAATTTTTGCAAAATTTGTACTGTAAATTCTTCCATTTTGATCTGCTCTGTGATATTAATTCTGAAAACCACATATGATCAAATTTACGATAACATAAACTTTTGTAAGATCGGAATTTTGCGGTATGGTGAATTTTGAGATATTAAAACTGACACTTGTAAGTTTCACTTCAAGTAAGAGTTACATGATAAAATCGAACCTTTTTTATTCGAATCTAAACAATAAAAAATTGCCTTATTTTATCTCAGTTTATGAAACCAAATAACCATCTATTAATAGCAACCGAATTAAAGGAAAATAAAATCACGAAATAATAATGCCTTGCTTGAAAAGCGATGGAATGCAAAGTGTCCTCGAAACATATTTTTCAAATCTCACTGAAGTTTTCTATTGAATCTTGGAACAGTTAGTGACGAGCTTTGGTTGTGTTTGTGTTGTTTTACCTCTGAGCGGAACTTTTTTGCACACCATGGGCTAAATGGCCAGGTCACATGGACCCCGAAGGCTCAGAGAAGGTTGGGGGAGGGGACCCACTGGAACAGCTGTTGGAAGACAGATGGTAGCCTCCCGTCAAGGCCATCCAGCGTGTTCTTTAACGTGCACATGGTATGTCTCTCCCGCACACGGGGCCACGGCTTAACGTCCCATCCGACGGACGGCGGCCTTTCCAAGCCCATCAGTGTCCCCTACTGACCATGGGCAGGGCGGGGAATTTTGCGGAGATAAATCTCAACGCTGACCCAGCTGGGACTTGAACCTGGGAACTACAGATTACGAGCCTGGCGCGCTACCGACTGAGCCACCCCCGCCCCTAGATGAGCTTTGGAGAGGGTTCTGCTACTCCAGAGGTGGATAACCTTTTTTTTTTCGCAAAAAGCCACATATTACGTTCAAATGCAAGGCAGGATTTAAAAAAAAGCAAGGGAGGAGAAGGGGCAAGGTAGAGCCAGAACGCTATTCTAATATGAGATTATCCCCTCTGTTTTGGTGTATGTTAAAAAATGTCTCTAAATTTTTTATTTTGGCCTCCTTTCTGGTTACTAACATTATCAAGAGATGGGGAGAGTGCTAGTAACCAGAAAGATTACTAGCATTCTCAATGAGAAGGAGAGGGTATGCTAGTAACCTTTCTGATTACTAGAATACCCTCTCCTCTTTCCTTTCTCCCACCTCTTGGCCCTCCTCCTTTCTTTCGGATCGTTTCCCCTCCCACAGATCTATTGCCCTGTGGAAATGTACCGCGTGCCACCCAGGGGAGATCCAGGAGCCATTGCAAGCCTTCCAGTTGAATCGAATTTTTGAAAAGCAAAAAAAGGTAGGCATCGCATTGATAGGAGCTGTACACTCGTTCAAAAAAGTATCCGAACGCTATGGTTGATTACAGAATTCAGAAAAAATATCTGGCAACGTTTTTTTTAGAAATCAGTGACCTGGCAACCTTCATACCTATCTCAGATTGTCTACCCTTGTGCTAGTTGGGTTGTTGGGTTGTTTCACCTCTGAGCGGCACTTTTTTGCACACCATGGGCTAAATGGGCAAGTCACCTTGACCCCGAAGGCTCAGAGTAGGTTGGGGGAGGGGACCCACTGGAACAGCTGTTGGGAGACAGATGGTAGCCTCCCGTCAAGGCCATCCTGCGTGTTCTTTAACGTGCACAGGGTATGTCTCTCTCGCACACGGGGCCACGGCTTAACGTCCCATCCGACGGACGGCGGCCTTTCCAAGCCCATCGGTGTCCCCTACTGACCGTGGGCAGGGCGGGGAATTTTGCGGATATAAATCTCAACGCTGACCCAGCTGGGACTCGAACCTGGGAACTACAGATTACGAGCCTGCGCGCTACCGACTGAGCCCCCCCCCCCCACCTTGTGCTAGACTCTTTCCGCTAGGAAAAAGACATTTCAAAAACTCACTGCTTCAGCAATTATATTAAGAAAAATATCAATTATAATAAGATTATAATTGATATATATGTATATTATTGATATAATTGATTTATAAAAATATCAATTATAATTAAGAAATTCAGCAATTATATTAAGAAAAATATTTATAAAATTTCTCGAATCTCCATCCCCCCTTTTTTTGAGAAAGACTTAGTGACATTTTAGGAGAAGTGATAAGAGGGGCGGGGGGGGGGTGCAGATGAAAAAAATTAAAGTAGTTCTTTAATTCGTTAATTTTAGAAAATTTTATCGACACTTTTAATATTTACTCTACACTGATTAATTTTTCGCTACTTTCGACAAGTTACAAATATTAAAAACGGAAACAAATGAAATGATCTCAATGTGTTTAAAAGTCTTTAATCGAATAATAATAATAAAGTTGGGTTTAAATATTTTTTCGCTTCCAATCGGTACATTTTCTACAAAATCGTTGAAAAACAATGCACCCCAATTGCTCCGAACTTGTTAGGGATCTATAGGAGCTGTTCGAAGATTGAAGTCTCTTGTCATTAACTTCCCAGGCTGTAATATGTTGCAGACAGATTACAATGTAACACCTCATTCGACGGACGGCGACATCATGAACTCCAAAACCCTTGCTGTCTCCTTTCTAGCCCACTCCTTCCAAAAAAAGGTTTGTCATAAGTGTTCGTCTTTCCTGGTCGCCTGTATCCCTGTCGAAGACTTTGCTGACCGGATTGGGTCCCTGGTTGGACAAAGCCAAGACCAACCGAGGTCGAAGACATCGCTGGCCGGTTTAGCGGCCCGGTTGGACGGTGTCAAGACCTCAACATCAGGTGCTCCGTGGAGCAGTTCAAGGGCACGGTTGAACGGATTTGGTCCCCTAGTAGGCACGAGCACTTTTCAAAGTCTGGGCCCCAATAAGAGTCTCCACCCCTGGTGCCGAGCGAACTTGGATCTACATATCCTTGTTCATGTCTAACCGGGGAACAGAGTAAATTTCAGGTTTCTACCGATGGTTAGCTTTCCTTCTATAGGACTGCTGCCATGTGAGGTTGGGGATGAGATGCATCTGTATGGTGTAATCTTGCCCCTGACTCTAGATAGTCACGGCTTTCCGTTAACTTGGTAGTGTCGTGAGACGGAACCGGGGATTGCCGTGGTTGCTGAACATCTGGCAACAAATAGTACAATTGGTCGCTTGTATCTTGGGTTGGCTTTTGTAGATAAGATAAATACTAATAAGATAATGAAAAAGAATCAAATAACAACAAAAATGAACAAGATTGCAAAAGTTCCAGTGGCAAAGAAATTTTATGAGCATCGACAAACTGATACAAAGAATAAACAAACTATTACACGATAACCATTCAGCAAACATGAACATCTACAGTGATAAATGTTGTGATTAATGAATGAAAGAATAGAGGCTGAACAATGCATTTTGAATTTGCATTTATTTTCAAAATTATGTTTAAGGACTCATTATGTAATGTAATAAATACGTTTGCTATAGTTTTATTAAAAATAAAAGTTAAATATTTACTAAGTATTTAATCACTATTAAACTGTGTTGTCAGGAGATCAGAGGGTCAGATCATCAAGAGGTCATCAGGAGGTCGTGGATTCATATTCCACCCTGCCCAAGACAAGTTTCCTTTGCACCCATCTTTATTCTGTTACTCAAAGTGCTTAATAGTGATTAAATACTTAGCAAAACAAAAATGATCTGTGGATTCATTTTCCCAAAAATCTCAAACAGCAGTTTGCACTCTTTCTTTCATTGAGGATCACTTAAATATTTTTCCAACATCTACCGGACATTCAAAAATCTCATATTAATATTAAAATTATCAGTAAGACAATAATTATCACAAAACATATTTTTAATCAATATATCAAGTTTCGGAATACAAAAAAAAAAAAACAATAAGACATTTTTAAAATACAGAAAAAGGAATGAAAATAGACCAATAAGAACTTTTTTTTTATACTATTATGTCCTCGCTGCAAGCTATGGCAAAAACTTTTAGTAATGACTACCCTAATGTTGGCATTCTGTCAAAAGCTTATAAATATTAAGCTCCAACGTCAAACGTTTATCAATATCTGGCTCCAAAAAATTAATACCGCTGATCAGCTACTATGGTATCACAGACCACAAGTAATCCGCTGACCATAGATTGGGAACCAATAGATTGAATGGTCAACATCGCAAATGTACTTAAACAGGTGTCTTGAGTAGTACACCTGTTAGTTGTTGGGTTGGGTTGTTTTACCTCTGAGCGGCACTTTTTTGCACACCATGGGCTAAATGGCCAGGTCACATAGACCCCGAAGGCTGAGAGAAGGTTGGGGGAGGGGACCCACTGGAACAGCTGTTGGGAGACAGATGATAGCCTCCCGTCAAGGCCATCCAGCGTGTTCTTTAACGTGCACAGGGTATGGCTCTACTGCACACGGGGCCACGGCTTAACGTCCCATCCGACGGACAGCGGCCTTTCCAAGCCCATCGGTGTCCCCTACTGACCGTGGGCAGGGCGGGGAATTTTGCGGAGATAAATCTCAACGCTGACCCAGCTGGGACACCTGTTAGTGGCATGGTATCAGTGGTAAGTGGAGAAACTACGAAGAGTTTACGAGAATGCACGGCTCACACTTAGACATTCTTATAGATCATAATGGACCAACAGAAATGGAAAAGCTTGTGGAACAAAGGAATGATATAGTATTGACATCAGGTTTGATTGACAAGTGATTGATAGGCTATTGACCTATGATCGAAGAGATGTGGTCTCCCCCAATTGAGACTCACGCTACGCCATTGCCCTGTATCCCCATGGGTTTAGGATCTTCGTGATCTGACCCTGTAATGCACCGTGCAACACTGATACCACTGAGGAATAAACCAACGCAAGTCAACCTCGCTGAATAAATTGTTTAAAAAGTGAAAAAACAAAACAAAAAAACTTGCTTTGTTATTTATCATTTGTTTCTATTTATATCGTTTCGATCTGATCGAGTGCATAGCCCTGCTTTTCGGTTATGAGGTTACGATTAGGATTTTACGAGCTATTTTTAGATTGAGCACATTCTGAGAATAAGTAGGCTTCATAAACAGCTTAACACGAGAGTTTGAAGCCACGCCTACGTAAACATGGCTTGTTTTTCTTTAATCATTCATCGCGTTGATTCTTCATACAGATTGAACAACTTCGATAACTGGGCTGGCTTCAACAACAGGAAGGAAATATCTCTTGAAACGTTGGAATTTTGGTTCAGTTGATGGCTTATTTTGTCGGAGAATGATTCCCTGCAGAATTTAAGTTATTATATGTTATGTGGTTTCACTAGGAATAAACTCACTGATGTTTTCAGTAGGACTTTTAGGCAGCCTTGAATCGACTTTTAGGATTATATTATTCTATTGGATGCAGTAACAATGACATATAAAGTTTTTTGTGAATCAATCATTAGGTATGGTGTCAATATATAAAGGTGCACATATAAATATGTTTTAAATAAAATTAAACGAATGCACACTAAATAATATTATTAAACAAAATAAACATGCATTTAATGATGGCCAATTTTGGTAATAATTTTCATTATCTAAATATTTCACCAGTTGCCTTCTTATACATTTATTTAACGATTATTAGAAATTACTTTATAAATGAATATCGGAATAAGATTTTGTATGCAAGTGAATATAAGGGGAAAATGGGAAGATTATTTTATCAAACCAAGTTGTTACAATAATTATGGTAAATCGTGGATATCATGTTAAATAACCAAAGTTTTTAATTCTCTACCGAAAAATATATTATGCCTGAAGAGCTGGTCAGTAATTTAAATAAAAGTTTTGAAATGGTTTTACGATATCAACATTTGATGAAAATTCATCCTGTATCATTATAAATGACTAAAATAATATTGTAAAATGAGAAATTTTGATTTAATTAGAATTTATTTTGAAATAAATGTATATTTCTACAATATAAGTAACCTAAAGGCATTAGCTTATGCAGGTTATTGAAATATTTTAAACAAGAATAAAGTAATGGTAGCATTTTTAACATCTAATACAATTCTAAATATCTTCAAAGACTATTCATTTCGTATTTGAAAATATATGCACATTATATTTCTTGATGCAAATCGTAGCTTACCATTAGAATATTTCTGATAACATTTTTCGCAACACTGAATTTTCGTGGTTGGTGTATAGGAATAAATATGAAATCTTTAGAGTTAGGTTAAAATACGAAAGTTGGATATTTCATAAAAGTTATGCTTTGAAGGAACTTTTCAATTTTTCCTTACAGCTATAATGTCCACAAATGCTATTTCTGAGAACAAGTGCAAGAGCTAATAATAAGAAGCTGAATGGAAGCATTAAGCCTTCCATTTATATTCAAAGAACAAAAATAATTAATATAACAAGAATCTAATAGATATTTTTTTTAAATAATCGATCTTTTATTAATCGATCTATTATTAATATCGTAGCTTACAGTGCATTCTTTATAATTCGTTTTATTGTTGTGAATATAAATGTTTGCTTTTCAGGTATGTTTTCTTCATGTTATGTCATCATATGTGCCTTATTCTTTAATTAACCTTTATGTTTGATAGGAAACCTGCTGACAAGCTGTAAAATTTAGCGGAGTATTTTATATTTATAACAAAATAAAGATATTATTATTAGCCTCCGCGACACTAGAGAGTGTGGCGTTGAATGAGACAGTTCAAGAGATGACAATTAGCTTCTAGTAAAAATGCATCTTCCTAACGATAGCTTTGCAAGCGAAACAAACTACGAGACAAAAATGATAACATATAGCCTCTATCGAATTCTGAATGCTCGGTTTCAAAGACGACGAAGTTTATAATTTTTCTTATTTTTCATCCTCTAATGATGAAACTTCGAAATATTGTGGATTCGGAAAACGCAAAGAATAACATTTCATTAGCAGCTCTTAAATTTAAAAATAATATTCTAATTATCAAAACGAAAAAGTTTAGTTCTCTATCCCCCATGGAGCGAGCGACCAAATCCTATACTACCCTTGACCTTTACCCCTACTGCCTGAAATTAAAAATTTCTAATATCAATGGATCATTTATAATAGACATTTCAAATTTTATCATTTCGCTCTTTAGAGCTCCCTAACGGAAATTAAAGCAATTGGGAGATTAGGAAATGAAAACCCTAATGATTCATTATTACCTATCCAACACGAAAGTTAATTTTTTTTATTTATCTTTAAAGAAATTGCATATCTGCAGACAAAAGGACCACAAAGCATAAACGATAGCTTGTAATTTGTAAAACGAAATAAATTTTTTTTTATTTTTTTTTGATTTGCGACATTATAGGACAGAGAAGAATCCTAGCTTTTTACAGGCCTTCTCATACAAGGACATGCCCTACTAAGACCGAAGTCATTGCTGACCACTGCCTTAGTTAGAGCTAACACAACACACAAAATTTGCCTTGCTGGAACAGTAGCTAGCTGCCTAACCACTATGCCAGTTAATCTTGTTATATGTTCAACTTGATGCATTTATTCATAAATACAAATATACACAAATTTAATTGCTTTGATTAACAATCTTGTTTACTTGTTCGCAATATGAAGACAAATGCTGTGGCGACCTGCAATTCGAAAAGCACAGAGTTCACGTATCGTCCGTTACCATTGCATTAACTTCCATAATGTTATGGATTAGTTTCTTACCAAAACGTATCTTTCTCAGCCACATGGTTCGCTGATGATAAATTAAATGTTTTGTTGTAATCTATTGTTATTAAACAATACGAATATGTTAAAAAGAACAGTCTGTAGCGAATCGGTTAGCATGTGCGGAGCATAAAGACTCGTTTCAAATCTCAGATAAGACATGGGCATTTTCTTTATGTTGAGGTCTCCTTTTCCTTACACGTCTTCTTTATATCGTATTCCAGATCAGAATCCTTTAACAACCGAGTTGCCGGATGAATGCTTACTTTTATTACATTTTTAGCCTGTTTTTAAAAACCAGCATTATTTTCATTTTATCTTCCTGGTTTTTCTGTAGCCTAGTCGCCCACAAACGTTTTCGGACAGTAGCATAATATTTTGTTCCTGAATAATTTGCAGCCATCTTTTCTTGCAAGATATGTTAATTTTACGCAAAGTGTTAAAAACTAAACAAGCCAACAATTTGATATATAAATACATTTTTCCAATTTTGGCACTTTTAATTTTAAATTTCAGATTATTATAAAACAAATTTATTATTATTTATTTTAATATTTATTATGCATTTAAACTTAAATTATTAAATACTGTTTCACATTATTTATGAAAAAAAATTCCTGAAAATAATTAATGGGACTTGAGACGTTATGCCTCTGATCCAATTTCAATGCTTTTTATTTTTGCGGTATGAATTGGTTTGACCCAATTGTGGTACGTCGCCCACGATTTGCATATCATTCCCGTAGACAACACTTTTTTTTTGGTCTTTGTTTTTAAAGGTAAATTCAGAATTCGTTTTGAGTCGGGTATTGAGGAAATATTAAAATTCACTTTCCCCGAATATGAAACTAATTTTAATTTACACCGGTAGAGGACACTAAATGTGGAAAATAGCAAAATTTTAATCCACTATTAGAAACGATTTCTTCATGTTACAAAAAGGGAAGTTGGTCATAACAGAATGGTGGTCAAGGGTTTTATATTGAGTGTAACATCAGTTCGTTTAACATCATCAATACCGGGTATCAGAAAAATAATGGCAAGAACCAATATGTATGAAAATAAAAAAAATAAAAATACCCCCTCAAGCAGCTGCTTGCCACAGAGGTCTAACAGGAGCCTGCCAGTTTATACGCCACAGTAGAAGGTCTGAGAGGATGGCGGGACTTCAGCAGAAAAACATTACTACATCCATGCCTTACCCGGGGCTCGAACCCAGGTCCCTTAGATCAGTAGCCCAGCGTGCTAACCACTCGGCCACGGGACGGCTTGTATCAAAATAATAATATAAATAAAAATCGTACTATTTCATCAATAACTATGTAACCCAAAAGAAATTTTTAATTCATTTCTATAAAAAAACAAATTTCTCTTAAATCAAAAAGATTGCATTTTTCCAACCCCACGGGGGGGGGGGGAGAAGTCGACTCATTATTGGCAATGAAAATTTCCTGATCTTCATATTCCACCTCCAAAATTTTGAATTTCTAGCATAACTACATCGTTTGGAATATTTGTTTGAAATTTTGGAATTTTCAAAAATTTCCACCGTAAAAGGCGCAATTAAAGCTTTTAGGAGATTTGGAAAATGCGATCATGATATTTCATCAGTACCTATTGAACTCAAAAATAATTTTTATCTCTATAAATCAAAATGTTCGATGTCGACAGACAAGACGACAAAGTAAACTCATTATCTCGGTTTTCTTTGAAAACCAGATATAAAAAATTGAAATCAATAATATAATATATACTGTATGTACATATATTATAAAAGAATATCAAAAATCCTCGTCATTCAATAAACATGTTACTTGTGAATCATTTTAGCCAAAAAAATATTATTTATGACAGTTAAAACTACTAAGTTCGCACTGGCAGGATCTTTCCCATTTCTAGAAGATATACAGGTGCTCCCCTACTTACAAACAGGTTAAGTTCCCGAGGTTTTGTCGTAAGTCGAAATGTTCGTAAGTCGAAAACTAACCTAAAAGTTTATCTTAGTTTCTATTTGTAGTCTTTAGTTTCTATTTGTACGCAGAATAACCACTTATTGTAAGCGTTTGATCCATCAATGTACTTACTAGAATGCATTACACTCGTTTACCTGCTCGCTACTGCTTACTAGCAGGTGTTTCAAATGCGGTAAAAATCTGCTGTGGTATATGGTAACATAACGTCGATTTTATAAATAAAACAACTTATACTGTTAATGTATATGTTTGTACATAAATAATTAGGACAGAGAAGAATCCTAGAAGCTACTCCTAGCTTTTACAGACCTTCTCCTACAAGGACATACCCTACTAAGACCGAAATCATTTCTGCCACTTCTGATTTTTGATATTCTTTTATAATATATGTACATACAGTATATAGTCTCAGATAGGCTAACACAGCAGACACAAAGTTTGCCTTGTGGAACAGTCGCTAGCTGTCTATCCACTGTGCCAGATACGTATAAACAAGATAACAGGTACGTATAACAAGTATAACAGGTACGTATAAACTTCGAAATATTGTTTCTGTATTATTTTCGTTACTTACAATACGTATTATATATAATACGTATTGTAAGTAACGAAAAAGGAAAATTAGAGGAGTTATTCTTCACTCGCGTTTAATTCTTCTCAAAATACATATCAAGGGATGTCTGTACTGCCAGAGACCAACTTCAATGCCATCCCACGAGTGGCAATGGAACCTCAGAATTCGCGCGAAAACGAAAAATGGGTTACGCAATAGAAATAAGCCCACGCTACCAACCTCAACGCCACGAATCCGCGCGAAATTTAAATTTTAGACGTACGGTCAAATTTTTCGTAAGTCTGAAAGTAGGGGAGCACATGTATTTATTAACACCGGAGTATTACCAGCATTATCTGGGCGGGGGTGGCTCAGTCGGTAGCGCGCCAGGCTCGTAATCTGTAGTTCCCAGGTTCGAGTCCCAGCTGGGTCAGCGTTGAGATTTATCTCCGCAAAAATTCCCCGCCCTGCCCACGGTCAGTAGGGGACACCGATGGGCTTGGAAAGGCCGCCGTCCTTCGGATGGGACGTTAAGCCGTGTGTGGGAGAGCCATACCCTGTGCACGTTAAAGAACACGCTGGATGGACTTGACGGGAGGCTACCATCTGTCTCCCAACAGCTGTTCCAGTGGGTCCCCTCCCCCAACCTTCTCTCAGCCTTCGGGGTCCATGTGACCTGGCCATTTAGCCCATGGTGTGCAAAAAAGTGCCGCTCAGAGGTAAAACAACAACCCAACAACCCAGCATTATCTCGGTATTACCAACACATACATTTATTGACATACAAGTTAGATTATAACTGAACCATAAATTGCCAAGTTAGATGTTAATCAAGTTGTGGAATGTCAGTTCAGAATAGCTTTATCTGGCACAGCGGATAGGCAGCTAGCGACTGTTCCAGCAAGGCAAACTTTGTGTTCTGCTGTGTTAGCCTATCTGAGACAGTGGGTAGAGGTGATTTCGGTCTTAGTAGGGTATGTCCTTGTAGGAGAAGGTCTGTAAAAGCTAGGAGTAGCTTCTAGGATTCTTCTCTGTCCTATATATGTAGCAAAACAAAAAAAAAGTTCGAATAATGGAACGATAGACAAAGTAACGAATTACGTATAAATCGAACCATTGTATAGTTTGAGTGATGCTATTGCAGACGAAATTACAGAGTTATTTGTCAGCGAGCCATCGTTTGACAGCCAAATTTGCCAAATTAGTTCCCAATCGACAAACAACAGAGAAGACAGCCCTGCTGTAGCAGAAAAACAGAGTTTCTGGTTCGAAAAAAAAAGATCAGCAATTATCGTTGTCTGAAACGAGGCTCCATACTTCTACTTCGAAAAAATCCCAAGGTCATTATCGACAACTTCAGAGAAATTATTATAACGTAGCTGAATACTTATCAGTAGTATGACATGTATCGATACTTCCGTTTCCGTTTGCTTCACTTCAAAGACAATCTTCTAAATCAGAGATTTGTTATTTAAGTTTTTTGTTTGATTCAAGTAGACTAAAAGTATTATTTATCACATAAAATCTTACTTCACCATGCATATTAGAAAATTTAAAATTAATTAAATGAAAAAGAATTAAAATAATAATCGGAGGTGACAATACATAGCAATTAGAGAATGAGAGAACTTGTTTAATTGGGTGCTCTGAAATTATTTCAAAATAAAGTAATGACAATAATAACAATGATCAAAAGCATCAAGTTTCCTGTTATCTTGTTTACAAAGTGTCCAAGTTTCACTACCATAACTAATCCACCTCAGAAAGAACCAAACTATTATAAATTCTAATTTTAGTCTTTAGGTTCACACGCCTATTTCTCCACACTCTTCATAGATTCTTAAAAGTCCCATCAGCAATCCCCATTCATCTGTTAATCTCATGCCACATATCACCAGTATCTGTTACATAGCTTCCAAGATAATTGAACTGTGACACCTGCTCAAGACTGCAACCATTCAGATTAACTGAATCACAGCCTGCCTGACCAATTTTCATCACTTTAGTTTTCTCTTTAGTTATCAATAAACCTACCCTACTACCAGTCTCATTAACAGCTCTAATAAAATATTTCATCTCATCAACATCATTTGCCAAAAGGGCCAAGTCATCAGCATAACCAAAAGGGCCAAGTCATCAGCACCAAAAGGGCCAAGTCATCAGCTAAATCAGACATTTTCAGATCTCTAGACTATTTAAATCCAAAATCTTTCCCTTGCAGAAAATTTCACATAGTTTAATCAATAAACAAACTAAAGGAGAAAGGAGACAAAATGCACCCTTGTCGAACACCAGAAGCAATGCTAAACCAATTGCTATAAGCTTTACCAACTCTCACGCATGACTCGGTGTTATTACAGAGAGCTTTCATTATGTTAACTAACTCATCTGGTATGCCATATGATCTCACGATCAACCATAAATTATGAGGATCAACAGAGTCAAAAGCCTTTTTGAAATCAACAAAGCTAGCAACCAAAGGTTTCTGAAACTCTAAACATTTCTCAAGAATCTACCTAAGTGAAAATATCTGATCCACACATCCCCTACCACTTCTGAATCCACATTGCTCATCACGCAATTGTCTGTCAACCAGATTCTTAATTCTATTAAGCACAATCATGCAAAGAACTTTACCTGGAACAGAAAGTAGGCTGATACCCCCATAGTTATCACAAGAATTGCGATTACCTTTTTTAAAAATAGGGATAATAATAGCTCTGGTAAAATCTTTAGGAACCATGCCTTTATCATAAAAGATAATCAAAATTTCAATCAGCCATGTGGTAACCGAAACATTTGCAGATCTAAGCATTTCCGTAGTAATTTCATCTACCCCTGGGGATTTATGTAGTTAAGTTTAGAAATAGCCAAAATAATCTCAGACTATGACATAGGGCCAATATTAAAGCCACCAATGCATCTATCATCATTACAAAAGATTACAGCCTTCCACAAGAGAGTATCTCTTTTGAAAGATACTAATGATCTATGCCACGAGAAGGCGGGGTCGTTCTTCAGGTGAGAAGAGTGGCCGGTTTCTTGCATCATCACAGT
Organism: Ryuthela nishihirai; assembly: GCA_038380435.1. NCBI lineage: Eukaryota > Metazoa > Arthropoda > Arachnida > Araneae > Heptathelidae > Ryuthela > Ryuthela nishihirai. The sequence goes on along the minus strand of JAWZYU010000028.1, from coordinate 19,712,690 downwards.
GGATTGGTCATAGCTCTCCTTCCAGTGATTACTAGCTATCATTTACAGACAAAGCGTAATTTAATTATTTTTATAAAGATATCAGAATACGTTTTTTTACCATTCACTTAATGTTATGAAAACTTTATTTAAAACCTTTAAGATTGAGTTAAATATCAAAAAGTTTTGTGTTTGTTTAGACAATAAATCTATAAAAACAATTGTCCATATAGGTAAAGTGCTAAAATAAAAAATATATAAATAACATTTTGCGTGTAATATTTTTATTATACACAAAAAATTTATAAATAAAAATATTGTAAATTGAAGATTTACATAAAGTTTTAAATTTCATAAGGCTAGTGTTCCTCTTGGCCAAACTGGATTGCTTTGTTTCATCTCTGAGCGATACTTTTTTTTCCATACCATAAGCTAAATTGCCAGGTCACAAGAACCCCAAGTGCTAGAGAAAGTTGGGAAAGGGACATATTCTCGTCAAGGTCCTGCAACGTGCACAAGGCATATCTCTTTCTGCATAGGGTGACGACGTAAAGTTAAAGCGTTTAGGAGTGCAGGTGAAGATTAGATCAGTGGTTCTCAATCTTTTATGCTTCACGTACACTCAGGAAATGAGTATATAATTGGCGTACCCCTTGTATAGATAGATAAAACTATAGTTGTAGTATAACAATGGGAATAAAATAAAACTTATATATATAACATATTAAATTTTGCATTCATAAATTACATATATCGATAAACACAAAAAATGATATTTTTGCACAGCAGTGTTGCCAACTTAGCGACTTTGTTACTAGATCTAGTGACTTTTTAGCTCTCACGGCGTACCCCACGTCGAAAACCCCCGGTTTAGGTGAAAACAAAGGGCAAAGTGAAGTAAAAGTTGGAGATAATCAATACGGAGATTTTTCCATTAAAATCATAATGTGTTGTTGGATCCCGTTTTCCAATCAGATTTAGAATTAATGGAAAGTTAGTGAAAAAAAAAAATGTCTTCTCCCTTGAATAATGGAGTGGACAACTGATTAGTTTAATACTTTGTGTGTAATCCTAAGTGTCTGACTTTGCTAGTTGACGGGGCGGGGGTGGCTCAGTCGGTAGCGCGCCAGGCTCGTAATCTGTAGTTCCTAGGTTCGAGTCACAGTTGGGTCAGCGTTGAGATTTATCTCCGCAAAAATTCCCCGCCCTGCCCACGGTCAGTAGGGAACACCGATGGGCTTGGAAAGGCCGCCGTCCGTCGGATGGGACGTTAAGCCGTGGCCCCGTGTGCGGGGAGAGATATACCCTGTGCACGTTAAAGAACACGCTGGATGGCCTTGACGGGAGGCTACCATCTGTCTCCCAACAGCTGTTCCAGTGGGTCCCCTCCCCCAACATTCTCTGAGCCTTCGGGGTCCATGTGACCTGGCCATTTAGCCCATGGTGTGCAAAAAAAGTGCCGCTCAGAGGTAAAACCACCCAACCCTTGCTAGCTGATGAAAGCACGTGATTTTGTTTTCAGATACTAAGAATCGCTTATTGCATTCATTTTGTCTTCAAATGATGATTTCCTCTAACGATGACTCAGTGATCGCAGTATCCTCCATCTCTGCTGGAGATGATGAATGATTTGGCGATATTTCTATCTTCCAAGATCGAGTAATGTTTAATCTGTTGTATGCCAGAAGAGAAGATAAATATCTGACTGGCAATTCTTGCCTGTATCTTCATTGCATCAATTCGCAAAATATTAATCTAATATTACGATTGACAACTAACCACGGGTAGGTAAAAATATGCAATGGAAAACCGAAATTGTTAGCTTTGCGATTATCCTTTTCGAAGAAGCAGAACAAGTTAGTAAATGTTAATTTCTTATCTAAATAAAGATTTAAGAGGTTTCATCAAACTGACAATTTCTTTGAGCTATGCATAACATGCTAAGCAGATGAGGTTAACGAATTAAACAAAGTAACACGTTTTTTATTCTATTAGATATATTGAAATGAATTTGATGTTCCAAGCATGTGCGAAATAAAAGATCACTTCTCTCACACAGGATAGGGGCGGGGGTGGCTCAGTGGGTAGCGCGCCAGGCTCGTAATCTGTAGTTCCCAGGTTCGAGTCCCAGCTGGGTCAGCGTTGAGATTTATCTCCGCAAAACTCCCCGCCCTGCCCACGGTCAATAGGGGACACCGATGGGCTTGGAAAGGCCGCCGTCCGTCGGATGGGACGTTAAGCCGTGGCCCCGTGTGCGAGAGAACCATACCCTGTGCACGGAAGGGGCGGGGGTGGCTCAGTCGGTAGCGCGCCAGGCTCGTAATCTGTAGTTCCCAGGTTCGAGTCCCAGCTGGGTCAGCGTTGAGATTTATCTCCGCAAAATTCCCCGCCCTGCCCACGGTCAGTAGGGGACACCGATGGGCTTGGAAAGGCCGCCGTCCGTCGGATGGGACGTTAAGCCGTGGCCCCGTGTGTGGGAGAGCCATACCCTGTGCACGTTAAAGAACACGCTGGATGGCCTTGACGGGAGGCTACCATCTGTCTCCCAACAGCTGTTCCAATGGGTCCCCTCCCCCAACCTTCTCTGAGCCTTCGGAGTCCATGTGACCTGGCTATTTAGCCCATGGTGTGCAAAAAAGTGCCGCTCAGAGGTAAAACAACCCAACCCTGTGCACGTTAAAGAACACGCTGCATGGCCTTGACGGGAGGCTACCATCTGTCTCCCAACAGCTGTTCCAGTGGGTCCCTTCCCCCAACCTTCTGAGCCTTCGGGGTCCATGTGACCTGGCCATTTAGCCCATGGTATGCAAAAAAGTGCCGCTCAGAGGTAAAACAACCCAACATTAAAGAACACGCTGGATGGCCTTGACGGAAGGCTACCATCTGTCTCCCAACAGCTGTTCCAGTGGGTCCCCTCCCCCAACCTTCTCTGAGTCTTCGGGGTCCATGTGACCTGGCCATTTAGCCCATGGTGTGCAAAAAAGTGCCGCTCAGAGGTAAAACAACCCAACTCACACAGGATAAGCTTTTTATCTAATTTGTAGCTTTTAGCTGATGCATTTTTTTTTTTAAATGAATGTCATCATTTAATTTTCAAATCAGTTTTCTTTCTCCATTACCTGCAGTAGACTGATTTCCATAAATTAAGAAACACAGCATGAAAATCCGGTTTTTCTCGATGACCCTTTGGTTTGATGAATGTGAATCGGATTTGGGTTATTTTACCTCTGAGTGGCACTTTTTTGCACATAATGGGCTAAATGGCCAGGTTACATGGACCCCGAAGGCTCAGAGAAGGTTAGTGGAAAGTATCTGGCAACGATTTTTTCAGAAATTAGTGATTTGGCAGATATTTTTCCAGATATTTTTTCTGAATTCTGTAATCGACTATAGCGTTCGGATACTTTTTTGAGGGACTGTACATACAATTTTATATACTGTATATAACTTATATATACAGTATATTCAGAACTGATCACCCTAAGCCCCGAGCCGTGTGTTCTATTTTGCACTTTGGACCCTTTCGAGTTCGGCTGGGGTCGAGCTCGGGTCGATCTCATTTCGTTTGAGCACAAAAATGTGTTCTCGGAGGTAAAAATGGAAATGAGAAACGCAAAGAACTCCGTAGCTAAGTAGAAGTGAGGAGACTGAGACTGCGCAATTGGCGCTTCGACATTTCTCATAAATAATTTTAATTAAAAAATTATTGGTCGACAACTTTTTGACAGACCATTGGTCAATGATCCGTGCGAACTGCCAAATAATCAACTGTGCAGTCTTATCATCTTTCCAGTTAACAATTGACTACTTCACTGAAGCCTTTACATAAAAAAAATTCAGAAAAAAAACTTGAAAGATAATATTATACATCAGCGCTGTCCAACTAGCGGCCCGCGGGCCGCATACTGCGCGCACAAGGATTTTTGTGGCCCGCGAACAAAATCAAGTTTTCACTTGAAATTAAAAAAAAAATATCTATAATCCACCTTGTAATTTTTTGTCAACTTATATTATTTTACTTGATATGCAATCTTCAACTTACTCATTCCATTTGCAATTATTATTGCATTATTTCAACTTACTCATTCTATTCTTATTGCCCAACAACTAAGGCCACAACGCTCCCATTAAATTTATTAAATATTTGATAAGGTTCAGAAAATTTATATTGTTTTTTATTACCTATTATTTTTCGAAGCCGTCCCCTGGCCGAGTGGTTAGCACGCTTGGCTACTGCTCTAAGGGACCTGGGTTCGAGCCCCGGGTAAGGCATGGATGTGTGTATTGTTTTTCTGCTGAGGTCCTGCCATCCTCACAGACCTTCTACTATGGCATATAAACTGACAGGCTCCTGTCAGACCTCTGTGGCAAGCAGCTGCTTGAGGGGGTATTTATTTTTTTTTATTATTATTTTTCGTATAAATAAAATAATTTTTTGAGGTGACATGAACTGACTTTTCAATTGCCTATCCTGTCTTATTTTTTTTTGGCCCGCGAAATATTGGCGAAAGGAAAAATGGCCCGCGATCTTAGAGAAGTTGGACAGCACTGTTATATATCATAAATATTTAATACAATCAGAGTTGTGATTAAAGATCACCTTCTTAAAGAAATCTGAAAATATTCACAGTAAGAGAGATTACAAGCAACGATGTGAAAGTCCATTTCGCTCAAAACATGCCCGTGAATTCCGTTAATGTCCGTCACGTTCAATATCGTTATTATTTATTTAGCTTTGCGTAAAACAAAATCCTTCTGATATTGATAAACATCAAACTATGCATCAACGAAAATTTAGACTGGTAGTATATTCAGTTTCTTTTTCAACTTCATTCTAAAACTGCATGATTTTTAATGCCTTTTGAAGAAGGTTAGTGACGTATTGGATTGGATTGTTTTACCTCAGAGCAGCACTTTTTTGCACACCATGGGCTAAATGGCCAGGTCACATGGACCCCGAAGGCTCAGAGAAGGTTGGGGGAGGGACCCACTGGAACAGCTGTTGGGAGACAGATGATAGCCTCCCGTCAAGGCCATCCAGCGTGTTCTTTAACGTGCACAGGGTATGGTTCTCCCGCACACGGGGCCACGGCTTCACGCCCCATCCGACGGACGGCGGCCTTTCCAAGCCCATCGGTGTCCCCTACTGACCGTGGGCAGGGCGGGGAATTTTGCGGAGATAAATCTCAACACTGACCCAGCTGGGACTCGAACCTGGGAACTACAGATTACGAGCCTTGCGCCACCGACTGAGCCACCCCCGCCCCTAACGCATTAGTGATTTTTATTTTGATTATCAGATAAACTTCTCATACCTTCTACAACTGTAACCTTTGATCTCTGGCTCTTTCCGAAGAACTTTTCCATTGAGATACGCAAAAAGAATGATAAAGTAAATCTGAACTTTAAAACTAACGTTATTTTCAGTAAAGAGACAACTCTGAGTGTTCTCGCCTTCTTAACCTTTGACCCTTTCCTCTGGGGAACTACAGTAGGGGACACCGATGGGCTGGAAAGGCCGCCGTCCGTCGGATAGGACGTTAAGCCATGGCCCCGTGTGTGGGAGAGCCATACCCTGTGCACGTTAAAGAACACGCTGGATGGCCTTGACGGGAGACTACCATCTGTCTCCCAACAGCTGTTCCAGTGGGTCCCCTCCCCAACCTTCTCTTAGCCTTCGGGGTCCATGTGACCTGACCATTTAGCCCATGGTGTGCGAAAAAGTGCCGCTCAGAGGTAACCCAACCCAACTCTGGGGAACTAATTTTGGTTACAGAAGAGAAACTAGCTAATATTCTAATTTTGAGTTGTGCCAAATAAAATAAATACCCCCTCAAGCAGCTGCTTGCCACAGAGGTCTGACAGGAGCTTGCCAGTTAAGGGAAAATAAAATAATTCGAACTCTAATTTGAATTATCTTGTGGAAAATCATTATTTTCATCATTTGTTTTCTTCAGCACAGGATAAGGTAAAAGCAGTTTCTTTAGAAGTAGTCCATAGTAAATACACAGACTACCTGTAAATGAAGAAGTCAATAAATACTTGTGTGGAAAAAAATCACTGCCGACGGTGCGAGATTCGAACCCACGATTCTCTCGAGACATATTTTTTTTCCACACAAGTAGTTATTGAATTCTTTAGAAGAAAGTTGCTGCCGTAATTTGGGTGCAGTTTACCTTTAAACTGAATTTGAATATCATTGACAAAAGTGATATTCAACTTCCATCCATACTCTGCTCAATATGTCTGGTGTCACACTTGACACGGCTAGGAACATTAATCCTTGAAGTGATCAGTATTCAGAATTTTCGTAGTCATCACCATTCTGTGAAGTGATTGGTGTTCACAATTCTCGTCGTCATGAGTGCTCTATGATTGCGAACACCATTCTGTGAAGTGATTGGTGTTCACAATTCTCGTCGTCATGAGTGCTCTATGATTGCGAACACCATTCTGTGAAGTGATTGGTGTTCACAATTCTCGTCGTCATGAGTGCTCTATGATTGCGAATACCATTCTGTGAAGTGATTGCTGTTCACAATTCTCGTCGTCATGAGTGCTCTATGATTGCGAACACCATTCTGTGAAGTGATTGGTGTTCACAATTCTCGTCGTCATGAGTGCTCTATGATTGCGATCACCATTCTGTGAAGTGATTGGTGTTCACAATTCTCGTCGCCATGAGTGCTCTATGATTGCGAACCCCATTCTGTGAAGTGATTGGTGTTCACAATTCTCGTCGTCATGAGTGCTCTATGATTGCGATCACCATTCTGTGAAGTGATTGGTGTTCACAATTCTCGTCGTCATGAGTGCTCTATGATTGCGAACACCATTCTGTGAAGTGATTGGTGTTCACAATTCTCGTCGTCATGAGTGCTCTATGATTGCGAACACCATTCTGTGAAGTGATTGGTGTTCACAATTCTCGTCGTCATGAGTGCTCTATGATTGCGAACACCATTCTGTGAAGTGATTGGTGTTCACAATTCTCGTCGTCATGAGTGCTCCACGATCGTGAACACCAATCCGTGAAAAGTGATTGGTGTTCAAAAAATATTATCCTCACTAGTGGTCCATGATCGTGACACAATCTAACACTTTTTTAGCCAATTTCGCGATTCATTTTCGTTTCGATACATTTGAAAATTTCGCCCATTTATATAAAGTAGGAAATAATTTGAGGTTTATTGCAATATTTTGCTAAGTCTCGCGGCACCCACTATGGGAATAATGTTTTTCTACGCCAACGACTCACTCTTGCATTTTATGGCAGACTATTATTTATTTAACAAAATATGTATCACATACCAAATGGGGGGGGCGGAGGGGGGACTCAGTCGGTAGCGCTCCAGGCTCGTAATCTGTAGTTCCCAAGTTCGAATCCCAGCTGGGCCAGCGTTGATATTCATCTCCGCAAAATTCCCCGCCCTGTCCACGGTCAGTAGGGAACACCGATGGGCTTGGAAAGGCCGCCGTCCGTCGGATGGGACGTTAAGCCGTGGCCCCGTGTGCGGGAGAGCCATACCCTGTGTACGTTAAAGAACACATGGATGGCCTTGACGGGAGACTACCATCTGTTTCCCAACAGCTGTTCCAGTGGATCCCCTCACCCAACCTTCTCTGAGTCTTAGGGGTCCATGTGACCTGGCCATTTAGCCCGTGGTGTGCAAAAAAGTGCCGCCAGAGGTAAAACAATCCGACGACCTACCAAATAAGGGATAAATGAGCGATGACAGATTAAATCTATTATTCGGATTTATCATATTATTATGATAATCCTGAGATTAAATCTATTATTCGGGATTAAATCTATTATTCTGGAGATCATAAGAGTTAAGTAAATGATGATTTATTTATAGATACTTTGCCGTATGCTGCCTTATATCCCCAGGAATTAACGCACTTTTCTTTGAAACTTCTGTTGCTCTGAACTATGATTATTCACACGGACAAGGCAATGACAGACTCGTGAATGGTTACATGAAGAAAAATCAGTTTCATTTTTTGCATAAGATATAATTCAGAAGCATCAGCGTCTGCTGGTTGAAAATTTATAAACGTTAAAAACATTTTCACTTTTTTAATACGTAGCTAATTAGTTCAAATAATTAAATGGAAGTCATCAGAGATTTCCAGATTTTATTACGAAATCTCCGATGCCTTAACCAATTTAAGGTCAACAGGTTCGAATGCAACTGGGCTAATGTTTTAAAATTCTACATTTCCTTTCAGTTCTACTGTTGGTATTGGTATGACATTTAAATTTGATAGAAAAACTATCAGGGATTTTGATGCATTTGATGCAAAATGTATTTTGATGCATTTGGCAAAGCAGTATGGACAAGAAAGAAAAAAAGAAGAGATTCCGAAGCTTATCGTTGAAAAAGAAATTTCTCTCGAGGTATTTGGAATAGCATCATTGATGAAAAAAAACTGACTTCGATGAGCTTGAAGAGGAAGTAGAGATAAGAAAGAAAACTTCGGTGGATTGGATTGTTTTACTTCTGAGCGGCACTTTTTTGCACACCATGGGCTAAATGGCCAGGTCACATGGACCCCGTAGGCTCAGAGAAGGTTGGGTTGTTGGGTTGTTTTACCTCTGAGCGGCACTTTTTTGCACACCATGGGCTAAATGGCCAGGTCACATGAACCCCGAAGGCTCAGAGAAGGTTGGGGGAGGGGGCCCACTGGAACAGCTGTTGGGAGACAGATGGTAGCCTCCCATCAAGGCCACCCAGTGTGTTCTTTAAAGTGCAAGGGTATGGCTCTCCCGCACACGGGGCCACGGATTAACGTCCCCATCCGACGGACGGCGGCCTTTTCAAGCCCATCGGTGTCCCCTACTGACCGTGGGCAGGGCGGGGAATTTTGCGGAGATAAATCTTAACGCTGACCCAGCTGGGACTCGAACCTGGGAACTACAGATTACGAGCCTGGCGCGCTACCGACTGAGCCACCCCCGCCCCGACTTCGGTGGAGTTAAAGACAGTCATTACTAACCAAAATGATTTCAATGAATTTATAGGGACAGTCATTCATTAGTGATCAAAAGGTTTTCGAGGATTTTAAAGGATGGATTTTAAAGGCAGTCATTGGTGACCAAAACGATTTTGATGGACTTACTTGTAAAATTAGCAATCGCTGAGAAAACTGATTTCGATGGCTTGTAGAGGAAGATGTAGGTAAGAAAGAGAACTTCGATGGACTTGAAGAAATAGACCTGAATGTGAAATGAGATTTGGAGGGAGAGTCATTGATGAGAAAAAGAGATTTCGATGGACTTGGAAATATTTTTTTAGACGAAAAGAATTCGATGGATTCCGAAGAAATCAGAAGTAAAAAAAAAAAGGATTTTTGTGGATTTGGAAAGGAAGCCGTCGATCTGAAAATAAAGGTTTCAATGAACTTGAGTTGATAGTCGTAAAAGAGAAAGAGAACTCAGTGAACTTAGAAAAAGAGATATGGTGAGTAAAAAAAGAAGTTATTGGTGAGTAAAGAAATTTAGATGGCTAATGAAGAGCGGTTTTTGAGAAGAAAGGAACTGTGATGGACTTAGAAATGTAGTAATGGATGTTAAAAATAATTGGAAGTACTCTGAAAGGCAGCCTTAAATGTGAAAGAATAAATCGATTGAATTGCAAAGTCATCCATCCAGCAAAAGATTTTGATTGATTTTGGGGGGAGAGTCCACGTTTTACCTCTGAACGCACTTTTTTGCACACAATGGGCTAAATAGCCATGTAAGAAGGACCCCGAGGGCTCAGAGAAGGTTTGGGGGAGGGGACCCACTGGACATCTGGTACGAGACAGATGTAACCTCTCCGTCAAGGCCATCAAGCGTGTACTTTAACGTGCACAGGGCATGGCTCTCCTGCACACACAGGGGCGGGGGTGGCTCAGTCGGTAGCGCGCCAGGCTCGTAATCTGTAGTTCCCAGGTTCGAGTCCCAGCTGGGTCAGCGTTGAGATTTATCTCCGCAAAAATTCCCCGCCCTGCCCACGGTCAGTAGGGGACGCCGATGGGCTTGGAAAGGCCGCCGTCCGTCGGATGGGACGTTAAGCCGTGGCCCCGTGTGCGAGAGAGCCATACCCTGTGCACGTTAAAGAACACGCTGGATGGCCTTGACGGGAGGCTACCATCTGTCTCCCAACAGCTGTTCCTGTGGGTCCCCTCCCCAAACCTTCTCTGAGCCTTCGGGGTCCATGTGACCTGGCCATTTAGCTCATGGTGTGCAAAAAAGTGCCGCTCAGAGGTAAAACAATCCAGCCCTGCATACACAGGATCACGGCTTTACGTCCCATCCGACGGACGGCGGCATTTCCAATCATCAGTGTCCGCTATTGACAGAGGGCAGGGCGAGGAGTTTTGTGGAAATAAATCTCAAAGTTGGACTAAGCAAATTTGGAAAGGTAGTCTTAATGTAAGAAAAATTGATGAAATTGGAAAGACAATCATCGATAGAAAATAAGACTTCGACGATTTGAAAATAATCGTCGATGACAAAATGGACTCTGATGCGCTTTGAAATGCAATAATTGTTGCGAAATCATTTGGAAATGAGTTCTGAATGAAGAAAGATTCCGATGGAGTTGAAAAGCGGCCATCGATGAGAAAGGAAATTCGACAGAAATTGAAACGCAGTCATCGCGAAAAGAAAGACTTCGAGGGGCTCGGGAGTGTAGCCAAGGCAACGATAATAGATTTCGATGAACTTGGGTTGGGTTGTTTAACCTCTGAGCGGCACTTTTTTTGCACACCATGGGCTAAATGGCCAGGTCACATGGACCCCGAAGGCTCAGAGAAGGTTGGGGGAGGGGACCCATTGCAACAGCTGTTGGGAGACAGATGGTAGCCTCCCGTCAAGGCCATCCAGCGTGTTCTTTAACGTGCACAGGGTATGGCTCTCCCGCACACGGAGCCACGGCTTAACGTCCCATCCGACGGACGGCGGCCTTTCCAAGCCCATCGGTGTCCCCTACTGACCGTGGGCAGGGCGGGGAATTTTGCGGAGATAAATCTCAACGCTGACAGACACAGCTGGGACTCGAACCTGGGAAGTACAGATTACGAGCCTGGCGCGCTACCGACTGAGCCACCCCCTCCCCATTATCTGTTGGAGAGCCATACCTTGTGAATGTTAGAGTATACGCTGGATGGCTTTGATGGGAAGCTATTTTCTGTTTCGTAACAACTGTCTATTGGGTTTCCTTCCTCCAATTATCTCTGAGCCTTTGGGGGTTCTTGAGACCTGGCCATTTACGCCATAGTGGGCGAAAAAAGCGTCCCTCAGATGTAAAATAACCCAATTCAAGAAAATTATTGAAATGGGTGAAGATAAATGAAAGAATGACAATTTGTATATATTTATTTCATATCTTTAACCTTTCTAATCGAAGTTGGGAAGTAATCTCTTTACTATTGAGGCGGGGGTGGCTCAGTCGGTAGCGCGCCAGGCTCGTAATCTGTAGTTCCCAGGTTCGAGTCCCAGCTGGGTCAGAGTTGAGATTTATCTCCGCAAAATTCCCCGACTTGCACATGGTCAATAGAGGACACCGATGGGCTTGGAAAGACCGCCGTCCGTCGGATGGGACGTCAAGCTGTGGCCCCGTGTGTCGGAGAGCCATACCCTGTGCACGTTAAAGAACACGCTGGATGGCCTTGACGTGAAGCCTACCATCTGTCTCCCAATAGTTGTTCCAGTGGGTCCCCTCCCGCAACCTTCTCTGAGCCTTCGGGGTCCTTGTGGCCTGGCTATTTAGCCCATGGTGTACAAAAAAGTGCCGCTCAGAGGTAACCCAACCCCTCCGATTTTTTTTTTCTACATCCGGGTATCGGGGCATGTTACCAGAGCCTCGTTTTAGCCATTCATTGTCTAAGAATTTCTCTAAAGATAAAGTCGCCATTTAGAGAAATCTAAAGACAATGCATGTTGCCCGCCCCTCACGACGTGGACGTACGAGGTTGGATTTTAGAGAGGCGCCCTCCCTCCCACCTTCCTTTCTTTTTTTAAATCATGCTATGATCTTTGACTTCTTTAGCTCCTTCGTCTTTTTTTTTCTCACCGAGAACGCCAACCGAGTTCGTTTCCTTCTCATTCGTTCCAATATTTCCAGACCCTAACTAGCTAATACAAGCGCATGGCAAACAAGACTTATTACGAAGATAAAGTCCGTAATATGAACTAAGGAAGAGCGCCGAGATGTTTTAGCAATCTCACTTTACTGGATTCGGAACTTTGTTGGTTGGCATAAACATAAAACAGTCACATTTTTCTACATTCGCTTGCCGGACATTTAAATCTTCCACAGGGCAAGTATCTGGCTTACTCCTAAATCGGAGCCACTGAAAGTCTCTCGGAGTGGAGGAATTGAGCTCGCTCCTCTTATTTCTCACGGTGCTTCCCGTTTTCAGTCGTCCTACATACGCACGTGTGTCCTGTGTATGCACCCGATTAGCTTCAGGACTTACCTCTGTCATTGAGGACGAGGCAGGAAAATAAGTCGTCCCCTCGTCTACGCTGTCGTCTTCAAGACCACAGCAGCAACACGTCTTTCTCAACCACTTACGCGACACTCGCAGGATTCGCCTCAGTATACTACGTTTATTTTTACTCATCTTTACTAATATTTTATAAGCATTCAGAAACGTATTTCCTCACACAAAACGAAGTCTATCGACTAAATATTCTTAAGAAATCTAACAGTTTTTTATGGTTTAAATGTTATTTTATTAGATTGTTTCCCATTTGAACAATCAGGGCCTTCATTTGTTATGTTTTCTGAACATTTGTGATGTCACTGGCAGGAAACGAAGAGAGTTACTTCCGTGCAGCGCCGTGTTTTGACCTTTTCGGATTCTAGGGGGGTGGCTCAGTCGGTAGCGCGCCAGGCTCGTAATCTGTAGTTCCCAGGTTCGAGTCCCAGCTGGGTCAGCGTTGAGATTTATCTCCGCAAAATTCCCCGCCCTGCCCACGGTCAGTAGGCAACCATTGGATGGGGCGTTAGGCCATGACCCCGTGTGATGGAAAACCATACACGCTGCACGTTAAAGAACGCGCTGGATGGCCTTGACGGGAGGCTACCATCTGTCTCCCAACAGCTGTTGCAGTGTGTCCCCTCCCCCAACCTTCTCTGAGCCTTCGGGGTCCTTGTGACCTGGCCATTTAGCCCATGGTGTGCAAAAAAGTGCCGCTCAGAGGTAAAACAACCCAACGCTAAAGAACACACTGGATGGCCTTGACGGGAGACTACCATCTGTCTCCCAACAGCTGTTTCAGTGGGTCCTCTCCCCCAACCTGCTATGAGCCTTCGGGGTCCTTGTGACCTGGCCATTTAGCCCATGGTGTGCAAAAAAGTGCCGCTCAGAGGTAAAACAACCTATTTGATCCAGAAAGTGTTTTGTTTGCCTTTCAAATAAAAAAAATGTGTTTACCCTCTTCGGAGGAGTAAGAAGGCAAGTTACTTCTGTCAATCTAAACCTTTTGATCACCGTCCTCTATCGCCAAAAATTCAAATTCTTAACATGAATATACTGTTTGTAAGTGCCATTGACCGTGCCGTGGCCTATGACAGAATCATGTCAGATTTTTGTGGCAAGCAACTGCTTGAGGGGATAGATTTTTAAATCCGTTTCGAATTTTGAAGTCTTGAAAATTTATGGTTTTTTAACAGTGGAAGTTAAACTTTTGGAAAATTCGGAAAATGCGAAATGTAGTTATTAATATCTATCCAACATCAAATGAAATTTTCATTTATTTTTTAAAACAAAAAGGTGAAATGTTTGCAGACCGAGAAATGACGAAGTAAAGTGGGAGCCTCCGTTTTATTAAAGGTCAGGCTGTCACGGTATCCGGGATGGGTTGTTTTACCTCTGAGCGGCACTTTTTTGCACACCATGGGCTAAATGATCAGGTCACAGGGATCCCGAAGGCTCAGAGGAGGATGGGGGAGGGGACCCACTGGAACAGCTGTTGGGAGACAGATGGTATCCTCCCGTCAAGATCATCCACAGGGTATGGCTCTCCCACACACGGCGTCACGGCTTAACGTCCCATCCGACGGACGGCGGCCTTTTCAAGCCCATCGGTGTCCCCTACTGACCGTGGGCAGGGCGGGAGATTTTGCGGAGATAAATCTCAACGCTGACCAAGCTGGGACTCGAACCTGGGAACTACAGATTACCAGCCTGACGCGCTACCGACTGAGCCACCCTTCGCCCCCACGGTATCCGGAAACTTGTTCGACAACATTTGTTCGAGAGAAATTTGTTCGTCGGAATTTTGAATTTTGTTCGACGGAATTTGTTCGAAACGAAAATTTGTTCGAAACAGAATTTTTTTCCGAACGGAATCAAAGTTATTTTAAGAAAAATGTCAGGATTATTCTACAGTCGCTCAAAAAAGTATCCGAACCTATGGTTGATTACATAATTCAGAAAAAAATATCTGGCAACGATTTTTTTTAGAAATTAGTGATCTGGCAACCTTCGTGTCACGTGACACGAAGGTTGCCAGATCAGTAATTTCTAAAAAAAAACGTTGGCAGATATTTTTTTCTGAATTCTGTAATCAACCATAGTGTTCCGATACTTTTTTGAGCGCCTGTAGGTTGTCATATTATTTTGATACTAGATCGTGTGGGCTCACTCATGGAAATATTGAGCGTGTGCAGTTACCGCTCACAGCAAACTGGAGCGTGTGCAGTAACTGCACACGCTCCAGTTTGCTGTGAACGGTAACTGGAGCGTGTACAGTTGCTGTACATGCTCCAGAAATTTTTCCTGAATTCTGTAATCACGTGGACACGAAGGTTGCCAGATCACTAATTTCTAAACAAAATCGTTGTCAGATATTTTTTCTGAATTCTGTAATCAGCCATAGTGTTCGGATACTTTTTTGAGCGACTGTACCTCTCCAGTGCATAAGATTTTAATGTGATTCCAATGGAGGGCTGAGTGGCGATGGGGTAGTTTTTACTTTTTATAATCTCGATCTGACCACTTGGCCCTCTCCCAAAACCCAAAAAATTTATTCATGTATTCAAAAGATCTAGGTCATTAGAGAAGACATACGCTGAATAATCATTGGTAATTATTTTAAATTAGCGTCTGACTGACGTCACATGACCATCTCATGTTATGTCAATGAGCCGTTAATTTCGAAGCTCTATAATTTCTAAAACCAGCGGTTTGTGAGAAAATGTGGCGGAGGACAATTTAAAGGTCTGAATCATATCTATCTAAATCTCGATTATTAACAATATTCTCAAAGTCTTTAAGCAGGTACTGAAGTTTAAACCATTCAGAGCAGCAATCTGCTCTAAGAAATTTATTTAAAGAATATTTAAGAAATTATTTGCACACACTTTTAAAATGTGCATTTATATATAAACTGGTTTGAAATAATACCTCTTGTTTCAGCTTCAATTAACTTCGAATATCTAGCACTGCTATTGTTAAATGTTCAAACTTCCATAACTCTTTAATACTGAAGGAATATTGTTGAAAATGGATATTTAAATAGAAATGATTTCGAACTTTAATTTACCTTCATCGCATTTTCCCATAAAACGCTTATTTTAAAAGTTATAGGACTTCGAAATTAGAGTCCCATTGGCATAACATCGGGTGGTCATATTTCAATGATTACTCACGTATAGTTGTAATAAAAAAATATGAAATGAAAGCAATCAAAAACCAAACAACAGCCAAAGTTGGTTCAAAGAAAGTCAAAAATGCAAGGACTCTAAACTCCATTCAGCAAAAAGCCCCCAGAAAACACCCGATTCAGCATCCCAACAAAGGTCACCAACATCATTTCAACATTCCTAAGATAGCAGCTATCCACCACAGACTAATCTGTATCATCCACAAGATACAAAGGACATCAGAGACTTCAAATGAAACCCCTCAAGACATGGACAGCAGCCCAAGTCATCTGAAACAAAACAATCAGCAGAGAGAACTTACCCAAAAGAGAAAAAAAAAACTCCAGTTAAAATGAAATAAAAATAAACACTGGAAATAAATATAATATATACAACGACAAAGCCCTAGAAAATAAGAAATCAAAATTAAAAGAACAAAAGTAAATTAATTATACAAACAAAAATAGGAATTGAAGGTACAAAAGCAAAAACAAAAAGCAATAATGAAACAAAAATTACGACGCATGAAAAAATTAACAGAAAATATCTCCAAGGCAAGTTTAACACAAAGTCCAATCACAAGATATGAAACATGAATCAACAAGAAGAAAACTAACATAAAAACAAAACACGAATAACTCAGAATAAATAAGACCCCCCCCCCCACAACTTTAAACCTTTTCTGTTATTTTCTAACTTCACTAAACTATCAATCTCTTAACCTATCAATCCTTTAAATTCTGTCCGAGACAGGCCACATCAACCTAAAATCGGCAAGAAGTATGTTTGCAAAAAAAAAAGTATAGTTTTGGTAAATACTCCACTTTTAAATTTCAAACGTTATTCCTCTTCTAAAAAGCTCTGAATATAGCTTAAAAGAAAAGTAAAAACGAAGAGGCAATAATAGGCGTCTAGATCGTCTATAAAACAAGTGATGTTTTATTCTGCCAAATCTAAAACTGATCCTCGTCTTCTATCGCCTCTCTTCCCAGATCCTACCCACCCCTTCCAATGATTCCCCAGTGACAAACCAGAAGCATAGAAACAGAAGGGACCTTATTGAAGAGTACGCCCTCTAGCTGCCTCTCAATAATTCAAAATTCTCAAACTTTTAATAAAATGTTAGACGAAAAAAATTCTATTCGGCGAACAAATTTCAGTTTCGAACAAAATTCCGGCGAACAAATATTGTCGAACAAATTACACCAAACCAGGCTGTCACAAGACAAATTGAAGCCTCCATGCAATTACGGTTGAGCTGTTCGAATGCAGATGGAAGCCTCCGTGTAATTACATTGGGCTGTTAGAGGACAGATGGAAGCCTCCGTCCAATTACATTGGGCTGTTAGAGGACAGATGGAAGCCTCGGTTCAATTACATTGGGCTGTCAGAGGACAGATGGAAGCCCCGTGCAATTACATTGGGCTGTTAGAGGACAGATGGAAGCCCCGTGCAATTACATTGGGCTGTTAGAGGACAGATGGAAGCCTCCGTTCAATTACATTGGGCTGTTAGAGGGCAGATGGAAGCCTCCGTTCAATTACATTGGGCTGTTACAGGACAGATGGAAGCCTGCGTGCAATTACATTGGGCTATTAGAGGACAGATGGAAGCCTCCGTGCAATTACATTGCGCTGTTAGAGGACAGATGGAAGATTCCGTGCAATTACATTGGGCTGTTAGAGGACAGCTGGAAGCCTCCATGCAATTACATTGGGCTGTTAGAGGACAGATGGAAGCCTCCGTGCAATTACATTGGGCTGTTAGAGGACAGATGGAAGCCCCCGTTCAATTACATTGGGCTGTTAGAGGACAGATGGAAGCCTGCGTTCAATTACATTGGGCTGTTAGAGGACAGATGGAAGCCTCCGTGCAATTACATTGGGCTGTTAGAGGACAGTTGGAAGCCTCCGTCCAATTACATTGGGCTGTTAGAGGACAGATGGAAGCCTCCGTTCAATTACAATGGGCTGTTAGGGGACAAATGGAAGCCTCCGTTCAATTACATTGGGCTGTTAGGGGACAAATGGAAGCCTCCGTTCAATTACATTGGGCTGTTAGGGGACAGATGGAAGCCTCCGTTCACTTACATTGGGCTGTTAGAGGACAGATGGAAGTCTCCGTGCAATTACATTGGGCTGTTGGAGGACAGATGGAAGCCTCCGTGTAATTACATTGGGCTGTTAGAGGACAGATGGAAGCCTCCGTGTAATTACATTGGGCTGTTAGAGGACAGATGGAAGCCTCCATGCAATTACATTGGGCTGTTAGAGGACAGATGGAAGCCTCCGTGTAATTACATTGGGCTGTTAAAGGACAGATGGAAGCCTCCGTGTAATTACATTGGGCTGTTAGAGGACAGATGGAAGCCTCCGTTCAATTATATTGGGCTGTTAGAGGACAGATGGAAGCCTCCGTTCAATTACATTGGGCTGTTAGAGGACAGATGGAAGCCTCCGTTCAATTAAATTGGGCTGTTAGAGGACAGATGGAAGCCTCCGTGCAATTACATTGGGCTGTTAGAGGACAGATGGAAGCCTCCGTTCTATTAAATTGGGCTGTTAGAGGACAGATGGAAGCCTGCGTTGAATTACATTGGGCTGTTAGAGGACAGATGGAAGCCTTCGTGCAATTACATTGGGCTGTTAGAGGACAGATGGAAGCCTCCGTGCAATTACATTGGGCTGTTAGAGGACAGATGGAAGCCTGCGTTGAATTACATTGGGCTGTTAGAGGACAGATGGAAGCCTGCGTGCAATTACATTGGGCTGTTAGAGGACAGATGGAAGCCTCCGTGCAATTACATTGGGCTGTTAGAAGACAGATGGAAGCCTCCGTTCAATTACATTGGGCGGTTACAGGACAGATGGAAGCCTCCGTGCAATTACATTGGGCTGTTAGAGGTCAGATGGAAGCCTCCGTGCAATTACATTGGGCTGTTAGAGGACAGATGGAAGCCTCCGTTCAATTACATTGGGTGTTAGAGGACAGATGGAAGCCTCCGTTCAATTACATTGGGCTGTTAGAGGACAGATGGAAGCCTCCATTCAATTACATTGGGCTGTTGCAGGACAGATGGAAGCCTGCGTGCAATTAGATTGGGCTGTTAGAGGACAGATGGAAGCCTCCATGCAATTACATTGGGCTGTTAGAGGACAGCTGGAAGCCTCCGTGCAATTACATTGGGCTGTTAGAGGACAGATGGAAGCCTCCGTTCAATTACATTGGGCTGTTAGAGGACAGATGGAAGCCTCCGTCCTATTACATTGGACTGTTAGAGGACAGATGGAAGCCTCCGTGCAATTACATTGGGCTATTAGAGGACAGATGGAAACCTCCGTTCTATTAAATTGGGCTGTTAGAGGACAGATGGAAGCCTGCGTGCAATTACATTGGGCTGTTAGAGGACAGAGAAACCCCCGATCAAAATCATTTAACGTGGTCTTTAAAGTGCAGCGAATATCTCTCCTGACACATGGAGCCACAAATTGAGGTCCCATCCTTTCTCCCCATCTCATTGATGTCCCCTTTATCACCGAGAGAAGAGCTAGCAAAAGTTTAATCGAAAGCTGTGGGGATGGAGTACAGGAGGTGGAGGAACCGGGGTAAGTACTGAAGTGTGTGATCATCCTTTGAAATTCTTATTAAAATAGAATAAATAACTTCTGAGGCAGAGTTCTTGCTACGAAAGTCTTAATAAAAGCTTGTCTGCATTCCCGGATGTAGAAAGAAACAAACGAGGTGTGGTGGGAGCACGTTCGAGCAGGAATGAACCAGAGCGCAGTTCCGGTAAGAACTATTTTACCTGCATTTTAGTGGTCTTTAACGCATTTCTTGAAAAGGAAAAGAGGTTGGGGGGTTACTAAACAATATACACAGTCGTATCAGAATAATATGACCACCTACCTAATAATGGGAATAACTACTCTTGGCCCAGATGACAGTGGCAAGATGGTGTGGCATGGACGCAATGAGGCCCTGGAAGGTTGCCAGAGGCACACGTGCCCATTCGGACTCCACCAGGGCACGGAGGTTCCGGAGATGACGTGTTTGTGGGTCCGCACGCCGAAACTGTCGATCCAAATGGTCCTATGGGATTCAGGTCGGACGATTTCGCCGGCTAAGAGAGAACGGAGACATCGCTGTCGTATTCCTGGAACCAGTCACGCACCACCTTAGCGACATGGCAGGGCGCATTGTGCTGTTGGTAAACACCATATTCACCAGGGTAAACGTCCAACATGAAGGGATGCATGTGATCAGCGAGAATGGACAGATAGCCATTCGCTGGGAATCGACGAGAATGGACAGATAGCCATTCGCTGGGAATCGACGAGAATGAACAGATAGCCATTCGCTGGGAATCGACGAGAATGGACAGATAGCCATTCGCTGGTAATCGACGAGAATGGAAGAGAATGGATCTTCCTCTACAGCCAGATGGAACGGAGGCTTCCATCTGTCCTCTAACAGCCCAATCTAATTGCACGGAGGCTTCCATATGTCCTCTAACAGCCAATGTAATTGCACGGAGGCTTCCATCTGTCCTCTAACAGCCAATGTAATTGCACGGAGGCTTCCATCTGTCCTCTAACAGCCCAATGTAATTACACGGAGGCTTCCATCTGCATTCGAACAGCTCAACCGTAATTGCATGGAGGCTTCAATTTGTCTTGTGACAGCCTGGTTTGGTGTAATTTGTTCGACAATATTTGTTCGCCGGAATTTTGTTCGAAACGTAAATTTGTTCGCCGGAATTTTGTTCGAAACGTAAATTTGTTCGCCGGAATTTTGTTCGAAACGTAAATTTGTTCGCCGAACAGAATTTTTTTCGTCTAACATTTTATTAAAAGTTTGCGAATTTTGAACTATTGAAGGCAGCTAGAGGGCGTACTCTTCAATATGACCCATTCGGTGGTACCAGCGGTCCCAAGTTATACCAGGAAAACATCCCCCAGACATGTACACTGCCACCACCGGCCTGTACTTCACCAACAAACGTGTCCGGGTGTTGGTTCTCGTGTGTCTGACGCCGTATCCGCCATCTCTCGTCATCTATGTGGAGTAGAAACTTCGATTCGCCAGAGAAGGCAACCTTTTCAAACTCATCCACTTTCTAATGACGGTAGTCCTGTGCGAACTGCAGGCGTCGTTGCCGATGGACTGCCTTTGTGCAGCGTTGACTCCAGAGACCCATGCGTAACAGGGTTCACTCTATTGTTATCGGGACACGTACCTGGGTGCCCAGCGTTCATTCGAGTGGGCAATTGCTGCAATGTTTCGCGTCGATTGCCCTTTACCAGTCGACGGAGGCGACGTTCTCCTCTGCGGTCGATGGCTTTTGGGCTCTACAGTTATGACGTCTGGTGGTATTCGGTGCCCAGCGGTCCACTCTAGGTACATCCTTACTACATCATCATCATTATCATCATCCTCAAGCAGCCATGGGCTACGGAGGTCCAACCAGACAGTGCAATTTAGTTCTCCAAGCAAGTCTATCCTGAGCTACATATACTGCATCTGGCCACTGCACACCAATTCTAACAAGGTCCTGTTTGATATTGTCTGCCCACCGCATCCTAGGTCTCCCCCTCCTTCTGAGGCCTCTAGGCACACTGTTCATAACCCTATTCGCCAATCTATAATTATCCATACGGGCAACATGGCCAAACCAGCGGAGTCTCTCTCTGCACAATATGCTGCTTAAAGGAGGTTGCAGACTCCTTTGCCTAACCTCATTATTAGTTACAAAGTTAAACCACCTAATACCCAAGATACTGCGTAAGCATCTAGAATCAAAAGCATCTAGTTTCCTGTTATCTTGTTTACACAGCGTCCAAGTTTCACTACCATAACCTCGAAAGATTCAAACTATTATACAGTCTAATTTTAGTCTTTAGGTGTATACGCCTATTTCTCCACAATCTCCATAGATTCTTAAAAGTCCCGGCAGCAATCCCTATTCGTCTGTTAATCTCATGCCGCACATCACCATCATCTGTTACATAGCTCCCAAGATAAATAAACTCTGACACCTGCTCAAGACTGCAACCATTCAGATTAACTGAATCACAGCCTGCTTGACCAATTTTCATTACTTTAGTTTTCTCTCTGTTTATAACCAAAACTACTCTACTACCAGTTTCATCAACAGCTCGAATGAAAGAGTTCATCTCATCAAAATCATTTGCCAAAAGGGCTAAATCATCAGCATAATCTAAATCAGAAATTTTCGTATCTCCAGTCCATTTAAGGCCAAAATCTTTCCCTTGAAGTGAATTTCGCATAACATAATCAATAACCAAGCTAAAGAGAAAAGGAGACAAAATGCTCCCTTGTCGAACACCAGAAGTAATGCTAAACCAATTGCTACAAGACTTACCAACTCTCACACACGACTCAGTGTTATTATAAAAAGCTTTCATTATGTTAACTAACTTGTCAGGTATACCATATGATCTCACAATCAACCACAAATTATGACGATCAATAGAGTCGAAAGCCTTTTTGATATCAACAAAGCTAGCAACCAAAGGTTTTTGAAACTCTAAACATTTCTCAAGAATCTGCCTAAGTGAAAATATCTGATCCACACATCCCCTACCACTTCTAAATCCACATTGCTCATGACGCAATTGACTGTCAACCAGATTCTTGTTTCTATTAAGCACAATCATGGAAAGAACTTTCTCTGGAACAGAGAGTAGGCTGATACCCCTTAGTTATCACAAGAACTGCGATTACCTTTTTTGAAAATAGGGATAACAATAGGTCTGGTAAAATCCTTAGGAACCATGCCTTTATCATAAAAGATATTCAGAATTTCAGTCATCCAAGTGGTAACCGAAACATTCCCAGATCTAAGCATTTCCGTAGTAATTTCATCTACCCCTTGGGATTTATGATGTTTAAGTTTAGAAACAGCCAAAATAACTTCAGATTGTGTTATAGGGCCAACATTAAAGCCATCAATGCATCTATCATCATTGCAAACAATGGGAGTAGAACTAACTACATTGTTTAGAACATCACTGAAATGCTCAGCCCACCTAGCCATGACAGAATCCTCACCTTCTATAACCTTACAATGTTTATCCTTCAATCCCTGTAAACCTGTCTGTTTTCTACCACACAAAACATTAACTATCTGGTACAGCTCTCTGCTGTTGTGCTGTCTAACTGCTTCCTCGGCTTTGTCAGCCAAGCCATCAAGCCAATGATTCTTATCAGCAGCTAACTGATCTTTTACACGTTTATTAAGTTCTCTGTAATGCTTTCTATTAGGACTAGTAGTATATTGATTAAGGACATTCCTGCAATTCTTCTTTTCCGTGGTTGTGTGGGTAATCACTCGGCAACCTTTTATTCGTATTAAGTAGAAAGCTCCAATACCACCTGGCGAATATGAACGCCCATTTTGGAAGACAAAAAAGTTTTATTAATATTTGCTTTAGAGTTTTTCGAATGGTGGAAATTCAAATTAAAGAATGATTCGGAAAATGAGAACAGTAATGTTTTACTAGCATGGGCGTCAGCAGGAATTTTTTTCCGGGTGCGGGGGGTAAAAATGTTTCAAGTGGAATGGCTTTCGGGGGGGGGGATGATTTCAGGAAAAGTCATTTATTCTTTCAAAAGGGCAAAAATGAATCAATTGCCGCTCATTAAGGAGTGCAGCTGCCCATAGAGTAAGGACAGGAGTTGGCTAAGCTGGCATTTGCAATACCCAGATTCGGGTTTCACTGCCAGCGTTGAGATTTACCTCCGCTGAACCCTCAGCCTACCCTCGGTCAATAGGGGACACCGATGATGAGACGCAAAGCTGTGGCCCCTTGTGCGGGAGTTGGGTTGTTTTATCTCTGAGCGGCACTTTTTTGCACACCATGGGCTAAATGGCCAGGTCACATGGACCCCGAAGGCTCAGAGAAGGTTGGGGGAGGGGACCCACTGGAAGAGCTGTTGGGAGACAGATGGTAGACTCCCGTCAAGTCCATCCAGCGTGTTCTTTAACGTGCACAGGGTATGGCTCTCCCACACACGGGGCCACGGCTTAACGTCCCATCCGACGGACGGCGGCCTTTCCAAGTCCATCGGTGTCCCCTACTGACCTAGGGCAGGGTGGGGAATTTTGCGGAGATAAATCTCAACGCTGACCCAGCTGGGACTCGAACCTGGGAACTACAGATTACGAGCCTGGCGCGCTACCGTCTGAGCCACCCCCGCCCCCTTGTGCGGGAGAGTCACACCCTGTGCATATTAAAGAACACTCTGGATGGCCTTTAGGGGAGGCTGTCTCCCAACAGCTGTCCAGTGGGTCCCCCTTCACAACCTTTTCTGAGCACTCGGGGTCCTTATCACCTGGCCACTTAGTTTATTGCGTGCAATGAAAATGCCGCTCTGAGATAAAACAGCAAAGAGCAATCATGCATGTATCATACCATAATACAACTAAAAAGAGGTCAGAGATACAGAAAAAAAAATCGGAAATTTATTATTGAAAATGCTTCTAAAAATATTTTTAATTATTAATAAATAATAAATAATGTGCTTTTGAAAACAAAGGAAAACGCGAAATTCAAGACATTTTGTTACGTTAAAACGATATTTTTCCCCATAAAATTTTTCGGAGGGGGGGGGGAGGGCTTTTATGCCCCCTTCCCAAGCCGATGCCCACGTTTATTAATATTCAATTAGATTATTTATCCAACACAGAAAAGAATTTTCATTGATATCTAAAAACTTTACATTAAAAACTTCCTTATTTAATAAAAAATAAAAAATCACCCCCTCCCCCTGCGATAGTAATGGGAAAAGTGATATTGTTAAAGTAATCTTTTCATCACCTCCTCTACTAGCCCACTCTACCACCTAATTTCCCAGGTTCGAGTCCCAGCTGGGTCAGCGTTGAGATTTATCCCCGCCCTGCCCATGGTCAGTAGGGGGCACCGATGGGCTTGGAAAGGCCGCCGTCCGTAGGATGGGACGTTAAGCCGTTGCTCCGTGAGCGGGAGAGCCATACTCTGTGCACGTTAAAGAACACGCTGGATGGCCTTGACGGGAGGCTACCATCTGTCTCCCAACAGCTGTTCCAGTGCTCCTCCCCCAACCTTCTCTGAGCTTTCGGGGTCCATGTGACCTGGCCATTTAGCCCATGGTGTGCAAAAAAGTGCCGCTCAGAGGTAAAACAATCCAATCCACCTAATTTCACATTTCTATCTTTAATAGGCTGTTGATAATAATATTGATTTAAAGTTTTTACATTTTCCAGCTTTAGAGAACACTAACGGTTTAAAATTAAAGTACTGGAAGATTCGGAAAACTATAATCGTAATTTATTAATATATATCTAACAAAAAAAGGATATTAAATTTCTGTTGTTTTTTAGAGAAAGAAAAATAATGTTTATAAACGGACAGGGAGACAAAAAGGCAGACGACAAAGTAAAAACAACAGCACGATTGTGTAAAAATGAGATAAAAATGTTTCCTCCTCGTTTGCCGCAAATAGCTCTGTTCTATCTTGGGTCTTAGAACCTCCTCAGAAATGAGATTTTTTCCTGAGGTGAAAAGCAAACGCAAGAGTCTGACAATATGAAGGGGGGCGGGGGTGGCTCAGTCGGTAGTGCGCCTGGCTCGTAATCTGTAGTTCCCAGGTTCCAGTCCCAGCTGGATCAGCGTTGAGATTTATCTCCGCAAAATTCCCTGCCCTTCCCACGGTCAGTAGGGGACACCGATGGGCTTGGAAAGGCCGCCGTCCGTCGGATGGGACGTTAAGCCGTGGTTCCGTGTGCGGGAGAGCCATAACTTGTGCACGTTAAAGAACACGCTGGATGGCCTTGACGGGAGGCTACCATCTGTCTCCCAACAGCTGTTCCAGTGGGTCCCCTTCCCCAACCATCTCTGAGCCTTCGGGATCCTTGTGACCTGGCCATTTAGCCCATGGTGTGCAAAAAGTGCCGCTCAGAGGTAAAACTACCCAATCCAACTCCCTCTGTTTTCATCATCATCCTCCTCCTCAAGCAGCCATGGGCTACGGAGGTCAAACCAGACTGTGAAATTTAGTTCTCCAAACATATCTGTCCTGAGCTACATCTGCTGCATCCCGCCACTGCACACCAAATCTATCAAGGTCCTGTTTGACATTGTCTGTACAGGTCTTTAAAAAAATTCTTTAAAAATGCACGAAACATAAGTAAGTTAATTATTTTTGTCTCTATTACCTTTACCAACATTCTGAAACGGGGGGGGGGGGGAGAATCCTGGATCCAGCCCTGTCTATTATGGTGGCGAGAGCTCAGCATGAAGACAACACAAAACATACTTGCCGTAGATTGTAATCTGAACCCGGATCCTTTAGGTACTCAACAAGGAACTGTAACGGAACATTAAGGTAAGTATCAAAAATCACCCGATCTCATCTCCAGTTCTAAAACGATGTGCAGAGAGTTGGGCTGTTTTACCTCTGAGCGGTACTTTTGCTGCCAGAATGGGTCAGAAGGATATCGTGGGATATCCTGGGTTCGTTAGTGGAAGGGACCCAATAGATAGTTGCCCATTGGGTCTCCTTCCCTGGGGCGAGGGTGGCTCAGTCGGTAGCGCGCCAGGCTCGTAATCTGCAGTTCCCAGGTTCGAGTCCCAGCTAGATCAGCGTTGAGATTTATCTCCGCAAAACTCCCTGCCCATGGTTAGTAGGGGACACCGATGGGCTTGGAAAGGCCGCCGTCCGTCGAATGGGACGTTAATCCGTGGTTCCGTGTGCGGGGAGCCATACCCTGTGCACGTTAAAGAACAAGCTGAATGGCCTTGACGGGAGGCTACCATCCTTGACGGGGGCTACCCCGTCCCAAAAACTCACAGGTGAATTCCTGTTAAGAGAATTATCCGAAAAACAAGAGGCTTTTGCTGAGCATGGGATCTGAACCCTCGATCTGTTTATAACAATTCATCGCTGGATGAACTTTTCTCTCTTTCCTAATGTTTGATTATACATCATTTATCGTTTCGATTACTTTTAACATTTTCTAAAACATGCTAATAAAAAAAATAGCTGAGCCCCAACTATAAAAAAAGGAATAAAAATAAATACCCCCTCAAGCAGCTGCTTGCCACAGAGGTCTGACAGGAGCCTGTCAGTTTATTGCCATAGCAGAAGGTCTGAGAGGATGGCAGGACCTCAGCAGAAAAACAATACACACAATCATGCCTTACCGGGGCTCGAACCCAGATCCATTAGATCAGTAGCCAAGTGTGCTAACCACTCGGCCATGGGACGGCCCAACTATAAAGCTCTAATAAAAAAAAACTTATTTATTTTGCAATCACAATGGGGCGGGGGTGGCTCAGTCGGTAGCGCGCCAGGCTCGTAATCTGTAGTTCCCAGGTTCGAGTCCCAGCTGGGTCAGCGTTGAGATTTATCTCCGCAAAATTCCCCGCCCTGCCCACGGTCAGTAGGGGACACCGATGGGCTTGGAAAGGCCGCCGTCCGTCGGATGGGACGTTAAGCCGTGGCCCCGTGTGCGGGAGAGCCATACCCTGTGCACGTTAAAGAACACGCTGGATGGCCTTGACGGGAGGCTACCATCTGTCTCCCAACAGCTGTTCCAGTGGGTCCCCTCCCCCAACCTTCTCTGAGCCTTCGGGGTCCATGTGACCTGGCCATTTAGCCCATGGTGTGCAAAAAAGTGCCGCTCAGAGGTAAAACAACCCAACCCAACCCATTTTGCAATCACCAACCATCTTTCATTTTCATTTTCGAGCAGCGTTTCCTCCTCAACGACCGCAGCCTTGCGCAGATTCCAACCATCCGATCGTTCCAAAGCCGCGCCGATTTAAATGCCCAGCGACGCACGTGTTGTGCTCTCCGAAGCATGCTGGTAGTCTAAAGGCAAGTTTCTGGACTTTTCCGCGCCTCACTCCTCCTGATCGTCGGGTCAGAGGTCACCTCGCTGCCGAGTACCGGCTGAAACTCACTCTGCTGCCGTGTGATGAGTCTCTCCGACAGGGAGCGCTGCCGTCGCCCGTATAAGTGCGGCCATCGCGTGGCGCAAAGAAAGGTTTTTCGAGAATGCCGAGTGCTCGTGTGGCGATGGCATCAACTTTGCCGTGCGAATTGGCGAGGTTCCGGAAGGGGGGCAAACAACTGCGGAGGGTGTTGAAGGAATCGAAACAGGTTCACGAGAGCATCAAGAAAGAAGGATGTTTCGGAAAAGGTAAGGAGGTGATGGTGACAGTGGATTTTAAAAAAAATGTTCCTTGCAATTTTATTTCCTAGTGTTGCATGTGTCGCAGAATATCGCCCTGGCTGTCAAGTACTGCAGCAGCAATCTCTTGAGGCTAAAAATTCTGTTCAAAAATTGTGTCAGTTCCTATGACGGCTGCTTTCAGTGTTTTGTAAAGAAGCAGTGATATGCAAAATTTGAATGCATTGTAATGTGTATGCATTGTAATGTTTGTCTAAACGTGTATGCTCTCAGTGTATTTGTTGTCTGGGGCAAATTATTCGTTTCGGGCTCGATAAAAAATATTTTTTTCCGTATATTTAGCTTTAACCTACGTGCAATTTAACCCTTTGGGCCACCTGCACGAGTTATTAATCAATTTGGAGAGGGAAGGGGGGGGGGGGGTCTGTCGGTAGCGCGACAGACTTAACTGAAGTCCCAATTGTATCAGCATTGAGATTTATCTCCACAAATTCTTACCCTCTGTAGAGAAATGAGACATCAATGGGGTTAAAAAGACCGCCGTCCGTCAGGTGAGACGTAAATCCGTGATCCGCATTAAGAAGAGCCATATCTCGTGCACGTCAAAGCACACTTTGAATGGCCTCCAGGTAGGTTTGTGTCTCCTAAGGACCCAAGGACTGAGAGAAGGTTGTCCAATGGATTCTCTTCTTCAACCTTCTCTCAGTCCTTGGGTTCCTTGTGACTTTGATATTTAGCCCATTGTGATGCAGAAAGTACCACTTTTAGACGTAAAGCAAAATCTTTAGGAAGTGGAAATAATTATTTCTTTTTTTGCAATTTGTTTTTGGAAAAAGATAGGTAAATAAACGGATCTTGTGTATAAGTTGGTTGCTTTCGATCTCAATGTCTTTCAAACAGTTTATTTATAACAACTTAAAAGGATTTAAAATATTATGGTAAACAATAACGTTTGATACATTTTTTTATTCATTCGAATTAAAGGTGATGACATCGGAGCAGCAGATTGTAAGCACCATAATTTGAAAGCTTCGCATGAAGAAGTAAAAAATTACGCGTATTTAGTCGATTAAATGTTTCTAATTGTTCTTCATTTAGCTGAATGCAAAATCGCGCTCGATGTACCACGTGTGAGTCAGGAGTTTAAAGTTCGCTGATAATTTGCGTGACTGATGAACCCCCGAAAGCTCTAGATTTTTCCTCGCAATGGGGAAGTGCTGGCAATCTGCACGATGATCTGACTTCATTGAAAATGGCGGATGAAAGCTCAAGAGAATGATTCTATATCAAATATGTATATCATTCAGAATTCAAATATAATTTTTGACACAGCTTTGTACAGAGCTGTGAAAACGTTAATAGCTCAGCCACTTCGGCAATGATTTTAGCCGATGTAGGAAATTTAAATTGGAATTTTTCGCTGCCTATTCGGTAGCAAGAAAATATTATTAGTATTGAGTGATTTATAATTTCCCTTTTTTTTTTTATCCTTAATGAAATCTGTTTGAATTAAGGGATTCTGTTTTGCATGATATTGCCATTTATTTCTACCTAACTCCACAAAACTCCCCGCTCTGCCCACGGTCAGTAGGGGACACCGATGGGCTTGGAAAGGCCGCCGTTCGTCGGATGGGACGTTAAGCCGTGGCTCCTTGTGCGGGAGAGCCATACCCTGTGCACGTTAAAGAACACGCTGGATGGCCTTGACGGGAGGCTACCATCTGTCTCCCAACAGCTGTTCCAGTGGGTATCCTCCCCCAACCTTCTATGAGCCTTCGGGGTCCATGTAACCTGGTCATTTAGCCCATTGTGTGCAAAAAAGTGCCGCTCAGAGGTAAAACAACCCAACCTCTACCTAAAATTCAAGCCCACATTATCTGATTGGTTTAGAAATATGTGCAGCTATAAACTTGGATAGCAGCTCTACCTAAATACAATGCTTAATACGAATGCCACTCGAATATTGAACTCTAGTCGTAGGGACGGGACGAATTTTTTTGTTCAATTGTGATCCTTTGGACTGCGA
This sequence comes from Ryuthela nishihirai, assembly GCA_038380435.1. Classification (NCBI taxonomy): domain Eukaryota; kingdom Metazoa; phylum Arthropoda; class Arachnida; order Araneae; family Heptathelidae; genus Ryuthela; species Ryuthela nishihirai. The sequence goes on along the minus strand of JAWZYU010000028.1, from coordinate 19,682,842 downwards.
TTTCTCTCTCCTCATTAGTTGAACTCTCTTAAATGCCTATATGAGAAGTTGGTTAGCAGGATTATTATTGTGAGTGAGTTATTGTTATCGAATAGGACATTAAGTCATATCGTGTTCACGTTAAAAAACACGCTGAATGGCCTTGACGGGAAACTTCGATTTGTCTCCTTGCAGCATCTAGTGGATCCCCTTCCCAAACCTTCTCTGAGCTCTTTAGGTCCTTTTGGCCTAGTCATTTAGCCCATTGTGTGCAAAAAAAGTGCGTCTCTTAGATGTAAAACAACCCAACTCTTTCTGCTGAGGTTTTGCCTTCCTCACCTATATTTCCTATGGCATATTAAACTGATATGCTCCTGTCAGAAATTCTGTGGCAAGCAGCTGCTTGAAGGGGAACACTGGATTAGTTTCCGTTCTTCCTTCAGCGAATAGCACATAAATATAATGAAATAAATTTTAAACACTGATGAAACATGTTAATTGGTTAAATCTATTTTTTAATACTTTCAAGTATATTTTCTAATGAATGTTTAATTGAAAACGGTATATTTTTTTTGGTCTTCAATTGTTTTTCGATGGTCGATCAATTGCAACGGCTGACAAGAGTGAATGCATGGGGACTCTGGGAAGAAAGCCTACTGATGAGTGCGTGCGACTCAATAATGATTGTTTGGGTTGGATTGCTTTACCTCTGAACGGACTTATTTGCACACCATGGGCTAAATGGCCAGGTCACATGGACCCCGAAGGCTCAGAGAAGGTTGGGGGAGGGGACCCACTGGAACAGCTGTTGGGAAACAGATGGTAGCCTCCCGTCAAGGCCATCCAGCGTGTTCTTTAACGTGCACAGGGTATGGCTCTCCCGCACACGGAGCCACGGCTTAACGTCCCATCCGACGGACGGCGGCTTTTCTAAGCCCATCGGTGTCCCCTACTGACCGTGGACAGGGCGGAGAATTTTGCGGAGATAAATCTCAACGCTGACCCAGCTGGGACTCGAACCTGGAAACTACAGATTACGAGCCTGGCGCGCTACCGACTGAGCTACCTCTGCCCCACTCAATAATTAAACGTAGATGAGTCTGTCTTTAAGAATGAACACTTTGAATACGTTAAATTAATTGAATTTGGCACGGAAGTGTGTTAAGAGTAGAAATGGATTAAGGAGAGTGCTATCACTCGTGGGCCCAAGAATATTAGGAGACCCCATACTTGATAAAACAATCGATATATTCCTGATCATTTAAATTCACTTTATCACGTTTCTAGAAGTGCGATTCGATTGCTGATTGATTGATTAATATGATTTAACAACTCGCTCAATATTATGAAATTATGTTTAACATTTTTTATAATACATCCTTTTTGCTGTTGTTGGTGGCGGATAGCAGAGAACCATTCTGAATTCCTTTCCGAAGTATATTGCATGGTATTTGCCATAGAGAATCTGCGACAAAGGCGAAACCTCAGCAGAATGACAACATACAGCAAAAAGGAAAATATCTAAACGTTATTTGGGATTCGAACCCAAGTCTACAGTCTGCATGCCAATGTGTTGCTAATTTAAGCATTTGATTATTCTGCGTAATCAGTCGGTAACGCACCAGGCTCGTAATCTGCAGTTCCAAGGTTGGAGTCCCAGCTGAGTCAGCGTTGACTTATTTCCGCAAAATCCCCCAGTAGGGGACACCGATGGGCTTGGAAAGGCCGCCGTCCGTCGGATGGAACGTTAAGCCGTGGTCCCGTATGCGGGAGAGCCATACCCTGTGCACGTTAAAGAACACGCTGGATGGCCTTGACGGGAGGCTACCATCTGTCTCCCAACAGCTGTTTTAGTGGGTCCCCTCCCCAAACCTTCTCTGAACCTTCGGGGTCCTTGTGACTTGGCCATTTAGCCCATGGTGTGAAAAAAAAGTGCCGCTCAGAGGTAAACCCAAATACTGCATAAATTTTACTCTCCGTAAATACAATCTTTATCAGTTATTGTGTTTTGGGTAATGGATTTTGTTTCGAAAACGTATTCAGAGATACCATTGTTAAAAGTTTTAATGTTCTTGTTAAATGTACTCTTTAATGTGAATCATTATTTCTGCCACTTGCAGAAGAGTTTCATTAAGAATGTGGTGAAATTGGACGCCAGTGGGTGGCACCTCCTCGTCTGACATGTCAATAGAGATTTCGCCTCGGGGCATTTCTCTGAAGAAATCAGAAACCATTTGTGGTGAAAACAGGAAGTTCGTAATAGAATCTCATTCGAACGAAAAATGAAAAACGTCAACATCGAAATGACAACATCCGATTTTTATATAAAGCAAATAAATGTAGAACTTACGAAATGAACACTTTTAAAAAACGCCCCCCCCCCCTTCCAACTTCCAAGGCTTATTATGACGCAGATAATTCGGATTTTGCTGTTGAAATTCTGCCTTGATTGGTTTTAGTTTAGGGTCCATTTTTTTTCATAAGTTTGGCATTCTTTATTCTTTATTAATGAATGGTGTCCAGGTCGTACCCAAGGGGGTGGGGGGGGGGGGGGCGGAGGTGACAGTCGGTAGCGTGCCAGACTCATAATCTGCAGTTCCCAGGTTCGAGTCCCAGCTGGGTCAGCGTTGAGATTTATCTCCGAAAAACTCCCCGCCCTGCCCACAGTCAGTAGGGGACACTGATGGACTTGGAAAGGCCGCCGTCCATCGGATGTTAAACCGTGGCTCTGTATGCGGGAGAACTATACCCTGTGCGCGTTAAAGAACACAACCGATAACCTTGACGGGAGGCTACCATCTGTCTTCCAATAGTTGTACCAGTGGGACACCTCCCTCAACCTTCTGAGTCTTCGGGGTCCATGTGACCTGGCCATTTAGCCCATGGTGTGCAAAAAAGTGCCGCTCAGACGTTAAAACAACCCAATGCATATTGCAATAATCGTAACTATTCCTAGGGTAATTTGCAAGTTTCCTGAAAAGAATTTTCAAGTCCTGATGCTTTAGCTGTTTTGGAATGTCTAACCGACATTTGCCCGCCGTGCCCTCTCTGTAGGGCAGGTTGGATTTTGAGCTCTGTTCTCTGACCTTCCGCTGACCTCGCTCGTATTCCACTGAATACATTTCTCTCGATAAGCTGCTTAATAAGGTCGTCTGTTTTCTTTTTAGTCATTTACAATGGACTGTTGATTATTGTCAGATCTCTTCCTGAAATGCAAACGAAAGGTTTTTCGTTAATTGCGGTCGTGAAGCAAAAGGGTCAAGAACCTTTCACTTCAGAAGACTTCAGACGAAGTTCGAACAACAGGAATGAGACTTAAACATTGCCCTTAAGTTTAATGCAGCGTTTCTTCAGCCATTGATGTGTTGCAATCTTACTTCTAAAACATAGTCGAGAACATTCTTAGGATATTAATGACTTTTTTTTTTTAAATAATTGATTTTGAAAGGCACTTTATTTTGCATTATTTAGGTGTTCAGTAAAATTATGCATTAATTTACAAGGAATGTTCAGAGATAGGCGGGGGTGACTCAGTCGGTAGCGCGCCAGGCTCGTAATCTGTAGTTACTAGGTTCGAGTCCCAGCTGGGTCAGCGTTGAGATTTATATCCGCAAAACTCCCTGCCCACTGTCGGTAGGGACACCGATGGGTTTGGAAAGACCGCCGTCCGTCGGATGGGATGTTAAGCCGTGGCTCCGTATGCGGGAGAGCCATACCCTGTCTGTGCACGTTAAAGAACACTCTGGATGGCCTTGACGGGAGGCTACCATCTGTCTCCCAACAGCTGTTCCTGTGGGTGCTCTCCCCCAACCTTCTCTGAGCCTTCGGGGTCCATGTGACTTGGCCATTTAGCCCATGGTGCGCAAAAAAGTGCCGCTCAGAGGTAAAACAACCCAACACAGAGATAGGCAAAACATTGAGTACTGGAATTACTGCCGGGGGAGGGGTAGCCAGGAGAATACTTCCAGGGGATCAGGGGGTAGCTAAAGAAGTACTATCAGGGGAGAAGGAGATGGGGGGGGGGATAGCTAGAGGGATATTACCAGAATAGGAGGAGTAACTGGAGGAATTCTACCATAGTAGGCGGTAGGTAGAAATATACTGTCAGCCGCGTAACCAATTTCGGAGGAGACGAAACAAATTTTTAAGACTTTATAAAGATTTAGAAAATTAAGATATAAGAAATAAATTTCATTAAGTTGTTTTTAAAATATTCTTTTATTACATGTAACCTTCATCCGAAATTCTTTGCCAGGTGATAATAGGTGAATGAAAATGTGAACGTAATTCCAAAGTTCAAATGTGGAAGGGTGTACTTCATGAAATATTCTTTTTCCTTTCTCCACAAAAATAATTGCGAACGATAAGATTGTTTTGAATGCGCGTAACATCTCCCTGCGTCTGCACGAGATGCAATAAATAAACAGTTTATCTCTATTCAACTGAAAGCGGTTGTTGCACCACTTTGGAAAGGGGAGAATGAAATGGATGAAGTCGCCATTTGCTTCTCAGTTGCTGACGAGATCTCAGAGTTTATCTGAGTAACATTTCAGAGACACAACTTTACATTCAGGTTTTAATCAGGAAGACTCTTCTAACGTTTTATTTATTGGACAGAAAAGAAAAAAACAACAATTTATGAATTTTTTTTTTCTCTTTTGGTTGGTGGGAGATGCAGACAATGAGAGTGGGAAGGGTCGCGGACGAAAGGATCGTGCGAAGAAAGGCTCCAATTAATCTGTCGACATGAATTGTGAAGACAAATGTGCATTGACTCGTAAATTGATACTCTGTGAGGCGATTCCGAAGGACAAGAGGGAGAATAAGCTGGTCCCGGATGAGAAGCTGCTTTCGTCCAAGGAAGCAGGAACACGAGTAACGAAAATACAGGAACTTCGGCCTTCGCTTGGTTACAAATGATCGAAGAATTGTTAGTGTGGCAAAACCAAGCAAGCAGTGAAAGCATTGGATGTCCTCGGAAGAAAGGTGGTGGTGGGGATGATTCTTGGAGTTTGGAAAAAGTATTACTGAGGACATTAGATAACTTCAAAATTGTTCATTTGCACCTCTCAGAAAAAAATGTTTTTCCCTCCACTTTTAGTTCCTGGCAAAATCATGCCAAAGACTTCGCGTTAAAAGATAAATTTTTATTTGCTAAGGATTGAAGGAAACTTCTCATATATATATCATAACATGATAATTGATGGGTCGGGCGCTGTCGTTAACCGAGCCAGGATCATAATCTGTAGTTCCTTGGTTCGAGTACCAACTGTACCAGCGATGAGATTGATCTCCGCTAAACTTCCACCCTGAACCTCGGTGAGAAAGGAGACACCGATGAGTTTATGAAAAGCCGGCGACTGTACGATGGGACGTTAAGCCGTGGCCACGGTAGGAGAGCCATATTTTCTGCTCGTTAAATGACACGCTGGAAAGTCTTGACGGGGAAGTTGCAGTCTGTCTCCTGACAACTGTCTGGTGGATCCCCTTTTCCAATTTCCCCGCCCTGCCCACGGTCAGTAGGGGACACCGATGGGCTTGAAAAGGCCGCCGTATGGGACGTTAAGCCGTGGCCCCGTGTGCGGGAGAGCCATACCCTGTGCACGTTAAAGAACACGCTGGATGGCCTTGACGGGAGGCTACCATCTGTCTCCCAACAGCTATTCCAGTGGGGTCCTTGTGGCCTGGCCATTTAGCCCATGGTGTGCAAAAAAGTGCCGCTCAGAGGTAAAACAATCCAACCTCTTTTCCAACCTATTCTGATCCCTTGGGGCCATTTATTCCACTGTGTGAAATAAAGTACCACTCAGAGCCTCTGCAGTAGCCAGACGAATACTAAAAGCCAGGGGAGTTGGATAAAGGAATACTGCAGGGGCCTTAATGGGCCGTTAAATGCCCATTTAAGGGGTAGCTAGCTGAATACTACCAGCGAAGGGGGAAAACTTAGAGGAACTAACAAACGTTTTCGTTAATTGTTCTTGGCAAGCAGCTTATGTTATTTTAAGTACTTCAAAGATCAAAATTTTGCAAAGTTTAAAAAATTAATTTAAGATAATCACTAGATAACAATATTTTCTCATCTGTGAAATTTGTTGTGTAGTACCATTTTATTTTACTCCCAATTTTTCTCTTTGTATCTCTGACTGTTATTCTCATGCAGAAAGGAGTTTTCGAATTATTTCACCGTTGCCTTAAAGGTTGATCTGCATCGATTAAGTCTGATTGACTCCTCTGCATAAAATGTCGGCGATGTCTGATATATTCAGCAGGCAATGCCCTAATGAGCATTGGGCCAATGCCCTAAAGTCTCTCTTTCACTCTCTTCAGAGGCTGGTGAGCCCACACAGCCGACGCTGCCCATCTGGGTCAAGGGTCCATTAAGCTATATCGGGGTGGGGGTGGGGGGAAGGAAGGCGAAGCTGTCAGAAGACAATGGCGAACCTAGAGCTGATGGGGTCTTCAAGGCTGGAGCCGATTGACCTGAAGCCGGCGCTCAAACTCTTGTCTTGTGAAGTGGCACGTGCCATTGAGATGTGGGTGGTTGTCGGCGGGGAGGGCTAAATCTGGGCCAGACCGATGGTGAACAGGAAAGAGAAAAAGAAATTTACTCTTTGCAATTATTTTGAAAGATCTCAAAAGGTTCTTAATTTTTTTTTTTTAGTTTTGTTAGCATTTGGTGCAAAAGGGTGTCAAGATTTTATTAAGTGAAATTATATTTTTTTTCACAGACCGAAGTTTTTTTGTAGCTGAAGTCTGTTTTTTACTAATTTTTAGCGTTTGGTTCTTCAATCCGTCACTGCCCACATTCGTCTAATGTAATTTATTAGGGAAAACTATTTGAGTCGTCCTGAAAAATAATCCTCAATGCATACAGATTTCAGCAAAGAAAATGCAGAATGAGATAATTCTTTACTATCAAGAAATTATTTCATGTTGGTGATTCCCCCCCCCCTCATGTTGGCGATCCTGTTCTATTCAATCAAGTTCATAATTGCTTAATGAGCTTCAGGATTCTCAGGGGACACTTTATTAGAAATTAGAAGAACATATCAGAATCTTACGTTTTAGTCTGTCAGGCTATGATCTAGAAAACACAGAATTTCCATTAGAATACTCTCCTCTCCGTTTTAGAGATGTTAAAAAATTCTTGAACAGACATGAAAGATAAGTTTAATAAATTTTTGCCTTTTACCCTTATCAGAAATTTCAAAGGGGAAGGGGCATTGCCCCCTTGGCCCTGCTCCTTCCCCTAGATCCAAACCTAGTCACAGTTGAAAGCATTTCGTTGCTAAAGAGGGGCGGGGGTGGCTCAGTCGGTAGCGCGCCAGGCTCGTAATCTGTAGTTCCCAGGTTCGAGTCCCAGCTGGGTCAGCGTTGAGATTTATCTACGCAAAATTCCCCGCCTTGCCCACGGTCAGTAGGGGACACCGATGGGCTTGGAAAGGCCGCCGTCCTGTCGGATGGGACGTTAAACCGTGGCCCCTTGTGCTGGAGATCCATACCCTGTGCGCGTTAAAGAGCACGCTGGATGGCCTTGACGGGAGGCTACCATTTGTCTCCCAACAGCTGTTCCAGTGGGTCCCTTCCCCCAACCTTCTCTGAGCCTTCGGGGTCCTTGTGACCTGGCCATTTAGCCCATGGTGTGCAAAAAAGTGCCGCTCAGAGGTAAAACAATCCAATCGTTGCTAAAGTGGGAAGAGGACGATCGTCGATCCCGATTAGACGTCAAATGTTTCATTTTGATAGTGATGCTTATTTTGGAATCTAATTTTGGCGACAAAGCTAAAACATAATTGGCAAAAGTGGGCATTAAGTAAGCTCTATCACTTAAGGTTATGCCTTTCTGGTTGCTTGTGCTGCCATCTATTGCTGACTGAAAGAAAATGGCTGCTTCTCTTCAGATGGCGCTTTCTGAACCATGTTAGTTTCTCATGAAGGTTCGAACAGCTATAGAGACTGAAACTCAGGTCGTAAAGTCTTCTATGAAGCGACGAAGTGACGGCTTACAGAACATTAGTCATCGCATTCGCACACCACTGCTTCAACTTCTCTGCATCCAAATATTTTGTTTTCACGAAAGAGACTGCTCATCGTGGCTGATGCCAGGATGACGATACAGTCTCTGTTCGTACACCAGGATGAAACTCGTTGCTAGAACGAGTCCATTTTTTGCGACCTATTTTCAGGGGCGGGGGTGGCTCAGCCGGTAGCGCGCCAGGCTCGTGATCTGTAGTTCCCAGGTTCGAGTCCCAGCTGGGTCAGCGTTGAGATTTATCTCCGCAAAATTCCCCGACTTGCCCACGGTCAGTAGGGGACACCGATGGGCTTGGAAAGGCCGCCGTCCGTCGAATGGGACGTTAAGCCGTGGCCCCATGTGTGGGAGAGCCATACCCTGTGCACGTTAAAGAACACGCTGGATGGCCTTGACGGGAGGCTACCATCTGTCTCCCAACAGATGTTCCAGAAAGGTTGGGGTCCCCTCCCCCAACCTTTTCTGAGCCTTCGGGGTCCATGTGACCTGGCCCTTTAGCCCATGGTGTGAAAAAAAGTGGAAAAAAAATCTGTCTCAGACAGATGGTAGCCTTCCGTCAAGACCATCCTTTAACGTGCACAGGGTAGGCTCTCCCACACACGGGACCACGGCTTATCTCAGTCGACGGACAAAGGGGCTTTCCAAGCCCATTGGTTTTCCCTACTGCCCGAGAGTAAAGAATTTTGCGAAGATAAATCCCAGCTGGAACTCGATCCTGGGAACTGCAGATTGCGAGCCTGGCGCGCTACCGACCGAGCCGCCCCCTTCTGCGTAAGATAAATGTTTCAATTTCAACAAATGTCGTAAATTTGAATTTTTCAATAATTTTATCAATGTTGTTATTGTGTATAATAATGATTTTTGATTAGTATCGAGAGCAAAAAAGAGCTTAAATATATCCGCTGAAAAAGCCTGAGTTGTAGATCCCTTCCTCTACCCTATTGATGAAAAAGCCTGAGTTGTAGATCCCTTCCTCTACCCTATTGATGAAAAAGCCTGAGTTGTAGATCCCTTCCTCTACCCTATTGATGAAAAAGCCTGAGTTGTAGATCCCTTCCTCTACCCTATTGATGAAAAAGCCTGAGTTGTAGATCCCTTCCTCTACCCTATTGATGAAAAAGCCTGAGTTGTAGATCCCTTCCTCTACCCTATTGATGAAAAAGCCTGAGTTGTAGATCCCTTCCTCTACCCTATTGAGCTAATCCATTGACGTTAAATCTTCAATCGGAAATTTAATAGAGCTAGTACAAAGTTGTTTAGTTGATAATCTAATGTTACGAATAGTCTCTGCGATGCCAGGCTCGTAATCTGTAGTTCCCAGGTTCGAGTCCCAGCTGGGTCAGCGTTGAGATTTATCTCCACAAAATTCCCTGCCCTTCCTACGGTCAGTAGGGGACACCGATGGGCTTCGAAAGGCCGCTGTCCGTCGGATGGGACGTTAAGCCGTGGGTCAGTGTGCTGGAGAGTCATACCCTATACACGTTAAAGAACACGCTGGATGGCCTTGACGGGAGGCTATCATCTGTCTCCCAACATCCGTTCCAATGGGTCCCCTCCCCTAACTTTCTCTGAACCTTCGGGGTCCATGTGACCTGGCCATTTAGCCCATGGTGGGCAAAAAAGTGCCGCTGAGAGGTAAAACAACCCAACAACTCGCTGCTATTTAAAAAAGTTTTTTGATTCTATCCATCCGAAATAGTAACTGATAATCCGAGGATGTTTCCAAGTTGATAGAATGCGACAAAGCTCTAGAGCAAAGAGAAGTGAAAATGCGATGTTGAAATCAATTTCCGCAGCATCCACTAGTGTCTCCATCCGCAGTGACAGCTCCTTTTCCTGCCATACTTGTTTTCTCTCTTCAGTCCGCCACTTGAGAGCAGTTTTTCCTGCATCGGGTTCAACGAACATGGTTCATCCGATGTGGGGAAAGTCTCGAGTGACCTGATTCAGTTCTGTAAATCTTCATCGCACTTGAGTCCAGGAGAAGAGGTTGCGTCGATGACGCGCATGTCACATGGCTGCTGGCAAACATGCTATTTTTATTCGGAGTAAAAAAAAACTAGAAAATCGAGAATTTGAAAAAGGTGAGATTATTTATTCGAGCTTTCATCCAGAATTTGTTCGGTTAGTGGAGCCAAGACAAAGCAAATAAAATTTCGATATTTTTAAGGAAGTGATAAAATAGGAGGTGATATTGGCGGGTGTTCAAAAATGCAGGGGCGGGGGTGGATCAGTCGGTAGCGCGCCAGGCTCGTAATCTGTAGTTCCCAGGTTCGAGTCCCAGCTGGGTCAGCGTTGAGATTTATCTCCGCAAAATTCCCCGCCCTGCCCACGGTCAGTAGGGGACACCGATGGACTTGGAAAGGCCGCCGTCCATCGGATGGGACGTTAAGCCATGGCTCAGTGTGCGGGAGAGCCATACCCTGTGCACGTTAAAGAACAGGCTGGATGGCCTTGACGGGAGGCTACCATCTGTTTCCCAACAGCTGTTCCAGTGGGTCCCCTCCCCCAACCTTCTCTGAGCCTTCGGGGTCCATGTGACCTGGCCATTTAGCCTATTGTGTGCAAAAAAGTGCCGCTCAGAGGTAAAACAACCGAACCCAACAACTCAAAAATGCAAGACAATTCTGCTTGACATGCGCAATGCACGAAAGCATTAAAAGAGAAAATGAATATTTTCAAGATGGGATTGTAAGTTGCTACAGCAGTTCGGATAATCGCTTTTTAGTTGGAAATGAGGAATGGGTTAATAGTATGGAAAATTTGTTAATAATGTTAGGTTAGGATATTAATGAAAGTGGTCTGAGCCTTCTCAGAAAGTTGTTTACAATTCACTTAATCCCAAAAAAGTTTTAAAATTCTTTTGTGTTGAAAATCTATAATTCCAAGACAATGTTTCATTATCGGTTACTACAAAGTAACCATACACTCATAGACCATTTTATCTTTTATTAAATTGTTGAAAGATGTCATTAATTTGACAGAACATAACAAGATATTTTAATTTGAATGTTATGCGATACTATCAACTATACTTCAAAGACGCGTCATTTCAAAAAAATTTTTAACTCTCGTTTAAACATTCAGTTTTGAGAAAGATAATTAAGTCTTTTAAAGGAGTAATGAGAATGATAAGGGAGAAAAATAAGCATCTATCAGTTAACCCTAAAACAGGAAAGTCGGTAAAAACCGTGCTTCGGCATTTTAATGACTCGGAAACAAATTTTCAGAGTTTTTTTCTTCCCTACCCCTTGGTGGACGTCAAAAGGCTTTATTCCTGTACACTTGTAATCACATTAAAAAAGAGATCACGTTTGCCCTTCTTCCTCAGGAGAAGTGTAAATTTAAATTTTCAGCTTACACGGTCTCTGAAACACGTAGAGGACTACCACGTTTTCTTTTAAGTTGGGTTGTTCTTACCTCTGAGCGGTACTTTTTTTGCACACCATGGGCTAAATGGCCAGTTCACATGGACCCCGAAGGCTCGGAGAAGGTTGGGGGAGGGGACCCACTGGAACAGCTGTTGGGAGACAGATGGTAGCCTCCCGTCAAGGCCATCCAGCGTGTTCTTTAACGTGCACAGGGTATGACTCTCCCGCACACGGCGCCACGGCTTAGAGTCCCATCAGACAAGCGTCCTTTCCAAACCCATCGGAAATTGGACGGCGTCCTTTCCAAACCCATCGGTGTCCCCTACTGACCGTGGGCAAGGTGGGGAGTTTTGCGTAGATAAATCTCAACGCTGACCCAGCTGGGACTCGAACCTGGGAATTACAGATTACGAGCCTGGCGCACTACCGACTGAGCCACCCCCGCCCCTTTTAAGTAATGACCATCCTGGTGACCGAGTGATTAGCGTGCTTGACTATTGATCAAAGGGATCAGCTTTCGAGACCTGATAAAATAATGGATGTTTTCCTTCTCGCAAACCTTCTCCATGGCGTATTAAACTGATAGACTCATGGCAGACTTCTGTGGCAAGCAGCTCTTTGAGGCATTATTTAATAAAATAATAATTTATTTCATTCATATACTATACCAAAATGCTGTATGTGTAACAAGTCTTTGAAGGTCACTCACGAAGAGAACTTATATGTGAGTAGTAAAAAACAATGCGGCGTGGGTGGCTCAGTCGGTAGCGCGCCAGACTTGTAATCTGTAGTTCCCAGGTTCGAGTCCCAGCTGGGTCAGCGTTGAGATTTATCTCCGCAAAATTCTCCGCCCTGCCCACCGTCAATAGTGGACACCGTTGGGCTTGGAAAGGTCGCCGTCCATCGGATAGGACGTTAACCCGTGGCCCGTGTGCTGGAGAGCCATACCCTGTGCACGTTAAAGAACACGCTGGATGGCCTTGACGGAAGGCTACCATCTGTCTCCCAACAGCTGTTCCAGTGGGTCCCCTCCCCCAACCTTCTCTGAGCCTTCGGGGTCCTTGTGACCTGGCCATTTAGCCCATGGTGTGCAAAAAAGTGCCGCTCAGAGGTAAAACAACCCAACAAATCCTCACATTATGCACGGCTCTGGCTCCAGCAACATAATTCGATTTATTACCTCACTAATTGTTCCGTTAATTCCAGCGTTTTCTTTAAGTGCATAATTTGTAGCAGCAAATTACTCTGACGGTCATCGTAAGCAGGAAGAAGTGAGTTAATCGGATAATTGGGCATTTGCTTTGAAACGACATATTAAAGAGGTCTCTGATGAATCGGTAGTCTCGATAAGTTAAGAGTCGATAAAGTATGATCCTGACGGTTGATAAGTTGGAACTACCTTCCGATTATCACGGAATCTTGGGACAAAACCTTTCGCTGTCAGCCAGTGTGAAAGTAATGTTATTAATGTACACATTACTCAACGGAGTTTCGAGAAAAGTTTACAAATGATCAGTTGAAGATTAATTGAAGTCGGTGGAATCGCTTAAGAAAGTCAAGATTGTGAAATTCAAAAGCTAACATATAATAAGGAAATCGCTTCTTTTTGATCTATCCAGTTTTTTGTTTGCAATTTCAGCAAAAGCCATAAAAGTTCCATTTATAATCGTTTTTGCCTTTTGTGATTTATAAACCAGTTTTTTCCTCCTTGTAGCTGAAAAACATCTCGATCGTCTAGCCATGATTTTAATTATTTCGAGATCAGATAAATAGTTTCTCATTATGAAATAGCGAGCCTCTGTTCCATGGCCACCGCCGCTGCGACGCAGATCTCGCGGCACCTCTTCTCGCTCCGCTCTCGGAATCGCGTCTGAACAACATCACTCTTGACGTCACGGGACGTCACAAGCAGATGAGGAACCGAGCCTATGACGTCGCCAGGTGGCTCGGCTCCGCTGTTGGCAGCGCGCCAAATCACTTGGAGAGGACCCGTCCCTGAAACTCGGCGACTGCAGAACTGACTTCCCGACCCTAGAGGTAAATGGCAGCTAATTATTGTGATTGGAAGATGTTTATCGCCAACCAATAGAGAGGTTTTTCACTGATAATGTTCATTACGAATTCTGAGCCAAGATTTGTTTCACTTTTGCGGAGATGGATGGAGAATGGAAGAGAATTTACACCTCTGCAGTCGTCCGGAGTGCCGGCAGTGGTGAGAATGAAGTGATATGGATTCTTTTCCTGACGCATTCGTCGTGGGTTATGCGGGGCAATCAGCGGCTGTTTAAAGGAGTCTTTGGGTGGGCCAAGGGCGACGTTATCTCTCACCTGAGAGAGGCGATAGAGGTGCGCGTGGATGCTTGCTCAACGAGTTTTCCCGAAGGGCAGGAGGCACACCGAGAAAGGAACGGAATTTTCAGTTGCAAAATATGAAAGTGGAACGGTTAGCTAGTCCGATTTCCAATCGGACGGTAGAATACAGCATTCAGATTGAATAATGAAATTTGCTGTTGTTTAAATCGGTTAATAATTTCAGTGCAAAGTTTTCAAAGAGTTTCGAAGTTCTGAAGAACGATATTTAGGAACTCTTATTTCAGTTTCATTTAGAATACCTTCAGGACTGAATACAAACAAGTTATTCTTTGTTTTGCTTTAGAGTTAAAAAAAATTTCGTTATTTGATTAAGTATGAAGATAAATTTAGTTATGAACAGCCTCATGTAGAAGATCACATATTTATTGATATATACCTATATTATTTAATACAACACTTAAATCTAATTCAGTTAAATTTTAAAATAAAATCGTTTCGACATGCTGTTGTTAAATATTCCAGTTCAATACTCTTGAATCAACATTGTGGAATGTCGATATTTAGTTAAATTTGATTTAAATCCATTTTTAATGCTATTTTTTTACCTCACAAAACTTTATACGTTAAGGAACTCAGAATTTCATTTCACAAAACACAAAATGAATTTTGCCTAATTGTTTTGCTGAATTGAGTAATGCTTCCATCAAATAAGTTCCAAATGGCCTCTGCAAAGTATTTTGAATTGCATGGAACAAATTTACCATAATATGTTTAGAAAATTACCTTGCAAAAACAATTCTTTTCGAATGTACATAATCTGAACGATGGTTCATAAATTTTTTAGTTCTGTTTCATGATGTACAGAAATTCTTACTTTCAGTATATATATTCAAGTATTAAATTTGATGACGTAGTTCTATGTATTATTTGAAACCCAAAGGACATGAGAAATTCAGAAAAGTAGACCAAAATCCATTAGATGTGTATTGAAAGTTAAACACTATTAAAGTTACATTTATTGATTGCTGAAATGATCGAAGTCTTCAGCTTCCAAAATCGATAAAAGAAAATCTGTTTTGTCCAGGTAGCGTCAGTGCTCGACGACTCATAATGTAAAATATTGTGAAAAATGTCACAAAATATTTTTCACAAGTCGACATTTGTTGCACACGGTTCACTTAGATCTTGTTTGGCTCTACATTCTTATTTATTTCCTCTTTTACTCCCCGCCCTGCCCACGGTCAGTAGGGGACACCGATGGGCTTGAAAAGGCCGCCGTCCGTCGGATGGGACGTTAAGCCGTGGCTCCGTGTACGGGAGAGCTATATCCTGTGCACGTTGAAGAACACGCTGGATGGCCTTGACGGGAGGCTACCATCTGTCTCCCAACAGCTGTTCCAGCGGGTCCCCTCCCCCAACCTTCTCTGAGCCTTCGGGGTCCATGTGACCTGGCCATTTAGCCCATGCTGTGCAAAGAAGTGCCGCTCAGAGGTAAAACAACCCAACTTCCTCTTTAATATAAGAATTGAATCTTAAATGAAATTGTGAACAACGCTGAGAACGTGCTGTTCCAAACAAAACCATTTCCACACCGATGATTAGTTTTGAAACTTCTTTCGAATGCGAGATTCCCCTTTAGCGTCTTCGTGAAGTTTTCCATCTGACCTCCTCGGCCCTGAAAACAAATGTGGCTGCATAAATGAAGCAATTAAAAATTGCCTGTTCGTTTGTTTTCTCACCGAATCCTTGTCCCATATTAAAGCCTCCTTACCCTTTGCCCACCTTTGCTTACACAATTGCGGTTTTCGCTACACCACATTTGTTCTTCTATCTGTCACCCCTAACCCTCAAAAGACACTCAATTTGTCGAACAGCGCTTTTTTCTTCGACTTTTACTCCCTACATGGCAGCTCTGTCGACTTTTTCACCTTGCTCTGGTCTCAGGTCAGCGCGAGACTTCGCAAATTGCGTCATTGAGCTCAAAGCACTAAATCAGACTTCGAGTCGCGGAGTCGGACTGCGCGTGCGCCGTGGAGGACAATTAAATGGCTGTCACTCGCCACTAGGTCAGAGCGCGCGGTCGTGCAGTCCCAGCGATCCCCCTCCTCTCAGCTGCTTTAGCCACCTGAAGCCCCGAGCCCAATCTGAGCAGTCATGGCCACAGCATCACTTTTTTTTCAGGTTGAGGTCACTCCGCGGCGGTGTTGCAATTACCATACGAATCTGCTTCTTTTCACCTGCCACTCAACTTCGCTCTCTCGTCTCCTTAATAAAAGGAAAGTTCTTCCTCTTCATATAAATCGCAGTATTGCAACAGGACATCGGGCTCCACAAGTGGCCGCCTGGTTGTCTGCGGGTTAGAAAGCTTGCTTAGAAAAAACAGGATTCGAACCCTGAGGAAAATCAAAGGATCTTGTAAACATTTATCACGAGGTTCTTCCATTCATTTGCTTCCCCCCTATATGCTCTATACGTGTTTTCGTGATTTTGAAGCTTGGGTTGTTTTACCTCTGAGCGGCACTTTTTTGCACACCATGGGCTAAATGGCCAGGTCACATTGACCCCGAAGGCTCGGAGAAGGTTGGGGGAGAGGACCCACTGGAACAGCTGTTGGGAGACAGATGGTAGCCTCCCATCAAGGCCATTCAGCGTGTTCTTTAACGTGCACAGGGTATGGCTCTCCCGCACACGGGGCCACGGCTTAACGTCCCATCCGACGGACGGCGGCCTTTCCAAGCCCATCGGTGTCCCCTACTGACCGTGGGCAGGGCGGGGAATTTTGCGGAGATAAATCTCAACGCTGACCCAGCTGGGACTCGAACCTGGGAACTACAGATTACGAGCCTGGCGCTACCGACTGAGCCACCCCCGCCCCGATTTTGAAGGTGTACCTGATATAAGTGAATTAACTAAACTTCACGGAATTAATATCCGTAATTAATTTTGCATAGCCGTCCCGTGGCCGAGTGGTTAGTGTGTTGGCAACTGATCAAAGGGACCTTGGTTCGAGCCCCGGGGTAATGTATGAATATTTGTGTTATATATTTCTGCTGAGGTTTCACTTTCCTCACAGATCTTCTCTATAGTGTATTTTAGTGACAAGCTCTCTGTGGCAAGCAGCTGTGTTTGAGGGTGTATTTTTAAGTCCAAGAAATGTTTAAGCAGAGCTTCTACACAAAAACACCGAGAAAAAAAAACTCATTGTTGTGCTTAGATCAGTATCGTATAGTTCACGTGAGCTTACCAACACTATGAATTTAAGTAAAAAATGTTAAGATTCATCAATAAGTTAGTTTTATTGAGGACTTCAGTATTTAGAACCAAAAATTGCGTTCATGTTTGCCTTCGTTAATAATAAGTTTCTTAAATTTATTGCAGACCATGATAAATGTTTTAATTAAAAAAACTCTTAATAAAACAAAATCTATCCATAGTAAATACATAACTACCTGTAGAAACAAACTTCAGCAATTATTCTTCTGAAAAAAAATTATCGCTAACGCGGAGGGATTCGAACCCGCAACTCTCTAGACAAATGTCAGAGCGCTCTATCAACTATCTCTGGACTATGTACAGTCGCTCAAAAAAGTATCCGAACACTATGGTTGATTACAGAATTCAGAAAAAATATCTGGCAACGATTTTTTTTTTAGAAATTAGTGATCTGGCAACCTTCGTGTCACGTGATTACAGAATTCAGGAAAAATATCTGGAGCGTGTACAGCAACTGTACACGCTCCAGTTACCGTTCACAGCAAACTGCACACGCTCAATATTTCCGTGAGTGAGCCCACTACATCTCTGCAACTGCACCATTTTCGTACAGTCGCTCAAAAAAGTATTCGAACACAATAATTGATAACAGAATTCAGAAAAAATATCTGGCAACGATTTTTTAGAAATTAGTGATCTGGCAACCTTCTGTCACGTGACACGAAGGTTGCCAGATCACTAATTTCTAAGAAAATCGTTGCCAGATATTTTTTCTGATTTCTGTAATCAATCATAGTGTTCGGATACTTTTTTGAGCGACTGTACTTCTTGGAACTTAGCGAAAAAAAAAATTAGGAGGGGGGATGGGCAAAGAATGTGAGAAGAAAGTAGCACTAGTAAATTATTAAAATTCACATTTTGATCTTTGATTAATATATCATACCAAAATTTCTGGGAATTAAATATTTCTGAATCCTGGATATAACTATTGCCATTGCGAAAATAATGAAATAGTTGCAGAAATGAGTGTCGATAAGATTGTCTCCTTTTAACTTAAAAGAACGCAAAACGTTCATTTTAAGACGGAGTGGGTAGTCGACGATACGAAAAATAAGTAGAATGGAAGAGTGTAATGGAATTCTATATTCATCAGTAAAATGTAGAGAAACGAAATGTGAACGAACAGAGGAATTTCATTCATTTCTTATTTTTTCTGGTAAAAAGTCTGAAGAAAAATTTAATTAGTGAAACTTGTTAGTGAAACTGGGGGGGGGGGGGGGGGAAGGGGGTGTCGGTAGCGCCCCAGGCTCGTAATCTGAAGTTCCCAGGTTCGAGTCTCAGCTGGGTCAGCGTCGAGAATTTCATTCATACCCCCTCAAGCAGCTGCTTGCCACAGAGGTCTGACAGGAGCCTGTCAGTTTATATGCCACAGTAGGTCTGAGAGGATGGCAGGACCTATTTTATCTCCGCAAAATTCCCCGCCCTGCCCACGGTCAGTAGGGGACACCGATGGGCTTGGAAAGACGGCCGTCCGTCGGATGGGACGTTAAGCCGTGGTTTCGTGTGCGGGAGAGCCATACCCTGTGCATGTTAAAGAACACGCTGGATGGCCTTGACGGGATCTACCATCTGTCTCCCAACCGCTGTTTCAGTGAGTCTCCTCCCCCAACCTTCTCTGAGCCTTTGGTGTCCATGTGACCTGGCCATTTAGCCCATGGTGTGCAAAAAAGTGCCGCTCAGAGGTAAAACAATCCAATCCAACTAATGAAACTGGTTTAATGGTTAACCTTTCTGTCTCCTTCAATTGACTATGTAGGTTCCCCAATACCGAACAACTTTCATTTCTCACTGACATTGTTTTTCTTCCCACTGCGAAATTAATGAAACCGAAATAAACATGGTCTGTGGGTTTCATCGTTTCCTCTTGTACTGTTCCTAGTCAAATGGATTGCTTCCATTGGATTGAGGTCGCACGGATCTCGGAATATCATCCGTTTGATTTCTCCTTGAAATGTCGGTTGACTAACGCCCGTCTGTTGAACGACGAGGAAAGATTACGCCGCGAAAAGAAGGATTGGTCCCGCCAGACTCTGACACACCTTCTCTCCCAGCGGTAGAATCGGAATTCTTGAAACATCTCTTCATATGGGGAAAAAACGTTCACTTGCAGAGATTGCTGGATTTGGGATGGATTGTTGTATTTGTGAGAGACTCATTTTTTCATGAATGGATATGTCACAAAGACCCTATAAACTAAGTTGGGTCTCACAGTTAGAAAATAACGAAACATTCACAATGTTGACTCAAAACTGGGTTGGGTTGTTTTACCTCTGAGCGGCACATTTTTGCACACAATGGCCAGGTCACATGGACCCCGAAGGTTGGGGGAGGGGACCCACTGGAACAGCTGTTGGGAGACAGATGGTAGCCTCCCGTCAAAGCCATCCAGTGTGTTTAACGTGCACAGGGTATGGCTCTCCCGCCCACGGGGACCACGGCTTAACGTCCCATCCGATGGACGGCGGTCTTTCCAAGTCCATTGGTGGTTTCAAAACTGTAAACATCAGGTTGAAATTGTGGCACATTGTTTGAAACTCGCATTTAAAAAAAAAAAACTCGCATTTTTTTTTCATAAATATGCGAGTTTCAAAAACATGTTTGTATTTCCTCTCCCCAATTTATTTGTCGTTCCCCAGGTATTATAATTTTTTTCGCGAGTAAAAAGGCGTCCGTTATAAAAGTGAATTAAGAAAGTGATGTGAAGTTAATTTACCTCCTAAAAGTGAATGAAACCGATAGTGACTAAGCTAATTACTAACGAATAAACGTTTGAAAATCGTGTTTGGTCCACACGTTGGTAAAGATTCGTTTTAGGAAAAATGATGGTAAAAACTTTTCTGTGGAAGTCAGACGAAAAAAGTAGCAAAACTTGTTTCTAGTGTCTATGTGAAGATTAACGTACGTGGAAAGTCATGTTGGGTTTGAAACTGAATTGTAATTTTTTTTTTCTATTATGAATCAATCCTCTTCATTTCTGGAGTTAACATTTGAAACTGAATAAAACAAATCTGTTTACCGTCGGGAAAGGAGTAAACAAGTGTATTTTATACAGATGCAATTTTTGGAAATAAATTTCAAAATAATTCATGAAAGTTCTCTAGATAATTCGATTTCGAAAAGTATTAAATCGAACAATTTTTTTTTTCTATTTTTAACTCAAGAAATTAACAGTAATGCAATCTCTGACAATATCGAATTAATATTTTTAATAATAATATTTATTTCCATTCTCATTTACAGAAACATTACACACAAAAATTTGCCATCAAATTTGTATGGAAATTGCAAAAGGAAAAAAATATAAAATTAAAAAAAAAACGATTCAAAATAAAAAAAACCCGACACAAACATACATTTTACAAGTATTTCTGTGTAATCTAGGAGTTACAAAACAACTCTTACAGATAACCAAAACAAAATTCTACTGTAAACGAAAATCTTTGGCAATGGATAAAAAAAACTAAGAAATTACATTAAAAGCGTCTTCAATATCTTCAATATTTACCAAAAAAATTTGTTTTTTTTTCTTAAAATTACAATCAGTTCCCCGACATTCGTGGAAAAATGTATTAACTTAGATCTATATGCCAGTAAAAGAAATTCCTAATATCCAATGGTGATCGCAGTTGACCTCTGCATGACCTTCCATGCTATGCATAAAGTAATCAAAGGAAATATTTTAATGTGTGTGTCGAAACGATTTAAGAAACCAGAAATGAGATTTTCTCTCCGTAGCATATAATTTGAGCCCAACCCATTTCTTCCCACAGCGTCGTCTTAATCGCCTCAGCCTTCGACGTCCACTTACAAAGATTCTTCTAGCCTTGAACGTACAAAGTGTCGGGTTGCCCTTCGTACAGCAGATTCCGCGGAAACTCCGAAGAAACAGGAAGGGAATTTTTCCACCTGTAAATTGGAATTAGCATAATGGAGCTTAATTAGCACCATCTAAGAATCGGTAACCTCAAGACCTTGTAATAACATTCAGATAGCACACTTTCGCGAAGCAATTGATCGAACTGATTTCTGAAGTTATTGTCTTTTGCCAAAAAAGCATTTTTCGATACTTTTCGGTTATCTCCGGTCACATTTTCTTGGCGACGAAAAATAAATACCAAAGTAAACCGGGGCGGGGTGGCTCAGTCGGTAGCGCGCCAGGCTCGTAATCGTAGTTCCCAGGTTCGAGTCCCAGCTGGGTCAGCGCAAAACTCCCCGCCCTGCGCACGGTCAGTAGGGACACCGATGGGCTTGGAAAGGTCGCCGTCCGTCGGATGGGACGTTAAGCCGTGGCCCCGTGTGCGGGAGAGCCATACCCTGTGCACGTTAAAGAACACGCTGGATGGCCTTGACGGGAGGCTACCATCTGTCTCCCAACAGCTGTTCCAGTGGTACCCTCCCCCAACCTTCTCTGAGCCTTCGGGGTTCATGTGACCTGGCCATTTAGCCCGTGGTGTGCAAAAAAGTGCCGCTCAGAGGTGAAACAACCCAACCCTGTGACCTGCTGACCAAATTATAAATAAGCCCCCCCCCCCCCCCCCCACCGTCAAACTAAATGTCCTCGCAGACAACACAAACCGAAAAACACGAAAATCGGAAAGTGTACTGCCGACCGAATTATAAAAAAGCCCCCGAAACTAATCTCATCAGAGACAAAAAAAAAAGCTCAAATGATCCACCCCAAAATTACTCATTAACCTTCCCGAATCCATCAAAAACTGCCAATTTTTTCCAAAAAAAGTCGCCAAGAAAATGTGATCGGAGGTAATCGAAAAGTACCCATTTTTCTGCTTTCTCTCCAAAACGAATGATGCCCTTAACTTCAATATGAAGGCGAAAGAATTTTTATCTGAAATGTTTTTCAAATATTTGTGACAAAAGTTGTAGAATTTGGGAAACGCGAATTAAAAAAACTTGTTCCTTAAAGCTACCTTCATAAAAAAAAAATTGAGTTTAAAAGATTCTTTTCTAATAACTGTAAATGCTTTAAATCAATCAATCAATACCCCCTCAAGCAGCTGCTTGCCACAGAGTCAGGGGCTCCCAAATTGCAGACGACTAGTGCAGCTGTGACCTTAATTCTGTGGGGCGGGGGTGGCTCAGTCGGTAGCGCGCCAGGCTCGTAATCTGTAGTTCCCAGGTTCGAGTCCCAGCTGGGTCAGCGTTGAGATTTATCTCCGCAAAACTCCCCGCCCTGCGCACGGTCAGTAGGGGACACCGATGGGCTTGGAAAGGCCGCCGTCCGTCGGATGGAACGTTAAGCCGTGGCCCCGTGTGCGGGAGAGCCATACCATGTGCACGTTAAAGAACACGCTGGCTTGCCTTGACGGGAGGCTATCATCTGTCTCCCAACAGCTGTTCCAGTGGGGCCCCTCTCCCAACCTTCTCTGAGCCTTCGGGGTCCATGTGACCTGGCCATTTAGCCCATGGTGTGCAAAAAAGTGCCGCTCAGAGGTAAAACAACCCAACCAAAAAATAAGTTTATACAATTCGTACTTCAAATAAGAGATCTAATACGCATGTCATAATTATTTGAAAAAACGTCATTTAGAAGTTCTGGTTAAATGACTCCATAACAGTAAAGATTTTCAATTTTGTGTATTATTTTTCGAAATTACCATTCAGCTCGTAGTTGCGCCTTCTGCTTCTTTAAGTGCTCTTAACCTTTCCTTGCAGCTTTCGAGTGCAGGTCAAACCAATTCGTCAGCTCTTAATGCTTTCTACCGAGTCGAGATGAGTTGATTCCAAAACCCATCTTCACAGTCTGATTCTTAAATCTTTACGCTCCAGTTGCGACCGCATCTTTCCCGCTAACCTTCGCGCGGTGCATATTGGGAGCGGGGTCGCGACCCCTGCCGCTGGGTGTGGCCTCCTTGAGGTGAATACCCCTTTCAGAGAGTTAGCCTCTTCTCCGATGACGGCGCAATGGAGGGGGGGGGGAATCGGTGACGTATCAAAGTCCGTCACGTCATGATGCGAACGCGCGTTGATCTGCTGGCGCTCGTGGCACGGACTTTAGCCCTTTCGTGTGTTGAGTCGTCCGCTGACGTGACCCTGCGAGAAAGACCTTGGTGGCCATTCGGATACTTCCCGGAGGCTGCCATTAAATACGTCTGGCTGGATTTGAAGTCATTTGCACTGAGGTTTTTTTTCGTGCAGTTTAAACATAGTATTTATTATCATTGTGGGACTGCTGCTCGCCACTTGCTCGTAGAATGTCAAGATCTCTCGTCTTGGCCGGTTGAGTTCCCTTTTGCTCAACTCTAAAGGTGAATGAAATCGAGTTGAGAATAAAACTGATTTCAATGTGACGGGTTGGGTTGTTTTACCTCTGAGCGGCACTTTTTTGCACACCATGGGCTAAATGGCCAGGTCACATGGACCCCGAAGGCTCAGAAGTTTGGGGGAGGGGACCCACTGGAATAGCTGTTGGGAGACAGATGGTAGCATCCCGTCAAGGCCATCCAGCGTGTTCTTTAACGTGCACAGGGTATGGCTCTCCCGTACACGGGGTCACGGCTTAACGTCCCATCCGACGGCGGACGCCGGTCTTTCCAAGCCCATCGGTGTCCCCTGCTGACCGTGGGCAGGGCGGGGAATTTTGCGGAGATAAATCTCAACACTGACCCAGATGGGATTCGAACCTGGGAACTACAGATTACGAGCCTGACGCGCTACCGACTGAGCCACCCCCGCCCCCAATGTGACGGGAATTAGTTGATTAAGGGAGAAGGATGTTTTGGATAAAGCGTTTTCGGTTGTAATTTATGGAATTAATTTAACGTCAGGATTTTTACTCAAATGCTATGCGCTTGGTGAACTAAAGATGTGATAATTATAAAGGGTTGGGTTGTTTTACCTCTGAGCGGCACTTTTTTGCACACCATGGGCTAAATGGCCAGGTCATATGGACCCCGAAGGCTCAGAGAAGGTTGGGGGAGGGGACCCACTGGAACAGCTGTTGGGAGACAGATGGTAGCCTCCCGTCAAGGCCATCCAGCGTGTTCTTTAACGTGCACAGGGTATGGCTCTCCCTCACACGGGACCACGTCTTAACCTCCCATCCGAAGGACGGCGGCCTTTCCAAGCCCATCGGTGTCCCCTACTGACCGTGGGCAGGGCGGGGAATTTTTGCGGAGATAAATCTCAACGCTGACTCGGCTGGGACTCGAACCTGGGAACTACAGATTACGAGCCTGGCGCGCTACCGACTGAGCTACATGCGCCCCAAATAATTATAAAAGTTTCAATGTCCCCAGAACATATAAAACTTATTACTTCAATGTTTTTTAAACTAGAACGAAAAATAATGTGACGATTTGAACTTTCCAAATGATTTCCCATCTGTGACTTGTTGTTACCCAAGACCAAAATTTTATCCTGAGTCAAACTAAGAGTAAATTTATCAAAATTCATGCTTTATCAGTCTTCGTTGATTACAATAAATTTATGATTTAAAATTAAATCTCTAACATTATAAAATTTCTTCTGATTCATGGCTCATAAAATCAGTATGAATTCTTCAAAATAGTGATTAAATGCACGTGCAACAGAAAAGTTATGTAAAAGTGAAGTGAGCTGAATGAATCTTTTTACCTAAAAAAAAATTCTGAACCAAAAGATTATATAAAATTTTAAAGGATAGTTTCTTATTGAACCAGAACATTTAAATTGTTAGATTCATATATATCAATGATATGAATCATTACCGTTCCGTGGCCGAGTGGTTAGCGCGCTTGGCTACTGATCTACGGGACCTGGGTTCGAGCCCCGGGTAAGGTCATGGCTGTTTGTGTTGTTTTTCTGCTGAGGTCCTGCCATCCTCTGACCTTCTACTATGGCATATAAACTGACAGGCTCCTGTCAGACCTCTGTGGCAAGCAGCTGCTTGAGTGGGTATTTATTTTTTTTTTTATGAATCATTAGGTGTTGAAATTTTGGGAAACAGTTCTGGACGTTTAACAATTTCTTCTGCACAAACTGAAACCCCATCGATTAAAAAAAACAATATGGGAGGCTGAAATGAATTATTCTATGGTGAAACAAATATCTGGGCAATATCTCCAAGATCAGATGACTCATTAATATATCTCAGATTTTTGTCCAACGTTTTTGCCTTTAACCGAACGTATCAAGAAATAAAAAATTCGTGTAGAGAATAATCGTGTGCTGTTTTATGTGTCATTTATTAAGTGTTGTTTCTTATCGTGTCGGCACTTAAATTAATAATCTTTTCTCACTGGGAGGGGGCGGGGGTGGCTCAGTCGATAGCGCGCCAGGCTCGTAATCTGTAGTTCCCAGGTTCGAGTCCCAGCTGGATCAGCGTTGAGATTTATCTCCGCAAAATTTCCCCGCCCTGCCCACGGTCAGTAGGGGACACCGATGGGCTTGAAAAGGCCGCCGTCCGTCGGATGGGACGTTAAGCCGTGGCCCCGTGTGCAGGAGAGCCATACCCTGTGCACGTTAAAGAACACGCTGAATGGCCTTGACGGGAGGCTACCATCTGTCTCCCAACAGCTGTTCCAGTGGGTCCCCTCCCCCAAACTTCTCTGAGCCTTCGGGGTCTATGTGACCTGGCCACTTAGCCCATGATGTGCAAAAAAAGTGCCGCTCAGAGGTAAAACAACCCAACCCCCAATCCTCCCCTTCTCTGAGCCTTCGGGGTCCTTGTGGCCTGGCCATTTAGCCCATGGTGTGCGAAAAGGTGCCGCTCAGAGGTAAAACAACCCAACCCAACTCAATGGGAATCGAGGCGCGTGCCTCAACTCTCCAAATGATTCCTGGCGGGATCATCATTCGCCGCCGCTCTGTACCTTGGCAGAAAGCCAGATTTCCCAGGGAAGACTAGGCTCGTGACCCGATTTTAAAGAAAAAGGAAAAAACGGAATTTTGATTTATATGAAGTAACGGATGAGTAACGAATTTGGCGAAAGGAAGTGACAGTTACAGAAGATTGGGGATTTTAAAATTATCATAAAAATATGATAAAACAATTTAGTCACGGTTTAGGGAAAACCGTTTTAACTGCAATTGAGTAAGAAGATACTAAAGCAGTTTGTCAGAGTACAGAAAATGGGACAGAGCCTATTTTTTTATGTTTAATGTGAAACTCTGGAAGAATAAACAGAATTTAATACTACGAAATGAAATTATCAATTTGTTATTTTTGGTTTTCTGAGACACAAGATTGTTTTGCCTTCTTAATACCAACACTATCTTTTATGGCAAAAAGAGTTTCTTCTACATAAATGCTTTGGATGAATTTATAAAGCAAAAAATCTCCCTCACTCTCCACACCGCAACACAAACTCTGGAATATGCTACTGTATGTGGTGTACCAATACCTTTTTAAGGCTATTAAAAAATCTCAGGTTCAGCGCCTTTCTCAAAGAATTCCTGTTTTGCTCCTGAACTTGTTCTCTGCGAAATAACCTTTCGCACCAAGGTACTAGAACAGTGGTATCAGTCTTTTTCAGGTTCCTGTCCCAATGTCTGACTTTGAAACCGTTCTGACTACTCACTTTTGGTTTTGGGATGGGAAATTCCTATGTAGTCATCATTCTATTTTTAAAAAGTAGAATTTTTCGAATACATAATTTGCAAAATCTGACGTTCTTTTAACCCTTTCAGGACATAAGGTTTCTAAGAGTAAATATTAGTATGCAACTGTTTATTTTAGTTTGTTTAGACGTAAAATAAATAAAAATCATAAGAAAAATACATAACAATGTGTAGTTTTTTTGGAATTTTATGGGAAATATTTTTCCCAATGGCTATAAAGGTAACACAAATTATAGTTAGGCTTATTATGCAATGTCTTTTATTTATTGGTTTATTATAACAAAATGTTAACTAAAATAATACAAAATTATGAAATAAAATTACTATACAAAATGATGTGCTAATTACGATATTCTGCGAAGCAATTTCTTTTGGTTGTGAAGCAAAGATGGACATTGCACAGATGCAACATTATTGCAAAGATGGACATGGACTAAACGTTCCCGTTTACGTAGTTGCGTTCGGCATACGTTCTATTTTGACATTCTGTATAAAAAATGCAAATAAGCTTATAATTAAATACGACAATCACCAATTTTAAAATGGGGAAAAATGTTTCCCTTAGTCGTGAAAGGGTTAAATATTGTTATTTTAAGCAAGGCGACCATCAAATAAATACTGTGACTCCATGTTTGAATCTTCTGCATTCGATGTATCGATTTCGAATTGACCTATCTGTGAAATGAAGTTTTTTTTGTAGTATTTCGTGGCATAGGAATCAATAGAATTGGGGATATGGACGGGAAAAGAAGGTTAAGGAATTATTGACTAATCATGAACCTTCGGTTAGAAGATGGAATTGATTCAAAGAGTTGGTATTTCGGTCGGCTGTATTCACACATTTAAGAAATTACTGCTAAGTAGTAATCTTTGCTTGAAAGCTGAGAAATAGGCTTTAAGTTTGGAAGTAGAGTAACAATGTTTTTATGTAAATATTCGACATACTCAATAACGAGCCATCTGAGACTTTGTTATTTTTTGACGTTTAATTGCATTTAAATTCTCCTAAATATTTTAATACTAAAAGAGGATGTATATAGGATTGTAATGTTAAATCTTAATTATTTTATATTCTGCAGATAAAGCTTTAGGCTTTGTGATTAACCAGGTAATAATGCGCAATGATCACAGAATAATAGATTAGGAACAGAATAGTCACATAATGAGTTTAACTGAGTGAGAATTATTCTCTGTGCAGCTCAATTAACATAGAGATCTGACAGGAGCCTGGCAATATAATAATATGCGAGAACGGAAAGGTCTGAGCATAAAATCAGCATATAAAGTAAATAACTAAGGTTTTTTTTTTGGGGGGGACCTATAAATTATGCAACAAATCGTTAATATCGAACCATAAGTGGTGGGTTGTTCTGAGCGTTGTTTTTTTTGCACTAATGGGTTAAATAGCAGATCACAAGCACACCAAGTGCTCAGAACTAGGTGGAGAATATACTGGAAAGCCGTTAAGAGATAAATGTAAGCCAGCTCCCACCGATTAGGCCATC
This sequence comes from Ryuthela nishihirai, assembly GCA_038380435.1. Lineage (NCBI taxonomy): Eukaryota > Metazoa > Arthropoda > Arachnida > Araneae > Heptathelidae > Ryuthela > Ryuthela nishihirai. The sequence goes on along the minus strand of JAWZYU010000028.1, from coordinate 19,654,811 downwards.
CACTGTTTTCGTTAAAGCGCATAGGATCCTGCACACGAACCACGGCTTAACATTCCATCCAACGAAAGATTTTCCAAGAGCAACTATGCTCACATTTTCACCGAGGAAGTTATTGGAGATAAATCTAACGCTGACACATTTGGAACTCGAACTGGGAAGTGCAGGTCTCGAACTTAGCGCGTTACCAGCTGAGCCGACTTCGTTCATAAGGGAGCTTACAAATATGCAAAAATTAGCTATTTAAATCAGTATTTTTTTTTACTCTACCTATCCCTCGATTTACACTGAAGATAGGTTCCGCACAAAACCGTGTAAATCGAAATCCGTGTAATCGAAATCAAAACCGTGTAAATCGAAACTGAATTATGCACATTTTAGTGTTTTTTTCGTTTTACACGGTTTTACATAGCAAAATTCAAGATTTCGATTTACACGGTTTTGTGCGGAATCTATCTTCAGTGTCAATTGAGGGATAGGTGTATTTAAAGGCGTACCTTGATTATGTACCCCCCCCCCCTTTCATTTAAATGACTCTCGGAGCACGCGCAACGAATAAACCTTCCTAGCCTTCCCGTCAGTACGTGGAACGAACCTGATATCGCCCAGTGACGTCTTTCGTTATAATCGTCGGGGACGATAAATTTCGTGCCCATTAATTGCAGATAACTAATAGCAGGAAACAATTTCATTATAGTTGCTGATGGACATTATCTCGATCGTTTTGTGCAGCCCAAGTGTTGGGCAACCGCTGTAACAAAGACTGCCGATGCTTAGGAAAGTGGTCACGCGGTGCCGACGGGCATGTTGACGGAATTACAGGAAGCCCTACTGCGATCAGCCTTCAGGAGCCTGACGCCACGCCGGCCAGTTTGGCGTGACCATTTGGCGGCGAAGAGCAAATAGGTAGAAGAAAGGTTTTTTTTTCTTGTTCAATTCTGGATGCTGTTTTCAGATTGGGCGGTAACAATCTTGTTGACGAAAGAGAAGACAGGTTTCAAACCGGTTTCTTAGGCAACAGTTTAAAAAATTCGCAGTAAATATGGGAGCTCGTTTCAAATGGAGACGATCAGTTTACATAAAGAAGTTCGGCTTTGAATAGCTGGCTGTCCGTAAGAGAGGAGATTCCAGACGTTTATTTACAGGGCAGGTGCTGTAACGTTCAGAAGTGTTATTGCAATTTTAATCATTACGGTTTCAACCATAACTTTCCGGGGCGGGGGTGGCTCAGTCGGTAGCGCGCCAGGCTCGTAATCTGTAGTTCCCAGGTTCGAATCCCAGCTGGGTCAGCGTTGAGATTTATCTCCGCAAAATTCCCCGCCCTGCCCACGTTTAGTAGGGGACACCGATGGGCTTGGAAATGCCGCCGTCCGTCGGATAGGACATTAAGCCGTGGCCCGTGTACGGGAGAGTCATACCCTGTGCACGTTAAAGAACACGCTGGATGGCCTTGACGGGAGGCTACCATCTGTCTCCCAACAGCTGTTCCAGTGGGTCCCCTCCCCCAACCTTCTTTGAGACTTTGTGGTCCTTGTGACCTGGCCATTTAACCCATGGTGTGCAAAAAAGTGCCGCTCAGAGGTAAAACAACAACCCAACCATAACTTTCCACTTTGAATTGCAGGTAAAACGATTTGTATTCTAAGACTTTTTCTAGAATCTTAAGAAAAATTTTTTTATTAGGAAAAGAAATTCTGAGTTGTAATTTGATCCATCTGTTTGTCCAATTTTATTTGGAAGATTATTGAATACTCAGAGGATGTACTTAGCAATAAAGGAGGCGCGAGCGGGTGGTTTGGGGTCATTTGGTAGCACACCAGGCTCATATTTTGCAGTTCCCAGTCCCAACTAGGTCAGCGTTGAGATTAAGTATGCAAAACTCCCCGCCCTGCCAACGGTCTCTAGTGGACACTGATGGGCTTGGAAAGGCCGCCGTTCGTCGGATGGGACGTTAATCAGTGGCCCCGTGTGCGGGAGAGCCATACCCTCACACATTAAAGAACACGTTGAATGGCATTAACGGGAGGCTACTATCTGTCTACCAACAGCTGTTCCAGTAGGCCCCACTCCCCCAACTTCTCTCAGCCTTCGGGGTCCTTGTGACCTGGCCATGTAGCCCATGGTGTGCAAAAAAGGGCCGCTCAGAGGTTGGGTTGGGTTGTTTTACCTCTGAGCGGCACTTTTTTGCACACCATGGGCTAAATGGCCAGGTCACATGGACCGCGAAGGTTCAGAGAAGGTTGGGGGAGGAGACCCACTGGAACAGCTGTTGGGAGACAGATGGTAGCCTCCCGTCAAGGCCATCCAGCGTGTTCTTTAACGTGTACAGGGTATGGCTCTCCCGCACACGAGGCCACGGCTTAACATCCCATCCGACGGACGACGGCCTTTCCAAGCCCATCGGTGTCCCCTACTGACCGTGGGCCGGGCGGGGAATTTTGCGGAGAAAAATCTCAACGCTGACCCAGCTGGGACTCGAACCTGGGAACTACAGATTACGAGCCTGGCGCGCTACCGACTGAGCCACCCCCGCTCAGAGGTAAAACTACCAAATTTAGCAATAAGTTTAATTATTTACCGTAGATTTTACATTATATTCTCTAACATATGTTATCGAAAAAGGCATAAAAATCCATATCACTAAAGAGAAAGTTGATTTAAGATATGACTGAATAAGTAAGTCGTATTTTCGTAACCTGTGGTATAGAAACACAGATATACTTTTGATAGGCGAAATGATAAAATAGAAAGTTCTTCCAGTGATTAAGTTTAAATCTAGATACAGATAATCATAGTAGTGTTTGTAGGTTGCTGGCAGGTTTCAAAACTGCCCCTAATCGATATGCAGTTTATTCACATCTTTTCTGTTTAAAATCATTCTTAACCCTTTCGGCCCTGTCGGTGGCATTTTAAACCTTAATGTATAAAGAGTTCTTGCTACTGGCTGAGTATCTAGTTTCACCATAAAGCACTAGATGTCACCTCTACAAAGTAGGGGGGGGGGGGTGACTCAGTCGGTAGCGCGCCAGGCTTGTAATCTGTAGTTCCCAGGTTCGAGTCCCAGCTGGGTCAGCGTTGAGATTTATATCTGCAAAATTCCCCGCCATGTCCACGGTCAGTAGGGGACACCGATGGGCTTGAAAAGGCCGCCGTCCGTCGGATGGACGTTAAGCAGTGGCCCCGTGTGCGGGAGAGCCATACCCTGTGCACGTTAAAGAACACGCTGGATGGCCTTGCCGGGAGACTACCATCTGTCTCCCAACAGTTGTTCCAGTGGGTCCCCTGCACCAACCTTCTCTGAGCCTTCAGGGTCCTTGTGGCCTGGCCATTTAGCCCATGGTGTGCAAAAAAGTGCCGCTCAGAGGTAAAACAACCCAACTCAGATTTGCTGTACTTTTATTAGATGGCTCTTAAAAATTACTTATAGCCAAAAACATCGGTTTTGCAGTATTTCTGGTGTAGATTAAAACTTAGCGAAACAATACTTTTCACATGGAAAGGTTAATATTAACGTTTGTATTAAGTACAGAATCTTGTTCAATTCCAAACCTTTTACACTAAAATTATACACTTATTATCTAAGAACGTACATTTGACAGTTTTTCAGTAGCAGATCTTCTGCCACCTAACTTTGATTCAGAAAGCAGTTTTCGTTCCCCGTTAAGATCGTCAGAAGGGGAAATCATACGACATGGTTTAGAGAAATGCAGGAGTCGATCAGTTCCGATTTTTCTTCTAGCCAAAATCAGAGTGACCAAGTTATTAGCTGTGGAGGTGTTCTAACCTCGAATTAAGCATGGATATTTTTCCTCTAGAAATTCTCTCTGGTGAGATCTCTCCTTACAGATTTTCTCTATGGCATATTAGATTTTCATGCCAAGTAGGCTTCATAAGAAATAATATATTTTTCAGAAAATCGTGAGTACAGTCGCTCAAAAAAAGTATCCGAACACTATGGTTGATTACAGAACTCAGAAAAAATATCTGGCAACGATTTTTTTAGAAATTAGTGATCTGGCAACCTTCGTGTCACGAAGGTTGCCAGCTCACTATTTTCTAAAAGATCGTTGCCAGATTTTTTTTCTAAATTCTGTAATCAACCATAGTGTTCGGATACTTTTTTTTGAGCGACTGTAGGTGGTCATATTATTTTGATACTAGATCGTGTGGGCTCACTCACAGAAATATTGAGCGTGTGCAGTTACCGTTCACAGCAAACTGGAGCGTGTGCAGTAACTGCACACGCTCCCGTTTGCTGTGAACGGTAACTGGAGCGTGTACAGTTGCTGTACACGCCCCAGATATTTTTCCTGAATTCTGTAATCACGTGATACGAAGGTTGCCAAATCGCTAATTTCTAAAAAAAATCTTTGCCAGATTTTTTTTCTGAATTCTGTAATCAATTATAGTGTTCGGATACTTTTTTGAGCGACTGTACAATCGTTATTTTTGCTTCCTTATAAATGACTGCTTCGATAAAATCTTGCGGTATCTCCGCCTCTTAGTGTTTCTTGCATCAGTTCATTTATGAAAGATTTTTCTTGCCATGAAATTAATAAAAACATTTTCCTCCTCACTTCAGAAATTATATGACCGTCAGCCGTAAACAGAACAATGAAGATGGGTTCTTCGGTTTGTTTTTGATTTATGACAGAGAAAAACTTAGATGATATCAATTTATGGTTTGAATTTGTTACTCGTGTAGATAACAAAACACCTTGAACCACAGTCACGAGCATCTTCCGAAGCCATCACTAATATCACTTCAGGCGTCACTTCCCTGTAATGCGGTTTCCTAGCAACGTCAAAAGTACTGCAAGCAAACCACCACACCCGGGGAGCCAAGGCCTTGAACTTGTCACACGAACTAACACGGGAACAGCTGAACTGCGCATCCTATTTTAGGCAGAGTCATCGCGAGATTAAAAAGACGTTTTCGACTCGCATTTCGGACACCTTTCAGAAAAAAAGGAAGGTTTTACAAGTCAAGTCACGATCGGCTGAGTGAAGAAAAAAAAGCTAAAGAAAACTTCTGCCTCCAGAGCTGGAGCAGCGTTTCGTCGTAATTTACGAGCGAGCCTTTCGGCAAGGCCAACCACATGCTTCTATGGGAGAGTTGAAGTTCGGGCGCCTTTAAAGGGGAGAAAAATCCTCTTTGGTCCTTCAGCGATTGGTCCGAAGAACCAGCCGCGGGAGCAATCCCACCAATAGAAAAGCAGTATCCGCAATTTACCATTATGCGAGAAACCTTCTGTTACATTGGACCCGTGTATATGACCGTGCGGCTCTAAATGCGATTTTAACCTGTTCATCTCGCATTCGATTTGACGCTTTGCGAGGGATATGTCTTGTCTTTGTCGTTTCGCGGAAAGTTTCAGAACTTGCAGCCAGAATATTTAATGAAGTCTTGATACATTTGGGGTGGGGGGGGGGGCTCAGTCGGTAGCGCGCCAGGCTCGTAATCTGTAGTTCCCAGGTTCGAGTCCCAGCTGGGTCAGCGTTGTGATTTATCTCCGCAAAATTCTCCGCCCTACCCACGGTCAGTAGGGGATACCGATGGGTTTGGAAAGGCCGCCGTCTGTTGGATGGGATGTTAAGTCGTGGCTCCGTGTGCGGGAGAGCATACCCTTTGCAAGTTAAAGAACACGCTGGATGGTCTTAACGGGAGACTAACATCTGTCTCTCAACAGCTGTTCCAGTGGGTTCCCTCCCCCAACCTTTTTTGAGCCTTCGGGGTCCTCGTGACCTGGCCATTTAGCCTATGTTGTGCAAAAAAGTGCCGCTCAGAGGTAAAACAACCAACCCAACCTTGATACATTTCCAAACTACGCTTAGCAGAATAATTCTGAACTAGCAAAAAACGAATAGATGAACAATGTTTTTTGAGGAGGCATTTATTTGATTTGGTATGCTGCTCAATGTGGGGAGGTTTTTTTTTCTCAAGAGATGGGGAGTACTTTTTTTCACTCGTCGGTGTTATACTAAGGACAATTTCTGTAGTTGTTTGATGCTCAGGATAATCTGTACTCGCCGATGACACTCATCACAATCTCTGCATTCGTTACTGATACTTGGGACAATTTCTGTCCTTGGGGAGTGAGCCGAATCCGTGGTTTATTTTGGCAGCGCTGCAGCCAATTTAAAACACGTTGAAATACCACCTGACATTGAAATCTTTCTACCATTATTCAAAGTCTTGCCAATTTTGATTCTCTCCGAAGTTTTTTTTCAAGTGTACATCATTTTTAGATGCGTTTTGTTTTTGCTTAATCCCTACATGAAAGATTTAAGTGGAGAGTTTATAACGTATCCCTTGAATACATCTACAACGAATAGAAATATGCCTACGTTAAAGATAGAGAAACTGGACAAAGACTACTTTGCCCTACAACTGCAAGACAACTGATTATGACCGATGGGCTTGGAAAGGCCGCCGTCCGTCGGATGGGACGTTAAGCCGTGGCCCCGTGTGCGGGAGAGTCATACCCTGTGCACGTTAAAGAACACGCTGGATGGCCTTGACGGGAGGCTACCATCTGTCTCCCAACAGCTGTTCCAGTGGGTCACCTCCCCCAACCTTCTCTGAAGCCTTCGGGGTCCATGTGACCTGGCCATTTAGCCCATGGTGTGCAAAAAGTGCCGCTCAGAGGTAAAACAACCCAAACAACTGATTATGCAAATGTTTAATTTCTTAATTTTTTTTTCTAGAAAGTGAGAGAACTGAATTGTGAATTGGCACAATGGCTTTGTTATATTATGAAAAGAATTTAAATGTTTTCACGTGCCGACTGACGCAATGTTACGTCATGTAAGAGCATTCTCGACTTTTGTTGTTGATGAACAACACGTGGCCGGTCCTTGTACTTGCCACGTCTGAACTGGCTCTGACTTATGGGACGTGCACCAGTTAAAAGGGCACGAAACGGCGGACATACCGCCTGAGCCTCCTCAAGGGGTGGGAACAGACTGGTAGGGCAGGTGGAGGACAAAGGGGGATCGCAGAGGTGACCTTGCAAGCTCCCTGTTGACGAACGTAAAGCGATGTTGGGTGCACTTTGAAGTCACTAAGTTCGTTATTCTGGTTACCCGCTTCATTCACAATCGTGCAAAGCAAAAATAACTGCTGTCGTCTTCGAAATCCGTTTACTTTCAAGCTGTTTGGTTATTTGACTACTTTTCAGCCAATTTTTTTTTAGAGTAAGAGTTAATATTTTCATTTTGTCTGTCTGCTGGTATTATACTTTTTTTCACACCTCAATAAAAACTTATTTTTGGTTAGATAAGTATTAATAATGAGGTATTTGCGATTTTTCTTTCGAATCTTCCAATAGCTTTAGGGGAGGCGACGGCTCCGTCGGTAGCGCTCCGGGCTCGTAATCTTCTGTTCCCAGGTTCGAGTCCCACCTCAGCCAGGGTTGAGATTTATCTCCGCAAAGCTTCCCACGATGCCTTCGGCCAGTAGGGGACACCGATGGGACCTAAATCCGTGGTTCCGTGTCCCGGAGAGCCATACCCTGTGCACGTTAAAGAACACGCTGGATGGCCTTGACGGGAGTCACCATCTGTCTCCCAAGAGTTGTCCAGTGGGTATCCTCCCCCAACCTTCTATGAGTCTTTCTGACTTGGCCATTTAGCCCATTGTGTACAAAAAAGAGCCGTTCAGAGATAAAACAATCCAATAGCTTTAATAACGCCCTCTAACGGAGGGAAAAGGTTGAAAAATGGCAAAACTTTATTGCAAACGATCTCTTTATTCTAGAAATTTTAGTGTAGAAATTGTCATGGTCGAGAGCTTTTCACATGCAGAAATGATTTGCTCCCTTGTCTAGTGGTGTTGGGGTGGGGGGTTGAAAAACACAAGTTGTTTTGGTTTTAAGAGATAATAAATGAAAAATAACCCTCTCAAGCAGCTGCTTGCCACAGAGGTCTGACAGGAGCCTGCCAGTTTATATGCCATAGTAGAAGGTCTGTGAGGATGGCAGGACCTCAGCAGAAAAACAACATACACATCCATACCTTACCTGGTGCTCGAACCCAGGTCCCTTAGATCAGTAGTCAAGCGTGCTAACCACTCGACCACGGGATGGCTAAAGGGGAAAATTTTTACAGGTAATAATATTACTATTTGCATTTTCCCGATCCTACTACGAATTTCCACTAATAGAGTATTCGATGCACGGAGACAATATGTTATTGCCCTATTCAAATTTCAGTTGGCTTTAAAGTTTGATGTTCAGGGTGCTCGAAAGTTGTTGATACATTTAGCTTCAAGTTGAATAAGAAAACATTGGCTTGGTTTTAAAAAATTAATGTTGATCGTACAAATCTTGATTTTTTTTTTGGGGGGGGGGACGTTAGAGTTGGGTGTATTTGGCCTAAGTGGATGAAGGTAAGTTCAGAACTGGACAGAAAATTTCATCAAAATATCGTTGAAACGATTTGTCTTTATCGTCACCTAATGGAAGAGATAGCAGATGCGACCATAATTTTTAGCCCTGTCGAAAAGAGTGCAAACTATAGAAGATTAGAAAAGTACAGAGAGGAAAAAGGAAAGGTTGCTATATTCTATTTTCTGAAAACTCTACAAAATGTGTAAGAAATGCAAAAAATATAGATTTGTAATAATTGCTTTTACTACTAATTCAGAAAATAAATTTTCTTAACTTTAAAATTCAATTCCAGAAAATAAAAATGAAAATTCAAAGGTACATTTTATAAGAAACTCTTCGATAGAGATCAGCACCGGTTTTTCCATCATCTGAGGCATATGTTGATACAAAATATTAAATCTGTTCATTTATTTGTCTCCCATTATCTTTGATGATGATGATGATGATGATGAATAGATTAATTTTCTTGTTTAAAGAAAGGCTGCCATTTACTAGAAGACAGCCATGAAGCTAAATGGAGGATATTTCTTAAGTTGTTGTATGACAACTGCATCAGTATATAGAAAAGTAGTGCTTTAATGAAGACTAAAGAAAGAAAGAAATTCGAAGAGATCTAATTAAAAACCGAACCAGTTTTTTTCACGGAAGTGGAGACGAGGCCCCGAAAGTGACGAAACAGTCTCGTTTCCCTTCGTCTATCCCCTCCCCCACAAACTGCGCCCCCCATCTCCATTCTCCTTTTCTCTCATGTCCTTAGCAGCATCGTTCAATTTTCGATCCGGAAAACCAAACTTCATCATCTTCCAACTGAAGATGACCGTGGCCTATTTTGGGTGTCCAGGGTCACAGGTCATTTGGGAGCTGCGGACGTTAGGGACGCACTCGTCGGTTCTCGTGTTTTCGCGGCAACTGGCGAGAACCGGCTTCGTCTGCTTCTGCTGGCGGCCCATTGTCGAGACAACCAGATTCTCTTCATTTGAATTGCATTAGCATTCACAGGATGTCCACTTTGTCAATTACCTTACGGGTTCCGAGCAGTGATCTATTGTAATTACCACTCTGGCGGCTGTAATTGGACGGCTGCAGTGGGTGGAGATTATTTGGATTGTTGTTTACAAAAACTGAGACTTTGAACAACTTGACGAAGAGATATGGGCGATGCATGAAACGGAGGAGCTTGCTGCTTTTTCAATATACCGTTATCGGAAAAACGGAGTTTGAATAGAAATATATTAAGAACTCATTTTTTTTTTAAGGATATAGACTAGTTTGTATCACAAAGAGGTTTATTTTATATTCGAGCTCGTTAATATGATGGATTTACATTAATGCAATGTGGAGCGGGGGTGGCTCGGTCGGTAGCGCGCCAGACTCGCAATCTGCAATTCCCTGGTTCGAGTCCCAGCTGGGCCAGCTTTGAGATTTATCTCCGCAGAATTCCCCGCCCTACCCACGGTCAGTAGGGGACACCGATGGGCTTGGAAAGGCCGCCGTCCGTCGGATGGGACGTTAAGCCGTGGCCCCGTGTGTGGGAGAGCCATAACCTGTGCACGTTAAAGAACACGCTGGATGGCCTTGACGGGAGGCTACCAACTGCCTCACACCAGAGCTGTTCCAGTGGGTTCCCTCCCCCAACCTTCTATGAGCCTTCGGGGTCCATGTGACCTGCTCATTTAACCCATGGTGTGCAAAAATGTGCCGCTCAGAGGTAAAACAACCCAACGCAATTTAGGTCCGAATTTGATCCTCTGGATTTCTGAATATGGTTCTGAAAATATCATATTCATGTCGGCTAATGCCAGGATTTAAGAGGTATATGAAACAATCTCAACAGACTTTAATTTTTGATTCCAGAAATGAAAATAAAATTACCATTGATACTTATTAAATGCCAAAAAGGACTTTACGTGTGCTATTCAGTGAAATAGTCTTAAAATTTTCTCTAGATTTTCATTCGTAGTTAAAGGTTAAAAAGCCAGACAGAGTATAAATTCCTCACTTTTCAATATAGCATTTTGAATAAAACTTTGAGGAAAAGCATTTCAAGATTCGTTTGTCTTCGTGATTGTGCTGAAGAGAAAATATTATTTTGATAAATTTCTCTCCTCTCAAAAAATGAATATCATTCCGCATCATGTAAGAGAAAGCAATATTCGAAGCTTACTAACTTTTAACGTAGTTTTTATGGAAAATGCCATTGAAGATAAACCGAAGGTCTTAGTTTTCGCTAAAGCAATTTAACAGGATTCGCTCAATATTAAAAAAGTTATTGAAACTGAAAGATTTAGCAAGTTGGCTCGTTCTGCAAAGAAAATTCAAAATTGGAGAAAAATTAACACAATTGTTACTGGAACTCCTGAAAAAAATGCTCTTACAACTGATAATAAAGTTTAGTATAAATATTATTGCTTTATTTTTTAACTTCGTTTTATTAACTTTTTGAAACAATTATTTTAACTGGCACTGTTGCTTTAAAATATATTAAATTATTGTTAAAAGTCTAATTTCTGTAAATTTCCAAATTCAGAACGATTATTGTAAAAAATAGAAAATGGGTTGAGATCTTTATCTCAATCACTATTTTTTTTTTAGTAATTACGTAGATACATAACTCAATAAAAAGCCTATTTTAGTTATTGACATAACACGGAATTGTATCTGATAAAATGGCCGCTGAGTGTGTGTATATATAAATTGACTTTTAAGAAAAATAGGTGAAATATGATTCAGCAATCCTTTAGGATACGATTCAGCAATCCTTTAGGATTGCTGAATCGTATTTCATCATAATCCTCATTCTATTTCATGCAGATATCATAAAGCATGCAGAGAGAAAGAAACACTTATTTGCGAAAAGTAGAAAAATGTGAAGAGGATTAGAAATGCAGCGATGAGAGGAAGAAAGTATATACAGCGTGAAAAGATAAAGAAAAACTGTTTAAGGATGGCTTTATGGCCGAGTGGTTAGAACGCTTGGCTACTGATCTAAGGGACCTGGGTTCGAGCCCCGGGTAAGGCATGGTTGTGCGTGTTGTTTTTCTGCTGAGGTCTTGCCATCCTCTCAGACCTGCTGCTATGGCATGTAAACTGACAGGCTGATCAGACCTTCACTGATCAGACCTCTGTGGCAAGCAGCTGCTTGAGGGGGTATTTATTATTATTATTTATTTATTTATTTTTGCTTGAAAGTAGATTGATGTAAGACATTGCAAAGTTTTTAGATCTATTTCACATCACAGAATTCCTTAGATTTCTCTATTCTTTTATCGTTATGTGGACGACTCTTGCACTAGGCGCTCTGCAGATTCGTGATTGTTCAGTATTTAAAAGTTGGAATATTTAACATAATTAGAATAATCTATATGAATGATTAATTCAATATGTTAAAACTTCTTTTAAAAGTGTTGTTCTGTAAAACTGCCTTCTTTAAAACATTCAATTTCGTTTTAAATCTTAAACATTGTTAAAACTAGAGCCCGAATTAATATTTTCTAAATCTTTTTAATTTCACGGCGAAATTAAGTTACGAAGCAAAATCTTCTTCATAAACAAAATTATTCAACATGAGAATATTTGATATAAGAACGTTGATGAACAGAACAAACATCGAAAAAGAGAAAATTTCGTCATTAATAAATTTCGTCTGACTTAGATGTGTCTCGTAATCTGTAGTTCCCAGGTTCGAGTCCCAGCTGAGTCAGCGTTGAGATTTATCTCCGCAAAAATCCCCGCCGTGCACACGGTCAGTAGGAGACACCGATGGGCTTTGAAAGGTCGCCGTCCGTCGGATGGGACGTTAAGCCGTGGCCCCGTGTGCGGAGAGCCATACCCTGTGCACGTTAAAGAACACGCTGGATGGCCTTGACGGGAGGCTGCCATCTGTCTCCCAACAGCTGTTCCAGTGGGTCTCCTCCCCCAACCTTCTCTGAGCCTTCGGGGTCCGTGTGACCTGGCCATTTAGCCCATGGTGTGCAAAAAAGTGCCGCTCAGAGGTAAAACAACCCAACAACTTAAAGATGTCGCACATCGAGTCACCTGCAGGTTTAGTCTACCAAGTAAATTATCTGCAAAAGGATTGTCCTTGCGGGACACGTTGGAATATCGTCGGCGCCGAAACGCATCATTGAATGCTAATCAGATCTAGAGTTACTCGCCGTGAGTCTGACGATGCTGTGAGCAACTCCTGAAAACTCTTTGAACTTGCGTAAGACCGATATTCTCAGGTTGCAGATCGTATTCAAGAGTCTGACAATGTCCTTCATTGGGCTTATCAATGAAAACAAGGGTGTGCACATCTGATGGGTTGGAAATTCAAGTATCCAAATCCCCATTCATGAAAAACTTCATTCAATGAAAGGTTTTTGTTTTTCGCGTGTGTAACAGAACGCCACGAATCTTTCTGGCTCAGAGGGAATTGTTCACTGGAATTTCATTAAAGTTGCTTCCTTTTATAGAAGGGTTATCGGATATGAACTGAGAACGAGGCAAATACAAACAGAAGAGAAAGGCTTATCGAACTTTTCTGTTGCAGATCAGATCTCTAAGTATCTGCGCAAACTTGAAACCAAATCTGAATACGCTCATTAATTTTACCTCTGAGCGGCCCTTTCTTGCACACCATGGGCTAAATGGCCAGGTCACATAGACCCCAAAGGCTCAGAGAAGGTTGGGGAAGGGGACCCACTGGAACAGCTGTTGGTGGACAGATGGTAGCCTCCCGTCAAGATCATCCAGTGTGTTCTTTAACGTGCGCAGGGTATGTCTCTCCCGCACACGGGGCCAAGGCTTAAAGACCCATCCGACGGACTTTACTAAGCCCATCGGTGTCCCTTACTGACCGTGGGCAGGGCGGGGAATTTGGCGGAGATAAATCTCAACACTGACCCAGCTGGGACTCGAATCTGGGAGCTAGTAGGTTGCGAGCCAGGCGCGCTAGCGACTGAGCCACCCCCGCCCCCATTGCTCGACAGAATTTCTATACTGTATACAATGAAGCAGGGTAGCTTTGCGTGCTAGATTTAAACTCTTAAATCTTCCTGGCCTTGTTTTCCTTAAAAAATTGTAAACTGTTGAGAATGAAATGTTTTTTCTATTCGAGCTATTAAACAGCGTTTGCATTGTTTTCAAATCAAATTTTGCTGATAGAAACATGATTAGTTGCAGCGATGCTAAGTGAGTTTCCAAAGCTTTTTCCCTCCCTATTAGGGGCGGGGGTGGCTCAGTCGGTAGCGCGCCAGACTCGCAATCTGTAGTTCCCAGGTTCGAGTCCCAGCTGGGTCAGCGTTGAGATTTATCTCCGCAAAATTCCCCGCCCTTCCCACGGTCAGTAGGGGACACCGATGGTCTTGGAAAGGCCGCCGTCCGTCGGATGGGACGTTAAGCCGTGGCCCCTTGTGCGGGAGAGCCATACCCTGTTCACGTTAAAGAACACGCTGGATGGCCTTGACGGGAGGCTACCATCTGTCTCCCAACAGCTGTTCCAGTGGGTACCCTCCCCCAACCTTCTCTGAGCCTTCGGGGTCCATGTGACCTGGCCATTTAGCCCATGGTGTGCAAAAAAGTGCCGCTCAGAAGGGTAAAACAACCCAACCCTCCCTATTATAAATTGTATGTTTGAAATATAATTCTATTAAGCATTGGAATTAGCAATGAAGCAATTTTTTTCATTACAATAAAAAATACGCAATGTTAATTTTTTGATATTGCGTATTTTTTATTCTAATGAACAGAAGTTTTAACTTACTGAATTAATTTTTTTTATTACAATGAATGTTTTAAGCAGGCAGTTTTACAGAATAACACTTTTAACAGAAGTTTCAACTTATTGAATTATTTTTTTTCATTACAATAAAAATACGCATTCTCAATCTGCAATGTTAGTAAATTAATGAAAACGCGCCCTTTTTGAAGTTTTATTTCCACTTTCGTAAATTTTTATTTTTCAACTACAAACATTAGATTAAATATTTACATCTCTTATTTTGCGAGTATTTAACAGCCAATGCAAAACAATTTATTCGTGCAATCTAGAACGGCGAGGACTATAAATAGAAAATAGTGTCCTCCAAGTATTGCTCGCGATATTCCATTAATTACTGCACGTGTTCATCGCGACAGCGTTTGCGTATCTGCTGGTGAGCCTCGGTGGTTTGCCTCAGCTGGAGGGAACCGAGATCCTGCCTCTCAAGGCCGGGGCCGCCACAACCATCCCAGGCATCCACGCTGCGGGCTACCATAGCAACCAGCTTAAGCTGGATCTGACTCCTCTAAGATCTTTAAGAGATCATTTTGGATGCGCAGCGGAAAAAATATGAATCTAATTTTGAAATTTTATTACACTCTGATATTTGGCATCCTCTCAAGTTTTTTTGTCTGCATTAAGTTCAATTGACTAATTTTATGGGTTTGTTTTGATGGCTAATTGCATTAATAATTCTATAACATGAATTATATGTCACAGCAGCAATAGGTAATACGGAATGAGATACTTTGAATTTTGATGGTGCTACTTTTTCAAATTAACATTTTTATGGAACTCGAGCATTCATTACTATTACAGGGGCGGGGGTGGCTCAGTCGGTAGCGCGCCAGGCTCGTATTCTGTAGTTCCCAGGTTCGAGTCCCAGCTGGGACTCGAACCTGGGAACTACAGAATATAGTAGCGTTGAGATTTATCTCCGCAAAATTCCCCGCCCTGCCCACGGTCAGTAGGGGACACCGATGGGCTTGGAAAGGCCGCGGTCCGTCGGATGGGACGTTAAGCCGTGGCCCCGTGTGCGGGAGAGCCATACCCTGTGCACGTTAAAGAACACGCTGGATGGCCTTGACGGGAGGCTACCATCTGTCTCCCAACAGCTATTCCAGTAGGTCCCCTCCCCCAACCTTCTCTGAGCCTTCGGGGTCCATGTGACCTGGCCATTTAGCCCATGGTGTCCAAAAAAGTGCCGCTCAGAGGCAAAACAACCCAACCATCACTATTACAATAATTTTCTGTAAAAATGAATGAAAGTGGACAAAGTTATTATTCATGAAAAATAATTTCTAGAACTGGCGATGTATGCAAATACAAACTCAAATTTCTAAATGAAGTCACCATTTTAATCATTGATCTAGTGTGAGGTTGACTTTCTGTTGAAGTGACTTATTTCTGAATATCAATAAATCAGAATCAAGGCAATGGATGAACGCTGAAATTAATATCAAGACATATTCTGCGAAAATTCGGCCTTCAATTTGTTGTCATTATCTAATCTCTTAAGTTTTCTAGCTATGCTGTGATAAAGTGCTTCGGAATCCACCGCCTTACAAAACTTAGATTCCCATTCATTTAACTGGAAGTTTTCTAACTTAGCTCTATAACGCGCAAAACGTGCATTTCATAGAAAAGTGTGAAGGAAGATAAAGATGATAATTAAATCTACTGAAATCTGTATTTTCAATCTTCGTTCGGTATTTAAATAGTTGTGAAATATTCTAGCTTCCGTAACGGTAAAGGGCGGGGGTGGCTCAGTAGGTAGCGCGCCAGGCTCGTAATATGTAGTTCCCAGGTTCGAGTCCCAGCTGGGTCAACGTTGAGATTTATCTCCGCAATAATTGCCCGCCCTGCCCACGGTCAGTAGGAGACACAGATGGGCTTGAAAAGACCGCCGTCCGTCGGATGGGACGTTAAGCCGTGGCCCCGTGTGCGGGAGAGCCATACCCTGTGCACGTTAAAGAACACGCTGGATGGCCTTGACGGGAGGCTACCATCTGTCTCCCAACAGCTGTTCCAGTGGGTCCCCTCCTCCAACCTTCTCTGAGCCCTTGGGGTCCATGTGACCTGGCCATTTAGCCCATGGTGTGCAAAAAAGTGCCGCTCAGAGGTAAAACAACCCAACCCAATTCAACCTTCGTTCGGTATTTAAATAGTTGTGAAATATTCTAGCTTCCGTAACGGTAATGCAATATAAACACATTGCATGGCCAAATTATATATCATAGTTTTCGTTGAAATGGGTTTTGAAGTACTGCTAGAGTTCATTTCCCTCAGCTGATGAACTGTAGCTGCTCTTTTTTGCCGTACAGTTTGTGCCAACAAGCGCCTATCCGTCAGAGACTTTTTCCTCCCTCATTTGTCGCGATTAGAAGTTTTTTTTATATCGTTACCATTCTCGATACACTTGCGATATTGTGCCCTGTGATTTTCCGCTCGATCACATCCCTTACGGATGTTCTTGCCCATCCCGATCCAATGATGAGCGTCCTTTCGAAGTCGGTCAGATCAGCTTTTTTTTTACCCATGTCGCACTTTGCTTTCCTCCATGCCTTTACGATTTTTGTAGGACTTCGAAGTGATGTAGAATGCTAACATCAGTAAGAAATTTTGCACACATCGACATATTTCATGGTACTTCGTACTCGATGAACAATTATCCCAACAAATTATTATTTCAGAACAATTTATCCAGTCAGTGTGTAGTAACAGTATACAGTTTTGACAATATGAAATAATATGCTATTCGTTAAACGATAGTGAGCCGTCCCATGGCCGAGTGGTTAGCGCGCTTGGCTACTGATCTACGGGACCTGGGTTCGAGCCCCGGGTAAGGCATGGATGTTCGTGTTGTTTTCTGCTGAGGTCCTGCCATCCTCTCAGATCTTCTACTGTGGCATATAAACTGACAGGCTCCTGTCAGACCTCTGTGGCAAGCAGCTGCTTGAGGGGGTATTTATTTATTTAGCCGTCCCGTGGCCGAGTGGTTAGCACGCTTGGCTACTGATCTAAGGGACCTGGGTTCGAGCCCCGGATTAGGCATGGATGTGTGTGTCGTTTTTCTGCTGAGTCCTGCCATCCTCTCAGATCTCCTACTATGGCATATAAACTGACAGGCTCCTGTCAGACCTTTGTGGCAAGCAGCTGCTTGAGGGGGTATTTATTTTATTTATTTTTAAACGATAGTCGTGTTGTTTTTTGTTGGTACCTGTGATGCAACTATAAAATTTCTATCTGAATTAAAAACATATAATTGGTAAACGTAAAATTAAAAAAATAAACATTTAGTTCAGTGTCTCGCAAATTGTGTGCCGCGGCACAGTAGTGTGCCGCGAGAGATTCCAAGTGTGCCGTGAGAGATTTTCAAATTGACACTAGATATTCCAAAGATTTCATTCTGACTTGACTTGTGTTATCGACGTGCTTTAATAAAAATCCTTCAGATTTTATCAACTGGGATCTTGTAAGTATTTATCAAGCTTTTTCCAAATTTTGGTATTAATTTTTGATTATTATAATTACTGAAATTAAATCTAAGAAGCGTGAGCGGCTTCAGACAATTGATAAAGGCTTCAGATGATTGATGAAGAGATGCGAGTGTGTTTATCTAACTTTGAGCCAAGAATAATGCAAATTTGTTCGCAGAAGCAAGCTCATACATCCCATTGAAATATGTTCATATCTAAATTTTAAATAAAATGCATTTAACGAAACTTCAAATTTCCTCTTTTCACGTAACCATCAAAAATTCTTTTATAAGTGTGCCGCGGGAAAAAAAATTACATTCAGTGTGCCGCAGAGTAAAAAAGTTTGCGCGACACTGATTTAGTTCCTCGAAGGCAAGGAGCAATACGTGATACTTTTGCTCTAAAATTATTTTAAAAAAATTCTAAAAAAAACCGCAGTTTCCGTCAGTGTTATTGTCTTTCGGACAACAACACCAATCCATTTTCCGCTTCGTTGAGTAAAAGTATTTCTGTCGAGGTCTTAAATGGAACATCCTGTACAACTTATATCCTTTTGCCTTCCCATATCAACAATTCGTATTCAAAAAGTGCGCTTATCATTTATCAAAATCTGAGCAATGTTTTCTGGATTCGTTTGGCTCCGTGATATCTCATCTACCATCTAAAATTTTTTCCTTACTAGAATGATAAAAATTCTACATCATCTAAGAGTCTTAAATCAGCTTCACCCCCCCCCCCTCACCCTCGACTCATCTCACGCCACCCAGAATCCCTCAAATTTAAAAATCGCGTGGAACAGATCTTATGCCACGCGCATAGGCGATCACGGAAGCAGAAGTCTGTGACCCGCGGCTGCCTCCGTCGACGAACCGGCCTCGCCAAGAACCGGCCGGGTCCGGCTCCCTGGCGTCCGTCGCGTTTACCGTCGGCTAGCTCACGACCTCCGATGCGCCCTGTCAACAGCAGTCACGTGCGTGTCAGTGGCGCTGCGGACTGACCAACATCGATGGGAGATGCCAACAGATTTCTAAATAAACAAGCAAACGGTTGATTGATCCGATGGCCACTTATTTAGAGATGCGGGAAGAATTGATATAAAAAGCGACGAGGGTAAATAAAAAAATTCTTTTTTTAGATGCTGTCAATACCAGGAAGAGTTAGAGACAACTGTTTAACAATGGACTTGAGGAAGATGATGATGGATTATCTGATTCTTTGGCTTCTTCCTGATTGCTCTTCGGATGGATTCGGTGTTCTTGCACCTTTGGAAAGCTTTATTGCAAACAAACTCTGCGGTTTTACAAAGCGGAAATATTTCTTTAACAGACATATAAAGTGATAAATGGTTTCTAGTTATTGCTCGCCGTGCTTTGGGGTCGGTGAGATTTGCTAGACACAGCGACACTTAACGGATCTGGGGCGGCTCAGTCGGTAGCGCGCCAGGCTCGTAATCTGTAGTTCCCAGGTTCGAGTCCCAGCTGGGTCAGCGTTGAGAGTTATTTCCGCAAAATTTCCCGCCCTGCCCACGGTCAGTAGGGGACACCGATGGGCTTGGAAAGGCCGCCGTCCGTCGGATGGGACGTTAAGCCGTGGCCGCGTGTGCGGGAGAGCCATACCCTGTGCACGTTAAAGAACACGCTGGATGGCCTTGACGGGAGACTACCATCTGTCTCCCAACAGCTGTTCCAGTGGGTCTCCTCCCCCAACCTTCTCTTAGCCTTCGGGGTCCATGTGACCTGGCCATTTAGCCCATGGTGTGCAAAAAAGTGCCGCTCAGAGGTAAAACAACCCAACTTAACGGATCTTCTGCAAGTTTCTTTCGAGTAGAATTCTTAATTCTGATTAGATGCAGGTTCTGAAAACGTTTAATATTCATCAAGAAAAAGTGGAATTTGGCTGTATTTTCCGTTAAATGTTTTTGAAGAAAAATGGAGGAGTCATTAGAGGATATTCATCGAATAATATTAAGGAAATGACCACAGATAGGTTAAATATGAAACATAATGCAAGATGCACTTGATTTGAATGCAAAAGATTTTAAGGTTTCTGTTAATTTCTTGGCTTTACAGTATCAATAAAGTTGATTATAAATAAAATGAATTTTTGTTAATGCTTTGAAAAAAAGAGATTGAAAAAACTCGCATTTTTAAAAATGCGAGTTTCTTAAAAAATATCGCTAAGAGATCTTGGTATATTAATAATAATCATCAGCAAGATCTCTTAGCGATATATATTCAAGATCTCTTAGCGATATTTATGATGAAGCTAGATGAATTCAAGATCTCTTAGCGATATTTATGATTTTATAGATGAAGCTAGAATATTTCGCAACGCGTTTGAAAAATGAGAAAAAACTCGCATTTTTAAATACCATCATATAAGATATGAGAATAAGTCTCGTATCTTATACGATGAAGTATAAGTTATGGCGAATTTTAAAACTCTCATTTTTAAATTCGTCGTATAAGTGGCACAATATCAAGAACTCTTGGCTGTGAATCAAAATCATGGAACATTCAAACACCAGATAAGGAATGGGTATTTGTATTGTCATCCTGCTGAGGTTTCTATGACACGATATTTGTATTATTTTTGAGGCTGAGGTCTATGGCGTGTTGTTTATATTGCATTTCAGCTGAGGTATCTTTATAGCATGCTATTTTAACAAACTCGTGACAGGTCTCTACGGCAAGTGGACTGCTTGAAAAGGTGTTAATTTTACTATTAAATCAATTAGTCTTAAGAAATTTCTTACGTGGATCGTCTTATATTTCTTTTCGGTATCTGATATTTTAAAGTATTTTCTAGCACTAATTGGGACGGGGGTGGCTCAGTCGGCAGCGCGCCAGGCTCATAATCTGTAGTTCCCAGGTTCGAGTCCCAGCTGGGTCAGCGTTGAGATTTATCTCCGCAAAATTCCCCGCCCTGCCCACGGTCAGTAGGGGACACCGATGGGCTTGGAAAGGCCGCCGTCCGTCGGATGGGACGTTAAGCCGTGGTCCCGTGTGCGGGAGAGCTATACCCTGTGCACGTTAAAGAACACGCTGGATGGCCTTGATGGGAGGCTTCCATCTGTCTCCCAACAGCTGTTCCAATGGGTCCCCTCCCCCAACCTTCTCTTAGCCTTCGGGATCCATGTGACCTGCCCATTTAGCCCATGGTGTGCAAAAAAGTGTCGCTCAGAGGTAAAACAGCCCAACCCTTTAAAGGACACGCTGGATGGCCTTGACGGGAAGCTACCATCTCTCCCAACAGCTGTTCCAGTGGGTCCCTTCCTCCAACCTTCTTCTCTGAGCCTTCGGGTCCATGTGACTTGGCCATTTAGCCCATGGTGTGCAAAAAAGTGCCGCTCAGAGGTAAAACAACCCAACCTAGCACTAATTAGAATTTAATGCAATAAAGTTTGTTTCACTTTAGCTTAAAAACATTGAGGTGAAGAAATGTAAAGACGCGAATTACTGAAAAGAATTTGCTTAAACTCTATATCGTCAGATTTTGCTTCAAGATTTTGCGTTTCTACAATTTTCTGTTTCTATTTAGAATTGATTGGTATTATTATAAAAACTATAATGATCATAACGCTTACAGAAGTCTTGAATCAATTGCAAGTATTATCATAAGAGAGGACAGAAGAAAAAAAAAACAGGTAAATAAAGTGAACTCTCTACAACGGTGAAACATGTCTACCTCAATTAAAATCTTAATAGTTCTTTGTAAATTCATCTTCAGCAATCATGTAGAATGTGTTAAATAGAACCTGGGTATAAGAAATTAGAAACTAAACGTTTGACGTCTTTGTTTTACCTCGGCACTTTTTTAGCACACCATGGGCTAAATGGCCAGGTCACATGGACCCCGAAGGCTCAGAGAAGGTTGGGGGAGGGGACCCACTGGAACAGCTGTTGGGAGACAGATGGTAGCCTCCCGTCAAGGCCATCCAGCGTGTTCTTTAACGTGCACAGGGTATGGCTCTCCAGCACACGGGGCCACAGCTTAACGTCCCATCCGACGGACGGCGGCCTTTAAAAACCCATCGGTGTCCCCTACTGACCGTGGGCAGGGCGGGGAATTTTGCGGAGATAAATCTCAATGCTGACCCAGCTGGGACTCGAACCTGGGAACTACAGATTACGAGCCTGGCGCGCTACCGACTGAGCCACCCCCGCCCCATACGTTTGACGTCTCTTTGATGGTAAACTGAAGAGAAGATTGAAAGGTGGAAAAAAGATAAATTATTAATATTATCAGTCTTGAGCTAGGTAATAAATCCAGTGAAGGAAATGCTAAAATCGCCCCAGATGTCAGGCAAAAAAGACAGAATACACTTGTAAGGAGGTTAACGTTGTTTACATTCAGTACTAGGCGTTTCAGAAGAGGTCCATGGGTGTGGTTTAATTTTTTTTTCAACGTGTTTGAAAGATTCTTTTTATACTTCATGCTAAACTTTTGCAAAAACAAAATTAAGTGAAAATTAAAATTTTTAACGCATACACATATGAGAGTAAAGTGTTGCCTGTTTTGAACAAAAAAAAAATGACATTCATTAAATGAGAAAGGACTTTGGTCGGAATACATCAATCTTGAGGTTGTTCGAGAATGTTTCTAGTGTTGAAGTTGAAAGATTTAGAATATAGTTATTGGATCCATTAAGTAATCATTAGTAACATTTCACTCTAAATGAGGTGGGATAAAAAAAATTATTTAAACAAGGACAATCAGCTGATTCAGCCAGTACTCTATCAGTTCGGCTTTTCTTAGGGCAAGACCTTTAGATGTTAACCTTTTCTAAGTGCGTGATACACACAGATAACACTTAACAACAAATCAACGTTGGACTTACTACTTGTGCGATTAGGTAGAGCAATATTATTCTATCGGAGTATTTGAAAAGTCTTTTGTTTCAAGTATACAGTTTTGGCAACCATATGCGCTAATAATTTGATATGATTGACAGAAACATTTTTTGTTACATAATCAGCTTCGGGAAGGATCCTTTTCCGTATAAGATTTGGTGATCTACGGAAAATAAACACTCAAATGCTGAATGGCCTTCGTGTGTCTTACGAAATTGGAAATCAAAACCTCTGCTATCTCTGCGCCAGATAGATGTGTAAGGGAGAGGATGGTAGTGGTCCTGACGGAAAGGAAAATTTCTACGTGTACTTTTAAAGTACAGGTCGAAGAGAGGGAAAAAAGATCATATTCCAAAACATTTTCTTCATCGTTTGAGGGCATCAGACACTTCTGCTATCTTCTGATACCAGATATTTTGATGAAAGATGGACAAGAACCAATTCGAGAGAGGAAGGCATAAAAAAAGGATCCGCATCGATTCCAAGCGCTGGGTTTGGTCAGACCCAAAGCCATAGTGGGCACCAAAAGTCGAAATGTAACTGGGTCTGGAAGATAGATATCAAGTTCCACGCTCCACTAACTTGTCGATAAACAGAGAACCAGTTTCTTTGCTGTTCGTGTCCCCCGGATATTTCCTTACAACGCACTCCGCAACTTTTGTAACCGGACCACGAGGTCGGCTGCAGGACGACAATGTAGGTCATTTTTGAACCTGGTTGCTGTCGCTCATTGAGTTTGACCAGAAGATCGTCTCTGTATTTTCTTTGGTCTACCACTCGGTGATTTCCCCCCCCCCCCTCATCCAGAGAAGTGGATGATGTCTTTCGAACTTCCTGTTGTGAAGAGGATCATCATCACCGTGCGAAATAGAGCATTCATCAGAAGTCAATTTTCATTAGATACATATAGGGTTATTTTCTTAAGAGATTTCAAACCTAATCCAACTGTTACATTCAAAATCTGTCAATGCTGGTCGAAGCTTCTACCGTCTTGTCAGTTTTCACTAATGATCTTCTGTCTACAAAAAGAAATATCAACATTCACCAGGTATTGTAAGATCTCGTCGCGCTAGATTAACGATATCTTTATGATAATTTTGCCCTACTTTGTTGACAACAGAAGAGAAAGTGTGTGCAGAAGAAACCACTAATCAAACTCAAATTTCTTTTTCAGTTCCAGAATACGACAGGAACGTTGCCGTATTTTTTGTTTCGTGTAAAATTCTTATAATACTGTTAATTTTAATTAATGGCAGTGAAATGAGACAAACGTTTTAATTTTAAGGATTGTTTTTCACTGGGAATAGTGTAAGGAGTTCCTAGTTTGTCAAGAAAACTCCTGTAAACTAGGAGTAGCTTTTTTTCTTTTTCCATCCTCTGTGTAATATTCTAGAGCAGTGGTTCTCAACCTTTCATGCTTCACGTACCTCCGGAGATGTGCATGTAACTGGCGTACCCCTTGTATAGATAGATAAAACTATAGTTATAGTATAACAATGGGAATAAAATAAAACATATATATCAGTGGTTCTCAACCTTTTATGCTTCACGTACCCCCTGGAAATGTGTATGTAACTGGCGTACCCCTTGTATAGATAGATAAAACTATAGTTATAGTATAACAATGGGAATAAAATAAAACATATATCAGAGGTTCTCAACCTTTTATGCTTCGCGTACCCCCTGGAAATGTGTATGTAACTGGCGTACCCCTTGTATAGATAGATAAAACTGTAGTTATAGTATAACAATGGGAATAAAATAAAACATATATCAGAGGTTCTCAACCTTTTATGCTTCGCGTACCCCCTGGAAATGTGTAACTGGCGTACCCCTTGTATAGATAGATAAAACTATAGTTATAGTATAACAATGGGAATAAAATAAAACATATATCAGAGGTTCTCAACCTTTTATGCTTCGCGTACCCCCTGGAAATGTGTATGTAACTGGCGTACCCCTTGTATAGATAGATAAAACTGTAGTTATAGTATAACAATGGGAATAAAATAAAACATATATCAGAGGTTCTCAACCTTTTATGCTTCGCGTACCCCCTGGAAATGTGTAACTGGCGTACCCCTTGTATAGATAGATAAAACTATAGTTATAGTATAACAATGGGAATGAAATAAAACATATATATCAGTGGTTCTCAACCTTTTATGCTTCGCGTACCCCCTGGAAATGTGTATGTAACTGGCGTACCCCTTGTATAGATAGATAAAACTATAATTTTATAGTATGACAATGGTTATTTTTACTTTGTTTACTAGATGTAGCGACTCTTGAGCTATCAGGGTCAAGAGGGGGGGGGGGGGGAGGCGTGGGGTAGGCGGTAAAAGTTTTTCTCCCCGGAAAACTTTTACCTCCTACCCCACGTTGAGAACCCCTATTCTAGAGAACAGTTTAAGATTTAACTTTTGGTATACTTGAAGGAAATTTTTCTACCTCAAAAAGTTCCTAATATGCGTCGTGAAAACTACATTCTGGATGTCAGATTTTTTATGTGCTCTGAACTAGAAAAGACTAAAATTCAACGTTTTTTAATCTCTGTTTCAAATAATTGTAACCAGCTGCTAAACTGCAAGAAGTGGGATCTACGAATTACGCCTCGACTTTTAGAAAGTTCAAATTTATGATTTGTATTTTTTTCCTACAAGACTCAATTTATAGTTAAAAAGAAAGCTCATTTAACGCTAAAGATATGTGAAAAAGCGTTGTTTCTATTGTTATTCACGGAGAAGGGTAAAAATAATGCGTAAACTTTATTAAAAGCGTTCATTTCGCTTGTTATGTGAAGATTATTAAGATTTGTCGTGAAGCACAAGGCAGAAAGCATTCAAAATGCAGAATTGTCTTCCAAATAATGCTAATAGGATGCGGATAGGCCATTCCATTGGGGCGGGGGTGGCTCAGTCGGTAGCGCGCCAGGCTCGTAATCTGTAGTTCCCAGGTTCGAGTCCCAGCTGGGTCAGCGTTGAGATTTATCTCCGCAAAAATTCCCCGCCCTGCCCACGGTCAGTAGGGGATACCGATGGGCTTGGAATAGGCCGCCGTCCGTCGGATGGGACGTTAAGCCGTGGCACCGTGTGCGGGAGAGCCATACCCTGTGCACGTTAAAGAACACGCTGGATGGCCTTGACGGGAGGCTACCATCTGTCTCCCAACAGCTGTTCCAGTGGGTCCCCTCCCCCAACCTTCTCTGAGCCTTCGGGGTCCATGTGACCTGGCCATATGGTGTGCAAAAAATTGCCGCGCAAAAAAGAAACCCAACCCCTTTTCCTTTAACAAATTTATATTCCCATGTGATAGGAGCATAGCTGTTGGCGAGAGGGATTGACTGGTAGTGGTTCATTACTGCAAACTTTATACCAATCATTATAGAATTACAGTCGTGCATTTCATCATATTCTTAGCGGTAATGATACTTTGGCAGCACTTATTGTTTTATTTTCTTAAATCTCTTACAACAAAGAATAGATTGAAATGATTAAACAGGAAAACTTTTGATTGCTTATAACCGAAGACGATCATGAGCTGGAAATGAACTTTCTTTATATGGAAACACCATATATAGAAATTGTCGGTAATCATCAGAATGGAGCTGAATATTATCGTTGTTCGTCAAGATAAATTTGTACAGGGGAAGGAAATTGTGCTTAAACAGGTATGGGTATTCAAAAACACTATTCAGTTTCGAAAGTACTGATATCCTTTTTCTCGTGTGACTACAGTTCTTAAATATTACTGATAAAAAAAAAACCCCTTCTAGCAGCTGCTTGCCACAGAGGTCTGACAGGAGCCTGTCAGTTTATATGCCATAGTAGAAGGTCTGAGAGAATGGCAGGACCTCAGCAGAAAAACGACACACACATCCATGCCTTACCCGGGGCTCGAACCCAGGTCCCTTAGATCAGTAGCCAAGCGTGATAACCACTCGGCCACGGGATATGAACTCTGCCACGGGCAATAAAATGCGTTCTCAGTGTGACGAAAATGATATTTGAATGTTGTTAACGACAGAATTTGACAGATATATGAAAGTTATTAACGAAATTTTTAAAGCATAATTCTGATTAGTATCGTTGATATTAAAAATTCATGCTTATTTAGTTACCTTTTGAGCATACGAACATTTTGAGTTACGCGAAGATTAATGTTTCGTAATCGACCATTAATTCTGGTGAAACATTTAGCAAATATGATACATAATCGCATCCTATCAGTTAAAATGAAAAGGAAAACTCCGATTCTGAAAGTAGTCCAGCTTTCAAAAGATGCCAGTATCGGGTAACAGTCGTGGGAAAGTTTTCCAAACCACTAACATCAGCTGTAACCCAGATAATTCAGCTGTTTAGTTAAAGAGCATAATGTCACAGAAGGATAAGATATAAGTATCTACTTCGAAGCTTCAATAAAATTTTCGCTTATTGACTTTTTTCTCGCCCTATCATTTTGTTCACCAATTGCTCGTTTCTACTAAAACATTCAAAGTAAAACCACAAAACATTCCAGCATTCACTTCTCGTAGAAATGTTTATAAGCGAATCTTTTATATCTTCAAGTTATAGATATCCCCCCTTCCGTCTCTTTTCCACCCCATTAACTAAGTGGAAGACCTGAGCCATGATGTGTAGGGTCAATATTCCCATTTGCAACATATGCTGAAGCTTATGTCAGAGTCCGCGTAATCTGATACTTCTTCAGTCAACGTTCTGATAATCGCATCGTTATAAAAGTTACAGAAGCTACACAGAAAAGGTTAAGTGGCGATGTCATTTAATCGTCCGTAGGGTTAGAGGATGTGGACGTAAATGCATCTTGTTTTCATGAGGATTTCCTTGCAAATGCTGACTTTGAAAACCAATGTCAAGTTGCAGTTCGTGTAATAAACAAGTTTCTGACGGCAACCAGATATTTTGAATTCGTTAGCCTTTCCCTTGGAATTTATGTTGAATTATCAGCATTAATCCCCAGCTGGGTCAGCGTTGAGATTTATCACCGCAAAATTCCTTGCCCTGCCCACGGTCAGTAGAGGACACAGCTTGGAGAGGCCGCCGTCCGTCGGATGGGATGTTAAGCCGTGACCCCTTGTGCGGGAGAGCCATACCCTGTGCACGTTAAAGAACACACTGGATGGCCTTGACGGGAGGCTACCATCTGCCTTCCAACAGCTGTTCCAGTGGGTCCCCAACCCCATTGGGGCGGGGGTGGCTCAGTCGGTAGCGCACCAGGCTCGTAATCTGTAGTTCCCAGGTTCGAGTCCCAGCTGGGTTAGCGTTGTGATTTATCTCCGCAAAATTTCCCGCACTGCCCACGGTCAGTAGGGGACACCGATGGGCTTGGAAAGGCCGCCGTCCGTCGGATGGGACGTTAAGCCGTGGCTCCGTGTGCGGGAGAGCCATACCCTGTGCACGTTAAAGAACACGCTGGATGGCCTTGACGGGAGGCTACCATCTGTCTCCCAACAGCTGTTCCAGTGGGTCCCCTCCCCCAACCTTC
The DNA here is from genome assembly GCA_038380435.1 of Ryuthela nishihirai. NCBI lineage: Eukaryota > Metazoa > Arthropoda > Arachnida > Araneae > Heptathelidae > Ryuthela > Ryuthela nishihirai. The sequence continues at coordinate 19,626,847 of JAWZYU010000028.1, read as the reverse complement.
TCTGAGCCTTCGGGGTCCATGTGACCTGGCCATTGAGCCCATGGTGTGCAAAAAAGTGCCGCTCAGAGGTAAAACAACCCAACCCAATTAACAGTGACAGCATATTTTCCGAAATCGCTGCAAGAGCCCATGTATATTCTTAAAATCAGTATTCAAATGAAACTTTTCTTCCCATTGTAGTTTTATTCACAGCAGAGAATACGAGTTTTAGATCACATTAGATTCATTTAACATGAAATAATTTCACCGAAAATTTTCGGCGCGCTACCGACTGAGCCACCCCCGCCCTTGTCACTGTTAAATTACATTGATTAGGACTTGAATGGTCAAGTGGTTAGTGTGCTTGGCTACAGATCAAAGGGACCGGTATTTGAGTGCAGGAAAAACCTGACTCTTGGTCTGTTCTGCTGTCTCACCTTCCTTACAGACCAGGGTGGGGGGTGGCTCAGTCGGTAGCGCGCCAGGCTCGCAATCTGCAAGTTCGAGCCCTGCATGGGTTAATTTGAGATTTATCTCCGCCAAACACCACAGTCTGCATTCTATCTACAGGAGACAACCATGGGCCGCAATAAGGGTCGCCCTCTGTCGCATGGGACGTAAAGCCGTGGTTCCGTCTGTGGGAAACCTATACCCTCTGCACGTTAAAGAACTCGTTAAATGGCTTGACGGGAGTCTACCCTCTGGGTCCCTTCTCCCCCTCAGCCCTTGTGATTTGGCCATTTAGCCCATTGTGGCAAAAAAAAGCCGCTCAAAGGTAAAACAGCCCAAATCCTTAGACTTTTTGGGGCGGGGGTGGCTCAGTCGGTAGCGCGCCAGGCTCGTAATCTGTAGTTCCCAGGTTCGAGTCCCAGCTGGGTCAGCGTTGAGATTTATCTCCGCAAAACTCCCCGACCTGCCCACGGTCATTAGGGGACACCGATGAGCTTGGAAAGGCCACCGTCCGTCGGATGGGACGTTAAGCCATGGTCCGTGTGCGGGAGAGCCATACCCTGTGCACGTTAAAGAACACGCTGGATGGCCTTGACGGGAGGCTACCATCTGTCTCCCAACAGCTGTTCCAGTGGTTCCCCTCCCCCAACCTTCTCTGAGCCTTCGGGGTCCATGTGACCTGGCCATTTAGCCCATTGTGTGCAAAAAAGTGCCGTTCAGAGGTAAAACAACCCAACCTTACAGACTTATGTGTGGTATTATAATGATAGGCTTTTGTTAAAACTCTGCGGCAAGCAGCTGCTTCAGGGTTTTATTTTGTTACTTAGCTGAAGCAGTTTATTGATTCACATTTCCAGAACTTCATTTGGATTTATTTTAACGTTACACGAAGTTTGGTAAATCTTAAAATCTAAAAATTAATCTTTGAAAAGAGATTAAAAGAGGTAAATGCTGGAGCTATCTTTTACCCATTTCTGATGTTACTAGGGTAACGAAACCTGGAATAATTTTATTGCAATGCTAGTAAATGAAAAGGAGCATTGGTAAGGACTATACAAATGTATAAGACAAAACATTAAGATACAATGTAAAATTATGCTAATTAAATAATTCTTTTGGTCACAGAGCAACTGGAAAAGTTCCACTTAAATCCTGACGATGAGAAGACTGTGTGGAACATCATCGAGCAGCCAGTAGGGTTCGTGGTGTTAGGGAGCAGTTCCTGGGCCAGAGCCTGTGTTGTCAACGGATTACTGGGCAGGCCGATGCTCCCTGTCGTGCCATACAGTAAAGACAACGACCACTGGAGGATGGTAAGTTGCTTTTTCAGATCTTTAACTTTTTTTTTTACATTAATATTTGTGCGAAACTGTTAGTTGTTGTTTGGGTTGTTTTACCTCTGAGCGGCACTTTTTTGCACACCATGGGCTAAATGGCCAGGTCACATGGACCCCGAAGGCTCAGAGAAGGTTGGGGGAGGGGACCCACTGGAACAGCTGTTGGGAGACAGATGGTAGCCTCCCGTCAAGGCCATCCAGCGTGTTCTTTAACGTGCACAGGGTATGGCTTTCCCGCACACGGGGCCACGGCTTAATGTCCCATCCGACGGACGGCGGCTTTTCCAAGTCCATCGGTGTCCCCTACTGACCGTGGGCAGGGCGGGGAATTTTGCGGAGATAAATCTCAACGCTGACCCAGCTGGGACTCGAACCTGGGAACTACAGATTACGAGCCTGGCGCGCTACCGACTGAGCCACCCCCGCCCCCATCAAATATGAGATTCATTTTTTTTCTGAAGTAATGAAGTAACGGAGGTACCATGAGATAATCAAGATAAATCCAAGTTAAGTTTTTAGAAAATTATTGGATAAAAATTGTTTTTCTATCAAACGAATCACTTTGAATTGCTTTCAAATTTGTGAGCAGTGGATGCTTTATATTTAAAACGCTTTTCTCTAATGAAAATACTTTGAGTATAACAATGAAGGGATGTTGCAAATCCACATCGGTTAGCAAGGGTCGATAAGAAGCCGAATCATTTTTGCCGAGACTCAAAAGCAATGAAAAAGGAATGCCGAGTGAACAGTATTAATTTTAGTATGGTACGAAATTTGTGAAAAGCTGTTTTTATTTTATTAAAATATAATTTATCGATATTTTGTGTGTACCGATTAAATTGTATAAAACTGGAATTAAACATTTATTGATTCCATTCTAATGCACTAGTCTTCGTGGTACCTTCATTACTAAAAAAAAACGTAAAAGCTGCTTGCCACAGGATATAAATACGTCATAAGTCTGTTTGGATGTCAAGACCTCAGCCAAAGCAAAATTTCCACGCCCTATCTGAAGCTCGGATATAGGGCCATGAGATCAATAGTCAAGCACGCTAACCACTTAACCATGTGACAGTCCCGTGAAAAAATGAAATGATGAATGTCGGGGCTTTGTTTTAGAAATAGAAAACAAATTTAAGAATTATTGAATCTTCTTTAGAGAAATCGCCTCATTAAGCCATATCGTCTTTCTTTTGCTACTTGACCTTCTCTAAGAAGGTCAAAAGGACTGGATTGTGCCATCTGACCCTGCTGTGAGACTTCCCTTGTTCTTTTAGAGCTGCAATCTAAAGGAATTGCTTTTAAGCATCCATCCATTTATTTAACACAGAAGTTGTTTATTAACTTTTCTTAATTTGAATACGTTTAACATATCGAAGTAGGCCACGACAGTTGTTAATGCTCTTTACTGGGTCATGGGAAAAGGAATTCGCTCGCGAAAGACAAAGTATTCACCTGAGCCTTCGGTCACCTCTTGTTAATCAGGAGTGGATATTGGAGGTCAGAGATTAACACATTTTCTTTACTCACTTAACGGGGACGGGGTGGCTCAGTCGGTAGCGCGCCAGGCTCGTAATCTGTAGTTCCCAGGTTCGAGTCCCAGCTGGGTCTGCGTTGAGATTTATCTCCGCAAAATTCCCCGCCCTGCCCACGGTCAGTAGGGGACACCGATGGGCTTGGAAAGGCCGCTGTCAGTCGGATGGGACGTTAAGCCGTGGCCCCGTGTGTGTGGAGGGGAGATCCATACCCTGTGCACGTTAAAGAACACGCTGGATGGTCTTGACGGAAGACTACCATCTGTCTCCCAACAGCAGTTCCAGTGGGTCCCCTCCCCCAACCTTCTCTGAGCCTTCGGGGTCCATGTGACCCGGCCATTTAGCCCACGGTGTGCAAAAAAGTGCCGTTCAGAGGTAAAACAACCCAACTTCCTCACTTAACGTCAAATTGCAAGTGAAATGCTAAAATAATACTCTGTTTTACTCTTTAAAATTTATATTAATTATTTAACGTTCAGATTTTTCTCTTCAAAATAATCAAATGCAGATTATGAATTTTTCGGATCGTTTTCAAGTTGTTTGCTGCTTTTGGTCATTTCTGATTCAGCTTCGGTGTAATTCTGGTACTTTTGTTCCTATTCGTTCAATGTTATCTTAACCTAAAGCAATAAGGGGAAAACAACATTTGTAGCTCGTTTTCAACTCTTCAGTAACTCTCTCCCAGGAATATCATGGGAAGGTCTCTGAGTGAAAAGAGAACTTATTTCAAGGGCCAGTGGCGGCTCGCGTATAGGCACTGTGGAACTGCAGCGCCCCCGAATTTCAACTTGATATTATCGATAACATTTAATATAATGAGTCCTTTTTTCTTTAATTCTTTCTTTATACTTGTACAATATATAATCCTTAATCTTAATGTCAGTAGCCATCCCCCAGTTTATGAAAAAGATACAAAAATCTTTGTATGGAACTGTGCGCTTCACAGTACTAGCGGCGAGGTGTTTGACTGTTGTGCGCATGCGCACATAGGAAGCTACACGCGAGGCTGCAAGGGAGAGAGAGAGAGAGCACTGTCGTTCCCGCAGTGCCGACCCTGGCGTGCTGGTTGAAGGTAGTTTTACACAATTTTAAAACAAAGGCTAAAAATTTTCTGGAGCAGCACCCCCACTAAGTTTAGCTACGAGCCGCCACTCTCAAGGACGTTAGTACCATCCATTTTTTGCCGGATTAGAAACAATTATAGCATTTAAAGGAAAACTGAAAACTTGAAAAAAAGAACTGGAAACGGGAAAAAATCTCTCTGTAAGAATATAATATCACTTAGAATATATTGCACGAAATTTCTTCATTTACAAATATTCCATAATCTACGATATTTGTCACGCCTAAACTATTCCACATCTTTGGCCCATTTTTATCGGCGTCAAATTCTTTTTCAAGAAATAAGTATTTGGAACGAATATGATACTTTTCGTACTTAGTTGCTTCCCTTTGCATATATGAATTGAAGTAATATCTCTTCCATAACATTTAAAATTCGTGCAATATTTAAATAGACATAAATATTGTTTCAAATATTGAAAGATTCTGAATGAGCTGAAATCAAGGCTCATAATGAGTAAAACGTGATAATAAATAAATTCACAAATGTATTTGAAGAATGATTTGAAAGATTCTTAGTGAATAACTTGAGATACATAGGTAAAAGTTAGTACATGCGAAATATTAGTTAAGAAAGGTATTGATTGAAACAAATAAAAAATCTATACTATGATGAACTGCTTCCGAAATCATTTAAGGCCAACATCTATTGAATAATTCGTATTTAATTTGAAATCAGGACAAACTTTTATTTTTATGAATGTCACTCAATATGATTCAATAATATTAATAAGTATTAGATAATACATTGTTGACTTTTTTGCAGGTAAGGTTTCAGTATGGAAAAAAACCCAGAGCAAAATTAGTTCTTCCCAACGGATTTGAGTTATTAGAACCTTTAGAATACAATGAGAAGCAACTTAATACTGTTCCATTGGACGATTTGGAAGCGGAGGTAAAGAATATTTAACATTTATTTCGTAATATAAGAATATTGTATCAGTTATTTTCGTAGATAGCAGATCGTGTATGGATATATGATGTTCCAAGTAAAACATTACCCACCTCCATTTGAGAATAAGCCCAGTTGGCATAAGTAAAAACATATAATAAGTTAAACCACCCGTGGGTGTGTCCCTTGATTCTAACAAAAAAAACAAACTGAAAAGAGCATAATCACGCACAAGAAACCTAAAACGAGTAGCTTTCCTCAGAGGAAGCCATCATATTAGGCCTCTTGTACTTATTAGAACATTGTGATCGCAATTAAGCAAAGAAGAAATGATCTCATTAGGATTATACACTGCTCACAAAAATTAGGGGATATTTCATCGCTTCATATTCATTTTGAAATATCCCCTAATTTTTGTGAGCAGTATATTTAACTGCCTCAAAAAACCTTTGAGATACGTTTAATGTGAATATATATGTTGGCCGATGCCCAAGTCTTTATGAAGTTGTCTGTTAGTAACAAACCAAGGGGCATCGACCGCAGATCTCAATATTTTGTTTTGCAAGGCCTGAATCTTGCGTATATTCGTGGAGGTGGTATTAGCCCATATAGGGGAAGCATAAGTGATTATGGGACGAATGACCATGTTGTACGATAATAATTTATTGTCAATCATTAAGACAGTATTTCTCCGAAGGAGAGGTCCTAGTTGACAGTTCACTGCATTGACTTTAGTGAAAATATCACGGATATGAAGGTCCCGTTTGAGCTTTTGATGTAGGGTTATACCCAAATATTTGAGGGCGGGGGTGGCTCAGTCGGTAGTGCGCCAGGATCGTAATCTGTAGTTCCCAGGTTCGAGTCCCAGCTGGGTCAGCGTTGAGATTTATCTCCGCAAAAATTCCCCGCCCTGCCCACGGTCAGTAGGGGACACCGATGGGCTTGGAAAGGCCGCCGTCCGTCGGATGGGACGTTAAGCCGTGGCCCCGTGTGCGGGAGAGCCATACCCTGTGCACGTTAATGAACACGCTGGATGGCCTAGACGGGAAGCTACCATCTGTCTCCCAACAGCTATTCCAGTGGGTCTCCTCCCACAACCTTTTCTGAGCCTTCGGGGTCCATGTGACCTGGCCATTTAGCCCATTGTGTGCAAAAAAAGTGCCGCTCAGAGGTAACCCAACCCAAATATTTGGTCTTTTGGAATTCAATTGGCTTATTTAAAAAGTTTAAACGTTTTGGGTTTTTAATAAGTTTTTCACTGAAGAAGATGGCAATGCTCTTCTCTGTGTTTATCTTGATCTTCCATTTATTGCACCATCCTTCCACCTGATCAAGGCATCTCTGCAGCCTCTCTATAACAATCATTGGACCTAATGAAGGGGAAAGGAGGACGATATCATCAACATATTGGGCTAATAGCATTAGATCAAACGATGGCATATTAAGGTAGAGTAAAAAGAGAGAAGGGCCTAAGTCTTGGGGTACTCCAGCGACCATTACTCTCTTTGTAGATAGAAAGGTATTAACTTGCACTTTAAAAGTTCTATTGGACAAACAGGACTGTAAAATACTGGTGACACCCGAAGGTGCACTCATCTCAATTTAAATCAAACCATGCGTCCAGACGCGGTGAAAAGCTTCAACTTCGTCTAGAAAGACGGCAGCAGCAACCGTTTTTTTATTGAGATTCGGCAATTTTCTCCACCCCTCTGAGAGGGCGGGGGGTGGCTCAATCGGTAGCGCGCCAGGCTCGTAATCTGTAGTTCCCAGGTTCGAGTCCCAGCTGGGTCAGCGTTGAGATTTATCTCCGCAAAATTCCCCGCCCTGCCCACGGTCAGTAGGGGACACCGATGGGCTTGGAAAGGCCGCCGTCCGTCGGATGGGACGTTAAGCCGTGGGCCCGTGTGCGGGATATCTATACCCTGTGCACGTTAAAGAACACGCTGGATGACCTTGACGGGAGGCTACCATCGTATCCCAACAGCTGTTCCAGTGGGTCCCCTCCCCCAACCTTCTCTGAGCCTTCGGGGTCCTTGTGACCTGGCCATTTAGCCCATGGTGTGCAAAAAAGTGCCGCTCAGAGGTAAAACAACCCAACTCCACCCCTCTGAGAATTTGATGTTCAGTTGATCTGTTTCGTCTGAGACCAAATGGAGTTTCAGACAAGACGGTGCAGGTCGTTACTTTTATAAGTGCAGAGAAATGAAATCTTATTTGGCGTTAGTTTTAAGGCGGTGACTTTTATTAGTCAGCCCTTTAAAATAAAAATTGAAAATTTCATTTGTTGAAACTAATTGCGAAATCGTGTTTTATTTTTTATTTCAGCGCTATCTTTAATTTAAAGCCAGGTTTGTCGGGCTAGAAAGTTTCGCATATTTAACCCTTAGAGTACCAAGGACATGATAGCGCTCTTTTTTGAAGTACGTGACAAAAGTGCCAGAGGTACAATAGCCGACTTCCGAAAATATTTGCAAACATCGTCAGAGCGAGCACTATCGTACTTTTGGTGGGTATTTCAAAGAGCACTATTGGAGCTCTTGGCAGTTTTGTCAAATATTTCAATGAACACTATTTCTCTCCTAGCACTATTGCGCTCCTGGCATTTTAAGAGTTTAACAGACCTGAAATGTTCTCAGCATATCCAATGTTCAGTTTTGAAATATCCAAAGCATTGAACATTGTAGGACTTGACTATGTACAGTCGCTCAAAAAAGTATCCGAACGCTATGGTTGATTACAGAATTCAGAAAAAATATCTGGCAAAGATTATTTTTAGAAATTAGTGATCTGGCAACCTTCGAATCACGTGATTACAGAATTCAGGAAAAATATCTGGAGTGTGTACAGCAACTGTACACGCTCCAGTTACCGTTCACAGCAAACTGGAGCGTGTGCAGTTACTGCACACGCTCAATATTTCCGTGAGTGAGCCCACACGATCTAGTATCAAAATAATGACCACCTACAGTCGCTCAAAAAAGTATCCGAACACTATGGTTGATTACAGAATTCAGAAAAAATATCTGCCAACGTTTTTTTTTAGAAATTAATGATCTGGCAACCTTCGTGTCACGTGACACGAAGGTTGCCAGATCACTAATTTCTAAAAAAATCGTTGCCAGATATTTTTTCTGAATTCTGTAATCAACCAAAGCGTTCGGATACTTTTTTGAGCGAGTGTAGTTTTATTATAAACGGCAAATAATTTTTTGGAAATATCGTAAACGAAAAGTTTTTGAAGCCATTAACAAGTTAGATTTTGAGAATAAACAAAATTCCAGGCGCCATAATATTTAATTTCTCTTTCGAAACAGAATCCTGCGAACACAACTGAAGATACAGCTGTGAACGGAGGTAGCTTGGAGGTTACCATCCTGCATCCCCTTCTCCATGACAACGCCCAGTTGATAGTGGCCCCTGGGGGACATATTGGCCCCTTCGCTCATGTGTTGAAGAGGTGCACCGAGGGGGTGACACCCGTGTTGATTTATGCAATAGGACACAACTTTACGGAACAGGTTAGTAATTAAGATAGTGATTAATCGTTAATGTTGAAAGTTTACCAGATATTTTTTCCTTTAATAATTTGAAAACATATATTTTTTTTTTCCTCGAGGTTAGTTTTTTCCTTTTAAGGAATTTTGGCTCAGGTATAATGCGAATGTCGATCTTAATTTTAGTCACGTTGCTTTAGTTCATTTTATCCAAATGTCAAACTTTTGCAATAGTTGTTGATCTGTAGAGCTTATTTTGGGACAAAATGGAAATGAAGTTATATTTTACGGTGTTTTAGTTTAAAAAAAGGTTTTTTTTCTGTTTGTTGCTACAAATTTGACACAAGAAAACCGCGTTTAATGCACAGATTTATTCAATACACTTTGGAATAAAGAATTTCAAAAATAGTTTTTGGTATTGACTGAAAACTTGCTCAGTTTGTGCGGCGGGGATGGCTCAGTCGGTAGAGCGCCAGGCTCGTAATCTGTAGTTCCCAGGTTCGAGTCACAGTAGGGTCAGCGTTGAGATTTATCTCCGCAAAATTCCCCGCCCTGCCCACGGTCAGTAGGGACACCGATGGGCTTGGAAAGGACGCCGTCCGTAGGATGGGACGTTAAGCCGTGGCCCCGTGTGTGGGAGAGCCATACCCTGTGCACGTTAAAGAACACACTGATAGCCTTGTCGGGAGGCTATCTAACAGCTGTACTAGTGGGTTCCCTCCCTTAACCTTCTCTGAGCCTTCGGGGTCCTTGTGACCGTGCCATTTAGCCCATTGTGTGCAAAAAAGTGCTGCTCAGAGGTAAAAACAACCCAACTTGCTCATTTTGTGCCCAGGAGGTAATTTGTTTTGCGAAATGATTTTAGGGAAAAATATTTTTAACGAAGCAAGATTCTTATTAAAATTTTTAACTGAAGTCTTAGTTTACATACAGCTGTTTCAAGTAATCATAAATATGTTAATTTCTAACTTCTCAGGTTATAGTTAATACGATTTTTATTATCTTAAAAATGATTTATAACCCGTAAAAATTTACCGGTAAGAACTTGACGCATTCATGAAAAGTGGGAAATAAATTTAAAAAAATTAAATAAGTTTTTTTTTATCATTCATTATTCCACTAATGATTAAACGAAGTAGAAATAACATTTCATTTAGCTGAATCTTAAAGGCGATCATAAAATAATTTCGATAAAATTTAATATTTCGTCATAAAACTAAAATATTAATTTGGTTTCGATCATTTTCAGGATCTGAAAGATTTACAAGAGCTGCAAACGCTTCCCTGGAAGTTATCCCTGTTCTTCGTCCGTGTCCATCATCCGTCCATGTCCGAACTCACAGAATCGGGTCAACACGCACGAACTTCATCCCCTACTTCGAGCCCGAAGCACGGGCCATTCGTTCACGCCCGCCATCCCTTGGAGCAGCTTGCTCTCATCCGTCACTATGCCGAACTTCAAGCGGCGGAGATGCCACCTTGTGATCTTTACCACCAGCTCAGTGACCTCGGTTTCCTGCCTCCAGCAGGAGAGAAGCCCGAATACAAGGGGCCCCTCGATGTATGTAGTGAACTTGTGGATGACTTGGATTATTTCCCAAGGTAAAAAAAAACGTATATACTGTTATTTCTAATTGTTACATTTGGTGTCGATATGACTAATCAAGTTCTCAACACATTTGTTACAGAGAAAGGATATAATCTCGCGCATGTGTGTTTGTATACTAAAATTCCAACTAACAGCTTTTTATTGTTTGAAAACCACAGGATATTTTTCAACGATTTAAAAAACGAATATTGATATTTTTCCCGTTATTGCTTTTTAGTACTTCATCTACTGATATTTTGTTTTATCGTATTTATATGTAGGATTAAAAATAATCCTTATTTCTGCGAACTTTATAGGTATGCATGGACTTTAAACATTCTCGCAAATTAAACTAATGAATTATAAGAATTGTTAGGCATTAAAATGACCGTAGAATGATGCGTATTTGTGTTAAAAGTTCGACAACCGCTAACAAGCCTTTTTACTAATACAGTGTCTCGCAAACTGTGTGCCGCGAGAGATTTTCAAATTGACACTAGATATTCCAAAGATTTCATTTTGACTTGACTTGTGTTATCGACGTGCTTTAATATCGACGTGCTATCGACGTGCTTTAATAAAAATCTTTCAGATTTTATCAACTGGGATCTTGTAAGTATTTATCAAGCTTTTTCCAAATTTTGGTATTAATTTTTGATTATTTCAAGCCATTGAATGGACAAATATTTAAAACAAACACCGAGTTATGATTAATTATATTTATTATTATATTTATTTTAAATAAAATGCATTTAACGAAACGTCAATTTTCCTCTTTTTAGGTAACCCATCCAATTCTTTTTTAGGTGTGCCGCGGAAAAAAATTAGATTCAATGTGCCGCAGAGTAAAAAGGTTTGCGAGACACTGTACTACAGTTGCACAGTTGCACAGTTTTCAATTGTTCAAATATATATGTATATAAAATCGGATTTCTGCAGTGTTTGCTCTTTTCCCTACACGTCTTAAATCTCCACGTTTTTTCTCTTGCAGCATTCTGCTGTTCGTAGGCCACGTTCTTCAATCGAAACTTCTGCTTGCAGCCACCCTCCTTCACGATACTCACACGCGCAGTTTGCAGAACTTCATCTTGGCAGCGTTTGATCTGTCACGTGATCTGCTCATCACTCCGAAGAGGCTGCAATATGCAAGATTGAGAGAAGACGCCCTCTACAGGTCGTTGCTAAATCTGGCAAGTAACAAGCAAGACGAAATCCGAAACATGATCATCAACACAATCGCTGAAGTGAGAGATGATGTCTTGGCCCAAGCTGCTCGCTACGAATTCCAAGGTAAGCGATGCATTCTCATATCATTTTAAAGATTATAGAAAAAACAACTATAACAATTTTGGCTTGGGAACTATCATTACTGTGAGCAATTCATTACTTAACAAATTTCTGTTTCCTGAGTTGAAAGGTATGAAGTCGCTCTTAATATTGGGGTGAGGGTGGCTCAGTCGGTAGCGCGCCAGGCTTGTAATCTGTAGTTCCCAGGTTCGAGTCCCAGCTGGGTCAGCGTTGAGATTTATCTCCGCAAAATTCCCCGCCCTGCCCACAGTCAGTAGGGGACACCGATGGGCTTGGAAAGGCAGCCGTCCGTCGGATGGGACGTTAAGCCGTGGCCCCGTGTGCGGGAGAGCCATACCCTGTGCACGTTAAAGAACACGCTGGATGGCCTTGACGGAAGGCTACCATCTGTCTCCCAACAGCTGTTCCAGTGGGTCCCCTCCCCCAACCTTCTCTGAGCCTTCGCGGTCCATGTGACCTGGCCATTTAGCCCATGGTGTGCAAAAAAGTGCCGCTCAGAGGTAAAACAACCCAACCCTGAGTTGAAAGGTATGAAGTCACTCTTAACATTGACATCAAATTTCGAGGGTAAATTATCTTGAGTTCAGGAGACCGTGGGTTGCAATCCCACTAACCCACTTGGTTCGAGACAATTTTTCCTCTAAATTTGTTCAGATGTTCAGTGACTCCATATTTTTTAAAGTAATTCATATTATGATAGCAAATGTCTAGTCATTTAAGACGTGATATATACTGAAACGTTTAAATTAAAATTTTAAAGTTTTGAAATTATTCAGTATCAGAAATATCAGCCGTTGAAATTTTAAATTGTCTGATCATTTTAACAGATGAGAGAGTTTGGATTAATAAGTCACCATAAATTTGTACCTTTCAAGCTTAAGAATGTTACTCTAAGTTTAGTAATGTTATTAATTAGAAATAATGTTTAGAATTTTTTCGAGCATAACAAATTATAACACATCTGACAATAAATATATGAGCTTATTTTTGTCCTTAACTGCTTGAACAATATCTAGAGAAATAGTTTGTGCAGTATTGCATTGTTTCTTCAAATATAATAATTTTATTATATGGTTGATTTCTCTTCGCGCGAGTAAAACCTTTTAAATTTTTCAATTCAATCCAAATAATCTGCGAGTTGTCTTTAAATTACTTATTACTAAATAAAAATAAAAAAATAAATACCCCCTCAAGCAGCTGCTTGACCACAGAGGTCTGACAGGAGCCTGTCAGTTTAATACGCCATATTAGGTCTGTGAGGATGGCGGGACCTCAGCAGAAAAACAGCACACACATCCATGCCTTACCCAGGGCTCGAACCCAGGTCCCGTAGATCAGTAGCCAAGCCTGCTCGGCCACTCGGCCACGGGACGGCTTTTACTAAACAACTTTAAAATGAAGGTTATAGGTTAATATCAATTTCCTTTAATATATAAATACATGTGTCCATAAAAAAATGAAGCGCAATGCTTGTATTAAAATTGTATTTAAGATTGAAATCAACAGTATCTTCCTTATTACAGGAGTGATCATGGAACCACAATTTCCAGAGCCATTAACTGCTCGTTCAGTTCATCTATGCACCAGTGAATTGAGGGACATGGTTCTGGAACATGTCAATAAAGCTGTCTCCACTAAGCTCACAACTTCCATTGAGTGGCTGCAAGAGAAATTTACTGGTGAGTGTAGAGAACTTTTTAAATACTTTTCTCTAAACACATGTTCCAAAAATTCTCAATATTGAATCTTGTTTGAAAGTTTCTCGAAGTTAAGAATTCAAAGGAGTTAAAATAATGCAAACATAACTGTTTTAATTATGTAACGGTCTCTTGTCTATTCCGCAATCAGTCGAAAATCCTGCAAAGAATTTGCAATTAATAACTTGCAGCGGAAAATTCTGACCGAGTTGCTATACTTAGAGCAGTTAAATCAGAAAGCGTTTTCTCATGCAAGGACCTGAAAGGTTCCACTGAAACTAGTCATGCTCTCTGACTACTTCATTAACCCTTTCACGACTAAGGGAAACATTTTTCCCATTTTAAAATTGGTGATTGTCGTATTTAATTATAACCTTATCTGCATTTTTTATACAGAATGTCAAAATAGAACGTATGCCGAACGCAATTACGTAAACGGGAACGTTTAGTCCATGTCCATCTTTGCAATAATGTTGCATCTGTGCAATGTCCATCTTTGCTTTACAACCAAAAGAAATTGCTTCGCAGAATATCATAATTAGCACATCATTTTGTATAGTAATTTTATTTCATAATTTTGTATTATTTTAGCTAACATTTTGTTATAATAAACCAATAAATAAAAGACATTGCATAATAAGCCTAACTATAATTTGTGTTACCTTTATAGTCCATTGGGAAAAATATTTCCCATAAAATTCCAAAAAAACTACACATTGTTATGTATTTTTCTTATGATTTTTATTTATTTTACGTCTAAACAAACTAAAATAAACAGTTACATACTAATATTAACCTTTTCAGGACCATAAGGTTTCTAAGAGTAAAGTACGAATGCACTCTGACTCATGCTGTAGCCAGAGAACTAGGAATATTTCTTCGGAAATAAAAGAATGCATTCAAACTTCTGATAATTTTCACCACTGAAGCAGAATATATATATATATTTCAGATTATCAGCAATATTTGATTGATAATTGATAATTTATCGTTGAAGAATTCGAAATTTATAAGTGAAAATATAAGTCGATTTGGATTTCTTAACTTTTACGATGAATGTGAATAAAGATAACTTCTTGTCTACAAATTTGATTTAATTTCCTTTTCATTTGCTTTTCAGGCACACTCCAACGCTGTCTGACCAGCTTAGAACAATCTTGCGTTGGCATTGACGAGGAACACAACAAACAAGCCAGTGCAGCACTTAGGCATATATTGTCTGCAGCTTATCAGGTGAGATTATTGGTGTAAACATTTTTGATTCTTAAGGTAGAAAATATTCTTTGTAAATAGTGTGGTTCGTGAAAATCCGGTAGCAGCATTTGATAAAATAGCTAGTGTGGAATTTCTCTAGGGGCCTTGCACTAAGAGACTGATTATTGATGTGATAAGGTTTATCGGATCTTGGCACATTGTGTTTCGACTATCGGTTATTTTTGTTACTATAAAATTTAATATTATCGATAGAACCAATTTAATGTTGAATTTCAGAGAAGGAATAAATGCCTTCTATTCACATTTCCCGATCTTAAAGCTGTCGAATTATTCTCACCAGTATAATAAATTGCCGTCCCATGGCCGAGTGGTTAGCACGCTTGGTTACTGATCTAAGGGACCTGGGTTCGAGCCCCGGTTGAGGCATGGTTGTGTGTGTTGTTTTTCTGCTGAGGTCCTGCCATCCTCTCAGATCTCCTACTATGGCATATAAACTGACAGGCTCCTGTCAGACCTCTGTAGCAAGCAGCTGCTTGAGGGGGTATTTATTTTATTATTTATTTATGAAAATAATATTTTTCACATCTGCTGTGGAGATCCGGGCAGATACTTTTCATGACCATCAGTAATTATAAGTGAACTTAAATCCAAAATCTTGACAGCAATTTGGGTTTGAAATTTCGAAACGTGAGACTAAAGTATTAACTGTAAGCTTTAGGGGCGGGGGTGGCTGTCGGTAGCGCGCCAGGCTCGTAATCTGTAGTTCCCAGGTTCGAGTCCCAGCTGGGTCAGCGTTGAGATTTATCTCCGCAAAATTCCCCGCCCTGCCCACGGTCAGTAGGGGACACCGATGGGCTTGGAAAGGCCGCCGTCCGTCGGATGGGACGTTAAGCCGTGGCCCCGTGTGCGGGAGAGCCATACCCTGTGCACGTTAAAGAACACGCTGGATGGCCTTGACGGGAGGCTACCATCTGTCTCCCAACAGCTGCTCCAGTGGGTCCCCTCCCCCAACCTTCTCTGAGCCTTCGGGGTCCATGTGACCTGGCCATTTAACCCGTGGTGTGCAAAAAAGTGCCGCTCAGAGGTAAAACAACCCAACCCAACTGTAAGCTTTATCATCAACTTCAATCTGTAAAATATTTAAAATACGCAACAAATACCTTTTTTTTTACTATTCAGGGCGATGTAGGTCGAATTCAGATATTTTCGTAATTTTTTTTAGTATTTTAATGGTTTCACGATCTGATACTAATTATATATAACTTCATACTTGAGTATTTGCTTTATATAATTGCAAATACATGGATAGTCTAAATGAGATTGGATTGAACTGCGATATCTTTGCACTTTCAGAGCTCTTTAAGATATCTAATAATTTCATAAATACGGAAAGATATCCGCAAAAAGATAGATTTGATTCTCTTTTCGTTCTGGTTCCAAATAAAAAAATTAATCCTTTTGATTAGATAAGTATGAATTGTGAAAGTCAGAAGTAGATTTTCGATGTTTTCGAGTTAGAAATCTGTTGAAATTATATGCAAGATATTCTGTAACTATTTAATATCATATTTTTTAAACTTACATTGCTCAGATTGATAAAAATTTCGTTTTTCAGGTTGAAGTGTCATTCCGAAACAGTGCTTCGATGTTTTGGTTTGTGATGCAAAAAATGAAAGAGGTATGAGTCGAATTTGAAATACTAAGATTTCAATTTTATGTTCCTATACATATAGTATATACGTATATATAAATTGTTATCTATATAAAATAAAAATTCCCCGTATCTAGCAATCATTACTATTAACGTCATTAATCTCGGTTATGTCGCAATTATAAACTATAAATTGTTTTTCGAATGGTGGCACCATCTTTTTGGGCTTAAAATAAAATAGAATATTTTCGCAACCTTTTATTTTCTGGAACGACAGAGTAATTGATTTTCATTACATCAAGGAATGATCCTTTGTCTAGCATAAAGTCTATCTTAACTGCTACATAGGAAATTATTTTTCGCAAACATTCTAAAATACTCATTAAAATTAATCCTAAAATAATCTCCTAAAATAAGGAATTAAGGAAACTTATCCTAATAATAAAATACTCTCCTAAAATACTTAATGTACTTTCTCATTTCTAAATTTATATTATGATAAAATTTATTTAAAAAGCATAAATTCATTACACACGAATTCATTCATTACACATGAATGAAAGATCCATGGTCACAAATGCACTTGATTTCACTAAAAAGAAAAGTGAACTCAAGTTAGATAATTGAAAATTTTAGTACTAGTTATTACAATCATTACAACTATTCACCTAAGAAGACATCTGTTCATCACTATACACAATGTCTAGAAGAATAGAAAATCATAGACCATTATATTAGGCCCGCCCAACCTACGGTTCATTCTAAATAGAAATTGTACCTCATAAAACAAATATACAGAGTCTGGCTCATTAAATTTTTTTGACCGAATATTTTTAGGTGCATTGTTCTCAACTGATAACCTGTCTAGACTTCCCGAGTATTAACCCAAATGTTCAACTGATGTAACCAGTAGTTTCCTAACTATTATCAAAATGTTTTGCTATTCATGTTCTTTCATCAGATATCTTTCGATCAATATTCACGACCTGAAATAGTCTAGGAAAAACTTTCCCAACAGCGTCATGACAGATGTCTTAGTGTATCATGTTGTTACAATTTACTTTCCCAACAGCGTCATGACAGATATCTCAGTGTATCATGTTGTTACAATTTACTTTCCCAACAGCGTCATGACAGATGTCTGTGTATCATGTTGTTACAATTTACTTTCCCAACAGTGTCATGACAGATGTCTGTGTATCATGTTACAATTTACTTTCATGCGTTTGCACATTTAAATGTTTTAATATATGATTTATTACTTAACTGAAGTCATTAATTATCAGAAATGCTTGAAAAGGAAATATTTTAGATTCCAGGCTTAGTGATATTTCATTTTTCAGCTTGCAAATGTTCTTCCATGGAAGTTGCCATCCTCCATCGATTCGACATGGAAACAAGAAATCGCAAATCGAATGTTGTCTAGTCTGAATGAGGTCCACTTGGCTCGTTCCATTTGTCACCAGTTACAACAGAGAGTAAAGACAGCGCATGATAGATTCGTGACGTCACTACTGCAGCTCGAGGAGAGACACTATGATAGACTGGAACAAAAAGAGAACGACAGGAGAAATGTAAGTTGGAATAGATTTAACCAAATAGTTGTTTTTCATTTGTTGTGGATGTTTAATTTGTTTGTATTGACTACTGACAATGAACCCTTTCCATCTGAGAGTGGTTAGCGCGCTTGACTACTGATCAAAAGGGTTCTATTCCTGGGTAAGGTATGGACATTTGTCTTTCGGCTGAAGTCTCGCCTTATCACAGACCTTTTCTTTGGCGTTATTATACCGACAGTCTCCTGCCAGACCTCTATGGCAGGTAGCTGCATTAGGAAATATTAATATTTTCTTTATCTGGACTCGTCAGAAAATTCATTTTCTGTGTTTAGTAAATCTTTCTACTATGAAGAAATGAGTTTAAACTTCTTTTTGATTGTAGAGCAACTGACCAGTGGGGTTGTTTTTACCTTTAAGTGGTATTTTATTTCCGTACAATTTGGTGAATGTTAGGTCATGAGGATCCCAAGGCTCGTTGAAAGTTATGGAAAGGAGTCTCACGTGCAAGGGGTTTGGGTTGTTTTATCTCTGAGCGGCACTTTTTTGCACACCATGGGCTAAATGGCCAGGTCACATGGACCCCGAAGGCTTAGAGAAGGTTGTGGGAGGGGACCCACTGGAACAGCTGTTGGGAGACAGATGGTAGCCTCCCGTCAATTCCATCCAGCGTGTTCTTTAACGTGCACAGGGTATCTCTCCCGGACACGGGACCACGGCTTAACGTCCCATCCGACGGACGGCGGCCTTTCCAAGCCCATCGGTGCCCCCTACTGACCGTGGGCAGGGCGGGGAATTTTGCGGAGATAAATCTCAACACTGACCCAGCTCGTCTGTCTGGAACTCGAGCCTGTGAACTACAGATTACGAGCCTGACGCGCTACCGACTGAGCCACCCCCGCCCCGTGCAAGGGGATGGAATCGTCCTTGAACACACATTTAGAGTGTTCTTTAACGTGCGGACTGCATGGTTCTCCTGCCCACGGAATCGAGACTTGATGCCTCAATCGACGGACAGGGCCTTTCTAATCCTATCATGTACCCTTTCTCATCTATGGCAGAACGAGAGTTAGGGAAGATGTATCTCAATGCTGGGACAGGTGGGACTCGAACCAGGAACTGCAGCAACTTATTAGTGATTTATTATAACAAGCAAAAATGGAACAGAAGCTGGATTGAAAAGGGTTAAACTAATTCAGTGGTTATTAGATATATTTTACCTTGTTATGTTTCACTGCATATGATTGAAACTGAAAAATATCGAATCGCATTTAAATTTTGCTCGTTGTTTTCAGGTGCGTTGTTTGTATGCTCCTCAAGTGGCCAAGCTTTCCCTAGAAAGTTCTTCTCTCAAAGATATGATCCAATATGGTACGTTTAACTGTTTAAGAATGAAACTTCCATTAATTTTAATTGAATGTAAGAATAGATTATTTAAATTATATGCATTAAACAATTAATTCTTCAATGTATATTATAGGCTTCTAATAGCAGTGATTATTCTTGGCATACATTTTTTATTGTTGATAAGATGTTTCATAATTTTTGCTGTTGCTCTATTAATTTAAACGAGGAAAAGCATTTAATTTTCTTTCCACCAGGCTTTCATGATTGAGAAAGTAAATCTTGCCTTAAACCGTTTGATTACAGCTAGATTGCGGTCATTTAAACCATTAACCGTGTGAAGTTGGAAACATTTCCACAAAATTACGTTTTATGGTAAATCTGATAAGTGTGTAAATCAGGACATCCACTAAAAAAACGAGCTGATAACGCTGGAAATGACCCAATTTACATTCCTCTTCGGTAAGAGAAATGCGTTTTTCTACCCGACCAGTAAGACCAGAAGCTGGTAGAGATTTCATTTCGTAACTGAATGTCGCAAAAGTATCATTTCATTTCTTTGTCGGAACAGGAAAAGGTTTTAAACCATGGGCGTCCGCAGAGGGGGGCAAACGGGGCACTTGTCCCCCCCTGGGATCGAGTAAAAAATTCCACAAATTATAATCGTAACAATTTAAACGTAATTAATTTATATACATTATGTATGTGTTTTAATATTGATGTAATAGTGTATTCTATAATCTACTTGTGAAAAAAAAACCCTTAAATATTAAATAAAAATGTATTGATGTAATTATTTGTCTCCAAGCTTTGCCCCCCCCCCCCCCCCCGCCTCCTGGAAAATTTTCTGTGGACGCCCATGTTTTAAACTATTCAAAAATTTTGCTTGAGTTTAAAAATACTGCGATTCTATGATGAACAAACTTTTACTTCTACTAAATGATAATATATTTTTACAATATAGAAATGTAAAAACGAATTGCGTATTGAGGTACAGAATTGAGTTCATTTATTTTTCCCGAAGAAAATTTAGTGTAACACTTAAAATTCATTGTCATAAAACATTGGAGAAGGAGATTATTTTTCTTTTGATAAATTCTTCAGGAAAACAATCCACACTTGTTATGCATTAAGAAATTTCTGTTAAATTTTCTTTAAGCGTATGAAATAGAGATTCTCAATATTCTTTTTTAAATATTTTTGGATGTTTTGAATAAGAACGTATCTGAAATTAGGAAATGCGCAGATTTTAGTCTATGGTCTTAAATGTTGCTTGTGTAGTTCTTTCTCAATAAATGCTTAGTTTCAAATAATGCTGTAAGCAGTGTTTACTATTTCTAAAACTGATGTTCACTTGTTTAGGCATGCCTCAACTTGGTCAAGAGCTAGGACGAGGCCATTTTGGAGTGGTGTATTCTTGCAAGTCATGGTCAGGCCACAATACTCTTGCTGTAAAGACAGTGGTGTTGCCTGCAGATAAGCATTGGTACAGCCTTGCTATGGAATTTTATTACCACAGGTGAGCTTTAACTCTAAATATCGTAATAGACTGGATTAATGTGTCGATGTAGCGTGCTGTTTTAGCAACTTTACTATTAATGTAAGTTTCAAAGTGTCGTATAATGTCTATAACGAAACGTTGCGTTGCTTTTAATCATTTGAATTTTCAACTAAAGGTGAAAAATATCCGCATTGGTCGCAGAGGTAGGGAAATCCCTGAAATTGTTTGAATTATGCAAACTGAACCCGGGAGATTTTAATTTTTTTTCCAGTTTGCTTTCTTTTTTCCGTTGTACATCCAAAACTGTCTGGAAAAAATAGAATAAAGCGTTTATTCTTAAAGAGAAACAGTTTTTCATTTCGAAAATGAAACTAAAGTAATAAGAGCACTAATAGGTAAGGTATACTGGAATATTGAATATTCCTACAAATATTAGAGCATCTTCAAAGCAATCCTTAAAAAGAATTTTACTGCAGATTTGGAACCACTCTTCACTTAGATTTCACGGGAAATTATCACATATCGCATTTTTCGGAATTCATCGCTTCAATAACGGATTTCTGATAGAAACTGTCTGTGAACTTGAAATATTATTAAAATTATGCAAAGTGTAAACTTTTACATTTGCTTATTTGGTAATAAAGGCATTTAATGTATTAAAAATGGGAAAATTTCAAATAAAGTTGTAGGTATTCTTAACTATTAAATGTTAGTTTCATGGAATGTTATCTGTTACGGCAACAATCATTATTTTTGAATTTGTTTTTATATATTTCTACAATATAATTATAGCATCATGCAAAGTTTTGCTTAAAAAGTATAATCTTCAATTTGTATTTCCTGAAACATTTTTTTGTTTTGTTGATCAACTTTGTGTTTGGAAACAATTTTGAAGTCTCCAAAATTTGTTTACTATAATTGGTAACAGCGATTTAATGACAAATCGTAAAAGTGTATACATATGATAGATGGTTCAATATTTACCCTTACTGAAAAGATACTTGCTAATGGTTTTGTTATAAGGAATAACTTTATGGCATATAGAAATTTCTTAATCTCCATTTCTTTGTTCAGAAATATCCCCGAACATCCTCGTATTGTGCAGCTATGTGGCACTGTGATCGACTACCGCCACGACCGCCGACCTACTGTTCATCTCATTATGGAAAGGATGGAAAGGGACTTGTATTCTGCTCTGTGGAATGGATTAGCATGGATACCTAGGCTGCAGGTATGTAGTATGAAATTCATTACATAAGTATCCTCCAATTCGTGTGAAATTGCTTTAACTCGAAACTTGCTTGAACATTGATATAAAGAAGCACTGACAAATAAGACGTCACCAACATAATTTTTCCTGGTTAAATTTATATAATGTGAAAAATAAGAAAATTTTTTGTCTAAAAAATTAAAATTTCTAAATGGCTAAAATTAAAGTTAATTCAATTCCATATTTTGCAATGAAAGTTTAAGCCAGTGATCCAACGAGTAACAAAAATAGCAAAATAAAAAAAGAGCAAAATTACTATTTAAAATGTTATTAGAATAAAAAATTAAAGATATTTAAATGCACATTTAACAGTCCTACGACAAAATTTAAACTAACGTTTCTATATCATCAGCTTTATTCTCAAGCAATCAGTAAGAAGAGTCGAGGATAGTGATAAATAATATCCAAAATAAATAGAAATAAACTTAATTTAATGCAGAAAAGTCGTGTCAAAATTTTGAAAAAATAAGATCTCGGTTTATAACGTTATTGCTGGAGGGAAAAAATTTCGAGTTATAGAATCACTCTAGAGAAAAGTAAATATCATGTAATTCTGCATACATTTATATGAAATTTACCTGTACATCAGCCAAGTGTAGAAAAATTCATGTTAACTCTTAACACTTACCCAACTAATGTTTGACTGAATATCAACAGTTATGCCACTTGCACAAGTTTCCTTACATTATGAAATTTACTTTTTAATATTTTCTATTTATTTAAATTTAACGTTGCAAGTATACACAGTCGTATCAGAATAATATGACCACCTACCGTAGGGGCAGTGGTGGCGGCGGCTCAGTCGGTAGCGTGCCAGGCTCGTAATCTGTAGTTCCCAGGTTCGAGTCCCAGCTGGGTCAGCGTTGAGATTTATCTCCGCAAAATTCCCCGCCCTGCCCACGGTCAGTAGGGGACACCGATGGGCTTGGAAAGGCTGCCGTCCGTCGGATGGGACGTTAAGCCGTGGCCCCGTGTGCGGGAGAGCCATACCCTGTGCACATTAAAGAACACGCTGGATGGCCTTGACGGGAGGCTACCATCTGTCTCCCAACAGCTGTTCCAGTGGGTCCCCTCCCCCAACCTTCTCTGAGCCTTCGGGGTCCATGTGACCTAGCCATTTAGCCCATGGTGTGCAAAAAAAGTGCCGCTCAGAGGTAACCCAACCCACCTACCATACATATACTATGGTAGATGATCATGTTATTCTGATACGACTGTGTATGTCAACACCTCAATCATATTTAGCCTAATCTGGCTCGACTAATTCACACATTTTCCCAAAAATATTTACACCATCTAAACGTTAAAAATACCAGTAAGCTATGTAAATTTATGGGGGTCTCTTATGAGATATTTGTTGAGGATGATTATGAGCTGAGTATTAATTTGTGTTGTGATCCAAGTTAAGTGACCTTTAATTGGGATGTTCAAATTTAAACGTTTTATACAAAATTCAAAGGTGAAAGTACATTTGAATCTTCAAAATATTCAAAGTTCCTGTTTTATCTTGAAACATTTACTTTTGTTTATTAGTTCTAATGAAAAACGCTTTCCTGCAGGTGGCCTTAGATGTTGTGCAAGGAATTAGATATCTCCACAGTCAAGGTTTGGTCCACAGGGACATCAAACTACACAACGTTTTGGTAAGTGGAATTTTCAGTTTTTTAAGAAACTTCAGCTACTGTTTTGACTAAATGGATTTTCGTTCTTTTTCCCGAATAAGGTTTACAACCCGGAGACTGCAAAAGGGCTAAAGGAAGTTTTCCACTTGAAGAAATAAAATGTTGTAAGTAAATGTTCAGAATTGCAGGCGAACAGCCCCTTCTATATCAAACATATTTGGGCTTTTGTTTGCTGGTAGTTAAACTAATAATGTGAACATACTACATGTTCATGAAAGCTTAAAAATTGACTTTCAACTTCTGAATTGTGTGAGCAAAAGCTGGCCATTTTGTACACTAAATGTATTATGGACAAATTATTGATTTAGCATCAATAATTTGTTTAACAGAAATAATTCGGTTTGATTATATTCTAATCATTGTAATCAAAGACCCAAATTAGGCATGGATGTGTGTCGTTTTTCTGCTGAGGTCCTGCCATCCTCTCAGATCTCTTACTGTGGTATATTAAACTGACAGTCTCCTGTCAGACTTCTGTGGCAAGCAGCTGCTTGAGGGGGTATTTATTATTTATTATTTTAATCAAAATACGCTATTTGTACTCCACGATATTTATTTTCGAAGAATAATTCTGTAAGAGTTTATCTAAGTAACTGGATTCTCTAATTTATAAATAACAATGATAAATTAATAAAAGGTAATAAAATGATCTAAGCTTGATATATTCCAAAATGCTTGCATTTTTGGGGTGGGGGTGGTTCAGTCGGTAGCATGCCAGGTTCGTAATCTGTAGTACCTAGGTTCGAGCCCCAACTGGATCAGCATTGAGATTTATATCAAAAGGGTAACTTTGTTGATTACTAATATAAAATTTCAAGTTTCCGGAATTAAATGTTAAATAATTTATATTTTTGTGGTGATAAACTCAAAGTACCTGATATGGTTGAGAATAAAATAAATTTTAATATTTAGTTTGAAAAATGGCCCTGTTAGCAAAATGCAATTCAGAAGTGTAATGATGTACGACTAAAAACAAAATCTGAAATGCATGAAACGCTCTGAATGGTTTTATAATCTGATTTTAAATGACATTAAGATGTTTAAAAGCTTTGCTCACAGATTAAATTTTTACTACAGCATTGTTTCGAATAAATTTGAGCTTAGGTTTTATTGAATTACTCTGTAGAGATATATTTGTCGATTCTCTTTTAGTTTAAATATTTGATCAAAATAAATGTGAAATCCTTTGCGTTTTTCTTAGTGAAAGAAAAAAATTACACAATCAATAATATTCACAGGCGTTTACTCTAGATGTGTCAACGTTTAAAACAAAGGGAAATGGAATAAATTACCTGCAATTAAAAGAAACAATATTGTGCAAATTGAAATATTATTTAATGCAATTTATCAATTATTAAATTGCATTAAATAATTGCACTTTATCATCTTGGCGACCAATTACGATCATATTCCCATTTGGGCAAAAAAAAACTATTTTTCTAATGGAAAACAAAAGACGTTAAAGTTACGTTAGCTTAAAATACGATTTCTGCCCATTTTAGCACTAGGTGTTTCTCAAAAGATTGTGAGAAATCCTCCCGTTTCTACGAATAAGAATATCTGTGTAGGGGTTTTAGACGCAAATTTTAATGCCTTTGGTCAATAG
Organism: Ryuthela nishihirai; assembly: GCA_038380435.1. Taxonomy (NCBI): domain Eukaryota; kingdom Metazoa; phylum Arthropoda; class Arachnida; order Araneae; family Heptathelidae; genus Ryuthela; species Ryuthela nishihirai. The sequence goes on along the minus strand of JAWZYU010000028.1, from coordinate 19,601,620 downwards.
TTCATACCTAAAGCCTTTGACCTGTTCATCCATCTTTAGTAGTTATTGATGCTGACCATTTTCTTAAGAGTGATTTCAAAAAGGGAAAATTTAAATTGCCTGCTTAAGAGTTCCTAATGTTTCGGTGAAAGGTAATAAGTAGAAATGTTATACCAATGAATAAATTCCTCGCCCTGCCCACGGTCAGTAGGGGACACCGATGGGCTTGGAAAGGCCGCCATCCGTCGGATGGGACGTTAAGCCGTGACCCCGTGTGCTGGAGAGCCATACCCTGTGCACGTTAAAGAACACGCTGGATGGCCTTGACGGGAGGCTACCATCTGTCTCCCAACAGCTGTTCCAGTGGGTCCCCTCCCCCCAACCTTCTCTGAGCCTTCGGGGTCCATGTGACCTGGCCATTAAGCCCATAGTGTGCAAAAAAGTGCCGCTCAGAGGTAAAACAACCCAACCAATGAATCTTAATGATGAATCTTATTAATTAACATATATTCACTGTATTTGTTTATAAATCTATACCTTGTTAAATTCCAATATTTCTAGAAGTTTTGGCAATATTTTATGAAAAAAAAAATTATAGAAGTATCAATTTACGGCCAAATGCTCTTGGTGAAAAAATGCTTTACATAAATTATGGTTTCATACTTTAAGTTTCATTTATGAATTTAATTATCTTACTATTTAATACAGATACCATAGAAAAGTAAAAGTGTATTAACCACTTTTTCCAAATATTGATCATTGACATTTCGCTTTGCCACCTCGGCTTATGTTTATCTAGCATTCATCTTTTTTCAGAAATTCAATTTAGCTCTTGGATTAATTTTCTAAAAAAAAGTTTCTTCTGAATTCTTAAATATGCGAAAGTTGCATTTCGTTGTTTACTCGCAAAAACTTTCATGAAACTAAGTAAAAATGTTCAATAGCGAAAATTCAGCTGATTCTCAAAATTTCAACTTATGTCTGCAAATTAAAATACTTTCAAAAATTTCAAATGTTTAGATTTTAACTATAAGCAAATCGTAGTCAACATTTTTTTTGCATACTTGTAGAACAATAGATATTTTTCTTCCCAAAAGCTTTAAGTAACTTCGCAATTTAAGAGTTTTAAATAAATGCACGTGAATATTTGAAGAGACAATTCCAACTTTGAGTTAAAAAATTCCTCGCCCTGCCCACGGTCAGTAGGGGACACCGATGGGCTTGGAAAGGCCGCCGTCCGTCGGATGGGACGTTAAGTCATGGTCCCGTGTGCGGGAGAGCCATACCCTGTGCACGTTAATGAACACGTTGGATGGCCTAGACGGGAGGCTATCATCTGTCTCCCAACAGCTGTTCCAATGGGTCCCCACCCCCAACCTTCTCTGAGCCTTCGGGGGTCCATGTGACCTGGCCATTTAGCCCATTGTGTGCAAAAAAAGTGCCGCTCAGAGGTAAAACAACCCAACCCTTTGAGTTAAAATGTGGCTGAAAATGTTGCACTGAATGCAGAATTTTCGAAGCTAAAATTCTCTTGCTGAAACACTTGTGGAATTGCGTTTAAAACATATTTATGTTTGACAGTATCAGCCTTATCAATTAATGGAACATTAATTCTGGAATTTGAAAACTGAGCAGAATTCTACCGGTGTACAAACAACTTTTATGCATCAGATTTTTATTGAAAATTGTAAGTAATCTGAAGAATGTGGAAGAATTTTAATTTGTTGCTTTCCACACAAAAGCGAAATCTAAAAATGTAAAAAAACAGTTGAATTGGTAAACCAAATTCCTTGTGTTACAAAATTAGTGTTTTTGCACAAAATGTTTTAGTAATGAACAATTTTATGGTAATTATTATATAATTATTTGAATAGTTGTTGTAAGTTGTATAGTGTTATTTAAAACATTTTAAAAAGTTAAAAAAAATATTTTGCAAATTTATGCTTTATTACATTATGAGTTGTTAGTTGTATAGTGTTATTATTTAACCTTTTAAAAATAAATGTTTTAAACATTTTGAAATTTATGCTTTATTACATTATATTTTCATTAAAATACTGAAAATTAACTATTGAATTAATATTAACACAATTCATTTAAAATGTGCATAATTGTTTGTCCTCTAGTGCAATGGTTCTCAATAATATTCATGATATGCTAATAAAAAATAGCCACTGGCTTTGGTAATAGCTTTAACCCCCCCCCCATCTTCCAATATTTTCTAAGAATAAGTGCATTATTTTACCAACCACTGAACACTTAAATAACTTAAGGTATATATTTGTGCCATTAAATGATAGTATTAAAAATAAATTTCAAAATATTTTTAAAATTTCCATAAGTTACTTTTGAAGTTCTAGTATAATTTTCGAAATAAGATAGCGACTTTGTCGTAGAAAAGCATTGCTCTTATGGCATTTGGCAGCATTGCACATGGTATTGCAATTTAATGCTCCGATTTATGGACAAGAGACTTCGCAAATTCCTCCTAATTTCTTTTTTTCGCTTAAGGGCACTTTGAAACACAATGAGAAAAAGGGATTTAACTTCTCAAGTGACCACATAAGTTCAGAATTGAAGTCTGCCTCAGCTAATTTGCTTTTGATAGAATTGTGCGATTTCCTTATACTGAAAATCGAAAGCTATCAGAAAACGTGTTGATTTTAGGATATCGGCGAATGTAGACTTATCAAATAAAATTAGTTGTCGTGGCATACGAATCTACGACTCCTGATAATGGATGTCACCAAACCAGCTCTAACTGTCCAGTCTTCTCAGGAGCTACTCCCATTAGAAACGAATTATTTTCAATAAATTGAAGACATTTCTCGACGTTTTTGTTCAACTATCAAGGAAAGTATCACTCTTAGTTTAACGTCGATATCAATTTTAGAGTAAACCTTGTCTTTAGCGAGTGGGATAAGAACCTACTGCCTCCTGATAACATGTCAGGTGCTCTGACTGCTGATATCGACGTTAAACTAAGAGTGATACATTCCATGACAGTTGAATAAAAACGTCGAAAAATTTCTTTAATTATATACTTGTAACATACCTGCCATCTTCATGACATACTTGCCATATGCTTCTTATGACTTCGAACATTTGGGCAATACCTTCATGAGAGACAGAAAATTGTATACCGTAGACAGAAAGTTCCTGACATCAGTAGGTCGTGGGTTTGTATCCCATCCGATTCAAGACAATATTTCCCCTGAAACTGATATCGACGTTAAACTAAATGATAATTTCCTCGAAATTTTTTCAGTTAATTCTTCTTGACTTGTTCTGAATTAACGACAAATTTTTCTGCGTGTTTCAAATTTTTTTTAGAGATCAATTTTGATAAGTGATTTGCCAAAAACATTTGATATCAATAACATGGAAGTTTCGGTGCTTATCCTACTGATTTTTAGACCTTAAAGCATGTACAGTTTATTACTAATTGCCGACAAAAAGTACTCTAGAAATCTATATTATTTCAAAATGTTGAATACCACGATTTTCACGCCGTAACACTTAGAGCCTACAGAACCTGCTCTGGTTATCTGTTACTTTTCTGAACTGATTTCGAAAAACAGTTTCATATAATTTTTGATTAATAAAAACTTCTAAAAGCATTTTAAATATAAAAATTCAGATTTAACTACTCAGATATTTTAAATACTCTGTTAAAAGGAATATTTATTCCTATTAGTCATTTGCTCAATTTGATAAGTTGGATCTTTCATAAAATGTTCAACTTTTATTTGTTCCTACTGAATTTCATTCAATGAGGTAATTTCTTTTAACAGCTGGACAAAGACAATAGAGCCAAATTATCAGACCTTGGATTTTGTAAAGTTGAAGTAATGATGTCTGGCAGCGTGGTGGGAACACCCATTCACATGGCTCCTGAGCTTCTTAGCGGTCACTATGACAACAGCGTCGATGTGTATGCATTTGGAGTTCTCTTCTGGTATATCTGTTCCGGCCAACCGAGGCTTCCCTACGTCTACGAGCAATGCTCTCACAAAGAAGATCTTTTCAGTCTTATTAAAAGAGGTGCGTATCGAAAATTACTAATCTTTAACCCTAGTAGGGGCAGTGTAAATACTCTAAAATGCCAGACATTTAGTAGAATAAAACACGACCTTTTAATATGAATATTATACTTATTTCAAACTACCTTAAGATCGATGTTTGGATTACTAACTTCACTTTGCAAAACAGTAGTGGCGCTATCTATTATTAATCACAGAAACTTTCTATGATTAATAACAGATAGCGCCACTACTGTTTTGCGAGAGGTATTGTATTTTTATACAATACCTCTCGTAACTGTCGAAAATTCATCGCTGCTGCTTCTAGGGTCACTCTAAGCAACTTAATTTTAATTTAAATATTCATCCATTAGCAAAAAATATATTTTGATGTACAAATATCTAAGATTGGTTAGTCACATTTAGCCTTTTCACAAATAGTTATACTTTTAAGAAACTTCGATTATAATTAATGCGTTTATTTCTGAAATAAACTGTGGTAAAATATTTTACTAGAATTTTTAATATCAAGACAGAATATAAAAAATAGTTCTTTTAACACTTAAGTAATTCTGTCTATAAGGGAGTTAGTTGCAGCTGGATAAAGCTTTACAACCTCCGATAGGCATTCTCTTGGAAACATCAGAAAATGGTTCCAACTACTTGTAAGGCAGCTGAGGCATTACACGTTAGATAAAATGTCGGTAAATATAAAATTTTTTAACTTTTGAATTAAAAGTGTCATTAAAGTTATTCTCAGCCTCACTTTGCAGTTAAATTTTAGTAACGCACACAGGCAAGAGACTTGTGAAGCTTAGAATAAATGAAAGCTGAAAACTTTTTAATTTCAGCAGGAGTGTGATTCGTACCCAAAGACACCGGAGTTGGAAGGGGGAAGGGGAGGGGGGGTCTTTATTCTAAAGGATAAGAGGGAAAAGGAGGGTTGGGTTGTTTTAACTCTGAGCGGCACTTTTTTGCACACCATGGGCTAAATGGCCAGGTCACATGGACCCCGAAGGCTCAGAAGGTTGGGGGGAGGGGACCCATTGGAACAGCTGTTGGGAGACAGATGGTAGCCTCCCGTCAAGTCCATCCAGCGTGTTCTTTAACGTGCACAGGGTATGGTTCTCCCGCACACGGGGCCACGGCTTAGCGTCCCATCCGACGGACGGCGGCCTTTCCAAGCCCATCGGTGTCCCCCACTGGCCGTGGGCAGGGCGGGGAATTTTTGCGGAGATAAATCTCAACGCTGACCCAGCTGAGACTCGAACCTGGGAACTACAGATTACGAGCCTGGCGCGCTACCGACTGAGCCACCCCTGCTCAAAAAAGTATCCGAACACTATGGTTGATTACAGAATTCAGAAAAAATATCTGGCAACGATTTTTTTTAGAAATTAGTGATCTGGCAACCTTCGTGTCACGTGGTTTTATATTTCTTCTCAGTTTTAAATCTATTTAATCATTAGTGATCTGGCAACCTTCGTGTCACGTGGACACGAAGGTTGCCAGATCACTAATTTCTAAAAAAAATCGTTGCCAGATATTTTTTCTGAATTCTGTAATCAACCGTAGTGTTCGGATACTTTTTTGAGCGACTGTACCACTCCCATCAATAATTTATCAGCTAACTTTTTTTCACCTTCCAATTATAATTATTACGAATTATTAAACGCGAATTTCATTATCAAACAATGAATGTTTTATTCTTGCTTCGTGTATTCTAAAAGAAGTAAACGAGTTTAGTCGAATTCAGCAAAGTGTGAATGTGATTGTTTTAATTTTCCAGGAATGCGCCCGGAGAGATTGCCGTATTTCGATGACGAATGTTGGAAATTGATGTGTGACTGCTGGCATGGTAACCCATCTCGCCGACCTTTGCCAGGGCATGTTGAAACGAGGGTAGCCGAGATTTTGGAGAGGTTCAAGACCCAGCGCGTGGTCGTCGTGAGTCATTCCGACGAGTTCAGCCATTCTCATGGATCAGACTGTTGGTCGACATTCAACGAATCTTCCAGCAGATCGTATCTGATCGTAACGGAAAATTCCGTGTCGAGATAGCGATAAGACTCGAAGGTCATTGCAACTTCGCCACTCGACAAATGCCGTGGAAGTTGGCTGGTTCTCTTCCTCAAGCAAGGAATGCTAACTACTCATTATCACGTGGAAAGTGACGTAGTATGAAGCTTGGAGCACTTTCCTGAATAATCGAGACTGCCGAAGAATGGTCAGAAAGATTTTGACTTGGTTCTTGCTTAGACAAGCGTATTGAACAGAGGAGGTCTTAAGAACTTGATGCAAGATTTTAAGAGATAGTTGTCTGCATTGATTGACATTGAAACGCTTCTCGATTCTCTTCAAACTTGCAGTATTAGTGTGTGAAGTTTTCAGCAGAATCTTAGCTTTGTATTTTTTGCGCCATCTTTATCCATGACATACCGAGAAAGTCCTTTCGGAGCAGACTGGTTTAGTGTTCACAAGAACAGCAGAACAAAATGGAGTACATTGAATGGACAAACATGCAAAACAAGATGTGATTCACAAGACTTGGGTTGTTTAGGTACCTTGACAGTATTGTAATACGTTTAGTACTTTAATACTTTTATATACGTTTTAGACAAAAATGCTATATATTGTTAAACATTTGCTTTTTTTTATATATAGGTGTTTCTTATGTCTAAAATATTTTTATAATGAATTTTATCTTCTGTTGGTATGAGCCATATATATATATAGTTTTATAATAACATGCAGATACCTGGGTTTATAAATGTCTATATTCCAATGAGAGCCAGGATTATTTAGATGCCAATGTGTTCGTATGCCTTAGTCCCCGTAGATTATACAGAGTATATATTTGAAGTTAAAATTTCCTGTCTGATAAAGAATATTTAATAAGCCTAAAATGTTTGTTTTTGGCTATAAACAAAATTTAAGTCACCTCTTACAGAAAATGAATTTTCATTTTTTTAATATTTCTTCTCAGTTTTAAATCTATTTAATCATACATTTCGAACAGAATGTTTATTGATACTAGCTTTCAGTGTAAACAAAAAATCACTCGAAGCTATTGTCATTTTAGGGGAGAAAGTCATATTCATTAGATGTATTTCATGGTGGTGGATACTGTTATAAAGCATTCCATGTCTATAAGGATTGTTTTAGTAGGAAGTTGGATAAATATTTTTCTAGGAAAATGTGCGTTGAAGCAGTTATTACAAATGAATAGTCAATGAATTAAACTGATACAAAAAACTATAATAATTATTAGAAACTGACAAGTTTTCACTTTTGGCTGAGAAAATTGATTGTCATAAATTCCACAAAACATTGCAATCTGAAGAATCCACAATTATTAAAGAAGTTTACAAACTATAAATCATTCATAGATATATAGACACTGGATTGTGTATACTTAAGTAGGAAAAGCTTTCAAGATTTCCTTCCTAAATTAAAGACCCGGGTTTCTTTTAAAATCTCTAACAGAAAAATTGTGTTTAATGAAACTTGCATCTCTAAACTTTTGCGGTCTCTATCACAAAAATGATTATTCTCACTATATGGCACTTTAAACAAATGCAATTTACTCTGAGTCGTTTAAATTAAAATTTAACTGTAAATATCTTCAGATATCTACAGAGTGATTCAAAACTTATCGTTCAAATTTCGTGGGGAGGTAGGGGATACGTCAGGAAACCGATTTCACATAGGAAAGTATGTCCGCAAACGTCATCCTACATGAACAAAATGGACAAGTAAAGTGAACACAAGGAAACAGTACAGTTAAGTGGTAACGAATGTGACTTTTATTCCAACAAGGTAAAGTACAGGTTCACAGTAGGTGCTCAAAATTGCGACCATTTACACGGACACAGGATTCACAGCGCCGTTGCATTGACCGCCGAACATTTTCAAAAACGCCTGGCATATCACGGACAATGCCTGCGGCGGCCACTATTTGTGCAATTAGGTCCATTTCACTGTCGACGGGGGTCTCGTACTCATGGTATTTCATTCATCTTATCACTAGTAAGTCAGCTCGTACACTGATGACAGCGGGAGTGGTCGGGCGAGCTGTACACTGGTTGGGTACACACAGCGCCCTCTACATACGCATGCGTACATTTGCGGACATACTTTCCTATGTGAAATCGGTTTCCTGACTTATTTCCTACCTCCCCACGAAATTTGAACGATAAGTTTTGAATCACCCTGTATATTTTCTGCGATTGCTGAAAATTAATGATAGGGACTTAATGAGGTACTTAATGATTTCGAAGATTCGTTAAGATTTCGTTTTGTTAAAAAATTGAAAGTACCTTTTAACGGTTCTTAACTATGTTACCAGACATAAATAGGTCAAATTTTATTACTACCATTAACTTTTACTGCTGTTTTCCTCCCATTTCAAACCTAAACTGTTTCATTAACGTTTATTGAAAAATACTGTAACTTTAACTCTTCAAAGTGGAATGAGTTTATCCACAATAAATATGCTGCTCTAAGCAACTCTTATTGGTAAAAGGAAACCTCCCTTTCAATAGCTTAACATTTTGTAAATATTAACGTTTCCAATCAATATCAACAATATTATATAACGTTAGCATTAAGATTAATTTATTTTAACCTTAAATTATTTTTAATTCATTTAAGGATTTTAATTTATTCAGCTGTTGTAAAGGATAAACAGAAAGGGTAGCACAATAGCTATAGATCTTGTGTAACCTGTCCAGTCATCTGCGATGGTGTAATGTTTCTGATAAACGTGCATTCTAAGTTGAAGAGTTAATAACCAGTCCACCATTAAACCACAGTTTATAATTTTGTTTTTGAATGCGTATTCGCAGGTTTTGCTTTTACACCATAGAATCGTACAACTCCCAATGATCACCTAGTCGCATGAAATGTCATTTCAGTAATTTCATACAAAACTGACATCATATAATGATAATTTCAAAATGTTTCTGAGAAACGGACTACATCTGATGGCCATTCTTATTTATGCTTTCCTTTTGCTACGGTTCACACTCGCAGATATGCGGCGTATTATTAAGACAGGATACTTTCAAACCTCCGCGGGACGAGGGATGGCTGATGTGTAACTTAATTCTTTTAAATTAATTCGCCGTCCAAATTTCGCTCTTACACAATTTCATCCTGATTTTTCGTCATTTAGGAGGCTTTCTTTACCCTTGATTTAATCAAGGGCGTTTTTCTTTTTAATCAAAATAGAAATGTTACTCAAAGCATGTTTTGTGGTAACTGCAGTCATGTTAATTTATTTAAAAAATAGACCCTGGTTAAAAAAAAACACTGCTTCAAGGCACACTATACTATTAGAAAATTTTAGATCTTAAAATTGAGGAATTAGAATTTGTTTAAAAGAATTAGACTATACAGTTCAAAGATATTTATCGGAAAAAAAAGGATAGGAGCAGAAAAAAAAATAATACCCATTTAAGGAAAACTGGGAAAGAAATGCTGGTAATTGTATTCATTAATCTACTGATTGAAATTAAAAGTTCCTTTTAGTAATTTTTTTTGAGTCAAGTTTTGTGTTCTTTTAGTTGCATATTTTTAGTTCCTCGTAAAGACGATAAACATATCGGTGATAATAAATAGTCCATCCTGCAGACATTTAAAATATAAGCAGGATTTCTAAATGCAAACTGAAAAAAAGATAGCGCAAAGTTATATTGTAAAGAGTGATAACAATGTTCAGAAATTAGTAAAAATATGAATACAATGACTAGCATTTGTAGTCAAGACATTTAAAACTTTTGTGCCAAATATGTGTTTGTAATGCTAACACGAAAGATAAAAAAAGAGAAAAGCTACTAAATGGATTAAAAAAATTTTCATTTTGTAAATTCATTCATTTTCATCCCAGATGACTGCATTGTTTTTTTTTTTTTCACATCCCTGAATCTTGTTCAGTGGCATCTACGCGTCTTTTTCAATCAACAAATAATTTCGCTGAGAGTTCCGACAGTTGCTGAAATATTGTGCACACAAAGCCAGTTTTTTTCGCTATGTAATCCAGCACACTGTTAAGAGCTGAAGCATCAATATTGCAATTCGAATTCCTTGTTATGACACATACTGCTGTGCGGATTGTGTTGATTTATTTTTCAATAAAAAGTGATAAAAAAAACTAAGTCTTCTCTTTGAGTTATTTAATTTTAACCACAGGCAAGATCAGTAATATATATTTTTTCATGTTACGAGTAGTGATAACAGATTTAAGTTTTAAGTAGAATTACTGAACTGAAACGACGAAACTGAAGTCGATGACAGCTTATAACGAAAAAATGTTTCACGTTGCACCCAGATAACTGATATTTAACCACTTAAATATTTCTATTAATTTATTACAACCTTGCAAAAAATTTAAAACAAAGAGTTTTTGCCTTATATATTTTAATCTTGGAGAATTAGTAGATTTACTCATAAATACACTTATCTAAAAAAAAGTTTGGAATATGCAAAGTATATCGGATAAATCATTACGACTGAACAAAGTGAGTGATAATAAATAACATTTATTTCCCAATTATCACATGGGGCGGGGGTGGCTCAGTCGGTAGCGCGCCAGGCTCGTAATCTGTAGTTCCCTAGTTGGAGTCCCAGCTGGGCCAGCATTGATATTTTTCTCCGCAAAATTCCCTGCCCACGGTCAGTAGGGGACACCGATGGGCTTGGAAAGGCCACCGTCCGTCGGATGAGACGTTAAGCCGTGGCCCGTGTGCGGGAGAGCCATACCCTGTGCACGTTAAAGAACACGCTGGATGGCTTTGACGGGAGGCTACCATCTGTCTTCCAAAAGCTGTTCCAGTGGGTCCCTCCCCCAACTTTCCCTGAGCCTTCGGGGTCCATGTGACCTGGCCATTTAGCCCATGGTGTGCAAAAAAGTGCCGCTCAGAGGTAAAACAACCAACCAACCAACGCCTTCATAGCAGGAGCATGTCGTGGCTGGAACTCTGCCAGGTCTTTGAAACGTTTGGGTGGTATTGGGGCCCATGATTCCAGGAGAACAGTCTGTAAACATCCGAGAGTTTCCAGTGGTGGGTGGGGCGGGAGTGGCTCAGTCGGTAGCGCGCCAGGCTCGTAATCTGTAGTTCCCAGGTTCGATTCCCAGCTGGGTCAGCATTGAGATTTATCTCCGCAAAATTTCCCCGCCCTGCCCACGGTCAGTAGGGGACACCGATGGGCTTGGAAAGGCCACCGTCCGTCGGATGGGAGGTTAAGCCGTGGCCCCGTGTGTGGGAGAGCCATACCCTGTGCACGTTAAAGAACACGCTGGAAGGCCTTGACAGGAGACTACCATCTGTCTCGCAACAGCTGTTCCAGTGGGTCCCCACCCTCAACCTTCTCTGAGCCTTCGGGGTCCATGTGACCTGGCCATTTAGCCCATTGTGTGCAAAAAAGTGCCGCTCAGAGGTAAAACAACCCAACCCTTGTCACTCGGCCACTCACAACTATCTATACAGTATATACACTGAAAGGACAACTTATTAAACACATCCACCTAATGTGCGAGTTTCCCGTTCGCCTTCATAGCAGGAGCATGTCGTGGCTGGAACTCTGCCAGGTCTTTGAAACGTTTGGGTGGTATTCAGGCCCATGATTCCAGGAGAACAGTATGTAAACATCCGAGAGTTTCCAGTGATGGGTGGGGTGGGGGGGGGGGGGGCTCAGTCGGTAGCGCGCCAGACTCGTAATTTGTAGTTCCCAGGTTCGAGTCCCAGCTGGGTCAGCGTTTAGATTTATCTTCGCAAAAATTCCCCGCCCTGCCCAGTCAGTGGGGGAACCGATGGGCTTGGAAAGGCCACCGTCCGTCGTATGGGACGTTAAGCCGTGGCCCCGTGTGCGTGAGAACCATACCCTGTGCACGTTAAAGAACACGCTGGATGGCCATGACGGGAGGCTACCATCTATATCCCAACAGCTGTTCCAGTGGGTCCCTCCCCCAACTTTCCCTGAGCCTTCGGGGTCCATGTGACCTGGCCATTTAGCCCATGGTGTGCAAAAAAGTGCCGCTCAAAGGTAAAACAACCCAACCCAGTGGTGGGTTTCGGATTCAAATGCATCGTTCCACCGTTCTATAGATCCTCGATAGAGTTCAAATCTGGAGAGAGAGATGGCCATTCGAAGATTGTAAACTCAGTGGAATGCTGTTATCAATTTTTCGTCAAACTAGTTGAAAGGCTTCCTGCTGTGGACATGGATAGCCAAGAACGGGTGTAGGTGATCGTAGTGCGTCAACGTAGCCTTGTGTGGTAAAATTATCTTGCAATAGTTCAGTAATGACGTATTCGTCAATGTCCGGGTCGCCATTACAGTTTGAGTGGTGTCCTCGGTGAAGAATCCAATATCGTGGTGCGTTACTCTCACTTTAGTAATCTCTTCAATATGCTCTTCTCAAGGGTTCTAAATTAAAGGGAGTAAATAACTGCGATCATCAACATTGTATCAATAGTCAGAGTAGGTAGAGGTGGTCTCAATAGGTACAGGGGGGCACAAAGGTGGCCCATGTAAACACACGACAAAACATTTCCTCCACCAGACTGTAACACCCCTACTTGATAACTGGGGTCCATGGCCTTGTATGTCTACGCCGCACATGCAACATCTTCAATTCGTCCAACCAAGGTACCTGTTTCAAGTCTTACATGGTCCATGGGAAATGTTCATTTACCCACTGCAACCTCATAGCCTAGAGACGTGCTGTTGACAAGAGTATTCGATGTGGACATGAGCTGCAATAGCCCATTCATGTCGTCATGGATCGAATGATCTTTGCACAAGCCTTCATAGCTGCCATGTGGTTGATTGCCGACGTTATCATCTGCACTCCATACCTCGGCTCCAACGTTATGAGTGGGGGCGGCTCAGTCGGTAGCGCGCCAGGCTCGTAATCTGTAGTTCCCAGCTTCGAGTCCCAGCTGGGTCAGCGTTGAGATTTATCTCCGCAAAATTCCCCGCCCTGGCCACGGTCAGTAGGGGACACCGATGGGCTTGGAAAGGCCGCCGTCCGTCGGATGGGACGTTAAGCCGTGGCCCCGTGTGCGGGAGAGCCATACTCTGTGCACGTTAAAGAACACGCTGGATGGCCTTGACGGGAGGCTACCATCTGTCTCCCAACAGCTGTTCCAGTGGGTCCCCTCCCCCAACCTTCTCTGAGCCTTCGGGGTCCATGTGACCTGGCCATTTAGCCCATGGTGTGCAAAAAAGTGCCGTTCAGAGGTAAAACAACTCAACCCAACGTTATGATACGACAGAAGTGGTGCTCACTTCAAACATCCACATTCCCCCCCCCGCCCCCCCGGCAGCATCAAGTTTTGCAGGTTTTGATGTAGTTCAGGTATACACGTATGATGGTCACATGTGGAAATTCTAGAGGTTCTGCAGTAACGGATATGGAACACTCCATCTTCCTCAGCTGGTCACATTATTTGACAGCTTGTGTATGGGTGTGGTGTGTATAATAAATTATGCTTTCAGTGTGTATACAGTGTCAAATGCTGATGCGCCACAAAACCCCCAAACAATCAAATTCACACTTGCCAAATCAAAAAAAAAAAAAATGGAATAAATACCCCTATTTACTGAAACCACGAAAAGGGTTTCATAATATGCATAGTAAACGTAGAAGAAACTGCATTTCAGGATTAAATTGAGGCGAGAGGTGACGTTTTACGGATGGCATGCAATTGAATAATTCTCCGCTCCGTAATATTTTGACTTTAATCGATTATTAATACATTACGTTGTACCTATTTAAATACTTAGAACCCCAATGTTATACAGGGGGAAAAGATTATCCTCCTACACGAAGAGTAAACAATGGCAGATAATTGTTCTTGAACAAAAGACATATTTATTTACAGTGCTATTTCCATTTCACAATTCATCAAAATCATTTCATCTCGGGAACTTTTAGGTAACTTTGTATTGGGATTAACAACTCATTGTAACTTACCTAGTACAGTAGGAAACGTCTTGCTCCTCTGCTCACTAAAACTCTTGCTCTATCTCCTGGCTTCCAAAACTGTTATGATCTCCCTTCACCCTCTCTGCTCGCGGCTCTCTATATATTGGGGGGCGGGGGGGGGGCTCAGTCTGCAGCTCGCAAGGCTCTTAATCTGTAGTTCCCAGGTTCGAGTCCCAGCTAGGTCAGCGTTGAGATTTATCTCCGTAAAACTCCTCGCCCTGCCCACGGTCAGTAGGGGACACCGATGGGCTTGGAAAGGCCGCCGTCCGTCGGATGGGACGTTAAGCCGTGGCCCCGTGTGCGAGAGAGTCGTACCCTGTGCACGTTAAAGAATACGCTGGATGGCCTTGACCGGAGGCTAACATCTGTCTCCCAACAGCTATTCCAGTGGTTCCCCTCCCCTAACCTCCTCTGAGCCTTCGGGGTCCATGCGACCTGGCCATTTAGCCTATTGTGTGCAAAAAAAGTGCAGCTCAGAGGTAAAACAACCCAACCCAAAAGCTCTCTAACAAAGAGCAGCTATCTCGAGTCTGATTGGTCCCCCGCAATTCTTTCTACAAAGGACGGGGGGTGGGGGAGAGAATGGTGGTGGTAAGGGATGGTAATCTGGATAGTTCTTGACGCAATATCTTTGTCCCGAAACCACGTGACTGTCCGTTCGTGGGAATCTCGAGCAGCGACCCAGAGGATTTCCTGGGGGCGTCCTGTGTTGTAGAGTGTCCGAGTTACAGACTCGTCACCACGCATGTCACGCTGACATAGACTTTTGCTTGGAAGAAAGGACGTTCTCCTTTGCACAAGTTACAAGTTGCACAAGTTCACCTTTGATTATAAGAGTCATCAAGGCAGGAAAATGGCATTGGTCTGATCCTCGGCACCTCAAATGGATTTGTCCGCCGAGAAAATCATTCACATGGCGCCAGCATGTCAGAACAGAATCAAAGGCAGCGTCGAAACGGTTCTAGGTGGATACGAAAATCCACGTAGATCATTCCTATACACTACGACGGAGAGGGAGTTGGGTTGGGTTGTTTTACCTCTGAGCGGCACGTTTATGCACACCATGGGCTAAATGGCCAGGTCACATGGACCCCGAAGGCTCAGAGAAGGTTGGGGGAGGGGACCCACTGGAACAGCTGTTGGGAGACAGATGGTAGCCTCCCGTCAAGGCGATCCAGCGTGTTCTTTAACGTGCACCGGGTATGACTCTCCCGCACACGGAGACACGGCTTAACGTCTCATCCGAGGGACGGCGGCCTTTCCAAGCCCATCGGTGTCCCCTACTGACCGTGGGCAGGGCGGAGAATTTTGCGGAGATAAATTTCAACGCTGACCCAGCTGGGACGGAGAGGGAGAGAAATCATAGAAAGAGCATCTCCAACTGCAAAAAAATTAAACATGAACACTGAAAATAGAAGCACTGTATATGTAAGATGAAAACGCTAACACTATGTATTCATTGTGCACAAACTCTCTTTGGGCTATCTGATGAAAGTGCAGATTGTTTGACAGTTCGAAAAGTTTTTTTTATTTTTGAATCACGTAGTCCCTCATGTAAATGTCCTTCAGTTGAATGTTAGTCTGACGAGAAACCGATAAAAGTGTTTTCGAGTTCCATACAGACATTACAAAGTTCCCTGAAAAGAAATCATTGAAGTCTTAATGCATTAAACATAACCTCTTTTCTGGCATTTTTCCCCTTTTATCGGTCTCCACGCCATTTTGGTCGATTTTATACTTTACGAAGTTTTCTTTATTACTAATTCATAATTCAGTTTTTAAACAAATTCACTTGTTAGCGTTGTAGCAGAAGTTTCATTAATGATAAAGATTCTTGATTTCGATATATATTTACTTTTTCAAGTGTATTTCTAGTTTCAATCAATCCCATCACAAAGATGTTATCAACCAGAGGCATACCTATCATACAGCAAAGAGGCGCCACTGAGAGGGAAGAGGATCTTTTTCAAATATAATTAGGGTTGATGAGTTGCGCTTGCGTCAGAGGCGCCCCTCGGACCTCTTTGGAGTATTATGCTCATATATTCGTCGGAGCGGGGTGACTCGGTAGCATTCTCAGTTCGAGTCCCAGTTGGGCTAGCATTGAGATTTGGCAAACCCCTCAGCCCTACCTATGGCTTGGAAAAGCCGTCGTTCACTAGGATAGGACGTTAAGCCGTGGCCAAGTAGGTGGGAGAACCATATTCTGTGCACGTTAAAGAACACGCTGGATGGCCTTGACCGTAGGCTACCATCTGTATCATAACTGCTGACAAGTGGGTCCTCTTCCCCCAATACCGATGGGCTTGGAAAGGCCGCCGTCCGTCGGATGGGACGTTAAGCCGTGGCCCCTTGTGCGGGAGAGACATACCGCTGTGCACGTTAAAGAACACGCTGGATGGCCTTGACGGGAGGCTACCATCTGTCTCCCAACAGCTGTTCCAGTGGGTCCCCTCCCCCAACCTTCTCTGAGCCTTCGGGGTCCATGTGACCTGGCCATTTAGCCCATGGTGTGCAAAAAAGTGCCGCTCAGAGGTAAAACAACCCAACCCAACCTTTCCCCAATCTTCTCTGAGCATTAGGGATCCTTGCTACCAGGTCATTTAGCCCATTGTGGGCAAAAACATTGCCCCTCAGATAAAAAACAACCCAACTGATAGATTCATCACAACTTTGTAGTAAGAAAATTCTTGAGGAGTAATTCATTATTATCCTTTATTAAATGTACACGTAGTTATAGCGTACTTGAAGACGAATCTAAAATTGTGAATACATTAGTTGTCAATTAAACAAATCAGTTGTAGGATTTAGTGAGCAAAGACGTGAAGACATCTAAACTTGCTAGTGGATTGAATTATTAAATACCACTTGATGCTTCCAAATTGAACAATTGGAGATTTTTTTTAATCGCTGAGTTTCAAAGAAAATATCAAGAATTTGGTGAGGATTGGGAAAGGGGATGTACTAAATCAATTTATAATTTTTTCACATGTTTTAAACATTTTACGGATAAGCTTAAGGCTCTACGGCATCACGTCACAACGTGGAAGTAAGAAATCAGCCCGCAAGAACCCCGTTTGCAAAAACTGCCGACTGTACGATTTCCCAGCAGCAAAGGTGAAGTGCAGACGGAAAAAGCATCGTCACAACATTACGACTGACCTCAACAAAACTGCCAACACTGCAAACGAGTCGTAAAACATAATGCCAACAGGGTTGGGTTGGGTTGTTTTACCTCTGAGCGGCACTTTTTTGCACACCGTGGACTAAATGGCCAGGTCACATGGACCCCGAAGGCTCAGAGAAGGTTGGGGGAGGGGACCCACTGGAACAGCTGTTGGGAGACAGATGGTAGCCTCCCGTCAAGACCATCCAGCGTGTTCTTTAACGTGCCCAGGGTATGGCTCTCCCGCACACGGGGCCACGGCTCAACGTCCCATCCGACAGACGGCGGTCTTTCCAAGCCCATCGGTGTCCCCTACTGACCGTGGGCAGGGCGGGGAATTTTGCGGAGATAAATATCAACGCTGACTCAGCTGGGACTCGAACCTGGGAACTACAAATTACGAGCCTGGCGCGCTACCGACTGAGCCAACCCCCGCCCCCCCAACATTACGACTGACCTCAACAAAACTGCCAACACTGCAAACGAGTCGTAAAACATAATGCCAACAGGAAAATTGCCCACATTTTAAAAACGATTTATTTAAAAATTATTAAATTATTATTTAAAAATATGATAAAAACGTCGAAAGGAATAATTGCAAAGAAGTTTTTTTTTTCTTTTTTTTTTCACAAATAAATTTACGTTACATTCGTAATAATGTAACTACTTAATAATTGGCCAATAACAATTTATGATCAGCCAGTCTGTAAATGGTAGCTAGGATATGCTGATAAAAGTTTGTGGATGCGGATAAGACCATTTTAGGTGCGGGTACGGATAATCCCTTGAGCATGGAGCTTTAGTCTTGCTCAGAGTTCTACACACACAATCCTCATCCTGGATTCGAACTTGGGAGCTTGTTGTTACGTGCCAGGCGGTGATGTTTTCACAGTTTCCTAAGTGAGACTGGGAAGGAAGAGGTCGTGCGTTTTCTCTTCCAGATAGTTCGTATGGTTGGGGCGCTACCATGTATTTTTTAAATGGACAGAGAACTTGCAATTTTTAGGGAACAAGAATTTATATTTATTTTTATCACATTGTCTATCTGTGATTAATATTCTAGAAACTTATATAAGTTTTCCTCCTACCTTTCACTGTTTCTATACTTGGAAGTTTACATTTTATAACTTAGAATCGTTATCATAATAAATAATAGCAGTATCCGAAAGTAGTTGACTTGGGAAGGGGGATAGGACGGACACCGATAAAGAATACGTTTCTCCTATGTCGTTCTGAAGTCAGGGCGCGCTTAACTCAATGGTTTCGAACCATTTCGGGCAGAAATGTGGTCCGTTCCTTAGCTCAGCGCCTCCTTTTACTATGAATTAATTTTTCAAGCCCTTCACGAAGATTAAATGATAATTTCTTCTATGAAACTAGCATATAATAGCTGTAATAAAATGAAATGCGTCCCACCATATACTAAGAAGCAATTGATTTAGGTGTACATTTCGGAATTAAAAGTGCGTAATATTTAAATGCCGTCTCATGGCCGAGTGGTTAGCGCGCTTGGCTACTGATCTAAGGAACCTGGGTTCGAGCCCCGGGTAAGGCATATATGTTTGTGTTGTTTTTCTGCTGAGGTCCTGCCATCCTCACAGACCTTCTACTATAGCATATAAACTGACAGAGCTCCTGTCAGACCTCTGTGGCAAGCAGCTGCTTGAGGGGGCATTTATATATATATATATAATATTTAAATCCTAAAGCAACTATGGGGTTGGGTTGTTTTACCTCTGAGCGGCACTTTTTTGCACACCATGGGCTAAATGGCCAGGTCACATGGACCCCGAAAGCTCAGAGAAGGTTGGGGGAGGAGACCCACTGGAACAGCTGTTTGGAAACAGATGGTAGCCTCCCGTCAAGGCCATCCAGCGTGTTCTTTAACGTGCACAGGGTATGGCTCTCCCGCACACGGGGCCACGTCTTAACCTCCCATCCGACGGGCGGCGGCCTTTCCAAGCCCATCGGTGTCCCCTACTGACCGTGGGCAGGGCGGGGAATTTTGCGGAGATAAATCTCAACGCTGACCCAGCTGGGACTCGAACCTGGGAACTACAGATTACGAGCCTGGCGCGCTACCGACTGAGCCACCCCCACCCCTAAAGCAACTATGTATCATGTTTTGCTTATTATTGCCTCTAATCAAATGCTACTCACCATATACTGAGAAGCAAGGACTAACCTGTAGGGATGATCAGGGGGGGGACTCCCCCCTAAAATCCGTTCGCTTTATACGAAATCTCAAACTTCTCTACCTGCTTTGAAATTCAAAAAACGTTCTCTTCTTATAAATTTATTTTTGCCCAATATTTTAGACTGAAGAGCCAAAACATTATGACCAGCGTGTCTTTATGCAAATCGAAGCAACTGCAGGTAAACGACAGCGCTTGTGAAGGTCATGAAACGGTATAAATAACACCTGATACTGAGCTCTGTTAATCAGTGTTATTCTTGTTCTTCAGATGGGAATGGCAGCAGACTTAAGTGAGTTTATAAAGACCAAATTGTAATGGCCAGAGACTGGGTCAGAGCATTTCCGAGACAGCAAGGCTTGTGGGGTGATCATGGTCAGTCGAGGTTTTACCTTTAAAATGTGGTCTGAGGATGGAAAAATCACGAACCGCCGGCAAGGTGTGGGCCGACCACTGTCCATCGATGCTTGAGGTGAGCGAAGGATATCCCCTATGGTACGAGTTAACAGAAGGGATACTGTGGCGCAACTCGCCCATAATTTGAATGCTGGCGACAAGAGTAATGTGCCACAGCGCACAGTACATCGAACTCTGCTGAAAATGGGGCTGCGTAGCTGCAGGCTGCTCCGAGTTCCCATGTTAATCTCGGTTCACTGTCGCCTACAATGGGCACACAAGCGCCTACAATGGGCACGCAAGTATGAAAACTGGGCCTTGAATGATTGGAAGAATGTCATCTGGTCTGATGAACCTCGTTTCCTGTTGCAATGTAGACGGCTGGGATACGTGTGCATCGTTTACCTGGGGAAGTGTTGGCACCAGGATGTACCGTGGGGCGAAAACAACCCGGTGGAGGAAGTGTAATGCTTTGGTCAATGTTCTGCTGAGAAACTATGGGTCCAGTCATTCATGTGCAGGAAACTATGATGTCTACTACCTATCTAAACATCATTGTAGACCAGGTATATCCTTTCGCGACAACGGTTTAATCCTCTAGTAGTGCCTTCTTTTAGTAGGATAATGCGCCATGCCACACTGTCCAGATTATTCGGGAATGGTTTGTGGAACATAGGCTACTTCCAGGTATTGTCCTGTCCTCCATATTCCCCAGACATCAATCCAATTGAGCATCTGTGGTTTGTGTTGGAACAGCATATCCGATCTGCGGCGGTTCAACCACGTAACTTAAAGAGTTAAAAGATCTGCTGGTAACGTGTGTTGATGCCAGATACCAAAAGACACCTTTAGAAATCTTTTAGCATCCATGTCTCGCCGGGTAAGAGCTGTTTTGGCAGCACGTGGAGGACCAATATCATATTTGGCAGGTGGTCATAATGTTTTGGCTCTTCGGTGTATATAATAAATAAATAAATAATTACCCCCTCAAGCAGCTGCTTGCCACAGAGGTCTGACAGGAGCCTATCAGTTTATATGCAAAAGTAGAAGATCTGAGAGGATATACGACACTAAAAATAAATTTAAAAACTAATTTTGTTTTATATTGAATAACTGAATATAATTTTAACCTGTTCGGTAGAATATTTTAATAATTGAGCCCCCCCTTCCCAAGATCTCGACTCCCTGATACTATATTCTTGGAAGCCACCCTCCCCTACATACACAAAAAAAGGAAAAAAAAACACTAAATCCTGTCCCTGTTGAGGAAGTAACCTTGTAAAAACCGTCCCTGTTGAGAAGTAACTGATATGGCCTCGTATATGATTTGAGTTTGAGATCCTTGTTCTATATCGTTAAATGAGATGGAATAGAAGCGCGAATTAAACTTTACAGGTATTGCAAAAACACAAAAATCGTAAATATGAATAAATTAAAAAATATTAAATAAAAAAATTAAACCTAAAGTATATTGATTTTGCAATCAGTTACTGAGTTCGTAAAGGAAGATAGGAAGCCGATTTTCCTGCAGAACAAGATTGCCGGCCCCCTATCTTCCTTTGACGTGAATACGAACTCAGTGACTGATTGCACAATCAATACGTTTAAGTTTATTTTCTATATTTCAGGACTTAAAGTTTTTAATTTGTTTATATTTATTTATATTTGTTTTTTGTCCCTAAAAACACCTACCTTGAAAAACTTTCATTTGATATATGACTCTATAAACATCGACGATATTTTTTCTCCCTTTTGGAGTCGTGTTTGAGGTAGCCCATGACATTGGAGACATCACTAGTTTTATTTTGAGATATGACTGATTAAAATCTCACCCGTAAAATTCCGACCCCCTCCCCTTTTATCGGGGGGGGGGGGGGGGGGGGGGGGTCGGAATAATGGGAGAAAAAATCGAAAAAATTTACGTCGGTCATAACTGTAGGCCCTCGTATTCCGAACCTATAGTACAGTGTCTCGCAAACTGTGTGCCGCGAGAGATTTTCAAATTGACACTTTTTCAAATTTTTTCATTTCAAATTCCAAAGATTTCATTTTGACTCGACTTGTGTTATCGACGTGCTTTAATAAAAATCTTTCTGATTTTATCAACTGGGATCTTGTAAGTATTTATCAAGCTTTTTCTAAATTTTGGTATTAATTTTTGATTATTTCAAGCCATAGAATGGACAAATATTTAAAACAAACACCGAGTTATGAATTAAAGAACGAGAGCAAATCTTCAAGTAAAATCAGGCTGATGACTTCAACAAAGCGCAAATATAATGACGATTATATAGAGCTTGCTTTTATTCCTTTTTAGATGTGCCGCGGAAAAAAAAATTCGATTCAGTGTGCCGCGGAAAAAAAAATAGATTCAGTGTACCGCAGAGTAAAAAAGCTTGCGAGACACTGCTATAGTAGAACGACTTTGCATTTTCCGTTTTTAAGGGGTGGGTAAGCATGGGGGTCAATTTTTAATAGCATATGACATTCTCCACATTAGAAGCTTTTATTTAGCGCATAGCTTGTCACTTTCCGTACTCCTGCAGATATATTTTTATAAATTCAAATGTTCAATATTTCTATATTTCAAAGCATGAGGTCAATTTTTTACGGACACTCCCTGAGTCACAAGCTTTCATTTGACACATAAATCATTAAGTTTCAGCATCACGTTCGAAAGATATGGTGCAACAACTATTTTGAAAAATCGACAAATGTCAAAACGAAAAGCAATAGGAATATAGGTAAAAATAAGCCTCAGTATTCTGATTATAGTTGTTTTGGCATGAGAATCGGCATTTAGGGGATGGAGGTGGGGGGGGGATTCCCCTCTCGCCGCTGCCTGCTCAAGGAATCGTTGTAAGGATTTGTTTCTCTTGAACAGTAAAAAATTTATTAATATTTATTACGTCAAACAGTTACAGCAATTACAAGTTACTAATACGTCCAACAGATGGCGCCATCTGTGAGGGTTCGATTGAATTAATAGACACCCATTCCTCGATTTACACGGTAGAGGGTTTCCAGGAAATCACAGTGTAAATCGAAACTGTGGAAATCAAATTCAACATATGGAAAAAAGGGGGATAGATTCCAAACAATTCTTATTATGAATAAAACGTACATTGAAAGTTTCATTTATACTGTACATGTATTATTCGAAATTTCAAGTCAGCGTGGTAGAGGATGTGTGGATCAGATATTTTCACTTAGGCAGGTTCTTGAGAAATGTTTAGAGTTTCAGAAACCTTTGGTTGCTAGCTTTGTTGATTTCAAAAAGGCTTTCGACTCTGTTGATCGTCATAATTTGTGGTTGATTGTGAAATCATATGGTATACCTGACAAGTTAGTTAACATTATGAAAGCTCTCTATAATAACACTTAGTCGTGTGTGAGAGTTGGTAAGGCTTGTAGCAATTGGTTTAGCATTACTTCTGGTGTTCGACAAGGGTGCATTTTGTCTCCTTTTCTCTTTAGTTTGGTCATTGATTATGTTATGCGAAATTCACTTCAAGGGAAAGATTTTGGCCTTAAATGGTCTGTAGATACGAAAATTTCTGATTTAGATTATGCTGATGATTTAGCCCTTTTGGCAAATGATGTTGATGAGATGAACTCTTTCATTCGAGCTGTTGATGAGACTGGTAGTAGAGTATGTTTGGTTATAAACAGAGAGAAAACTAAAGTGATGAAAATTGGTCAGGCAGGCTGTGATTCAGTTAATCTGAATGGTTGCAGTCTCGAGCAGGTGTCACAGTTTAATTATCTTGGGAGCTATGTAACAGATAATGGTGATGTGCGGCATGAGATTAACAGACGAATAGGGATTGCTGCCGGGACTTTTAAGAATCTATGGAGATTGTGGAG
The DNA here is from genome assembly GCA_038380435.1 of Ryuthela nishihirai. Lineage (NCBI taxonomy): Eukaryota > Metazoa > Arthropoda > Arachnida > Araneae > Heptathelidae > Ryuthela > Ryuthela nishihirai. The sequence continues at coordinate 19,578,001 of JAWZYU010000028.1, read as the reverse complement.
AAATAGGCGTATACACCTAAAGACTAAAATTAGACTGTATAATAGTTTGGTTCTTTCTAGGGTTAGTTATGGTAGTGAAACTTGGACACTTTGTAAACAAGATAACAGGAAACTAGATGCTTTTGATTCCAGATGCTTACGCAGTATCTTGGGCATTAGGTGGTTCAACTTTGTAACTAATGATGAGGTTAGGCAAAGGAGTCTGCAACCTCCTTTAAGCAGCATATTGTGCAGAGACAGACTCCGTTGGTTTGGCCATGTTGCCCGTATGAATAATTATAGATTGGCGAATAGGGTTATGAACAGTGTGCCTAAAGGCCTCAGAAAGAAGGGGAGACCTAGGATGCGGTGGGCTGACAATGTCAAACAGGACTTTGTTAGAATTGGTGTGCAATGGCCAGATGCAGTAGATGTAGCTCAGGATAGACTTGCTTGGAGAACTAAATTGCACGGTCTGGTTGGACCTCCGTAGCCCATGGCTGCTTGAGGATGATGATGATGATGTTAATATAATATTAATTTGCATTTTATTTGCACTTTTCTTTTTGGTGACGAAAAACACTCATCGTTAATGTAGATGTACACTAACGGATTTTAAACCGAAATTTGAAAAATAGGATATTTATGAACTGAATATAAATTAGAAATTCATCATTCATACCAATACTTAGCGTTTTATTTTTTAAAATTAGAATTTAATATTTTACAAAAGAGTGTGCTACGAATTAACTGTATTTGGCCTGTATAATAGGGGGCGGGGATGGCTCAGTCGGTAGCGCGCCAGGCTCGTAATCTGTAGTTCGCAGGTTCGAGTCCCAGCTGGGTCAGCGTTGAGATTTATCTCCGCAAAAATTCCCCGCCCTGCCCACGGTCAGTAGGAGACACCGATGGCCTTGGAAAGACCGCCGTCCGTGGGATGGGACGTTAAACCGTGGCCCCGTGTGCGGGAGAGCCATACCCTGTGAACGTTAAAGAACACGCTGGATGGCCTTGACGGGAGGCTACCATCTGTCTCCCAACAGCTGTTCCAGTGGGTCCCCTCCCCCAACCTTATCTGAGCCTTCGGGGTCCATATGACCTGGCCATTTAGCCCATGGTGTGCAAAAAAGTGCCGCTCAGAGGTAAAACAACCCAGCTCTTTGGCTGTCTCTACATTAAAACCGCATAAATCACCACGGCTGCATGAAATCACTACTGAAATGCTTGGAGCTGGGAACATTTGTGTTGTCATGTGGCTGACTGAAATTTTGAATATTTTTTGTGATAAAGGTGTTGTTCCTAAGGATTAGAGCTATTATTATTTCTATTTTTTTAAAAAGTGATCGCAGTTCTGCTCATAATTATAGGGGGATTAGTTTACTTTCTGTTCCAGATAAAGTTTTTTGCATAATTATAATTAATAGAATTAATAATTTGGTTGATGGATAACTGCTTGATGAACAGTGGGGATTCAGAAGTCGTAGGGAATGTATTGATCAAATATTTTTATTTAGGCAGATTCTTGAGAAATATTTACTTTTCAGAAACCTGTGGTTACAAGCTTTGTGGATTTTAAAAAAGCTTTTGACTCTATTAATCGACGTAATTTGTGGGTTATCGACATAATTTGTGGTTGATAGTTATATCATATGGAATACCTGGCATGTTACTTGGTCTAATGTGTTGTGTTGTGTTGTTTTACCTCTGAGCGGCACTTTTTTGCACACCATGGGCTAAATGGCCAGGTCACATGGACCCCGAAGGCTCAGAGAAGGTTGGGGGAGGGGACCCACTGGAACAGCTGTTGGGAGACAGATGGTAGCCTCCCGTCAAGGCCATCCAGCGTGTTCTTTAACGTTGTTGTTTTACCTCTGAGCGGCACTTTTTTGCACACCATGGGCTAAATAGCCAGGTCATATGGACCCCGAAGGCTCAGAGAAGGTTGGGGGAGGGGACCCACTGGAACAGCTGTTGGAAGACAGATGGTAGCCTCCCGTCAAGGCCATCCAGCGTGTTCTTTAACGTGCACAGCGTATGTCTCTCCCGCACACGGGGCCACGGCTTAACTCCCATCCGACGGACGGCGGCCTTTCCAAGCCCATCGGTGTCTCCTACTGACCGTGGGCAGGGCGGGGAATTTTGCGGAGATAAATCTCAACGCTGACCCAGTTGGGACTCGCACCTGGGAACTATGGATTATGAGCCTAGCGCGCTACCGACTGAGCTCCCCCCGTCCCACTTGGTCTAATGAAAGCACTCTATAATAACACTGAGTCGTGCATGAAAGTTCGTAACGCTTGTAGTCACTGATTTAGCATTGTTAGTGGAGTTAGACAAGAGTGCATTTAGCTTCCTTTTCTCTTTAATTTGGATATTGATTATTTTGCACAGAGAGAGACTGCGTTGGTTGACCTTGGTGCCCGTATGCATAGCTGCAGATTAGCAAACAGAATTATGAACAGTGTGCCTAAGGGTTTCAGAAAAAGGGGGAGACCTAGGATGCGATGGGCAGACAATGTAAAACAGGACCTTGCTGGAATTGACCTAGGTGGCCAAATGCAGCAGCTGTAGCTCAGAACAGACATGTCTGGAGAGGAAAATTACACAGTCTGGTTGGACCTCCGTAGCCCATGGCTGCTTGAGGATTTTGCATGTTTGTATATATTTAACTCTTAGAAAATCGGAATAAAATAGTTGTTTTAATCCCCATCCATCCCGAGAGAAGGGGAAAAAGCATTGCTCCATCAGACTTTGGCACCAAAATTTGAATTTTAAGAATGACTAAATCTTTTGCACTGTTCTTTGAAAATTTGGCACTTTCAAACTTTTTCTACCGCCGAAAGGAGCTATTGAAGCTACATATTGAAAATGCATGTTCATGTGCAACAATTAAAAGCATGATTATTTTATCACGAGGTATGGCATGTACTGTGGAAATGCGCCATGTTTGTAAAGGAACCCAGAGTTTTGGTTTCAAAAGAATACGAAGAGTGTTCAAAACGTTCTTAGTAAGCATCTGCAGAATTAAAGCCATTGCACTTACCTCAAGAAAACTTATAATTGTCATTCAAAGTACTCCCCTTCAGCATTATGCAAAGTTGCAGACGTCTACACTATTTCTACGATTTTTTTAGAAATTGGTGATCTGGCAACCTTCGTGTCACGTGACACGAAGGTTGCCAGATCACTAATTTCTAAAGAAAATCGTTGCCAGATATTTTTTCTGAATTCTGTAATCAACCATAGTGTTCGGATATTTTTTTGAGCGACTGTAGGTGGTCATATTATTTTGATACTAGATCGTGTGGGCTCACTCACGGAAATATTGAGCGTGTGCAGTTACCGTTCACAGCAAACTGGAGCGTGTGCAGTAACTACACACGCTCCAGTTTGCTGTGAACGGAATGAAGAAGGAAAACCCTTGACATGACTGTTGTTCAATGCTTGACCCATTTTAGACAAAATAATGTTGGTGTATATTGGCTATTTATAGGTAGGTAGTTTTTTCAGGTAAGGTGTCCATGACTACTACTCTTTGGGAATTGAAGAAAATTGTAAACCATCCTCTTCCCTGTGAAAGTCTTGTAGAAAAATTTGGGAATGCGGTTCATCTTCCTCAACCCAAACATAGTTTTCGATCTTTGTGGGAGTTGTATAGCAGTAAAACTACGTCTCATCACCTAAGACAATATCCTTTAATTGTAGGGGGCCGCTAAGTTCAAACTTTGCCAGCACCCATTTGGCACAGATATTTTTGGAAATTTAAATGTTGATGATTAATTGTTTCCACACTGCCAAAATATCCATTGGCATCTAAACCTATTACCTTAATGGTGACGTGTGTGTTTTCCTTAATGAGTTCACGGAGAGCAGCGATAGTTCTCTCGTTCACTGCCTCCTTCAGTCTTCCTATACGAGGGAGGTCTTCGAAGCTCTAACGTCCTTTTCTGAATTTTCTAATCCATCCCGTACCCCCCCCCCCCCCGATAGGGGACCACCTTGTCGTGGTGGGGGGGGGGGAGGCCCAGGGTCCGGCAACCTGGCCGAAGGCTTTGCTTGCCGGATTGGGTCCCCGGCTGATCATTGCCAAAGCCAACCGAGGTCGAAGATGCCGCTGATCGGTTCCGTGTGACTGGTTGGATGGTGACGGCGTCCTAGTCCTCAACCTCAGGAGCTCTGGGTGAGCTGTTCGAGGACTCTTCCGAAAAGATTTGTGCCCCAGTAGGTCGAGTCCTCTCCAAAGTCCGGGTCCTACTAAGAGTCTCCACCCCGGACGCCGAACGAACTTGGATCTACATATCCTTGTTCATGGCTAACCGGGGAATAGATTAAAGTAAGGTTTCTTCCGGTGGTCAGCTTTCCTTTTATAGGACTGCTGCCATGTGAGGCTGGGGTTGAGGTGCGCCTATAGGGCGTATTCCTTGCCCCCGGCTCTAGATAAGCACGGCTTTTCATAACCAGGTAGTGTCGTGAGACGGAACCGGGAATTGCCGTGTTTGCATAAGATCGCAACAAAAGAGATCAATCCATCCCGTAACAGTGACCTATGAAGAGGTATGGTCGCCATATATTTGTGATAAATCGGAATGAATTTTTTGTGCTCCTCAAGCTGCATCGTTGTGAAAATATAAAATCCTTCCCCTTTTTAGTAGGCTCTTTATAGCAAAAACGCACAGGTTTCGCTGACCGAAATTTACTCGAGAGAAATGATGATACGACCTTTGTTTTAGCCGCCATACGGCCTATTCCATTAGCCACCGTATGGCTCCCCACCATGGTACAATGGTATGTGGTGGCATCACATATGGCTGCCAGACACCTCTGCTCCATATTTCTGGTACACTAACAGAGAGATGTTACATTGATGACATCGTTAATCCTGCGGCACGACCCTTTTTTATCACCATCCCTGGATCAATACTGCAGCAGGATGCCACTCCACACACAGCACGTGCAACGATGGACATTCTCCCATGGCCGCCATACTCTTGTCTCCTATTGAGCATGAGTGGGACCTTATGAGTCGTAACCTTCGCCAGTTCCCTCCGGCAGCAAACCTGGTACAGTTGCGTGCCGAATTGAATGCTGTTTGGAACATCATACCTCAGGACACCATTAACTATCTGACTGATGGAATATCGAGACGTCTACAAGCTTGTATAACCGCCTGAGGTGGGCCAATTATGTACTGATGAACCCGCAATAAGCGCAGGTACCTTGCGTTCTCACGTTCCGTTTTCTGGTCATTTGCGCATCTACCCTCATAGCTTCCGTCCTGTTAGTTTCGGGCGTATATATCACTTCCTTCGCGGTGTTGCGATTTCCACTTTCAGCAGAGTATATTCTTTTACTATTTGTGTTTAATATGTTTAATAGTCTCAGTTAGTCTTGTTAGCTCATTTGAACGTAAAGTGAAGAATAATTTAGATTTTACTTATTTCTTGTAAATTAGATTTTCATAATACATCGATAACCCTGATAAAAGTTTGGCGTCAATTGTATGTCCATTGAGAGCTTCATTTACAGTTCTCGACACGTATTACTCACACCGTAATACTCCATTCATACAGTAGGCGACTGCAGCGCCGCCATAAATCCCGAACACTTTTCGAGAGATAACTGAACAGTAGGAATAACAGATCTGTAACAGATCAGCTAGTAAACTGATCTGTTACAGCAATAGGTCTAGTTAAGTGGGATCATCCCCAGCAAATTTGGGACCTATTGCACAAGTAGCCAAGGAGCCACAGGGAAAGTGCCAATTTCCGCTACCTGTTCAATCGTCCGTTCGGTGTTCGGAATTACGTCTATTACATAATATGATGATATTTGTTTTATATATCGTCCATTATGAAAAATAATATTTGTCATGAAATCGTATATCTTTGAATATAAGCTCACCGGACAAAATATTAGTCATCCTTGACTGAATGTCACCTAATAGTTCGTAACGCCTCCGTGCGACCTAAGAACAGCCGAAATCCTGTCGGGCATGGATGTCACCAGTGGGCGGATGTAGTGCACATCAATATTCATTTACTCTTCCAGCAGCAAATGCCGCAGTTCGGCCAGATTGGTCGGATGGCTGGACGGCGCTTCACTCGTGGCCCCAAATAGTCCCACAAATTTTTAATGGGATTCAAATCCGGGCATTTGGCGGGCCAGTCGAGATATTCGAAGGCTTCAGAATGCTCGTCGTGCCACTCTGACATACTTCGAACCCTGTGCACGCGACAATTGTCGTCTTGAAAGACTGGGGTATCCTTCTGGCATTCACTATGGAGATACTGCACAAAAGACATGTGGTCGTCCAGTAGCTCCATATAGCCCTTCTGGTTCAAGTGTGACATCACCGCAACCAAAGGACCCATTTCCTCGTGCGTGAAACACCCTCAGAACATCACAGAAACTCCTCCAGCTTGAACAGAACCTCGCACACAGTCCACATGGAAGGATACATGCGGCTTACGATGTACCCGTCGCTCGCATCACTCGAGTACATGCAAAAACGTGACTCATTCGATCAGATCACATGCTTCCAAGAGTCGACAGTCCAGTCTTTGTGGCGCCGCACTCACTACAGCCGTGCAGCCTTGTGCAGAGCTATTAAAATGGGTCTCTTCCACGGTACTCTGTTCCAGATAACCATGGCATGCAGTTCCCTTCAGAGTGTTCGTTCGGAAACAACTTGTTGTAGGCCTGCATTGACTGACTGGAGCAGTTCCTGCCTCGTTGCAAAGTGGTTTGCCCTAACAGTGTGTAACACACACTGTTGAGTCCCTATTGGTGAACACAATTTTTCTGCCGCAGTTCTGGCGATGATTAGCGGGTTGGGTTGGTTTGTTTTACCTCTGAGCGGCACTTTTTTGCACACCATGCCCTAATGGCCAGGTCACATGGACCCCGAAGGCTCAGAGAAGGTTGGTGGAGGGGAACCACTGGAACAGCTGTTGGGAGACAGATGATAGCCTCCTGTCAAGGCCATCCAGCGTGTTCTTCAACGTGCACAGGGTATGGCTCTCCCGCACACGGGGCCACAGCTTAACGTCCCATCCGACGGACGGCGGCCTTTCCAAGTCCATCTGTGTTTCCTACTGACCGTGGGCAGGGCGGGGAATTTTGCGGATATAAATCTCAACGCTGACCCAGCTGGGACTCGAACCTGGGAACTACAGATTTCGAGCCTGGCGCGCTACCGACTGAGCCACCCCCGCCCCAATGATTAGCGGTGAACTGCTATATACGCCACTGCTGGAAGACCCTTTGAACAGTATGTTTGATACACCTGAAAAGGTAACAACTTCTTGCACATTATACCCTTTGGCTAAGCCAAAGGGCATAGTGTGCAAGGCATAATAACACTTTTTTGACACTCATTCACCTCTTTGGTGCGACCCACGTTTCACGGAGCGACTAACACACACATGGCACACAACCACTTCTTGTCACTGCATGAACCCTGTAGCGTCTGGCACAGCTATTTGTAGGACGCGTTTATTACTGCTGCACCCAGGGGCGTAGCGAAGGAATATGGTTGGGGGGGGGGGGAATCCAAAATTCTCCAATTCGCGCAAAAATTTGACAACTGAGCAAACTTGCTTAGAGATTTTTGCTCCGTGGGGGGGAGGAAACAATTTTAACGTCTCTCCTACATTTTGCCATTTGACTTCCAATTCTGCCAACTTCCCGCAACTTCACGTAATTTGCCATTTGACTTCCAATTTTGCCAACTAGCCATAATTTCTCAGAAATACATCCAATATTTACATTTCGTCTGAATTGTACCAAATCAGTATGAATTTTTGCCTTGATTTGGTCAAATCTCCTTAATTTCACTTAACTAATCCTAATCTTTACATCTCTCCTAAATTTTCCAAATCACTTCAAGCTTTCAAACTCCAAAATTTTTTTTTTTTTTTGGAAAATTAAAGGGAGTTGTCAAAATCGAGGCAACTTGGCAAATCTGAGGCAGTTTGGAAAATGGAAAGACGGCAAAATTTAGAGCAGTTGGCAAAATTCGAAGTCACTTAGTAAAAACAGGTGAGTTGGCAAAATTCGGAGTGACTTGGTAAAATCTTGGGGAGTTGGGAAAATCGGGACAACTTGGCAAAATCTTGGGGAGTTGGCAAAATTCGAAGTGACTTGGTAAATCGTGGGGAGTTGCCAAAATTCAGGTGAGATGTAAAAATTAGGATTTTTTTCTGTAAAATTATGGCTAGTTGATAAAATCGAGAAAACTTTGCAAAACCTAGGGGAGTTTGCAAAACTGGAAACCCCTTTGTAAAGTACAGGTGAGTTGTAAAAATTGGGATTGGTTTCGTGAAATTAAGGAGAGTTGGAATAACCAAGTACTCTTGGCAAAATCTAGGGTAGTTGGCAAAATTCGAAGCCACTTGGTAAAATACAGGAGAGTTGTGAAAATTGAGCTTTTCTTGTGCAATTAAGGAGAGTTAATAAAATTTGAAGTGGCTTGGTGAATTCAGGGATGTAAAAAGTGCGATTTTTTCTGTAAATTTACGGCGAGTTGGCAAAATCTAGAGTAGTTGGCAAAATTCAAATGCACTTGGTAAAATATAGGCGAGTTTTGTGAAATTGAGATTTCTTTTGTGAAATGCAGGGGTGTTGGATAAATTAAGGACACTTAACAGAATGTAGGAAAGTTGGCAAAATTCGAATCCACTTGGAAAATACGGGCGAGTTGTGATAATTGGGATTGGGTTTGTGAAATTCAGGATAGTTGACTAAAATCGAAGAAAGAATTTCACCTTCACATCTCACCTGAATTTTGCCAACTCCCTACGATTTTGCCAAGTCACTCCAAATTTTGCCAACTGTCCCTAGATTTTGCCAACTCGCCATAATTTTACAGAAAAAAAAATCCTAATTCCTACATTTCACCAACTCCCCACGATTTTGTCAAGTGAACTTTTGGTTCTACAGGCTTTTGGGTTGGGTTGTTTTACCTCTGAGCGGCACTTTTTTGCACACCATGGGCTAAATGGCCAGGTCACATGGACCCCGAAGGCTCAGAGAAGGTTGGGGGAGGGGACCCACTGGAACAGCTGTTGGGAGACAGATGGTAGCCTCCCGTCAAGGCCATCCAGAGTGTTCTTTAACGTGCACAGGGTATGGCTCTCCCGCACACGGAGCCACAACTTAACGTCCCATCCGACGGACGGCGGCCTTTTCAAGCCCATCGGTGTCCCCTACTGACCGTGGGCAAGGCGGGGAATTTTTGCGGAGATAAATCTCAACGCTGACCCAGCTGGGACTCGAACCTGGGAAGTACAGATTACGAGCCTGGCGCGCTACCGACTGAGCCACCCCCGCCTCAGGTTCTACAGGCATCATCAAATTCTACATTGGAGGAAGTCTTCCAGTGTACATGGCTTCGGTCCTTAGTAGTGAGGGAACTTTGCCCCATGCCTGTGATTAGGCGGTTGTTTGATATAATTGGGACTTCCTCTCTCAATGCACATAATTTCTTTAAACATCCCACTAATCAGTAGTAAATAATCACAGAATAAGTCCTGTAGACATGGAACTCATGAAATGATGAGCTGAAAAAAATTCGGTTTTGCCATGAGGGTCACATAAGCTGAGAAAAGGTTAGCAGGTGGTGTAGTGGTAGCATAACAGGCATGTTTCCTGGAGACGTGGGTTCGAATCCCACTCATGGCAAAACCAAGTTTTTTTTCAGCTCATCATTTCATGAGTTCCATGTCTACAGGACTTATCCTGTGATTATTTACAACTGATTTATTGATTTAACGCGCTGAGCGTGAGTGACAAATATTAATTCCATCTTTACTGAGGCAGCAGAGTTGTCCACTTCCTGGATAGATGGCGCCACTAGTGCGAATCAAATAAATAAATCCGGAAAGTTTATAACGTCACTAAGCTGACAAAAAGTTAGCCATTGATATTGTAGTGGTTAGCATAACAGGCATGTTTCCTGGAGACATGGGTTCGAATCCCACTCATGGCAAAACCAAATTTTTTTCAGCTCATCATTTCATGAATTCCACTAATCATTTTCTCTCCACAGATAGTTAGAATGTGAGGATTCCGCACAGAGATTATTCTCTTGATGTTCTCACACAAGAATTCCATTGTTATAATCTAGATATTCTCGGCTTGCTAGAGACCAGGTGGATAGATAAAAGGTCAGATTTTTAAAAATAATCTCAAATTTATCTTTTCAGGGAGGGAAAATGAAAGCATCTTCAAGGCGTAGGTTTGCTTCTCAGCAGACACGCTAGTGACGTTCTTCTAGGATGTAAGTGAATTAATGAGAGGTTTCTTACAGCTACATTTCGCACAAGCATTAAAGACTTGAATGTGTCTGTTATTATGCCCTCACTGAGGATGCCGATGAGAATAACAAAGGATTTTTCTCCACTCAAGTCTCTTGTCATTCAGTATATTTACCTGTTACAGGACTCCATTCGATACAACATATTTCTGCCAATTTAATTTAGAGTCGCTCCAAGACTCGACTAAACTGGGGTCGGTTCTCTATCACTTCTTAAAATTATCTCAAAAGACCCTGTCCTCAAAAAGGGGCGGGGGTGGCTCAGTCGGTAGCGTGCCAGGCTCGTAATCTGTAGTTCACAGGTTCGAGTTCCAGCTGGGTCAGCGTTGAGATTTATCTCCGCAAAATTCCCCGCCCTGCCCACGGTCAGTAGGGGACACCGATGGGCTTGGAAAGGCCACCGTCCGTCGGATGGGACGTTAAGCCGTGGCCCCGTGTGCAGGAGAGACATACCCTGTGCACGTTAAAGAACACGCTGGATGGCCTTGACGGGAGACTACCATCTGTCTCCCAACAGCTGTTCCAGTGGGTCCCCTCCTCCAACCTTCTCTGAGCCTTCGGGGTCAATGTGACCTGGCCATTTAGCCCATGGTGTGCAAAAAAGTGCCGCTCAGAGGTAAAACAACCCAACCCAACCCTGTCCTCAAATTCTGGTGAATTATTTTGGCAAAGCTGTCTGCTTTCATACTCATTCGCAGTTAGCTCACTTCGTGCTGATTCCCCAACGCTGTCAATCTTTACCTCCTCTTCTGACGCAGATCTAAGACTTCCAATAGTTGGGTGACAGTCGCAAGCATTGAATCATCACCCCTAGCTGAGGTAGCGATAGGTTCCTCGCGCGCCCACTTTGGCTGGCTGTTGCCATAGCAACATCCGCAGCTGAAGCAGGAAGCCTCTCGCATGTCTTGGAAGGTGACGTCACGAAGGCCATGTTGCTTCCGCAATCGCTTGCAACAACTAGAGTGTGATCTTCCCTTAAATTAAATGCAGAAAGCGCTTTAAAATCGTCCATCATCAGACGCGCAGTAAGTGCCAGGTGTGATGAAACAGCAATTACTAAATTAATTTTTGGCCGAATCACGGAGTCATGGGGGAATTGCATTCCCCCACTAACGTCACAGGAACATGGATCATTTCAGCTATCTCCAAATGCTGACCTCAGCTTAATCGTCCCTTTCAGTGTGAAAAACCTATCTGGGACAACATGTCTTCTAAACTCGGAGATTTCAGTGTCAGAATTAATCAAAACTGTGAAAATATTCTGGCTGCATTGCACGTCCGCCATCTGAAGCTGGGCAAGCCTAACTGGTGCTAATTGCCCTTCGTTCTGAGCCTCAAACACATGCGTTGAAACGCGCACACATAACGTCTCTCTCCAGCTCCTCTCGTACAGTCTATGCTGTATTAATCCAAGCATTGGGCAATTTCCTCTTTGCAATCTCTGCGAAGATGTTGGTTCGGGCCGCACTCCAACCGGCCACAGAAAGAACGAATTAGAATTGAAAAAAATCGAATTAATGCGACTGGAGCTAATTGATAGACAACCATAACGTGAGACCGAGGCCGAGGAACGAAGAGCTAATTGATAGACAACCATAACGTGAGACCGAGGCCGAGGAACGAAGTATATGCTTAGAACTGGATGTCGATGAAAGGCAAGACAACGCGAGTGATCAGTTGCTAGTGCGAGCAATTGATCGCTTCGCAAATTGCATGGGCGCTTTTTGCTCTACTTGATTGCGCTTGGGAGGAGGAATGTACCTGGCCACCTGTCGATCAGAGTGCCCCGGGAGCGCATTAATTCGACTGATCGCAAAGTGATGTAATATGCAGCTTATGAGGTCTCTTGGATGTAACCAGTTCGAGAGCTCCTGCAATGCAACTAGTGGCGCTAGGTATCTTTGATTTAATTCGGTCTGCCACCACCAGGTCGACCAATTCCTCAAATGTGTACACTTTCCTGCCCTCAATGTACCTTTTCCACATTTCCCTAACTTTTTCCAAAAACGTGTTCCACGTTTCGTGAGCAAGTTTCTTTGTTCCATCCAGTTGCCTCTTGTATTCAACCGCAGAGACGTTATACCTCGCTAAAATGAACGCTTTGAGCTTACTGTAATCGCTAACATCCTCGTCAGGCAATGAAGCCAAAAGATCGTTCAGCTTCTCCCAAAAGATGGGGAGGACTACCTGGCCCCTAACCTCTTCAGACACACCCGATTAGCGAAAACGCTCTCGATCCTCTTGAAGTACAAAGGAATATCGAGGAGAGTTTTTGGTAGCGATCCCAGCGTAGTGCACAGGACTGAAATCCATTATTTCAGTTCCTTGTGCTCCTTTCTTTTTGCACTGCTACAGAAATCAGACCCAGGCGAATCGTAACCATCACACGATGCATCATATGAGATCCGACGCCGCTTGCTTTTGCTGTCTCAAGCTCAAGACGTCTCATTTGCAGTTCATGCTCTCGTTGCGCTTTGCCTTTCTTCGACATCCAGTTCTAAGTGTTCCCTTCATTCCTCGGCCTCACGTTGTGCTTGTCTGTCAATTAGCTCCATTCGCATTAATTCGATTTTTTTCAATTCAAATTCGTTCTTTCTGTCATCATCAGATTGCTCTACTATTTCCTGAATCGGAGAATAACCACTGGCAGAGTTTCCTGACAAATCAGACACAATAGCCTCCATGTTTTGCATTGATCTGTCTCGAGTAGTGTCCACATGGTGCGATTTGGAACCGTTCTTTGCGTTCCCTCGCGTATCATATTGCATAGCACAGAATACAAGACAAAAACTGGCTCTACGTACTAGATCCCTTACTGCACCCGATGTGAAGTCCTCCCAGCAAAGATATACTCTCCTCCCAGCATTCAACATTTGCTAAAATTGTCCCTTAATGGGAGGCCACTTCATACCCACCCATACCAAAAGGGTACATCTTGTCAGGATGTTGATCTACCTAGGTGGCCGATATACACAAACTCAGGTGTCTTGCATATGTACATTTTATTTACACTATATAAAAAAAATAAATAATAAATACCCCCTCAAGCAGCTGCTTGCCACAGAGGTCTGATAGGAGCCTGTCAGTTTATATGCCATAGTAGAAGGTCTGTGAGGATGGCAGGATCTCAGCAGAAAAACAACACACACATCCATGCCTTACCCGGGGCTCGAACCCAGGTCCCTTAGATCAGTAGCCAAGCGTGCTAACCACTCGGCCACGGGACGGCTAAAAAAAATAAATACCCCCTCAAGCAGCTGCTTGCCACAGAGGTCTGACAGGAGCCTGTCAGTTTATATACCATAGTACAAGGTCTGTGAGGACGGCAGGACCTCAGCAGAAAAACGACACATACATCCATGCCTTACCCGGGACTCGAACCCAGGTCCCTTAGATCAGTATCCAAGTGCGCTAACCACTCGGCCATGGGACGGTTACACTATATACACTTTAAAATATTTATATACAAACAGTAACTGCCCACCGAGTACAGTCACTCGCTAAACACAGCACAGGCAACAATGAGCCTCAGCGGTCCCCCCGCTGGATGAAAAACAAAAAGGTTTAATCGAGCTACAGACAATCCGCCTGACATGTGGAATGCTTCCTCCTCCACGCAAGTTTCAGTTCTAATGCCCCGCCACATGAGGTCACATGATTGTTCTTCGGGGGACGTTAGGGTATCTCGGCCAATGGGACATGCACACGATTCGTTCAGCTCCCCAAACTGGATTCGCTACCATTGCTCTGTTGCTAGCAGAAAGGGCTTGCCGCCAAAATGACCATTCTGGCCCTCACTCTTTCCGCCCTAGCTGCCGAGTCCCTACAGTCATGAAACGATATAAATAACACCTGATACTGAGCTCTGTTAATCAGTGTTATTCTTGTTCTTCAGATGGGAAAGGCAGCGGACTTAATTGAGTTTGACAAAGGCCAAATTGTAATGGACTGACGACTGAGTCAGAGCATTTCCGAAAAGGCAAAGCTTGTGGGGTGCTCATGGTCAGCCGTGGTTAGTACCTTCAAAAAGTGGTCCAAGGAGGAGAAAACCACGAACCACCAGCAAAGGTATGGGCCGACCACAGCTCATCGATGCTAGAGCTGAGTGAAAGCTATCTCGTATGGTACGAGCCAACAGGGATACTGTGGCGCAACTTGCTCGTAATTTGAATTCTGGTGGCGGGAGTAATGTGTCAGAACACACACAATTCATCGAACCCTGCTGAAAATGGCGCTACGTAGCCGCAGGCTGTTCCGAGTGCTCATGCTAATCTCGATTTACTGTCAGAAGCACCTACAATGGGTATGCATGCGTCAAAACTGAACCTTGAATGATTGGAAGAATGTTGTCTAGTATGGTGTTAATTTGCTGTTGCACCATGTGGACGGCTGGATAAATGTGCGTCGTTTACCTGGGGAAGTGTTGGTCACTTCCCAGGATGCACTGTGGGACGAAAACAAACCAGTGGAGGAAATGTAATGCTTTGGGCAATGTTCTTCTGGGAAACCCTGTGTCCAGTCATTCATGTGCACGAAACTGATGTCTACCACCTACCTAAACATCATAGCAGACCAGGTACATCCTTTCATGGCAACGGTATATCTCGCTAGTAGTGCCTTCTTTCAGCAGGATAATGCGCCATACCACACTGCCCGGATTGTTCGAGAATGGTTCACGGAATATGAAGAAGACTTCCAGGTGTTGCCCTCGCCTCCAAATTCCCCAGACATCAATCCAATCGAGCATCTGTGTTTTGTGTCGGAACAGCATATCCGATCTGCGGTGGCTCAACCACGTAACTTACAAGAGTTGAAGGATCTGCTGGTAAAGTGTTGGTACCAGATACCACAAGACACCTTTAGAAATCTTGTAGCTTCCATGCGTCCCCGGGTAAGAGCTGTTTTAGCGGCACGTGAAGGATCAACCTCATATTTGGCAGGTGATCATAATGTTTTGGCTCTTCGGGGTATATTTCAACTGTGAAAAAAACCCCAGCTGCCTTTCTTCCTCTGAAGTTAATATGGATTGAGCAAGATACTTGATCAATGAAAATATCAAGTTGTGACATTTGAACCCCGAAGTTAGCACCCTACACAGGTTCAAATAAGAGCAGTTCAGATATTCCTGACGAAAGAAAATGTTCTCATTCAGTAATAAAGTGTCACAGGAAAGCGTCAGGTTGGGTTGGGTTGTTTTACCTCTGAGCGGCACTTTTTTGCACACCATGGGCTAAATGGCCAGGTCACATGGACCCCGAAGGCTCAGAGAAGGTTGGGGGAGGGGACCCACTGGAACAGCTGTTGGGAGACAGATGGTAGCCCCCCCCCCGTCAAGGCCTTCCAGCGTGTTCTTTAACGTGCACAGGGTATGGCTCTCTCGCACACGGGGCCACGGCTTAACGTTCCATTCGACGGACGGCGGCCTTTCCAAGCCCATCGGTTTCCCCTACCTACCGTGGGCAGGGCGAGGAATTTTGCGGAGATAAATTTCAACACTGACCCAGCTGGGACTCGAACCTTGGAACTACAAATTACGAGCCTGGCGCGCTACCGACTGAGCCACCCCCGCCCCTAAAGCGTCAGGAAGACAAGAAACACTTGAAATAATTAGTTTTCTTGAATGGGTTTCGAATCCACTTCTCCCAGAAACATGCCAGGCGTCATAAACAAGCCGTTTTCTACAACAAAGTCACATATAAACATTCTTCAACGAATTATTTCAAGATTATAGTACTTTTCCCTCTCTGTAGCGTGCACTTAGGAACGGAACAGTAAACCATAAATTTAAATAACTGATGAAAACAATAACTGAGAATTAAGCATCTACAGAACAAAAGATATGCAATGTAGGTCGTGAAAACGAAAAAGAGTTAACATTACTTCCCGCCAGTCTGTCTTTTGTAAACAGAGACAGCGCCACCTACAAAAATTTAAAATTGGCTTTAAAATTTGAATGCGCACTTTCTGGGTTCATGAGCAGGTTTATAGACTAATCTCAGTCGTTTTGCCTTTGCTAACATTCTCAAGGAGGGCAGGGGGGATAGCATTGACCACTTGCCTCCCCCCTAGATCAGGCCTGGAACTTCACTGTACGCTTTCACCTAACAGTTGTCCAGACGATCCCCTTCCCTAACCTTCTCTGAGTCCTTGGGGTCTTTGTAACCTGGCCATGTAACTCATTGTGGACAAAAAGAGTGCTGCTCAGAGGTAAAGCAACCAACCTGCATAAAGTCACTCCTGAATTTTTACTTAATTCAAGTACTTTTTATTTTATTTTTTTAGTTATTTAAGGTTCTATTTATTTTATTTTTTAATCATATCAATCGACGATTTTACATAAAGTGGTGCAATTTATGTTATATTACAATTTAGGAGAATAGAATCCCTCCCAATTGTTTAATCCTGCCTCGTCTGTACCAAACATAAGCGAAGAACAGCTAAATAGGAAAATCGTCGTTTCAACTCGAATGGTTAAACATCCTTTATTCTACAGATGAGAATGCCTATTTATTTCCAGTGTCGAGAGTTTTCTCAATCAATTAAAACCGAACGGACAATCTAACTAAAGCAATTGAAAGATGCATTAAAATTTCTGTTCCGTGTCTTTCAAATAGCGCTAATTTTCCCTCGTGTGATGCAGACTGTAAGTAGAAGCAAATGAGTTTTCAGATGCACTTGACACGGAGAGTTGTCTTGGCAATGCAAATACGTCACGCTTCACTAAGCAAACAGAGATCTGTTGATATAAATGAGTCTTTTGTTGACTTTCCATCTGGTGATTCGGAATCTCGTGGAGGTTAATTTCCCGAAGTGGCTGTCACATTGGAGCAATGCTGCTTCTCACAGGTGAAGGGAAGAGTTTCTTTCTCAAGAAATGGATGTGATGTTTAGATAGGCAGGGATGTACCCAGAGGGAGGGAGACAAGCGAATCCTCCTCCCTGAAATCCCATCGTCTTATACAAAATCTCAACCTTGTGTATCTACTTTGAAATCCAAAACAGATATCTTTGTATTATTTAAATTAAATATACTTTATAATTGTTTATTGTAAAATAGATTTAATAAACAATTATAATATTTTATCCCATATAGAACAGAATTTTAAACTGTGCCTTACTAACATTCTCAAGGAGGGGCTGGAATTTTGGATCTTCGATGTATACTTCAACTGTGAAAAAAACAGATGTCTTTCTTCCTCTGAAGTTAAATATGGATTGAGCACGATCCTTGATCAAGTGGTGGACCCCCCCCCCCCCAGAAAATAAATCTTGGATATGTAATTATAAGACAGGGAAACTGAGAATTAAGCTTTTTAATTTTCTCGTAATTTACAGAAGTAGGAGGAAGAAAGGGGCACGATAAATCGTGAGATGATGGGCTCCTCCTTGTCAGGTTAGTAATCAGCTGAAAGCAATAGGGCAGTGTCCCGCAAACTGTGTGCCGCGGCACAGCAGTGTGCCGCGAGAGATTCCAAGTGTGCCGCGAGAGATTTTCAAATTGACACTAGATATTCCAAAGATTTCATTTTGACTTAACTTGTGTTATCGACGTGCTTTAATAAAAATCTTTCAGATTTTATCAACTGGGATCTTGTAAGTATTTATCAAGCTTTTTCCAAATTTTGGTATTAATTTTTGATTATTTCAAGCCATAGAATGGACAAATATTTAAACCAAACACCGAGTTATGATTAATTATATTTATTATTATATATATTTTAAATAAAATGCATTTAACAAAACTTCAATTTTCCTCTTTTTACGTAACCATCAAAAATTCTTTTTTAGGTGTGCCGCGGAAAAAAATTAGATTCAGTGTGCCGCAGAGTAAAAAAGTTTGCGAGACACTGCAATAGGGCTTTGGGATTTGGAAACTTGCAAGGTCTTTGTTGGGAGAGAGGATGACGACCAGTGACCAAAAGATTTTTATGGAAAGTGAACTGTAAATGCGAGTCTATTACAACTTGCGACTCGTCGCGAAGTTTTGTGTCACCATGCGAAATGTAAAGGAATTCTTATATTGCAAATCAACAAAATTCTAAAAAAGTGAACAGACTAAAACAAACTTGCTAGATGGAGGCTCTTGAACTTTCAGGGAGGAGGGGGGGGGGTGCTGAGGCAGGGCACCACGCCCGGACAGTTCATTAACACAATTTATTATTATTACACGATGCATTTGAAAGTATACACAGTCGTATCAGAATAATATGACCACCTACCTAATAATGGGAATAACCATCTTTGGCCCAGATGACAGCAGCGAGACGGCGAGGCATGGATGCAATGAGGCCCTGGAAGTTGCCAGAGATTCGAACACGAGCAGAGCACGGAGGTTCCGGAAATGACGTAATTGTGGGTCCGCAGGCTCAACTTGTCGATCCGAATGGTCCCACAAGTGCTCTATGGTATTGAGGTCGGGCGATTTCGCCGGCCAAGGGAGAATGGAAACGTTACATATTTATAGGGACTGTTGGTTGGAAGGTAATCAAAAACGCAAAATATTGTCTAAATCCAAAATTTAGAGAAAGTAAAATTTTACTGAATGAGCATCTAACACCTAGAAATAAGGAACTTCTTTATAAAACTAAGCAGTGCAAACAAAAATTGAAGTGCAAGTATGCAAGGGATAAGGATGAGAAAATCTTCTTTAGGGAATCCGATGTATCTAAAATTTTACGCATAAATAATGAGGTAGACCTGGATAAATTCTCAAATATATAATTTGGCTCACATTGAAGTAGAATTTGATAAATTCTCTGACAGTTAATGGCAGACAATGATAATGTTGTTAATAGACTTGTAATCACTGAAGAATCTTAATTTAATTGCATTTTTGGGAACAGTTGATTACAAAATCTAAATGTTTCAAAAAAATAAAATAGTATAAGTTAAAGATCCAATTTTGAACTTTTCGAATTGTTTATAAATTTGATTGCATGATATTGACAGAGATCTGGATTAAGGAAGAGGAGGTTGATCTTTATTAGATTAAAGGCTATACAACATATTGTAATTGTAGACAATATAATGAAGCTGGTGATGTAATGATATATGTTAAATCTCATATTAACGTAAAAACAATAGACCATTGCCAAATACAAACAGCAGAGTTACACTATATAGAGCGTTCATTATGTGAAATATCAGTAATTGCAATCTATCGTCCCCACAGTTATTCACCATCTGATTTTATGAATGAATTAAAGTATATTATGTAGGGTTTAAACACAAGAAATATTATAATATAGATCTCTTAGCGAATACTTCGAACCTTGTAAATGAATATCTAAATCTGACTGCTATGTATGGATATCAATCAATGAAAAATATTACTACCAGAGAGGTCCATAATACCCATTCTTGTTTGGACCATGTACTGGTTAAAGAATTGGTGTGCAGTGGCCAGATGCAGTAGATGTAGCTCAGGACAGACATGCTTGGAGAACTAAATTGCACGGTCTGGTTGGACCTCCGTAGCCCATGGCTGCTTGAGGATGATGATGATGATCTAAAATTAGAATAAGGAAAATAAAACTTTTGACGAAAGAAATGATAATATTAAAGATTACATGCTCAGAATTAATTATGAACTAATAAATGATAAAAGATTGTAAATGGGAGGGGTAACACACGAAACTAACGTTAATAATGCGTAGAAAAAAATTTCAGAGATTTTGTGTAAAGTACCGTATTTGCCGGCGTATAGGACGCACTTTCCTCCCCTCAAAATACGCCTAAAATATGAAGTGCGTCTTATGCGCCGGTAATCAAAATTATGAGTTGAAATTTCAGTCTAAAACTTTTGGTTTATATCAATATACCTATATAAGTAATCTTTTGCATTTTGTCCTTTTGTGAAAGAGTGGTTTCAAATAGATCGTTTCCATATTTTTTTTTGTTCTGTAAAAATAATAAGTTGCGTGATGTATTTTATGCTTCACTACTGACAGAGGCAGCATTCCAGTAAAATAGAGTTCAGATCCACAGACATCTCAAGGTTACGATTCATCCAATGTGCGCATGCGTGATCACATTTCACCGGCACATTTTTTCGAAAAGCGCGAGCATCGCGCGTCGTTACCGATTACAGCGCCTCAAGGCGACCAAAACGTAAACTTTTAGTACCGAAGAAGCTTTCTCATGTTTTTGCTGCGAAACATGGCTCAAAAACAACGCAGATTCTGCTATGATATTGAATTCAAGCTACGAGTGATTGAGTATGCTAAAGAACACGGAAACAGGGCAGCAGAGAGGAATTTCGGATCACCGCCAACAGAAAAGATAAGAACTTGGAGAAGACAGGAAGAAGACCTAAAAAAAGCTATGCGTAGTAAACATAATCTGCGACATGGAATTGCAAAATGGCCGGAACTAGAAGAAGAATTAAAAGCTTGGATATTAGACCACCGAAGCTCGGGATTTTCAGTTTCCACAAAAATGACTATTCAACAAGCAAGAGTGATAGCTACTAACAGAGGCATCGCTGATTTTACAGGATCAACGTCATGGTGTTCTAGATTCATGAAGAGAAATGACTTACGTATGCGGACTAAAGCAAAAATAGCACAAAAGATGTCAACAGAATATGAAGACAAGATTATCGAGTTTCATAAATTTGTCATTAATGCAAGAAAAAGAGGAAATTTTGAACTTTCACAAATAGCAAACATGGATGAGGTCCCACTGACGTTCGATGTACCCTCAAACAAAAGAGAATATTCCAAAGGTGCAAGAAGTGTTATTGTTAAAACTTGTGGACATGAGAAAACGCATTACACAGTCGTGTTGTTTTGTTGTGCCAATGGAACAAAATTGCCGCCTCTTTTGATTTTCAAAAGGAAAACCTTGCCCAAGGAAAAACGGCCTAAAGGTGTGTTTGTGCACGTTCATCCTAAGGGCTGGATGGATGAAGGGGGGATGAAGTTCTGGATAGACAATGTGTGGTCTAGGCGTCCTGGTGGACTGTTAAAGAAACCTGCCTTGCTAGTATGGGATCAGTTTCGGAGTCATAGAACAGAAGCTGTAAAAAATAAAATCAACCAACTGAAAACTCAGTTAGCTGTAATTCCAGGTGGACTAACGAGCCAGCTTCAACCTTTAGATGTCTGCATTAATAAACCATTTAAAGGATTCATGAAGGAGAAATGGAACAGTTGGATGCAGTCTACAGATTTTGAAGTGACACCATCAGGAAGAAGGAAGAGGCCTAGCATTTTGCAGATTTGTGAATGGGTCAAAACTTCATGGAATGCTGTGAAACATGACACAGTTGATTTAAGAAATGAGACACAGTATACACAGAGTATTAACAGAGACACAGAGATTTAAGTATACACAGAACACAGAACATAGTATACACAGAGATTTAAGAAATGTGGTATTAGTAACTCACTTGATGGCACAGAGGATGATTTGTTATACGAAGACTCAGTTTCTGAAAAAGAGGCTTCAAGTGATTCTTCATTTAGCTCTGGAGATGAATTTCTGGGTTTTGAGGATGAACATTAAAAGGTACCTAACTACAATGCTCCCTAGTTTAAATTTTTGTATACATAAATAACTATAAAATGAGTACAGTAAATCTTTATGGAAATTCGTGAAACAATGTGGAAATTTTTTTCCCCTTGAAAATGTGTCTAAAAAAGGGGTGCGACCTATACGCCGGCAAATACGGTAATTAAGGATTCATCTTTCTATGGGAAAAAAAAAACATTAAGAAAGTAAAAAAGCCTTGGATCACAAATGAAATATGCGATATGATTAAGCATAGAGATAAGCTATACAAAAATAAAAAAAAAATACCCGTAAAACGAGGGTCATGAGAAGCAATTCTTAGAACATAGGAATAACTTATGGTTTAAAACTAAAGAGGCAAAAAACAAATGTTACATGGAAGAATTTTTAAAATGTAATGGTGATATAAAAAAAAACAATGGAAGTTCGTAAATAATATAATTGGGAATAACTCAAAAGATGAAGTTCTACCGGACAAAATGAACAATATTGAGGACCGTAATACTGATGAAATTAGAGATGCAGTAAATGAATTTAATACTTATTTTATTGATTTACCTAACAAAATACATAATGATGAACCTAATGAATATTAATGTTATAAAAATTATTATGAAACAGATATCAAAAATCATTATAAACAATTCAAACTACAGACTGATCTCGCTTTTGCCGTTTTTTTCTCCAAAATATTTGAAAAACTAGTAAAATTCAGAGTATTGAGTTATTGAAATAAAATAAATTTCTTTTCGTCAAATCAGTTTGGCTTCACTGAGGGTAAGAGATATCATGATCATGCGTTATTGTCATTTACTAATTTTATTTATAAATCAATTGACCAAGGAAATTTTACTCTATCGGTTTTTCTAGATCTTGAAAAAGCTTTTGATACCGTAACACATTCATTGCTTTTGAAAAAACTGGAGCATTTGGGTATGAGAGGGATTGCTGAGAATGGTTTATCGGTTACTTAACAAATAGAATTCAATTAGTTAAATTAAAAAACTGCCTCAGCAATCCTAAACGAACTAAATATGGCATTCCTCAGGGTTCTGTTCTTCGCCCACTATTGTTTAATATTTATATTAATGACCTCTGTGAAATGAACATTAATTGTAATATTAAAACCTTTGCAGATGACACTGCATTAACGTTTAATAGCCAAACTAATACAGATTTATTGTCCGATGTCAATAAAGTTCTTGAGAAAGTTAATATGTGGTTCGAAAATAATAAACTCTCAATTAATATGAATAAAACTGAATTTGCTTTATACAGTATATGTTTAAAAATAACCAAAATGCTGTAAATACTTTTGTCCTTAAATTGCATTCACTTCATTGATTGCCGTTGTGATGACATAGAACAGGTTGAGAGCATTAAATATTTGGGTATTTTCATAGATAATAATCTAAAATGGAAGAAACATATTGACCACATCACAGGTAAAGCACGTTAGAAACTACTTAAATTACACCACTTGAAATACACAGTTAATCTTAATATGCTGCGAACATTGTACTTCTCATGGATACAAAAATGATGCATTTCAATACGGTATAATTTGTAGGGAGTGGAACTTATGTCTCGGTTTTTAAACCTCTGGAGTCTCTACAAAACAAAATTGTTAAATTAATTTAAAAAAATAACATTGGTATTTTAAGCAATTTCAGTCGTTACTCTGTGCTAAAAATTTTACCAATTAGATATATATTTATTTTTAGAGTGATGATATTTTTTAAGCAAAATTTGCATTCAGCCGGATTTTTACAACTTTAGAGAGAAATGTACAAAATTCTCAGTTCCTTTGATTAAAAAAGAAATTGCTCATAAGCATTATTCGTATATCGCACCTATAATCTTCAATCAGTTGCCTCTTGAAATTAGAAGTGAAAAAAAATTAATACGTTCAAGCAGAATTTAAAAATCTTTCTCTTTCCTTTGGAAGATGTAGCACCTACGTTAAACACTCAAGTGTAAAATAAAAATGCATTGTACATATATCGGAAAAATGACACATATTGTTTGTAATCTTAATGTTTGTAATCTAATGAGTAAATCGTTATTGATTTTTGTATTAATTTCGTTTAGTGGCCCAGACAAACCATGTGGTTTTTGGGTTCAGTCATATTTTTCTGTTATAAATTGCATATGATGATGAAATAAAATTGATTGATTGATAATTTTGTTTTTGTGAATTTTAGAAGTTTGCAAGAAATGTTTTCCTTGACTGTTTACGATCTCCAGCTAATCCTAGACAGCCCTGCCAAGCATCTTTGCAGCAAGGCTCCAGAACCTAACTGTCAATGTCGTGAATGTTATCATCTCCCTTCTCCAAACTCATCCCCCTTCTCCAAACTCATCCCCCTTCTCCAAACTCATAAAGTTATTTTCTTTGATCTCTTCTAAACTTTGTCTCTGCGTGATACAGGCTAGTACAACTGAGGGGGTTTGCACAATCTATCTGACAAAAACTTTCAAAGTTCGAATCTTCATCATCAGAATGGGGCGGGGGTGGCTCAGTCGGTAGTGCGCCAGGCTCGTAATCTGTAGTTCCCAGGTTCGAGTCCCAGCTGGGTCGGCGTTGAGATTTATTTCCGCAAAATTTCCCGCCCTGCCCACGGTCAGTAGGGGACACCGATGGGCTTGGAAAGGCCGCCGTCCGTCGGATGGGACGTTAAGCCGTGGCCCCGTGTGCGGGAGAGCTATATCCTGTGCACGTTAAAGAACACGCTGGATGGCCTTGACGGGAGGCTACCAACTGTCTCCCAACAGCTGTTCCAGTGGGTCCCCTCCCCCAACCTTCTCTGAGCCTTTGGGGTCCATGTGACCTGGCCATTTAGCCCATGGTGTGCAAAAAAGTGCCGCTCAGAGGTAAAACAACCCAACCCATCATCAGAAATGAAAACGAAATACAGTGGACCTTCGTTATAGCGCTGCTCGCTATACCGCGCACTCGGTTATAGCGCGGGCGATGTTCGCGATAAGTTCAAACATGTTTATACAGGTCCGTGCGGCGTTAGTGAGTATCGCATTTTATTGTTACTGCGTATTGAGTAATTGTGTATGTATTGAGTTCCTGCATGTATTTTGAATAGTGTTTAATTATTGTATGCATGATGAGTAAAAGAAAAGCTTACAGTGTGAAATTTATTGTGTCGCCACCGCGCCGCTCGGTATAACGCGGTTCACCTTATAACGCGGGTGTTGTTTCCCGCCCGACATGCGCGTTATATCGGGGGTCCACTGTATTTCGTTTGTTTCTGAGTCAAAGCGAATATTTTCGTTTCGAAATATTTCGTTGTTTTCTGAGGAAAAACGAATATTTTCGTTTTTAGTCATGATATTTACATTTTTCACCAAGAGGTTATGTTAACCCGTCCGGTTACAAGAGATATTGAAAATGCTTATTTGGCATCAGTTCATTACATATTGTGCCAGATCAAGCATTGATACCCTTAATACTAATCAAGCAGTAAACTTCACTAATTGTCAGTTTTTAACTCTATATTGCCTTTCAAATAAAAAATTCCAGGTTATATCAATGTTCTTCTTGTTTCAGTATCGTTTGCATTTACAAAAAAAATATTCATTGCGTTAAAATAAATCATAAATTGATTTAAACTACTATTTTCATCCTTCCAAAATCTGCTAAAACGTTTTATGGCAGAAAATGAAATAACAGTATTTTTTTAATCAACAGAGCTGTTTACCTCTGAGCGGTACTTTTTTGCACACCATGGGCTAAATGGGTAGGTCATAAGGACCCCAAAGGTTCAGAGAAGGTTGGGAGAGGAGACCCACTGGAACAACTGTAGGGAGACAGGTGGTAGCCTCCTGTGAAAGCCATCCAGCGTGTTCTTTAACACACACAGGGTATGGCTCTCCCGCACACGGGGCCACGGCTTAACGTCCCATCCGACTGACGGCGGCCTTTCCAAGCCCATCTATGTCCCCTAATGGCCGTGGGCAGGGCGGGAGATTTTGCGGATATAAATCTCAACGCTGACCCAGCTGGGACACGAACCTAGGAACTACAGATTACGAGCCTGGCGCGCTACCGACTGAGCAACCCCCCCCCCCCCCTAAGCTACGGTGGAAACTCAGTTATTTGAATAAAAAGAACTTTTAAAAAAAGTTGATATTCTGCAGCACCAATGTGTATTAATGTTAATAACTCATTACTCGTTAAAAACCTCTTTCATCTGAGCAGGAAGAATTAGTTTACCTCTGAGTTGCACTGCTTGTGCACACAACTGGTTAAATGACCAGATAGCAAGGATCCAATCCTTGCTGATCAAGTGATATGAAACAAACTAAAGTTTTCCCGCTGTGCTTTCTGAGTGTTCTTCACCATGCCCACGATATGACTTTCACGCACACAGAGCCACGGCTTAATGTCTCATCCGATGAACGCAACTTTTCCAAGCTCATCAGTGTCCCCCCTTTTTCACCGAAGTCTCGGCAAGTGTTAGTGGAGCAAATACCATTGCAGGCAGAGTAGGAACTCGAAACTAGATACAATAGGTTACGAGCTTGGATAGTAGGTTACCGACTGGATCAACCTCTGCCCAACCAATGCAGATTCACAGCTTTCTAGAAGTTTATTTCCTTTAACAAAACGAAGCAGCAGGAATGCATTGAGAATCACCAGTTTTATTGGATGATTACATCAAAGGAAGCGGCGGGGTGTGGCTCAGTCGGTAGCGCGCCAGGCTCGTAATCTGTAGTTCCAAAATAGTCCTCCTACCCACGGTCAGTAGGGGACACCGATGGGCTTGGAAAGGCCGCCGTCCGTCGGATGGGACGTTAAGCCGTGCCCCCATATGTGAGAGAGCCATACCCTGTGCACGTTAAAGGATTGCCTTGACGGGAGGCAACCATCTGTCTCCCAACAGCTGTTCCTGTGGGTCCCCTTTCCCAACCTTCCCTGAGCCTTCGAGGTCCATGTGACCTGGCCATTTAGCCCATGGTGTGCAAAAAAGTGCCGCTCAGAGGTAAAACAATCCAACTCACAACTTGAGAGTACATAATGACACATCGTTGCTCTCTCTCATATCCGTCCTTTATTAACCAACAAGGCGAATGAAACTGCTCAAACACTATCTCCAGGTGAACTGCACTGACCCATTCGGTAGCTGCGTCACGAATCGGAGGAAAATGCCAAGAGTAGCCATGCATAGATCGCCATGAGGCGCGAATCGCATGAAGGCCAGTGAGAGCAGAAGGCGACAGCCGGTTTTGAAAGACAGCACAACACAACTCTCGCTTGGCTGGTTCAGCGAATCTCAAACTGTCTCCCTGTTGTCACATTAAAACGCAGTATGAGAGACATATAAGCTCATGCTCCTCTCTGTCTACAGGATGACGAGAAGATCTCGGACAGCTGGAGTGCAGATTGGCTTGAAATGGCAATGGACAGTATCAAAAATAAAGGTGTAAGGAATGATCATTCAAAGGTATGGGGGCGGGGGTGGCTCAGTCGGTAGCGTGCCAGGCTCGTAATCTGTAGTTCCCAGGTTCGAGTTCCCAGCTGCGTCAGCGTTGAGATTTATCTCTGCAAAATTCCCCGCTCTGCCCACGGTTAGTAGGGGACACCGATGGGCTTGGATATGCCGCCGTCCGTCGGATGAGACGTTAAGCCGTGGCCCCGTGTGCGGGAGAGAGCCATACCCTGTGCACGTCAAAGAACACGCTGGATGGTCATGACGGGAGGCTACCATCTGTCTCCCAACAGCTGTTCCAATGAATCCCCTCCCCCAACCTTCTCTGAGCCTTCGGGGTCCTTGTGACCTGGCCATTTAGCCCATGGTGTGCAAAAAAGTGCCGCTCAGAGGAAAAACAACCCAACAACAACTCAAAAGTATGTTTTGTACGAGGATGTGTCAAAACGTAAGGTTCCTAACACAAGAAATGTCGCATATTTTAACTCGTAGTCAACAGATTTGTCGAGACACTTGTGTCATTTGTCGATCAGTTTATCAAAGCCTGCTGATAGAAGGATACGCCCTGATCTTGATGCCACTTTGTAAATTCCTCTTTGAAGGCATCACGTCGAAGATGCTTCCCAAACAACTGAAAATCCGACGGTGCATGGTCTGGTTGTAAGCCTGGATGGTGAACAGTTTCCCCTCACCAGATGCGGAGGTCCTCATCCATTACAGTCTCAGGACCATTTCCGAACTCAGGAACCGTACATAAGTTGTCGGTGGACTTTTAATCAGTTGGGTCTTCTGTGCTTACAGAAATTGAATTATTGCTTGAATCTCTAATGGTGCACATTAGTGTAATACCTTCACTATGTTCATTCCGATTTCGCACCTCACAGCACTGGTAGATAACAATGGTGTCTGATGCCACTTAGTGATAGTATTTGGTACTAACATTCAGTGTTGGCACAGCCCCCAGATATTTCCTAGTTTGGCTGGAAACAAACTGAGAGCCTTACTTTCTTGCTTACCTTCGTAGTTTGAGTTGAGAACTTACACAGCCTGGTTGGATCGTGGCATTGTGTTAACTCTGGAAGTCATTTTATTTGCGCATAACGACCTCTATGGATGAAGTATGAAGATCCCAAGGACTAGAAAAATAATTGTAAATCCTAATGCAATATTACGCAATAGATTATATCGTAAATACAGTCCCTAAATCAATGTTTCCCAAAGTGGACGATTACACCCCTTGGGGGGCACTGGAACGATCCAGGGGATCTGTAGTAGCCTCGGGTGCAATTTGGAGGCTTTTGGGTTGGCTTGTTTTACCTCTGAGTGGCACTTTTTTGCACACCATGGGCTAAATGGCCAGGTCACATGGACCCCGAAGGCTCAGATAAGGTTGGGGGAGGGGACCCACTGGAACAGCTGTTGGGAGACAGATTGTAGCCTCCCGTCGAGGCCATCCAGCGTGTTCTTTAACGTGCACAGGGTATGGCTCTCCCGCACACGGGCCACTGCTTTAACGTACCATCCGACGGACCTTTCCAAGCCCATCGGTGTCCCCTACTGACCGTGGGCAGGGAGGGGAATTTTGCGCAGATAAATCTCAACGCTGACCCGGCTGGGACTCGAACCTGGGAACTACAGATTACGAGCCTGGCGCGCTACCGACTGAGCCATCCCCATCCCCACCCCCTCCAATTGGGAGGCGGTGGAAGCATAAAGAAAGAAGGGAAGATAAGAAATGTTTGAAAAAACCGTTCGTACATGTTTCATCTGTTGTGTAAAATAAAAGAAATAAATACTCCCTCAAGCAGCTGCTTGACATAGAGTTAAAGTCGTAGTGATTACTTTATTTTCCAAATAAACACATAAAATTATCCTTCGTTATCTTAATTTTCTGTGTGTAATGCGAATGTTACTATGGTTGATTTTAATAAATAATTTTATAATTTCAAGCTTCAAGGTGTCTTATTTACAACAACATCTTTCTTTACTATGTTGTAGGACATAGGTAGAAATATAGATACATAAAAGAACGCAAATTTGTCACTGCATCTTTCTGTTTCTTCGCTTGAAGAAGGTAGATTTCCAGGGGGGCGCTGGGTAATTTTTTTTTTGAAAAGGGGGCATTACCTCTGCCCTAAATTTATACTTATTCTTGATATATACTTTATGTTATTAAAGATGTATTTTTGTTGATGCAGTAAATTAAGAAAATTAATAAGCACAAAAGATGAAATAACAAAAAGTAAATAGCAATGCAAAAAATTTAAAATCTCTCTCTTATAAGCAAGATAACACGAACTTCGATATTTTTGATTCCAGATGCTTACGAAGCATCTTGGTTATGTAATTGAATTTTTAATTTTGCTCTGATTATGCAAATAATGAGATTAATTAACTTTTTTTTTACTAATATAATGTGTAGAGAGAAATACTGGTGCTGCGTTTTTGTAAAGTGGCTTTCATGCGGAATTGAGATTAGTGAATATAAGGGCCAGGCACGGATCGAAAAAAAAGAAGGAGGGTGGCAAGTGACGCAATCGAGTTGGGGAAAAAATTAAAGGGGGGGGGGGGTGGCAGGAGACTGCATTTTAATTGAGTATAACATTCCTCTTCCGTTTAAAAGTCTTTAAAAAATGCTTTGAAAAATGCGTAAAATTCCCACAAGTTTAATATTCCCCCCCCCCTTCTATTAACATTATCAGCATTCTCAAAGGAAAACGGGCGTGACTCCATATATTTGTTGATTGGATTATATTTTCAATATTTGTTTTTGACTATTTATTTTTTAATATTTTTTATATTTTTTTATAAATGTTTTTCGAAAATTAACTGAAAACAGAAGAATATCTAATGTATAGACGACGATTGGGAGTGATTGACTGATTGATCAGGGGATCATGCTAATTCTAATATGTAAATAATATATATAACCCCCCCGCCCCTCCGTAGATCCGGGTTGGGTTGTTTTACCTCTGAGCGGCACTTTTTTGCACAACATGGGCTAAATGGCCAGTTCACATGGACCCGAAGGCTCAGAGAAGGTTGGGGGAGGGGATCCACTGGAACAGCTGTTGGGAGACAGATGGTAGCCTCCCGTCAAGGCCATCCAGCGTGTTCTTTAACGTGCACCGGGTATAGCTCTCCCTCACATGGGGCCACCACGGCTTAACGTCCCATCCGACGGACGGCGGCCTTTCCAAGCCCATCGGTGTTCCCTACTGACCGTGGGCAGGGCGGGGAATTTTGCGGAGATAAATCTCAACGCTGACCCAGCTGGGACTTGAACCTGGGAACTACAGATTACGAGCCTGGGCTCTACCGACTGAGCCACCCACCGCCCCCCGTAGATCCGGTTCTGGTGAATAGAATTATGAACACTGTGTCTGTAGAATCTTGATTCTTTATTAGAAAGAGGTAAATATCTAGCATGAGGCGGGTGAAAAGTGCCAAGTAGGACTTTATTAGAATTGCTGTGGAGTGGCTAAATCCAGTAGCTGTTATTACTGCTTTAATTTTCGGTAGGGTCTCAGAAATGGGTCTCGAAGTTTTGGTAACTCAACAACAGAATTGATATTTGACATATGGGGTGGCGTTGAAAACGGGAAACTTGATATCTGGAGAAGACTGAATTGCAGAATTTTACCCTTGAGCATTAGGGTTCATTTTCTCTGTTTTAATTACACTCGCTATAACAAATTTTTGAACTACCATATGAAGTGCTTTCAAAATGCATAATAAAAATCCCCAATCCTGAGTAGCTGGTATATGGGGAATTGAATTGCACAGTCTGCTTAGAACTCGGTGCCCTGAAAATGTTAAGGGATTATTATGCAAAATAATTAAAGAAACAATTGCCAAAATCATCATCCTGCTCGTTTATGAAAGCTTTGTCGACTTTCAATCGGAGCAACAGCTGAAAACAAATTGGTAATGGCTTTCATTGTTGGGTTGTTTTACCTCTGAGTGGCACTTTTTTGTACACATTGGGCGAAATGGCCAGGTCATAAGGACCCGAAGGCTCAGAGAAGGTTGGGGGAGGGGACTAACTGGAACAGCTGTTGGGAGACAGATGGTAGCCTCCCGTCGAGGCCACCAAACGGATTCTTTAATGTGAACAGGGTATGGCTCTCCCTCACACGGGGCCACAGCTTAACGTCCCATCCGACGAACAGCGGTCGTTCCAAGCCCATCAGTGTCCCCTACTGACCAAGGGTAGGGCGGCGAGTTTCGCGGAGATAGGGTTGGGTTGTTTT
The DNA here is from genome assembly GCA_038380435.1 of Ryuthela nishihirai. NCBI lineage: Eukaryota > Metazoa > Arthropoda > Arachnida > Araneae > Heptathelidae > Ryuthela > Ryuthela nishihirai. The sequence goes on along the minus strand of JAWZYU010000028.1, from coordinate 19,546,496 downwards.
ACCTCTGAGCGACACTTTTTTGCACACCATGGGCTAAATCGCCAGATCACAAGGACACGAAGGCTCGGAGAAGGTTGGGGACCCACTGGAACAGCTGTTGGGAGACATGGTAAGCCTTTTTTCAAGGCCATCCAGCGTGTTCTTTAACGCGCACAGGGTATGGATCTCCAGCACAAGGGACCACGGCTTAACGTCCCATCTGAAGGACGGCGGCCTTTCCAAGCATATCGGTGTCCACTACTGATCGTTGGCAGGGTGGGGAGTTTTGCGAAGATAAATCTCAAAGCTGGCCCAGCTGGGACTCGAACCTGGGAACTACAGATTACGAGCCTGGCGCACTACCGGCTGAGCCACCCCCGCTCCTTTGCGGAGATAAATCTCAACGCTGGTCCAGGTGGGACTCGAACCTGGGAACTACAGATATTGATCCTGGCGCACTACCGACTGAGCCATCCCCGCTCCTTTGCGGAGATAAATCTGAACGTTGGCCCAGGTGGGACTCGAACCTGGGAACTACAGATTTCGAGCCTGGCGGGCTACCGGCCGAGCCACCCCCGCCCCTGGCATTCAATGAGTATAGAGGGAAAATTGTCTTCAGCCTGGCATGAATCCTGACCATGACGTCTTAACTCCCACAGCTCAAGACAACAGTCTTGAACTGTTACCTATTATTGTAAACCTCATGACATGATCACCACAATCTATAGATAGCAGGAATAGATCGTTGACAACACTTCAGTTTTATTTTTATTTTTTATTATAATAATAAAGTTACAAACAACATATCGCACCCTGGCAAGAAAAGTGACATAACTCAAAAAATGCGTATTTTGAGGTTATGTCAGTGATAAATAGGTATTGTGTTCCTCTACGTGAACGAAAAACGTCACATCTCTAACTCGCAAATTAACCGCCAGGGAGCAGTTGTGTCAGTTTTACTTTTAGGCTACTTCACATTCATCATGGCAAGAACAGTGTCACTTTAGTGTTGGTACAAGAAGGTGTGCATGTGTTCGGTCAAGAAAACCGACACATTTCGAGTTGTGACACTATTCGTGTAGAAAGGTAAGTGGAATAAATATTTTAATACCGTCATAAGCAGAAAAGTGTCACTTTTCTTGAAGTAATTAACTCTAAAACCTCTTTATTTGTTCCGTTTTATTTTGACTTGTGCCACTTTTCCTGACTGAGAGTGTCAGTATTTTGTGTTGTGTCGTTAACAGTAATTAAATTTTGTGTTAACAAAAATAAATTTTGTGCATTTGTGGTAGATTTATTATGGACCCAGAGCAGGAGGTACGAGAGTGTGTTGCAGAAGAAACCACAGAACAAGAAAATGCAACGAAAGAGACGGAATTGAACAAAGACACAGTAGCAGAAGATCATGACACACATTCTAGTTGGCAGTGTACTGAAAATCCGCATACAATGCGATTGAGGTTACAACGGGTTAAATCGAGTGCCCAACAAGAAGAATCAGCAGATGAAACCATAGATGATTCAGACTTCGATCCAGATTTTAGCATGTCATCATCTTCATCTGAAAACGCGTCGGATTCATCAGGATCGGAAGAAAATGAGAATATTAGTAACGAGACAGAAGGTGCAGAATCGGACAATACTAAAGCAGATAACAAAAGAAAGGGTAAGAAAAAGAAAGCAAATCCGGTTGAGTGGAAAAAGACTAAAGCAAAACTTCTTCGAAATAATGGAAAACCTTATACATCATCATCAATTCGCAAAACAGAAATGCGGGCCAGAAACATACGTCCAGCGTGTAATGAAAAATGTAGACTAAAATGCTCAAGCAAAATAGAAGAAAACAATAGGCTCGAAATATTTGACAAGTACTGGTCACTGGACAATGAATCTCTTTTGTTGCGATCTTATGCAACCACGGCAATTCCCGGTTTCGCTTGTACAGCACTACCTGGTTATGAAAAGCCGTGCTTATCTAGAGCCGGGGGCAAGGAATACGCCCTATAGCCGCACCTCAATCCCAGCCTCACATGGCAGCAGTCCTATAGAAGGAAAGCTGACCACCGGAGGAAACCTTACTTTAATCTATTCCCCGGTTTGCAAATGTAGAAGGATATATAGATCCAAGTTCGATCGGCACCCGGGGTGGAGACTCTTAGTAAGACCCAGACTTTTTTTTGACGGCTCGTGCCTACAAGGCGGGCTCAGACCTTTCGGCAGAGCCGTCGAACAGACCACCCAGGTCTCCTGATAGGTGAGGTCTCCGACCGGCAATCAAGCCGGCCAGCAGCATCTTCAACCTCGGTTGGCCTTAGCCATGTCCAACCGGGGGACCAATCCGGTCGGCACAGCCTTCAGCCGGGTTGCTGGGCCCTAGCCCCCCCCCCCCCCCCCCCACCACCACGACAAGGTGGTCCCCTATCGACAGTCTGAAATGCCAGCGAGAATTTATCTCTAGAAGTATAACTGCCGTTAGACCTCAGTATCAGTACAAAAGAGAAGGAAGTAGGCGCCAATGTAACCATGCGTTCCATTTCGTAATCAACGAGGTAAACGTACGTGTTTGCAAATTTTTCTTTAAGGCCACGCTGGACATCAATGACCGACCTATTAGGACTGTCATAGCCAAATTAAAGGAAGGATTTCTTCAAGAAGATCTAAGAGGAAAACACGGACACCACTCTAAAGTAGATCCCGCAATAAAAGATGGTGTTGTTGCTCATAATAATACAATCCCAAGAATTGACAGTCATTACCTGCGCGCGCAAACTACTCGGGAGTTTATAGAAGGTGGGAAAAGCTTAGCTGATTTACACCGCGATTACAAAAATGACTGTATTGAAAAAAATGTTCCTTTTGCAAATCTCACAATGTATTCCCGAATTTTCAACAACAATTTTAACATCGCTTTTTTCTCCCCGAAAAAAGATCAGTGCGACTTGTGCAGCTCCTATAACAATGCAAGGGAAGAAGAAAAAGAAGCGATACAAGAAAAATATGAAAAACATTTAAAGGAGAAAGTTTTGTCAAGAGTAGAGAAAGAAGGGGATAAAAAGAGAGCAAAAGAAAGCGGAGGCAATATTATAATAGCCACTTATGATCTCCAAGCGGTGCTGCCAGCACCAAGAGGGGATACATCTACCTTCTATATAAAAGTAAAATAAACAGCTACAACTTAACTCTAAGTGAACTTCAGTCAGATTACGTCGAGTGCTTTTTTTGGCATGAAGGTCAAGGAAATCGAGGTGCCATAGAAATCGGCACTTGCGTTCTGAAGTACTTAGAAGATTGGATTGGATTGTTTTACCTCTGAGCGGCACTTTTTTGCACACCATGGGCTAAATGGCCAGGCCACAAGGACCCCGAAGACTCAGAGAAGGTTGGGGGAGGGGACTCACTGGAAGAGCTGTTGGGAGACAGATGGTAGCCTCCCGTCAAGGCCATCCAGCGTGTTCTTTAACGTGCACAGGGTATGACTCTCCCGCACACGGAGCCACGGCTTAACGTCCCATCCGACGGACGGCGGCTTTTCCAAGCCCATCGGTGTCCCCTACTGACCGTGGGCAGGGCGGGGAATTTTGCGGAGATAAATCTCAACGCTGACCCAGCTGGGACTCGAACCTGGGAACTACAGATTACGAGCCTGGCGCGCTACCGACTGAGCGACCCCCGCCCCAAATACTTAGAAGAAAAAGCTAACACCAAAAATGATGATAACCTTGAAATTATACTCTACTCGGATAATTGTTGTGGTCAGCAAAAGAACAAATTCATAATGGGAATTTACCTATACGCTGTGCAAAAATTTAAAATCAAATCGAACACACATAAATTTTTTATCAGGGGTCACACCCAAAGTGAAGGAGACAATGTGCACTCTGTCATAGAAAAATCTATTAAACTAGCTGTTTAATCGGGTCCCATCTATATTCCCACTGATTACGTCAGATTAATTCGATCTGCGAAAAAAACCGGAAATCCATATAAAGTAACAGAATTGAGTTACGAGGATTTTGTTGACTTGAAGAAACTCACTCAACAGATAGGATCAAACTTTAACAAAACATCAAACGACGAACAGATAAAAACCAGCGACATAAAAGTAATTAAAGTACAGAAGAATAACCCCGGAGTTCTTTTTGTGAAAACTACATACGAACAAAAAGAATATGCGCAGATTAATGTCAAAAATACCAGGAGAAGGCAAGAGAGCATCTCTACAATAAAATGCGCTCCGGTTTACAAGAAAAAAATGGACATCTCTAATATAAAGAAAGCTCATATTCAATCCCTTATCTCAGCGAAAAGTATTCCCACACTGTATAAGCCCATTTATGAATCTATGTTTATGTAAATTGTGTACTTCTTAATTAATTTTCATTTAATATTTTGTCATTAAAATAAGCTAATAAAACAGTTACCTAATTCAAACGTTTTTTTTTTCATTTTTATTCTAAGTAGTGACCTTAACTGAGGTCAAAAGTCTAAGTAAAAATATATAATTTGGGCTTGAAAAATTACTTGAGGGATCACAACAGAAAAAAAAATAATAGAGAAGCAAGAAAAGTGACATAACTGAGAGACCTCACCTATTTTTACCTGGTAGCGCCAAATATTCTACAAGAACTGATTTACAGACCCATAGTATTATTCTATAGAATATGATAAAATTTATTGTCAAAAATACTTATCTAAAATTTAAAAGAATCTTGTACTATTTCAATATAAGTTTTATTGATTTCTTTAATTTGTTATTTCTCAAATTCTGCATTTTTGAGTTATGTCACTTTTCTTGCCGGGGTGCGATATATTTGTAATACTCTTATTAACCCAAGAGCATCTAAGCTCATGTAGGTTAATTTACAAATTATTTAAATACATAATTTTGGCAACACTGACACTCAACTTTACATAAAGAAAAAAAATATATATACAAAAACAACACAGAATTTATAAAAACGAATTAATTTCTTTTACTTTAACACTGAAAACAGGCTGTCAGCATTTGTAATGGTCATTAGATAATTAGCAGTGAGAGATCTGAAATGCATAAAATTAGTTTCATTTCGAATTATAATCGGTAAAGAATTAAAAATTTTACGGGCCAAATAATCAAAGTGTTTGTGCATAATTTCTTTATTTGCAAGTGGTAACAGAAACCTTTTCCCATTATCTCGCATAGAATGATTTGTATAATGCAGCACTGCATTATTGTTTTTAAAGAAGTAATTTAATGTTCTATAAACAAATAAATGTCTCTGTGGAAATACACCTGAAATGGTATACTTACAAAAGGTGGTAACAGTTTTATATTTATTTGGCAATATTTGAAATATAAATTTATTTTGCATTGAGATTAGACTCCTTAACGATGAAATGTATGTTCCTCCCCAACTTGTAATACCATACTGTATAGCAGACTGGACCCAAGATTTGTACAACATTATTAACATTTGATTACTGAGGATTTTTTTTAAATAATAAAATTTACATAACATCTGTCTAAGTGTGTTTATTAGTTTTCCAATGTGCATTTTCCAACTTAGGGAGCTATCAATATAAACGCCTAGGTAGAGTAGACTTTGAACCTGTTCAATTTCTTCACAGCAACAAGCTGAGTAATTATTCCTAATGTCTCACGCGAAAAAACCACCCATCCGAAAAATATTTTCCATTTATCTCTGAAAATAAAAGAGTTGAATGGCTACAGCTTGACAGACGGACGCAAAGTGAAAATAATAGCTTGTTTTTCGAAAATGAACTGAGTAATTATTGACTGAGTGACTGATTGATAAGGGTCAAAGGTAAAATCAAAAGTTGACCTTTGACCTCGAAGTAATTGCCTAAGAGTATATCGCGTCATAGATATGTTAGTCAATCTACCGCTATTAGAGAGCTAAAAATTGGTGCCTAGTGATATTTCCGGTGCTATACATCAGAAACGTTATGATATTCCGGTTCTCTCTGGGCCATTGAGATGAGAGGTCAAATTTCGTTCTACCAGTGCCAGAAAAGGTGAATTTTGGTGTACTGGTGTGTTTAGGGCTGTAGATCTCGCAAACTTTACGAAATTTCAGATCTAGTGTCGCATTCAAGGTCAAATAAAGTAAATACCGATATGACGGTCGAAAAATCAAGAGGCACCACAGTGGCGATCAGTTTACCAACAGCGGCTCACAGATTACGCCTGTGAGAGAGTAAATTTCATCCGGACATCACAAATCAGATCTACACACAAAACATCTTATTAATAATAATAATTCTTTCAAGTACCAATCGAGAACATTCATACGCAACTGATGGGGCGGGGTTGGCTCAGTCGGTAGCGCGCCAGGCTCGTAACCTGTAGTTCACAGGTTCGAGTCCCAGCTGGGTCAACGTTGAGATTTATCTCCGCAAAATTTCCCCGCCCTGCCCACGGTCAGTAGAGGACAGCGATGGGCTTGGAAAGGCCGCCGTCCGTCGGATGGGACGTTAAGCCGTGGCCCCGTGTGCGGGAGAGCCATACCCTGTGCACGTTAAAGAACACGCTGGATGGCCTTGACGGGAGGCTACCATCTGTCTCCCAACAGCTGTTCCAGTGGGTCCCCTCCCTCAACCTTCTCTGAGCCTTCGGGGTCCTTGTTGCCTGGCCATTTAGCACATGGTGTGCAAAAAAGTGCCGCTCAAAGGTAAAACAATCCAATCCAACTGACAGGGCAAAAATTGAGAGTGGAAGCAACTGACAAACACCTTTAATAGGTTGCCATGTAGTAGCCGAGACCAGTAGTTCTCAGGAGATATTTTCTCCTGGCCATATTACATGCAACGGACAATGAAAGCTTTTAGTTTTCGTTTTTAACACGTGATTAGCAATCATCATCAAATATACATAAACTGAATACGGCCACCATATTTTACAGGGCTTCGATTCAAAGAAAGGCGTTTGTAATGCAATTAAGATGTGCAATTAAGAATGATTTAAGTTTGAATGAAATTAAGAATGATTTAAGTTTGAATGAAATTAAAAATGATTTAAGTTTGAATGAAATTAAGAATGATTTAAGTTTGAATTAAATTAAGAATGATTTAAAATTTTCTAATGGAATTAAGAATGCTTTAAGTTTGGATATACTTTATATTGATGCGCTTATTTGAATATATTCTTTTTGAGGCGTATTTGTATAATAAATAAAAAATATTATTAGCAATTTATTTTTATTTCAATTATCGAAATTTTCTGGTGGCCACACGTAAATTGTCTGGTGGTCGCATGTGAAAATTGTTGGTCGTCTTGACCAGTGGTTCTCAACGTGAGACATAAAACTCCCCCTCAGGTAGATTGTTTAACCTCTGAGCGGCACTTTTTTTTGCATGTAACGGCTAAATGGCCAGGTCACAAGGACCCCGAAGGCTCAGACAAGGTTGGGGGAGGAGACTCACTGGAACAGCTGTTGGGAGACGGATGGTAGTCTCCCAGCGTGTTCTTTAACGTGCATAGGGTATGGCTCTCCCGCACACGGAACCACTGCTTAACGTCACATCCGACAGGCGGCGGCCTTTACAAGTCCTTACTGACCGTGGAGTTTTGCAGAGATAAATCTCAAAGCTGGCCCAGTTGAGACTCGGACCTTAGAACTGCAGATTACGAGCCTGGCACGCTACCGATTGAGCCACTCCCACCTCATATGACCTCCCCAAGGGGCCACATGCAATTCTTTCTCTCTAGCTTCATTTTTCTTTTATTTATTTACAGGCCTTTTTGGAGTAAGAGGAAAGTAACTACTATTGCCTCTGCTATCTCTAACTCCTGATCGACTTGGGGGGGGGGGGGGGCTCAATCGGTAGCGCGCCAGGCTCGTAATCTGTAGTTCCCAGGTTCGAGTCCCAACTGGGTCAGCGTTGAGATCTATCTCCGCAAAATTCCCCGCCCTGGCCATTGTCAGCAGGGGACACTGATGGGCTTGGAAAGGCCGCCGTCCGTCGGATGGGACGTTAAGCCGTGGCCCCGTGTGCGGGAGAGCCATACCCTGTGCACGTTAAAGAACACGCTGGATGGCCTTGACGGGAGGCTACCATCTGTCTCCCAACAGCTGTTCCAGTGGGTCCCCTCCCCCAACCTTCTCTGAGCCTTCGGGGTTCATGTGACCTGGCCATTTAGCCCATGGTGTGCAAAAAAGTGCCGCTCAGAGGTTAAACAACCCAACAACCCTGATCGACTGGTGTAGGGGGCCCCTTATTAGAGGCTAAGTTCACCACGATCTTACTTTAAATTGAACTTGAGTTTAACACATGGAACATTTTATTCAACTAAGAGCGGCTATAAGGGGAGGGGAGACAGAGGTGAATGAAGAAGCTTAGAAGGAAGCCATGAACAAAATAAGGTTTAGAAACAGTAGTCTAGAGCAGTGGTTCTCTACCTTTTATGCTTCACGTACCCCCTGGAAATGTGTATGTAACTGGCGTATCCCTTATATAGATAGTTAAAGCTATAGTTAGAGTATAATAATGTCAACGTAGCGACTTAGTTACTAGATCTAGCGACTTTTTAGTTCTCACGGCGTACCCCCAAAACTTTTACCGCATACCCCACATTGAGTTGGGTTGGGTTGTTTTACCTCTGAGCGGCACTTTTTTGCACACCATGAGCTAAATGGCCAGGTCACATGGACCCCGAAGGCTCAGAGAAGGTTGGGGGAGGGGACCCACTGGAACAGCTGTTGGGAGACAGATGGTAGCCTCCCGTCAAGGCCATTCAGCGTGTTCTTTAACGTGCACAGGGTATGGCTCTCCCGCACACGGGGCCACGGCTTAACGTTCCATCCGACGGACGGCGGCCTTTCCAAGCCCATCGGTGTCCCCTACTGACCGTGGGCAGGGGGGGGGGGAATTTTGCGGAGATAAATCTCAACGCTGACCCAGCTGGGACTCGAATCTGGGAACTACAGATTACGAGCCTAGCGCGCTACCGACTGAGCCACCCCGCCCCACCCAACATTGAGAACCCCTGGTCTAGACCAACGGTTCGCAACTGTAATCACAAAACAGTGTTCGAAATGCAACACAAATTTTATTGTCTTGTATTATTTTCGAAATCAAACACATCTAACAGACAATATTCTCTGGTGTAGAGATGAGCAGTTCTGAAATACAGTCACCAGATACCTTAGGTGTGGCCACCAGGAAATTTCAATAATTGAAATAAAAAAAAGTGCAAATGATAATTTTTATTTTCCATAAACAATTCTCCGCAAAAGATCATTTTCAAACGAGCGCATCAGTATATATTTAAACTTATAGCATTCGTTATTTTATTTTAAAAACCGTTCGTTGAACCAGACATAAATTTTGGAGGCCATACACTCTGTTCATATTTGATGATAATTCACTAATTATGTGTTAAAAAGAAAAAGAAAAACCTTTTATATTCTGAAAAAAGAAAAAAAAAATGTTTACCTTAAAAGTTTACACATACACGTTTAGAATTTAATTTTATTTAATATTTTTAAAAAAATATTTCCTAAACACCATTAGATACACTCTAGACTAAGGGTTCTCAACGTGGGGTACGCGGTAAAATTTATTGGGGTACGCCGTGAGAGCTCAAAAGTCGCTAGATCTAGTAACAAAGTAAAAATAACCATTGTTATACTATAACTACAGTTTTATCTATCTATACAAGGGGTACGCCAGTTACATACACATTTCCAGGGGGTATGTGAAGCATAAAAGGTTGACAACCACTGCCGTAGACACTTATGCTTTATTAGTTCTCAAACTGGGATCCTTTCTTTTCAAACTGGGATTTTTCCAGACGATCTCAAAACCTCTACAATTATACTTCCGATTTACAAGAAGGGAAATGAAAACTGCCTTTCAAACTACAGACCGATCTCGCTTTTGCCTGTTTTTTCTCCAAAATATTTGAAAAATTAGTAAAATTCAGAGTATTGAGTTATTTAAATAAAATAAATTTCTTTTCGTCAAATCAGTTTAGCTTCATTGAGGGTATCATGCGTTATTGTCATTTACTAATTTTATTTGTAAATCAATTGACCAAGGAAATTTAACTCTATCGGTTTTTCTAGATCTTGAAAAAGCTTTTGACACCCTAACACATTCATTGCTTTTGAAAAAACTGGAGCATTTGGGTATGAGAGGGATTTGCTGAGAATGGTTTATCGGTTACTTAACAAATAGAATTCAATTAGTTAAATTAAAAAACTGCCTCAGCAATCCTAAACAAACTAAATATGGCATTCCGCAGGACTCTATTCTTCGCCCACTATTGTTTATTATTTATATTAATGATCTCTGTGAAATGAACATTAATTGTAAAATTACTACCTTTGCAGATGACACTGCATTAACGTTTAGTAACCAAACTATTACAGATTTATTGTCCGATGTCAATAATGTTCTTGATAAAGTTAATATGTGGTTCTAAAATAATAAACTCTCAATTAATAAGAATAAAATTGAATTTGTTTTCTACAAGTTGAAAAATAACCAAAATGCTGCAAATACTTTTGTCCTTAAACTGCATTCACTTTAATGCTATAAACATACTGATTGCAGATGTGATGACATAGAACAGGTTGAGAGCATTAAATATTTAGGTATTTCATAGATAATAATCTAAAATGGAAGAAACATATTGATTGAGTCACAAGTAAAGCACGCTACAAACTACTTAAATTATACCACTTGAAATACAAAGTTAATCTTAATATGCTGCGAACATTGTACTTCTCTTGGATACAAAAATGATGCATTTAAATACGGTATAATATGTTGGGATGGAACTTATGTCTCGGTTTTTAAACCTCTGGTGTCTCTGCAAAACAAAAATTATTAAATTAATTGCAAAAAATAACACTAATAATTTAAGCAATTTAATTCGTTACTCTATGCTAAAAATTTTACCAATTAGACATATATTTATTTTTAGAGTGATGATATTTTTTAAGCAAAATTTACATTCAGCCGGATTTATACAACTTCAGAGAGAAATGTCCAAAATTCTCAGTACCTTTGATTAAAAAAGAAATTGCTCATAAGCATTATTTTTTATATCGCACCTAAAATCTTCAATCACTTGCCTCTTGAAATTAGGAGTGAAAAATTTTTTTAATATATTCAAGCAGAATTTAAAAAGCTTTCTCTTTCCTTTGGAAGATGTTGCACCTATGTTAAGCAATCAAGTGTAAAATAAAAATGTACATATATCGGAAAAATGACACATAGTGTTTGTAATCTTAATGTTTGCAATCTTAGTGAGTAAATCGTTATTGATTTATGTATTAATTTCGTTTATTGACCAAGACAAACCATGTGGTTTTTGGGTTCATTCATATTTTTGTATGTTATAAATTGTATATGATGATGAAATAAAATTGATTGATTGATTTGATTGATATTACGAAGGTTCTTGTCAGTGCAATAAGCCACAGAGAAGATCTATTAGGAAAGCTACACTCATCAGAAAGGCAAAATGAAGCAGAAATGAAACATCCGTAATTTGGTCGAGTTGGAACACAGATCTCATTCATATAACAGCCAAGCACTTAATGCAGCAGTGGTGACTCAGTCGGTAGCGCGCCAGGCTCGTAATCTGCAGTTACCAGGTTCGAGCCCCAACTGGGTCAGCGTTGAGATTTATCTCCGCAAAATTCCCCGCCCTGCCCAATGTCAGTAGGGGGACACCAATGGGCTTGGAAAAGCCATCGTCCAACGGATGGGATGTAAACCCGTGTGCGGGAGAGAAATACCCTGTGCACGTTAAAGAACACGCTGAATGGCCTTGACGGGAGGCTACCATCTGTCTCCCAACAGCTGTTTCAGTGGGTTCCCTCCCTCAACCTTCTCTGACCCTTCGGGGTCCTTGTGACCTGGTGGGGCGGGGATGGCTCAGTCGGTAGCGCGCCAGGCTCGTAATCTGTAGTTCCCAGTCTAGCTGTTCGAGTCCCAGCTGGGTCAGCGTTGAGATTTATCTCCGCAAAATTCCCCGCCTTGCCCACGGTCAGTAGGGGACACCGATGGGCTTGGAAAGGCCGCCGTCCGTCGGATGGGACGTTAAGCCGTGGCCCCGTGTGTGAGAGAGCCATACCCTGTGCACGTTAAAGAACACGCTGGATGGCCTTGACGGGAGGCTACAATCTGTCTCCCAACAGCTGTTCCAGTGGGTCCCCTCCCCCAACCTTCTCTGAGCCTTCGTGGTCCATGTGACCTGGCCATTTAGCCCATGGTGTGCAAAAAAGTGCCGCTCAGAGGTAAAACAACCCAATCCAACCTTGTGACCTGGACATTTAGCCCATAGTGTACAAAAAAATGCCGCTCAGAGGTAAATCAAACCACCGCTCATTGAATATGTACATAGTTGAATCTAGAGGGCGCAAGATGGCCATGGCCTTCCCCCCCCGCGTAGACAAGAAATTGCTAAACTTATGTAGTTTGCAAGAAAATTTTTAAAGACTTATGAAACGGAGGAGGAAATGTTGTACTTTAATGAAACTCCAGTCTCCTCCCCACCCCTTAATACTGTTTTCTATATCCTATCTTGAATGCATGAAAGCCCGCTTAATGCGCTCCTGGCCAACGCAGTGTTAAAAATATACATTTTTTAAGATCAAATTATTTAAAAAGGATTTTCTTTTATTCACAGAATTTTTTATGCAAAGCATAAAGGACATGTAGTGAAGCAGTCAGAATGCATTATTTTCAGAAACAGCCGGATTGGATTGGATTGTTTTACCTCTGAGCGGCACTTTTTTGCACACAATGGGCTAAATGGCCAGGTCACAAGGATCCCGAAGGCTCAGAGAAGGTTGGGGGAGGGGACCCATTGGAACAGCTGTTGGGAGACAGATGGTAGCCTCCCGTCAAGGCCATCCAGCGTGTTCTTTAACGTGCACAGGGTATGGCTCTCCTGCACACGGGGCCACGACTTAACGTCCCATCCGATGGAAGGCGGCCTTTTCAAACCCATTGGTGTACCCTACTGACCGTGGGCAGGGCGAGGAAATTTTTCAGAGATAAATCTCAACGCTGACCCAGCTGGGACCCGAACCTGGGAACTACAGATTACGAGCCTGGCGCGCTACCGACTGAGCCATCCCCGCTCCTAGAGAGCCGGAAGCTTGAACGCGAAAAAAAATATAAAAAAAAAGCGGGTGGGGCAAGAGATTCGGTCGTCATTCTAATATAAACTTTTTACTTTCCGTTTAGTAGTCTTAAAAAACTTTTTTTTTTTGAAAAAAGCCTGAAATATACGTTTCTATAGTCTTTTAAGCTGTCCCGAGGTAGAGTTAGCATGCCTGGCTGCTAACCGCTCGGCCACGCTAGCCTGCTGGATCAAAGGGACCTGGGTTCGAACCACGGGTAAGGCACAGATATTTGTGTTGTTTTTCAGCTGAGATCTCGCCTTCCTCACAGACCTTCTATTATGACATATAAATTGGAAGCCTCCTGTCAGATATCTGTAGTAAGCAACTCCTTGAAGGGATGATTTTTAATATTTAATAATTTTTCTTCTCTATTTGTGCTACAAGTTTTCTTAAACGGTATGCCCCCGACATCCGGTTCTTGCGTCAGAGTTTTTTCCCAGTATCCGCTTTTGGGCTTAATACACTATATTGAGAAAAGTGTCGAGACACTTCCATGTTATTTGAATGGAAAGCCACTTTCAAAGCTCCCTAACATTGAAAATAAACCCTTTGCGAAAAAACTGTTATTGGCGATAAATTGCGGATGCCACTCAAATCTTTCTAAATATATTTCTCGCAATATTCGTTTAATATTTAAAGAATGAATGGAAGCTGAAGCATTTATCTTCAACTTTTGACACTTGTGAAAAAATACTTCAATAAGCTTTAAAGATTTCATCAGTTTAGAGACAATGTGACAGTTGTCGTCTGCTGTTAAATGGTAGATAAAATACAACTCTTGTAACAATTTGTTCACTAACATAAATTAAATGTCTTAAGTATGACGATTTTTTAAGATTTCATCAATTTGGAGGCAATGTGACAGTGTCGTCTGCTGTTAAATGGTCCAGCTTCAATGACTCTTTAAATATTGATCGAAGATTGTTGAAAATTGACACTGTCACATTACCTCCAAATTAATGAAATCTTAAAAAATCGTCATACAAACTTCAGATATTTAATTTATGTTAGTGAGCAAATTGTCACAAGAGTTGTGTTTTTCACGTGTCAAAAGTTGAAGATAAGTCAACTTTTGACACTTGGGAAGTTCTGGGGGCGTGGGTGGCTCAGTCGGTAGCGCGCCGGGCTCGTAATCTGCAGTTCCTAGGTTCGAGTCCCCAGCTGGGTCAGCGTTGAGATTTATCTCCGTAAAACTTCCCGCTCTGCCCCTAGTCAGTAGGGTCCACCGATGGGCTTGGAAAGGCCGCTGTCCGTCGGATGGGATGTTAACCCGTGGCTCCGTGTGCGGGAGAGCCATACCCTGTGCACGCCGCCCTGCCCACGGTCAGTAGGGTCAACCGATGGGCTTGGAAAGGCCGCCGTCCGTCGGATGGGACGTTAAGCCGTGGCCCCGTGTACGGGAGAGTCATACCCTGTGCACGTTAAAGAACACACTGGATGGCCTTGACGGGAGGCTACCATCTGTCTCCCAACAGCTGTTCCAGTGGGTACCCTCCCCCAACCTTCTCTGAGCCTTTGGGGTCCTTGTGACCTGGCCATTTAGCCCATGGTGTGCAAAAAAAGTGCCGCTCAGAGGTAACCAAACAAACTTGCTAAACGAAGTCATTAAATCTTGATGCCGACTCTAGTGAGGGTGATTTAGAATTGCTCACCGTTAATCCCCGACCATTTCGTGTAGGCGTAACGTAATCAAACTATATTTCCTCAACGAATTCAATGAAAATTGAAATAATACTCTTCTGTGGACTTTCTTCTCTGGTTAATTAGAAACCATGTCCTCTCTTACGAGCAGATAAACATTAATTTAATGATATATCGATTCAACACTCTCGAGTACCAGCAGAGCAACTTCTGAAAGATCGATACTTTAATTCAGGAGGCGAAGCGAGTCTTTTTCGATTCCTCCTCTTACTGCGTGTCATGCTAAGTAATCATTCCCGGTTATTTAATGAGGTCACAATGATGCTGTTTCATCGTTCCCTGACCTCCCCCCCCACCCCCTTCATTCTGTTTTGTTGTTTAGATTGAGCTGCCTTGATTTCCCAGCAGACTTCAGGAGCAGGTCACGAGACTTGTGATAAATGGCGCCAAAAGACAGCATATTTTTAGTTCATTTTAACCACCAGGTGGCAGCAGAACTCTGTGGCATTCGAACTCTGAAAATTTCGAAGAGGTTGGTCGCCCCTGGCTTTGAGTTGTTTTCCCAAAGAGCAGTACTTTTTTGCACACAACCGGCTAAACAATTAGGTCACAAAGACCCCAAAGGTTCAGAGCTGGGTAAAGGTAGGTGATCCATTGAGAAATGAGACAGATGGAAGTCTATTGCAAAGGCAGCCAGCATGATCTTTAATGTGCACAGAGTTTGGTTCTCCAATATATTGGTTACAAGGATCCCAAAGCCTCAGAGCTGGTTAAGGGTAAGAGAACAATTGGGTAGCGGAAAGCAGAAAGGTAAAAGTCTCCTGCGAAAGCCATCCAGGATGCTCTTTAACGTGCACAGAGTTTGGTTCTCCTGTATATGGTTCAGAAGGATCCCAAAGCCTTATATATGAATGAGGGTAGAAGATACATTGTGCAGCAGAAAGGAGAGAGATGTAAGTCTCGTGTGAAGGCCATCCAGGATGTTCTTAATGTGCATAGAGTTTAGATCTCTTGCATACGAGTCACAAGGATCCCAAAGCATCAGAGTTGACTCAGCTGGTAGGAGAACTATTGAGAAATGGAAAGGAGACATTAAAGAAGTGTTCTACTAAGACCATCCAGCATGTTCTTTAATGTGTATAGAGTTTGGTTCTCCTACATATGGGTCAGAAGGATTACAAAACCTTAGAGCTTCGTAAGGGTAGAGGATTTACTGGGCATGGGAAAGAACAGAGATAGAAGTCTCATGCTGAGACCATTTAGCATGTTTTTAATAGGCGCAAAGTTTGGTTCTTCTATAGATGGGTCACAGGGATCCCAAAGCGTCAGAGCAGGGGAAGAGACAGAGACCCATTGGACAGCGAATAGGAGACAGACGGTAGTATGCAGCGAAAACCATCCATCATGTTCTTTAATGTGCACAGACAGTTTATTAATATTGTACATCAAAGTAAACATATCTTAGTCGGCAGCCAGCCACGTTCGTAATCTGAGGTTGCCAAGTTCAAGTACCTACTGTGTTTGTGTTCACCACTATCTTAGTTGGCAGCCTGCAGGCTTAACGTTCCAACAGGCAGATGGCTCCTTTGCAAACTCTAGCGGTGTTACCTTTCACACTCGGAGCAGAGAGGGGTTAGGGGTGAAACTCTCAAGTATAGTAGGGACATGAACTTGGCAACCTCAGATTACGAACCTGGAGGGATGCCGCCTAAAATATCTTTACTTTAATGTACAATATTGATAAACTGAATGGACAAATTATTACGTACACCTACCTAATTACCTGTTGCTCCACCTTTCATCCTTACAACAGTAGCCAGACGTCTTGGTAAGGACTCAATGAGGTGTTGAAAACATGGAGGTGGTATTGCTGTCCACGAAGCGAGGATCACCTGTCGTAGACCATCCACAGTAGCCCATGGGGATTGTACTACTTGTTGCCAGATGTTCGGCAACCACGGCAATCCCGGGTTCCGTCTCACGACACTACCAAGTTAACGGAAAGCCGTGACTATCTAGAATCAGGGGCAAGAATACACCATATAGATGCATCTCATCCCCAACCTCACATGGCAGCAGTCCTATAAAAGGAAAGCTAATTACCGGAAGAAACCTGAAATTTAATCTGTTCCCCGGTTAGCCATGAACAAGGATATGTCGATCCAAGTTCGCTCGGCACCCGGGGTGGAGACTCTTAGTGAGGCCCAGACTTTGAAAGGGCTCGTGCCTACTAGGGGACCAAATCCGTTCGGCCGTGCCCTTGAACTTGCTCCATGGAGCACCTGAGATGACACCGTCCAACCGGGCCACCAAACTGGTCAGCGATACCTTCGACCTCGGTTGGTCTTGGTTCTGTTCAACCGGGGACCCAATCCAGTCAGCAAAGCCTTCGACCGGTTGCTGGGCCCGAAGCCCCCCCCCCCACCACCACCACGTCAATTTGGTCCCCTATCAGGGGGGAGCCCGTGGGGATTGATGGACTCAAATAGATCTTTCCAATTCGTTCCGCAAATTCTTAGTGGGATTGAGGTCGTAAACATTCACTTGAATGCTCCTGGAGCCAATTGTCACCACCCATGGCGCTGTCCTGTTGAAAGATGGTGTAATGGTGCGGAAAGAGAATCGTTACAAACTGGTGTAGATGATCAGCGAGGATGTTCACATACCCTGTGCCAGTGGCGGAGGTCTCGACGGGTAGGAGGGGCCTCGAGGAAGCCCTTGTAAACGCATTTCAAACTATTACACCGCCTCCACCTGCCTATATGACCCCAACTTACAAGTTGGGCCCATTGCCCATTGCACATGTACCCTCCCATCGGTGTGATAGATGAAACCGTGTTCCTCAGACCAGAAGTGTTTCCAATCCTCCACACTCGTTGCGATAGGCCTTTGCAAACTGCAGCCTAATCATTCGGTGCCTTGCAGTCAACAATGGGACACGATGTGCATGTCGATTGCTATAGCTTATTTTTTTCCATGGTACGATGGTACGATCAATTTCTTCGTTTTCCATGGTACGATCAATTTCTTCGAATGCAAATGGAAATATTTTATATGTACCTACAATACTGTGCGAATTTGTTGGGACAAGCATCATGAAGCTGCATAAGGAGACAGGGTTCGTGGACACATCCCGTAAAGGACATTGTGGAAGAAAAAGAAAAACCATCCCTAGAGATGATCGTCTAATTCAAAGAATTAGTATCATAGACCAGAAGAAGACCAGTAGAGAAATCAAAAGGGAGATTGCGTCTCATGGGGTTAATATAGATGCTTCCATCGTACGTCGTCGCCTTCTGGAGTGTGGCCGCCAGGCTCGACGCCCCTCCAAAATGCAGCTTTTGACACCTGCTATGAAGCAAAAAGGGCTATCCTGTGCAAAAAAACATCGAGACTGGACTGTGGAGAACAGGGAAAAAGTGATATTTTCCGACGAAACCCACTTTGAGGTGCATGGCTACAGGTCAGATTTCGCCCGCCGCTCGCCTGGAGAACCTCTTCGATCCGGCCACATCCAGCAATCCCCCAAACACCCACCAAAGGTCATGTTTTGGGGATGTTTCACAGCTTCCGGGCCACAGATACTTCACCCCATTGAAGGAATGATGGACAGCAAAAAGTACATAGACGTTCTGCAGGCGAAAATGGTCCCAACACTGCAGAAACTGTTTCCTAACGGCGATGGGGTATTTCAACAGGATCTGGCTCCATGCCACAATTCTAAGCTTGCTAAGCGCTTCTTTGCCCAGCAACATTTGAAGGTATTGGAGTGGCTAGGAAATTCACCCAATCTAAATCCCATCGAAAATTTGTGGGTGCGCATATTCTAAGATTAAAGCGCGCATATCTAAGATGGATTGCACGACGAAAACCAAAATGATAGAAAGTGTCATGAAAGTGTGGTACCACGACCCTGAAGTGAAGGAAATGTGTGGAAAGTTAGTGGCATCAATGGTTGAGAGGGTGGAAGAAGTAATTAAAGCTAAGGGGGGTCACATTCACTATTAACTAAATAAATATTTTAGTTGTGTCTTTGTTACTGTATTTTCCTATTTTCCCAATTAATTTGCACAGTACTGTATAAAGAGCAGGAAAGATTGCAAACACAATCAATGCAAAATTCTTTATACTCACCACCAAATTGGAAATTTCTTGCATAAAAAGATCTTTTTTAATATTCGTTAAAATGTATTGGCATTTTCGCCTTTCTCCACTGTTGAAGGGGAAGAGGTGGTGGTGGCGTGTGTGTGTGTGTGGGGGGGGGGGGGGGATTGTTGCAGTCGGTAGCGCACTAGACACGTAATATGTAGTTCCCACGTGTTCGAGTCCCATTTGGGTCAGCATTGCGATTTATCTCCGCTAACCTCTCTGTGGTAAGCAGCTGCTTCAAGGAATATTATTATTAGCGTATCATCCGAAGCACGTTAAAGTGCACATCCCTGTGCACGTTAAAGAATTCACTGGATGGCCTTCACGAGAAACTTCCATCTCTCTGCTAACAGCTGTCCAGGGGCTCCCGTTTCCCAATCTTCTCTGAGTCCTTTCAGTCCCTCAGCCATTTAGTCCATTGTGTGCAAAAAAGTATTTTTCAGAGGTAAAATAACCCAACCCACCTTTAGGGGTCGCTATTTATGAAATATTTTTGGGGAATGCAGAAAATGTGACTTATCATACTTCATCAAATCACATCATCATCCAACCGAAAAACAATTTTTAATTTATCTATAAAAACAAGAAAAAAGTGGAATGTCGACAGACTGACGGACGACAAAATGAAAACATTTGTTCTCGCTTTTAAAAATTTTTTTTTCTATTAAAGTAGTTCCTTGCCACGAAGATCAGGCTAGAAGCTGCCGCCGTAGAAAATTTACCTATTAGGAAGGCAAGGCCTCAGAAAAAGGGCTTCTTAAGAAAAGAAACAACCATTAATTTTCCCGGGCTTGTGCCTAGGTCCCTTTGATCAGTAGGCAAGTATGCACCAACTGGGTTACAGGGAACGAGCAAAGAATGATTAATGGCGCCTATTATTAAGTCCTTGATTACTCTGCCCTTAGATATGGAAAAAAAAATCCAAATAAGGAAAGTCCATATTTGGAAAATTGTCAGTGATATTTACCTCGGACAGAATGTTATTCCTTATTTATTTGGGGGACTGTCGTGTGCCTCTGATTTATTTAACTATCTTATTTATTTGGGGGACTGTCGTGTGCCTCTGATATATTTAACTACCTTATTTATTTGGGGGACTGTCGTATGCCTCTGATTTATTTAACTATCTTATTTATTTGGGGATTGTCGTGTGCCTCTGATTTATTTAACTATCTTATTTATTTGGGGGACTGTCGTGTGCCTCTGATTTATTTAACTATCTTATTTATTTGGAGGACTGTCGTGTGCCTCTGATTTATTTAACTATCTTATTTATTTGGAGGACTGTCGTGTGCCTCTGATTTATTTAACTATCTTATTTATTTGGGGGACTGTCGTGTGCCTCTGATTTATTTAACTATCTTATTTATTTGGGGGACTGTCGTGTGCCTCTGATTTATTTAACTATCTTATTTATTTGGGGGACTGTCGTGTGCCTCTGATTTATTTAACTATCTTATTTATTTGGGGGACTGTCGTGTGCCTCTGATTTATTTAACTATCTTATTTATTTGGGGGACTGTCGTGTGCCTCTGATTTATTTAATTATCTTATTTATTTGGGGGACTGTCGTGTGCCTCTGATTTATTTAATTATCTTATTTATTTGGGGGACTGTCGTGTGCCTCTGATTTATTTAACTATTTTATTTATTTGGGGGACTGTCGTGTACCTCTGATTTATTTAACTATTTTATTTATTTGGGGGACTGTCGTGTGCCTCTGATTTATTTAACTATTTTATTTATTTGGGGGACTGTCGGGTGCCTCTGATTTATTTAACTATCTTATTTATTTGGGGGACTGTCGTGTGCCTCTGATTTATTTAACTATCTTATTTATTTTTCTTGTATATCTCTGCTACATGTGTATTTTCAGAAGTGTCTTCTTAAATGGGAATATTGCTCGTTAGTCTTCACTTGTGACCTAGTTGTGAAGTTTGCAGATGCTCTCTGATGTGAGCTCATCAAATAGTTTTATTGCCCTTCGTATACGTTGGAGGGGTTAGGGTCTGAATCATCGAGAGATGGGAGCGCGAGATGCGGTAATAACCAAGGCAGAAGGAGGGTGGCTTAGGAAAGAAAGAGTCACGTTCGTTGAGTGCATCAAAGTCACGTAGCTTCTTTCTCGAAAACCCTAGAGGAGCAGGATTCGGATCTGTGTGAAGCAGGTAATGTGGGCATGGATTAGGATATCCTCTCGCCGAGCTTTGAGGTCTGTAAAGCGATTTCTGTACGGGAAAGTACAGATTTCCAACGGGGCGGGGTGGCTCAGTCGGTAGCGCTCCAGGCTGGTAATCTGTAGTTCCCAGGTTCGAGTCCCAGCTGGGTCAGAGTTGAGATTTATCTCCGCAAAATTCACCGCCCTGCCCACGGTCAGTAGGAGACACCGATGGGCTTGGAAAGGCCGCCGTCCGTCGGATGGGACGTTAAGCCGTGGCCCCGTGTGTGGGAGAGCCATACCCTGTGCACGTTAAGGAACACGCTGGATGGCCTTGACGGGAGGCTACCATCTGTCTCCCAACAGCTGTTCCAGTGGGTCCCCTCCCTCAACCTTCTCTGAGCATTCGGGGTCCATGTGACCTGGCCATTTAACCCATGGTGTGCAAAAAAGTGCCGCTCAGAGGTAAAACAACCCAACAACAACAACCAACAAGATTTCCAACTCATTAAGCGAGGCAAAGCAACATTCAAGCTACGATACCCTTATTGGAGAAGGTCCCTAAAGCATTTCAAATTAAGCCATTTCATCCAACAAAAAAGTGTTTAACACATCTAAGGCCTGCAAAATCAAGGGCATTCCCATATTGTATACAGGGTGATTCAGAATTCATCATCAATATTTGGTGGGGAGGTAGGTAATAAGAAACGAAGGAGATTTCACATAGGAAAGCATGGGCGCATATGCCATGTAGTAGGGCAAAATGACCCCAGTTCCTCGATTTCCTGTAGGACAGCTTCCTCTACTGCTACTGTCCGTGCCGATCTGCGCCTCCCTCGATTAACATTACTAGCAGCAAACGATCCTGTTTCACGCAGTTGGCGATGAATACGTGAAAACATTTGATGCTGTGGCACACGGCGGTTTGGGAAGCGCGCTGCATACAATTGCCTGGCTCGAAGACATCTTTCTCCTGCCGCACCGTAAGTTACATGCATATCTGCACATTCATTCCACGTATACCGGTTCGTGTTACTTCTGCAAATTCACCTTGTCGAATGACAACTGACTGCACGCGTCAAACAGCTGTGCTTCTGTATGAGAGGTGCGTACACACAGCGCCCTCTACACCACCATGCGTTCGTCTGCCCCCATACTTTCCTAGGTGAAATCTCTTTCTTTTCTTATTCCCTTCCTTCCCACTAAATATTGATGATGAATTCTGAATCACCCTGTATATCATACATACAGTATGTGTGAATCTAAAATGTGAAAATGAATGGTATTGGACATTTACTTCTTTCATCCAAAGCATTGCCATTTCAGACAGAAGAGAACATTTCATTTGGAGCAGATCAAGTGACGCAGATAAAAGCAAAGGTGCAACAACCCGCTGATCTATAGATTCACCTAGAATCACAGATGAATATTAATTGGAATAATTATTAAAGTAGAAATGTTGAGTATCAATAGAGAGACCATGACAGGAACAGGGGAGGTGGGAGAAAGGTTATGATTTTGCGCCTAAGATATTTAAGATTGTACCCTCCAATCATATATTCCGCAACAGTTATGGAAAGCAAGAAACTTCTGAAATGTCATTGGATCAGTTCTATAATTCTAGAAAAAAAAAATAAAGGGGGGGGGACAAAGAAACTTAATTTCTCTTGCAATGTAACATCTTCCCTTCGTTTTAGAGATTTAAAAAAAAACTCATGAATAATGCGTGAAAATTGCACAAGCCTCCATTACCCTTACTAACATTTTCAAAGAGAGGGACATGGGCCCCTTTACCCCCACTTCCCTAAATTCTGCCCTGATTGGAGGGCATGGTGGCACGAGCAAAAGGGAGCATTCAAGGAGAGGCATGGGTAAATGGACCCCTTTGCCCAGCCTAAATTATGCCCTGATTGCAGAGCATGGTGGCATGAACAAAGGGGGTGCATGCAAGGAGGGGCATGGGGGTATGGATCCTTTTACCACCCTAGATCCTGCTCTGATTGGAGGGCATGGTGGTATGAACAAGGGGATGCATGCAAGGAGGGGCATGGGGTATGGATCCCTTTACCACCCTAGATCCTGCTCTGATTGGAGGGCATGGTTGTATGAACAAGGGGAGGCATGCAAGTAGGGGCATGGGGGTGTGGATCCCTTTACCACCCTAGATCCTACTCTGATTGGAGGGCATGGTTGTATGAACAAGGGGAGGCATGCAAGGAGGGGCATGGGGTATGGATCCCTTTACCACCCTAGATCCTGCTCTGATTGGAGGGCATGGTTGTATGAACAAGGGGAGGCATGCAAGGAGGGGCATGGGGGCATGGATCCCTTTACCACCCTAGATCCTGCTCTGATTGGAGGGCATGGTTGTGAACAAGAGGGATGCATGCAAGGAGGGGCATGGGGGTGTGGATCCTTTTACCACCATAGATCCTGCTCTGATTGGAGGGCATGGTGGTATGAACAAGGGGGGGGGGGGCATGCAAGGATGGCACGGGGGAATGGATCCCTTTACTCCCTAGATCCTGCTCTGAATGGAGGGTATGGTGGCATGAGCAAAGGGGGTATGCAATGAGGGGCATGGGGGAATAGACTATTTACCCCGCATCTCCTGCCCTGCTTGGTACCATCACAGACTACTGCCTGCATTGAAAATTCATCGCTGCTTTTGATGCCAAAATTTAAAATAGAATTTTGAGTTGTATTAACCCAAACGGCTGCTTCATAATTAGACTTGAATATATGTATAAGATGCAATTTATCTGGGTTTATATTATTAGTAGATTTTCTTAAAAATAACGATGGGAAATAATATACATATTCGAGAAAATAATATTTTAAGTGAAAGCGTACTTCAAACAGTTTTGATCGTAATATGGCACTGTTAGTGACTCTTCATATGTGAAATCGATATTCCACTACTTTGCTATACATGCTGCATCTTATCTCAGCTGCTTTTCTTTTTCCCGCTTTCGAATTGATTCAGTTCTTGAATTTGGTTCATGTAAATGTAATTCTTTACTAAGACCCCAAAAAAAAATAAGGGGTGTCAAAATAGGACTCCTTGGTGGTCATAGAATTGGATCAACGAAGCCAAATTATAGAGAAAAGTTCTGTAACTTTTAAAATATTCATTTAATGGAAAATGTGACTGAAGATAGAGATATAATGAAATGTATTTAAATACAAATTTTCAACAATATTCGTTCAGTATTTAAAGAGTTATAAATAAATAAATACCCCCTCAAGCAGCTGCTTGCCACAGAGGTCTGATAGGAGCCTGTCAGTTTATATGCCACAGTAGGAGATCTGAGAGGATGGCAGGACCTCAGCAGGAAAACGACACACACATCCATGCCTAATCCGGGGCTCGAACCCAGGTCCCTTAGATCAGTAGCCAAGCGTGCTACGGAAGGTAAATTATCTTGCAATAATGTGTCATAAGAAATTTATTAAATTTTAAATAATTTAATATATAAGCATTATAATATATTTTTAATATATAAGCATAATAATAAGCATTGTTCCAAACCATTAAATGAAATAAATGTTCATTTTAGAAGTTTGCGTAATGATTATTACAATATTAGGCAATTGTAAATCTGCCATCCTCTCAGACCTTCTACTATGGCATATAAACTGACAGGCTCCTGTCAGACCTCTGTGGCAAGCAGCTGCTTGAGGAGGTATTTATTTATTTTTATTTTTAAATGATTTTTTATAAAACAATTTATTGTTAAATATACCATCTTCCATTATTCTTTAAATACTGAAGGAATACTATTTGAAATCGATGATTAAAGAGATTTGATTACAATCTTTAATTTACCTTCAGCCACTTTTTCCTTATTAAATGCATATTTTAGAAGTTATAGAGCTTCACAGTTAGATAACAATTGACCTAACATTCATATTTTAAAATAACATATCATTAATAATTCTCTAATATTTTGGTAGGAGAGAATGTATTGCAATAACGTAGAATCGCTCAAAAAATATCCGAACACTATGGTTGATTACAGAATTCAGAAAAAAAATATCTGGCAGCGATTTTTTTAAAACAATATCTGGCAACCTTCGTGTCACGTGACACGAAGGTTGCCAGATATTGTTTTAATAAAATTGTTGCCAGATATCAACCATAGTGTTCGGATATTTTTTAATATATATCATCATCATCATCATCATCCTCAAGCAGCCATGGGCTACGGAGGTCCAACCAGACCGTGCAATTTAGTTCTCCAAGCAAGTCTATCCTGAGCTACATCTACTGCATCTGGCCACTGCACACCAATTCTAACAAGGTCCTGTTTGACATTGTCTGCCCACCGCATCCTAGGTCTCCCCTTCTTTCTGAGGCCTTTAGGCACACTGTTCATAACACTATTCGCCAATCTATAATTATACATACGGGCAACATGACCAAACCAACGGAGTCTCTCTCTGCACAATATGCTGCTTAAAGCAGGTTGCAAACTCCTTTGCCTAATCTCATTATTAGTTACAAAGTTGAACCACCTAATGCCCAAGATACTGCGTAAGCATCTGGAATCAAAAGCATCTAGTTTCTTGTTATCTTGTTTACAAAGTGTCCACGTTTCACTACCATAACTAACCCTAGAAAGAACCAAACTATTATACAGTCTAATTTTAGTCTTTAGGTGTATACGCCTATTTCTCCACACTCTCCATAGATTCTTAAAAGTCCCGGCAGCAATCCCTATTCGTCTGTTAATCTCATGCCGCACATCACCAGTATCAGTTACATAGCTCCCAAGATAATTAAACTGTGACACCTGCTCAAGACTGCAACCATTCAGATTAACTGAATCACAGCCTGCCTGACCAATTTTCATCACTTTAGTTTTCTCTCTGTTTATAACCAAACCTACTCTACTACCAGTCTCATCAACAGCTCGAATGAAAGAGTTCATCTCATCAACATCATTTGCCAAAAGGGCTAAATCATCAGCATAATCTAAATCAGACATTTTCGTATCTCCAGCCCATTTAAGGCCAAAATCTTTCCCTTGAAGGGAATTTCGCATAACATAATCAATAACCAAGCTAAAGAGAAAAGGAGACAAAATGCACCCTTGTCGAACACCAGAAGTAATGCTAAACCAATTGCTACAAGCCTTACCAACTCTCACACACGACTCAGTGTAATTATAGAGAGCTTTCATTATGTTAACTAACTTGTCTGGTATACCATATGATTTCACAATCAACAACAAAATTATGACGATCAACAGAGTCGAAAGCCTTTTTGAAATCAACAAAGCTAGCAACCAAAGGTTTCTGAAACTCTAAACATTTCTCAAGAATCTGCCTAAGAGGAAATATCTGATCCACACATCCCCTACCACTTCTGAATCCACATTGCTCATCACGCAATTGACTGTCCACCAGATTCTTAATTCTATTAAGCACAATCATGGAAAGAACTTTACCTGGAACAGATAGTAGGCTGATACCCCTATAGTTATCACAAGAACTGCGATCACCTTTTTTGAAAATAGGGATAACAATAGCTCTGGTAAAAAACTTAGGAACCATGCCTTTATCATAAAAGATATTCAGAATTTCAGTCATCCAAGTGGTAACCGAAACATTCCCAGCTCTAAGCATTTCGGTAGTAATTTCATTTACCCCTGGGGATGTATGTAGTTTAAGTTTAGAAACAGCCACAATAACTTCAGATTGTGTTATAGGGCCAACATTAAAGACACCAATGCATCTATCATCATTGCAAACAATGGGAGTAGAACTAACTACATTGTTTAGAACATCACTGAAATGCTCAGCCCACCTAGCCATGACAGACTCCTTATCTTCTATAACCTTACCTTGTTTATCCTTCAATCTTTGTATGCCTGTCCGTTTTCTACCACACAAAACATTAACTATCTGGTACAGCTCTCTGCTGTTGTGCTGTCTAACTGCTTTCTCGGCTTTGTCAGCCAAACCATCAAGCCAAAGATTCTTATCAGCAGCTAACTGATCTTTTACACGTTTATTAAGTTCTCTGTAATGCTTTCTATTAGGACTAGTAGGGTATTGATTAAGGACATTCCTGCAGTTCTTTCTTTCCGAAATAAGCTCAAGTGCCTTATCACTCAGATAATTCTGCCACTTCTGCTCGTTTTTTCCTAAAAGAGTACAGTTAGTGTCCAAAAAAGCCTGTTTAAAATGATCCCATTCTTCCTCAACTTCAGTAGTAAGCAAACCATGACTGTCATAATGACTAAGTAACCTATTATGGTAAGCTTTGGCTATAACTGGATCTTTCAGAGCTTCAGTATTAAAAGTAAATTTTTTAACCCTAGCACAACACTTTTTAAGTTGCAACACACTTTTAACAAGGTAATGATCAGATCCAATTTCAGCTCCCCTATATGCCATGATATTCCTAACAGAACTAGCCCATTTGCTGTTAATAAATATGTAATCAATCATATTCTTATGCAGCCCATCAGGTGAAACCCATGTGTACTTATGTATGTCGCGGTGTTTGTAATAAGTGTTAGTTATTCTGAATCCATTGAGTTTACTTACCTGTAGGAGACGTTGCCCATTGCCATTGCAGCTACCAATACCAAAAGGGCCTATTACTCCTCCCCAAAGGTCAGAGTCAGTACCAACTTTGGCATTGAAGTCACCAAGAACAAGGGTAATATCTCCTTTCTTGACAGAATTCAAAATATCCTCAAGTTGTTCATAAAACCTATCCTTCTCATCCTCATCGGCATCCTCAGTGGGGACATAACAGCAGATAACATTCAAGTCTTTAATGCTTGTCTGAAATTTTGCTGTAAGAAACCTTTCATTAATGCACTCATATCTTAGAAGAGCATCGCTAGCGTGTCTGCTGAGAAGCAGACCCACGCCTTGGTGATGTTTATTGTCTTCCCTCGTTGAAAAGAGAAATTTAAGATTATTTTTAAGAATCTGACCTTTATCTGTCCATCTGGTCTCTTGCAAGCCGAGAATATCTAAATTATAATGGTGGAATTCTTGTGTGAGGACATCAAGAGAAAAAGCTCTGTGCAGAGTCCTCAGATTCCAACTACGTATGGAGAGAAAATGGTTAGTGGGATGTTTAAAGAAACTATGTTTATTGAGAGAGGGAATGCCGACAATATCAAACAGCCCCCTAATCGCAGACATGGGGCAAAGACCCGTTCCCCCACTACTAAAGGCTGAAGCCATCTACACTGGAAGACTTCCTCCAATGTAGAATTTGACGATGCCAATAGAAGCAAAGAGTTCAGGTGCCTGCGATGACGTCTGCTCAGGATTATCCACCAGCTGATAAACATATCCTGTGAATCTATTCACTTGGGGCTGTCAACCCACAAACAAACAGAAAACACAGCAGAAGATTTTCCCTCCACAGAAGCCCACCAGTGCAGCAAAATCAGGATCCATAATCAAGCTCAGAGCCATATATCTGTCCAGTCCAGTAGGTTTTTATGGTCAGTACCAGGTTGACCACTCCTCAGCAGGGTAGAAAAAAAAAGAAAAGTAGCCATAGTTGTCCAGATCAGTAGGCCACACTAATCTGGCAACCCTCCCCTTCCGTTCACTTCCACAAGAGAGTATCTCTTTTGAAAGTTACTAACGGTCCGCACCACCAGAAGGCGGGGTCGGACATTAGGTGCTAGGCCTGGCCGGTTCTATGCATCATCACATGAATATATAATGCAATGAATATGGAGCGTGTGCAGTTACCGTTCACAGCAAACTGGAGCGGTTGCGGTTAATGTTCACAGCACATTGGATCGTGTGAGCTCATAAAGACCTGGATCGTGGGGGCTTACTCACGGAAATATTGAGCGTGTGCAGTTACCGTTCACAGCAAACTGGTTCGTGTGCAGTAACTGCACACGCTCCAGTTTGCTGTGAACGGTAACTGGAGCGTGTACAGCTGCTGTACACGCTCCAGTTATTATTTCCTGAATTCTGTAATCACGTGACACGAAGATTGCCAGATCACTAATTTCTAAAAAAATCGTTGCCAGATATTTTTTTTTCTGAATTCTGTAATCAACCACAGTGTTCGGATACTTTTTTGAGCGACTGTACAGTGAATATTTAAGGCTACAGTAAACATTCAGAATTTAAAATAAACGCAAAATAAAGATAGGATTTAAAAAAGTTCTGTAAAATCACATCTCAAACTCCGATTTTAGTGTGACTTTTTTCTGCCTGACAATTTAAGGGCTGAAATTTTAACATATGCGTCTTTCGATATCATGAGTAATGCATGACGTCGTCTTCCTCAGCTAAACGAAAGGTCAGTTTGCTTTTTTCGTGCCTTGATTACAGGCAATGGGAAGCGGGTGTTTGAACACAATGTTACGGAGCTTGTTTGCGAGACATGATTTGACAACACATTTGTCTTCTTGCTCCGAAATACACACGAGATTGCTCCCCTGGGATCGAAGGAAATTGGAGCAAGCGAATTCGGGTTTAGACAGTTCGCTAATCAGTTCACATCACTGAAAGAGGGAGGCGTTGTTGTTTTATTAATTTTAATAATTAACTACTAGGGATTCCCTTTCGCAACAACTTTCATAACAACAAGCTTTACACTTTTTCCTCATTCTGCTTTTAAACCCTTTAAGCTGTTAAAATTGATGGATTTTTTGGGTTCTGTTGTTTTACCTCTGAGCGGCACTTTTTTTGCACACCATGGGCTAAATGGCCAGGTCACTTGGACCCCGAAGGCTCAGAGAAGGTTGGGGGAGGGGACCCATTGGAACAGCTGTTGGGAGACAGATGGTAGCCTCCCGTGAAGGCCATCCGGCGTGTTCTTTAACGTGCATAGGGTATGGCTCTCTCACTCACACGGGGCCACGGCTTAACGTCCCATCCGACGGACGGCGGCCTTTCCAAGCCCATCGGTGTCCACTACTGACCGTGGGCAAGGCGGGGAATTTTGCGGAGATAAATCTCAACGCTGGGACTCGAACCTGGGAACTACAGATTACGAGCCTGGCGCGCTACCGACTGAGCACCCCCGCCCCACAGCTGTTGGGAGACAGATGGTAGCCTCCCGTCAAGGCCATCCAGCGTGTTCTCTAACGTGCACAGGGCTATCCAGCACACAGGACCACGGCTGAATCGATGGACACTCTATGAATTGACATCAGAGAATGTTCTCCCAATTAGAGCAGCGGGAGAGGCAGTGGGGTCACTATGTAGAGATTAGGACACTGAGCTGTGACGCTCTGATAGCTTTCACAGATCGTTGGTTGATGCCTCTGGCCAGGCACGGATTAACCATTGGGTTAAGGCAGGTTGTGATCGAGAGCCTATGATTTTGAAGGGGGCTATTTTTGGGCAGGAATTATCTTCCCTATTTATTTGAAGATATTATAAATTTTGCCAGTGGTTATGTGATTTACAGTGCCATACACAATGGGTGGGAGTTGGGTTATAACCTCCAGCCACTGGGTCGAGCCCCGGGTAAGGCATGGATGTATGTGTCGTTTTTCTGCTGAGGTCCTGCCATCCTCTCAGACCTTCTACTATGGCATATAAACTGACAGGCTCCTGTCAGACCTCTGTGGCAAGCAGCTGCTTGAGGGGGTATTTATTTTTATTATATATTTTATAAATAACTCCGGGAAAAATATGCTACTCAAGACGTCACGCCTCTCCCGCATTGGGTTGGGTTGTTTTACCTCTGAGCGGCACTTTTTTTTGCATTGGCTAAATGGCCAGGTCACATGGACCCCGTAGGCTCAGAGAAGGTTGGGGGAAGAGACCCACTGGAACGGCTGTTGGGAGACAGAAGGTAGCCTCCCGTGAAGGCCATCCGGCGTGTTCTTTAACGTGCATAGGGTATGGCTCTCTCACTCACATGGGGCCACGGCTTAACGTCCCATCCGACGGACGGCGTCCTTTCTAAGCCCATCGGTGTCCCCTACTGACCGTGGGCAGGGCGGGGAATTTTGCGGAGATAAATCTCAACGCTGACCCAGCTGGGACTCAACCTGAGAACTGCAGATTACGAGCCTGGCGCGCTACCAACTAAGCCACCCCCGCACTTCCCACATTGGAAGTTTCTGGGTGGTATATATGGGATATTCCCTGTTACGATATAATACGTACTACTTTTAAAACTTCTGTTTTTCTGTTATTTATAGTTTGTAACAAAATCTTAGCCCATTTAAAATAATGGGAAATAGTGTCGGACCTGTTATAATGAGAAATAGGAAATGGACTTTAAAATAACAGGAAAGAGTGTTGACTTCATGCTTAATTTTCAGAGCTGTACTATTTCTACACCATAGTTAAAAACAGCATTCTCCCCTTCCCCCACTACTCTCCTTTATACGGGGCGGGGGTGGTTCAGTCGGTAGCGCGCCAGGCTCGTAATCTGTAGTTCCCTGGTTAGAGTCCCAGCTGGGTGAGCGTTGAGATTTATCTCCGCAAAATTCCCCGTCCTGCCCACGGTCAATAGGGGACACCGATGGGCTTGGAAAGGCCGCCGTCCGTCGGATGGGACGTTAAGCCGTGGCCCCGTGTGCGGGAGAGCCATACCCTGTGCACGTTAAAGAACACGCTGGATGGTCTTGATGGGAGGCTACCATCTGTCTCCCAACAGCTGTTCCAGTGGGTCCCCTCCCCCAACCTTCTCTGAGCCTTCGGGGTCCTTGTGACTGGCCATTTAGCCCATGGTGTGCAAAAAAGTGCCGCTCAGAGGTAAAACAACCCAACCCAACATTTCCCCCTCTGTTTCAGGGGTTTAAAAAAAATCTTGAAAAATGCATGAAATAAAAATAAGTTTAATTATTGTTGCCACTTTGACCCTGGCTAGCATTCTGAAAGTGGGGAAGGGGGCATGAGCCCTTTAGACCCTCCCCCCATCCTAGATCTGGCCGTGCTTTCCGACACATTCAAGATAATTAACTATTAAGAAACAGATATATTTTTCTCATTAATGTTTTAAAAAATGTGCTCAGTTCTAAAGTGGAGTCAGAGTGGATAATTTATTAAGAAGTTTTAAAAGTGTCCGAAAAATCTGATTTTTCTCAAATATCGTTAATTTTTTTTCTACCGATGAGTTAGGTGTGTCAATGACCCAGTCATTCATTCTTTATATCAGTTACTAATGCTGTTCAATGAATATTTTAACGAGAAATCAATCAACGCTTTCGGCACCTTTTAATTTCTCGACCGTCACTCTGACCCTTATTTAATCTTGAATGACACATCGGATCTGAAATTTCTTTATCTTTTCGGATATCCGGTATCCGAAACACCTCCAAGCACCAGTTTTCACTTTTCTAGCACGGGTTGATGATCATGGGGATATCGAAATTTGACTTCTGTCTGTCCTTGAGAGGCACTATGATATAGAAATTTCCATATTTTTTCCGGGATCTACAATACAAATTGCCCCTAGAAGCAAATTTTCAGAGCTCTATCATTTCTGCACCATAGTTAAAATTAGCATCTTCCCCTTCCCCCACTACCCTCCTTTATACATTCACCCACATTCAATTCTACATTTGGCACTGCTTTCCGTAAATTAAGGATCAATCAGAAAACACGCTGGATTTGTTCCATGTGAACCGGAAGATAGATGTATGCAAATACTGTGGATTGGATTGTTTTACCTCTGAGCGGCACTTTTTTTGCACACCATGGGCTAAATGGCCAGGTCACATGGACCCCGAAGGATCAGAGAAGGTTAGTGGAGGAGACCCATTGGAACGGCTGTTGGGAGACAGATGATAGCCTCCCATCAAGGCCATCCAGCGTGTTCTTTAGCGTGCACAGGGTATTGCTCTCCAGCACACTGAGCCACGGCTTAACGTCCCATCCGACGTACGGCGGCCTTTCCAAGTCCATTGGTGTCCCCTACTGACCGTGGGCAGGGCGGGGAGTTCTGCGGAGATAAATCTCAACGCTGTCCCAGCTGGGACTCGAACCTGGGAACTACAGTTTACGAGCCTGGCGCGCTACCGTCTGAGCCACCCCCACCCCACAAATACGGTGCGTAAGAATAATATTTGAAAAGTAGAATAACAGCTTTAATTCTCAAAATAATATACGAATACAATTACATGGTAAAAAGCTGAAGGTCAGCTTAGAGAACTCAAGTTGTTCAATATGGATTCACCTCTTACCGCAATGAAAGTCCTCACAGCGATGTCTCATGCTGTTGGTAAGACGATCCAGCAGGGCTGTGGGTACTAATCTTCTTTGGTCCTTCAAAGCTGCAGAAGATTTTCAGTAGCTGGATTCAAGGGAGCAAACCATCTTCCGAGAGCATCCCCCGCATGTTCTATCAGATTTAGATCAGGAGAACTAACTCCTCCAAGTTAATAGCAACAACGGTGCGGGAGGAAATTTGAAAACATTAAATTTAGATAACATTTATTTGTTTAATTTAAAATTAATTAAGAGATTTATTGAATTCTAATCAATTTACCTTTAAAAACATAAAATACGATTTCCATACCAGATGAAAAGTTATTGTGTAATATTTTCATTTCTAAAAGAAATTCATTTTTATTAGCCCCTTTTCCCCTTTTCATAAACGAAGATCCCCTCCCCCCCAGTAATCTAGATATCAACCTACTTATATATTATATAAGCTGCATGCCATCCCATCGCTGAGTGGTTAGCGCACTTGGCTATTGATCTAAGGATTCCCTTCCCAAGCTTCTGGTTCTAAGGGACCAGAAGATCCCCTTCCCAAGCTTCTGATTCTAAGGGATAAGAAGATCCCCTTCCCAAGCTTCTGGTTCTAAGGGACCAGAAGATCCCCTTCCCAAGCTTCTGGTTCTAAGGGACCAGAAGATCCCCTTCCCAAGCTTCTGGTTCTAAGGGACCAGAAGATTCCCTTCCCAAGCTTCTGGTTCTAAGGGACCAGAAGATCCCCTTCCAAAGCTTCTGGTTCTAAGAGACCAGAAGATTCCTTTCCCAAGCTTCTGGTTCTAAGGGACCAGAAGATCCCCTTCCCAAGCTTCTGGTTCTAAGGGACCAGAATATCCCCTTCCCAAGCTTCTGGTTCTAAGGGACCAGAAGATCCCCTTCCCAAGCTTCTGGTTCTAAGGGACCAGAAGATCCCCTCTCCCATTCTTCTCAAACATTTATGCCCCGGTAAGGTATGTTGTCTTTATGAAGTCCTGCTATCACCTCAGACTTTCTACTATGAAGTAAAAAACTGATATGCCCCTGTCAGACCTCTGTGGCAAGCAACTGTTTGAGGAGATATTTATTTCATCTATATATCGCATACCGAAAAAAGTGAAAACAATAGCTCATTTTCATAAAAAGAAAGAAAAAAACCGTTTCTCACATATTATCCATCTTTAGACATTTAACTGTTTCAAGCGATAAATAAAAAGTTCTTTTCTGGTTGGATAAGTACTGTTGGATGTTTTTTTTTATGCTTCACCTCTCGGTACTTTTACATAGCGGAACTTTTTTGCACACAGTGGACTGAATACCCAAGACACATTGATCCCATAAACTCAGAGACGGTTGGGGAAGGGGATCTTCTGGACAGCTGTTAAGAGACAGAAGGAAGCCTCCCGTAAAGGCCATCCAGCGTGTTCTTTAACGTGCACAGAGTATGATTCTCCTGGACATGTGATACTGCTTAACGTCTTATCCGACAAACGGCGGTGTCGGCGTCCCAAGCCCATCGATGTTCCCTTTCTGATCGTTGTCAAGATGAGAGTTTAGTTAGATAGGTACTAAGAGGATATTATGATTCGCAATTTTTGAATTTTCCAGAAATTTGAATTTTCCAGAAATTTGAATTTCCACCACTAGAACAATATAAAATTGATACAAAGCGCCAGGACTGGGTAAAGCATGGTTCTTTTCATAATTTTTTGCAGCTTATAATTTTTGTTCGATATGTAATACACAGATAAGGCTTTAATAATACACTGGCGGAAATTGAAAAAAAAAGGATACCTAGAAGGAATTTCTTTAGGAACGTCATATTTATAATACGTTAATAGTAAAGGGCAGCAGAAACTGTGATCCAAGATTGAAATTCATTGAATGAAATAATGACGTCACTGAGGACGACAACATGCAAATGTACGCAGCGCATATTTAAGGACTAGGTTGTGAAGAAAGAAGTTTTTCGTTTTGTGTCGTGTTGTTCAGTGCTCTTTGAAGAAGTTACCATGCCTGAACGATGCAGGCGCACAACATTTGTTCAGTTAGCGGAGTTTGAGCGAGATCGTATAGTGGGTCTTCGGGAAGCAGGCTGATCTTTTCGTCAAATTGAATAACGCGTTGGACGAGTGGTATCGGCAGTGGTACGATGATGGCGTCGATGATCAGAGGAGCATTCGCACACTCGCAGACATGGATCCGGGCTACATAGTTACCGATGCATGAGAGGATCGGCGTATCAGGTGGGCGGTAGCGGCAGCAGAACGGACGGCTATGGCGTCACAAATTCGATTCTCTGTCGTACCAAAGGGTGTCTAGAAGAACGATACGTTATCACTGTCACCTAGTCACTGTCGAGCACTTTTGCAGTGGTGTAAAGAACGAGTTCATTGAAGGGAAGAAATACAGTCTGTGGTCTTCACTGATGAAAGCCGATTTTGCTTAGGAATGTCTGATGGTCGTTTACGTATTTGAAGGCGACAAGGTGAACGGCTTCTTTCATCGTGCATCCGCCAGCGACACACAGGCTACATGGTGTGGGAAGCGATTAGCTATCACTCTCGTACGTGTCTGATGTTTGTACAGAGTACACTGAATAGCAATATGAACGTCAGCAACATCGTACAGTCGGTCGTCCTGCCATATTTGAGTATAAACCCAAATGCGATATTCCAGCAGGATAACGCCCGCCCACAATCCGCCCGGGCAACTCAACATGCTCTTCAGGCAGTGCACCAACTCCCATGGCCAGCATGCTTTCCGGACTTGTCTCCAATCGAGCATGTCTGGGAAAGTTCTTTCGCGGACCGCGGCAGGCAACGACCATCGCTGAATTACGCGTCCAAGTTGAAAGCGCATGGAATGGTATCCCCCAGCGTGACATCCAGCATTTGTACGACCGATTGCACGCCAGATTGGAAGCTTGTATTGCTGCTCGAGGAGGTTCAACATCTTATTAAAATGTTCCTTCTATAAAATGTAATATTCATTAAAAGGTAAAATTAACATTGAATCACTTCACACGTGTGATCAGTCCTTTTTCAACAAGTTGTTTGTACTATAGAAATCTCGTAGATTACGCTTAAATTGTTGGGTTGTTTTACCTCTGAGCGGCACTTTTTTGCACACCATGGACTAAATGCCAGATCACAAGGACTCCGTAGGCTCAGAGAAGGTTGGGGGAGGGGACCCACTGGAACAGCTGTTGGGAGACAGATGGCAGCCTCCCGTCAAGGCCACCCAGCGTGTTCTTTAACATGCACAGGGTATGTCTCTCCCGCACACGTGGCCACGTCTTAACGTCCCATCCGACGGACGGCGGTCTTTCCAAGCCGATCGGTGTCCCCTACTGACCGTGGACAAGGCGGGGAATTTTGCGGAGATAAATTTCAACGTTCACCCAGCTTGACTTGTTAATGGTGCTCTTTTTCCAATTTCCGCCAGTGTATGTAGGCAGGCCCGGATCTAGGATCAGTAACCAAGGGGGTCAAGGTCCCCCCCCCTGTCTCCTTTGAGATTGCTAGTAAAAACATTAAACATATGTATATTACATACATTTTTCAACAAATTTTAAAGATGACTAAAAGAGGGGAAAATATTTATATTGGGACGGCGATCCAGTCTTTTGCTCAACCTCTCTGTTTTTTTCCTAGATCCGGGTTGTTCAGTTTGTTCCTCAATTTATGGAAACCAGTGTAAGATTTTAGTCGATCGCTCTTCGCTAAGCTCGAATTGCGAAGTCTTGCTGTAAAGGAATATTTCATAACATTATATTCGTGAAAAATAGGGGGTGAGGGTGGGAGGAGGGCAAAGTAAAAGGCGGGAGGAGAAACACTGGATTTCCATTGCAGTGTAACATTTTCCACTTCGTTTTACAGATTTAAAAAAATATTGAAAACTTAGTTAAATATGCACATGAGGAATAATTTTTGGCCTCCATTATCCTTTCTAACATTTTCAAATGAGGGGCCATGCCCCCCCCCCCCCCTAGCCCTAGCTTTGCATGAGAAAAAACCGAAACTTTGGTGTCTGAATGTGTGGCCAAGCCCATGCATTGATAGCAGTCATTCAGCATTCACTCCTTGTGTGTTTGCATGTTTGTATCGTAAGAGTGGAAAGGAGATCAAACTCTTCTGCTTTAAGCGACAAATGAAAGATTCTTTCTGGGTTGGAAAGTTTATTATTTTCTGTTTACCAATCTTCAATCACTTTAATTCCACCGTTAGAGGGGGCGGGGGTGGCTCAGTCGGTAGCGCGCCAGGCTCGTAATCTGTAGTTCCCAGGTTCGAGTCCCAACTGGGTCAGCGTTGAGATTTATCTCCGCAAAATTCCCCGCCCTGCCCACGGTCAGTAGGGGACACCGATGGGTTTGGAAAGGCCGCCGCCCGTCGGATGGGACGTTAAGCCGTGGACCCGTGTGTGGGAGAGCCATACCTTGTGCACGATAAAGAACATGAGGCCTTGACGGGAGACTACCATCTGTCTCCCAACAGCTGTTCCAGTGGGTCCCCTCCCCCAACCTTCTCTGAGCCTTCGGAGTCCATGTGACCTGGCCATTTAGCCCATGGTGTGCAAAAAAGTGCCGCTCAGAGGTAAAACAACCCAACCCACCGTTAGAGGGTGCTGAATTTGGAAAACGGTAAAAGTTTTGACTTTGGAAACGCATTCACTAGAGGTGATTGCAATTTTTAATTTTATAATCGTTTCATTTACCCTGTCAAAAGCTCCTTAATCGCAAGTATATAGTTTAAGCATTTATTAATTGCACCTCATTGGTAGATTAGATCTTAGATCTGTAGATAAATAATAATCAATATTAGCTAGTAAAGGATTCTTCGTTTTCAGTAGAGCTTTTTTTTTATAGAAACAGTCGCGTGATTTGATCTCGCTTCCCCAATCCTCAAGGCAAAGCTTTCCTGCTTTGCCTTGAGGGTTGGGGAACGGGACCTTGAGGTATGCGCAGCAAAGCAGAAGAAAAAGTTATTTGAATAGCTAAATTTTAATTACATTTAATCTCCAAGGCCTTTTATTTTCTCAGTGCATCAGCATCGATGCTTTTTTTCTTTTTCCATTTGCCTGACGTTGTTTGACATGCGTCCATTTTCACGCATTCCATCAGTTGACGTCGTCTTATTAGTTTCTCCAGAAAGAGTTCATCAGTTATTTATGTTCGCGATCTTCTGGGAAATTTCATAATCTGTTTATAATAACACGGTTTTCGGGAAAATAGATACAATCAGTTTCCAAGGTACTTCAATAGTTCCGCCTGCTTGTGCATTCATTTCTTTAAAACAGTGTCTCGCAAACTTTTTTACTCTGCGGCACACTGAATCTAATTTTTTTTCCGCGGCACACCTAAAAAAAAGTTTTGGATGGTTACGTAAAAAGAGGAAAATTGAAGTTTCGTTAAATGCATTTTATTTAGAATTTAGATATGAACATATTTCAATGGGATGTATGAGCTTACTTCTGCGAACAAATTTGCATTATTCTTGGCTCAAAGTTAGATAAACACACTCGCATCTCTTCATCAATCATCTGAAGCCGCTCACGCTTCTTAGATTTAATTTCAGTCAATGATGAGAATCCAAGTTCACAAAGATAAGACGAGCCGAAGGATAACAAGGCTCGAATAGCTTTTGTGCTCAATTCAGGATATTGAGGTTATCAGGATATTGAATTCAGGATATCTAGTGTCAATTTGAAAATCTCTCGCGGCACACTTGGAATTTCTCGCGGCACACAGTTTGCGAGACACTGGTTTAAAACAAAATGTAACCAGAAGGAACAAAAATCCACGTTGCGTTTAATTCTCGACGGAATTACTCGATTAGTAATATTCCAGTGTCCATAAACACTTAAGCAGAAAAATCAACTGTTTTTAGAGGAATGCTAAGCATTTACTTTCTATATTTTTTTCTAAATGCTCGCATGCAGGACGGAATTTACACCTGAAGCTCCCCTAGGCACAAAAAGTGGTGATGTATATTTATGTTAAATATTTTAAATTAATATATAATTTAAATATTATATATATATTCCTCCGAAGTTAACAAGCTACGACTTGTTTGAAAGCATTTCTAAACTTGTCATTACATGTTAAAAACAAAGGCCATATCATTATTTCTCTCTTTGCTGGCTACACGTAAATTTCAGTCTGCGAAATCTGAACTTTGTTGCTATGGAACCTAATAAAGACGAGGAAAGATTTTGCTTTTGACACAAGGATGTTGCTTGGGCACGAGAGAAAAATATTCATGCAGATTTATCACAAGTATATGGGAATCATACCTGTTCATATGGCACAGTTACGGGATGGATGCACAAATTCAGAATAGGACGGCCGAGTGTCGAAGTCCTTATTTGCTTCGGAATAGGGCGGCAGAGCTTCGGAATTCTTATTTGCTTCGGAATAGGGCGGCAGAGCTTCGGAGTCCTTATTTGCTTCGGAATAGGACGGCCGAGCTTTGGAGTCCTTATTTGCTTCGGGAATGGACGGCCGAGCTTCGGAGTCCTTATTTGCTTTGGAATAGGACGACCGAGCTTCGGAGTCCTTATTTGCTTCGGAATAGGACGGCCGAGCTTCGGAGTCCTTATTTGCTTCGGAATAGGACGGCCGAGCTTCGGAGTCCTTATTTGCTTCGGAATAGGACGGCCGAGCTTCGGAGTCCTTATTTGCTTCGGAATAGGACGGCCGAGCTTCGGAGTCCTTATTTGCTTCAGAATTGAGTGGCAGAGCTCGGAGTCCTTATTTGCTTCGGAATAGGACGGCAGAGCTTCGGAGTCCTTATTTGCTTCAGAATTGAGTGGCAGAGCACGGAGTCCTTATTTGCTTCGGAATAGGACGGCAGAGCTTCGGAGTCCTTATTTGCTTCGGAATAGGACTGCCGAGCTTTGGAGTCCTTATTTGCTTCGGGAATGGACGGCCGAGCTTCGGAGTCCTTATTTGCTTCGGAATAGGACGGCCGTGCTTCGGCACCTTCATGCACGAAGATCGATGATGGCCATGAACGAGAGAACCATTGCTGCTGTTACGTACATGCTGCCGTGTCACGTGACACGAAGGTTGCCAGATCAGTAATTTCTAAAAAAATCGTTGCCATATACTTTTTTTGAATTTTGTAATCAACTATAGTGTTCGGATATTTTTTTGAGCGATTGTACGTTAGTCACTTGCATAGGGATGTATATGTAATAAGAGAGACATTCAAATGTTACATTTTGTTAAATATGTGTATATCGAGGCGCTGATCTCGAATACCTGATATGTTATCAAGAGGTCGTGGGTTCGGATCCCACCAGGTCAATGACAATTTTTCCTCTGTAAGCTGTAAATACAGATGGAAGGGTGAGTGTTTGTTGTGAAACAAACACTCACCCTTCCATCGGCGTGGTAGGGTCGAAACCATGATTTGTCAGACCAAATGACGTGTTTCCAGTCCTCCGCACCTCCAGTTGCGATAGGCCTTTGCAAACTGCAGCGTAATCTTTTGGTGTCTTGCAATCAACAAGAGGACACGACTGCCATAGGCTATTTTTTTCTGTGGTATGAAGGATAGTCTTTGTGCATAAGCTTGTGGATGCGCTCTCATTCAATCCGACGTTATCTGCTCCAATGTAGCAGTGATATTCCTTGTAACGATACGGAACATTCTGCATTCACCTCAAGAGTCAATTGCACGTTTACGTCCACATTTATCCCGCTGGTTTTAGGTTTTGCCATATTCCACAAAGTCTTGGTACACACGTGTGACGGTCAGACTTGGAAATGACAATAGTTCAGCAGTTGTGGTGACTGAACAACTGGCCTTCCTCGCACCTACTCTCTGGCCATGGGGCGGGGGTGCCTCAGTCGGTAGCGCGTCAGGCTCGTAATCTGTAGTTCCCAGGTTCGAGTCCCAGCTGGGTCAGCGTTGAGATTTATCTCCGCAAAATTCCTCGCCCTGCCCACGGTCAGTAGAGGACATCGATGGGCTTGGAAAGGCCGCCGTCCGTCGGATGAGACGTTAAGCCGTGGCCCCGTGTGCGGGAGAACCATATCCTGTGCACGTTAAAGAACACGCTGGATGGCCTTGACGGGAAGCTACCATCTGTCTCCCAACAGCTGTTCCAGTGGGTCCCCTCCCCCAACCTTCTCTGAGCCTTCGGGGTCCATGTGACTGGCCATTTAGCCCATGGTGTGCAAAAAAGTGCCGCTCAGAAGTAAAACAACCCAACCCAACCTATCTGGCCACGGTCAAATTCACTTACGTCGCTGCTTTTACCCATGATTACTTTTCCGTGATTGGTTTCCAATGCATAGAGACCTGCTGTATTTATAGGCATTGCCAGTTACAGCGTCCCACGTGACTGGACGCGATACTTCTGCTTGCTTATTGTTTTTGGGGTGGATATAATAATTTGTCCATTCAGTTTATATTAGAAAAAGCAATTAGATCCTTCCACGTCATGTGAATGGAAATCCAAATTGAACGCTCACTAACTTTTAAAATAAATTTTTTACGGAAAAAAATGTCATTAGTAATTTGAATATCTCACTCAAATCTGAAATTTAAGCAACATTCGCTTACTATGTAAATTGAATTGTTGAAGTTAGAACTTTTACCGCATATTCCACTGACTACTCTTCCTGATAATTATTTCTCCCAAACTGATGAAAACGGAGAAAAAAGTGCCACAAATTCAAATATCAGATATATGCTAGTGAATAATTTATTATAACAGTTCTGTTTTATCTTTTGAGTAAATTTTTATGAGTTGCAAAATTTGCAGTTAAATATTTCATCTTCCATAATTTTTTAAATATTAAAGGAATATAGAGGGGGAAATGGATGTGTAGAGAGATTTGAGTGGGATCTGCAGTATTTCTCCAGTCAAATATCCCATGGCAGGGTGATTAGCGTGTTTGACTACTTTTCCAAGGGATCTGCATATACTTATCAAGGGGGCGGGGGGGGGGGGGGGGGGTGGCTCAGTCGGTAGCGCGCCAGGCTCGTAATCTGTAGTTCCCAGGTTCGAGTCCCAGCTGGGTCAGCGTTGAGATTTATCTCCGCAAAATTCCCCGCCCTGCCCACGGTCAGTAGGGGACACCGATGGGCTTGGAAAGGTCGCCGTCCGTCGGATGGGACGTTAAGCCGTGGGCCCGTGTGCGGGAGAACCATACCATGTGCACGTCAAAGAACACACTAGATGGCCTTGACGGGAGGCTACCATCTGTCTCCCAACAGCTGTTCCAGTGGGTCCCCTCCCCCAACCTTCTCTGAGCCTTCGGGGTCCATGTGACCTGGCCATTTAGCCCATGGTGTGCAAAAAAGTGCCGCTCAGAGGTAAAACAACCAACCAAATACTTATCAAGGAATCTCTTTCAATCGATCCCTTGATAAGGAAGGAAAATTTCTTTCTTTGTATTATCTTTCTGCTGAAGTGGCTCCTCTTCATAAATCTTCTCTATTACATATGAAATTGGGATCTTTCTGTCAGACCTCTGTTGCAATCAGCTGCTTGAGGGGAAAGTTATTTTTTTTTCATAAAAAAACTTATTTTTA
This sequence comes from Ryuthela nishihirai, assembly GCA_038380435.1. Classification (NCBI taxonomy): domain Eukaryota; kingdom Metazoa; phylum Arthropoda; class Arachnida; order Araneae; family Heptathelidae; genus Ryuthela; species Ryuthela nishihirai. The sequence continues at coordinate 19,503,720 of JAWZYU010000028.1, read as the reverse complement.
GAGCTTTGAACGTTGCTTTGCATTCCCATAACATGCAAGTGTCCAGTTACTTCTATAATAATAACAGAAAGTGTCTGTGTGTCTGGCAGCTATAACTCATCGATAAAGCATGGTAGATGCTTCAGATTTTCACATTATGTTTCTGGTAGTGTTTCAGGTTGCAGTGCCAAATTTTAAGTCGAAAATCCAAAAGGGGGGCTTGCTAGAAGCAAAAATATGTACCATGTTATTCCTACCAGAAATGGTAATCGCTGTCAAACTTATTGTTGCCATTTAGATTTCCCTAATTATGAACTTAAGATTCAAAATAAACTTTAACTCTGCTGCCGTTTCCAGATTCTCCACATTTTCAAAGGAATTTTTATATTAATGCGTCCCATTGTAGTTAGGGACCTGATGTTTTAACCCAAAAGAGGATCAGGCAGGGGGAACACGTGTACCAAATTTGGGAGCTTTCGGTCATGTATGTCGGGAATCACAGAGCATTAAAACCTGTCGAAATAACAGTATCGATAATTTGCGACGAAGCCATGGGAAACATTCCTGACCAGATGAGTTTGGGTTGGGTTGTTTTACCTCTGAGCGGCACTTTTTTGCACAACATGAGCTAAATGGCCAGGTCACATGGACCCCGAAGGCTCAGAGAAGGTTGGGGGAGGGGACCCACTGGAACAGCTGTTGGGAGACAGATGGTAGCCTCCCGTCAAGGCCATCTAGTGTGTTCTTTGACGTGCACATGGTATGGTTCTCCCGCACACGGGCCCACGGCTTAACGTCCCATCCGACGGACGGCGGCCTTTCCAAGTCCATCGGTGTCTCCTACTGACCGTGGACAAGGCGGGGAATTTTGCGGAGATAAATCTCAACGCTGACCCAGCTGGGACTCGAACCTGGGAACTATAGATTACGAGCCTTGCGCGCTACTGACTGAGCCACCCCCGCCCCAAGGACCAGATGATAAAGGGACCGAGGTCCCTTTTACAAAGTGGTCCAGTTACTAAGATGAATAGGATGTGATACACATACACGAAAGCGCGAACGTTGACGTCAACAACGCCGGGCAATACTTTGTGTTGAATCTGTTCTAAAGTGTTGTGGGAGGGGAGGGCAGAACTCTCAAAACCAACCTTTAGTGCAGTAAAAAAAACAGATTATTCGGATTAAATATGAAACCCGGGCAGCAACAATTTGAGTAGAAAAGAAGCCACGGGCCAAGTAAGAATCCGATTTTTTAACTAACCACCCCCGGGGCACACGGAGGGAACAGGGACACTCCGACCAATGTACAGAATTTGAACCATGCCGTCAAGTATCACGGGGGCTCGTGCAAGAACTCAGGCATTATATATAAATCATGAGGGCAGAAAAATCTATCGAAATGGAAATAAAACTATCGATGATTTGGGTAGAAACGAAGCCACGGGCTATGAGATCGAGAGTTGACGTCAGCAAAGCGTAAGTCTTCGTTTTAAATCAGTGCTTAATGGTCACGTGGGTTTGGGGAGGGTCACAAAACTAAACTTCAGTGCAATGAAAATAAGAATATGCAGATTAAAAGTGAGACCCGGGCAAGCGATAGTTTGCATGGAGACGAAGCCACGGCTTGTAAAAGAGAGCTGATGTCAATAATGACCTAGGCAAACGCTGGGAAAGTCTTTGAGTTGAATATGTGCTAAAGTGCAGTGGGGATTGGGAGGGGGGGAGGTGAGCACGGGGTGTACTGACAAAACTATAAATCAGGTCAAAACTGGGGCGGGGGTGGCTCAGTCGGTAGCGCGCCAGGCTCGTAATCTATAGTTCCCAGGTTCGAGTCTCAGCTGGGTCAGCGTTGAGATTTATCTCCGCAAAAATTCCCCGCCTGCCCACGGTCAGTAGGGGACACCGATGGGCTTGGAAAGGCCGCCGTCCGTCGGATGGGACGTTAAGCCGTGGCCCCGTGTGCAGGAGAGCCATACCCTGTGCACGTTAAAGAACACGCTGGATGGTCTTGTCGGGAGGCCACCATCTGTCTCCCAACAGCTGTTCCAGTGGGTCCCCTCCCCCAACCTTCTCTGAGCCTTCGGGATCCATGTGACCTGGCCATTTAGCCCATGGTGTGCAAAAAAGTGCCGCTCAGAGGTAAAACAATCTAACACAACCCAGGTCAAAACTCATCCCTCCCCCTCACTGGTGCATTATGGTCATAGCTGCAGATGCGCCATAAAACCCCAACCAACCAACCCATCCACCTCCTCTTTTAGAGCTTCTGAATACAGTACTGACTCTTTTCTCCGAAATAAAATAAATCGTACGAAATCTTAAAATTCTGCAAAATGAAATCGAAAAAAAAAAATGTGATTTGAAAACGAGTAATTTTGAAAGAGTCTAGTCTTGCATTTTGTTCTTATTGAGATGCAAATTCAATTTTATAAAATAAAATAATAATTGCGATATGAAATAAAGGAAGAAGATAGCATTTTAATTCAGCAAATGTAGACTTCGCTATTTTGACTTTCTCCTACACCTAAACAGAGAGTAAATCCTTTCAAATCCAAAAGGGATACCAACTTTTATCGCTACCTCCCACTCTGTTCTCGGTGAAGGGCGGGGGTGGTGTGTGTGTGTGTGTGTGTGGGGGGGGGGGGGGCAGGCTCGTAATCTGCATTTCCCCAGTTCGTGTCCCGCCCTGACCCAGCATTGAGATTTATCTCATCAAAACTCCCCGCCTCCCCCTCTGTGAGTGGGTACACCCTGCGCACGTTAAAGAACGCGCTGGATGATTTTGACGGGAGACTCTCCCAACAGCTGTCCAGTGGGTCCCCTTCCCCCAATTTCCTCTGAGCCTTCGGGGTCCTTGTGACATGGCGATTTAGCCCCATTGTATGCAAAAAAGTGTCGCTCAGAGGTAAAAATAACCCAAAGCCTTCGATGATACAGGGGACACTGATGGTCTTGGAAAGATCACCGTCTTGGGATGGAACGCTAAACGTAAGTCATACATTGAGCCCGTTAAAGAACACAATGTTTTGTCTTGACGGGAGGTTTCAATCTGCCAGTCTAACAGAGTTCAGCTTAACAGCCTCTTCCTTCCCACTCTGAAGTTGATTTAACAGAATTTCAATTGAAGTGCTCTTCTACTGGTAAAACAACCCTAGTCTCAAAATGATTCTCGTCCATTTAAACGGTTTACTGAATTGCCTCACTAAAGGGATGATATTACGTATTGGTGAAATTCCGTTGAGTTATTTTACCTGTGAGAGGCACTTGTTGTTTCACACAATCTGTTAAACGTCCACGTCGTAAGGACCCCCAAGATCCGAAATTGAGTAAGGGGTACACTGAATAGCTATTAGGAGAGAGATGAATGCTTTCCATCAATCCAATCCATATTCTTTAACGTGCACAAAGTATGGCTCTCCAATACATGGAGGCAAGGCATAATGTCCCATCAAGGCAATCCATATTCTTTAACGTGCACAAGGTATGGCTCTCCAATACATGGAGGCAAGACATAATGTCCCATCAGGGCAATCCATATTCTTTAACGTGCACAAGGTATGGCTCTCCAACACATGGAGGCAAGGCATAACGTCACATCAAGGCAATCCATATTCTTTAACGTGCACAAGGTATGGCTCTCCAACACATGGAGGCAAGGCATAACGTCCCATCAAGGCAATCCATATTCTTTAATGTGCACAAGGTATGGCTCTCCAACACATGGAGGCAAGGCTTAATGTCCCATGAAGGCAATCCATATTCTTTAAAGTGCACAAGGTATGGCTCTCCAACACATGGAGGCAAGGCTTATTGTCCCATGAAGGCAATCCATATTCTTTAACGTGCACAAGGTATGGCTCTCCAACACATGGAGGCAAGGCTTAATGTCCCATCAAGGCAATCCATATTCTTTAACGTGCACAAGGTATGGCTCTCCAACACATGGAGGCAAGGCTTAATGTCCCATGAAGGCAATCCATATTCTTTAACGTGCACAAGGTATGGCTCTCCAACACATGGAGGCAAGGCTTAATGTCCCATCAAGGCAATCCATATTCTTTAACGTGCACAAGGTATGACTCTCCAACACATGGAGGCAAGGCTTAATGTCCCATGAAGGCAATCCATATTCTTTAACGTGCACAAGGTATGACTCTCCAACACATGGAGGCAAGGCTTAATGTCCCATGAAGGCAATCCATATTCTTTAACGTGCACAAGGTATGACTCTCCAACACATGGAGGCAAGGCTTAATGTCCCATGAAGGCAATCCATGTTCTTTAACGTGCACAAGGTATGACTCTCCAACACATGGAGGCAAGGCTTAATGTCCCATGAAGGCAATCCATATTCTTTAACGTGCACAAGGTATGACTCTCCAACACATGGAGGCAAGGCTTAATGTCCCATCAAGGCAATCCATATTCTTTAACGTGCACAAGGTATGGCTCTCCAACACATGGAGGCAAGGCTTAATGTCCCATGAAGGCAATCCATATTCTTTAACGTGCACAAGGTATGGCTCTCCAACACATGGAGGCAAGGCTTAATGTCCCATGAAGGCAATCCATATTCTTTAACGTGCACAAGGTATGACTCTCCAACACATGGAGGCAAGGCTTAATGTCCCATCAAGGCAATCCATATTCTTTAACGTGCACAAGGTATGGCTCTCCAACACATGGAGGCAAGGCTTAATGTCCCATGAAGGCAATCCATATTCTTTAACGTGCACAAGGTATGACTCTCCAACACATGGAGGCAAGGCTTAATGTCCCATGAAGGCAATCCATATTCTTTAACGTGCACAAGGTATGACTCTCCAACACATGGAGGCAAGGCTTAATGTCCCATGAAGGCAATCCATATTCTTTAACGTGCACAAGGTATGACTCTCCAACACATGGAGGCAAGGCTTAATGTCCCATGAAGGCAATCCATATTCTTTAACGTGCACAAGGTATGACTCTCCAACACATGGAGGCAAGGCTTAATGTCCCATGAAGGCAATCCATATTCTTTAACGTGCACAAGGTATGACTCTCCAACACATGGAGGCAAGGCTTAATGTCCCATGAAGGCAATCCATATTCTTTAACGTGCACAAGGTATGACTCTCCAACACATGGAGGCAAGGCTTAATGTCCCATGAAGGCAATCCATATTCTTTAACGTGCACAAGGTATGACTCTCCAACACATGGAGGCAAGGCTTAATGTCCCATGAAGGCAATCCATATTCTTTAACGTGCACAAGGTATGACTCTCCAACACATGGAGGCAAGGCTTAATGTCCCATGAAGGCAATCCATATTCTTTAACGTGCACAAGGTATGACTCTCCAACACATGGAGGCAAGGCTTAATGTCCCATGAAGGCAATCCATATTCTTTAACGTGCACAAGGTATGACTCTCCAACACATGGAGGCAAGGCTTAATGTCCCATGAAGGCAATCCATATTCTTTAACGTGCACAAGGTATGACTCTCCAACACATGGAGGCAAGGCTTAATGTCCCATGAAGGCAATCCATATTCTTTAACGTGCACAAGGTATGACTCTCCAACACATGGAGGCAAGGCTTAATGTCCCATGAAGGCAATCCATATTCTTTAACGTGCACAAGGTATGACTCTCCAACACATGGAGGCAAGGCTTAATGTCCCATCAAGGCAATCCATATTCTTTAACGTGCACAAGGTATGGCTCTCCAACACATGGAGGCAAGGCTTAATGTCCCATCAAGGCAATCCATATTCTTTAACGTGCACAAGGTATGGCTCTCCAACACATGGAGGCAAGGCTTAATGTCCCATGAAGGCAATCCATATTCTTTAACGTGCACAAGGTATGACTCTCCAACACATGGAGGCAAGGCTTAATGTCCCATGAAGGCAATCCATATTCTTTAACGTGCACAAGGTATGACTCTCCAACACATGGAGGCAAGGCTTAATGTCCCATGAAGGCAATCCATATTCTTTAACGTGCACAAGGTATGACTCTCCAACACATGGAGGCAAGGCTTAATGTCCCATGAAGGCAATCCATATTCTTTAACGTGCACAAGGTATGACTCTCCAACACATGGAGGCAAGGCTTAATGTCCCATGAAGGCAATCCATATTCTTTAACGTGCACAAGGTATGACTCTCCAACACATGGAGGCAAGGCTTAATGTCCCATCAAGGCAATCCATATTCTTTAACGTGCACAAGGTATGACTCTCCAACACATGGAGGCAAGGCTTAATGTCCCATGAAGGCAATCCATATTCTTTAACGTGCACAAGGTATGACTCTCCAACACATGGAGGCAAGGCTTAATGTCCCATCAAGGCAATCCATATTCTTTAACGTGCACAAGGTATGACTCTCCAACACATGGAGGCAAGGCTTAATGTCCCATCAAGGCAATCCATATTCTTTAACGTGCACAAGGTATGACTCTCCAACACATGGAGGCAAGGCTTAATGTCCCATGAAGGCAATCCATATTCTTTAACGTGCACAAGGTATGACTCTCCAACACATGGAGGCAAGGCTTAATGTCCCATCAAGGCAATCCATATTCTTTAACGTGCACAAGGTATGGCTCTCCAACACATGGAGGCAAGGCTTAATGTCCCATGAAGGCAATCCATATTCTTTAACGTGCACAAGGTATGACTCTCCAACACATGGAGGCAAGGCTTAATGTCCAATGAAGGCAATCCATATTCTTTAACGTGCACAAGGTATGGCTCTCCAACACATGGAGGCAAGGCTTAATGTCCCATCAAGGCAATCCATATTCTTTAACGTGCACAAGGTATGACTCTCCAACACATGGAGGCAAGGCTTAATGTCCCATGAAGGCAATCCATATTCTTTAACGTGCACAAGGTATGACTCTCCAACACATGGAGGCAAGGCTTAATGTCCCATCAAGGCAATCCATATTCTTTAACGTGCACAAGGTATGACTCTCCAACACATGGAGGCAAGGCTTAATGTCCCATCAAGGCAATCCATATTCTTTAACGTGCACAAGGTATGACTCTCCAACACATGGAGGCAAGGCTTAATGTCCCATGAAGGCAATCCATATTCTTTAACGTGCACAAGGTATGACTCTCCAACACATGGAGGCAAGGCTTAATGTCCCATCAAGGCAATCCATATTCTTTAACGTGCACAAGGTATGGCTCTCCAACACATGGAGGCAAGGCTTAATGTCCCATCAAGGCAATCCATATTCTTTAACGTGCACAAGGTATGGCTCTCCAACACATGGAGGCAAGGCTTAATGTCCCATCAAGGCAATCCATATTCTTTAACGTGCACAAGGTATGACTCTCCAACACATGGAGGCAAGGCTTAATGTCCCATCAAGGCAATCCATATTCTTTAACGTGCACAAGGTATGGCTCTCCAACACATGGAGGCAAGGCTTAATGTCCCATCAAGGCAATCCATATTCTTTAACGTGCACAAGGTATGGCTCTCCAACACATGGAGGCAAGGCTTAATGTCCCATCAAGGCAATCCATATTCTTTAACGTGCACAAGGTATGACTCTCCAACACATGGAGGCAAGGCTTAATGTCCCATCAAGGCAATCCATATTCTTTAACGTGCACAAGGTATGACTCTCCAACACATGGAGGCAAGGCTTAATGTCCCATCAAGGCAATCCATATTCTTTAACGTGCACAAGGTATGACTCTCCAACACATGGAGGCAAGGCTTAATGTCCCATGAAGGCAATCCATATTCTTTAACGAGCACAAGGTATGACTCTCCAACACATGGAGGCAAGGCTTAATGTCCCATCAAGGCAATCCATATTCTTTAACGTGCACAAGGTATGACTCTCCAACACATGGAGGCAAGGCTTAATGTCCCATGAAGGCAATCCATATTCTTTAACGTGCACAAGGTATGACTCTCCAACACATGGAGGCAAGGCTTAATGTCCCATGAAGGCAATCCATATTCTTTAACGTGCACAAGGTATGACTCTCCAACACATGGAGGCAAGGCTTAATGTCCCATCAAGGCAATCCATATTCTTTAACGTGCACAAGGTATGACTCTCCAACACATGGAGGCAAGGCTTAATGTCCCATCAAGGCAATCCATATTCTTTAACGTGCACAAGGTATGACTCTCCAACACATGGAGGCAAGGCTTAATGTCCCATCAAGGCAATCCATATTCTTTAACGTGCACAAGGTATGGCTCTCCAACACATGGAGGCAAGGCTTAATGTCCCATCAAGGCAATCCATATTCTTTAACGTGCACAAGGTATGACTCTCCAACACATGGAGGCAAGGCTTAATGTCCCATCAAGGCAATCCATATTCTTTAACGTGCACAAGGTATGACTCTCCAACACATGGAGGCAAGGCTTAATGTCCCATGAAGGCAATCCATATTCTTTAACGTGCACAAGGTATGACTCTCCAACACATGGAGGCAAGGCTTAATGTCCCATGAAGGCAATCCATATTCTTTAACGTGCACAAGGTATGACTCTCCAACACATGGAGGCAAGGCTTAATGTCCCATGAAGGCAATCCATATTCTTTAACGTGCACAAGGTATGACTCTCCAACACATGGAGGCAAGGCTTAATGTCCCATGAAGGCAATCCATATTATTTAAAGTGCACAAGGTATGGCTCTCCAACACATGGAGGCAAGGCTTAATGTCCCATCAAGGCAATCCATATTATTTAAAGTGCACAAGGTATGGCTCTCCAACACATGGAGGCAAGGCTTAATGTCCCATCAAGGCAATCCATATTATTTAAAGTGCACAAGGTATGGCTCTCCAACACATGGAGGCAAGGCTTAATGTCCCATCAAGGCAATCCATATTATTTAAAGTGCACAAGGTATGGCTCTCCAACACATGGAGGCAAGGCTTAATGTCCCATCAAGGCAATCCATATTATTTAAAGTGCACAAGGTATGGCTCTCCAACACATGGAGGCAAGGCTTAATGTCCCATCAAGGCAATCCATATTATTTAAAGTGCACAAGGTATGGCTCTCCAACACATGGAGGCAAGGCTTAATGTCCCATCAAGGCAATCCATATTATTTAAAGTGCACAAGGTATGGCTCTCCAACACATGGAGGCAAGGCTTAATGTCCCATCAAGGCAATCCATATTATTTAAAGTGCACAAGGTATGGCTCTCCAACACATGGAGGCAAGGCTTAATGTCCCATCAAGGCAATCCATATTATTTAAAGTGCACAAGGTATGGCTCTCCAACACATGGAGGCAAGGCTTAATGTCCCATCAAGGCAATCCATATTATTTAAAGTGCACAAGGTATGGCTCTCCAACACATGGAGGCAAGGCTTAATGTCCCATCAAGGCAATCCATATTATTTAAAGTGCACAAGGTATGGCTCTCCAACACTTGGAGGCAAGGCTTAATGTCCCATCAAGGCAATCCATATTATTTAAAGTGCACAAGGTATGGCTCTCCAACACATGGAGGCAAGGCTTAATGTCCCATCAAGGCAATCCATATTCTTTAACGTGCACAAGGTATGACTCTCCAACACATGGAGGCAAGGCTTAATGTCCCATGAAGGCAATCCATATTCTTTAACGTGCACAAGGTATGACTCTCCAACACATGGAGGCAAGGCTTAATGTCCCCTGAAGGCAATCCATATTATTTAAAGTGCACAAGGTATGGCTCTCCAACACATGGAGGCAAGGCTTAATGTCCCATCAAGGCAATCCATATTATTTAAAGTGCACAAGGTATGGCTCTCCAACACATGGAGGCAAGGCTTAATGTCCCATCAAGGCAATCCATATTATTTAAAGTGCACAAGGTATGGCTCTCCAACACATGGAGGCAAGGCTTAATGTCCCATCAAGGCAATCCATATTATTTAAAGTGCACAAGGTATGGCTCTCCAACACATGGAGGCAAGGCTTAATGTCCCATCAAGGCAATCCATATTATTTAAAGTGCACAAGGTATGGCTCTCCAACACATGGAGGCAAGGCTTAATGTCCCATCAAGGCAATCCATATTATTTAAAGTGCACAAGGTATGGCTCTCCAACACATGGAGGCAAGGCTTAATGTCCCATCAAGGCAATCCATATTATTTAAAGTGCACAAGGTATGGCTCTCCAACACATGGAGGCAAGGCTTAATGTCCCATCAAGGCAATCCATATTATTTAAAGTGCACAAGGTATGGCTCTCCAACACATGGAGGCAAGGCTTAATGTCCCATCAAGGCAATCCATATTATTTAAAGTGCACAAGGTATGGCTCTCCAACACATGGAGGCAAGGCTTAATGTCCCATCAAGGCAATCTATATTCTTTAAAGTGGAATTCCAAGCCTATCAGTTTCCCCTTTCTCACCGAGGATAGTGGGAGAGGATTAGTGGAAAAAATCTCATTTAGGCACCGTTGAGACTCAAACCTGGGGACATCTTGCTAGGAGCCTAGAGCTCTACCTATTGAACCAATCTCTGCTCTCATTCCTGCAGTTTCGGCTGCTTTGGAACAAAAAGACTTCTAAGCAGCAGAATCTCTTAAATACCCTTCTTAATAAAATTTTTGCTGGCTTTTTATTGACTTCCTGTTAGAGATAAAACGCAGCCTCCTTCAATACTTTAAGCTTAAAACTAAGAACAAAATCTTTTCCCATCCGCCAGTACATTTTTTTAATCAGCACTGTCAACGATCTTTGGTTTCCATTGCTTTTCTGCCCGCCAATTTCCACTATTCTCTTCCCGCAAAAACTTTCTTCCAAACAATTACAGCTCGCATATCCACCCAAACTACACGAGTTCTTCCGTGTTACGTGAACACCGCGCGATTTATTGCTGGCAAAGTGTCGTCCCTTGTGAAAACTTTTTTGCAGCGGAGTTGAAGCAGTTGGTAAGATTGGTGTCAGGAATGCCGACATTATTTCATTGATATATTGGCTTCTGAAGTGTTAGTGGAATCGGATATAGAGGGCGGCTCACTTGTGTAATGATACAAGCAATCACCAGTTGCTTGCTGTCGCTGGCTACTACAATATGTGGCAATATTGCTGCCACGGAGCTTAACGACGCCTCCTTCAGTAGCAATCCTGTCAACTTTCTGTTTTATTGAATGAATGTTGTGGAGAAAAGTACACCGTCGGGGGCGATTACAACTGCGATTTCGATTTGTTTGTAGACTTAAAATGCAGGTGAAAACTTTGAACTGGTTTTGGTTGGTTTACCTCTGAGCGGCACGTTTTTGCACACCATGGGCTAAATGGCCAGGTCACATGGACCCCGAAGGCTCAGAGAAGGTTGGGGGAGGGACCCACTGGAACAGCTGTTGGGAGACAGATGGTAGCCTCCCGTCAAGGCCATCCAGCGTGTTCTTTAACGTGCACAGGGTATGGCTCTCCCGCACACGGGGCCACGGCTTAACGTCCCATCCGACGGACGGCGGCCTTTCCAAGCCCATCGGTGTCCCCTACTGACAGTGGGCAGGGCGGGGAATTTTGCGGAGATAAATCTCAACGCTGACCCAACTGGGACTCGAACCTGGGAACTACAGATTACGAGCCTGGCGCGCTACCGACTGAGCCACCCCCGCCCCAACTTTGAACTGTGTTATTACTTCGTTTAAATGCAAAAATATTGAGGAATAATTTAAATTGGGAGTTTCAAATTGCTTTTCTTAGATATGTATGCATCGCTATATACCTTTATTTGACTTATTTGAAAATTAGATATGTGTAAGGGCATTCACAGGGGGCGCTTAATCTCCCATTTGAAAATCTGGAAATGTGAATTTTTTCAGTTGTAAGAAGACTGGGGGAGTTCTTATTTTTCTAGCTTCTAGTACAAGAGCTTCACATGATAATGTTTTTGTTAACCAAAGTTGTGTTAAAATAGAAAAAAATTGTTATCGTAAATATTTAAATTTCCTATTTTGGCAAAGTTAAACATTTGTGTCTTTTAAATTTTCATCGCGTAATTAGCGTTTGTTAAGCAAAAGCGCAGAAAAATGTTAATTGTGTTTAAAGAATACTAAAAATTGTTGTGTGTCTCCACAATTTTCGCATTGTTTATTGGATTTTCAAAAAACAAAAATAAAAATGTTTTTTTGCATTATTTAAAAATTAATCTAATGTAATAAGCCTAAAATCTCTAATTTTTTTGTAAAGAAATACAGTTACCTAGAAACGATGTTTGACAAGAATCAACGTATTCTAAGAAACAATGCCTATTGCGTAAGAAAAAATAGCACGGGCGCTCTTTCAAAATTTCATGTTTTCATTTACAAAAGAAAATTTGCAAACGCCACTGTATATGCCTATGGAAGTGATATTCAGTTAAATTGAAATTTTATTGCGTTATCCATAAGAAATATTTATAAACTTTAAAATATTGAGTAGAATTAATTCCATGTGGCCGAGTGGTTAGCACGTTTGCTGCTGATCTAAGGGACCTGGGTTCGAGCCCCGCGTAAGGTGTCGTTTTTCTAATGAGGTCCTGCCATCCTCACAGACCTTCTACTATGGCATATAAACTGACAGACTCCTGTCAGACCTCTGTGGCAAGCAGCTGCTTGAGGGGGTATTTAATTTTTTATTTATACAATTTTTTTACTCTTGTGAATTTTTCCTTCAATTTCAAATTCCAACTTTTAATTTCTAATTTTGATTTTAATTTTTGACTGCCATGAGGTAGCTAGTTATTCACTGGAAAGAAAGCTATGATGATGCACAGATTCGACCACGCCTAGCGCCTAAAGTCCGACTCCGCCTTCTCGTAGTGCAGACCGATAGTACCTTTCAAAAGACATACTCTCTTCTGAAAGGGAACGGAAGAGGAGGGCTGCCAGATCCTGTGGCCTACTGATCTAGCCTACTATGGCCACTTTCCATTTTTTTTCTACCCTGATGTGGAGTGATCGACCACACAGAGTACTGATGCTGACCACATTGTCGTTGTTGTTGTGGTGATTCACACATAACTGTACCTTAATTCACACAGAACTGAACCTTGGTTCACACAGAACCATATCATGGTTCACACAGAACCGAACCGTCTCCTTAAAGTTATTGTTTTTGAGCAAGAGCAGCGTCCCTTGACACATGAAATTACATATGCTGTGGACTAAACTGTGTCGTCTTTGTCATATGCTTGGGTTGATATAAATTTCGCTCTTTAGCAGAGAAGATCAACTAATCCTTTAATTACCTTAACCCTTACTTAGGTGAAATCATAGATTCGCGGATTGTTACATCCATACCGACATATGCCTCAGACTTGCTGCGCCAAGTGATGTGTAGAAAGGTGTCCAACAATTCAAGAACGATTGTTTGGACTGTTTTACCTCCGAGCGGCACTTTTTTGCACACAATGGGCTAAATGGCCAGGTCACATGGACCCCGAAGTCTCAGAGAAGGTTGGGGGAGAGGACCCACTGTAACAGCTGTTGGGAGACAGATGGTAGCCTCCTGTCAAGGCCATCCAGCGTGTTCTTTAACGTGCACAGGGTATGGCTCTCCCGCACACGGGACCACGGCTTAACGTCCCATCCGACGGACGACGCCTTTTCAATCCCATAGGTGTCCCCTACTGACAGTGGGCAGGGCGGGGAAATTTTGCGGAGATAAATCTCAACGCTGACCCAGCTGGGACTCGAACCTGAGAACTACAGATTACGAGCCTGGCGCGCTACCGACTGAGCCACCCCCGCCCCAATTCAAGAACGAGAGTAGTATATGGAAGACAGTTTTATACAATTACGTGCTCGGGATGAGCTCGATTCGTGGGCCTTTGCTGCTTTGCTACTGCAAACCTTCATACAATGAGGTGTAAAACTGGACTTCACAGATTCGCTTTACAGACCTCAAACTCGGCGAAAGGATATTCAATCCTTGCCTACAGTCTCGTTCACACAGAACTGAACCTTGGTTCACACAGAACCATGGGGCAGGGGTGGCTCAGTCAGTAGCGCGCCAGGCTCGTAATCTGTAGTTCCCAGGTTCGAGTCCCAACTGGGTCAGCGTTGAGATTTATCTCCGCAAAATTCCCCGCCCTACCCACGGTCAGTAGGGGACACCGATGGACTTGGATAAGACCGCCGTCCATCGGATCGGGCGTTAAGCCGTGGCCCTGTGTGCGGGAGAGCCATACCCTGTGTACGTTAAAGAACACGCTGGATGGCCTTGACGGGGGGCTACCATCTGTCTCCCAACAGCTGTTCTAGTGGGTCCCCTCCCCCAACCTTCTCTGAGCCTTCGGGGTCCATGTGACCTGGCCATTTAGCCCATGGTGTGCAAAAAAGTGCCGCTCAAAGGTAAAGCAACCCGAAGCTAGAGCAAAGAAGGTCTAAGAACAAGAAGCCCAGCTTCGCACAAGCGTAAGTGGCGCCACACTGCGAAATATTGCGGGAGCTGAACGTGACAAATTGATGTGCAGGCAGAGAAACAACCGTAAGGGGCGATCTACGCATGCGCAGTGCAATCATTTTAGCCCCCTGTAGCCTGCTATAGCTATGGTTTTGCCTTACTCTTGAAATATTTCATGTTATTTAATGTTTCAAACTGTCTAAGATCAATGGCTATTTTCATACAGTGGTAGCTGACCCTAAAGTTATTCGATGAGTATTTCATCACGATCAGGAGTGCATTTTACGATACCTGGAGGAGCTCTGGTATTATTTTTTTTAGTACTTTTGCAGAATTTTTTCAAATAAATATGTAAATTAATGCATTTAATCATCTTGCGAATATGTAAAACAATGTATGTTGCAGATTTGTTTCCTAGAACATATTGATATTAACACTTTGTTCTAATAGTATAGTTCTTTTTTATGGTTGATACGAGAAGTGCCTGCTGCCATCTGTTAACAGTTTATGCAAGTAAGAAACTCGATATTTTTTATTGAAAATATCCATAGTTGTATAAAATATAATTGTACAAAACAGGTTTTCATGCAGTGACACATAAATCTTAATTTATTAAAATATACTAAATATTGTAGAGTGTTTGAAATATTAAAAGTTTCGTGTTGAGCACAGCTACTATCTGTTTTACAAAAAAAAATATTAAGGGAAATAATTTTAATCATTCCTTGTTATTTTTCTCTTCGAAGGATAAGAAAATTATAATAGTGTGTCATATTTTCGAAATGAGCAATTTTCAGTCAAAGTGTACGTAAAATTAGTCACGTGGTGTAAGCAATAGGAAACCTTGCTCTGCAGTGAAAAAATAACGCAGGGACCTCGCGCCTCTACCTGGCTAGGTGGCTCCACTGCAAAGGGACAATTTGCCATGTTTAGAGGGCGCTGCAATAAAAAAATTTACATTACGCCTATGGAAGCTGGCTCTCTTCTCCCTTAGACACTCCTTGGTAGCAGTATACGTTATCACGCTGTTTACCGCTGGTTTCAAAATTGGATTCTGATACGGATTTGTTCATATGTAATTTATTTCCTGTTCTGTCTACTGCCTGCCGTCTTTAACTAGAAGTCTGAACGATGAGGGGCGGGGGTGGCTCAGTCGGTAGCGCGCCAGGCTCGTAATCTGTAGTTCCCAGGTTCGAGTCCCAGCTGGGTCAGCGTTGAGATTTATCTCCGCAAAATTCCCCGTCCTGCCCACGGTCAGTAGGGGACACCGATGGACTTGGAAAGGCCGCCTTCCGTCGGATGGGACGTTAAGCCGTGCCCCGTGTGTGGGAGAGCCATACCTTGTGCACGTTAAAGAACACGCTGGGTGGCCTTGACGGTAGACTACCATCGGTCTCCCAACAGCTGTTCCAGTGGGTCCCCTCCCCCAACCTTCTCTGAGCCTTCGGGGTCCATGTGACCTGGCCATTTAGCCCATGGTGTGCAAAAAAAGTGCCGCTCAGAGGTGAAACAACCCAACTGAACGATGATGCGATATTGTGTGATGTTTTGCAGAAGCGAAGTTTATGATACAAAACTCAGTTTCTATCGAATCGCTTCCAAACTGGAACTGCGAGACAGGTGGCTACAGTAATATGTCGGTAATGTTGACATGAGTAATTGGAAAGTATTTCAGAAATCACTTATAAACAAGTAACATTTTGGAATCGCAGGAATTGTAAGTCAGGGAAAGTTATTCCCATCAGGTCAAAATGATGAATATCTTTACAATATACGGAACTGAGTTACATTGCCCTAATAAAATATTAGAGAATTTCCGTGTTATGTGAAGGGAATCAAACTTCGAAGTTCTGTAACTTCTACAATATTCATTTAATGGGAAAAGGTTAAAATAAAAAATAAATAAATAAATACCCCCTCAAGCAGCTGCTTGCCACAGAGGTCTGACAGGAGCCTGTCAGTTTATATGCTATAGTAGAAGGTCTGAGAGGATGGCAGGACCTCAGCAGAAAAACGACACAAACATCCATGCCTTACCCGGGACTCGAACCCAGGTCCCGTAGATAACTGGAAATAAATTAAAGATTATAATCTTATCTATTTAAATATCGATATTCAACAGCATTTGTCTAGTATTTGAGGAATTGTGGAACCTAAGTTCAACAGTAATGGGTCATAAGAATTTATTTCAAATATGAATTAAAATTTAAATAATAAGCATTTTTTTCCAAATCATTTAATAAATTTTAAATTTTTAAAGTTTACATAATGATTATTTCGATATTAGATAATTATGAATGATTTTTATAAAACAACACAATTTAAAATTAAATTTTCCAGCTTCCATAACTCTAAATACTGAACGAATATTGATGATAAATCGGGATTTAAATAAATTTGATTATCTTTAACGTCAGTCACAGTTTTTCATTAAATGTATTAAATGCATCAAGTATGTAAAATCTAATTTTGTGTTTATTGGCCTCCTAAATTGCAGCAACATCCTGACAAAGTGGGGTGGGGCGGGGGTGGCTCTGTCGGTAGTGCGCCAAACTCGTAATCTATAGTTCCCAGGTTCGAGTCCCAGCTGGGTCAGTGTTGAGATTTATCTCCGCAAAATTCCCCGCCCTGCCCACGGTCAGTAGGGGACACCGATGGGCTTGGAAAGGTCGCCGTCCGTCGATGGGACGTTAAGCCGTGGCTCCGTGTGCGAGAGTCTTATCCTGTGCACATTAAAGAACACGCTGGATGGCCTTGACGGGAGGCTACCATCTGTCTCCCAACAGCTCTTCCAGTGAGTCTCCTCCCCCAACCTTCTCTGAGCCTTTGGGGTCCATGTGACCTGGCCATTTAGCCCACGGTGTGCAAAAAAGTGCCGCTCAGAGGTAAAACAACCCAACCCAACCTGACAAGGTATTGAAGTTACCGAGAACTTTGCAATACTCTTCTGCAAACACGAGCTGTTCGAAAAGAACCCAGTTCTGACCGGTTTACCGTTACTAGTGTACAATCTTTATCTTCACCACATTTTTCCTTTAGTTGTTATACAACTTCGGAGTTAGATTCCCGTTGACATAACAGAAAGATAATGGTATAGCTTTTTTTGAGCATAACATTTTTGTTGCCTATTTAAAATATTTCACTAATTAAAATAATATGTTGCTTTAAAAAATAAAAAAAATAGTGCTAGCTATAGTAGCAACAATGACGCTCATTTTCTTGGGACCCGGACACTATTGCCCCCCCCCCCCCTCCATCTGTTCTTAAACCAGTCATATAAGACTAATGGAATGTTGAAGTTTATACCAGTTTGTCAGTGTTTTAAATTGAACAAATACCGTATATTTCCGCAGATAAGACGATAGTTGAAGCATAAAAAAATGCCCCTAAAATCCGGGTCGTCTTATAGGACAGATACAAAAAAATTAGATTGAAATTTATATGAATTTGAAACCATTATAAAATAAAACAAATCAGTCACCAATATATTTAAAATCCTGCAAAATCCTCCCATTCATCATCTAAGGCAATTAGCTCCTCAAGTACATCCTCACTTTCGTTGTTGAGAAGCTCGTCATATGGATCCCATTCTGTACCTAGCGAGTCGATTTCCGCTTCGTCATCAGTATCCCATAACAAATCGTCCTCAGTGCCATCCATAGCATTAGAAATCCCACACTTTTTGAACTAAACTAAATTCATAGGACGTTGATAGTTTGGGGTCATCTTATAGGACAGAACAGATCTTATAGGATAAAACTATAAAACTTTGACGAAAATTAATACCTCGTCTTATCTAAAGGTCGTCTTTTCTGCGGAAATATACGGTATATATATGAACCAGAGTGGATTAAGTATTGAGAAACCTGGAGCCAAGCTCCAAATGGGTGCTCTGGAACAAAGTTCTGTTGTTGTTTTGGGTTGTTTTACCTCTGAGCGGCACTTTTTTGCACACCATGGGCTAAATGGCCAGGTCACATGGACCCCGAAGGCTCAGAGAAGGTTGGGGGAGGGGACCCACTGGAACTGCTGTTGGGAGACCGATGGTAGCCTCCCGTCAAGGCCATTCAGCGTGTTCTTTAACGTGCACAGGGTATGGCTCTCCCGCACACGGGGCCACGGCTTAACGTCCCATCCGACGGACGGCGGCCTTTCCAAGCCCATCGGTGTCCCCTACTGACCGTGGGCAGGGCGGGGAATTTTGCGGAGATAAATCTCAACGCTGACCCAGCTGGGACTCGAACCTAAGACCTACAGATTACGAGCCTGGCGCGCTACCGACTGAGCCATCCCCGCCCCACACAGTTCTGAATAGGAGAGTTAGAGCTGTATTCTACATGGAGCCCATTTATCCTTCTATACTTAAAAAACGATGAAAATTGAACTACTTTACGTAAAATCGTCGATTGACCTGATAAAAAAAAAAATAAATACCCCTTCAAGCAGCTGCTTGCTACAGAGGTCTGACAGGAGCCTGTCAGTTTATATGTCACAGTAGAAGATCTGAGAGGATGGCAGGACCTCAGCAGAAAAACGACACATACATCCATGCCTTACCCGGGGCTCGAACCCAGGTCCCTTAGATCAGTAGCCAAGCGCGCTAACCACTCGGCCATGATAACATTACTTTAAAACAAGCAAAAATAAAGGAGGGGCATTGTAGGTTGGGATAAGCAATAGAATTAAGAGATTAACATACAAAGAGTCAATTCTGTACTGCAGCTTAAGCTTTTTGCGTTATTGCATTAAAACCCTTACTTTTAATCATTAAATTTTTTAGCAAATTTTTCACTTCATACTTAATTAAATAAATCGGGTATTAATATCAAAATAATCTTGCTTAAATCTATTGTTTACGTATCTCCCTTAACAATAAGCTCTATTGGAATAATAATTAAAATTTGTAAATTAGATAGAGAATCGCTTTGGAAAAAAATAAATTTTGTTTTTTTGAAGAATTACCGTTAAATAATATTGGATCAACACTTGAATACTTCGGATTCTAATGAATGATAATTTTCAAATGTAACACGATTATGTTTAAACATATTTTTCGTTATGGAGAGTTTAAATCCTTATTCCAGTTGTATCTCTAAGAAAGATTCTAATTTATTGTATTTGATTAACGATCTGCCTAATTCTTTACCATATAGCTTCGATCAGATCGCTATGTACCTTTAGCGTACGTTAGCTTACCGCGGAACTGTGCTGCCCTCATGAGGCAAGTTCTGAAGCTTCTTATACGCGCTTGTTAACACGGGGATTCGCGAAATCGGCAGACATTCCCATTACGTAGGCACCGGACACACAATATCAAACAGGATCTTGGAAGAATTGGTGTGCAGTAGCCAGATGTGCTTGGAGAACTAATTTGCACAATCTGGTTCCAGGTTCGAGTCCCAGCTGGGTCAGCGTTGAGATTTATCTCCGCAAAATTCCCCGCCCTGCCCATGGTCAGTAGGGGACGCCGATGGGCTTGGAAAGGCCGCCGTCCGTCGGATGGGACGTTAAGCCGTGGCTCCCTGTGCGGGAGAGCCATACCTTGTGCACGTTAAAGAACTCGCTGGATGGCCTTGACGGGAGGATACCATTTGTCTCCCAACAGCTGTTCCAGTGGGTCCCCTCCCCCAACCTTCTCTGAGCCTTCGGGGTCCGTGTGACCTGGCCATTTAGCCAATGGTGTGCAAAAAAGTGCCGCTCAGAGGTAAAACAACCCAACCCAACACAATCTGGTTGGACTTCCGTAGCCGATGGCTGTTTGATGATGATGATGATTTTTATATCCAATATTCATAGTTCATGAATTCTATTTTATGTCACACTCTATTTTTTTACATTTAGCAGCTTTTAGGTTATGTTAGCAGAATTTAATGATTATTAATTGATTGAAAAAATGATTAACTGTGGCCGAGTGGTTAGCGCGCTTGGCTACTGATCTACGGGACATGGGTTCGAGCCCCAGGTAAGGCATGGTTATTTGTGTCGTTTTTCTGCTGAGGTCCTGCCATCCTCTCAGACCTTCTACTATGACATATAAACTGACAGGCTTCTGTCAGACCTCTGTGGCAAGCAGCTGCTTGAGGGGGTATGTTTTTAAAGACTTAGTTGAAGCTGCAAGTAAAAAAATTAAATTTTTGGAAGAATAGTTCTTTTTCTCTATACAACCAGATTTATCCAGCGTTGCTTGTGTCTTTATATTAAACTCTCTAAAATACAGTGACTTCTATAAATTTCGGAGCAACGCTATGTTATGTCAATGGGGATCTAACGCCGAAGCTCCATAACTTCTAAAATATTTTTTTGTTTTGAAAAATGTGATAGCAGATAAATATTTCAATCAAATATATCAATATTTCGATTTTCAACAGCATTCGTTCATTATTTAATGAGTTATGGAAGTTTGCATATTAAGAACAGCAATACTTTTTTTTTGCGGGTGTTGTTTTGTCGTTTGGAAACGAATTAAAAACACAAGAAAACTCAACTTTCGTAATCCCCGCTGAAATGGTAAAGGTAAATCTCGGTCAATTTAGGAAAAAATAAATTAAAACTGTATGGCTTAATGAATTAGCAGTAATCAATAATCAGTTCAAAAGTCGGTTAACTTTTTACACGTTTTTGTTTTTAATTTGGACGAGTTTTTCAGTATTTTTATCTTCAATAACCCTTTGAATTACTAAAATATAGCAAGGTTTCGTTTTTCCTTTTTGAATCTGTGCGCATAATGCTGCTATTAAAAGAGCGTTATTTTTAGTGGAAGATCAAACGATTGGTTGAAGAAATAATCTCAATGTTTTCTGTTAAAAAGCTTTCTGATTTTAAGCTCCTTAATGAAATGTCAAAATCTTAAAGCATTTCAGGGCAAAGAGAATCCGAACAGATTCCTTGTTACAAACAGATTAAAATTTTAAAAATATATATAATGGTTTTTTATCATTTTGTCAGAGCAGAAAAAGAACATTTTGAAAAAACTGAAGCGTTCTGAAATGTACGTTAAATAATCATTGAATCTGTTGATTGAAATTTTTTGCAATTTCGAGATTATTTCATACTTAATATTTTGCGAATTTTAAAACAGAGCTTTTATGATAGAAAAACTAGGTCAGAAAACAAAAATAATATTGAAAACATGGAGTGGTTGACTTGTTTCTAACAGGATAACAGTGTAACGGGAGTATGCGAAAATTAGCAGCCTGGATTGGCTACTTGCTATCCCAAGCCAGTAGGTGGGAGGTAGGAAAAACTTTCTAAGCACAGCAATGCAATGAAACAGAAATATTCACTTTGAAAATGAAAAAACAAAAACAACTGAAATGTTTTAAATAGTTTTGAAAATAAAGTCTTTGAAGATCATCAGATCTTCTAACACTATGAGAGTTTGAAAGTCACCAAAGAATTACACTGAAAGATTCAAATGGAGCTGAGGAAGCCAGTGTCTTTCAGGCACTGCAACAAAATTTTAGAAATCCTGTACACAATGTGAACGTTTTGTCTTCTGCTCAGGATGGAGCTGATAGTAACATCTGTGATGTTGATCTGCTGGAGACTTGTAAGCATATTGTTTCTTTGGAAATCATAAATTGGACAGTGAATTAGAACATGTTCAACATTTTCAGGTTGGTTACAAGTCTGACAGAGGGGTGAAGTTTTTCTTTCCTATTTTGTGACGTTTTTCTCTTAATGTACAGTGACCAATGGTAAGTCTATTTAAAGCCGTTTCTTCTCTTCTGTTGAGTTTAAACTTCCCTCGTGGGGGGTGGGATGTCAAATATTTTTCAGTAAAATCTACCCACGTTCAGATCAGTTGTCTTGAAGTAGTGAGTCCACTCCTCTGAAGTTCTTCTATTGACTTCCAAGAAGAAATCTCTATAACACATAGGATTGTTTAAGTTTGATGGCAAGGTGAAAACTGCTTTGGCGGTAAAATCAACCCTCTCATTACGGATATCAGAATGACTGTGTCTCTACTGGAGACAGACCCTATGGGAGTTGCCAACAGAAAGTGTGTCACATTTCCATAGGATGTCAGATGTGATTGAAGTATATGGGGAAGCCAATGGATCCGAAAGCAGAGACTGAAGAATGGACTTGTTGTCTGACAAGATCAGAATGTTTTTATTGTGGAATGAGGAGGCCCATTGTAGTGCTTGATAAATAGCTAAACGTTCTGCAGCGGTGATACTAGTTGAATTTTTCAAGGATTAGTTGCTACGTGCCCAGCCGCCCTCGGGCGGTCTGACGAAGTCGCCTCGTGCGACCGTAGGAAAGAAGCAGGCCGTCCCATGGCCGCGTGGTTAGCGCGCTTGGCTACTGATCTAAGGGACCTGGGTTCGAGCCCCGGGTAAGGCATGGCTGTTTGTGTTGTTTTTCTGCTGAGGTCCTGCCATCCTCACAGACCTTCTACTATGGCATATAAACTGACAGGCTCCTGTCAGACCTCTGTGGCAAGCAGCTGCTTGAGGGGTTTTTTTTTTTTTTTTTAGCCGTCCCGTGGCCGAGTGGTTAGCACGCTTGGCTACTGATCTAAGGGACCTGGGTTCGAGCCCCGGATTAGGTATGGATGTGTGTGTCGTTTTTCTGCTGAGGTCCTGCCATCCTCTCAGATCTCCTACTGTGGCATATAAACTGACAGGCTCCTGTCAGACCTCTGTGGCAAGCAGCTGCTTGAGGGGGTATTTATTTATTATTTTTAATAGTTTGAAATATTCAGAGAAGGAATGAAAAAAGCACAAGATGTTTTGTTAGTAGAAGGACTTTTAGATCCATCTATGTAGATTTGCAGAAAATCTTGAGAGCAATCTGCAATGCAGTTCAAATAACGGATTTCAGTTCCTGTGGAGGAAGCAGACTTTTCGTATGAGTTGGGTTGGGTTGTTTTATCTCTGAGCGGCACTTTTTTGCACACCATGGGCTAAATGGCCAGGTCACATGGACCCCGAAGGCTCAGAGAAGGTTGGAGGAGGGGACCCACTGGAACAGCTGTTGGGAGACAGATGGTAGCCTCCCATCAAGGCCATCCAGCGTGTTCTTTAACGTGCACAGGGTATGGCTCTTCCGCACACGGGGCCACAGCTTAACGTCCCATCCGACGGACGGCGGCCTTTACAAGCCCATCGGTGTCCCCTACTGACCGTGGGCAGGGCGGGGAATTTTGCGGAGATAAATCTCAACGCTGACCCAGCTGGGACTCGAACTTGGGAACTACAGATTACGAGCCTGGCACGCTACCGACTGAGCCACCCCCACCCCTTTCTTACGAGAATATTGGTTATTGGAATATATTTGGTTGGATGAAAGGACGAAGAACTTCCCACAGTGGGAATTTGCGAAATAGATCACCTGTAGACTGGGAATTTATGAACTGAATAAGTGGTCTTCAAAAGTAATCAATTTGTTGATATCTAATATTATGCAGTTACAGAGGATATTGTTATGGGTGTGGTTGACTGGGAATTTGGCATTCTTTCTTGGAATCACTTTTATTGTTCTTGAATTTCTTCTAATTTTGAGAAGATGGATAGAAGCTTCTGTTATTGAAGCAATAGTGGGTATCCCTGGAAGCGGACCCAGGCAAATTCTGACAGTTTTATTCTAGAAGATAGAGTATCTAATTTTTATGTACAGTCCCTCAAAAAGTATCCGAACACTATGGCTGATTACAGAATTCAGAAAAATATCTGGCAACGATTTTTTTAGAAATTAGTGATCTGGCAACCTTCGTGTCACGTGATTATAGAATTCAGGAAAAATATCTGGAGTGTGTACAGCAACTCTACACGCTCCAGTTACCGTTCACAGCAAACTGGAGCGTGTGCAGTTACTGCACACGCTCCAGTTTGCTGTGAACGGTAACTGCACACGCTCAATATTTCCGTGAGTGAGCCCACACGATCTAGTGTCAAAATAATATGACCACCTACAGTCGCTCAAAAAAGTATCCGAACACTATGGTTGATTACAGAATTCAGAAAAAATATCTGGCAACGATTTTTTAGCAATTAGTGATCTGGCAACCTTCGTGTCACGTGATTACAGAATTCAGTAAAAATATCTGGAGCGTGTACAGCAACTCTACACGCTCCAGTTCACAGCAAACTGGAGCGTGTGCAGTTACTGCACACGCTCCAGTTTGCTGTGAACGGTAACTGCACATGCTCAATATTTCCGTGAGTGAGCCCACACGATCTAGTATCAAAATAATATGATAACCTACAGTCGCTCAAAAAAGTATCCGAACACTATGGTTGATTACAGAATTCAGAAAAAATATCTGGCAACGATTTCTTAGCAATTAGTGATCTGGTTACCTTTGTGTCACGTGAAACGAAGGTTGCCAGATCACTAATTTCTAAAAACAATCGTTGCCGGATATTTTTTCTGAATTCTGTAATCAACCATAGTGTTCGGATACTTTTTTGAGCGACTGTACGTTTCTGAGGCATGGAAAAGGAGAATGCTATCATACTCCAAGATGGGACGGATGAAAACTTTGCAATTTGAGAGAAGGAGGAAAGAAGTGTCTCCTCATGATGTTCCTGTGAGATATCTTAGAATCTTAAGTCTAGCATTGGCCTTGGAACATATGTGATTTATATGAATTTTCCCAGTGAGAGTTTGATCCAAATAAACACCCAAAAGCTTATGTTCAGTGATTGAATCAATGTTTACATCTTTAAGTTTAAAGTTAAGAGGTCTTCTCTTAAATCTGTTTTTACTAATAACAAGAGATTTTGTTTTCTGTGGGAGAACATTTAGATCACAAGACTAAAGAAAATCAGTAGTTTTGTCGATGGCAATTTGTAAGTCTTTTTTTCCAGATTACAAGGATTGTTGCGGATAAACCAGATGGTAATATCGTCTGCATATACTGAACAACGTATATTATTATTAAGACAATCTGGCAGATCATGGAGCATAATGTTAAAGAGAACTGGGCTTTAACTGCTTCCTTGGGGTAATCCAACAGTACAAGTGATGGTTTTGGAGCAACTGGTCCCAAGTTTTACTTGGACTTTTCTTTCATACAGAAAATTTTGGAAATATCGGATTATAAGTCCTCTGACACCGGGTTTAAAAATTTTGAACGAAAGACCTTGATGGCAAACATGGTCAAAGGCTTGTTGAACATCCAAAAAGACGAAAGCCAAAACTTGGTTTCTTTTCAAAGCATTTGAGTTTCAGCTACAAGTTCCAAAAGATTGTCTTCTGTAGCTTTTCCTCTGCGGAACGCCGTTGGAAGCAAGTTGTTCACTTCTAAAAACAGGCCTAGCACCTAATGTCCGACCCCGCCTTCTCGTGGTGCAGACCATTAGTACCTTTCAAAAGAGATACTCTCTTGTGGAAGTGAACGGAAGGGTAGGGGTGCCAGATTAGTGTGACCTATTGATATGGAAAACTATGGCTACATTTCTTTTTTTTTCTACCCTGCTGAGGAGTGGTCAACCACACAGGGTCCTGGTGCTGACCAAATAAACCAGGCTTGATTATGGATCCTGATTTTGCTTCACTGGTGGGCTTCTGTAGAGGGAAAATCTTCCGCTGTGTTTTCTGTTTGTTTGTGGGTTGACAGCCCCAAGTGAGGAGATTCGCAGGATACGTTTATCAGCTGGTGGATAATCCTGAGCAGAGGTCATCGCAGGCACCTGAACTCTTTGCTTCTATTGGCATCGTCAAATTCTACATTGGAGGAAGTCTTCCAGTGTAGATGGCTTCAGCATTTAGTGGTGGGGGAACGGGTCTTTGCCCCATGTCTGCGATTAGGGGGCTGTTTGATATTGTCGGCATTCCCTCTCTCAATAAACATAGTTTCTTTAAACATCCCACTAACCATTTTCTCTCCATAGGTAGTTGGAATGTGAGGACTCTGCACAGAGCTTTTTCTATTGATGTCCTCACACAAGAATTCCACCATTATAAATTAGATATTCTTGGCTCGCAAGAGACCAGATGGGCAGATAAAGGTCAGATTGATAAAAATAATTTCAAATTTTTCTTTTCACGGAGGAATGATAATGAGCATCACCAAGGCATGGGTCTGCTGCTTAGCAGACACGCTGGTGAAGCTCTTCTAGGATATGAGTGCATTAATGAAAGGTTTCTTATAGCAAAATTTCAGACGAGCGTTAAAGACTTGAATGTTATCTGCTGTTGTGACCCCACTGAGGATGCCGATGAAGATGAGAAGGATAGGTTTTACGGACAATTTCAGGATATTTTGAATTCTGTGAAGAAAGGAGATATTACCCTTATTCTAGGTGACTTCAATGCCAAAGTTAGTACTGACTGTGATCTTTGGGGAGGGGTGATATGCCCTTTTGGTATTGGTAGCTGCAATGGCAATAGGCAATGTCTCCTACAGGTAAGTAAACTCAATGGTTTCAGAATAACTAACACTTATTACAAACACCGCGACATACATAAGTACACATGGGTTTCACCTGATGGGCTGCATAAGAATATGATTGATTATTATATATTAATTAACAGCAAATGGGCTAGTTCTGTTAGGAATACCAGGTCATATAGGGGAGCTGAAATTGGATCTGACCATTACCTTGTTAAAAGTGTCTTGCAACTTAAACTTAAAAAGTGTCGTGATAAATTTAAAAAATTTACCTTTAATATGGAAGCTCTGAAAGACCCAGTTTTAGCTAAAGCTTACCCTGATAAGTTACTTAGTTATTATGACAGTCATGTTTTGTTTACTACTGAAGTTGAGGAAGACTGCGAGCATTTTAAACAGACTTTTTTGGAAACTAACTAAACTCTTTTAGGGAAAAAAGGCGCAGAGGAGGCAGAATTGTTTGAGTTATAAGGCACTTGAGCTTATTTCAGAAAGAAATAACTGCAGGAATGACTTAATCAATATCCTATTAGTCCTAATAGAAAGAATTACAAAGAGATTAATACACGTGTAAAGGATCAGTTAGTTGCTGATAAGAATCTTTGGCTTGATGGCTTTGCTGACAAAGCCGTGGAAGCAGTTAGATAGCACAACAGCTGAGAGCTGTACCAGATAGTTAATGTTTTGTGTGGTAGAAAGCTGACAGGTATACAGGGATTGAAGGATACACAAGGTAAGGTTCTGTTATAGCTAGGTAGGCTGAGCATTTCAGTGATGTTCTAAACAATGTGGTTTGTTCTAGTCCCATTGTTTGCAATGAAGATAGATGCATTGGTGGCTTTAATGTTGGCTCTATAACACAATCTGAAGTTATTTTGGCTATTTCTAAACTTAAACTTCACAAATCCCCAGGGGTAGATGAAATTACTATGGAAATGCTTAGAGCTGGGAATGTTTCGGTTACCACTTGGATGACTGAAATTTTTAATTTCTTTTATGATAAAGGCATGGTTCCTAAGGATTTTACCAGAGCTATTATTATCCCTATTTTCAAAAAAGGTGATCGCAGTTCTTGTGATAACTATAGGGGTATCAGCCTACTCTCTGTTCCAGAGAAAGTTCTTTGCATGATTGTGCTTAATAGAATTAAGAATCTGGTTGACAGGCAATTACGTGATGAGCAATGTGGATTCAGAAGTGGTAGGGGATGTGTGGATCAGACATTTTCTCTCTGGCAGATTCTTGAGAAATGTTTAGAGTTTCAGAAACCTTTGGTTGCTAGCTTTGTTGATTTTAAAAAGGCTTTCGACTCTGTTGATCGTCATAATTTGTGGTTGATTGTGAGATCATATGGTATATCAGACAAGTTAGTTAACATAATGAAAGTTCTCTATAATAACACTGAGTCGTGTGTGAGAGTTGGTAAGGCTTGTAGCAATTGGTTTAGCATTACTTCTGGTGTTCGACAAGGGTGCATTTTGTCTCCTTTTCTCTTTAGTTTGGTTATTGATTATGTTATGCGAAATTCCCTTCAAGGGAAAGATTTTGGCCTTAAATGGGCTGGAGATACGAAAATTTCTGATTTAGATTATGCTGATGATTTAGCCCTTTTGGCAAATGTTGTTGATGAGATGAACTCTTTCATTCGAGCTGTTGATGAGACTGGTAGTAGAGTAGATTTTGTTATAAACAGAGAAAAAACTAAAGTGATGAAAATTGGTCTGGCAGGCTGTGATTCAGTTAATCTGAATGGTTACAGTCTTGAGCAGGTGTCACAGTTTAATATCTTAGGAGCTATGTAACAGATAATGGTGATGTGCGGCATGATATTAGCAGACGAATAGGGATTGCTGCCGGGACTTTTAAGAATCTATGGAGAGTGTGGAGAAATAGGCGTATACACCTAAAGACTAAAATTAGACTGTATAATAGTTTGGTTCTTTCTAGGGTTAGTTATGGTAGTGAAACTTGGACACTTTGTAAACAAGATAACAGGAAACTAGATGCTTTTAATTCTAGATGCTTACGCAGTAGCTTGGGCATTAGGTGGTTAAAGTTTGTAACTAATGATGAGGTTAGTTAAATGAGTTTGCAACCTCCTTTAAGCAGCATATTGTGCAGAGAGAGACTCCGCTGGTTTGGCCATGTTGCCCGTATGGATAATTATAGATTGGCGAATAGGGTTATGAACAGTGTAACTAAATGCCTCAGAAAAAAGGGGGAGACATAGGATGCGATGGGCAGACAATGTCAAACAGGACCTTGTTAGGATTGACGTGCAATGGCCAGATGCAGCAGATGTAACTCAGGTCAGACTTGCTTGGAGAACTAAATTGCACAGTCTGGTTGGACCTCCGTAGCCCATGGCTGCTTGAGGATGATGATGATGATGAAAAACCAGTTCAGAGGGTAAAGAACTAAACTCTCGAATAGTTTACCCAGACATGAAAGTAAGAGAAACCGGTCTGTAGAATTACAATTGATTAGGAGATTTTTTTAAGGTTTTTTGATGGGGACAACGTTGGTGATTTTCCAATCTTCAGGAACTTTTTCATTTATCCAAATTTCATTAAACATTTCAAGAAGATTAGGGAGGATGCTCTCTGGCAAGGACTTAATCATACAATTCGTGATGAGATCGATCCCAGGACTACTCTTTGCTTTCAGCAACTTAACAGCGTTTCTAATTCCCAGATTGAGAATTTCTGGTACAAGTAATCTGTAGGGTTTGAGTTGGATATGGAAAAAATTTTCATAAGAATGTTGATTCTTGTTAGGTTATCCAGAAAGAGCGAAGAGTCAGGAAGTGAAGCAGCGGAAATAAAGTGTTCGACAGGATATTAGAGAGATCATCGGTGGAACAGTTGAGTGTAATGCAGAGGCCATCCAAGCAGGTATGGTTCTAGAATGGAATCAATATCTTTTTCCGTACGACTGGGTTGTTTGGGTTGGTTTGTTTTACCTCTGAGCGGCACTTTTTTGCACACCATGGGCTAAATAACCAAGTCACAAGGACCCCGAAGGATCAGAGAAGGTTGGGGGAGGAGACCCACTATAACAGCTGTTGGGAGACAGATGGTAGCCTCCCGTCAAGGCGGAAATATAATAATAGCGGAAATAAATTTCAACGTTGGCACAGTTGGGCTCGAGCTTCGGAATATCACAGTGCTAGTCTGGCGGGCTATAAACCGAGAACACCCCCCCCCTACCCCTCTTCGTACGCTGAAACCCAAAACGCAAAGCTACTCTGATCACTTTTGACTAGCAGTCACCGGTTGGGTTGTTTTACCTCTGAGCGGCACTTTTTTGCACACCATGGGCTAAATGGCCAGGTCACATGGACCCCGAAGGCTCAGAGAAGGTTGGGAGAGGGAACCCACTGAAACAGCTGTTGGGAGACAGATGGTAGCCTCCCGTCAAGGCCATCCAGTGTGTTCTTTAACGTGCACAGTGTATGGCTCTCCCGCATACGGGGCCACGGCTTAACGTCCCATCCGACGGACGGCGGCCTTTCCAAGCCCATCGGTGTCCCCTGCTGACCGTGGGCAGGGTGGGGAATTTTGTCCGTACGACTGAAGAAGGGGTGTGAATTAAGATTATTACAGAATTATTACAGCATGCCACTGACCTTTTCTTAATGCTTTGATTTTTCTTCTGGTTCTTGAGCAGATTTTTTTGTAACTTATATGGTTTTCTAAGCGACCACTTCTCCGAACCTTTCTCTCTGTTCTTATTCTCTAGGTAATAATTTATTTGATTTTAAGTGCAAACGAAGAAACACCAGTTGGTGCAGAAAATGTAGTTGCATTTTTTTCCCATAGAAGAGACAGTGTCACTGCAAATTTTTTTTTGAAGGTGGAGAGGATGATTTCCATTTTTTACTTATTTCTAATAAATAAAAAATGTTATTTAATTAAAATTATGAATATTTAAGGGTAGTTTATTTAGTAATTAAAATAGTTATATATTTCTTGTGGACAGTGGTGAAACTTAAAAGATAATATGGGTTAAAACGACCAATACCTTACTATTTATAGCACAGGAAATCAATTGAGTGGCGAAATATAAATATTGTATAGGAAATGTTTTTGTTAGAAAGGGTTGTTGATAGAGCCCTGGAGAATAATAAAAGCTCTCTCCGAGCGCGCAAGGTCTTATCCACACCAGCAAAACTTTATCAGCATCCTCATAGAGTACACAGTCGTATCAGAATAATATGATAACCTACCACACATATATTATCGTAGGTGGTCATATTATTCTGATACGATTGTGTATATTAGCTACTTATTAACCCTTTCACGACCAAGGGAGACACTTTTCCCATTTTAAAATTGGTGATTGTCGTATTTAATTATAACCTTATCTGCATTTTTTATACAGAATGTCAAAATAGAACGTATGCCGAACGCAATTACGTAAACGGGAACGTTTAGTCCATGTCCATCTTTGCAATAATATTGCATCTGTGCAATGTCCATCTTTGCCTCACTACCAAAAGAAATTGCTTCGCAGAATATCATAATTAGCACATCATTTTGTATAGTAATTTTATTTCATAATTTTTGTATTATTTTAGTTAACATTTTGTTCTAATAAACCAATAAATAAAAGACATTGCATAATAAGCCTAACTATAATTTGTGTTACCTTTATAGTCCATTGGGAAAAATATTTCCCATAAAATTCCAAAAAAACTACACATTGTTATGTATTTTTCTTATGATTTTTATTTATTTTACGTCTAAACAAACTAAAATAAACAGTTACATACTAATATTTACTCTTAGAAACCTTATGGTCCTGAAAGGGTTAACAGTCAAAACTTTGCAAATGTTTGAGGCATGATGTATGTTTGCGGGTAAAAGAAATCGTTTTAGCTGAAAAAAAACTGTGATATAAAAGCCCGTAATTCAGAGAAACATTCCGCACAAACTATTGAAGAAAAATTAACTCGAATGTAATTTTGCAAATTCCTCTGAGTAAATTTTGCTTTCTTAAATGCAGACGCGATTATAAGAATCCTTTTCACTACACAGTACACAGTACATCTCCTCTAAGGGGTGGCTCAGTCGGTAGCGCGTCAGGCTCGTAATCTGTAATTCCCAGGTTCGAGTCCCAGCTGGGTCAGCTTTGAGATTTATCTCCGCAAAATCCCCCGCCCTGCCCACGGTCAGTAGGGGACACCGATGGGCTTGGAAAGGCCACCGTCCGTCGGATGTGACGTTAAGCCATGGCCCCGTGTGTGTGGGGGGGAGATCCATACTCTGTGCAGGTTAAAGAACAAGCTGGGTGACCTTGACGGAAGGCTACCATCTGTCTCGCAACAGCTGTTCCAGTGGGTCCCCCCAAACTTCTCTGAGCCTTCGGGGTCCATGTGAAATGGCCATTTAGCCCATGGTGTGCAAAAAAGGGCCGCTCAGAGGTAAAACAACCCAACATCACCTCTACCTTTTATTCTGTTAACTTTGTGATCCCCACGACAGAAATATTCACAATATTTACTTCCAGTTTTCTATGCCATCATTCACGTCCGTCATCAATAATAGAGTAAATGTTTGCCCACGTTCATGAAGATTTCATTTCCCTATCCGCGTTAACATCAATTTTTAGGTGCCTTTTCAGTGAGCAATCGCTCACTGAAACCGTGCCAGGTTAGTGGACTCCAAGACCAGCCAGACTGTCTTGGAGTCCACTAACCTGTGTCGTGCCAGGCTGACAGTGCCAGGTTAGAAGGACTCCAAGAGTTCCGAGGAGGTTGAGAGAAGGGAACCCACTGGACAGCTGTTAAGAGATAGGTGAAAGCTATCCGTCAAGGATATCCAGCGTGTTCTTTAGTATGCCAAGGTATGCTTGTCCTGCCCACGAAAAAAAAGGCTCAGAATTCCATCCGACGGATGGCGGCCTTTTCAAGCCCATCGGTTTTTC
The DNA here is from genome assembly GCA_038380435.1 of Ryuthela nishihirai. Lineage (NCBI taxonomy): Eukaryota > Metazoa > Arthropoda > Arachnida > Araneae > Heptathelidae > Ryuthela > Ryuthela nishihirai. Next base: position 19,471,092 of record JAWZYU010000028.1, on the reverse strand, counting down.
CTTTCTAATCTAAGCCACGGTGGTGTTAATTAATCATCTTAAGCAGCTGAGAAACGTCTCAACTCTGGAAAAGTTCGGACTATTAGAAAGAAAGCAGAATTATATGTAAGCGGGGATTATTGGCAAAAAAATTAATTTTGTGAGTAATGATCATTTGATGAGAAAACAAAGGAACTGACCTTGAAACAAAGATGCTTTACTCCCTAATGAATCGGATTATTAGCATTAATATATAGAGTCGAAACCAATGTTAATAATGTCTTTGCAATTAATAAATGCCAATGATAATTAATTAATAATTAGTTAATTAATAGATTATTAGTTTTTCAGCCTTTGCACCATTTGTTTATCTCTTGCTCGTTGTTTGTAAGCAAATGATCATCTCTCTGTCATATCAATGATTATGTTATTTATCTCTGTCACATCGATGATTATGTTACTTTTCTCTGTCATGTCAATGATTAAGATGCATTTCTCATGCACAGTAGCTTAAAATCCCTTTCAAAATGATGTTAGAGTCATTCTCTGTTCACGCTATAAAACACGCTGGATGGCCTTAACAGACAGCTTTTATTTGTCTTCTAACAGCTATTCACTGTGTCTTCTCGGGCGGGAGTGGCTCAGTCGGTAGCACGCCAGGCTCGTAATCTGTAGTTCCCAGGTTCGAGTCCCAGCTGGGTCAGCGTTGAGATTTATCTCAGCAAAATTCCCCGCCCTGCCCACGGTCAGTAGGGGACACCGATGGGCTAGGAAAAGCCGCCATCCATCGGATGGAACGTTAAGCCGTGGCCCCGTGTGCGGGAGAGCCATACCCTGTGCACGTTAAAGAACACGCCGGATGGCCTTGACGTGAGGGTACCATCTGTCTCCCAACAGCTGTTCCAGTGGGTTCCCAACCTTCTCTGAGCCTTCGGGGTCCATGTGACCTGGCCATTGTGTGCAAAAAAGTGCCGCTCAGAGGTAAAACAACCCAACTGTCTTCTTCATTGCCAGGCTTCGCTGAGTCCTTGTAATCCGACCATTTAGTCATTTAGTCAACAGAACTTCATACGAAGAGTAAATATCATAAAAGAAGCTAGGACCTTTTTAGCAGCAGGACATTCTTAATGGATGGATTCTGACTTCGCTTTTAACTTAAATCACATCAAAGCAAAAAACCTGCTCTCATATTCATCTGTTGCAGAGATGGGTCTTTTTTTATTTCTTTTAAATTCACTTTTATTGTTTTTTTTTTTTGGTATGTCTTTCTACTTCTCTATTAGTTGATACCAGAAAATTATCAAAGAAGGTATGCAGGAGAATTTTAATTTTAATCTGATAACAGTAGATACGTAAACTTCATATAGGAATTTTCATTCTATAATAAGGAGATGAAATTTTTTCAAATAATTTGGGTAGTTTTACTTCTGGGTGGAATTTTTTGTGCACAGAATAGGATGAATGGCAAGGTCACAAGGACTCCAAAGACTCAGAGAAGTTGGGGATTGGGTTGGGTTGTTTTACCTCTGAGCGGCACTTTTTTGCACACCATGGGCTAAATGGCCAGGTCACATGGACCCCGAAGGATCAGAGAAGGTTGGGGGAGGGGACCCACTGGAACAGCTGTTGGGAGACAGATGGTAGACTCTCGTCAAGGCCATCCAGCGTGTTCTTTAACGTGCACAGCGTATGGCTCTCCCGCACACGGAGCCACGGCTTAACGTCTCATCCGACGGACGGCGGTCTTTCCAAGCCCATCGGTGTCCCCTACTGACCGTGGACAGGGAGTTTTGCTGAGATAAATCTCAACGCTGACCCAGCTGGGACTCGAACCTGGGAACTGCAGATTACCAGGCTGACGCGCTACCGACTGAGCCACACCCGCCCCCCGTTATGGTAGAGGTTTCGTTTTAAGGCTACAGAAAATTTGGTACTCTTAACTCAAAATCGCACAAAGTGTATTTCGTGTGGCCACACACACTAAGAGCAGCAACCGAAAGTGCAGCATCAGCAATGATCAGACGTCCTATGCATTTCTCTCTCTTCATCCACGTGGAAGATCCGTCTCATCACATTCACATCGGGGTTTATTGCCCGAAGGTAAAAGATAACTTTTGATTCTGATCGATCTTTCGCATTTTCGTGCAACGAATTTAGTTGAAGATTGTTCCGGAATTTATTAACTACTCTCTGTAAAGGATCAATTTCCATTTTCAGCAATGACGATTAGAGGAAGCTTCAAACCCCTTAAATAAACATTTGGGAGCAAGAATGTTTGATTCTTTGTCAGCTCGTTAAGAAGTATTCTGACATCACTCTGCAGAGAATGATTAACGATATTCACGAAAAGTCAGTGGCAACTGAGGGATTAGAGGAAGACTATGAGACTGCGTATTTGAAGCGTCAACAGTTCTCAACCATCAGTGACCAGTTGAATGTACATGAATCAATAATCCTCTAAGTACAAGAATTCTCGATGCATGAATTTCACGAAGTGTCAGTGGCAACTGAGGGATTAGTGGAAGACTATGAGACTGCGTAGTTGAAGCGTTGGCAGTTCTCAACCATCAGTGACCAGTTGAATGTTCATGAATCAATAATCCTCTAACTACAAGAATTATCGATGCATGAATTTCACCAAGTGTCAGTGGCAACTGAGGGATTAGTGGAAGACTATGAGACTGCGTAGTTGAAGCGTTGGCAGTTCTCAACCATCAGTGACCCGTTGAATGTTCATGAATCAATAATCCTCTAAGTACAATAATTCTCGATGCGTGAATTTCACGAAGTGTCAGTGGCAACTGAGGGATTAGTGGAAGACTATGAGACTGCGTAGTTGAAGCGTTGGCAGTTCTCAACCATCAGTGACCCGTTGAATGTTCATGAATCAATAATCCTCTAAGTACAATAATTCTCGATGCGTGAATTTCACGAAGTGTCAGTGGCAACTGAGGGATTAGTGGAAGACTATGAGACTGCGTAGTTGAAGCGTTGGCAGTTTTCAACCATCAGTGACCCGTTGAATGTTCATGAATCAATAATTCTCTAAGTACAAGAATTCTCGATGCATGAATTTCACGAAGTGTTAGTGGCAACTGAGGGATTAGTGGAAGACTATGAGACTGCGTAGTTGAAGCGTTGGCAGTTCTCAACCATCAGTGACCCGTTGAATGTTCATGAATCAATAATTCTCTAAGTACAAGAATTCTCGATGCATGAATTTCACGAAGTGTCAGTGGCAACTGAGGGATTAGTTGAAGACTATGAGACTGCGTAGTTGATGCGTTGGCAGTTCTCAACCATCAGTGACCCGTTGAATGTTCATGAATCAATAATTCTCTAAGTACAAGAATTCTCAATGCATGAATTTCACGAAGTGTCAGTGGCAACTGAGGGATTAGTGGAAGACTATGAGACTGCGTAGTTGAAGCGTTGGCAGTTCTCAACCATCAGTGACCCGTTGAATGTTCATGAATCAATAATCCTCTAAGTACAATAATTCTCGATGCATGAATTTCACCAAGTGTCAGTCGCAACTGAGGGATTAGTGGAAGACTATGAGACTGTGTATTTGAAGCGTTGGCAGTTCTCAACCATCAGTGACCCGTTGAATATTCATGAATCAATAATTCTCTAAGTACAAGAATTCTCGATGCATGAATTTCACGAAGTGTTAGTGGCAACTGAGGGATTAGTGGAAGACTATGAGACTGCGTAGTTGAAGCTTTGGCAGTTCTCAACCATCAGTGACCCGTTGAATGTTCATGAATCAATAATTCTCTAAGTACAAGAATTCTCGATGCATGAATTTCACGAAGTGTCAGTGGGAACTGAGGGATTAGTGGAAGACTATGAGACTGCGTAGTTGATGCGTTGGGAGTTCTCAACCATCAGTGACCCGTTGAATGTTCATGAATAAGTAATTCTCTAAGTACAAGAATTCTCGATGCATGAATTTCACGAAGTGTCAGTGGCAACTGAGGGATTAGTGGAAGACTATGAGACTGCGTAGTTGATGCGTTGGGAGTTCTCAACCATCAGTGACCCGTTGAATGTTCATGAATCAATAATTCTCTAAGTACAAGAATTCTCGATGCATGAATTTCACGAAGTGTCAGTGGCAACTGAGGGTTGGGTTGTTTGGGTTGTTTAACCTCTGAGCGGCACTTTTTTGCACACCATGGGCTAAATGGCCAGGTCACATGGACCCCGAAGGCTCAGAGAAGGTTGGGGCAGGGGACCCACTGGAACAGCTGTTGGGAGACAGATGGTAGCCTCCCGTCAAGGCCATCCAGCGTGTTCTTTAACGTGCACAGGGTATGGCTCTCCCGCACACGGGGCCACGGCTTAACGTCCCATCCGACGGACGGCGGCCTTTCCAAGCCCATCGGTGTCCCCTACTGACCGTGAGCAGGGCGGGGAATTTTGCGGAGATAAATCTCAACGCTGACCCAGCTGGGACTCGAACCTGGGAACTACAGATTACGAGCCTGGCGCGCTACCGACTGAGCCACCCCCACCCCGGCAACTGAGGGATTAGTGGAAGACTATGAGACTGCGTAGTTGAAGCGTTGACAATTCTCAACCTTCAGTGACCAGTTGAATGTTCATGAATAAATAATCCTCTATGTACAAGAATTCTCGATGCATCAATTGTACAAACATGTAGCTTCCACTTACACTTTTCCACTCTTTCAGAAAACATCAGAAGAAACTTCAGAGAGCAGGCTTTAATTCTGTCAACGCTTATAAAATATTTCAAATAATTAATCATCGTAAATATCAACCCGTATGCGGGAGAACACCAGGACAACTGAAGAACTGTCACCAATGGAAAATATATGTTACCTCGACATCTTGCTGACGTCACCACTCGCTCTCAGTGTTGTTGGCTTCATTATTACGCAAACTATTGAGAAAGTACAGTAGGGTTGGGTTACCTCTGTGCGGCACTTTTTTGTACACAATGGGGTAAATTGCCAGGTCACAAGGACTCCGAAGGCTCAGAGAAGGTTAGGTGAGACACCCACTGGTACAGCTGTTAGGAGACAGATAGTAGTCTCCCGTAAAGGCCTCGTGTTCTTTATCGTGCACAAGGTATGGTTCTCCCGCAGACGAGGCCACTGCTTAACGTCCCATCCGACGGACGGCGGCCTTTCCAAGCCTATCGGTGTCCCTTACTTACCGTGGGCAGGGCGGGGAGTTATGCGGAGATAAATGTCAACGCTGGCCCAGCTGGGACTCGAACCTGGGAACTGTAGATTACGAGCCTGGCGTGCTGCTGACTGAGCCACCCCCACCCCAAGTGAGAGAGAGTACAGTAAACCCTCGATTTAGCGAACTTTGGATTTAACGGGCAACATCGTTTCTGCCAATAGCGGATTTCTGCTGAAACAACAGGGCGAAGTCCGTTATTTGCAAATCAGTCCGGGCAATATTCAATACTTCCCCGTCGAGTACTCCCAGTCCGTAACGTCGTAGTACAGCAGACTTCTGAGTGGTATGAATAGCAGTATCTTTGCTCTTTGATGAATTTGAAGATGTTATTTAATAACTGCGAAAACTCGGCTCTCCCCATAGCCAAAATGCATTAAAGGCTGGTCCGGATCTAGAAAATATTAAGGGGTCAAGCGATGCAGTCGAGCTGAATAAAATTGAAAGGAGGGGGGGGGGGGGCGGAAACAAGAAACTAGATTTACATGCCGTGTAATATTTTGCCCTCTATTTTAGGGGTCTTTAAAAGTTTCTCGAAAAATGCGTGAAGTATGCGCATTTTTTATTTTATTATACCTTCGTTATCCTTACTAAGATTCTCAAGCGGGGAGGGCATGACACTGAAGCCGGGGGGGGGGGAGATCCGTAGATCCGGACCTGATTATAGGCATCCTTTTTGCCCAACTATGTCTATTGTGGGTTATGGTACAGCGTATAGTATATGTATGTAGAACTCTGGTATGAAGCACACTCGGTTTAGGTCAGTGCATCATATAACTTGCTTGTACTTAGGTTACTGAGTTAGATATAGATCACTACGAACAGATGCATTTCCTAACTTATGACGGAGAATTCATACTTTTACGACTTCTGCGTAGTACGTTTGTGTGACTTGATTGGTCGACTGCTGCATGGCACTTCTGGTTGACTTGCTGGTACAACTTCTGTGTGATATTTCTAAGTGACTTACTTGTACAACTTCTGTGACTATTCTGTAGTACTTCTGCGTGTCTTGCTTGCATGACTTCTGAGTGGTATTTCTGCGTGCCTTTCTTGCACGACTTCTGAGATCCTGAGTGGTACTTCTGCATGCCTTGCTTTCAAGCCTTCTGCGTGACTTGCTTGCACGACTTCCGAGTGACTTTCTTGCACGACTGCGACTTTCGCGTGAGTGGAACGAATTTGCAAAGTAGTCCATAATTTTCAGTCATACGAAAGGCTTCAAAGTATGAGGGACGTCAAAAGCTGCTCTTTTTCCAGTAGAGAACTGATGATTTTGCAATGCATTGGTGTAAATCTTTCCCAGTATTGAAAATCGAAGTTGCAACCAGAGGAGTATCTTTAATAGCTAGTTATCGACTGTCTCCTCAAAGGTAAACAGTCGATCTGAATTTAATTAATAAAGATTATTTTGAAGAGAAATGGCAACTCCCGATATTTAAATAATGCCTCTATAACAAATGACTTAAATGGTAACGTGTAACGTTACCTGTTCGGAAACCAATTAAACAAACATAGTTAAGGAAAAGGAAAGAAGTTTAAGCACTCCAGACTCATGATAACCATTGCAGCGGGGCGGGGGTGGCTCAGTCGGTAGCGCGCCAGGCTCGTAATCTGTAGTTCCCAGGTTCAAGTCCCAGCTGGGTCAGCGTTGAGATTTATCTCCGCAAAATTCCCCGCCCTGCCCTCGGTCAGTAGGGGACACCGATGGGATTGGAAAGGCCGCCGTCCGTCGGATGGGACGTTAAGCCGTGGCCCCGTGTGCGGGAGAGCCATACCCTGTGCACGTTAAAGAACACGCTGGATGGCCTTGACGGGAGGCTACCATCTGTCTCCCAACAGCTGTTCCAGTGGGTCCCCTCCCCCAACCTTCTCTGAGCCTTCGGGGTCCATGTGACCTGGCCATTTAGCCCATGGTGTGCAAAAAAGTGCCGCTCAGAGGTAAAACAACCCAACCCAACCATTGCAGCGTCAGTTGAATTTCTGAAAATCTTCCCCAGACGCTACATCACCTTTTCCAACTCACCGCTTCTGAGACAATTAAACAACATTAGCGTGCTTTAAAAGTCTGAAATACAATCCACCCTGATGGTCAATGAAAGGAAAAAAAACCCTCATAATTTACTCTTTCCTAAAGAGGAGTAGTTGATAATCTTCCCCATTTTTCGTTTAAAGCTAACTAGAAAAGTAATTGCATTAAAAGTTAAAGTGACACATATTTTAGAAGGTTGAGGGTTTTTAATTTTCTGCGAGATTACCTCTATCTGAAAGAATCGTTAATTTTGCGTTTCCATTTTCTCTTTTGCCAGTTAGAGTCATCACGAAACCGAATCGAAAGCTTATCGGTTCTTGCCACTCTTTTCTATCGAGAGCAAGAATCATTCTCACGTTAATTAAGAGAAGCGAGTGCTCGACACGTCTTCCTTTTCCCGGCTAAGCCTTTTCGCATATGGTTGGATTTCGGTTGCCATTCGTCGCACCGTTCACCTGCCACTTGAGGAGCATTTGCTCGACTCGTCCACATCAGTTCGCGTAAGGAAAGGTGAGAGCATCGTTCTGCTCTGGGACGAACAGGTGTGATAAAACGGAAACTAATTTCTCTCCTCTGAACCAGTCGACTGTGAAGAAGAGAGTTGGAAGATGTATGTGTTTGAGGGGGGGGGGAGAAGACGATGTTGCTGCGAGACTCTACCATTGATAGACGTATACCTGACACTTGCTTCTCAGCATTTGACGCTGTGTAATTGCTTTTCATTACGAGTAGTAATTCCCCTTTTGTTCCGAAGCACGTGACATTTACCGCGAATTACTTTCGGTTCCCAAAAGGATTTAGATCTATATTATAATTTTTTTCTCTTAAATCTTTGGTGAATCACTCAAAGCAAAAATGGTAATATATTTATAATTTCATAAACACATTCAGAGGAAGATTTAGAGTTTTATCTTCATCGAAAATCGTTATTAAACCCAATTTCTCCTCTATTACAAGCGGCAGGTGTTGGCTCAATAGGTAACACGCTAGGATCATAATCTGCAGTCTCAGGTTCGAGTCCTACTTATGACAGTGTTGAAAAATATTTCCGCTGAACCTCCACCTCGGTTGGGTTGTTTTACCTCTGAGCGGCACTTTTTTGCACACTATGGACTAAATGGCTAGGTCACATAGACCCTGAAGGCTCAGAGAAGGTTCACGGAGGGGAGCCACTGGAACAGCTGTTGGGAGACAGATGGTAGCCTCCCGTCAAGGCCATCCAGCGTGAACGTGCACAGGGAATGGCTCTCCCGCACACGGGGCCACGGCTTAACGTCCCATCCCACGGATGGCGGCCTTTCCAAGCCCATCGGTGGCCCCTACTGACCGTGGACAGGGCGGGGAATTTTGCGCAGATAAATTTCAACGCTGACCCATCTGGGACTCGAACCTGGGAACTAAAGATTACGAGCCTTGCGCGCTACCGACTGAGCTCCCCCCTCGGTCAGGAAAGGGGACACTAACGGGCTTGGAAAGTTGGCTGTCCGTCGGATGAGACATTTGGCTCTGATTCCGTGTGCCCAGAGCCATACCCTGCGCACTTCAAAAAGCACGCTGGATGACCTTAACAGGGAGCTTCCTTTCACTCCTAAGAGTGGTCCAGTGCATCTCCTATCCCCAACTTTCTCTGAGCTCTTGGGGTCTTTGTGACCTTATCTTTTAGTCCGTTGTGTGCAAAATATGCCTCTGAGAGGTAGAACAACCCTGCATTATGAGGTCTTTCTTTTAAATGTTTTAATGCACTATGGAAAACGCATTATAACAGAAATTAAAAGTTGAGGAATAACATATCTCCTTTGGCGAATGTGGGAAGCTCGTTTTAAAAAGAGAATAAAATTTTTCGTTTTCCGACTTTTGCGCCCTCTAATAGTAGAAAATGTAACAAATGGTAATTGAGAAAATGCAAAGAGTAATATTTTATTTTTAGCTATAAAACACGAAGACAATTTTTCATTTCCTCTCTTAAAAGGCTTTGATTGTCCCCTACTCCCAGTGTGAAAGCGCAATTCTTTCCGAGGGGGAAAAAAGATCCATTCATCTTTGAAATAGTGTTGCGTTTTACCAGCCCCTATCCTTTGAGCAGCATATTGCGCAGAGAGAGACTTTGTTGGTTTGGCCACGTTGTTGCCCTATAATTATAGATTAGCGAATAGGGTTATGAACAGTGTGCCTAAAGGCCTCAGAAAGAGGGGAAGAGCTAGGATGCGGTGGGCAGACAATGTCAAACAGAACTTTATTAGAATTGGTGTGCAGTGGACAGATGCAGCAGATATTCTTGCAGGACAGATATGCTTGGAGAACTAAATTACGCGGTCTGGTTGGACCTCCGTAGCCCATGGCTGCTTGATGATGATGATTCAGGTAAGGCGAAAAAATCTCTGCTGTCAATGTAAACCTTTTGATTTTCATACTAAAATTTAAAATTCCTAGCGAAAATGGATCGTTTATAATAATCGGTTAAAATTTTTTCACCTTTTCCAACTTTTTCCACCGTTTGAAGACGCAATTAGCTATTGTGAGATTCGGAACATTCGAATCGCAATATTTCATGAGTAGATAGATATTCAGCCCAAAAAGAATTTTTTATTTATCTCTAAAAAAAATATTTGAATGTCTGCAGTTGGACAAATAGATATACAGGCAGATGGACAAGTTGCCAGTAATTTTCTCTCCGTTTCAGTCGTCTTAAATCTTATTAGCGGTGTTAGAAAAGTGCACCTCGTTCAGTCGTCTTTAAATTTTATTAGCGGTGTTAGAAAAGTGCTGAAGGTTGTTTCAGAGTGGCTTCTTCGCAATGAATGCACTACCCATTCCATCAGCAGCAGATTTCTTCGTTAAAGCCTTAACTGGCATAGTGATTAGGCAGCTAGCGACTGTTCCAGCAGGGCAAACTTTGTGTGTTGTGTTAGCTCTAACTAAGGCAGTGGTCAGCAATGACTTCGGTCTTAGTAGGGCATGTCCTTGTATGAGAATATTTATAGGGCATGTCCTTGTATGAGAATTAAGCTAGGATTCTTCTCTGTCCTATATGTCGCAAAAAAAAAAATAAGACGTTTCTCCTGAAAGAAAAAAGATATAATTTTGTCTCCATTTTCCCAAACTTGTAATTAATCTCGCATTCACCGATTGCTATTGCGATTAATTATACGCGATATAACCACAGAAATCTGATAGATAATATTAAAACGATATTGATATTTTATTGTTTAATTCCTAATAATTTCTAATTTATTCATGCATAGTTTTATTTGCTGCTTTTGATGTCCAGAATAAGCAATTTCGTTTCGAATCCCGCCGATTTCTGTTAATGAACATTCTTTCAGTTCCAATGCTTCTACGTTCCATTCAGAAAAAAAATCGAAGAAATTTCTCCTTCTCTGTTATTTGAGGATTATTTAAATCTGTGAGCGTGCAGTTTTTGATCGCGATAGAGTGATTTTGCACTCTCGTTCACGAGTTCTCTTCCACGTCGATGCTCTGCAATTAAACTATCGAAGTTGTTTTAAGATCCAGAAAAGCTTCGTGACAATAGATTGACCTTCATTTCTTTTTCTATTCACTTCAAGCGAAGTCTTTCTTGAGGACAAACGAAGAGCAGATTATAATGTAGCTCTGAAAAAAAAAAACTTTCTCAAAGAATGATGATGCTGACAAGATGAACTGAAGGAGGCTTTGCTCGACTGTAGTGATGAAAGAAGAGGTTAAAAAAACTTTTCCTTGCATTTTTGATTCAAAAGTCGGAAGATTTATTTTACAAATCTTTTCGATTCAATATGTTAGTAGCATAAAATAGGAATAAGTGTGGTTTTTCGGTAGAAGACAAAAACTGGTGACTACAATTTTCGACGTAAAAAAGTTCTCATTCATGCCTGAAAAAGGCTTCAGCATAACATGGAAACTGATGCCTATAAGTTTCTCACGCTTATGTAACTGCTACAAGAAACGTGAAATTGAAGCTTGCAAATTCCTACACAAAATTAATTGGCACCTCTGATATTCTAGGTAGAAAGCGGTAACTGGACCTGAAGTATAGTAACAGTTAAAATTACTTAGGAAATTATTAAAAATCGCAAATGTATCATAAATTATTTATTAAAATTCGCGTTATTAATTTAGTGGAATGGACTTGAAATCAGGCACACACATCGATATCAAACTTAGAGGGATATGGTGCATACTCTTGATCCTGAGGGGCGGGGGTGACTCAGTCGGTAGCGCGCCAGACTCGTAATCTGTAGTTCCCAGGTTCGAGTCCCAGATGGGTCTGCGTTGAGATTTATCTCCGCAAAATTCCCCGCCCTGCCCACGGTCAGTAGGGGACACCGATGGGCTTGGAAAGGCCGCCGTCCGTCGGACGGGACGTTAAGCCGTGGCCCCGAGTGCGGGAGAGCCATACCCTGTGCACGTTAAAGAACACGCTGGCTTGCCTTGACGGGAGGCTACCATCTGTCTCCCAACAGCTGTTCCAGTGGGTCTCCTCTCCCAACCTTCTCTGAGCCTTCGGGGTCCATGTGACCTGGCCATTTAGCCCATGGTATGCAAAAACGTGCCGCACAGAGGTAAAACAACCCAACTGATCCTGATGTCATACAAAAACAGAAAATCTTATTCATATCAGTGGCTGCAGATCTCTAGCGGATTGAATATTGATAATGTGTATATAACAGGATATTGAAAAGACGATATTTGGTTAGATCATCTGTATGTTAGATGATCTCATTCCTATCATGGCAAGAACAGATCTTGAAGATTTATGAGTTGTGGTCCAAATCCATCAAAATGTTTAATTTGCTCCCTCTGATGGTGGAGAAATTTGAAATTGCAAAATTTTAAACGAGTATTTCAAATGATGTATCATGCTAGAAATTCGAAATATTGGTGGTGGAATTTGAAGGTCATGTCATTGGCAAAAATGAGCTGACCCATTTTAACCAGGGCGGGTAGTAAAATGCAATTTTTCCTTCTTTTAAGAAATAATTGTTTATTTTTGAAAGATAGATTGAAAATTCGTTTTGGTTTTGATAGGTATAGATTAATTTACCATTCGCACTTTAGGAATGAGGCGGGGGTGGCTCAGTCGGTAGCGCGCCAGGCTCGTAATCTGTAGTTCCCAGGTTCGAGTCCCAGCTGGGTCAGCGTTGAGATTTATCTCCGCAAAACTCCCCGCCCTGCCCACGGTCAGTAGGGGACACCGATGGGCTTGGAAAGGCCGCCGTCCGTCGGATGGGACGTTAAGCCGTAACTCCGTGTGTGGGAGAGTCATACCCTGTGCACGTTAAAGAACACGCTGGATGGCCTTGACGGGAGGCTACCATCTGTCTCCCAACAGCTGTTCCAATGGGTCCCCTCCCCCAACCTTCTCTGAGCCTTCGGGGTCCATGTGACCTGGCCATTTAGCCCATGGTGTGCAAAAAAGTGCCGCTCAGAGGTAAAACAACCCAACACTTTAGGAATCTTCCAAAAACGTAAATTGCTAGCTGATGTATTTAGGCTAGAAATTTGAAATTTTGATAATAGAATCTGCAGGTCATGACGATTATTAATTATTACATTTCGTAGAATTAGTTGTCTCCTTAAACCCAGGGTGGGTGGAAAACACAATTGTTGTAAGAGATAATTGGAAATCTCTTTTTTAATTTGCATTAATACTAATTAACTATTATAATTTGCATTTTTCAAATCCTTAGGTATTTCTAATTTATATCGTTAGAGGCGACTAAATATGAGAAAAGTGAAACTTTTAATGAACATTGCATATTTCATTTATAGTAGAAATTTGAAATATCTGTGGTAGAATATCAAGAATTTTCTACTGACAGCAACAGTCTTCCCCTTTTTCTCAGAGTGGTGTGAGAAAAGCAACTTTTCAAATTAAAAACGAATAGAAGACAAATACTTTGTATGCTGTAGAAGTACTAATAAAAAACTATTATTTTCATTTCCATTAATTCGAATTGGAACTTTAAGGATTGCAAGAGTAGGTAACGAAAACCTTCATCCTGTTTAAAAACGAAATATTCATGTATGCGCCAGAGACGATATACGTTCTAGTTTAGAAATGAGATTTTTAGTTACAAGTGCATCGAAATGTAAAACGAGGTAAAGTGAATGAATTGGCAGATTTCTTTGAATTCACTTAAAGCTAAAATGAAAGCTAAATGCAAAGTTATTGGTTTTAAAATCATATATTGAAACTGTAACTTTATTGGTTTCGGTAGTTATATCGATGTTGTAAAATTATTGGTACGAAAATTTATATTCGCATTAGAAAAGAAATGATTTCAAAATTTGGTACTGGAACCCTATTGGTTTGAAACCTTATATTAGCATTTGACATCTATTGGTATGACATTGGTACCGATAACTTATTGATACGAAACCGTATAACGGTATTGGAAAATTATTGGTATGAAGCTTTAAAATAGCATCGTAAACATTGGTATCAGACCTTATAATAAATTAGAAACTTATTGGTACGAAAACATATATTGGCCATAAAACCATATTGGTATGAAACATTGTAATGTCATTGAGAATTTTTTAGAATGAACACTTTTATTCGCATTGAATACGTATTGGTATGGAAACGTAATCACTTGAAAACTTGCATTTTACTTACTTAGTATGAAAATGTAATGATATGAAAATCGCAATTCCCTGAAATATGTAAATGGTACGAAAAAAAAAACGGTAACAAAGCGTATATTGGCATTGGAAACTTATTGGTGTGAAAACCTTTATTGCATTTGGAAACTTATTGGTGTGAAAACCTTTATTGCCTTTGGAAACTTATTGGTGTGAAAACCTTTATTGCCTTTGGAAACTTATTGGTGTGAAAACCTTTATTGCATTTGGAAACTTATTGGTGTGAAAACCTTTATTGCCTTTGGAAACTTATTGGTGTGAAAACCTTTATTGCCTTTGGAAACTTATTGGTGTGAAAACCTTTATTGCCTTTGGAAACTTATTGGTGTGAAAACCTTTATTGCCTTTGGAAACTTATTGGTGTGAAAACCTTTATTACCTATGGAAACTTATTGGTGTGAAAACCTTTATTGCCTTTGGAAACTTATTGGTGTGAAAACCTTTATTACCTATGGAAACTTATTGGTGTGAAAACCTTTATTGCCTTTGGAAACTTATTGGTGTGAAAACCTTTATTGCCTTTGGAAACTTATTGGCTTGAAAATAAAAAGTTTAAATTTAAGTCAATTTAAGTTCTTACAAAACTTAAATTGGTAATGAAACGTTTTCGATTTGAGAAAAAATATAATTTTCTTCCTGCTGAATATAGTTCCCAGTAAAAAACACGATAGCTTTTCGGTGGTAGATCATATTTAGCAAATCTGAAAAGAACACTTCCCCAGATTCGGGAAAGGAAGCTGTTTGCTCTATCATCTTCACTATCCAAATGACACTCCAAATGACATGTGCAGTTATTGCACATGTGTAACAGTTGCATCGAACAATAAAGGTAACATAACAATAGATGAGGTAATGCATCATCACACAAGTTGCACAACACCTCTGTTGTTCCCGATTGTATATAAGGCGTTGTCTATCGTCAGATTCCTTTGAAGGAGATGTAAATCTCTTCACTAAAGCTTTTATGCTCAGGGGGGGATCTGGGGAAAAAATAGGAGCGGCGGGAGGCAGAAAACACTGAATAACGTAAGTGGCTTACCCCCTCTCCGATCTTCTGGTAGATAAGGATGTGGTATTAGAATAACTTTTCACTGTTCTAACTGAGGTGTAGATAGTTAAAAATTGATAAAAGAACTTTTAAATTTCTTCATTTTCTTTATTCTTTCTGTTCCCTAGATGCATCTCTGGCTCTGCTCATCTCGGTGTGCTGCAGTGATGAAGATTTGGCGTAAAGCGTTCTGCAGTGATGAGCATCTTACGTGGGGATATTTAGCAAAGGAACCAAAGTGTTCCTTGGCCACATCGGCCTTTTCATTTTCACATTGGCATTTCAGAAATTTTTGCCTGAAGATACTATTCTATGGTTAACTAGATTTTTTCGCTTATCTTAAGCTATTACAGCCTTTCAGATAAAATCTACAAAACCTTTACTGTGAATAGTGTTCTTGTGAAGCATTGTTCGAGTGTGCTTTTTCTTCTGTATTGTATTGTATATTTCCATATTGTCATGTTAGGATTTATAGCGCAAGATTTGGATTCTTTGGTTTCCCTCTATAGAAATTTTTGTTTCATCTGAAAACACATTGGTAACTTATATTGGAATTTGAAACTCATTGGTTTGATAACCTATTTGGGGCGGGGTTGGCTCAGTCGGTAGCGCGCCAGGCTCGTAATCTGTAGTTCCCAGATTCGAGTCTCAGCTGGTTCAGCGTTGAGATTTATCTCTGCAGAACTCCCCGCCCTGCCCACGGTCAGTAGGGGACACCAATGGACTTGGAAAGGCCGCCGTCCGTCGGATGGGACGTTAAGCCGTGGCTCAGTGTGCTGGAGAGCAATACCCTGTGCAGGTTAAAGAACACCTGGATGGCCTTGACGGGAGGCTATCATCTGTCTCCCAACAGCCGTTCCAATGGGTCTCCTCCACTAACCTTCTCTGATCCTTCGGGGTCCATGTGACCTGGCCATTTAGCCCATGGTGTGCAAAAAAGTGCCGCTCAGAGGTAAAACAAACCAAACGAAATAACTTATGTTGGTATTTCAAACTTATTTGCAAACTTATATGCTTTTAAAAACCAAATGAGTTTGAAAACTTATTTGACATTGGAAACGTATTGGTTGGAAAGCTTATTTTGGCATTTAAAACTTTTGGTTTGAAAACTGGAGTCATTAATCTTATTATGGCAGTGAAAATTTAGGGGTTAGATTCCGAAAATTTATTGGTTTTAAAACTTATGCATCTATTCTGCGTTTTACACGATATTTAGTTTACGTGATTTCCGTTTTACGCGATATGCAGTTTACATGGTTTCCGTTCTACGCGTTATGCAGTTTACATGATTTCCGTTTTACGCGGTAGTCAGTTTACATGTTTCTGTTTTACGCGGTAGTCAGTTTACATATTTCCGTTTTACGCGGTAGTCAGTTTACATGATTTCCGTTTTACGCGGTAGTCAGTTTACATGATTTCCGTTTTACGCGGTAGTCAGTTTACATGGTTTCCGTTGCCAGCTTATTCATTATTTATTCAGTTTACATTGTTTCCGTTTTACACGATCCAAAAAAAAATGCTGCCGGTTTCGATTTACACAATGATAGACTCGGTTTTACACCGTGAAAAAAATGCAACCAGTTTCCTTTTACACTATTCTACCGTTAAATACTCGTTTAATACTCGATTTTACCGATTATAAACTCGGTCGAGTTTTTTTTATGTATGTAGATATACGAAGCCTGTTTTGAATCGGCAATGAAATATGACTTTTCTAGACAGAATTTTTGTCTAAAAAAAATTTTGTCTCATTTTTAGCCAAACGTTTAGTGGAACTATTGTATAGGTTAAATGCAGTTGGTTAGTAAATACATTGTTCGATTAAATATATAAGTATTAATTTTAGTAAATAAAGCGGTAAGTGTTAGTACAAATGCTTCTAACATAAATTCAGTTCATAATTATCCTTCTTTCAAATTTCGATTTCAAATTTGATAGTATACGTCTGCATTAAGGATGAGTATTTTTCGCGGCAAAAAGAAATGTATGAGAAATTAATAAAGTGCAAAATAATCCATCCATATTAAATACACAGGCTGCCTGTTGATATTGAATTCCTGAAATATAGGTGCGCAACCGCCACATTCAGTAAAGAAAAGATTTATAGGTCACAACATCGTGGAACTAAATTATCGTCTGATACGTGGTTTAACGGTAGAACTCTCTGCTATATAGCTGGAGAGATGCGGGTTCGATTCCAGCCGCTTCAACAACCATTTTTATTCACCTGAATTTTTGTTGAGTACAAAATAAGGCTACTTTAAAACTTATTATTACTGCTGAACTAAAATTTGCAATTACCTAAAATAAATATATATAAATAGAAGTTAGCATGTACAGTCGCTCAAGAAAATATCCGAACAATATGGTTGATTACAGAATTCAGAAAAAATATCTGGCAGCGATATTTTTTAGAAATTAGTGATCTGGCAACCTTCGTGTCTCGCCAGATCACCATTGTCTAAAAAAATCGTTGCCAGATATTTTTTCTGAATTCTGTAATCAACCATAGTGTTCGGATACTTTTTTCAGCGACTGTACCATTTAAAAACGAAAAGTATTTTTTTCGCAATCTAACACCCTTTTCGTAATAAATTGCTTACTTCGATTAGCAAGGTTTGCATTCAATTGAATGAAGGAATGCGAGGAGTGGGTGTATTGATGTTTTAAACTTATTCTGGAATTTTAAAATTGCTGAATAGAAAATTTATTTTGGCATTGGAAATTACTAATAATATTGGAATTTGAAACTTATTGGACTGAAAAACTTATATTGGCATCTGAAACGTAACTCTGGATTGAAAATTTAGTTTTTCATTGAAAACTTATTGTTTAAAAAATTGCATTCCCTTATGAAAATTATTGGATGAAAAAGTTATTTTGTCCTTGAAATTTTATTGGTTTGAAGATATAAGGGAATTTGAAACTTTTTGAATTGAAAACTTCTTTTCTCATTGGAAAGATACTGAGCTCATAAACTTGTATTAGGATTGGAAACCTAATGGTTTGAGAAATTATATTGGCATCTGAATCGTATTGGATTAAAAAATTTAATTTGTCATTGAAACTTATTGTTCTGAAAATATGTATTAGCACCTGAAAAATATTGAGAAAAGTTCATTTGACGTTGAAAAGTTATTTTTTGAAAACTTATATTGAAAATTTTCATTGGAATTAAGCACCTATTGGGTTTAAAAATTATTATGGTATGAAAACTTATTGTTTTAAAAATTTCTATTGACATTTGAAACTTATTGGATGGAAATTTGCTTGATATTGGGAATGTATTGGTTTGAGAATTTATGCTGGCATTTAAAACTTATTGGATGCAAAACTTATTTTGGAATTGGAAATCTATTGGTTGGAAAATTTATATTGCCATTGAAACATATTGGATAGAAGACTTACTTTGGAGTTAGAAATTTATTCAACTCGAAAACGTGCGTTGGGATTCGAAACAAATCGCTTGAAAATTTATTTTGGATTGGGTTGTTTTACCTCTGAGCGGCACTTTTTTGCACACCATGGGCTAAATGGCCAGGTCACATGGACCCCGAAAGCTCAGAGAAGGTTGGGGGAGGTGACCCACTGGAAGAGCTGTTAGGAGACAGATGGTAGCCTCCCGTCAAAGCCATCCAGCGTGTTCTTTAACGTGCACAGGGTATGGCTCTCCCGCACACGGGGCCACGGCTTAACGTCCCATCCGACGGACGGCGGCCTTTCCAAGCCCATTGGTGTCCCCTACTGACCGTGGGCAGGGTGAGGAATTTTGCGGAGATAAATCTCAACGCTGAAACAGCTGGGACTCGAACCTGGGAACTACAGATTACGAGCCTGGCGCGCTACCGACTGAGCCACCCCCGCCCCATTTATTTTGGAAAGGAACTTATTGTTTTAGAAACCTCTTTTGGCATTTATAATTTATTCGATTGAAAAATTATTTTGTCATTGAAAACGCATATTTCCATTGTGAACTTATTTGACTTAAAACTTACTTTGGCATTGAAAACTAATGGCTTGGACTTACTGACTGACATTTGAAGCTTCTTGCACTGAAAACTAATTTTGGCATTGAAACTTATTGAGTTCGAAAACTTGCATTGGGACTGGAAACAAATTGTCAAAACTTATTCTGGCATTAAAACATTTATTTGAAAACCTTTTTTGCAATCTGAAACTTATTGGATTGAAAAATTATTTCTCATTGAAAACTTATATTGGATACTGAAACTTATTGAATGTAAAAACTTATTTTGGTTTCGAACATTTATTGGTTTGAAAGTTATCGGATTGAAACCTTGCATTGGTATTGGAAATCGATTAGTTTAAAACTTATTTTTGCATGGCAATCGATTAGTCAAAAACATATTTTGGCAGTGGGAATTTGTTCAGCTCGAAAATTTTCATTAGGACTATAAAGCTATTGATGTGAAAATTTATTTCGGCATGAAACGTATTGTTATGAAAACTCCTTTTGAAATCTGAAACTCACTGGACGCAAAAATTATTTTGTCATTAAAACCGTATTTGTTTGGAAACTTAATTTTGTCATTTACACTTATTGGATTCAACACTAAATTTGGAATCGAAAATTTATTGTTTGGAAAATTTTGTGTATATTTATTAAAAACTTATTGATTTAAAAACATATTTTCGCATTGGAAACTTATTTAGCTTCAAAACTTTCACTTGTATTAGAAACTTACTGGTTTGAAAACTTATTTAAGCATTGAAAAATTATAGGTGTGAAAACTGATATTGGTATTGGAAATTTGTTGGCTAAGAAACGGTTTTTGGCATTAAAAAACTATTGGCTAGAACACGTATTTTGGCAATGAAAGCTTATTGGTATTGGAAACTTATATTGACACTTGAATCTTGTTAGATAGAAAACGTACAGGGGTTTATCAAAATAATGGAAACTGCGACTGGAGTACACACAATGCGCCGTATGCAAATCACAGGGACGACGTCACCCGCGATGTGAGTTATGTAAAGGGGAGAAGTACGATGTCGGCTATTATGTAGTAGTGTCACAGGCGCAGGTGAAAGAGCTGTTGTGGTGTAATTGTCGACAATGTCAGTTCTCAGTGACCTCCACAAAGGCATGATCACTGGTGCGCGTCTTGTAGGAGCTTCAGTAACCAGAAAGGCGGAAATAGTACGTGCAACTTGAGGAATTGTATGGAAGATTATGACTGGGGCTCTTAAGTTGGTGCACAGCATATTGACAAATCTATGAATTTTGGTTTGCATAGTGAATAATAAGAAAAAATAAGTATATTTCCTCGAGCAGGTTGAATTAGCTTGGATAATTTTAATATTTGAGTATCTTGAGTGCTAATATAATGGATCGTTGTAATAGATGCAACGAGGAAATAATTGCAGCTAAAGATATGATCAAATGTACAGGGTCATGCCAAAAACTGTTCCACTTGTATTGTGCCAGTTTGGGTGAAGACAGATTTAAGAAAATGTCAAAAGATCGGAAAGACAAGTGGATCTGCTGCAAATGCAAAGAAAAAACCAGAGATGAATTAAATAATATAACGGGAGGAGAGATTTTTAAAGAGGGAATAAAAAATGCTGAGGAGTCCGATGACATGAGTTTTCAAACGCTGAAAATGGATGAGAACATAAACTTCGGACAAGTCAAGTCAATTTTGCCCAAATAGATCACAAATTAGTGACTCTGTTACAAATGAAGACAACATTATATAGTGTTGAAAAGTCGTTAAAATTCCTGTCTGACAAATATGATCAGCTTCTGGATAAAATAGTTGAATCGGAAAAAAGAAATGAAACATTAGAGCAAAAGGTTGAAAAGAACCACAAGGTTATCGAAACATTACAAGATAAAATTAAGGAACTGGTTATAGCAAATAATAACCTAGAGCAGTATAGTAGGAATAAAAATGTAGAGATTTGTGGAATTGAGCAAGAAAAAGGGGAAAGAGAGGAGGATCTTCTGGAAATAGTGGAGAAGCTGGCAAAAGAGTTGAAAATTGATTCGTTTTCAAGAGAAAGCATTGAGGTATTACATAGAATACGACCCGAAAAACAGGGACAGATCCGAACATTTTGGTGCAATTCAAGAACAGAAAAGATAAGGCCAAATGGATTGAAAAGAGAAAGATTCGTTTGGGATGCGGAACAGTGTTTGCAGGAAAAGAGGATTCACCTATGTACATAAATGAAAATTTGACGCAAATGAATCGGGATTTATTTTGGAGAGCAAAAAAAATGGCTAAGGATAAAAGTTATAAATTTGTTTGGTTTAAGAACAATAGACTTTTTTTTATTAGAAAGAATGAAACTGAGCAAGTGATTATTATTAACAGTGTTCAGAGCCTAGAGGAGTTGGAAAAAGAAGGTTAAAATAATTGTCTGTCTTAAATCTAAATAGTTTTATTTTGCTACTTTTAATGTTTATGCCAGATATTGTTGAGAATGTAGAGGTAGATAAGGAATTGTATTGTGATGATTTAACTGATGTGAATGTTTGGTTTCAAGGGTCGGGTGATAAAATGTTAAAATTGATGTATCTAAATATTAGATCACTGAAAAAAATACTGGGAAATTTACTAGTTCATATTGAACTTCTTGAATTCCAGTTGGATTTGATTATTTTGGTTGAAATTCTGGTAACTGAACAGGAATCAGCTACATTTAATATTGAAGGGTATAACAAGCTTATTTTAACGGCAAAAGAAAATAAACAACGTGGGATCATTATTTTTTTTTATCTAAACAAAATTAATTTAGTACAACTGGATGAAACTATTGGAGAATCAACAGAAGCAATAATCACTAAATTATTAATTAATAATATTGAAATTAATATCATCGCAGTATATAGATCTCCTAGTAAAAATATTAACTGGTTCCTAAAAGAAATTTCTGAGTATTTATTAAAAAGGACTGGAATTAAAAATTTAATTATTGTTGGTGATATTAATATTGATGTGGCAAATACTAATAAATATGGTTGTGATATGTATTTAAATACTTTGATTGAATTTGGTTTAGAACAAATCGTTAAGGGTTTTACTAGAGAGGACGAAACATTAACTAAAATTACAAGGACGTTAATTGATCATGTTTTGGTTAAAACAAGTAGTTTTGATGTTAAAAGTAAAACATATAGAAATAAATTTGCAGATCATTATGGTATCTTAATTAAGATTTTCAAAAAGAATATTTTCTCTAATGATGTTACATTTTTGAAAGAGGATTCAAACCTAGGTTTTAAAAAATTTTATAATGATACTCTTATTATTCAAAAATTGCAAATGACACAATGGAATGATATAGTTGATGAAGACATGAGTACAGAATTATTATATATGAAAATATTAAGTAAAATTGATGAAATTCGGGAAAATTCTTGTTGTAGTAAACAAATTAATGATTGTAAAACTAAGAGAATAAGTAAAGAATGGATTACAGATGACATTATTTTAGCAATTAAAAATAGAGATAAATTATGGAAAAGAAATAAAGATAATGTAAATAATAAACAAAATTATGACTTATATAAAATGGAAAGAAATAGGGTAAACATCATTATAAGGAAACAAAAACGCATATTTTATTCAAATAAATTAGCAATTAATAAAGGTAATAATACTAGAATGTGGGAATTAATTAATGATATTATTGATGATAAAAAAAGGATGTCAATCGACGAAAATGTTGAAAGACACTTGATTAGAGATAACACTCCAAAAGAAATTCTAAATAGTTTGTTAAGTTTTTTGTAACAATTATTAGTGAGATGCAAACAGAATTTGCGACGATGAATACCAGGTCAGATAAGGTTTACGAATTATGTTACATAAATAAGAATTCTATGCATTTTCCACTAGCTAGTAACTTCGATGTTGCCAATATTATAGATCACTTAAAATATAACACATCTCCTGGATTTGACAATATTAAACCAAAATACATAAAGGAAAGTAAATGCAATTTTGTTCATGTAATAACAATTCTTATAAATAAAATTTTTTTAAATTCGCAAATCTCAATAGCTATGAAAATTGGAATTATTCGTCCGTTATATAAAAGTGGATCAAAAAGAATTTTAATAATTATAGACCAATCACTCTATTAACAATGTTTGATAAGATAATGGAAAAATACGTTAGAGATCGCTTGCAAAATTTCTTGAATAAAATTAATTTTCTGTCAAGTCAGCAATTTGGGTTCCGTAAAGGTATGGGAACGCAAAGTCTTTTAGAAGATCTTATTAATAATATTAATATTAATTTAAATATAGGCAAGAAATGCGTTGCGGTATTTATGGATTCACTTGACATTGATATCTTGCTACAGAAATTATATTTACTTGGTATAAGAGGGAATATTTTTGAATGGTTTAAAAGCTACTTATTACATAGAGAAATAGTTATGAAAATATATGATAATTTTAGCGATAAATTTCAGATCAATTTTGGAGTTCCACAAGGATTTTTCTCGGCCCTATGCTATTTCAAATATACATAAATGATTTGGCTAATATTAATTTCGATAGTAAATTATATATGTATGCTTATGATACAGTGCTAATCAACTTCCACTCTGATTTAGAATACGCTATTAGCAATCTACAAAGTGATTTCAATAAAGCAGTTAAATGGTTTTCTCTTAACAAACTGAGTGTAAACGAGAAAAAAACTAAATTTATGTGTATTGGTTCTCAACAACCTACACTTAATAGAAGAATTACTAAGCATCGAATAAGTTGTTCTAGGCTGGATGGTTTATCACCTGGTACATGCAATTGTCCTAAAATAGAAGAAGTAACTGAAATAATTTACCTAGGCTTGAAAATGAATTCGAAAATGAAATGGAATAAACATATTGATTGGATGTGTTCAAGACTACGATTTGTAGCATTTAAAATTAGGAAACTTAACATGTTTGTTGATATACAGATAACTATTTTAGTATATAAAACACTTATTGAATCTATAATTAGGTATGGGATAATAGTTTATGGGACAGCCTATAAGGCAGAATTAAATAAAATTAAAAGAATACAATTTAGTCTGCTAAAAGGATTGTGTAATACAGAAGTTAAATATTCCCTTACAACGAAAGATGATATATTCAGTTTGTTCAAAATTTTACCTATTGAAAGTTTATATGTGTTTGTTTCTGTTATCAATAACTTCTTTGATGATACCTATAAGCAAAATATTTGCCACAATAAGTTCACTAGAAAAAAGGCTATGGGTTTTTGAAACAACCAAAATTTTATAATAATTACGGACGAAATTCCAAAGAATATCAAATTCCCTACCTATTAATTTGCTTCCTAGAGAAATAGTTAACTTAAAAAAATTTGTGATGTTAAAGATAAATTATTTCAGTGGTTGATGAAAAAGTGATGTTTTTATTTGGAAACTTTCATCATTTTGTCGGTTTTCTTTCTCATTTATTCCTTTTCTTCTCTCCTTCATTTTTTGTACTACTGAGGCAATCTAGATCATATCTGTGAAATCATATATGTACATTCCCGCTGATAAGCTTCGGCTTAGTGGGATTTTTTTATGTAATATAATTATAGATAATACTTATTGAAAATAAATTTGAATTTGAATTGAAAAAAAAAAACTACCTATCAAAAAGAACAGGGTGTTGTCTCCAAACGTGCATTGTGGACGCCATACGAAATTGTCAGATAGGGATAGGCGAACGTTGGCACGGATTGCACAACGGAAGCACAAGACCATGGCACCGCAAATAGCACCAGAGTTGAACACCATAGGGAATGATTCCATTTCCGTCATAATAGTTCGTTGGGAACTTTATCGTGCTGGTATTTAAGGCGGTGCTGCAATCCACAAACCTCTGATTACGAACATTAATGCAACGAAACGTGTAAGGTGGTGCAAAGACATAAAAACTGGGACGCTAAAGACTGACAACGTGTCATCTGGTGTGATGAATCGTAATACACATTGTTTCCCATTTCTGGTAGAGTATATGTCTGGCGAAAACCTTCAGAAGCCTACCACCCCGACTGTTTGGTTCCGACTTGAAGCATGGAGATGGATCCCTGATGCTGTGGGGTGCCATATCATGGTATTCCTTAAGGCCATTAGTTATTCTGCAAAGTCGTGTCACATCCGCAAAGTACGAATCCATTTTCGAGGACCACCTCCACCAAATGTTGCGGGCATTGTTCCCTAATGGCCGTCCCTGGTTTCAAGCGGATAATGCAGCTGTGCATGTACGAAACGTGTCAAGTTGGGGCTTACAGAACATGAGTATGAGGTACAGTCGCTCAAAAAAGTATCCGAACACTATGGTTGATTACAGAATTCAGAAAAAATATCTAGCAATGATTTTTTTAGAAATTAATGATCTGTGGACACGAAGGTTGCCAGATCACTAATTTCTAAAAAAAATCGTTGCTAGATATTTTTTCTGAATTCTGTAATCAACCATAGTGTTCGGATACTTTTTTGAGCGACTGTACAGCAGCCACCCTGGCCATTTCAATCTCCAGACCTCAATATTATTGAACATTTGTGGGGATATGTGGAGGGCAAGGTCAGATCACACTTTTCACCTCCAACATCACTGGCACAGTTGGGCCATATTTTACAGAAATAATTGTCCCCACATTCTATTACCGTATGTGCGTGACTTGTCTAATTGCGTTTGTTCTGAACTCCCGAGGTGGGCCTAGAGCTTATTAATAAAATATTCTTCACAACAGTATGTGTTTCCATTATTTTGATAAACCCCCGATGTTTTGGCACTGCAAACTTCTTGGTTTGAAAATGTATACTGGCATTAAAATCTGAAAGGATTAGATGCTTATCGAAATTTATTGGATTCAACACTGATTTTTTCAAATAAATTTCCAATAAATTTCAATCGAAATTTATTGGATTGAACACTGATTTTGCCATTGACAACTGATTGGTGTAAATTCCTATATTGCTATTAAAATTGATTGATTTTAATACCTATTTTGGTATCATCACGCAGTCATCCATCAATCTAATTCTCAATTCTATTAAATATATCATGCAAAGAACTTTACCTGGAACAGAAATTTGGCTTATAGTTACAACAATAATTAACTTATAGCTTACCCTTATAGTTATCACAAGAACTGCGATCACCATTTTTAAATACAGCGATAATAATAGTTCTAGTGAAATCCTTAGGAACAAAACCTTTATTATAACCGATATTCAAAACTGCAGTCATCCATGTGGTAACAGAAACATTCGGATCTCTAAGCATTTCAGTAGTAATTTTATCTATCTATGCAGTTTTAATTTAGAGATATTCAGAATAGGATCAATATTAAAGCCAGTAATGCATCTATCCTCATTACAAACAAAGGGAGTAGAAATAACTACATTGTTTGGAACACATCTGAAATGCTTGACCCACCTAGCCATGATAGAATCCTTTCCTTCAACAACCTTACCATTTTTATCCATCAGTCCTTGTGCATCTGTCCATTTCTTCCCACACAAAACATTAACATTTTCTGGTAGATTTTCATAGTAGCATTTTCTGGTACAACTCGTTGCTATTGTGCTGTTTAGCTACTTCCTCTGCATTTCGAGCCAGGCTCTCAAGACATGATTTTTGTTGGCTGTTAATTGATCCTTTACACGTTTATTAAGTTCTTTATCTGTTCGGATTAGCAGGGTGTTGATTGAAATTATTCTTGTAATTCATTCTTTCAGAAACAAGCTCCATAGCCTTATCATTCAAATAACTTTCTCCCAACTGTTCCTTTTTACCCAAAACAGTACTAATCAGTTAAAAAAAGATCTGTTTAAGCAAATCCCATTTTTTCTCGACTTCAGCAGAAAGCAAACCACTACTATCCTAATGACTAAAGAGTCGATCATGGCATGCTTTGGCTACAACTGCATCTTTAAGAGCTTCTGTATTGGAAACATATTTAACTTGAAAATTTGCATTGCCATCGGAAATATATTTGTTTGATAACTTATATTGGCATTTCAAACGCTTTTGTTCAGCAATTGTTTGTGATGGGAAACTTATGATATGAAACTGTTATTGGAACAGAAAACTTATTGGGATAAAACTTATATTGGAATTGGCAACTTATTAATATATTTCTGCATGTGATTTTTGTTTCAATATTGTACATTTCAGTAGCATTTTGTGATTGGATTTATTGAGCAATGATAGATAGACATTTATAAACGTTTCATTGGTTAATTCTTGTTTTCTTTTTATTTACACCGTTTTCTAAGCATCCCAGGGATATTTCCGCATGAAGTCTTATTATTATTATTACTGGAAATTTTGACAAATAATTTATAAAAATAAAAAAAAAATAAATACCCCCTCAAGCAGCTGCTTGCCACAGAGGTCTGACAGGAGCCTGTCAGTTTATATGCCACAGTAGGAGATCTGAGCGGATGGCAGGACCTCAGCAGAAAAACGACACACACATCCATGCCTAATTCAGGAATTGTTTTTCCGAAGATTCCCATGTAACCATTATAGGAAGTTTGAATTATTTATTAGGGCAACGTACAATATTTGTGGATCCCTTGATATGAGTGCTATCAAATTAAAGTGAAATAAATTAACACATTCTATTGTTTTACCCAGAACCATTCAATTTCGTTAAAAATTAGTATAATTTTCCTGTTAGTAATTTTCCTGTATAAGGCGTAAGTTGAAATTTGATTTTAAAAAACGTTTATTTCTTTCTCAACACTTAATTTTTTCTGCATTTTATTTTCTTTACCATAGAGAAATTTAAATTAATAATAATAATCTTCAGAAATCAGTAATACCATTTATTCATGAATTTTGATTATTCAGTTCTTCATACATATTAGTATCATATTTATGGAAAATATGCCTTGGTAAGGTGGGATTCGAACCCATGTCCTCCAGATTAATAACGATGCACATGAGTGACCACTGATATTCCTATTTATAAGCATTATGGAGCGGAGTAACTCTTTGTCTGTCTCCTGCCCTTGGTCAGAAAGGAGACACAGATGGCCTTAGAAAGGCGGCTGTCCTTGGGATGGGACGTAAACTGTGGTTGCGTGTGCAAGAGAGTCATACCCAGCACATGCATATGTTACCGCTAAAGCTCGAAAGCCGTTAATGTGCACATTACCTAGTTAATCTGCAGATTAACTGATTTGCTCCGTTAACGTGCGGAATCAAGAGTTTTCCGCATTTTACCTAGGTAATGTGCACATTAACGGCTTCCGTATCGTTAAAGTTCAAAAGTTTGTTTCTCTCATAGTGGTGAATCTCTTGAATATGAATCTTCGTGTCACGTGATTCAATCGTCCGCATTATAAAAAACGCCCCGGATGAGCGGAGGTCAAGTGAGAACGAATCGGTAAAGTGATTCATTCTTGATAACGAATCACTAAAATGATTCGTTCTTGCCTGGCCTGCTCATTTTGGGGACTTTTTTACAATTCGGACGACTGATTCATGTTGACAGAGGGATGACCCTGGTTTCAACTCTATTCTCGGACACTAGATAAATAACATTATGTTAATTTAAGCGTACAGAAATGTTCCTGTTGTTCCAGCAAAGATCTTATTTTCACTTTAACGAGTGCCTAGTAGGTAATGTGCAGATTATCCAAGTAATTTGCAGATTACCTAGGTAATTTGAGAAATGAAACAATTTTCCGCACGTTAACGGATCACCCTAGTTAATCTGCACAATACCTAGATAATCTGTAGAATAACTGATTTCTGCACTTTAGCGGTAACACATATACCCAGAACCATTCAATTTCGTATAAAATTATACCCAGATCCGCATGTAGAAGAACACGCTGAATGGCCTATCATCTCTGTCATATCTGTGTATAACCTGTATCTGGATGGTTTATCGTTTGACGGGAAGCTAACATTTGGAGCTGTCCAGTGGCTTCACTTACCCAATCTTCTCTGAGCCCTTGGAATCCTTGTGACCTGGCCATTTAGCCCATTTTTGCAAAAAAGTGCCGCTCAAAGGTAAAATAACAACTCTTTACCTGTTAACTTACTGGAGATTCTCAGGACTTCTAACGCTATTTGCAAGCATTCTTCTGGAACGTTTACATATAGCATATCCCGATCTGTCGCATTCAATAGATCTTCATCGGCTGTCGGCAGTTAAAAGGTCGAAAAGTTGACACGTAACACGAGATCGATGATCATATGCCAATTAAGACGCAGACAATTTTTCCTCTAGCACGATATCGATGTGTATGTGCGACTGTTTCAGGTATCGATATGGGTAAACGAAACCTTTTACGAATATGCTTATTTTCTAATGCTCTTTTTGGCAATATACCTATTTTCTTGGCCATTTCACCAGCACCAAGTAGCATTTTCTAAAGCTACTTGGTGAAACCAGATATTATTTTCTATCGCTTCCATTTACTAATTATCATTCTCTAACGTCCTCATTTACCAGATATATTATTTTCTAATGCCCTCTTTCATTAAGTGTCAGTTTCTAAGGCCATTTCCACGAGGGGTCTTTTTTTAGTGCTCCCATTTACTAAGTATACCTTCCCTTTTACCAAGTAATTTTCTAACACTCTATTTATCAAGAATAAGTCTCTATCTAACACCTCCTTTTACCAGATATTACTTCCTAACGCCTCAATTTATCAAGTATTACTTTCCAACGCTCACTTTCGCCAAGTAGCATTTTCTTAAGCTATTTGATGAAACCAGATATTATTTTCTAACTCTCCCATTTACTAAGTATTATGCTCTAACGCCTTCATTTACCAGGTATTAATTTTAATGCCCTCTTTAGCAAGTGTTATTTTCTAATGCCCTCTTTTACTTGGTATTATTTTTTAATGTTTTCTTTTTCCAGCTATTATTTCTAATATACTCTTTCTACCAGCCATTATTTCCAATTCCCTCTTTTACCAAGTATTGTTTCCAACTCCCTCTTTTACCAAGTATTATTTCCAACTCCCTCTTTTACCAAGTATTATTTCCAACTCCCTCTTTTACCATGTATTATTTCCA
This sequence comes from Ryuthela nishihirai, assembly GCA_038380435.1. NCBI lineage: Eukaryota > Metazoa > Arthropoda > Arachnida > Araneae > Heptathelidae > Ryuthela > Ryuthela nishihirai. The sequence goes on along the minus strand of JAWZYU010000028.1, from coordinate 19,441,144 downwards.
ACTCCCTCTTTTACCAAGTATTATTTCCAACTCCCTCTTTTACCGAGTATTATTTCCAACTCCCTCTTTTACCAAGTATTATTTTCTAACTCCCCTTGGTGGAAATCAAACCAATTTTTCCTGTATAAAACTATCTCAAAACCAAATGGAGGTAGCTCCTTCTTTTGAACCAATGTGCTATGGGAATAAAAGCTTTACTTCTAAAAAAAGAGCTGTGTTTTGTTTAATGTTTTCATAATATTTCCAAATTTTTCTATAGTATGCTTTTCAACCTAACGGCCAATTTTAAATAAAGGGTTAAAATTTACCATTTTAAGTATTCATTACACCAAGCTTCATTTTTGTTTTCATACTAAGTGACAGATAAACAGATTTTCAAATTCGTCATGTTAGAATAAATGACAATGGCACAGGTTTGTTTTTCTTAGATTTATTTCCATATATTCAGCAGGGTAAAGTTTATAATCCTAAGTGTGTTGTATTCGAAAAAAGATCAGTACATTCTATATTCCCCATGGGTAGATGATCTCCCGTTAACACAAATCCAGTTTCCACTTTTCTTCATTAAAATCAAATTCTGATTTATCAGAACAAAAAATAAAACAGTTTTTTTATTTCTGTCTACTTCATTTTAGCAAAATTAAAAACTAAACTGAACAAGACGTTGCGTAAACAACAATAATGATTTTAATAGTTTCATTTCCCGGGACCACCGAGAAACTCCGAACCTTCAGGATCGTTGTAAAAGTAAGGTCTTTTCTTTCCAGGACCAATAAGAAAGGGAACGTGCGTTTGACGACCACTTGGTAAACTCTTCCTGGTGAAGAGCGACCTCAGTGCGACTCCGCTCCGCAGAAGATCCTGGGTCTGCAGCAGCTTCTTCCCGTGGTCACTCAAAAAACTGGGAAATTTTCTTTCGCTGAGGAGGTCTGCCATCCTCTTTTGAGGATCCTGTGTTGAACTGGAGAATCTCTTCCTAGTTTTTCCTAACACTAGAGAGACGGCATCTTCGGGACGAAGGACGATTTGCTTGGGGAGAGCGACAAGGTCATCATCATGCATGGACTCAAGGTTATGTGGGAATTGGGGGAACATTGTTTCGAGACTGGAGCCAGTTCCGTAAGTAGAGGGATAGTCATCACTGGCGAAGTCATCCTCTGTATCTGAAAAGTAAAGAGGGAAACAAATTCGATACGTTTTAGTAAGTCTGAAACTAACAAATACACTTTACGCGCAGCACTTGGAATGTTTTACCTCTGAGCGGCACTTATTTTGAACACAATGGACTAAATGGCCAGGCCACAAGGAAAAGAACACCGATAATTTAATTTAGAAAAAGAGAATTTTGTGCAAAATTGTTGTAGGATCCTACTACAAAGATTATGAATTATTGACATATCTGCATTTAAGTTTGCTCTGTAAGGTAGTTTGTTGATGGGGAAGTTATAATATTGCATCGAAATGATTGATGATTAGAAAGCAAATGTTTCAAGAAGTGGAAGAGTTCCTTTTAGATAGTGTATTCTCTTTGGGTTGAAGTGCTGGTATTAAGTGCTCTAATAACAAAAATTGCGAAACAATGGACGTGCCAAGTATATCCTTATTTGTGTTACCTTTCAGAAAAATGTGTAACTTTCCAACATAAGACGGAGATAGCCTAGTGACCATCATATTATGCCATAAAGTTACATTTCTTTACAGAGAGAAAACATAAACATTTTGTTTCATACTTGCTTCAATGTTTTCCTTCATCAGAAAGAAAAACTTTTCCGTACATTAGCTACAAACTCCTCATTACAAAGGAAAATATTTTCACATTAGCCTTAACTTCGAAAGAAAAAATTTTTTCGTTTCATTAGAAAGGAAAAATACTTTCCTTATATAGCTCCAAATTCGTCATCAGAAAGAAAAAAGCTTTTCACATTAGACTTAACTTCTTCATCAGAAAGGAACATTTTGCTCCTTAACTTCTTTCTTCATTAGAAAAATAAAACTCTTTGTGTCTTTGCCAGAAAGAGAAATATTTTAGCATTAGCTTCAACTTCCTCCTTCACCAGAAAGGGAAATATTTTAGCATTAGCTTCAACTTCCTCCTTCACCAGAAAAGTATTAGCTTAATCTTCTTTCATAAGAAGGAAATCTCTCGTTAATAACCTTGCTGTAATTTCATCCATGTGATGATTGTTCTGATTATATATCATAAGCAAACAAAACGTATTTCAACACTATTCGCACTATCGACATTTGAACAGCAATTAAGTCTCATAATGCTAGATTTTGATTATAGCTATCCTTCGGTGATTTTGATATTTACCACCAAAGTTGGTGACTGTTTATTCAAGCGAAGTTTAAGCTTTAGTAATTAAAATTTCATTTCATTTACGCGTCATGGATTAATAAAGCTCTTAATATGAGAAGCATTTTAATATATGATCAATTCACTTTACCCGACATTTAAGCATCAATTAACACTTTAAGTCCCCAATTAATTTAGTTAATCTAACATTTGGAATAATTTATTGTTATTTAAACTTAACTAAAACCTTTTGAAAAATAAAAATAAAATAAAACAATTGAAATCCTGAACTAATATGCAAAGTAAAAAACGTTATCTTCTTAATTATAAATATATTACATTTTCTCAAATGGAAAACATTTTTTCGAACTGTATTTTAACCCTTTTTCTTACAATTACCAGTAAGTAGTAGTATTATAATAAAGTCATATTAAATAAAATTAGCTTTACAAATAATGTTACCTTATGCGCACTGGGGATTTAAAAGGTTAATTAAGATACATGTTATGAAATATTTAGTTTATGATTTAGTAAATCTTTAGGTTTTAGAGGCATGAAAGATGTTTAGATTAAAGCAACCTAAAATTAAAGCGACATAAATTAGCATTTTCGTCCTTATGATTACAGAATCAGGGAAATTGTTTTTGCCTAAAAGTAATATTGTTTGGGAATAAATGTTTTATGAAATTTTTTGCAGCATTTACTATATGAATGTGGGAATTACTCTTCCTTGGCAAACGTGCAAAATAAAGATTTATAATGTTCGTGTTCTTGTGTGTTTCTATATTGGCAACTAAGGGCACGAAATTATATCGAGTCGGAAAAAGTAAATCTTTGAAAACATTTTTGGAAAATGCATGAAATACATATAAGTTCAAGGCGGGATAGAGGGGAGGGGGCAAAGGAACCATGCCTCCCTCCTTTGAGAATTCAATTAAAGGTAATAGAGACAAAATATGTACTGTCGCTCAAAAAAATATCCGAACAGTATGGTTGATTACAGAATTCAGGAAAAATATCTGGCAACGATTTTTTTAGAAATTACTGAACTGGCAACTTTCGTGTAAGTCAACCATAGTGTTCGGATATTTTTTGAGCGACTGTATATTTGATATATTTTTCAAGAATCCTGACGATTGAATTTCTCCCCCCCCCCCGTCCGCTTAGTTTTTTCTAGATCTAGGCATGCATAAATTTAGCATTTTTTTTGTTTCTAATATCCTTATTAGAATTTTCAAAAGTCGGAGGGGGGCATGGCCCTATGATCCCCACCCCCTAGATACGGCCCTGCTGGCATTCAAGATATCTATCTCATATTGTGAACTCGAAAAGCTTTCAAATGTAAATAACTCGGGATTCATCTAATTTATTAACGTGAGCAGAGTCATATGGGATAAGTGAAGTAAACTCCACAGCAATTGATCAACTTGAATGCTGCTGCTAATTCGACGGTTCCTGTAGGTCAGCGACGGTCAGCTGGTGTCCGCAGGTAGCTTGTGACCCTCGACACCTTCGGTTCTTTCTTGTCAGGTATTCCATAACCCATTCACAACCTGGGGTTTACAGAAAATTTTCAGGGGTTCACGAAGTGTCGCTAATGAAGGACGTGTGAAAAAAAAAATTAGACCTGGAAATAATATTTGCTATTATCTTTATTCTCTATTCCCCTTAATTGTATATGTAATAAATAGCATTCAAAAAGAACTATAAATTATGTCATTTCCGTGTTTTATTTTTTCTAGGCAAATAGGGGTCGCTTGTGATTGACATCTAAATTTAGGAGTCGCTGATAGAAAAGAATTGTGCACCTGTGCCGTAATCCACAGTCACGAAAGTTTTCTGAGTTGCTCAAATCTCTTGGCCCGTTCAGTAAGCCTGGAAATACCGCTATTATTAGGGTCGTGAGATGAATGGGTATTTGAATTTTAGGTCGTGAGGTGAATGGGAAATTGAATTTTTAGTCGTGAGGTAAATGGGAATTCGAATTTTGAATCTCGAGGTGAATGGGAATTTAAATTTTGGGTCGCGAAGTGAATGGGAATTTGGAATTTGGGTCGCGAAATGAATGGGAATTTGAATTTTGGATCGCGAAATGAATGGGAATTTGAATTTCTGGGTCGCGAAATAAATGAGAATTTGAATTTTGGGTCGCGAAATGAATGGGAATTTGAATTTTGGGTCGCGGAGTGAATGGGAATTTGAATTTTGGGTCGCGAAATGAATGGGAATTTGAATTTTGGATCGCGAGGTGAATGGGAATTTGAATTTTGGATCGCGAAATGAATGGGGATTTGAATTTTGTATCGTCACCCAAAAAAAGTTTATTAAACATAAAACTCTGTTTCCCGAACGTATTTTTGCTTTGCTCTGTCGTTTGATTTTTCATCAGCAATTTCATTTGTGTTTTTAAATTATTTGGTTAACTTATTTGCTTTTATTTCATTTATTACTTTTATTAAATTATTACACTGTTTTGTGATAAAAATTCGAGCATACATGAATTAATAATCTGCGGTCCTCGAGACTGTCAAGACTATTTGCTTGTCTCTCAAGCAGTTAGAAGTTGGATATCTGTCTTCAGTTCAAGGAGCAACCTTAACAGGGTAGCGGATGCACTTGATCCCCCCCCCCCCTCTTTCTAACTCTGGAAATGTGATATGTGATTTTTTAAGTTATCAGAAAAATGGAGGGTCGTTTCCCTGAGTTCTATTATGAGGGATAATTATGTATTATCTTTACGAGATAAAATATTTTTTTAACAAAGTTGTTTTAAATAAAAAGAAAATTATTATTGGATGTGTGTACATTATCCTATTTTATTTTAAATTTTCCTAAATTAAAAATTGCCTAAAATTGCTACTTCTTTTGACACAAATAGTCAAAGAAAACGACACTAGATACAATTCGACATGATCTTAAAAGACACTACCATTAGCTGAAAAATAGCAATGTCGTTCTTTAAAGGATTTTTTGGACGGCCATGACCAAAAGACAATTTTTTCCTAAACTTAAAATAGCCAATTTTAACTTGGCTTACATGCTTAAATAACTTACTGCAATCCAGTAAATTTGAGTTATTTAAATTAGACTAAGATATGTAGATGTAAGTTCATTCTTGTTTTCATAACATAAAATTTTTTGAATGAAAAGTGTGGAAAGTCTACGAGACTGCGCAGTTGACTCTGACAATTCACACAGTTCACAGGTTGAGAGCTGATTGATAGGTTATTGAAATATGATCTATGAAACCTATGAAAGCGTTAACCCTTTCAGGACCATAAGGTTGAGAGCTGATTGATAGGTTATTGAAATATGATCTATGAAACCTATGAAAGCGTTAACCCTTTCAGGACCATAAGGTTTCTAATAGTAAATATTAATATGTAACTGTTTATTTTAGTTTGTTTAGACGTAAAATAAATAAAAATCATAAGAAAAATACATAACAATGTGTAGTTTTTTTGGAATTTTATGGGAAATATTTTTCCCAATGGACTATAAAGGTAACACAAATCATAGTTAGGCTTATTATGCAATGTCTTTTATTTATTGGTTTATTATAACAAAATGTTAACTAAAATAATACAAAATTATGAAATAAAATTACTGTACAATATGATATTCTGCGAAGCAATTTCTTTTGGTAGTGAGGCAAAGATTGACATTGCACATAGTACATATATTATGCGTCCTGACAGTTCTGTTTTCGTTTTCTAAACGTTCCCGTTTACGTAATTGCGTTCGGCATACGTTCTATTTTGACGTTCTGTATAAAAAATGCAGATAAGGTTATAATTAAATACGACAATCACCAATTTTAAAATGGGAAAAATGTTTCCCTTAGTCGTGAAAGGGTTAATGGCGAAGTTCTCATAGTCTGTCATTGCTTTATGCAATTCATCCATAACAAAAAGAGTACATAAAGTTTTATTTCCGTCGAAAAAAGTTTCGATTTGTGAACAGCAGTTCTTTAATTTGAGGATTGTTATTTGAAGGTACTACCACTGCTGATGAATTGTTTAGTTTTATAGTGTCTGTGAAAATATTAGAAAATTAGTGTTCCAAGTTAATTTTATGGATCATTGTTCTTCTTCCCCTGGAAACAAATTATGTTGAAATATTCAATTAAGTGTACCATTCTGTTTCCTGGATTCTTTCTATTTGGTTTATATTTTCTCAATCATAAATTGAAGTTTTGTAAATACAATATGAAATACAAATTTAACAAAATTCCACCTTTCATGCTTCTACGGATAATTATTAGTAAGTTAGCGTTTATTTAATGTTTAGTTTTATTTTCGAATTCTTTTGCATCTTTGGTAATAAACATCTCTAAAACGCCTGAAAGGATTTTTTTTAAAGTTGGAAAAAATTCAACGCAAAATATAGCGACAAGTGAGATCTATACTTCTCTCTTTAATTTATCCCTGATTGCATTAGTTAGGAAATTTCAGTGTTTTATTTGTTAGGAAAATTCTTTAATGATATTGGATAAGAAAATTCTGTGATTATGTTAGTTAAGAAAAAATCTCTGATCACAGTAGTTAAGCAAAATTCTCTTATCATATTGATTAGAAAATTTCTCTGATCAAATTAGTGTCAAAGAAATATCTTATCATATGAATTAAAAATATGATAATACTGGTTATTTTCTAATCATATTGATTAAGAGAATTCTATAATCATATTATTTTTAAAAAATATTTGATCGTTTTAATTAAGAAAAATCTCTGATCATATCAATTAGAAAAAATCATATTAGTTGTTTTTCTGATTAATTTAGTTAAAAAGTTTCTATTTTCATATTAGTCATGTGAAACCTCTAAAATGATTTCCTTTTTCAAATATAGATCAAAATTCCGTAGGAATGTAATTTCCAAAGATGCAAATGTCATTCTATTAGTTACTGCATTTAATACGGTTAGTAACAATTTCTTGAAATATCATTTCCTACAAAAGCATATTTAGCTGTTCAACGATTGCTATCTATTACAAGTCGTTCACTACTTCTGAAGATTTTTTCAAAATTTAAATTATTTTTCAATATATATTCCTTTAGTAAAAGCATGAAGAATATGTCTCCATGAAATTATATATATTTTCTTTCTATTGATCTTATATATCCAAAATATTATCTTCAAAATCAATAGTACCCAGCAAGGCCAGTTGTCATTTAATTTTTAATTGTAATATGAAAATATCAAGATTCTGTAACGAAGAGAAAAATTCCTCCAAGTTTAGAAAAAAATCGCATTTTCTGCCAGAAATTTCAAACATTTTATCGTAATAGAATTACTGAAAAGGTAAAATTAAAAACTGACATATTTGAACTCATTATACACAGGTATTTTTAAAAAAGGATGGTACTCCTCTAAATAAAGGACAGAGATGACCTAGAAGCTCTATTAGGGCTTGTCTTGGCTTCACATACAACATACAAACATATACCCGCTCTCTATGGGGCGAAGGGGAATGTCTGTTAGTTTAGTAGTCAGGTACGTTAACCATTAGAGAAGGTACTGGGCTATCGTTGTATATATTTTTGGATATGGAAATAAAAGCGAAAGTTCAAAATAAGATTCTCCTTTTGTTGTAACTGTTATGATAAGACATCTATCAAGAGACACAAGGAATAAATTTAAACCTTAACCGATATGTCTTGCAGAGAAGAGGGACGGTGGTGGCTCAGTCAGTAGTGCTCATGATCTATTGGGTTGTTTTACCTCTGAGCGGCACTTTTTTTGCACACCATTGGCTAAATGGCCAGGTCACATGGACCCCGAAGGCTCAGAGAAGGTTGGGGGAGGGGACCCACTGGAACAGCTGTTGGGAGACAGATGGTAGCCTCCCGTCAAGGCCATCCAGCGTGTTCTTTAACGTGCACAGGATATGGATCTCCCGCACACGGGGCCACGGCTTAACGTCCCATCCGACGGACGGCGGCCTTTCCAAGCCCATCGGTGTCCCCTACTGACCGTGGGCAGGGCGGGGAATTTTGAGGAGATAAATCTCATGATCTGTAATTCCAAGGTTCTGGTACCACCTAGAAAAACGTTGAGATTTATCTCTGCAAAACTCCTACTCTCGGTTAGTAGGGGATCGGGTTGAGTTGTTTTACCTCTGAGTGGCACTTTTTTGCACACCATGGGCTAAATAGCCAGGTCACATGGACCCCGAAGGCTCAGAGAAGGTTGGGGAGGGGACCCACTGGAACGGCTGTTGGGAGACAGATGATAGCCTCCCATCAAGGCCATCCAGCGTGTTCTTTAACATGCACAGGGTATAAATAGCTCTCCCGCACACGGGGCCACGGCTTAACGTCCCATCCGACGGACGGCGATCTTTCCAAACCCATCGGTATCCCCTACTCACCGTGGGCAGGGCGAGGAATTTTTCGGAGATAAATCTCAACGCTGACTCAGCTGGGACTCGAACCTGAGAACTACAGATTACGAGCCTGGAGCGCTACCGACTGAGCCACCCCCGCCCCGTTAGTAAGGGACACCGATGGTCTTGGAAAGATAGCCGTCCGTCAATGGGGTGTTAACCCGTGGCTCCGAGTGCGAGAGAGCCATATCCTGTATACTTTAAAGAACGCGCTGGATGGCCTTGACGGAAGGCTACCCTCAGTCGCCTAATACCTGTCCAGTAGGTTTTCTCCCCCCACAACTTCTCTGAGCCTGGAGTCCTTGTGATTTGGCAATTTAGCCCATTGTGTTCAAAAAAAGGCAGCTCAGAGGTAAAAATATTCAATCCTTCGCTGCAAAGAAGAAAAATTTCAAAATTTGCCAAGACCTCTAACGAAATTTTCAAAAATGTTCAACTTACACGTTACGTATGACTTTATGTCATTGACTATTGCAGATTTCAGTATTCATTATTAAGAAATGTGGTTTACAGAGATTAAACAAGGATGATCGAGGAGCCGATCATCCTTCCGCCTTAGAAAAAAATATTAAATCAATATCTCGAAGAATACGAAAGAGAATAGGGCTGAAAATTCAAAATTTCGCTTCAATTTCTGCAATGTTAACTCAATATTCATAAAGTTTTATCTAAAATATCTAACAGCAGCGTTACATTTCTTAAAACGTTCCTCCAAAATCGGCGAAATTTGAAATAATATTTAGACACAACTTCTCAACATACCATTATATATTTACCGTTTTATTAATAAAAGGTTGATTAAAAACAATTACTACTTGTGTTTAAGTTAGGTTTTGAGATGAATTTTTATAGCTAGCAACTATTAGTGTTAAATGTTACAGCTTCCACAATTATTTAAATAATGAACGAATACTGCTGACATTCAAGAATTGTTTTCTATTAATTATTAATTTCCCATTAATAGTTTATTCCCTATGATATTGCAGGTTCGAGTCCTAGCTGGGTCAGCGTTGAGATTTATCTCCGCAAAATTCCCCGCCCTGCCCACGGTCAGTAGGGGACACCGATGGGCTTGGAAAGGCCGCCGTCCGTCGGATGGGACGTTAAGCCTTGGCCCCGTGTGCGGGAGAGCCATACCCTGTGCACGTTAAAGAACACGCTGGATGGTTTTGACGGGAGGCTACCATCTGTCTCCCAACAGCTGTTACAGTGGGTCCCCTCCCCCAACCTTCTCTGAGCCTTCGGGGATCAATGTGACCTGGCCATTTAGCCCATGATGTGCAAAAAAGTGCCGCTCAGAGGTAAAACAACCCAACCCTATGATATTGAGTTTCTTAATGTTGCTTTTACATGACGTAACGGGAAAATTTTCTAAAGATCTATAGTGCCTGTATTATAAAAATTCATTAAATATAAAATTTGTATCTTATCTTTAACCGAAAATAAGAAAACACATTTGTAGTCATATTTTATTACGTAGATTTTATACGTTCTCTGGCATTTTTGGATTGGAAGAAGCCAAAAAACTGAGATTGGAAGAATTCAATAAATACAAACAAAGCTTTTTGGCGTTTGAAAGTTTTTGATTGTTTTACTTTTGAGCGTCTCAACTGTGAGAGGGTAGGGTTAGAGGAAATAAGTCGCAATGGAGACAGAGTTGGGACTCGAACCAAGTCTGGCGCGCTAGCGATTGAATATAAACTTCCACTTCCAACTGAGCTTCCGTCAAGGCTATCCACCGTGGTTTAGCATGCGCAAGTTATATCTCTTCTCCACACAGAGTCGCAGCTTAATGTGCCATTCGATTAAAGAGCGGCATTTACAATCCCCCTTTCGATATCTTCTTTCTCACCGAGAGGAGGACGGAGTTAATAGAGAAATGAGACTCATATCTGAGTTGATTTCTCATCATATTAGTTTAAAAGATTCTGTTTTCATATCAGATAGCGAAATTCTTTTCTTATATCACGGAAGTCTTGTTACGAATGCTAGTTTAGTTAATAAACATGTGTCAGTTGAACAGCTGAATATGCCTGAATAGGAATCTGAAGAACTTTAGAAGCGATTATTTAGGTTTTTGTTTTAAATTTTCATTGAGTTATTGAACATGCTTTAGTAAGAGTCACAATGAACTTTCTCACCAACCGCGATTCAAGGAGAACTAGAAGCCATAACCACCTCCCGTTCTCCTGTCCTGCATCCACCGTTGGCGAGCATCTTCGAGGAGTCGATCATCCTTCCACCTTTGACCTACGAATCCTTTCTCAAGATCATCATCTCTCTCATCGCCTCTCTGAAGCAACTTCTGATTCCTCTTCCCTAAGAATTCCGATCCCATCCTCTTGCCGAGAAACTCGGAGCCGAGTCTTTTCCTCAAGAGAGCCGCGCGGTTGCTGCTCATCATTCCCAAGATGCCTGTTGGCCTGGAAACGGAGGAAAAGGATTTGTCCGGCATTTCATCTCTGATTTGAGATTTCAGCCACGGGCCAGACGTACCTTCCTCACCGTACTCAGAGTCCAGGCCCATGAAGTGAAAGAAGTCTCGGTTATCTGGATCTGCATCTTGGGCTGTTTTTTCTGCATAGGAACTCTTTCTGGGATGATAATCTAGAGAAGTTTTAGAAAGAGAAAAGAAAAATATTTTCGTTATTTCTCATAGAACACAATGCGAAACACTTCGTTTGAGATATCTTGTGATCACCAGACTTTCTGTATGAGAAAAAGAAAACAAAACTTTATAACACAGCGTTATTTAGCGGTATAACTTCCAACAGAAGATGTGATAAGAGACATAAAAACTGGTCTCTTCATTGCAAAAACCGCTTTCTTACTATCATTATGATTCTGATGAGCAAAACATGTTTTACACTGTGAATTATCGTATAATTGCGAATAATTTTTATAATATTAACTTATTCACAATCTCATAGTAGACATATGTGAAATCGAGGCTGGATTCAGGAGGACGGAGTCTAGGGGACTATAGCCCCCTCCCCCCCATTTGAGAATGCTAGTAAAGATAATGGAGGACAAAAATTATGAAACTTATGCATATACCAGCATTTTTTAATAAATTTTTTTAAAACGTCTAAAACGTCTCGTGGCCGAGTGGTTAGTACGCTAAGTTACTGAGCTAAGGTCCTGAGTTCGAGCCCCGGGTAAAGCATGGATGTTTGTATTGTTTTTGTGCTGAGGTCCCGCCATCCTCACAGACCTTCTACTATGGCGTATTAAACTGACAGGCTCCTGTCAGACCTCTGTGGCAAGCAGCTGCTTGAGGGGGTCCCTTGGCCTCCCCTTCGTTTGTGTCGCCTGGTGCCCCCCCCCCGCCTTTAATGTTTTACCCAGATTCGGGCCTACGCAAAATCGACATCATAAAACAACGCATCATTAGGAGCTGCCGGGGGTCAGCGAAGGCTACCTTGATACTCAAATCTATGACAACTATTCCAGTGATGTCACATAACGGGGATACTTTTTATTCTATTTCAGTGACGCCACATAACGGGGGATACTTTTTATTCTATTTCAGTGACGCCACATAACGGGGGATACTTTTTATTCTATTTCAGTGACGCCACATAACGGGGGATACTTTTTATTCTACTTCAGTGGCGTCACATAACGGGGGATACTTTTTATTCTATTTCATTATCGTCACATAACGGGGATACTTTTTATTCTATTTCAGTGACGCCACATAAAGGGGGATACTTTTTATTCTATTTCAGTGACGCCACATAACGGGGGATACTTTTTATTCTATTTCAGTGACGCCACATAACGGGGGATACTTTTTATTCTATTTCAGTGACGCCACATAAAGGGGGATACTTTTTATTCTATTTCAGTGACGCCACATAAAGGGGGATACTTTTTATTCTACTTCAGTGGCGTCACATAACGGGGGATACTTTTTATTCTATTTCATTATCGTCACATAACGGGGATACTTTTTATTCTATTTCAGTGACGCCACATAAAGGGGGATACTTTTTATTCTATTTCAGTGACGCCACATAACGGGGGATACTTTTTATTCTATTTCAGTGACGCCACATAACGGGGGATACTTTTTATTCTATTTCAGTGACGCCACATAAAGGGGGATACTTTTTATTCTATTTCAGTGACGCCACATAACGGGGGATACTTTTTATTCTATTTCAGTGACGCCACATAAAGGGGGATACTTTTTATTCTACTTCAGTGGCGTCACATAACGGGGGATACTTTTTATTCTATTTCATTATCGTCACATAACGGGGATACTTTTTATTCTATTTCAGTGACGTCACATAACGGGGGATACTTTTATTCAATTTAGTGACGTCACATAACGGGGGATTAATATCATTGCAGGTTCATTTAGGGCAGTGATTCTCAGACTTTTTTGCTCACGGCACGCTATTTTTCGCCTTGGATACTCGCGGCACTCTAAAAACTTAAGTTGGCAATATTTGATTAGGGAATGCGTAATTTGCCTTCAATAATAATCTTTTCTCTGGAGTCGTGTGTAGATTTAGGGCTATTCTGTACAAGTTCTAACGTGTATTAAGCTTAGTGGGTAAGCCGTACGTATTAATAACTTATTATGGGCATATTTTGTGTTCATTTTGATTTTAACGTTAAGATTTAATATGGATAAGTTTCTTATTAAACGGAAAAAGTTAAAAGAAGAATTAGGGGCAGAAAGTAGAAACAAAATGGTTCATAAATTTCCTTTAATCAGCAGTATCATCTGAAATTTCTCGCCACACCCTTGAGAATAATAATAATAAATAATGCAAAAATAATTATATATGTATACATATTCTGAAAGATCCAAATATAGCCGAAACCTATTATGACAGGCTACTTAGTCATTATGGCAATCGTGGTTTGCTTGCTATTGAAGTTGTGAAAGACCTGTTCAAACTGGCTTTTATGGAAATTAACAATGCTGTTTTTAGTAAAAAGGAACAGAACAGACAAAGTTACACTGGTATTCACTAAAATCAGAACACCGAAGTAGTCGAATAGTCGCTTGGGAAGTTAGGTTCCCCCCCGCACGCCCCCCTCCCCCCCTACGCCAGCAGCGGATGTTCAAATGGGTTGACATTTATAACCGATTAAAAAATTATTTATTAGCCTTCTCATTGTTGGGGGATTTTTAGCTCTATTCATTATAATGCGCAGCTGCAGACTCCAGGGAGAAAAAATTTTAAGCTCCTCTGGCATTCGTTTGAACGGGTTGACATTTATGCCGGCTTAAAAATTATTTATTAGCCCTCTCTGGCATTCAGCAGTCCCGGGAGAAAAAAAATTAAGCCCCTCTGGCATTCGTATGCAAGCAGCCGGTTGACATTTATGTCCGATTAAAAAATTATTTATTAGCCATCTCTGGCATTCAGCAGATCCATGAGAAAAAAAAAATTAAGTCCCTCTGGCATTCGTTTGAAACAGCCAAACGGGTTGACATTTATGTCCGCTTAAAAATTATTTATTAGCCATCTCGTGTAAAGCCCTCTCTGGCATTCAGCAGATCCATGGGAAAAAATTTTAAGCCCCTCTGGCATTCGTTTGAAACAACCAAACGGGTTGACATTTATGGCCGATTAAAAAATTATTTATTAGCCATCTCGTGGAAAGCCCTCTCTGGCATTCAGCAGATCCATGAGAAAAAAATTAAGTTCCTCTGGCATTCGTTTGAAACAGCCGAACGGGTTGACATTTATGCCCGCTTAAAAATTATTTATTAGCCTTCTCATTTGTGAGGGAAGACTGACATTCATAAGAATAAAGGATTGGCCTACAGCTAGGTTGACATTTATGACTGAAACTCATTGGTGAGAAAAGTTTTTTAGCCGTACTCTGGCATTCATTAGAATGTGTGTGTGTGCCAGCATAATATAGCTTCCGCCGCCGCCGACATTGTTAAAGTCTCCCAGTATCAAATCCTTTCAGGTATGCGCGTTCAGCTCTGAAAAAAAAAATTATGCTTAGAGACGGAAAAAAGGAATTCTATGCCACGATCGACGAAACCTGGACGCCCCAGATGATGATGATCCATTCTTTCGTTTAGAGAGGTATTTGAAAGGCCTCCTAATAATGTGTCGTTAATATTTGGGACCACTCAAATCCTTTCAGATATGGGTTGGTCAATAACGGGTGCCCAGAAGAAGCCGCTCGGTGACATTTATGAAGACTGAAAATAATTTGCGACTTTATGAAAGAAATCGAGATTAAAGCGCCAAGAAGCGGGGATGAGACTATCAATAACGGCTTGGATAAAAAAAGAATCACGTCAGTTTTATTAGGATCTAAAAAATAGTTGTATCTTTTGACTACGAATGAAACCCTTTGTTAACAAGAATCTTTATGTCATAGCTTTAGGAGGCCCGAGCCGGGGCACACCGCGCTAGACTTCCTTGAAAGGGAAAGTGATAACTGAGGGCGACCCCTGGTGGCGCAGATGGCGAGGTCAGAGGGGTTTTCTGACTGCGAACAGCCGAACGTTATTCCTACGAACAAAATTAAAACCTTTCACCAATTGATTCTTACATAACAGTATTGGGATGCATGAGATTATAGAAGAATATAGTTACTTAAAAACTGTAGATAATTGTTAGCCGAACAGAGTATTTAATTTTGGTTTATGTTGAAGAGGAGCTCACAGCCACGTGTTTATATGAAGAAAATTTTTAGAATAACTGAAATGGCTTTTTAAACCTTTCACCAATTGATTTTTACCTAACAGTATTGGAATGCATAAGATTATAGAAGAATGTAGTTACTTAAAAACTGTAGATAATTGTGAGTCAGAGTAATTAAAGAAGTCACGCGTTCTAATAAAGAAAATTTTACAATAACTGAAATGGTCGATTTTTCCCGATAAACTTCGCGAAAAGATTTTTCAAATGAGTAATACGCTAAGAGAACGGGCTACTAAAAAATAAATATTATTATATCGAGGCAGCTGAGAAATTGGTACGCAATCAACGACAATTTTTGAAATATTTCAAAGTAACTCTAAATGAAATCGGCGTCAAAATGCTACACGTACCCGATTCATAATAATCATCTTTGATGAATATTTTGTCAACTATTAAGAAACCGTTGCGATCTTCCAAAATGGACAGGTTGAAGGACTTTAAGAGTTGAAAACCTAGACACTATTCAACCAACACGAGACAGTAATGTGAAGGGATAAATAAGATTCCGGTCAACGTTAGATTATAATAGCAGAAGTTGTTATGTAGAGAACTTTGTCTGAAAATTGCGAATAAAGATTTTAATCAAATTGTCATTAGTTAATAAATAATTGTCACAAGGACCTGATAACGTCGTATAAAAGTTATCTGAACTAAAGGAGAAGAACACAGTTAGTATCACGAGACTGCATTAAAAAGGTTTATGCAAATATACACGCAATTGAGACTCTCTACGAATCCACACGGTCGTTTTCGCGTTAAATGCGAACTTGGGGAGGTTTTGAGACGACCTTCTAAATTTTAGAAATGGACGATTTCCGTCTCTCGGCTTTAAATCCGTACGCTAAGAAATAATTTGTGGTCAGAAGATATTTTCTCGCTATAAGAAAACGAATGGAGTCAGTTACGTGGCAGGATTTCTGATTTAAATACGAATAGGGTTCATTTCAGTCGGTTCGGATTTTAACTGTCAAGATATTCAGCAAAACTATGATTTAAATCACCTGTCTACCCTAAAGCGTCTTCCCCTTGACACTATTTTGATATGTATCATCTTAATTATACCAACTGATTAAAAACTCTGCTGTACCTAAATACGTTGTAGAAAGAAAGAGTCGTTATTATTAATCTATGGTTCAATCATAGTAGTTTTAAATCGTCCTACGCTCATTGGTCAACGATTTTGATTAAAATACTGCTCCAATCATAGTAGTTTTAAATCGTCCTACGTTCATTGGTCAACGATTTTGATTAAAATACTACTCTGTGTCTCGTACGATCATCATTTTCGGCCAGCAATGGAAGCGAGGTGTCAAAATATGAGAGGACGAAAGAGCGATCCTATTTGGAATGGTTTCAAGAAATACCCAAAGGGTAAGGGGTTTCGTGCCGTTTGCTTCAGTGTAACAAAGACATCATCGGTCTTGTACCACGCCTTAAAAGCCACCAATGTAAAGAAAAAGCTATAACATCTTGGCTAGACCAGCAAATCGCATCTGTGATGAACTCCTCCGAACCTGACAAAATCAGACGGTATCTCATCGTCATACAATCTCATCTAAAGGCCTTACGTGACCAAAGTTTCAACGTGAATGACTGAAAGACAATGTGACCCACCTAAGAACTGCTTCGGTCGTGAATCGTGTCGTTCCCGACTGTTTAACGTAAGAAAGATTCATTTAAGCGATGATGCTAAACTTTTTGTGGAAGATAATTCATGTCGGAACTTTCCTATGTGTACGAGCATTTGAATACGTACTCGCTAAATATTGATAGTGTGGAAATATTGTTACCAATAAAGGATTTTGTATATATGATTTCGTAGTGAACATCGATTTGTTGTATGTCTGATTATTTCTTAGCGCAGTTAAGTTTACAACGACCTAAAGGCTATGTGCTTTACAAACTCGTGAAACAAAGTGGGGTATGACTGATTGATATGTTAAATTCTATTCTGAAAATAAATACATGAAGATGAAATGCTTCAAACATTTGTCCGACTTCAAACTGAAAATACAAATTATTACACTCGCCAATATCAGATTAATGAATGTTTTTTTTTTGCAAGATTATGGTGAAATTAGCCTCCAATGTGTAGAACCATCGTGTTAAATTGTGTTGCTTATGTCCCACAAATCGTATTAAAGAGAAATGTAGACACCGCAACTCATTTCTTAGAGCTAAATTTGTAATGTGTTGCACATAACTGACTGATAATTTTAGCACTTGGTCATTTATGAAAGTATTTTCCTTCTCGAGTAGTTGGGAAGAGAATGGTTTCTTTCTGTAAGAAAGCTTTTTTTTTTTGGTGTAATTTTTCGAATACTTACTTAACAATTGTTATTTCTAAAAAGCGAACTATCAGAAATTATGTAAACGACATCAAAAGATAATATTTATTGCACGAAGTAAAATGGAATTATTTACAGCACTTCAGCCAAAAAGAGCACGTTTTTCTTTTTTTTACGGCGGACATTGGTCGAAGACAGAGAGCCATTTAAGCAGATACGTTTAGAACATCGCCAGCGATTGAATTTTGGTCCCACGAAAGGTACCAAATCCGTTAGTCAATGATTAAACGCTGTTCTGATGTATGAGCAAGCGTTAAAGAATATTTCACACTTTGAACAGAACACAACTTTACAGTCGTCGTTCTTTTTTCGGAAATATAACTGGTTGAAGAAAACAATGTATTACATTTAAAATGAAGTTTGACTGCGTATAAATTTCTTTTAAAGATTTGTTTAGAAATTATCCTAACAAGTATATTTTACAACATACCACTGGGAGAAATTCTCTTTGTATAGAAGGTGGGTCAAACGTCCCTAAAATCAGCAACTTACTGATCAGGTATGCTGCATTTGATAGATGTCAAATAACATTGCTCTCCTCGAATTTCAGGGTCTGACATCGCGTCTATTTGTTTTGTATGTTACTGATAAGTTCTTCAGACACTTTTAATAATGCATCATAAGTCTGTCCTCTCGAAGAATCCTTGAAATAAACGTGAATTAACTGAATTGAAGCTTTGTTTTTTTCTCGTAGGCATGTGTACAGAACAGAAATCTTCTACAGTAAGCTATAAATACGCAAATAAAAAATCCTATCTGATATAAAAATGGGGAGATCCTCTTTTTAAAGAAAAGGTGATTTAGGCAAGATATGTTGATCTATCATGTAACTTCCAGAAATAAAGTCTGCAAATATAATATTTTCTTTTTACCACACCAGTTAAGTCCCAAAATGAACCTAATTACAGAGGTGATTTTCCGATAATAGACAGTTTGATAGAATGCGTTGTCGAATGTACTCACTATTTGAAGGAAACTTTTTTTTTTTCACATAAATTTAAGATCATTTATGGTTACGGGGCCCGTACATCAGAACATCGCCAACGATTGGATTTTGGTCCCACGAAAGGTACCAAACCCGTTGGGTTGGGTTGTTTTACCTCTGAGCGGCACTTTTTTGCACACCATGGGCTAAATGGCCAGGTCACATGGACCCCGAAGGCTCAGAGAAGGTTGGGGGAGAGGACCCACTGGAACAGCTGTTGGGAGACAGATGGTAGCCTCCCGTCAAGGCCATCCAGCGTGTTCTTTAACGTGCACAGGGTATGGCTCTCCCACACACGGGGCCACGGCTTAACGTCCCATCCGACGGACGGCGGCCTTTCCAAGCCCATCGGTGTCCCCTATTGACCGTGAGCAGGGCGGGGAATTTTGCGGAGATAAATCTCAACGCTGACCCAGCTGGGACTCGAACCTGGGAACTACAGATTACGAGCCTGGCGCGCTACCGACTGAGCCACCCACGCCCCAAACCAAACCCGTTAGTCAATGATGAAATGCTGTTCTGATGTATGAGCAAACGTTAAAGAATATTTCACACTTTGAAGAGAACACAGTTTTGTAGTCGTGGTTCTTTTTTCGGAAATATAACTGGTTGAAGAAAACAATGTATTACATTAAAAATGAAGTTTGACTACGTATAAATTTCTTTTAAAGATTTGTTTAGAAATTATCCTAACAAGTATATTTTACAACATACCGCGGGGGGAGAAATTCTCTTTGTATACAAGGTGGGTCAAAATTCCCTAAATCAACAACTTACTGATCAGGTATGCTACATTTGATAGATGTCAAATAACATTGTTCTCCTGAATTTCAGGGTCTGACATCACGTCTATTTGTTTTGTATGTTAATGATAAGTTCTTCAGACATTTTTAATAATGCATCATAAGTCTACCCCCTCGAAGAATACTTGAAATAAACGTGAATTAACTGAATTGAAACTTTGTATTTTTTCTCGTAGTCATGTGTACAGAAATCTTCTACAGTAAGCTATAAATACGAAAATAAAAAATCCTATCTGATATAAAAATGGGGAGATCCTCTTTTTAAAGAAAAGGTGATTTAGGCAAGATATGTTGATCTATAATGTAACTTCCAGAAATAAAGTCTGCAAATATAATATTTTTCTTTTTACCACACCAGTTAAGTCCCAAAATGAGCCTAATTACAGACGTGATTTTCCGATAATAGACAGTTTGATAGAATGCGTTGCCGAATGTACTCATTATTTGAAGGAAACTTTTTTTTTTTGTATTTCACACAAATTTAAGATCATTTATGGTGACGGGGACCATACATCCTTTATTTCACTACTCTGTCCTTTAGATTTATTTTTCTAAAATGGCCATTTGTCTTTTATTTTGTGAATTGAAATAGTAAATTGAATATTGGCCCGCATCACGCAGTCCACAGGAACATGAAATTGTCATTTCACCGGCACTCGCTAAAGGCGCGGCATCTATGGCTACGGCGTTAATGTGCGTGTGTACATATTGTACGTCACTGTGTGTGTGTAGTGTAGAAGCTGTGGTGGGAGCGCGTGGACATCTTGAAGTTGCGTTGTCACGGGTGTACTTTGGCTCAACATTAATTCTTTACGAAGGGAGTTCTTCAAAATGTATTTTCGATGACAAAGTAAAACAGTTAGAACTAAAAGAATCATCTTGGTGTTATCATTCTGTACATTTGCAGTTACTGGAACTTAAATATCAACGACGACAAACTATTTTATGAAGTTTTGCATTAAAAGTTATGTCACCAGTGAAAAGATCGAGGAATGACGAGTCCTGCCAACGTAAATGGGTCGAAATTTGTAAAGATTTCACAGAAAAACACTTATCTTTTAAAAACGTTTCAAAAATCATTGAATTTTGCTTATGTCTCCCACTGAACGAGTATTTTCATCAGTGAACAATATGTGGACCAATGAAAAAAAAAAAAAATATTGAAGGCATGCATTTATACCAAATGCAACTTTGACACGAATTGTATAGAGTTTTATGAATTTTTAAAACACAAACCTGATTTATTAGAAAAAGTTCATTCTTGTGAAAAGTATCAAAATTAAAATTTTTAAGTAATAATATCATTGTTGAAAATGCTATTTATATGCTTATATTTTATAATAAAACTTTTAGTGAAACAAATCAAATGCAACCAGCTATTTTATTATGAAATAATTTCTGATTGTTCTTTATTTTCTCAAAAAAATATGGGCACCGTACTTATGGTACATATTGTATGAACTTGACATAATTTTTATAACAGAGAATAATATTAGCTGGTGTGGATTTATACACAATGGCTTTAGTAATTTAAATTCAATTTTTTATCATGATGTGGATCCACATCGTGACACATCGGCTTTAGTAATTTAAATTCAATTTTTTATCATGATGTGGATCCACATCATGATAAAAAATTGAATTTAAATAGATATTAATATATAAAAAACACTTAAGAACAATTAAAAAAACCTCTCCCAAATTTCTTGGAGTTGGTCATGACCAGTTATATTTCCGAAAAAAGAACGACGACTGTAAAGTTGTGTTCTGTTCAAAGTGTGAAATATTCTTTAACGCTTGCTCATACATCAGAACAGCGTTTAATCATTGACTAACGGATTTGGTACCTTTCGTGGGACCAAAATTCAATCGCTGGCGATGTTCTAAACGTATCTGCTTAAATGGCTCTCTGTCTTCGACCAATGTCCGCCGTAAAAAAAAGAAAAACGTGCTCTTTTTGGCTGAAGTGCTGTAAATAATTCCATTTTACTTCGTGCAATAAATATTATCTTTTGATGTCGTTTACATAATTTCTGATAGTTCGCTTTTTAGAAATAACAATTGTTAAGTAAGTATTCGAAAAATTACACCAAAAAAAAAAAGCTTTCTTACAGAAAGAAACCATTCTCTTCCCAACTACTCGAGAAGGAAAATACTTTCATAAATGACCAAGTGCTAAAATTATCAGTCAGTTATGTGCAACACATTACAAATTTAGCTCTAAGAAATGAGTTGCGGTGTCTACATTTCTCTTTAATACGATTTGTGGGACATAAGCAACACAATTTAACACGATGGTTCTACACATTGGAGGCTAATTTCACCATAATCTTGCAAAAAAAAAACGTTCATTAATCTGATATTGGCGAGTGTAATAATTTGTATTTTCAGTTTGAAGTCGGACAAATGTTTGAAGCATTTCATCTTCATGTATTTATTTTCAGAATAGAATTTAACATATCAATCAGTCATACCCCACTTTGTTTCACGAGTTTGTAAAGCACATAGCCTTTAGGTCGTTGTAAACTTAACTGCGCTAAGAAATAATCAGACATACAATAAATCGATGTTCACTACGAAATCATATATACAAAATCCTTTATTGGTAACAATATTTCCACACTATCAATATTTAGCGAGTACGTATTCAAATGCTCGTACACATAGGAAAGTTCCGACATGAATTATCTTCCACAAAAAGTTTAGCATCATCGCTTAAATGAATCTTTCTTACGTTAAACAGTCGGGAACGACACGATTCACGACCGAAGCAGTTCTTAGGTGGGTCACATTGTCTTTCAGTCATTCACGTTGAAACTTTGGTCACGTAAGGCCTTTAGATGAGATTGTATGACGATGAGATACCGTCTGATTTTGTCAGGTTCGGAGGAGTTCATCACAGATGCGATTTGCTGGTCTAGCCAAGATGTTATAGCTTTTTCTTTACATTGGTGGCTTTTAAGGCGTGGTACAAGACCGATGATGTCTTTGTTACACTGAAGCAAACGGCACGAAACCCCTTACCCTTTGGGTATTTCTTGAAACCATTCCAAATAGGATCGCTCTTTCGTCCTCTCATATTTTGACACCTCGCTTCCATTGCTGGCCGAAAATGATGATCGTACGAGACACAGAGTAGTATTTTAATCAAAATCGTTGACCAATGAACGTAGGACGATTTAAAACTACTATGATTGGAGCAGTATTTTAATCAAAATCGTTGACCAATGAGCGTAGGACGATTTAAAACTACTATGATTGAACCATAGATTAATAATAACGACTCTTTCTTTCTACAACGTATTTAGGTACAGCAGAGTTTTTAATCAGTTGGTATAATTAAGATGATACATATCAAAATAGTGTCAAGGGGAAGACGCTTTAGGGTAGACAGGTGATTTAAATCATAGTTTTGCTGAATATCTTGACAGTTAAAATCCGAACCGACTGAAATGAACCCTATTCGTATTTAAATCAGAAATCCTGCCACGTAACTGACTCCATTCGTTTTCTTATAGCGAGAAAATATCTTCTGACCACAAATTATTTCTTAGCGTACGGATTTAAAGCCGAGAGACGGAAATCGTCCATTTCTAAAATTTAGAAGGTCGTCTCAAAACCTCCCCAAGTTCGCATTTAACGCGAAAACGACCGTGTGGATTCGTAGAGAGTCTCAATTGCGTGTATATTTGCATAAACCTTTTTAATGCAGTCTCGTGATACTAACTGTGTTCTTCTCCTTTAGTTCAGATAACTTTTATACGACGTTATCAGGTCCTTGTGACAATTATTTATTAACTAATGACAATTTGATTAAAATCTTTATTCGCAATTTTCAGACAAAGTTCTCTACATAACAACTTCTGCTATTATAATCTAACGTTGACCGGAATCTTATTTATCCCTTCACATTACTGTCTCGTGTTGGTTGAATAGTGTCTAGGTTTTCAACTCTTAAAGTCCTTCAACCTGTCCATTTTGGAAGATCGCAACGGTTTCTTAATAGTTGACAAAATATTCATCAAAGATGATTATTATGAATCGGGTACGTGTAGCATTTTGACGCCGATTTCATTTAGAGTTACTTTGAAATATTTCAAAAATTGTCGTTGATTGCGTACCAATTTCTCAGCTGCCTCGATATAATAATATTTATTTTTTAGTAGCCCGTTCTCTTAGCGTATTACTCATTTGAAAAATCTTTTCGCGAAGTTTATCGGGAAAAATCGACCATTTCAGTTATTGTAAAATTTTCTTTATTAGAACGCGTGACTTCTTTAATTACTCTGACTCACAATTATCTACAGTTTTTAAGTAACTACATTCTTCTATAATCTTATGCATTCCAATACTGTTAGGTAAAAATCAATTGGTGAAAGGTTTAAAAAGCCATTTCAGTTATTCTAAAAATTTTCTTCATATAAACACGTGGCTGTGAGCTCCTCTTCAACATAAACCAAAATTAAATACTCTGTTCGGCTAACAATTATCTACAGTTTTTAAGTAACTATATTCTTCTATAATCTCATGCATCCCAATACTGTTATGTAAGAATCAATTGGTGAAAGGTTTTAATTTTGTTCGTAGGAATAACGTTCGGCTGTTCGCAGTCAGAAAACCCCTCTGACCTCGCCATCTGCGCCACCAGGGGTCGCCCTCAGTTATCACTTTCCCTTTCAAGGAAGTCTAGCGCGGTGTGCCCCGGCTCGGGCCTCCTAAAGCTATGACATAAAGATTCTTGTTAACAAAGGGTTTCATTCGTAGTCAAAAGATACAACTATTTTTTAGATCCTAATAAAACTGACGTGATTCTTTTTTTATCCAAGCCGTTATTGATAGTCTCATCCCCGCTTCTTGGCGCTTTAATCTCGATTTCTTTCATAAAGTCGCAAATTATTTTCAGTCTTCATAAATGTCACCGAGCGGCTTCTTCTGGGCACCCGTTATTGACCAACCCATATCTGAAAGGATTTGAGTGGTCCCAAATATTAACGACACATTATTAGGAGGCCTTTCAAATACCTCTCTAAACGAAAGAATGGATCATCATCATCTGGGGCGTCCAGGTTTCGTCGATCGTGGCATAGAATTCCTTTTTTCCGTCTCTAAGCATAATTTTTTTTTTCAGAGCTGAACGCGCATACCTGAAAGGATTTGATACTGGGAGACTTTAACAATGTCGGCGGCGGCGGAAGCTATATTATGCTGGCACACACACACATTCTAATGAATGCCAGAGTACGGCTAAAAAACTTTTCTCACCAATGAGTTTCAGTCATAAATGTCAACCTAGCTGTAGGCCAATCCTTTATTCTTATGAATGTCAGTCTTCCCTCACAAATGAGAAGGCTAATAAATAATTTTTAAGCGGGCATAAATGTCAACCCGTTCGGCTGTTTCAAACGAATGCCAGAGGAACTTAATTTTTTTCTCATGGATCTGCTGAATGCCAGAGAGGGCTTTCCACGAGATGGCTAATAAATAATTTTTTAATCGGCCATAAATGTCAACCCGTTTGGTTGTTTCAAACGAATGCCAGAGGGGCTTAAAATTTTTTCCCATGGATCTGCTGAATGCCAGAGAGGGCTTTACACGAGATGGCTAATAAATAATTTTTAAGCGGACATAAATGTCAACCCGTTTGGCTGTTTCAAACGAATGCCAGCGGGACTTAATTTTTTTTTTCTCATGGATCTGCTGAATGCCAGAGATGGCTAATAAATAATTTTTTAATCGGACATAAATGTCAACCGGCTGCTTGCATACGAATGCCAGAGGGGCTTAATTTTTTTTCTCCCGGGACTGCTGAATGCCAGAGAGGGCTAATAAATAATTTTTAAGCCGGCATAAATGTCAACCCGTTCAAACGAATGCCAGAGGAGCTTAAAATTTTTTCTCCCTGGAGTCTGCAGCTGCGCATTATAATGAATAGAGCTAAAAATCCCCCAACAATGAGAAGGCTAATAAATAATTTTTTAATCGGTTATAAATGTCAACCCATTTGAACATCCGCTGCTGGCGTAGGGGGGGAGGGGGGCGTGCGGGGGGGGGAACCTAACTTCCCAAGCGACTATTCGACTACTACTCACCGAGAAGGACATGCTCATACCTAATCAAATTAGAACATGCTCATATTTGGAGCATAAAATAAACAGAAGAATGGGGATTGCTGCTGGGGCTTTTAAGAATCTATAGTGTGGAAAGTAGACATATACGCCCAGAACCGTAACTAGCCTTTCTTGCGTCCTGTGTAAGGTTTTCTTTTTAGGCCCCCTAATTTTTTATTAAAATAAATAAGGTATAATAGTAAAGTTTATTAATAAATTTTATATATTTTTAATATTGCAGATATGTAAATATATTTTTAAATTAAAATGATTATTTTAATTGCACTTTTCTTGCTTTCATTTCAGCAAGTTCATCGATCACATTTCAATAATAAAAAGTGAAAGAAATAACATCATTTACATATCTCATATATTCTACTGTAGAATATTTTTGGTGAGTTCGGTGGATTAGAATCTACAATTTTAACACGTAGTTGACAATATTTTTCGATTGTATAGTTTAGTGCCACCCCTCCCCCTCCCTTCCTCGTCCTGGGCCTTCTGTCTATGCACCTGTTGCACCTATTTAGTTTCGGCTCTGTATACTCCTAAAGACAAAAATTAGGGTGTAAAAGAGTCTGGTCCTTTTTAAGGTTAGATATGGTAGCGAAATATCGACTCTTTGTAAGCAAGATAATAGGGAACTTGACGCCTTTAATTCTAGATGTTTATGCAGTATTTTTGTAAGTAGTGATGAGGTTGGACAAAGGAGTATTGTGCAAAGAGAGATTGCGTTGCTTTGACCATATTGCCCGTATACATAGCTGCAGATTTACGAATAGGGTTATGAACAATGTGCCTGAAAGCTTCAGGAAAAGAGAGAGAGTTAGGATGCAATGGACAAGTAACGTCAAAAAGGACTTGTTAGAATTGGTCTACAGTGGTCAAATGCAGCAGGTGTAGCTCAGGACAGACATATCTGGAGGACAGAATTACACATCCTGGTTGGATCTCTGTAGCCCATGGCTGTATGAGGATTATTTATAATGAAAATTCTTTTTTTTTTCCTATTGCTGAAAGAGTCATATATTTGATATTATATTCATTTGTTAGAGATATATACTAAAGCAATATGAAGTGATATATATATAGAATTCAATGTGAAAAAAAAGATTCTTTCCATTCGTGACGTCGCTTAACCTGGGTTGGGTTGTTTCAACTCTGAGCGGCACTTTTTTGCACACCATGGGCTAAATGGCCAGGTCACAAGGAACCCGAAGGCTCAGAAAAGGTTGGGGGTGGGGACCCACTGGAACAGCTGTTGGGAGACAGATGGTAGCCTCCCGTCAAGGCCATCCAACGCATTCTTTAACGTGCACAAGGTATGGCTCTCCCTCACACGGGACCAGAGCTTAACGTCCCATCCGACGGACGGCGGACTTTCTAAGCCCATCGGTGTCCCCTACTGACCTGGGCAGGGCGGGGAATTTTGCGGAGATAAATCTCAACGCTGACGTAGCTGGGAATCGAACCTGGGAACTACAATTGCGCACTTGACCTGGAGTAATATATATATATAGGATTCAAAATAGAAAAAAGATTATTTCCATTCATGACGTCACTTATATAGATTCCATTGTTTTAAATACTAGGTTACTGCGATGATTGACGTCAAACAGCAATTTTAATAATGATTTGAAAATAGAGATAGTTTTAAAATGTTTATTATAATATTATTACAGGTAGCTTTAGAATATACCTAAAAAACGAATATAATGTTCACTGTATTATTTTAGAGCAGTAGTAAAATATTAACTAGAAGAATGCATATCTCCTCTGGCCCATATGGGAATCTCGTTTTCAAAGAGAATGAAGTTTTTCCTTAACTTATTTTTCACTCCTTAAAAGTTTTAATTTGAGCTAACGGATGGTGGGGAAAAATGCAAATAGTGTTTATTTGTAATTATACAACATATAAAGAATCTGTATTTCATTTCTTAAATATAAAAAATTGCATTTACCACATCCCTCTGAGAAAAACGGTTACATTATTTCTGTTAATGGAATATATTGTAAAAAACTTCACCGAAATTATTTGCAAAAGTAGTCAATAGTTTTGATGTTATAAATTCAGTGCTCTGTAACGATATGAATTTAAATTACCTAAGTTTTTAAAAAACGTGAATTATAACATTTAATTAGTACCAATCCAAGTAAATTTATCAGTTTATTTTTTTCAATGAAAACGTGGTAACCTTCACATTTCACTAACAAAATTTCAAATTTTTAGCATAAATAGAACGTTTGCAATATTTGTTTAAAATTCATACCCTATCAAGAACAAAGTTAGGTTGTTGGCAATCATAGTAACCTATAACAGCTTCGCAGAATCGCTGATATTTTGGTTGAAATTTCCTCCGAGAATTTAGAGTTCTTTTTAGTACTTTTTCGGGGATATCATCTGGGGCAGTGGTTCTCAACCTTTTATGCTTCACTTACACCCTGGAAATGTGTATGTAACTGGCGTACCCCTTGTATAGAAAGATAAAACTATAGTTATAGTATAACAATGGGAATAAAATATAACATATATATATCAGTGGTTCCCAATCTTTTATGTTTCACGTACCCCCTGAAAATGTGTATGTAACTGGCGTACACCTTGTATAGATAGATAAAACTATAGTTATAGTATAACAATGGGAATAAAATATAACATATATATCAATGTTTCTCAACCTTTGATGCTTCACGTAACCCCTGGAAATGTGTATGTAACTGGTGTACCCCTTGTATAGATGGATAAAACTATAGTTATAGTATAACAATGGGAATAAAATAAAACATATATATCAGTGGTTCTCAACCTTTTATGCTTCACGTGCCCCCTGGAAATGTGTATGTAACTGGCGTACCCTTTGTATAGATAGATAAAACTATAGTTATAGTATAACAATGGGAATAAAATAAAACATATATATCAGTGGTTCTCAACCTTTTATGCTTCACGTGCCCCCTGGAAATGTGTATGTAACTGGCGTACCCTTTGTATAGATAGATAAAACTATAGTTATAGTATAACAATGGGAATAAAATAAAACATATATATCAGTGGTTCTCAACCTTTTATGCTTCACGTACCCCCTGGAAATGTGTATGTAACTGGCGTACCCCTTGTATAGATAGATAAAACTATAGTTATAGTATAACAATGGGAATAAAATATAACATATATATCAGTGGTTCTCAACCTTTGATGCTTCACGTGACCCCTGGAAATGTGTATGTAACTGGCGTACCCCTTGTATAGATGGATAAAACTATAGTTATAGTATAACAATGGGAATAAAATAAAACATATATATCAGTGGTTCTCAACCTTTTATGCTTCACGTACCCCCTGGAAATGTGTATGTAACTGGCGTACTCCTTGTATAGATGGATAAAACTATAGTTATAATATAACAATGGGAATAAAATAAAACATATATATCAGTGGTTCCCAACCTTTTATGCTTCACGTACACCCTGGAAATGTGTATGTAACTGGCGTACCCCTTGTATAGATAGATAAAACTATAGTTATAGTATAACAATGGGAATAAAATAAAACATATATATCAGTGGTTCTCAACCTTTTATTCTTCACGTACCCCCTGGAAATGTGTATGTAACTGGCGTACTCCTTGTATAGATGGATAAAACTATAGTTATAATATAACAATGGGAATAAAATAAAACATATATATCAGTGGTTCCCAACCTTTTATGCTTCACGTACACCCTGGAAATGTGTATGTAACTGGCGTACCCCTTGTATAGATAGATAAAACTATAGTTATAGTATAACAATGGGAATAAAATATAACATATATATATCAGTGGTTCCCAATCTTTTATGTTTCACGTACCCCCTGGAAATGTGTATGTAACTGGCGTACCCCTTGTATAGATAGATAAAACTATAGTTATAGTATAACAATGGGAATAAAATATAACATATATATCAATGGTTCTCAACCTTTGATGCTTCACGTAACCCCTGGAAATGTGTATGTAACTGGTGTACCCCTTGTATAGATGGATAAAACTATAGTTATAGTATAACAATGGGAATAAAATAAAACATATATATCAGTGGTTCTCAACCTTTTATGCTTCACGTGCCCCCTGGAAATGTGTATGTAACTGGCGTACCCCTTGTATAGATAGATAAAACTATAATTATGGTATAACAATGGGAATAAAATAAAACATATATATCAGTGGTTCTCAACCTTTTATGCTTCACGTACCCCCTGGAAATGTGTATGTAACTGGCGTACCCCTTGTATAGATAGATAAAACTATAATTATAGTATAACAATCAATATATAAATAAAATAAATACCCCCTCAAGCAGCTGCTTGCCACAGAGGTCTGACAGGAGCCTATCAGTTTATATGTCACAGTAGAAGGTCTGAGAGGATGGCAGGACCTCAGCAGAAAAACGACACAAACAGCCATGCCTTAAGACATTTAAATTTTGTATTCCTAAATTACATATATCGATAAACACAAAAAATGACATTTTTGGGCAGCAGTGTTACCAACTTATCGACTTTGCTATTAGATCTAGCGACTTTTGAGCTCTCGCGGCGTACCCCAAAACCTTTTACCGTGTACCCCACGTTGAGAACCCCTACTCTAGGGTTTCAATGTCGTTGTCTTTTCCTTTTCCCCCCTATATTTTGATTTTCGGGTGTTGTTATGAAATCCTTGTTTCTAACACTAGTAGTAACCGGAAATGAGTTAATGGGTGTCACTGTCTTGTAGGTCAGTTCTTTTATTTATTGTCCCCATATTATCTTTGTTACTTATAGCTGATGTTTCTCGTAGATATTCAGGATTAGTAACTGTTTTAGAGACTGCTGGTGTAGCAGAGGCCTCGGTTGTATCCTGACCTTTTATGTTGGTACTTAATGTAGCAGGGGCGTAGCAAAGGACTATGGTTGGGGGGAAGAGAGAATTCGAAAATTTTCATACTCGAAAATCGAATTTTGCCAACTGAGAGAATAATGTCCCTTTCAGGTTCGTACCTAAATTTTCGTACGCAATTTTCACAACTCTCCTGTATTTTGCCATTTGACTTCCAATTTTGCCAACTCGCCATAATTTCACAGGAATAATCCTAATAATTACATCTCACCTGAATTGTAGCAAGTCAGTGTGAATTTCCCAACTCCCCTTGATTTGGCCAACTCACCTTAATTTCACAAAACCAATCCCAATCTTTATACCTCTCCTAAATTTGCCAAGTCACTTCAAATTTTTCAAACTCCAAGATTTTTACAAGTTTTTTTGATTTTGTCAACTTTCCTTAATTTCACAAACCCAATCTCGATTATTACAACTGGCCCGTATTTTCCAAGTGGATTCGAATTTTGCAAACTGCCCTAGATTTTGTTAAGTTTCCTCGATTTGTCCAACTATCCTTAATTTCACAAAACAAATCCCAATTTTCACAACTCGCCTATATTTTACCAAGTGGATTCGAATTTTGCAAACTACCCTAGATTTTCCAACTCTCCTAGATTTTGCCAACTCGCCGTAATTTTGCAGAAACAATCGCAATTTTTACATCTTCCCTGAATTTGCCAAGTCACTTCGAATTTATCAACTCTCCTTAATTACACAAGAAAGGCACAATTTTCATAACTGCCCTGTACTTTACCAAGTGGATTCGAATTTTGCCAACTGCCCCTAGAATTTATCAACTTACCATAATTTTACAGAAAAAAATCCAATTTTTACATCTCATCTTCATTTTGCCAACTCCCCAAGATTTTGCCAACTCGCCTGTATTTTATTAAGTGGCTTCGAATTTTGCCAACTGCTCTAGATTTTGCCGTCTCTCCATTTTTGAAACTGCGCTAGATTTGCCAAGTTACTTCGATTTTGACAACTCCCCTTAATTTTATAAAAAAAAAGATTACAAATTTTCACAACTCACCTAGATTTTACGATGTTGCATCGAATTTTGCCAACTCCGAGTTACTTTGGGGGAGGACCCCCACCCCCCACCCCATAGCTACGCCCCTGCATGTAAGTAATATCCGATGTGGTTTCGTTGTCTGTTTCGTCAGGAGGCGTTTGTGAGGGTGGAAGAGAAATTCCGGTTGATTCAGCGGATTTGGAGATAGCAGCTGCGAAAGTTTTCTTATTTTGTCCGTGATTCGTACAAGCGTCGGCGAAATGCAAGCAATTTACACCTTCTGCCTAGTCTGGTGATTCCTGGATACATAATTGTGGCTGTAAAACCAGCAATTTGCAAAGAAATTGGGATGTTTTCCTCCAATTCTATCCAATTGGCTAGTTCTGAATAAAATTCGTCATTGGACACGAAAAAAGGTAGTTTAGAGATAATTACCCTCTTGACTGAAGATTCAAGGTAGTATAAGGAGATTTCAATCTCGCTAATCATCAGTGATTTTTGTTAGATCAGAATATCAGTCGCTTCTGCAGTTGTTAAAGTAATGATTGCCACTGATTGACTTATTTCCTGTGCGACTTCAATGACGTCAACACCAGTGGCGGCTCGCGTATAGGCACTGTGGAACTGCAGCACCCCCAATTTCAACTTGATATTATCAATAACATTTAATATAATGAGTCCTTTTTTCTCTAATTCTTTCTTTATACTTGTATAATATGTATAATCCTTAAGCTTAATGTCAGTAGCCATCCTTCAGTTTATGAAAAAGATACAAAAATCTTTGTATGGAATTGTGCGCTTCACAGTACTAACGGCGAGGTGTTTGACTGTTGTGCGCATGCGCACATAGGAAGCTGCACGCCACGCTGCAAGGGAGAGAGAGCACTGTCGTTCCCGCAGTGCCGACCCTGGCGTGCTGGTTGAAGGTAGTTTTTTTTTACTCCGCGTGTGTTTTGCTTAAAAACCGTGTACCTTATTCTTGAATGTGATAAAGTGTAGAATTAGATTATTATCCTGCTTCCAGCTATTCTATTTGATTTATTTTTTTTTCGGTTCTTTTATTTAACAGAAAACTTTAACCATAACCTTTAACCATGGCCATTCATTTTTAAATGAATAGATTAAGCTTTAACTGTAACAATTTAGGTTAAAGTAAGTAAGCAATGTTTAATTTTGTTCTTTTAGGATTTTATCAAGTTTCTGAATAAATTTTCTTTTTATACATGTTTGTTTGCTTTTACACAATTTTAAAACAAAGGCTAAAAATTATCTGGAGCAGCACCCCCACTAATTTTAGCTACGAGCCGCCACTGGTCATCACTTTGAAGTAGAGTCTGAATTTCTGCCAAAATCTCCTTATGTCCCATCCTTGCAGGAGAAAACGAAAGGATCTGCTCAATCTTGGGTCTTTTAATTTGAACATGATGCACCAGTACTTGGTGAATCTCATAAAGACTGTTTATCTCGAGCATGACAAGATGGCGGCGAACAAAGGATTGCTCTCTCCAGACGAAACTAAGTGATGAAACTCCGAGCTTCCGAAATCGTGACCGCTCTTTACCATACTCTCAAAGGTCTCCTCTCCTCCTGGGCTCCTGAACGTTAAGCTCTTGCGATTACAGTTTATTTTTTAATCATCATAGGTGGAACAAACGTTAGGTCTTTGTGTGGTCTTCTATTTTTTTTTCACATTTTAGCTATTTTTGATGCTTTTTAGCTGGATAGCACGTTGTCTTCTTTCACTCCATGTTTCTATATTCTGTGTAGTAGTTTTTCAGGAATTCTAAGATAATGTCCCAATTTTTTTTCGTTTTCATGCCTGTTGTGCAATAAGTTTGGTAGGGAGAAATTATTTTGTATGATTTCCATATTTTTTTGTAGTATATTACTTTGGTACACTGTTTTTGTTGCAATGTAGAACGATAGGTTCCATAGTTTGCGGCAGTGCACAATATTGGCAGTTGGGATTTTCCTATTTTTTTTTTTCGTTTTGAATAGAAATGTGTTTACTTTGGCATGTCCTGTTCTCATCCTTACTAGTTTAGTTTGTAGCGATCTTGGGTAAAATTTTGGTATGGTATCATTGGAATTGATCGTTTTCGTTATTTTTAGTCGTTGGTTGCTTTTTTTGGCGTTCTTGTTCTATGATTTGTTGGAAATCTTCTATAACTTGTAGTTTGCATTTGATTTTTAAGTAATTACTTCCTTTTGGAGTATAAGTTGTTTCGTTAATCTCATGGGCATTATGTATTGGCTGTGGTATCCGCTATTTCGCTTCCAAGTATTTGGTTGACTTGTTATCCAAATTATGTTGATTGATTCTAATTTCTTTTCCTGTATAATAAAATAATAATAATTAATCCTGTATAATCATTGATTAATTATCTCTTCGTTATTAACATTTTATTATTAATTTGGTATATATTTTTATTGAGGCATCGGATTGCATTCATTCATTCATTCATTAAACGTTACATGGCAATGGGAGCTCCTTTTTCAGACTTTCCCCAATTAGAAATTTTTTTGTTTTTCTATCTATAGAAAAAAACATTTTTTTTTCTCTCTATTTTTTGGTTTTTTGACTTTTTAGATTTCTTTTTTTAAATAGGAAAACTTTTTTTTTTGGTTTTATGTTTTGTTCTTTTTTTATTTTATAATTCCTCCTTTTTTCTTTAAGTGTGGAATTTTTTATATTTTTTTTGATATTTCTTCTTTCTTTTTTATATCAATTTTTTTATTTTTTTTTCCATTTTTATATATATTTTATATTAAATTCCAATAGTGTGTCCTCTTCAGGAACTCCAAAATCAATGTATATGCTTTTAATCTTGTCTTTTCCAGAGGATGGTTTAAAATTAAGTCCAATCTTAGTTCCCCTAGACCAATATTAATTAGTTTATCAAAAAAGATCTTTTTAAATGTTTCATATTTTACACAGTTTAAAAGAATATGTGTTGTATTTTCAGGTAAATTACATAATATACAGTTTGGAGACATCGGATTGCACTTTTGCTATCTGTATATATAGTAATGCTTTTTTTTTTCTCGACGGTTGTTAATTGCTTGATTTTTATAAAGGCTTGCAGGATAGTGTAGTTACGTTTTCCATTATTGTTAAGTTTATTGGCAGTTTAAATCCTTGTTTGATATTATAATCTTCTATGAATATATAAGCTGTGTTTGATATAGGATTATTTTTTGGCGATCCGTCTGTAAATATGATCAGATGGTGATTTTTGATCTTGTTAATATTTTCTTGTATAATATTTTTATTCATGTTGCTTCCTGGTTGATGTTTATTTTTGAGCTTTTTATTGTTTCCATTTGTTATGGGTGACTCCCATGTTCGTATTGGTGGGATATCGGTGTAGTTCTCTTGTTGGTTTGTGAAATTGATAACTTCTTCGTATATTTTGCTGTTTTTTTATATCTGTCAAGTAGATCCTGCTTTACATCGTTCTGAGTACTGTCAGTTTAATCACGTCCAATAAATGGACATTAAGTGGACGTGAACAATTTATTTTAATATAGGATATATTAAAACAAATTGTTCAGGTCCAATTAATGTCCATTTGCCAAAAAAAAATTGTGCGCACCCATTTACCAAACTCATGCGCATAAAAACATCCATAGAGAGTAAACATTTTGCGTCTTATTTTTAAGATAAATAACTCGAGATCTTACGGTAAGTGATAAGTCAAGGTAATTTCTTTAAAAAATGTGCAATGAAATGTTAAATCAGATGATTTTCTACTCATTAACCAATATTACATTATTTTTAATGATGTAATTCCCCTGTTATACGGAATTCGCTTTAAATGGCGTTTTCCGGTCGCAATTAACCAAAAATAAAGGAGACATTCGGTATCTAAATTTCTAAAATTATCCCTCCAATCATGAAGGTATCAAAATTGCTATCATGGTCTTAACCTTGGCTGAGCCCCGGTAGCCGTAATGATGGAACGCCACTGCATTATGAACCAGATGGGATTTAGAAGGGTGTCCAAAATGCGTCATAACACATCCACCTATCTCTCTCACTTTGAGAATATATCAATAATTAACGAAAAAAAAAATATAAACTATTGAATAAATAAATAAATACTCCTCAAGCAGCTGCTTACCACAGAGGTCTGAAGGAGCCTGTCAGTTTATATGCCAGAGTAAAAAGGTCTGAGAGGATTGAAGGACCTCAACAGAAAAACGACACATGCGTCCATGCCTTAACCCGGGGCTCGAACCCAGGTCCCTCAGATTAACTAGCCAAGCGCGCTAACCACTCGGCCACGGGACGGCTATTCAAACAGACGGAAATTATATACTAGAATGGTGTGTAGTCTGTTGGGGCTGAAATCCATTCCTTCCTAACATTTTTCTGGATTCGATATTTATTACAATTTATTTCTGTTAGTTTCACGTTGGGTTGATTTATCAACGAGTTCATGTTTGTGTTCACAATAGGATGAATGTCAAAGTGAAAGGATTCCTAAAGGCTCATAGGTGTAATAGGGGAAGAGGATATACTTGGCCAGGGTTTTACACACTTTATATAGTTGGGGGCATTTATTTTTCATTTTTCAGTTACAAAATTTGTTATTTACAAAAATATATACAAAATTTGCTATTATAAAAAACTTTGTTATTTACAAAAATATAAATGCATATATAAGGGAAATAAATGTTCTCTCTCTATATAACCTTATAACAATTAGTCATCTATCACGTATGCACTTTGTATATTTTAAAAACTAAGAAGAAAATACGAAATATGCGGGGAAAGAGGAATGGCAGTCATATCTTATCACGTTCATGGGTTGGGTTGTTTTACCTCTGAGCGGCACTTTTTTGCACGAAGCTTTTTTGCATGAAGTTGACGGAAAACATTTCGATGCACTCTGAATTAAATTAATACCTAATGAAAGCTAGAACTTATAGAACCACTTCGAGAATCTCTTATCAATAAATAAATTTCCCTTTAAGAGCTTTATGCCTTGTATACATTATAGAACATTCTAGAAGCCTTTACGGTCATTTTTACTCTAACAGCTATCTAATGAATCACATTTTCTTACCCGATCTGAGTCTTTGGGGTGATTGTCACCCGTCCATTAAGAAGTTGGGTTGTTTTACCTCTGAGCGGCACTTTTTTGCACACCATGGGCTAAATGGCCAGGTCACATGGACCCCGAAGGCTCAGAGAAGGTTGGGGGAGGGGACCCACTGGAACAGCTGTTGAGAGACAGATGGTAGCCTCCCGTCAAAGCCATCCAGCGTGTTCTTTAACGTGCACAGGGTATGGCTCTCCCGCACACGGGGCCACGGCTTAACGTCCCATCCGACGGACGGCGGCCTTTCCAAGCCCATCGGTGTCCCCTACTGACCGTGGGCCGGGCGGGGAATTTTGCGGAGATAAATCTCAACGCTGACCCCAGCTGGATATCACGTTCATGAATGTTGCGCGATAATAATAGAACCATACGATTATTTTTATGCTTTCTAAGGATTGGTATTTTTTCCCCAATTGATTGGTACTGGGTCGCTGACCACACTTTGGTAAACGATGCACTAGACCAGTGGTCTCCAAAGTGGAGTGCTCGGGATGATCCATGGGGGTGCTGAAAAATTTTTTAATGATTCTAATTTATCTTTTTTTAGATAGATTTTAAATTTTCATAAGAAATAAAGGAAAATAAAAATATGGTTGCTAATATATTTAAATTTCGCGGTCATTTTACCTACGTGAGACTGTTTAGTTTCGTAATGATATCTCGGCACACAATGTGGAGCTCAGAGAGATCACGGTTGCCAAGTAACGGATTTATCACCTGGCAGCACGCTTGGCTACTGATCTAAGGGACCTGGGTTCGAGCCCCGGGTAAGGCATGGATGTATGTGTCGTTTTTCTGCTGAGGTCCTGCCATCCTCACAGACCTTCTGCTGTGGCATATAAACTGGCAGGCTTCTGTCGGACCTCTGTGGCCAACAGCTGCTTGAGGGGGTATTTATTTATTTATTTAACTTTGAGAGGGAAGGGACTGAGTCACACTTACTTGTTCGTTACTTCTCAACTATGTAATGGGGAATATCCATTAATTCATATAGCATCATTTGCTTCTCTACATTTTTAGTCTTCTTAAGTTTTCGTCTTTTACGTGAGTATGGATAAGTGAATTTTTGAATTATATATAACTCTTATTACTCTACTCACAAAATGTAACCAAGTATCGAAATAAACTGAACTTGGAACCGGACCTTCGAAACTCTATCGCAAGGTGTGAAACCAAGATTTTTCAAAATTCTGAAATGTCTTCAATCACACTATTCTCATTAAATTGTATTTTTATGCTTATTTTCATCTTATATTATTTCTGTTATATACTGATAAAGAAATGTATAAATAAATATATATATAAATTAATACTATTGGGGGTTAGAAGACAGATGGAAGCCTTTCATTAGGCCATCCAGTGTGTTTTAATGTGCAAAAGTCTTGTCTCTCCTGCACATGGTGATACGGTTTAAGCATCAGCGAGTACTTTTAACATTTCCGCAAGTATCACGATGCTTGTGAGCTACTGATTGTTTATGCTTAGATATTAAACGTCATTTCTTCGTAGATGAAATCACGTTAAAATTTCCGAGCCTGTGCTCAATCTCCTCATGATTTAAAGAAAAAAAAAAAAAGAAAAATTTCCTAAAATATTTCTTGAAATTCATTGATAAATAATGAGAACTACTCATTATTGAAAGAGACAGAGAGAAAAAAACGTGAGAAATAACAAAAGCTGAATAGTTCTTAATGATTTTAATTGATAAGCATTGATTGATAAGTTGACATCATGATCAAAAAAAAATTATCTTACTTTATTATTTTTTAACAATTCGAAACGCGAGTCCCACCTTGTTCTGTGCCGGACTGCTTAGCCCACCCAAAGCTCGAACTCATCCCTTGTTCACAGAGAACCCTTCTCTGAATTCGCATGAAGTTGACGGAAAACATTTCGATGCACTCTGAATTAAATTAATACCTAATGAAAGCTAGAACTTATAGGACCACTTAGAGAATCTCTTATCACTAAATAAATTTCCCTTTAAGAGCTTTATGCCTTGTATACATTATAGAACATTCTAGAAGCCTTTACGGTCATTTTTACTCTAACAGCTATCTAATGAATCACATTTTCTTACCCGATCTGAGTCTTTGGGGTGATTGTCACCCGTCCATTAAGAAGTTGGGTTGTTTTACCTCTGAGCGGCACTTTTTTGCACACCATGGGCTAAATGGCCAGGTCACATGGACCCCGAAGGCTCAGAGAAGGTTGGGGGAGGGGACCCACTGGAACAGCTGTTGAGAGACAGATGGTAGCCTCCCGTCAAGGCCATCCAGCGTGTTCTTTAACGTGCACAGGGTATGGCTCTCCCGTACACGGGGCCACGGCTTAACGTCCCAACCGACGGACGGCGGCCTTTCCAAGACCATTGGTGTCTCCTACTGACCGTGGGCAGGGCGGGGAATTTTGCGGAGATAAATCTCAACGCTGACCCAGCTGGGACTCGAACCTGGGAACTACAGATTACGAGCCTGGCGCGCTACCGACTGAGCCACCCCCGCCCCTCCATTAAGAAGACTTGAGGAAAAAAACTCTAGCAGAGATAAATCAACTGCTGTTGCCAATGAGGTTCGACAAAAGTCTTTGAGTATAATCCATTATATATCTATTATATATCTATTAGTGAGGCAGACTTAGAATAAAAACTAGACAAATAGAGAAATGTCAGAATAACGAAATATTCAATATAATGAATTTTTTTTCAGACCCATTAATATTTACTATATTTCTCTACGTAAAAATGTTTCATTTTAACGAAACAAAAATA
Organism: Ryuthela nishihirai; assembly: GCA_038380435.1. Taxonomy (NCBI): domain Eukaryota; kingdom Metazoa; phylum Arthropoda; class Arachnida; order Araneae; family Heptathelidae; genus Ryuthela; species Ryuthela nishihirai. The sequence goes on along the minus strand of JAWZYU010000028.1, from coordinate 19,401,731 downwards.
TGATCCGTATAACGATAATTGTGAAAAGAAAATTCTTAAACAATATGTATAAAGTGTAAATTTTAGACCTTTACGTGTTTTGATATTTAGCATCTGACAACGATCCAAAATATTTAAAAGCTGTGCAGTCTTAGCACTATGAATAACGTACTATTTCATGTGCCGGCAGGTATTTACGGTGTCTCACTGCGTGACATAGATGCTGTCCTACACGTGCCACCACAATGCTTTAAAGCGGTGTTGCCACATTTTCCTAGCATATAAAAGGATATTTCAAACTTCGAGATCGTCGCGATTGTGGTTGCATCGCAAGTAACGTAGTGTCTAGCGAAAAGTTCGTATAAATCAATCCCAATCCATGCATTACCTTTTATCATTCGCTAAATTCAAGTTACTGCTATATTTGTTCGTTATTATTATTATTACTGTTTTAATTAAGTTCGTTAATTAATGTAGTTTCGTTATTAGCTACCAATGTGGCGCGATATCTTCGACATTTCATAAAGACAGGAAAGATATTTCGGACAATGTATTCCAGAGTTGAGAAATCATTTAAAAATTCACGGAGAGTTGCTTGTTGGAACATGTTAAAAAAATTACTGACTTTTTTAAGAAGTAAATTCTAATACACTGTAAATTTCTTTCATAATTTTTATGTGGTATGTAACCATCATAGCACTATTTTTTATAGCATTTCAGTATAACGAAATTTCACTATAATAATAAATAATAATAATAATAATAACCAATTTATTTTGGTGACTCGCTCGATTTCATTATGCTGACATTTTACTTATGCCATTTTCTAAATGCCACATCGAAACATGCTACAAAACCGAATCATCTGTACTTTAAATTTGTTTCTCTATACACCACTCTTGCTGCATCAATTCTCGATGACATGCGTCCAAATCCTAGAACTTAAATTCTCAATAGATATCAATTTTGGTATCTCAGAATCGTTTCACAGCAGAACCCGTGTTTTCGTGACTGCCACAGAGGGAGCAAAAAAGCACAAAATGTGCACAGTAATTAGCTGATCGATCGAAGAAGCAAACGAATGACTCCTGCTGAGATCACCTGGCCTTTCTTCAGCCGTCCCTACTTCATACGGGTCTTGCTCCGTAAATGAGGAACGGAGCTAACAAAAAGTGCCACGAAAGCACCCCAAACGCTCTGTAGCAACATTGCTGACCAAAACACACCGATGATTTGTAGAAATGCCACAAGATGAATTTCTTTCTGTTGGGAATTCCCTTTTGACACAAAGAATCTCCTCATAGTCTAACGAGGGCGGGGGTGCTCAGTCGGTAGTGCGCCAGGCTCGTAATCTGTAGTTCCCAGCTGAGTCACCGTTGAGATTTATCTCCGCAAAATTCCCCGCCTTGGCCACGGTCAGTAAGGGACACCGATGGGCTTGTAAAAACCGCCGTCCGTCGGATGGAACGTTAAGCCGTGACCCGTGTGCTGGAGAGCCATACCCTGTGCACGTTAAAAAACACGCTGGATGGCCTTGATGGGATGGCCTTGACGGGACCCTGTGTCCCCCAAAAGCTATTCCAGTGGGTCCCCTCCCCCAACCTTCTCTGAGCCTTTGGGTTCCTTGTGACCTGGCCATTTAGCCCACTGGTGTGCAAAAAAAGTGCCGCTCAGAGGTAAAATAACCCAACCCATAGTCTAACGTTTAATTATACACTAATGTTCAAAATTACAGGATAATGTGCAAAAGTCAGCATAACTCAAAATGGCTGTCACTATTTGAGCACAGCATATATTAAAACCATGTCGACTGCATCATTTGAAATTACCTTCGTCTTCTTTATGTAGCACATGAAATATAGATCACTGATGGCTAACTTCTATGTCCTCGAGGGCCAAGCATCTAGTCCCTGACACTTTCAAGTTGGGTTGGTTTGTTTTACCTCTGAGCGGCACTTTTTTGCACACAATGGGCTATATGGCCAGGTCACATGAACCCCGAAGGCTCAGAGAAGGTTGAGGGAGGGGGACCCACTGGAACAGCTGTTGGGAGATAGATGGTAGCCTCCCGTCAAGACCATCCAGCGTGTTCTTTAACGTGCACAGGGTATGGCTCTCCCATACACGGAGCCGCGGCTTAACGTCCCATCCGACGGACGACGACCTTTTCAAGCCCATCGGTGTCCCCTACTGACCGTGGGCAGGGCGTAGAATTTTGCGGAGATAAATCTCAATGCTGACCCAGCTGGGACTCGAACCTGGGAACTACAGATTACGAGCCTGGCGCGCTACCGACTGAGCCACCTCCGCCCCCTGCCACTTTCAAAGGTCGTGTATTATTAATATACGTATTACAGCGAGTTTATAACAAAATAGGAAATTAATATAATAATTTAATCAAGTAAAGGCCGTAATTATTATTAAAAGTTTTCTTTTATATTTGTTAATTTATTTTCAAACGATCCTTTGAAAAAAATCAGATAGAGTCCAGATTTATAAAAGGCAGCAAAATACATTTAATTAAATAAAAGCGGAAATTAAAATTGAGTAAATTAACAAAATTATTTAATAATGCAAATTTAATTAATTTCAAGATAATGAAAAATCAACGAAAGAACCAAAATCGGTTTCATTAATCATTAAGAAATTAAAAAAAAAATGTAAATAAATTAATGAAATCATTGGGAACATTAGGTTAGAAAGTCATCGAATCAATTTTTATCAAAATGTAAACTATTATTAGCACATTCTGAAGATAACTCCCGGTTAAACGGTTTAATGAACACAAAAATTCAATGGTTTTTCAGGGTCGAAAAACTTAGTGCAAGCAGCAGTCCTTTCATTTTGAGTTTGCAATAAATAAAACTTAAAGTGAATTTCCTCAAAGAGAGTAGAATAATATACCAAAATATTAGAGTTGGGTTGTTTTACCTCTGAGCTGCACTTTTTTGCACACCATGGGCTAAATGGCCAGATCACATGGACCCCGAAGGCTCAGAGAAGGTTGGGGGAGGGGACCCACTGGAACAGCTGTTGGGAGACAGATGGTAGCCTCCCGTCAAGGCCATCCAGCGTGTTCTTTAACGTGCACAGGGTATGGCTCTCCCGCACACGGGGCCACGGCTTAACGTCCCATCCGACGGACGGCGGCCTTTCCAAGCCCATCGGTGTCCCCTACTGACCGTGGGCACAATTTTTGTGGAGATACAATTTTTACAATACAATTTTTGCGGAGATAAATCTCAACGCTGAGCCAGCTGGGGCTCGAACCTGGGAACTACAGATTACGAACCTGGTGCGCTACCGACCAAAATATTAGAGAAGTTCAGTGTTATGTCAATGTGAATCTAACTTCGCAGCTCTGTAACTTTTCATCGCAATTCTTTTGGATGATCTTATTTTTGCGTAAGGTTGCCAAATCATCCCGCCAAAATCACCTGCATATGTGAATAATTATTAAATTCACCCATCCCTCAATTTATACGATACTCGATTTACATAGTTTCGGTTTTATACGGTCAAGAAAATGCAACCAGTTTCGTTTTATACGTTTACAGACTTTGTTTTGCGTGGTAGAATTTTATATTTTTTTAATGTATGTGGATGTAATACATGTTATGAAGTAGAAGTTTACAGCGTGGAGACTATCAGGTTGTCACACCTAAGAATATTCAACTAAATGATTATCAGATGACATCTTTAATTTTCAAGAATAAATAAAAAAATGGTAAATTTCTATATTACTAAAAACGTCACATCTAATAAGTTATAGTAATTTGTATAATTGATAAACATCATAAGCAGCTGGAAGAGTGTTTTGAATTCTGTCAAGAAAGAAGATATTTATCTTGTGTTACTTGACTTCAATGATCAACAGTTTTGGACTCTGACTTTTGAACAGGGGTGATGAGGTCACTTTGGCATTGGTAGTTCCAATGGTATGGGAAACTTTTCCTACAGGTAAGTATACTTGACTGTTTGAGAATAACTAACGCGTACTACAAATACCGAGATATTTAAAAATATACTTGGGTTTCACCTGATGGGTTGAATAAGAATATGACTGATTATACTTATATTAACAGCAAATGGGTAGTTCGGTTAGGATGCTACATCATACTGTGGGGAGCCGAAATTGTATCTGATCATTATGTGGTCAAAAGTGTCTTACAACCGAAGTTTAAGAAATGTTGTGCTAAGGATAAAATAATTGCCTTCAACACTGAAGTTCCTAAAGTTCCATATATAGTTAAATCATACTGTGATACTCAGCCATTATCACAATACAAGTTTGTTTACTATTGAAGTTAGGAAAGAATACGATAAGTTAAAACAGGCTTTTCTTGAAATTAACACTAGTCTTTTGCGTAACATCTGTTTTCCTCTGTTTTACCTCTGAGCGACACTTTTTTGTACACCATGGGCTAAATGGCCAGGTCACATGGACCCCGAAGGCTCAGAGAAGGTTGGGGGAGGGGACCCACTGGAACAGCTGTTGGGAGACAGATGGTAGTCTCCCGTAAAGGCCATCCAGCGTGTTCTTTAACGTGCACAGGGTATGGCTCTCCCGCACACGGGGCCATGGCTTAACGTCCCATCCGACGGACGGCGGTCTTTCCAAGCCCATCGGTGTCCCCTATTGACCGTGGGCAAGGCGGGGAATTTTGCGGAGATAAATCTCAACGCTGACCCAGCTGGGATTCGAACCTGGGAACTACAGATTACGAGCCTGGCGCGCTACCGACTGAGCCACCCCCGCCCCCTTTTGCGTAACAAAGAAGATATAGACAACGTTATTTGAGTGATAAAGCTATGTACTTATTTGTGAAAGAAGGAAGTGCAAGAATAATATAACACGATACTGATCCTAATGGACACCATTACAAAGAGCTTAATAAACTGTAAAGGATCAATTAACGGCTTACAAGAATCTTTGGCTTGATAACTTGGCTGACAAAGCAGAGGAAGCAGCTAGACAGCACAGCAACAGGAATTATACCAGATAGGTAATGTCATGTGTGGGGAGAAACTGACAAGTACACAGGGATTGAGGGATAAACATGATAAGGTTATTGAAGGAAAGAATTTTGTGACGACTAGCTGGATTGCGCAGTTCAGAGAAGTTCTAAACAATGTGATTATTTTTATTCCCATAAAAAGATAGATGCATTACTGGCTTTAATGTTTGCCCTATAACAGTCTGAAGTTATTTTGGCTATCTCTATTTTAAAATTATGTCCCCTGGAGTGGATGAAAATGGCCACTGAAATGTTTACAGCTGGGAACGTAAAAAAGCTATCACATAGTTATCAAATGGTTCACTATGCTATCACATGGCTGACTGAAATTCTAATTTTTTTTACAATAAAGATGTTGTTCCTAAGAATTTTACCACAGCTGTTATTATCCCCATTTTTAAAAAAGTGATCGTAGTTCTTGGGATAATTATACATACATGCATACAAAATCCTCATGCAGCCATTGCCTACGGAGGTCCAAAGAGACTGTAATTGTCCTCTCCAGACGTGTCTCTTCTGAGCTAAAGCTACTGCATTTGGCCACTCTAGCCCAATTCTAGCAAGATGCTATTTGACATTGTTCGTACATCGCATCCTAGCTCTCCCCCTTTTTCTGAAACCCTTAGGCACACTGTTCATAATCCTGTTTGCCAATCTGCATCTATACATATAGACAACATGGCCAAATCAACGCAGTCTCTCTCTCTGCACAATATGCTGCTCAAAAGATTGATTTTGATTTGATTGATTTGCGACATATAGGACAGAGAAGTATCCTAGAAGCTACTCCTAGCTTTTACAGGGCCTTCTCATACAAGGACATGCCCTACTAAGACCGAAGTCACTGCTGACCACTGCCTTAGTTAGAGCTAACACAACACACAAAGTTTGCCCTGCTGGAACAGTAGCTAGCTGCCTAACCACTATGCAGTTAAGGCAAAAGAGGTTGATGACTCCTTCTTCTAACCTGATCATTACTTACAAAGTCAAACCACCTAATGCCCAAGATGCTGCGTAAGCATCTAAAATCAAAGGCATCAAATTTCTTGTTATCCTGCTTTAAAAGAGTCAATGTTTCTCTACCATAACTAACCTTAGAATGAACCAAATTATTATACAGCCTAAGTTTAATCTTTAGGTGTATACGCCTATTTTTCTACACTCTCCATAGATTCTTAAAAGTCCCCAGTGACAATCCCTATTCTTCTATTTATCTCATATCGCACATCACCAGTATCTGTTATGGCTCCCAAGATAATTAAACTGAGACACTTTGCTCAAGAGTGCAGCCATTCAAAGCAACTGAAGCACCATCTGCCTGACCAATTTTCATCACTTTAGTTTCTTTCTCTGTTTACACCAAACCTTCTCTATTACCAGTCTCATCAACATCCCTAATGAACGAATTCATCTCATCAACATCATTAGCCAACAGGGCCAAATCATCTGCGTAATCTAAATCAGAAATTTTTAAATATCTAGAGTTGGAGTTCTCAACGTGGGGTACGAAGTAAAATTTTTTGGTGTACGCCGTGAGATCTAAAAAGTCGATTACCCAGTAAAATGTTTATAATTTTATAAGATTAATTAAATTGTTTATGTCATTTTTTGTGTTTATCGATATATGTAATTTATGAATACAAAATTTAATGTATATACATATATGTTTTATTTCATTCCCATTGTTATACTATAACTATAGTTTTATCTATCTATACAAGGGATATGCCAGTTACATACACATTTCCAGGGGGTACGTGAAGCATAAAAGGTTGAGAACCACTGATATATATGTTTTATTTTATTCCCATTGTTATACTATAACTATAATTTTATCTATCTATACAAGGGGTACGCCAGTTACATACACATTTCCAGGGGGTACGTGAAACACTAAAGGTTGAGAACCACATCTCTCTAGAGCTGTGGTTCTCAACCCATTTAAGTGCCAAAATCTTTCCCTTGCAAAGAATTTCGCATAACATAATCAATAACCAAACAAAAGAGAAAAGGGGACAAAATGCACCCTTGTCTAACTCCACCAGCAGTGCTAAACCAATCGCTGCAAGACGTACCAACTCTCACACACGAGTCAGTACTTTTATAGAGAGCATTCATTACACTAACTAACTTATCAGGTATTCCATATGATCTAACAATCAACACTAAATTATGTCGATCAACAAAAACAAAAGCCTTTTTGAAATCTATAAAGTTAGGAACCACAGGTTTCTGAAACTCTAAACATTTCTCAAGAATCTGCCTAAGTGAAAATATTTGATCAATAATCGTCTACCACTTCTGAATCCACACTGTTCATCATGCAGTTGTCCATCAACCAAATTCTTAATTCTATTAAGTATAATCATGCAAAGAACTTTACCTGGAACAGAAAATAAACTAATTCCTCTATAATAATTGGAACAACGATAGCTGTAGTAAAATCCTTAGGAACAACACCTTTATCATTAAAAATATTCAAAATTTCAGTCAGCCATGTGACAACACAAATGTTCCCAGCTCTAAGCATTTCAGTGATGATTTCTCCCACCACTGGGGATTTATGCAGTTTTAATTTAGAGAGAGCCAATGCGACTTCGGAATGTGATATAGGGCCATCATAAAAGCCAGTAATGCATCTATCCTCATTACAAACAATGGGAGTAGAAATAATCACATTATTTAGAACATGTCTGAAATGCTCAGCCGACCTAGCCATCACAGAATCCTCACCTTCAACCACCTTGCCATGTTTATCCCTCAATCCCTGTGTACATGTCTGTTCCTTCCCACATAAAACAGTAACAATCTGGTACAGTCGCTCAAAAAAGTATCCGAACACTATGGCTGATTACAGAATTCAGAAAAAATATCTGGCAACGATTTTTTTACAAATTAGTGATCTGGCAACCTTCGTGTCAAGAAAAAATATCTGGCAACGATTTTTTTAGAAATTAGTGATCTGGCAACCTTCGTGTCACGTGACACGAAGGTTGCCAGATCACTAATTTGTAAAAAAATCGTTGCCAGATATTTTTTCTGAATTCTGTAATCAACCATAATGTTCGGATACTTTTTTGAGCGACTGTACAACCCCCTGCTGTTGTGCTGTCTAACTGCTTCCTCTGCTTTGTCAGCCAAGCTATCAAGTTAAAGAAACTTATCAGCTGTTAACTGATCCTTTACGTGTTTATTAAGCTCGTTGTAATGCCTTCTGTTAGGAGTAGTAGGGTATTGATTCATATTAATCTACATTTCCATCTTTCAGAAATTAGTTCCATAGCCTTATCACTCAAATAATTTTGTTTCCTCAGTTCCCTTTTACCTAAAAGAGTACTGTTGGTTTCAAGAAAAGCCTCTTTTAACTGATTCCATTCTTTCTCAACTTCAGCAGTAAGGAAATCACGATTGTCATAATGACTAAATAGCCTCTCTGTTTTAATTTTGTCAATCATCTCGAAAATCTTTGAAAAACTAATTTGTATACGTATTACTAAATTCCTAGATGATATAAATATTATAACACAACAACAATATGGTTCTCAAAATAAAACATCTACTCAGACGGCCATTGCAGATTTATATCAGCATGTCGTCAACCATTTGGATGCAGGTCACATTGGATTAGCTGTATATCTTGATTTTACGAAAGCGTTTGACAGTATCAACCACGAAATTTTGTTAAAGAAAATTGAATTTTATGGTCTGAGAGGTAAAATAAACATCTGGTTAAGAAACTACATATCTCAGAGGAAAGCTCTTGTAGAAGTAAATGGTAGTATATCAGATGAACATTTTATATACAGAGATGTGCCTCAAGGTTCAATTCTTGGTCCGATCCTTTTCCTACTCTACGTTGACGATTCAGCAAAGTTACATATTAATTCAAAAATGTTAATTACTAGATTAATGAAATTGAGCTAAAGCGATGCACTGAATATAAATTCTTAGGCATTTAAATCGATGAAAATCTGAACTGGTCATTTCATGTAAAGCAGTTGAGAACCACTATGTCAAGGAATATTGGTATGATTGGTAAAATACGTCATCTGGTTAACAAACAGATTTTGATAAATCTATACTACTCTTTCATTTATTCTTGTATAAAATACGGAAATTTAGTCTGGGGTAATACTTATGACTGCAATCTGAATGCTATATATCGTCTCCAGAAAGTGAGCGGGGGTGGCTCAGTCGGTAGCGCGCCAGGCTCGTAATCTGTAGTCCCAGGTTCGAGTCTCAGCTGGATCAGCGTTGAGATTTATCTCCGCAAAATTCCCCGCCCTGCCCACGGTCAGTAGGGGACACCGCTGGGCTTGGAAAGGCCGCCGTCCGTCGGATGGGACGTTAAGCCGTGGCCCCGTGTGCGGGAGAGACATACCCTGTGCACGTTAAAGAACACGCTGGATGGCCTTGACGGGAGGCTACCATCTGTCTCCCAACAGCTGTTCCAGTGGGTCCCCTCCCGCAATCTTCTCTGAGCCTTCGGGGTCCATGTGACCTGGCCATTTAGCCCATGGTGTGCAAAAAAGTGCTGCTCAGAGGTGAAACAACCCGTCTCCAGAAAAGAATTGTTCGATATATTATTGCTGGGAAAAAATATTATGATCCTGTGGCAGATTTATTTTCTGAGGTTAAAATTCTTAATGTCTATAATAATCACAAACTGTTATTAGGAAATTTTGTGTATTCGATTACAATGAGATTGAAAATAGTTTTTAAATATATCCAATTTAATCAGATCAATCTTTCGGATTTTCATAATTATAAAACACGTCATAGACAGAATCTAAGTATACCTATGTGTCGATTGTCAATTGGGCAGAGATCTATCAAATATAATGCAGTAAAAATTTAGTATGAACTTCCAGATGATGTTAGAAATGCAAAATCTTTAACTTTATTTAAAATCAAATGTATAACGTTTCTTCTCACAAAGCAATGAAACCTTCTTCTATGTATCAGTGTAATATGTCTCATAACCATTTGAACTTTTACTATTGCATACATTACTGTTGTCATAATTGAACATTAAAGGAAAAAACGAGCATTAACTAAGAATAAGCGTCAGTTTACTATGTTCCCTTTTTTTGTTTCACCTTTATTAATCACTAATATTTTATTATGTTATTTCCCTTTTCTGATGTAATTGATATTTCTCAGCTATTTCACTTCTCGATTTTTCTCATGTATATATCAATTGTTATTAGATAATTATGCTATGTAAAATGTATATTATACTGACTGGCGGAATAAAGATTGTTATTATTATTATAATCACTGATTAGTCCGCCAGATAAGTTTAGGCAGAGAATTCTAAAATATTAGGTAATAATCTGTTCTGCAAAGTACTCTCTGTATTACACCTGTATCTTTTATTGCAAGAAAACGAAATTTGCATTTACGTATTTCATAAGTTCAAAATAGTGGTGGTAGAAAATTAATAGCCTAATTTGAAAGAAATTTACGAGTTGCAAGCGAATTAACACACTTTATTATTTACCTATCAGGTTAAACTCACGAACCTGCACAGAAAGTTTAAGATATTTTGGACATTTTATGTTTCAATAGCGATGTGTATCGGTTTTTTCTTTTCACCTCTGACAAGAGTAATATTCTTGATCATCACCTATGGCCCCTCAAAAAATAACATTATTAAAAAATTAAATTAAATTTGACTCGATTGCAAATGCGATTAAGTATATGCATTCTATGCTGTGAAAAAAATGCCTGAATTGAAGAATAAGCAGATTTTATGTATGAAGACAATGGTCAAAGGTCCAGAAGAAGAGGGCGCATTTTATATTAGTGTGTGTGTGTGTGTTGTGAGGAGGAGCTATGCAATTAGGTCTGAAAAAGGTAAAGTGGGGGGGGACAAGAGACTGGATCCTATTCCAGTGTAACATTTTAAAAGTTTTTGAAAAGTTTCTTGCGAAATATGGTAAAAAATTAATTATTTTTCGCCTTCCATTACTCTAAGATTTTCAAAAGTTGGAGAGCATGCCTTCCCTCCTCCCACATCTGTCTTCCTGGTTGTTGGGTTATTTTACCTCTGAGTAGCATTTTTGGCCCACAGTGGTTAAAATGGCCAAATCACAAGGACCCCAAAGGCTCACAGGGAAGGGACCCAGTGAGCTGTTGGGACAGTGTTTCTCATCCTGCGGGTTATGAAAATATTGAGGTTGTTGACGAAAGTTTTAATTTCAACCCTAAAATGAATATTTAACCGATATGCAATATCCGTACCAATTGCGCTACACACCTTCAAGCTCCTTGATTGTGATTTATTGAATCTGTCTTAAAAAGTTAAAAACCGAAGTTCTGTGTTAAAATTTGATAGTGTTATTTTTACCTGTTTTCGTTGAATACAAAGTCAACATGTGCAATGTTTTTTTTTCCAGTATGTGGGAGATTTATTTTTGGGAGCATTCATTGGAAACAAAGTCAACATGTGGAAAAAATGTTTTCAAGTATTTTTAGAATATTATGATGAGCAGCAACAGAATATTTTATTGACGTGGTGGTTTTCTAGTT